>CM042039.1:21271000-22529500 GCA_023525975.1 Smallanthus sonchifolius
TATACGACGCACGATCTCGAATTGGGTGCGGTCGTATTCGCGTTAAAGATTTGGAGACATTACCTATATGGCACAAAATGTGTGGTATTCACCGACCACAAAAGTCTTCAACATATCTTCAACCAAAAAGAACTCAATATGAGGCAACGACGTTGGGTCGAACTCCTTAACGACTATGACGGCGAGATTCGTTACCATCCCGGCAAAGCGAATGTTGTAGCCGATGCTTTGAGTCGAAAGGACCATGTTATGCTTCACTGTGCCCGTATTCAAACCGATATTCAAACCCGTATCTTAGAAGCTCAACACGTCTCGGTAACCGAGGGTAACATGTATGAAGAAATGTCGTGTGGTGTTGAACTTCTTCTTGAATCAAAACCCAATGGCTTACTATATTACTTGAACCGTATTTGGGTTCCCGATCGCGATGATCTCCGTACATTTCTCATGAACGAGGCTCATAAGACTCGTTATTCTATTCATCCTGGTGCGGATAAAATGTACCAAGATCTTCGCCAACTTTATTGGTGGCCCGGTATGAAGAAAGACATTGCTCTTTATGTGGCCAAATGCTTAACTTGCTCCAAAGTCAAAGCCGAACATCAATGTCCATCTGGTTTACTCGAACAACCAGAAATTCCCGTGTGGAAATGGGAGAACCTAGCTATGGATTTCATTACCAAGCTCCCTCGCACCTCGAGTGGTTATGATAGTATTTGGGTGATCATTGATCGTCTCACTAAATCTGCTCATTTCTTGCCTATCCGCGAAGACTTCAAAGTGGAGAAACTAGCCCGAATTTACATTGATGAAATTGTGAGCCGTCATGGTGTTCCCGTGAACATAATATCCGATAGAGACGCTCGGTTCACTTCTCGATTTTGGCAATCTCTCCAAAAGGCTCTTGGTACTCGATTGGATTTGAGCACGGCTTATCATCCGCAAACTGATGGTCAAACCGAGCGAACAATCCAAACTCTTGAGGACATGCTTAGAGCTTGTGTAATCGATTTTGGTGGCAATTGGGATTCACATCTATCCCTCATTGAGTTTTCTTACAACAATAGCTACCACACAAGTATCAACATGGCTCCATTCGAAGCTCTCTATGGTCGCAAGTGTCGTTCTCCTATCTGTTGGAACGAGATTGGTGAAGCACAAATCACTGGTCCCGAGTTAATTCAAGAAACATCCGACAAGATTATTCAAATCCGTGACAATATTCGAGTAGCGAGGTGTCGGCAAAAGAGTTATGCCAAAAAACGTCGAAAACCCTTGGAATTCCGAGTCGGTGATCTTGTTCTTCTTAAGGTTCCCCGTGGAAGGGTGTGGTCCATTTTGGAAAGAAAGGTAAGTTAGCCCCTCGTTATGTTGGTCCATTCAAAATCCTTGAAAGGATTGGGAAAGTGGCTTACAAGCTCGAGTTACCTCCATCTCTTGGAAATGTGCATCCTACATTTCATATATCTAATCTTAAGAAGTGTCTCGTTGATGAAAATCTCCATATACCGCTTGACGACGTGCACATTGATGAAACGATGCATTTCGTTGAGAAGCCGGTGGAATTTATGGATCGTGAAGTCAAACAGCTCAAGCGAAGTCGCATTCCTATTGTCAAAGTTCGTTGGGAATCTAAGCGTGGTCCTGAGTTCACTTGGGAACGAGAAGACCAAATGAAGCTCAAGTACCCTCATTATTTTACCGATACTATTGTTTCCTCTAGCTAAATTTCGGGACGAAATTCTCTCAACATGGGGAGACTGTAACATTTCTGATTTTCAGTATTCATATTTCAATTCAATGTGATACAATTTCGAACTCAATACTCGTGCACTACCTTATTATTTTTCTTACCATAAACTAAATGCAATGATTCAATACAAATTTACAAGTTTTGCTCGATTATATACACTTAAACGCTATACAAGTAACTATTTATTTCAAACTAATCAAACCTGAAAAGTCAAAGACTAAAGTTGAAAATTTATCATGAAACCCTAATTAGCACGGTCGTGCTTCGTCCTGGCACGGTCGCGCCAAGTGCCTCGGCACGATCGCGCGACTGGTCCTGGAACGATCGCGCCCGGTGCCTGAGCACGGTCGCGCCTCTCTTGGGCACGGTCGCGCCTGCGTTACAGTCGAAACGTAAATGCAGTTTCAAAACGCTCGATCGTTCGAATTCAAAATACGATTTACGTTTTACTTTTGTTATCAAGGAAAATTTCTCCGTCAATTACCATTATCATTTCCAAAATACAAATTACTCTCAAAAGAAACCGTCCAAATTATCTCCCAAGCCTCAAATCTCTATTTTCGATCCAATTGCTACCAAATAATCAAGGAACTCGATCCTCCGATCATCTCTAAGGTTTCTGAAGGGTTAAATCAGTCGGAATCTCAGCAGAAGACGCCGGAAAGCAATCTTGTCGTCGCCGGAACCTCCTTCTTCCGACCTCCATCGATTCCCTACTCTTTCGGGTAATTGATCACTTGTTATTATCCGGTTTAGTATTTAGATCGAAAGCCCCATGTTAATCTGGGCTTCCCTTACAGAAATTATCCGGAACCGAAATTCCTATTTTTAATAAAAAGGATTTAATCGAATCCATTCTTAAACACGTTTTCCATACAATTAATTTATATGAATAGACTCGTAACAACTCAGTAATCAAAAGCGCTAACAATTACAACGTTATAAATACAATATTTGTTCAATTCGTGTCTGATTTGGAAGAGACACGGTCGCGGTAATCATCTAGCGCGGCCGTGCCTCATGAAACACGGTCGTGCCGAGTAGCAGCGCGGTCATGTCCTCCTGTCCAGACCTAGTCATGCCCTTTGGACTAGCCTCTGTTGTGTCTAAAAATCATAGACACGACCGTGCCGAGCCAAGGCACGGTCGTGCCTGTTGACTTGTCTAGTTTGTGCCCTCTGTTGATCAACTCGGTCGCGCCCCGACTAGCGTTGCTTGAGCACGATCGTGCCCTTTCGAGGCACGGTCGTGTGTGACTCAGAAATTTTAACAGAATTATAATTTTATATTTTCCAATCAATAAATGTTTCAAATTTTATAAAAATATAATTTCTGTATTTGAAGAGATTTAAAGTTTAATCTGGAGATAAATATTATTTTAAAAGTTTATTTAAAAATTTATAAAAATTAAATTTATATTTATCTTACACTTAAATGATGTTTTAAATGATTAAGTTACAAAGTTTATAAATAAATAAGATAATAATTATTTATTTAATATTTAAACAAAAATCATTTATTTAATTATACTTAATTACAATCAATATTTACATTATTTCATAAACTATAATCATTTATTTATTTATTAATTTACATTTAACACATGCATTATTTTCATAATCAACAATTTTATAAAAATTCTATTTTATTATTTAAATTCCAAACTTTAATCAAATATTCCAAAAATGGTTACTATATTTCATTTAATACTTTTTATACACAAATCCAACCTTCAATGTTAGACTTAAACTTTGTACACCTATTTGATACAACATACATTACTCTTTACGTTAATTTGTGCGCTCGAGGATCTTTATTTTTCTATCTATTATCCGTGTTAGCTACATCTCCATACCAAGTGAGTATTCACAACCCCTTTTACTCTTTTACACTTTTGGGGTGAAACATGAACATTATTCAAATTACACATTACATTTACACAAACAACACAAAGTACAAATCCTATTTACTTTAATGTGTGCAATTTGAGCTTTATGCCCGAGTGCTAGGTGTGCTAACCTTTGTATGCGATTATGTGCAATCATTAACTATACAAGCCGATGGTTTTCAATGATAGATCTATTGAGTCTGACAAACCCATCCAGGTGCGCGGTGATTGAAACCGACAACACATCTTTTGCATGCTAGTTACAAGGTTTGGTTGTACATGGTTACACAATAGCTGCTGCCAATAAATGCCTTATTTATCATGATATGTAAAGGATTTGTTTTCAACTATACGCTATCTATATACAACTGTGTTATACTCACCAACTTTTTAGTTGACTTTATTTTATTCATGTTTCAGGCCCTAATATGTGAGAATGATTCAAGACATGATCAATATAGGATTTGGACGTAGCAATTTAAATCAAGAATTCTATGAGTTGTTTTATATTTCTTTGTTTGAATTTGGTTTGTACTTGGATTATTTGTAATGGAAATTTGACTTTAATATATTTCAATTTAATCAACCATGTGCTATGAACAGTCTTATATGTCCCGCTCCGATGATTCCGCCATCGGTCGGGGTGTGACAGTGCCTAATGATTTAGTTAGTTAAGCCCTCTATTTGATCAACACGGTCGCGCCCTGACTAGCATGGTCGCGCCAGTGGTTCGAGCACGATCGTGCCCTTCCCAGGCACGGTCGTGTGTGAGTTAAATTTTTAGCAGAATTATAATTTTATATATTTTTCAAACAATAAATATTTCTGATTAAATTACAAAATATAAATAGTGATTTTCGTAAAAATGCAATTTATTCTATTTGGAAAAGATCAAATATTTAATCTTGGAATAAATAGAAAATTAATTATTTCAAGTTTATAAAAATTAAATTTACAATTATTGCTAAACTTTTCATTTAAAAAGTATTTAAATGGTTAAAGTTACATTTTACAAATAAATAAATAAAATAATGATTATTTATTTAATTTATATTTACACAAAAACAATTAATTATTTATACTAACTTATAACTAATACTTACAATGTTTTCATAAACAATAATTATTTACATTACTTATTTAATTATTCAAACTCAAACCTTAATCAAAATATTCTAAAAAAATATTCTTTCAAACTTTATATATTTTTATTCAATACCTTCGATTACAAATCAATGACTTTTTACACAAGTCCAAATGCAACTTTAGAATTAAACTCTTGTGCACACTATTAATACCATATACATTACACTATAGGTTAACTTGTGCATTTCAAGGATCTTTATTCTATCTAGTACATTTGTTAGCAACACCTTCAAACCAAGTGAGTATACATAGCCCCTTTTACTCTTTTACATTTTTGGGGTGAAACATGAACATTATTCAAATTACATGTTTACATTTACACAAACAACATAAGTACAAATCCTATTTACATTCTTGTGTGCAATTTGAGCTTTATGCCCGAGTGCTAGGTGTGCTAACCTTTGTATGCGATTATGTGCAATCATTAACTATTCAAGCCTACGGTTTTCAATGATAGATATATTGAGTCTGACAAACCCACCCAGATTGGGGTGATTGATACCGACAACATAATTTTACATGCTAGTTACAAAAGTTTGATTGTACATGGTTACACAATAGCTACTCCCCATAAATGCCTTATTTATCATGTTATGTATGGATTTGTTTTACAAACTCTATGCTATCTATATAAACATGTGTTATACTCACCAACGTTTTAGTTGACTTTATTTTATTCATGTTTCAGGTTCTAATGTGTGAGATTGATCAAGATGTGCTACACATAGGCTTGGACTTAGTTAAATTAAATAAAAAACTCTATGTATTTCAATTTTGTTCTATCTTGGATTTGGTTGTGTTTGGACTACTTGTTATGAAATTTGATGTTTAATATATTCAATCTAGACAACCATGTGCTATGAACAGTCTTACATGTCCCGCTCCGATGATTCCGCCATCGGTCGGGGTGTGACAGTGCCTAATGATTTAGTTAGTTAAGCCCTCTATTTGATCAACACGGTCGCGCCCTGACTAGCATGGTCGCGCCAGTGGTTCGAGCACGATCGTGCCCTTCCCAGGCACGGTCGTGTGTGAGTTAAATTTTTAGCAGAATTATAATTTTATATATTTTTCAGACAATAAATATTTCTGATTAAATTACAAAATATAAATAGTGATTTTTATAAAAATGCAATTTATTCTATTTGGAAAAGATCAAATATTTAATCTTGGAATAAATAGAAAATTAATTATTTCAAGTTTATAAAAATTAAATTTACAATTATTGCTAAACTTTTCATTTAAAAAGTATTTAAATGGTTAAAGTTACATTTTACAAATAAATAAATAAAATAATGATTATTTATTTAATTTATATTTACACAAAAAACAATTAATTATTTATACTAACTTATAACTAATACTTACAATGTTTTCATAAACAATAATTATTTACATTACTTATTTAATTATTCAAACTCAAACCTTAATCAAAATATTCTAAAAAAATATTCTTTCAAACTTTATATATTTTTATTCAATACCTCCGATTACAAATCAATGACTTTTTACACAAGTCCAAATGCAACTTTAGAATTAAACTCTTGTGCACACTATTAATACCATATACATTACACTTTAGGTTAACTTGTGTATTTCAAGGATCTTTATTCTATCTAGTACATTTGTTAGCAACACCTTCAAACCAAGTGAGTTTACATATCCCCTTTTACTCTTTTACATTTTTGGGGTGAAACATGAACATTATTCAAATTACATGTTTACATTTACACAAAACAACACAAGTACAAATCCTATTTACATTCATGTGTGCAATTTGAGCTTTATGCCCGAGTGCTAGGTGTGCTAACCTTTGTATGCGATTATGTGCAATCATTAACTATTTAAGCCTACGGTTTTCAATGATAGATATATTGAGTCTGACAAACCCACCCAGATTGGGGTGATTGATACTGACAACATAATTTTGCATGCTAGTTACAAAGGTTTGATTGTACATGGTTACACAATAGCTGCTCCCCATAAATGCCTTATTTATCATGTTATGTATGGATTTGTTTTACAAACTATATGCTATCTATATAAACCTGTGTTATACTCACCAACTTTTTAGTTGACTTTATTTTATTCATGTTTCAGGTTCTAATGTGTGAGATTGATCAAGATGTGCTACACATAGGCTTGGACTTAGTTAAATTAAATAAAAGAACTCTATGTATTTCAATTTTGTTATATCTTGGATTTGGTTGTGTTTGGACTACTTGTTATGAAATTTGATGTTTAATATATTCAATCTAGACAACCATGTGCTTATGAACAGTCTACATGTCCCGCCCCGATGATTCCACCATCGGTCGGGGTGTGACAATAATTGGTTTCATCCTAAGGAGTTAGTTCAAGGACAAGATTAGAATTAAGCTCCACAACCACAACAACAACAAAAACCATAACAACAACCACATCAAGTTCAAGTTCAAGCTCAAGCTCAGGTACAAGCACAACAACAAGTTCCTATTCCACAAAAACATGTTCATATTCCTGTTAATGAACCAGTTCAGGTTGAAGATGTTGCACATGAAGATGAACAAGACTTTGGTCTTAATATGGATAATTTTAATGATGAGGTTGTGAACTCACCCATTCATGAGGCTGAAGGGAATGTGGTGGATACAAGTTCGAGTTCAGGTCACTATGAGCGGCTGGATACTTTGTCATTGGCAAATGCGGGGAAGCGTATTAAATCTACAGCTAGAAAGACGAGGCGTAAGTCTATTCGGAATCCTTCTTCCGGTTCAGCACTTGGTAAGAGAACATTAATTGATGAGAGTTCTGACTCGGATAGCGACGTTAATCCAGTTCCAAAAGCTCAGAAGCTTATGTCTGCATCTATTGCTGCTGCACATTTATCTCAAGGTGTTATGGATGCTACTTTTGTTGAATCCTTACTGATTACACCTCCTTCATCTAAACGTCCGTCTCCTGTGATTTCTCATGTTCCTATAGTTCCTAAATCATCTGTTGCTGGTACTTCATAGCCTTCTAATTCTGAAAGGATTACCTACCTTGAATAACAAGTGTTTGCATTGCAGACTCAGGTAGATACTCTTGTGACTACTGATGCTCAGCAAAACTTGGTCCTTCAGGCTCAAGCTAAACTGATTGATGACATGAGGTTATTAGTATCCAAACTTGTTGAGCGTCTTGACGCTCAGGGGGAGTTAAGGATCCATGATACTTGTCATACTGAGTCTATTCAAAGAAAGGATGATGATGATAATGATCCTAGTGGCAATATTGAGGGTGATCGTCAATACGCTGACGTGAATCCAATATCAAGAGTTCAGGGGGAGTCTACATCAGGTAATATTGAAGGAACCAAGAAGGATTCTGAAGTGAATGAAGAGATTTTCTTACTTGAATTCTTTCAAACTGATTCTGATGCAGAAGAAGAAGAAGAACCAAGTTAGAGTGGTTAGATGATATTGATGAATTGTTAATGATGTTGAATATGACATGACTGATAATGAAGTTGAAGAAGGAGAAATTGTGGAGATTGAGATAGAAAAGAGTAAAGTTGAAGTTACTTATGAAGGCTGTGATGGTTTGAATGTTCCTTATAACTTCATCCAAGATGATGTTATTCCTGAGTTTTCATAAGGAGGAGTGACAGATTCTATGGACTCTGTTGAAAACGTTGCTAAGCCTGATGATACTGCTCAATCCAAAATGGATACTGATGCTGATTCTACTCGTCCTGTGTCTTCTAACACTACTGAAGAACCTGTGACGTACAGAAATACATGTATGAATAGAGAACAGTGGAGAGAAGTAGTTAACAGTTGGATGAAAGTGTTACCCAAGTTTCCTATACAACCAGCTCAAAAGGAAAGATATGTAAATAAAGAGCGTTGTATTGGAAGAATCATAATTTGGTTCTATGATGACGAAAGTAAATTGTTTACTCTCAAGCGATCTGATGGTGTTCAGTACTTAAAGCCAAGGATCAAGTATTTCAATACCTTGCCAAGGTGTGAAATGAATGGTCTAGCTACTAAACCACTGATAAATAGATCCAAGTTTGGATTAGCTGATGTAATTGCAAACTTGATCAGAAGATAAGGTGGATCGGGAAAGTATGAAAAGCTAAAACCACAGAAGGGAAAGAGAGTGAGGATTGTTGATCCTACTACTGGTATTGTGACTTAGAAGTATAAGTTCAAACCAGTAAGAGCTGTGCAAAAGATTCCATTGAAGAAGATACCACAAGAATTTCTAGGTTATATGAAATGGTGGTATGTTGATGTGAATACTAGTGAAGCTAAAGTTGAAGATAGAGCTAATAAGGTCATTGTAAGTTTCTATGATGCAATGAATCTTATTAATTTCTATAAGAAAGATCAGAGAACTCTAAGAAAGAATGAGATCATGTTTACTGATGAATGGAGAGAACAAGGATTGTAGTATAAACGGGTGTTGGAAATCTGTCATATATATGGAGTGCATGCAGGCAGCAGATTACCAGATAACTGGAAGAGCTCATCATAGAGACTGAAGACAGAAGATCATGCTATTGTCAAGGGGGAGTCTGTTAGGACATAAATGTATGACAAAAGCTTGTAATAGTTTAGATCTTATTGTCTTTATGTTTTGTATTAATGTTTGTCTAAGTCTTTGTATAAGTTCTGCTAGAGGCGAACTTATCTAGTTCGCCTTGTCTCATGAGAGGGAAACTTATCAAGTTCTCCTACTCTCATTATGAGAACTTATTAAGTTCAACTATAGCAGGTCTTGTGTCTATAAATAGATGTGTACAGTTTCAGTTTTAAAAGAAGTCTTTCAACTCTGTAACTCTGTGATTGATTGAATACAACGATAAGATTATTTACTTGCTGTTTGTTATCGTTTCTATTGTCAATTTGTGTATATATACGTTGATACAGTTGAATTCCACACTCCGTGTCTTCGATACGTCATGTCACAAGATCGATCTATAGAGGAGTCATGTGGACCTAGAAAAACATATACAATACTAAGTAGTTTTCACCGAAAACATATACATGACTTAACCGTCATAAAAATATGTAGTGTTACCCAAAAACATGCACATGACATTACCGTCATAAATAAGTACTTTTACTCGAAAACATGAGCATTACATTACCGTCATAAATAAGTAGTTTTATCCGAAAACATGCACATGACATTACCGTCATAAATAAGTAGTTTTCCTTATAAACAAATAGATCTAATCGCATATGATAAACAAAACAAGTGTTATTGATCCATTTGTAAGCTAGCTAGCTTTAAAAATAATATGTTCATACATGAGACCGTAACCAAACCTAGTTGGTGAATGCCCTTCCCTCGCTTTACTAGGAGAACGGAACAGGACGATATGCGCCATTTGACCCTTCAGGTCCCGGTTAGTGCGACTAACCATGACCGGGGGCATCACCCCTAATAGTACTATTCATAGAATCCTAGGCTAAGTCCATAGCTAATGGTTACAAATGTTGATGATGTTAAGGGGACTTTAAGAGCTCTCCTCATGTATAACATAATGTTAGTGTCTTATTTTGTTGTTATCATATAAAAATGTTTGCAATGTTTTCTCAAGTGTATGAATCAATAATGTTTCCAAATGTGTTGAGCAATAACCTAAAGCATGATATGTAAGTATGTTTCTCGCCTGCAGTTTACAAAACATTAAAAAACGAAAAGGGGGCCGTGAACTCACCTGGTGTCCGATGAAATGCTAGCAAACGGTGATTGTTCCTAATCAAACTTGACCACTCGTACCCTAGTTACACACGAGGGTAATATATGTTAAGACTAAGTGTCTTAAGTGCAATTGTTCACCCGCTTATGTACACCCGGTTAAGGATATGTTTATTTTTTAAAAGGTGTTTCGTGATGCGATCCGTTCGCGAATAATACCTATTCATGTCATTATCTGCGCACGTATTAAACTTACACAATTAAGTACAACTATGTCAGTCGTAATCATCAAGTGGTTATATACTTCCCATATATATACATATATGTGTAACTATTTTTAGGAGAATATTCCATTATCGTCGCGTGGGTGTAAATAATATAACTTATATTATTTATACTTCGTTTTCATCCAAGTTTCGGGTTTATCGTGAACATAATAAAATATGTAAACACCCGGTTCGACAAAAGACTTATTTGATAAGGTTTCGATGTAACTGAGTTTCAATCAACATATCTTTACTAATAACTTGAAGTAATTTTATATATGTTGTGTATTTGAAATCCGTCATTGTCATATGGCATATAATAATTATTTGAATTCGCTTAACAGTTTTAATTATTAAAACACATATGTGGGTCTTCATATATTTATCGTATCCCTATCCAAAACTCATATTTGCATATAAATTACAATGGTTTTTACTAAAATATATTTATTGTCACAACGTTTCCATATTTTCGTTATCGATCGAAGCGACCAACTATATATATACATGTATTGTCAATAATAATAAAGTTTCGTATAACGAATGTTTTCAAATCTCTAAATGTTTGGACCAAAAATTTATAGTTTAACCTTTTGGAAAAACATACATACATATTTACATATTTGATACCACACATAATAATAGATCTATACATCTTTCATGATTTTTAGTTCCTACACTTTATGATCTTTCAAGATCTAAATGTTTATTACTCATGTTTAACCTTTTTGTAAATTTTATGAACTAGAAATCACATTTATAAACACATACGGTTTTACACATACATGGACTCATGCAAGTCTATTTTTTTAATGACCAAAATAAATACTAATATCATAAGTTTCGAGTTCTACACACTTTTGTGCACATCCATCATCTAGTAAACTTCTTACGAGACAAAAATACATATACACATATTTTTATGCACCAAATGGTATACTACACAAAAACACACACACACAAAAAAACACACACACACACACATATACATATATATACGGGTGAGTTCAATAGAAAACTAATTTTCATGAGAAAACCAAAAAACTCCTACTACATATGTGTAGTACATCCAAAAACCCAACCCACCCCCAAAAAACTAAACCCCCCACCCCATCCCACCCCTCCAAAAACCTACACTAAACCCAAAAAGTAAACCAAAAAGCCTAACCCACCCCAAAAAACCTAAACCCCCCACCCCCACTCAAAAACCTAACCCCACCACACCTACCCCCTCACCCACCCCCCAAAAACCTAAACCCTCCACCCACCCCCCAAAAACCTAAACCCCCTACCCCACCCTTCGAAAACCTAACATAAAAGCTAAACTAAACCCAAAAAACTAAACCCAAAAGCTAAACTCACCACTTTTCAAGTTTTTTATTATTTTTTTTAGAACTAGGACGACGTGGGCAACAAGGTCTCCGAAGCAGTTTTTTATTTTTTATTTATTTTTTGAGTTATTATTTTTTACCTTAAATAAGTAGTTTTTTTATTTTCTCATGAACATTGAGTTTTCTTTTGATCCTTCCCATATATATATATATATATCACTTATCAAACTCAACAAGTCTATGTAGTGTGCTAGATTGTTTAGTTAATGATTTTTATGAAAACTCATTACTTTTAGTGAACATTTGCACATCCAAAAGTAAGATTTAGAGAAAAGAAAAGTGTTGGTGGAAGTGTATACCCCAAGGAAGAAAAGATGACGGGTTAGCAAGATGGAAGCTAGATCTTCTTGGATCAACACTTGTAGGCTTCTTCAAACTCCAAATGAAAGAGATTATACAAGCTTTCTAGTGCCAAATCTTAACA
Organism: Smallanthus sonchifolius; assembly: GCA_023525975.1. Taxonomy (NCBI): domain Eukaryota; kingdom Viridiplantae; phylum Streptophyta; class Magnoliopsida; order Asterales; family Asteraceae; genus Smallanthus; species Smallanthus sonchifolius. The sequence continues at coordinate 21,283,548 of CM042039.1, forward strand.
AAATAAAGTGTGTGTGTGTGGAACATGAGCCAAGAGCAAGAAGAGCAAGAGCAAAAGCTCTTGCTTTGCTTCCATTCTTCCCTTTTTATACTAAAATAGATGAAGTACAAGCTTGGTAAAAATCATGGCAAATTATAACAAGGCATGGAGTTAGAGTGATGTGTTGGTGAAGGAAGGTAGGGGTCATAATGGTGAGGTTGATGGTGTGGCGTGAAGAGGAGAAGAAAATAATGAAAAGATGGCTTGAGTGTATAAGTGAAGAAAGTGGCTATTCAATTAAAAGAGCCGGTATTTGAATCACCTAATGTATGTACCTCAATAGAATAATAGTTGGTACTATAAAAGTCGCTCGTTTTTTATATAGATTTAAGTTCCAACTAATTAAGGATAACATATCCTTAATTATATACAACTAGATGTATATATGTCTATTCGTATTTAGTTGTTACGGTACGTGATGATGCCTACGAGAGGTTTGCCATAAATTTTTACGAGTGTTTACGAACTTTTTAATTATTCGTTTGGCAAAATATATTGAACATATATTCTTAATTCCTATTCGTTGTAATGGTAATTGTTGAATTTATCCCTAATGTTTGTGTCGTGCGGAACATTTATATATTTATATACATATATATAGGGGAAGGTTCCACTAAAAAATGGTTTTTCGCTAAGAAACGCTAAGAAGTGGGTCAAACGAACTCCGATTGAGCTCATTCCAGCGGCGTTGGAACCGTCTCATCGAACTCTAATCCGGACCCAAAAACCTAAACCCCCTCCACCCGCACCCCAAAAACCTAAACCCCCTCCAACCCCACCCCAAAAAGCCTAAAACCACCACCCCCACCCCCCAAAAACCTAACCACCCCCCCCCCCCCCCCGAAAAAAACCTAAACCCCCCACCCCCATACCCCCAAATAAACCTAAACCCTAAAATCTAAACCCTAAAAGCTAAACCCTAAGGCTAAACATTAAGGCTAAAACCCTAAAATTCAAACGTAAAATCTAAAGCTTAAAAGCTAAACCCTAAAAACTAAGATGATAGAGTTCGAAGAGATGGTTCCAACGCCGCTGAAATGAGCTCAGTCGGAGTTAATTTGATATCGTTTCTAAGCGTTTTGGTCATTTCTTAAGGTTCTTAGCGAAAACATACTTCTTATTTGATCCTCCCCCTATATACATATATATATATAGGGGAGGAATATTCTAAGAAGGCTAAAAGGTGTAAAAAGTCTTTTAAAAACCCCACCACCACCCCCCAAAAGCCTATAACCCCCCACCCCAACCCCCCCAAAACCTATAACCCCCTAAAACCTAACCCCCACCCCACCCCCAAAAACCTAAATTCTAACAAAAAAAAACCCTAAAAGGCCAAACAAGTCATCTAAAAACACCATCACCACCCCCCAAAAGCCTAAACCTCCAACCCAACCCCCCCCCAAAAAAAAACCTTACCCCTACCTCACCCCAACCCTAAAAACGTAAACCCCCCATACCCCTAACCCGCCAAAGCCTAAACCTCTAAGGCTAAAACTAAACCTTGAAACCTAAACCCTACAAGCTAAGATCGTATTTGATAAGACGGGTCCAGCGCCGCCGAAATGAGTAAAATCGGAGTTCGTATGAGCAGGTTATGAGCGTTTTAAAGCACTTTTTACACTTTCTACACTCTTAACACTTTTTAGCGGAACTCTACAATATATATATATATAAACATTAGATGAGGTGGAGTGTGCATCTAGACATAACCATTATCATCATCATGGTGATATAATGTCTAGAGTGGAATGCTAGATATCATGAAATGATGGCATGATTGTGAGGTGACTAGTTCGTGGTTGAGTGTACATCTTGCCAAAATTATTAGTAGTGGATGGTTCAAATACGATATACCACCCGCAATTAATATCCGCTTTAATAAATCAATTTGAAGTTGTCATATATATATATATATATATATATATATATATATATATATAGGGGTGAGTTAACTAGAAAACTCATTTTCATTAGAAAATAAAAAAAACTCCTACTACATATGTGTAGTACATCCAAAAACCCAACCCACCCCCAAAATCCTAAACCCCCCTCCCGACCTCCACTCAAAAACCTAAACCCACCCCACCCACTGTAACATTTCTGATTTTCATTATCGGTATTTCAATTCAATGTAATGCATTTCAAATCCAATTCTAGTACTCTAATTTGTTCTATTCGTACCAACAATTAAAACTATGCTTCAATACAGATCCACAATATGTACGCGAGTATATCCTAGTTAAATCTATATACGTTCTTATTTATACGAATTTGGCAACACTGAAATTTCAAGAGACTGAGTTTGGAAAATAACCAGAAACCCCAATAGGCACGGTCGCGCCTCGTTCTGGTACGGTCGCGCCAAGTTATTTGGCACAGTCGCACGCCTTGCTTTGTAACGGTCACGCCCGATGCCTTGGCACGGTCGCGCCACTTATAGGCACGGTCACGCCTCGCGTCAGTTAAAACGTAAAAGCAGTTTTAAACGCAGAATCGTTTGATTTCGTAACCGATATTTCACTTCATTGTCATTAACGAGAATAATAAGTCTATCAATTACAACAACTAACTCAATATAATTCGATTAGCCTCAAAACCGTCAAAATATTCACGAAACCACCGATTCTTCCTTTTTCAATCCAAATTCTCTCAAGAAAACTCTCCATACGTATCACTCGATCCTCTCTAAAGCTTCTGGACACGCTGGTGTAGCCGGAGTTGCAGCATAGAGCACCAGAAATCAAACCGTTCACGCCGAAACTCTCCTTCACCATACGCTATCGATTCACTGTTCTTCCGGGTAATTACAATCTTATACTCATTCGATTAAGTCTATAGATCAAAAGCCCCATCTTAATTTGGGCTTGTAATATGTAAATCACCTCGAACCCGAATCTATATTTCGTTCAAAAATGATTTAATCGAATCAGACCTTAGACACGTTTTAAATACAATTAATCTATACAAAAAGACTCGTAATGGTCTAATGGGTGAATGCCCTATGATTTCTAACACTGTTATTATAAGAATGAGTCAATTCGTTCCTGTTTTGGAACAGACGCGGTCGCGCTAGTCTCCTAGCGCGGTCGTGCTTCATGAGGCACGGTCGTGCCAAATCCAGCGCGGTCGTGCCTCCTGCTCAGACCCGGTCATGCCCTTTTGACTAGTCTTGGTCATGTCTCTGAATCACAGACACGGTCGTGCCTTTCCAAGGCACGGTCGTGCCTAGTGAGCAATTCAATTAAGCCCTCTGTTTGATCAACACGGTCGCGCCCTAACTAGCACGGTCGCGCTCGTGGTCCTAGCACGATCGTGCCTTTTTCCAGGCACGGTCGTGTGTGAGAGAAAAATCTTGGCAGAATACAAAAATTTATATTTCTAAAACCAATAAACATTTCAAATAAATTTTCAAATAAAAATAATTAATTTATATAAAGATTTATATTAAACTTATTTAAAAAGGATCAAATTCCTATTTCTAAAATAAATAGAAATTATTTATTTAAGTCTCCAAAATTTTATTTACACATATTTATAAAATTAGATTTACAAAAGTTATTTATTAAATCTATAGTTGATAAAAAAAACGCTCGGTACATTTTTATCACTAAATGACAAATTGCATATTTTTATAAATAAATAAACAAAGCAACAATTATTTATTTAACTTATATTTAAACATTATTTTTCATAACTAAATGAATGAATTATAATTATTTAAGTTATTTAATTATTCCAAATTCAAACATTAATTTTATCCAACTCTTTTACCTACAATTTCAATTCCTTATACACCCATCCAATTCAACTTTAGACTTAGACATAGACATTTGTACACACTATTAATTCAATACACATTACACTCTAGGTTAACGTTGTGCATTACAAGGATCTCATTTCTAGCTAGTCTCTGTTAGGACATAGATTTGTAATGACAAAAGCTTGTAATAGTTAGATTTTATGTCTTTGTGTTTTTGATATGTAATTGTTTAAAGTTGCTAAGTGTTTTTTACAAGTGTGCCTAGAGGCGAACTTGTTAAGTTCGCCTGGTCTATCAGAGGCGAACTTAATAAGTTCGCTTAGGTCTAATTGAGGCGAACTTGTTAAGTTCGCTTAGTCTGTTTCAGGCAAACTTAACAAGTTCGCTTACAGCAGGTTAGTTTCTATATATATATATATATGTGTTTATAGAGTCATTAGACATAATAGTGAACAGAACAGAGAGAACGATTTGTCTGCTGTAAACCATTGTGAATCTGAATATATTGGAGAAGTTTATTTATGCGTGTTGTTTGGATTGTCGGTTAGTATACAAACGTTAACACGAAGGATTCCGCACTTCGTGTTATAGCAACGTCATAGCACGAGTTCGATCAGTAGTTGAGTTACCTGGACCTACAAGTGGTATCAGAGCTTATGCTCGTGAATTAAGTACGATTCTCGGTGATTAGTGACGGTTTTTGTGTACAATTTGACAAGAAATTCAACATTTTTGAAGTTTCTGCAACAATGGAGTTTTTCAAGTTCTTGAAGATCGTTTCTCTGCTGAATTCGTTTTTTGGAAGTGATTTTGAAGAAATTAGTCCGATAGAATTGTTCTATTTGATAAAATTCATAATCCTACGGTTCAATTTCCTTAAATTCCATCAATTCGCTGAGAAATCATGATTTTTGAAGTTCTTGGTTCGTGTTTGAGTGAAGATTCTTTTGAATCTGTTACAGCAGTTTAAGCGAACTTGCTGAGTTCCTGTGCAAGCGAACTTATTAAGTTCGCTTCTCACATTTTAAGCGAACTTAGCTGTTAAGCGAACTTACCAGATTTCCTCCTTAAGCGAACTTGTCTTGTTCGCAAGATCTCAAGTTCGCTTAGTACTCACTAAAGCGAACTTATTAAGTTCGCCTGAGGGTAAGGCTGATCAATACATGGAAAATTTTTCAAATTTTTTTTTTTTTCATGGCAAATATGGTTCAAGTCACAAACATGTTCAATTATGACAATGAGATTGGTACATCTCAAAAACCTCCAAAGTTGTTGAATCTAGCTAATTATTCAAATTGGAAAGATCGGTTTGACCAATTCGTATCTTTTACCGATACTAGTTTGTGGATTCCGATTTTGGAAGGATATACACATCCTACGTATTCATGGATGGGAAAGGATGATGTTCCGAAGCCAGTATCAGCATTAACTACTGAAGAGAAGCTGTTATTTGATCGAGAAAAGAAAGCAATGGCTAGCATTTCGATGTCTCTACCAAAGGAAATTTATCACAGTTTTAAATAGTTCAAGTCTTCTCAATAACTGTGGGAAGCATTACAGAAAAGATGTGAAGGGAGTTTAGATGTGAAAAAGAGTAGAAAAGAGTTACTGAAGAAGCAGTTCCTAGTCTTTAAACATTTTCAAAATGAATCTTTGGATGATCTTGCTACAAGATTCTATCATCTTCTTAGTGAACTGGCTAGTGCATCTGTGGTATATGAGACTGAGGAAATCAATGATAAATTCTTGGAGGCTTTACCATCAAAGTTTGATGTGTATACGGTTTTGATCAAAGAAAATGTTAAGTACAAAGCCATGTCTCTTGAAGAAGTCCTAGGGAAGATTCAGTCACATGACATGAATATGAAGAAAAAAGAGACTAATATGGAGCATATCCAGGATCCCTCGATGTATTTTGCCAAATCTGTTGGTAAATCTGGTACTGGAGTGGCATTCTTTTCTGGTGATGCTCAAGAGTCTTCAAATGATCAGTGTTCTGGAGTTCCAATTTATTCTGGTCATACAAGCCATTCTGGATTTTCTGCTAATACTGCTTCAACATCATCTGGATCTCATGTGAATCAAAAAGTTGCTGATGATTATCTTGCTATGTTTTCTTCATTCATGGCATCATATGAAAATTTCATTGGAGGTAAAATACATGATCCTGAGGTAATAGAAGAAGATTTCAGACAGATTGACCCTGTTGATCTGGAAGAAATGAATATCCAATGGAATATGGCCATGTTAATGCGACAAGCTACAGATTTCTTGAAGAGAACTGGAGAAAATATATTGGTTCAAATAGTCGATCGCGTATGGGTTTTGATAAGAGCAAAGTTAGGTGTTACAACTGCCAAGAGTATGGTCACTTTGCTAAGGAGTGTTTGAAACCAAAGGTAGAATTTGATTCTCAAAAGAAGCAATCTAACTTTCAGCATAATAAGAATCAGTCACATGGTTCATCGGGTAATCAAAGTCATGGTCCTTCTGGTAATACAAATCATGCATCTGCATCATCAGCTCTAGTTGCTCAAAACGATGAAAACTATGATTGGGGCATTCATCTGGAAGATTTGGTGGGTGCTGTGAGTCAGGCTTTTGTTGCAGAAATTCATTCAGAAAAACCAGAAGAGTCTACTGATGATGAAAGTTCTAGTGATGATTCATGTGATGGTGATAGTGTTCCAAATGTTGATGATGAGGAAGAAAGAGAGCAAAGTATTGATTCTGATGCTGTGTCAGGGATTGCTGAGGAAGAAATTGTTCTTACAGAAAATGCTTCAGTTGGTGAAGATTCAGAGAATATTCCAATTGCCAAAGTATTCATGGCAGACATGTCTGATCCGACTAAGGTAAAAGACTCTGTTTGTCATATATACTGTTCTAATTGTATTTCTGTTAAAGATAAACTGCAAAAAGTCATGGATGATAACACAAATTTGATTTGTGACATGAAATCAATGCATTTAGTTAATCAAAAACTGAAAGATAATGATAAGTTGTGCATTGATAGAATTGAGTCTTTGAAAAGAGACTTAAATTCTCTTGGCTTAAAATACAAAGAGCAGGGTTATCATCTAGATATGGCTTATGCTGAAATTGAAAAACGAAATGAAGTAGTTGCCCAAAAGAACAAGGAGATTTCTGAAAAAGAATATGAGGTGATAAAGTTACATAGAAAGCTGGAACAGTTTGAGAATTCGTCTGTAGTTCTGGATTATTTCAATGCTAATGCTGATCCCACAAAAAGAGTTGCTGGTATTGGGTTTGTTCCTCCACCGTTCAATGCGAATTATGTGGTTGAGCCTGAAATCATTCATGAAGAGGAGATTGATCCCAAGACAGTATTAAAAGTGAATCCAGTGACGGGTGAAGACATGGTGTATGATTCTGATACAGAGGATGAAGTGTTTGATGATTCAAAGGTTGAAGCCATTCCGAGAGAAGTGAAAATTGAGGAATCAAAGGTTGTGAAGAATGTTACTAGGGATAGGTGCATTTTGACTGAACCTGAAGAGGTGAAAGTGGTTCCAACTAAACTTTCTCCAATCTTACAGTCAAGTGGGTTTGTGGCGGCTGGTTTTCAAAAGGTGAATTCTTCAAAGGTGCCAAAACAGACTTATGTTCCTAAGAAGCCGATAAATTGTTCAGGGCATTCCTCTGAAGCTTATTCTTCTGATGGTTCTTCAAATTCAAAGAAAACATCTTATTTCAGAAGTTATCAAGAAAGAAGAGTGTGTTTTCATTGCAATGAGCCTAGTCATATTTTGATTAATTGTCCATACAAAAACAAGGGTAAAATGAAGACTGTTCCTTCACAACCGAAAGTGGTGAAGATTTTGAAAAGAAAAGATGAGGGAAAATCGTCTTCTAGTTTGGAGAAAGATATGACTGGACGATCTTTTGTTAATTCCCCTCGAATTAAACAACAGAATACATTGCATGCTAAATCCTTTGTATGCAGAGAAAATCTTGAGATTCCAAAAGTTGGAATTTCAAAAGATACTTTTCAGGAGGTTAAATTGTCTAGACCTTAAAGAAGAAGAAGAAACAGAAAATTAAAGAAAATTTTGGAAACATCTGAATCTGACAATAATATATCTCATAATGTTGTTCAAAATAATAAAAATGGTTCTTCTTTGAAAATGTCTGATTGTCAAACTTCTGTTCCAAAAGTGAATGATAAAATTGATTGTAAATTACAATAAGTTGTTTATTTTGATCAATCCGGACGACCCAAGACCACGATGGCTTGGGTTCCACTTTCTAACTGATTCTCGTTGTTTATGTAGGGACAACCAAGGAGGACTATCAACAAAACATGGTATGTGGATAGTGGTTGCTCTCGACATATGACAGGGAATGTTAGATTGCTTGAGGATGTGATTAAAATTGATGGTGGTTATGTCGCTTTTGCGGGTAATAAAGGCGGGTACATAACAGGCCAGGGAACGTTAAAGAATGATAAAGTAAAATTTGAAAAGGTGAATTATGTTGAGCAGCTGGAAAACAATCTTTTAAGCGTCTCACAAGTCTGTGACAAGAAGTTTTCGTTCCATTTCAACGATCATGAATGCTATATTCTGAAACCGGGTTTTGTGATTCATGATGAATGGATTCTCATGAAGGCTTCAAGGAGAAATGACACGTATGTCCTTGACATGAGTGTCGCCACTACAACGGATTCAATTCCAACATGTTTACTTTCCAAGGCGTCGGAATCTGATTCAATATTGTGGCACAGGAAGCTAGCTCACATAAACTACAGGAAGATGAACTACATTGTTAGGAATGATCTTGTGCTTGGTATTTCGAAAATGAAATTCTCAGTTCCTGATGATTGTATTCCGTGCAAGAAGGGAAAGCAAAGAAAGAAATCTCACAAATCGAAGTCGACGAATTCTATCGTAACTCCTTTGGAGTTGCTGCATATGGATTTGTTCGGTCCTATCAGTATTAGGAGCATTGGTGGGAAATCGTACTGCTTGGTCGTAACTGATGATTACTCCAGATTTTCATGGGTTAAGTTTCTTTCTTCTAAAGCTGAAACCACTGAGTTGGTACAATACTTAATCCTGGGTTTGGAAAATTTATTCAATCTGAAAGTCAGAAGAATCAGGAGTGACAATGGCAGCGAATTTAAGAACAGCAAAATGGGATTATTCTGTTTACAAAAAGGAATTCATCATGAATTCAGTGCGCCATATGTACCTCAACAAAACGGTGTTGCTGAACGAAAAAACAGGACGTTGGTCGAAACAGCTCGCACGATGCTTGCAGATTCTAAGCTTCCAGTCACCTTTTGGGCTGAAGCTGTGAATACTGCGTGTCATGTTTTGAACAGGGTCTTGACCGTAAAGCGACATAACAAGACTTGCTATGAATTGTTAAACAATCGAAAGCCGAATCTGGAATACTTACTACCTTTTGGTAATCCATGTACCCTACTGAAGGTTCGAGATGTCCCAACAAAATTCAGTGCAAAGGCTATTGAAGGGATTTTTCTGGGGTGTGTGGCTAATTCGACAACCAAGAGGGTTTATAACAAAGAGACATGCCAAGTTGAAGAATGGTTCCATATTGACTGTTCAAATCGGTCTTTACCACAAATGGCGATTGGTCCGGATTAGGCATTTGATTATGAAAACTTATTCAAGTCTTTTCATCTACCGTCTGATATTTCTGATGAAGATGCTGCTGTTCTTTATGATTCTTGTCAAGATGCACAGCCCAATGGATTTCTACCAAATGCAGTTCCAAATTCATCGATTCCATCTACTTCTGCTCCCGATCCTAATGTTGCTTCTTGTTCCGGTCCACAAGATTCAGAGAGTGAGGAGGATAATGCTATTTTTCAAGATTCTTCTGCTGATCCGTTGTTGAGTGATGATCCATTACCTTCGCAACAGGCTCAGGGGGAGATTCTAACAAATTTAGACTCAGAAATTCCAATTCCTCAAGATTATTCTTATCAATTTGACTCTACTCAAGTTGATGTGTTGCCGGTTCCTGAGGTCGCATCCATCAAGGAACACAAAGATCATCCAGTAACAAATATAATTGGAAATTTACAGGATGGAGTGAAAACTCGTTCTCTTGTTGACAATACTTGTTTGTATACTTGCATTAAAGATTCTGGTGTTCTTGATGATTGCTCACATTCTTGCTTTATTTCGCAGGTTGAACCCAAGAATGTCGAGATGGCTTTAAATGACAATAACTGGATAGAAGCTATGCAGGAAGAACTTGCCCAATTTGACAAACTGAAGGTTTGGAATCTTGTTGATTTACCGAATGGTGCGTATCCGATAGGAACAAAATGGGTGTTTAAATGTAAGAAAGACGATCGAGGTGTCGTGGTATGCAATAAGGCAAGATTAGTTGTCCAGGGCTTCAATCAACAATAAGGAATTGATTACACCGAAGTTTATGCACCGGTTGCGCGGCTTGAAGCTCTAAGGCTATTTCTAGCTTTTGCTTCCTTTAAATGTTTTAAGGTGTTTCAATTAGATGTCAAGAGTGCATTTTTATATGGAAAGGTCAAGGAGGAAGTCTATGTGTGTCAGCCGCCGGGGTTTGAAGATCCACTGAATCCGAACATGGTTTTCAAGCTAGATAAGGCCCTCTATGGTCTTCATCAGGCTCCTCGTGCGTGGTATGAAACATTATCCACACATCTTTTGGCGAATGACTTTGTTCATGGAAAGATAGACTCGACCTTATTCATAAAGAAATCAGGGGGAGATTACCTACTGGTACAGATTTATGTGGATGATATTATTTTTGGCTCGACAAATGAAGGGTTATGCAAAGACTTTGAGGGAGTTATGAAGTCGAAATTTGAAATGTCTGCTATGGGAGAGTTATCGTTTTTCTTAGGTTTACAAGTAAATCAAAAGGAAGATGGTTTCTTTATTCATCAGTCCAAGTATGTCAAAGACATCTTGAGCCGGTTCAAGATGGAGGACTGTACCCCATACGATACTCCAATTCCGATCAATCATAAGCTGCATTCTGACTCGGAAGGAAAAGATGTGGATTGTCGACTTTACAGAGCTATGATTGGATCCCTCATGTACTTAACCGCTTCAAGGCCGGATATAATGTTCGCCGTGTGTATCAGTTCCAGATTTCAGGCAAAGCCAAAAGAATCTCACTTAATTGCTGTGAAAAGAATCTTTCGGTATTTAAAAGGAAAACAACGTTTAGGGCTATGGTATCCTCATGGTTCTAACTTTGATTTCAATGCTTATACTGATTCTGATTTTGGTGGTTGTTGTCTGGACAGGAAATCTACAACAGGTGGTTGCCAGTTCTTAGGAAATCGACTTGTATCTTGGCAATGCAAAAAGCAAACCACAGTCTCGATTTCAACATGCGAAGCAGAATACATTGCTGCTGCAAGTTGCTGTTCACAAATTCTGTGGATACAACAACAATTGAGAGATTACGGTTTGAGTTTCACAGGAACCCCCATGCTTATTGATAACAATGCTACTATGTCTAAAACGAATAATCCTGTTAAACATAGTAAAACTAAGCACATCGAAATTCGATATCATTTTATACGTGATTGTGCAGAGAAAAGGTTGATTGAGCTGGTCAAGGTACACACTGAAGATAATTTTGCTGATTTGTTTACTAAGGCATTTGATTGTACCAGGTTTGAATTCCTAATAAAAATGATTGGTATGATCAATCCCGAATAAAAGTTTTTCAAAATCAGAATTTCATGGAAAATTTTCTTTTAAGTTCTTTTATTGCTTTATTACATTTCTGCATTTATATTTTCAGTCAAAAAGTCTAAATTATAAAAAGTCAAAACAAATTGAAAAATATAAAATTTGACATCATTTGAGGTTAGAGAAGAAATGATAGTACATCAGTGATTAGTTCATTTCACATGACCTTAGTAGACCTTGATATATGAATGATTAAAATAAGTTGATCTGATCTAAATTTCATAGTCTGCATAAATAAGAAATGATAGTGTTGTAAATGCTCTATTTTTGATAATTTGTTTTAAAATTTGTGTATAAAATTTGAAACTTGAATTGTCAATAGGCTAAAAGCGTTTTGAAACTAATAGTAGTGTGAAAATTAAATATAATATGATTACATCTGTGATTTAAATCCATTTTATGCCTGGGTGTGTGTGTTAAAAGATCATTATCAGATAAAGAATATTAGCTTTTAATAAGGATTTTCCTATGAGATCAGTTTCGGGTTATGTCCTTAGCACTATTAATTCGATTTGCTTCAGTGCCCATGTCCCGAAAAACATGCAATTTGAAGTATGATCAAGATATGTACTTGACAACATCTGTCAAACATATACTAGCCCTTGGATCATATTGATATATCATCTTTACTGATTCCATTGAATTCATAATCCAGATAACAGTTGGATCCACGTACCTGAATCTTATGATTACACAAATATAAACCAAAACATTGAATCATTCGATTCTGAATCTCATTGATTCCTATACAATCCAATTTGGATTCTGCTATTCATGTGCTAAGTGATGTCTCCTCATTCTAAATATTCGGATAATCTTTAGTAAAATCTTATATATGTCTTGAAGATAGTGCATTTATTTTCTATTTGACATATATGTGGGGTACACGATGTTTATCATCTAAATGGTACTAAATCACATGAATTTGGAGAATAAACGCTTATAGTTTCAAATAATATAATATTGACAATTTTAAGAATTCAGGCTTTATATTTCAAATTCGGTATAAATAAAAGAGCATTTTATAACCTGATCTTATTTACTTTGAAATTTATCGCGTATCATTTCAATTATTATTCAAATTGAATGAGTTTCAAAATGAAAAAGATGCAAAATGCACAAAATTGCGTTGAATGGTCTGTTACTATAGGTTACCCTTGTTATTGATAATATGTGTGATGAATTAATTGAATACTGATATGATCTTCTTGCTCATGATGTCCAAACCAAAAATATGTGATTTCAGTTTGTACAGAGAAAAACCAAAAATATGTGATTTCAGTTTGTACAGAGAAAAACCAAAAATATGTGATTTCAGTTTATTCAGAGAAAAACCAAAAATATGTGTTTCCGTTTGTATAGATAAAACTCAAAAAGATTTTGATTTTTATTTTCCATGAAAATTCTAAACTTTTATTAAAATTGTTCGGGATTGGATCAAATATGTGTTACTGACGGAAGTTCGAGATTTGAAAGGTTGAAGTTGGTAAAATTTGTGTTCAAGGCAAAAAGGTTGAAAATTAATTAAGTTCGCCTGTGTACAGTGAAGCGAACTTAATAAGTTCGCTTAAATCAGTGAAGCGAACTTAAGGGTGAAGCGAACTTATCTTGTTCGCCGAAGGCTTGTTAAGAGAACTTAACAAGTTCACTTAATCAAGCGAACTTAATCTAAATAAGGGTTGATTCAGGCGAACTTGTCTTACTCATCGTCTTCCTCCGACTCAAGCGAACTTGCCCAAATTTCTCAAAACTTTGAATCTGTGTTGTGAGTGTTATTTTCTGGTTGAATCTTGATCAAAATTGAATTGCGAATCTAACAAAGGTATTTACGTCGATTTTCATCCGGTCAATTGTGTGTATTTGGAGTTTATAATCTCGGTTTTTCGTCGGACTCTTTCAGGGACATTTTTGACCCAATTTTTGACCTAAATATAAAATTGATCATCATTTTTGGTTATAATGTGTTATTCGATTGATTTTATATGCATATTTCACGATTTCTATCGATTTGCCAAAGTTTGGAAAATCTGTGTTTGAATTTGAAACGTCTCAGGTTCAGGCGAACTTGTTCCAAGCGCACTTGTTCGAAGCGAACTTGTCAACCGAACTTAATAAGTTCGCCTTTTGCTTATTAAATGTGTGTTTCATATATGTGTAAGTATACTAATGTTTGTTGTGTTGTCCGATATTTTCACAGATGGCTCGACGTGTTGAATATAAGCATAATCAAGTGGCGTTGTTAGATCCTAATATGCCAGAAGCAGTTCATTTTCAAGGCATCATAAATTTTCTGAATCGATCAAGACTGCATGTTGCATTATCTGCGGATCCCTATATTAGCTTGGTGTATATACAACAATTCTGGGATACGGTACATCAAGATATCGATGTGGAACCGCATGTCCTTCGTGCAACAGTAAACAATACCGAGATTGCAATTTCAGAAGAGACGATTTGTGCTGCTCTTGATTTGGGTGGAAATGCTGAAGATCCAATATCTTATCCTAACACTCTTATTATGGGTTGTTTTCAAAGGATGGGATATCGTGGAAGACAAAATGATACACAAGCTAGGAAAGGTGGATTAGTAGGTGAATGGAGGTATTTTATGCATGTGATTATACAATGCATCTCTCCGCGAAAAGCTGGTACCGATGGCTTGAAGATGGCTCTTCAAATAGCAATGGTGGCCTTAACATTGAATAAACGATTCAATTTTCCTCTTTATTTCTATCGGGAGATGGTAATGCAGATTAATCTAGCTGAAGGTCAAGGTTTCATGATGTATCCTAGATTTATTCAAACGATTCAAACTATTTATTTAATGACATGGAAGATGATATGTCAGATACTGAGATAGAAGAAGGAGAAATAGTAGAGATTGAAATAGAGAAAGATAAAGACAGTGTTACTTATGAAGGTTGTGACGGTCTTAAGGTGCCGTATAACTTCATCCAAGAGGATGTTGTTCCTGAGTTCTCTTATGACGGAATAACTGACTCTATGGACTCTATTGAAGACGTCACACTGCCTAATGATACAGCCGAGTCAAAGATGGATACTGATGATGAGAATCTTCAATTCAATAAGAGTGCTGAAACTGAAACTACTCACACTGAGTCTCCGAAGATTAATGAAGAACCTGTGATGTATAGAGATACAGGGATGACACGAGAACAGTGGAGAGAAGTTGTAAACAGTTGGATGAAGGTGCTACCCAAGTCTCCAGTACAACCTGCTCAGAAAGAGAAATATGTGAATAAAGAGCAGTGTATATGAAGGATCATAAGTTGGTTCTATGATGGTGAATCAAAAATATTTGCAATCAAACGATTAGACGGTTTTCAATACTTAAAGCCAAGGATCAAATATTTCAACACCATCCCGAGGTGTGAAATAAATGGTCTAGCTTCAAAGCCACTCATAAATAGACCGAAGAATGGTTTGGCTGATGTGATAGCAAACCTGATAAAGAAAGAAGGTAGTTCGGGTAAGTATGAACGGCTGAAACCACAGAAGGGAAAAAGAGTGAAGAACACAGATCCTAAGACTGGGAAAGTAACCTAGAGATACAAGTATAGACCAGTGCGTGCTATTCATAAGATACCATTAAAGAATATTCCTCAAGACTTTCTTGGGAATATGAAATGGTGGTATGTTGATGTTAATACTGGTGAAGCAAGGGTTGAAGATAAAGATAATAAGGTTATTGTGTGTTTCTATGACGCAATGAATCTTATTAATTTTTCAAAGAAAGATCAGAGGACGCTGCGAAAGAATGAGATCATGTATACTGATGAATGGAGAGAACAAGGTCTACAGTATAAAAGAGTTTTGGAGATATGCAGAAGATATGGAGTGCATGCTGGCAGCAGACTACCGGACAACTGGAAGAGTTCAAGTTAAAGACTGAAGACAGAAGATCAAGCTATTGTCAAGGGGGAGTCTGTTAGGACATAGATTTGTAATGACAAAAGCTTGTAATAGTTAGATTTTATGTCTTTGTGTTTTTGATATGTAATTGTTTAAAGTTGCTAAGTGTTTTTTACAAGTGTGCCTAGAGGCGAACTTGTTAAGTTCGCCTGGTCTGTCAGAGGCGAACTTAATAAGTTCGCTTAGGTCTAACTGAGGCGAATTTGTTAAGTTCGCTTAGTCTGTTTCAGGCGAACTTAACAAGTTCGCTTACAGCAGGTTAGTTTCTATATATATGTGTTTACAGAGTCATTAGACATAATAGTGAACCGAACAGAGAGAACGATTTGTCTGCTGTAAACCATTGTGAATCTGAATATATTGGAGAAGTTTATTTACGCGTGTTGTTTAGATTGTCGGTTAGTATACAAACGTTAACACGAAGGATTCCGCACTTCGTGTTATAGCAACGTCATATCACGAGTTCGATCAGTAGTTGAGTTACCAGGACCTACAGTCTCTCGTGTTAGCTACACCGTTGGAATCATGTGAGTATTACATAACCCCTTTTTTTTACTCTTTTACATTTTTGGGGTGAAACATGAACGCTATCCAAATCATTGTTTTCATTTACATAAACTACACAAATACAAATCCTATCTACATTTATGTGTGCAATTTGAGCTTTATGCCTGAGTGCTAGGTGTGCTAACTTTTGTGAACAACTTATGTGCAATCATTAACTATTCAAGCCGACGGTTTACAATGATAGATCTATTGAGTCTGACAAACCCACCCAGGTAGGGTGATTGTTACTGACAACACAATTTTGCATGCTAGTTACAAAGGTTTGATTGTACTTGGTTACACAATAGCTACTCTCCATAATTGCCTTATTTTATCATGTTATGTAAGGATTTGTTTTATTTAACATCTATATGCTATCTATATACAAACATGTGTTATACTCACCAACTTTTTAGTTGACCTTATTTTATTCATGTTTCAGGTACTAATGTGTGATTTGATCAAGATATGCTACACATAGGCCTTGGGACTTAGTTAATTTGAATAAAGAATTCTATGTATTTCAATTATGTTCTTTCTTGGATTTGGTTGTGTTTGGATTATTTGAAATGAAATTGATGTTTTATATATTACAATTTAGTCAACCTTGTGCACATGAACAGTCTACATGTCCCGCCCCGATGATTCCGCCGTCGGTTGGGGTGTGACACCCACCCCCTAAAAACCTAAACCCCCCCACCCCTCACCACCCCTCCAAAACCCTACACTAAACCCAAAAACTAAACTAAAAAGCCTAACCCACCCCCAAAAACCTAAACCCCCCACCTACCCCCCAAAAACCTAAACCCCCCACCCCACCCCTTCAAAAACCTAACCTAAAAGCTAAACTAAACCCAAACGCTAAACCCACCATTTTTCAAGTTTTTTTTTTAACGAGAACGACATGGGAAACAAGGTCGCTTATTTAGAATATAATTCTAAATATTTTTCTTTGTAATAATTAATTGCTATCGTTTGTACTGTACAGATCTTACGTCCGCATGAACCAACAATTCTCATAATTATTACGGTATGAAACGATCGATGCATTATGTTCACTTGGACTTTTATCGTTCAATTGTAGGATTTTGAGTGATTTAGGAAACATGTTAACATAAACACGTTTAATTCGTGTACGGACGATGTTTTAGAAATGCCGAGTGTCACATTCTCCCCTTGTTAGAGAAGTGTTGTCCACGAAACGTGATATAAGTAGCCCTCTAGGGTTGATTCCCTCAATTCCGACTAGAGCTTTGTATATTTAGTTCCTTTCTAGACCATGGGGAGAATTGTTGATTTCTACTTACTTAATGATCAGTAACTGAAAGTAAAGCGAATACTTCTTCTGACTAACGATATATGATGCTCAAGCATTTGAGATGTTATAGTAAAATTTATCAGTGTATCGGTACTGTTGATCATTTGTCATATCAACGTTGGGGTTTTGGAAAAATTCTTTGAATATCTTGACAGTTGAATGACGTTGACTGTACCCTTAAGGGACAAGGTCATTGTCAGAATCCTATGACGAAGGTGAACTATACTAAGTGAAGTTATTCCCTGGCATTGAATGAGAAATTTAAACCCCAAACTAGATGTCGAAGGATTTTCTTATTTGATCACTTTCATCAGGGTGGAGTCTTGTGATACTCACCATTGGTACCAAAAGGAAATGGTGCATGTGAATTTTGAATGTATGCTAGCACATACCCTTCATTTATCTATGCGTTTTAATGCACGAAGGCCAAATCACTATAGATTGAGGTGTTTAGGTTTTAGATTGAATTGGATACTTGCTTGTTCCTCATACTTATTCAATCTTTTCAAAATAAAAGATTCTGACCGGTATTTCATCTGTAAAATCCGTATGAAGGTTAAATTGATTCAATCGAGTTTCAAGGAATAACATCCTCGTATGTTATTTTTTTAATTACCTAGAAAGTTTTTTACGGAGACGCGACCTCCTGAGATTGACTTTGCTCTTGTTAAACTCAACACTAGTATATCACGCGTGCAATTCGTAACTCAGTGTAGATTGATTTCTTCATGAAATAGATGTCGAACCATAGTTTGAGATTACAAAATGCGCACAACACTAACTGAGACGAAACAAGTACAAGTACCTACATACATGTTTACAACTCGATAAACCAATACATACAGATACTAAATACAAATACAAAAAAGTAAAGTACAAAAGCATAAGATAACATCCAGAGTGTCTGTCACACAAACGTGCTCCAACAAACTCCCCCTTGACAACAGCTCTGGATTGTCTTCGGTCTTCAACTTCCTGCAGCTCTAGCTTCCCATCTTCATTTTGTAGCCAAGACAGAACTTGGCTAGCTTGTCGTATCTTGATGCTTGAAGCTTCGTCCACTCGTCCGTGTAGATGCAATATTTTTCATTTAGAGCTGTCAGATCTTTCATAGAGAAATTGATGAAGGTGATTTCATCAAAGACCCTAATCAGTTCCTTCGGTTCCAAGCTTCCACTTGCGGACCTTACCTTACCAATCACCACCGCCCCGCCCGTCTTTGGGTCCACGTACCAGTACCATATGTTACCAAGGATATCTTAAGATAATGTCACACCCCAACCGACGGCGGAATACGTCGGGGCGGAGACATGTAGACTGTTCATGAGCACATGGTTGACTAAATTGTAATAAATTAAACATCATATTTCATTTGATAATTCAAACCAAACAAACATCCATTCAAAATACATAAATTGAAATACATAAGTTCTTTATTAAATTAAACTAGGTCCAAACTTAAATGAAGCATGTCTTGATCAACTCATATATTCGTACCTGAAACATGATTAAAATAAGGTCAACTAAAAAGTTGGTGAGCATACATTGATTTTTAAATAGATATCATAGTGTTGTGTGTATACAATCCATACATATCATGGTTAATAAGGCAATTATGGAGAATAACTATTTTGTAACCAAATTGTACAATTGTAACTAGCATGCAAAACAAAATGTGTTGTCGGTAACAATTACCCTAACTGGGTGGGTTTGTCAAACTCAATAGATCTATCATTGTTAACCGTCGGCTTGTATAGTTAATGATTGCACATGTAAATTGCACACAAAATGTAGTTAACACACCTAGTACTCAAACATAAGGCTCAAATTGCACACATAAATGTAGGGTGGAATTATATTGTGTAGTTTGCAAACATTGTACATTTGTATTCATGTTCCACCCCAAAAATGTAAATAATGTAAAAAGGGGCTATGTAAACTCACATGTAATAATTGTGTAGATAACACGAGGCAAATATGTAGCACAGATGATTCTCAAATCACAAGTTTAACCTAGGGTGAAATTGTATGAACTTGAATTAATAATATGCAAAAAGGTCTAAGCAAGATCTAGGGTTTAGCGGGATTGAGTGTAGTGACTTGTACGAGGTGTTTGTGTTATTCTATGTCAAAAATGTATGTTAATGTTTGTATTTGAATGAAAGTATAAAACGTAAGTTTAAAGTATAAGAATTAAACAAAATAGTAATTGACATAGGGTTGTACTAAAATAAATAAATAAATTAAGTAAATAAATTCTTTTTATTTATTTAATTAGAATATTGTAAAAAGATAGTTAATTTAAATAAATAAATTTTTATTTATTTATTTATTTCTAATATAACGCGTCTAAAAAATGGGTAAGGTAAATATGTATTTAGTAAATATATGTTTAGGAAAATAAACTAAATCCTAAATGGGTTGTTAAAGTAAAAGATATTTATTTTAAGTAAATAATTTCTTTTTATTTATTTATTTATTAAAATAGTATGTTAAAAATATGGAAAATGTATATGTATATATATCTAGAAAAGTTTTATTTGTTAAATAGGGTTTAAACCATATATTTTAATAGAAATAAATAATTTATAAAATATGTTTTATGATAAAGTGTTTTATAAAAATCTTGTCATATTTTTTTATAAAATTAGATATTTAAAGTACATTGTTTTGCAATATAACCATTTGATTTAAAAATAACTTTTTGAATTGTTACATTGAGGTTCTAAAACAATTTAATTTGTAAAAATAGTTGTTTTAGGTTTAAAGTTGCTAATCATTATACAAATCTCTTCTAAATGATATTGTGATTCCCTCAGATCTGCTGATATTCAAGGATAAAGTATCCAATCACTCTCTGAATTGGCGGAAACAATTCAGAAATCAATGCCACACCGAAATGATCAAATCAAAGACGAACAATATGGATATTATCAATCACGCAAAATGCATATAATCATGATGATTATCTTCATTAATCCAACAATGTAATCAGGTATTAACAGTAGAAACACACATAAATTCTCTTTGATTAATTTGCAAATCACAATACAAAATAAGAATCATTTCTTAAAATACAAAAGACACAACAGATTATACTAAAGAAGTTTCGATCGAAATCTTTTGATCGAAAAATGTTTTCGACCGAAAACACTTTCCGACCGAAAACACTTTTCGACCGAAAACTTAAAGTTTTTGACCGAAAACTCTAAAGTTATACAAAACTAAATCTAATTGATTTCTATGGACTATTAGGTTCCAACAATCTCCCCCTAGTTCACAGAAAATCTATTCTTCACATGTTGTCTTTTGTAGGCTTGGTTTTGGCTTTAACATTTAGCTTCTTAGCATCCAGAGCAGCAAGTCTCTTCTTGATCACTTCAGCTTCATGTCTTCTTAACAAACATCGAGACACGACTCTCATATACAAGTTTGCCTCAGCTTTAATATTCGTGCTCTTATAACACCTGATAGGATTGTTGTACAAAATCTTCAGATCTTCATCAGAAAGGCTAAACAAATCAACCGGATCAAAAACTCTGACTTCTGGTGAATGATCCTGCATGATCACAACTTCATGTGTTTTGCTGTCATACATCCACTTCTTGAAGTTTTTGATAAACGTCTCTTTAAGTGCTGGAATGTATAAAGTTGAAACTGTATCAGCTGGCTTCACAATGTATCTAAACCTTCTTTTACCATCTTTATCGTTTCTTTGCAACTTTCTGCATTCAGGCACCTATGGCTTGAAGTTTTCAAACTTAGCTTTTCCACACTCTCTCTTTAAATACTCTTCAAAATTAGCAGCAAATGAATTATTCGATGGATTGATCATCTTCAAATGACCTAGCTCTCTAATATCCCACTACGGCAATGTATTTAACTTTGAGCTTCTGTCAAGATACTGGATATTCCCATCACATCTCTTTATCACATACATCTTCTTTTCACCATCATATATCCATGCTAAT
Source organism: Smallanthus sonchifolius (assembly GCA_023525975.1). NCBI lineage: Eukaryota > Viridiplantae > Streptophyta > Magnoliopsida > Asterales > Asteraceae > Smallanthus > Smallanthus sonchifolius. Next base: position 21,304,860 of record CM042039.1, read on the forward strand.
ATTTCACCAGTTAATGTTTGTTCTGGACTCTTGATTGTCTGAGTAATCCTTTCAACAATGGATGGCTTATCAGTAACTCTCCACCAAGAACTCTTATCAATCTTTGAAGTCTTTGACTTTTCAGATGGTATTTCAATGTCTTCAGGAACAGTAAATGGTTCTCTTTCATCTACAAGCTTATACATTAAACCGATCACTGAACCATCTTATTCAACATACGTCTGTTGCGGTTCATATTCATACTTTTTGTATTCAATGTTGGTTTGAGTTTCTTGTTCAGCATCTTCGATTGTTCTTCCACTTCCACCAACACCTCCAGCACCACCACTAATAATTTCGTCATCTAAAAAATGGTTATCATCTTTCTTTTCTCCAGTAATTACAACTTCTTCATCTTCTTCGTCTTCCTTCTCTGTATCTTCTTGGTTCTCATCAGTTCTCTCCAATCATTCACCTTCATCATTTAGGAGCATATCAACATCAAATAAAGTGTTGTCTTTATACTAGTTGCTTCAAAGACTAGAGTTTGAACTTGTTCACTTGTAGAAGGAATTGGTTCAGTGGCTGCCGGACTATGAACATCTTCAACATTCTCTTCTAGATTTGTACCAACTAGAGCACCCATATGAGCTATTAGATCTTGTACCATCTTTTGAAGTTGATCAATTTGCTGCTATTGTTGAGCAATTAAACCCTTCTATTTATTACTTTCAATTTTTAATTCTCTGATCTCTCTGGTATTGGTAGCTTCTCAACTCTGCAGGTTTAAGATTTGAGTTTTCAACTGACTTACAACGTCTGCAGTTTCCCTGGTTGCATAGTTAAGAAACTCTTCATCAACCAAATCATAACCTCTTGATCTCTTAGACTTGTGCTTTTCTGGTACTTCTTTAGCCTTTTCCTTGCCTTTATCAAGTTGTGTTGTTGTTTTCTTTTTCTTCTGTGACTCTGGATCAGTAAACACGATACTTTGGATCAGTTCACACTTAATACATCGTCAGTTTCAGCAATAAATTCTTCTGTTTGACTCAGTAATGGTTCAGTAACCTCTTCATTTACTTCAGGAATTCTGTTTTCTTCAAAAATCATGTCATGAGCTTCATATTCACCCATATGTAAATCATGTAACATCCATGATTTTCCAATACTATTTTAACTTGTCTATTTTACTTAATTATCCATTGTTAATGGTACTCCGTTTGAATCTCGTACTTGCCCTACTCAACGAGTCACATTTCAATCCAAAGTTTTAGACTTTTCCCTTACATATAATTTCCCATTCATATGTATAAATCATATATGTAGGGCTATTTATAAAGATTAGGCATGCCAATACAGTTATACATTGCAAATTTATTAATTTAATCCAAATAATATTGGTTTAGTTTTACACAAGAAAATATATATATATTCAAACAAATTAAATGTAAATGAATTAGTTTGAGCCTCTTTGTACAATTGAACCCCCTCCTATTGTCTTGGACTCACAAGGTTGAATCCCCACCGTTGCATTTGACCCTAATTAAGTCGAATTAAACCTATTTAAGAGTTGGAACCCTAGAACTCGTCCCCATTGACTTCCTGAAGTCAACATCCATGATTTTATGCAATTCAAATGCAAAATCGGCCCAATCTGGAATCAAGGGACCTCCCATAGATACCAAGAAAATCGTCAACAGTTTCTAAACCCAGTGAACGCGTCAATTTATTTCCTACGCGACTATGTTTGAAATTTAAACGGATTTGTCAACTTTGACTTTCTAGAGTTAAACCGAACAAGTCTCAGTCTCAAATCAGGGAATGCGAGTGAAATCAATCCCGTAAATCACGCCCTAACCGACCTCTCATGTACTCAGTACCATATCCCGACCCAATTAATTACCAAATCGGTGGATTTACACGTGATGGTTGTTCATAGCTGTCATGCGCGAACTTCTAATCAAATCAGTCAATTAGGATGAAATTAAAAGAATTAAATCAGTCTCACACCTTCGCGTACCATCATACGAACACTCTGAAGCCCAAATCGCATGCCATTTCACACCTAGACTCCGATCAAGCACCAAGAACAGTGAATCTAAACGCGTAGTCGTCAGTCTCTGTTACTCGACCAAATCAAGTAAGATTTACCTCGTTCAATTCGTTTTTGTTCTTACTTAGAAAGCCCCTTATCAATTTACAGAAATCGAGTATATCGAATTCTATTTCTGTTGATTCTGCGAACCAGCTCATACGGTTCTAAAAAGGGGATTCCGATTCTATTCGCTTAGAGTATTTAATCTATCGAGCTCATACAATACCAGCGAATCCACTCGGTTCAACTGGTTAAGTCATTTCACTTGTAGACCGAGTGGCGTGGGATCGAAACCCACCAGGTCGGCTCTTTTTACACAAAGCCTCATACCAGACCCGCCTCCACTCCATCGTTCTGTTAAGACAATCCGGATCGGCTCTGCATCACAAGTGATGTTCCTGATCCAGTGGTAACTCATGTGTTCCCCACAGGAACCACCCGGGTTCGAACCGGGTGGCCTACATTTATTTTTAAAAATCGTTGTTGATGCATTAAAAATCGTATAAAATTATTTTTAAAAACCCAACATTATTTAGATCAGAATAAATAATCGTTTCAATTTTAACATAAAACATCTATTTTACATATTTATATTGTTTAAAAACTCATGTTATTCATTTAAAAATATATTTTAAACCCCACTATTTAAAGTACAAAACAAAGTATTTTAAAATTTACCTAACTATTATAACAAGAATTTATCAAAATATTTTTTCATGAAACAAAGGTTATAAATCATGTATTTATTAAACTATTTATATACACATATTTGAGTTTAAAATTATATAAAAACTTTTCCTAATATATGTTAATAAATACGTCTACATTTCGTATTTTTTTTACATACTATTTTAATATTAAATAAATAATTTAATTTATTTATTAGTTATCCTTCTACATTTATAAAATTATTTAGGTTTTAAATATGTATAATATTTACATTTACCCTATACTTTGACATGTTATCATAAATAGATAAAATAGATGTATTTTAATATAATGTTACATTTCTTTTAAACACGTATTATTTTAAATAAATAAAAGGAATTTGTTTATTTAAATTAATTAAACATTAAAACAATAATCATTTCCAAACATACTTTGAACTTACATTTTCATACCAAACTTTTATCTAATTACATATGTCAACATTTAAACCTCTGTTTTACATGAAACGACTCAACATTTGTTACATAGCAAACACTATGAACCTTGGAGCAAGACCTAGACCTTGTACACATTATTAACTCAAATTCCTACATTGCAATCTAGGTTAACTTGTGATTAAATACCACTTGAGCTACAAAATAACTCTTGTTGCCTACACATTTGGTACATGAGAGTTTACATAACCCCTTTTTCATTTTGTACTTTTCAGGTGAAACATGATTTACTCTTTAAAACTTTTTGCATAGACTTAAATACAATTCAATAATATGATATTGTGTGTTATGTGCTTTATGCTTGAATGCTATGAGTTAAGACTACATATACATGACATTAGTACAATCATTAACTCCGTACAAGCCAACGGTTAACATTGATAGATCTATTGTGTCTGACAAACCCACCTGGTTAGGGTGTTTGTTACCGACTTTACATTAGGGTAACCTGCGTGTTATGCCTCAGTCACAAGGTTTGATTGTACACACTTAGTTTAACTATAGATTCTCCATAATTGCCTTATACACGTGTATCATATGAATTATATACAATACTTTACACTTTGTTGTGTGTCAAATCCTATGTATTCTCACCAACTTTTTAGTTGACCTTGTTTTCATCATGTTTCACGTACTAATGATTGAGAATAAGTACAAGTTGCTTCACTTAGGACCGAGGACCTAGAATCTAAATTAAAGAAACTATTTATGTATTCTCTATTTTTCTTTGTATTGTTGGATTGATGGTTATCTATGATATGAATTTGGTTGTTTAAATATTTAAACTTTAGTAAACCTTGAGCTTTTGAACAGTCTACATGTCCCGCCCCGACGTATTTCGCTGTCGGTTGGGGTGTGACACATCAACCCTTTGTTCTTCAACTTGAACTTCATGTTGAATTTCTGGCATAACATTCATTTGACCACCATCATGACCTTGATCATCATCATTTCCCTGATCATCATTATGCACTTGATAATTTTCATCATTGTCACTATCAACTCCATCTTCTATATCCTCTTCCATTAAGTCATTGATTTCATCTTCAAGAGTAAAATCTGGATCAGGATTTTCTTCAAGCATATTAGGAAATAGTGGTGTCACAGTACCACTAAACCTGCTTGTCTTCCTCACATTATTCATGCTGCTAAAAATCACTTCTTGCATTGAAGCTAAAGGCAGTTCGACACCATCATTTTCCAGATTTGGCAGCAATGTTGATAATCATCTGTAGAAATTTTGGCTACATTAGAAACTTGTAATTTTACCTTGGTCCCACAAAGTTACTAATCATTGCCTCGAATATCATTCTTGAAAAATTAAATCTTCTATGAGTTGCCAGACAAACTAACGCTCTGCTAAATACTTCACCTATTTGATCAAAATCAGATATTCTAGGACTCATGCAATGTATTAACACATGGACAAAGGTATTTCCATTGTTTCCCAAACATTGTTTTAGTGACATGTCTTCTTAGAAAAGTTCCTTCATAACCCATATTCAGAATGATCCCTGAAACTGCAATATGATTGATCTTGTAAGGAAAATCAGTTGCATCTCTGAATTTTAACACTTCTCTAATCACTTGCTCAGTAACCTTAATCTTGTTTCCTCCCACTGAGGTTTCAATCCAGATCTCTTTATTTACATTCTTGTACTCCACGTTGTCCCAAAACTATCTAACGTGTTTTTCAAATACACGCACTTGAGTAGAAATTGTTGTATTAATTCTTGACTTAGTTAGAAACCGCACAATTTCTTCATAGCCACGCGCTTTCTTTGTACTAGTTGTTAAAGAGGCACAGATGTTGTGCTTAGGCTCAAATTTTAACCTGTTCATATCTGTAAAGAGAGACAACAAGTTAGACAATTCCTAAAAAATTCTTAACTTTTGACATTTCGATCGAAAACTCCCTTATATATACAATCTTTTCAATCGAAAACATTTAAAACCACTTCTGAAAACTTTACAACCTTGAACATTTCGATTGAAAACTCATTCAGAACATTACCTTTTCTATCGAAAACTCTTAGTACTTTACTTTTTCGATTGAAAACAACATTTTGATTTAACATTTGAATTTTATCCTTACAACTTTTTTATCGAAAACTTTCATTAATAAAGCAAAACTAAACATTTACTTTTCGATCGAAAACTAATAAACCAATAACTAAACTTTTCGATCGAGAACACTTTTCGATCGAAAACTATTTCAGATGACTGACCCTTCATTTCCATCCGAGACACTTTTCGGTTTATTCAAGATACTATTCAATCCATTCAAACAAGATTTCGGGCAATTCAAATATTCATAAATTCAACCCTAAACTAAGGCTTTGGATCTAACCTATCAACCTCTAAGAATCACGAGAACATACCTGGATGATTTAAAACTACTGAGAGATTCGATGACGTCACAATCGACCACTTTTTCGCACGAAACTTCAACACTTGTAAAAAACTCGAAGATCACTTTAATGACAGTCGAGAAGTTGAAATGGTGAAAATGACTTTTCAATCCAACATTTGAATATATAGATTTTCAACATCCGACCAAAAACTCCGTTTAAAAAGTTTTCTATCGAAAACTTTTGTGTCGAAATCTCCAAACATATAATAATATTTTTTTATTTTTATTATTATATATATATATATTATTTAAGGCCATTTTGACATCATTAAGACATGTTCCAATTTCAATAATATTCACAACTTCAATCATAACCAGAAAAGAATACACACCTGCACACTGATTTTATCAAGAATGATTTATTCTTATTTTTTAAAACACAGAAAACAATTAAACACTTAACAAAACGCATATTTATATTTATTTCTACTATTTTCCTTTTGACTTTTTCTCAACATGTTTTCTTTCTTTTGGTGAACTGAACTGACATATGATCATAAATGTGTACTGTCTTGACTATACTACATATCAAATCAGGATCTAAACAGTTCAACCTTGATTGCAAGTATAATTTTCAGCTTAAACTCAAACATCACATTTCAGCAGATATTATGTGACATTTAAGGTAAGATTTATCAATACAAAGTGTATCCAAACATCGAGATGGATTAAGCCAATACGCAGTACAAAGTTTCACCAAAAACATAATCAAATCACCAACATGATAGTAGCGTTCTTAGCACAGAAAAATAATCCAAATGGATTTGATATGAATCTTTTTGATTCTTTTTTCTTGGTTTCAGATGAAATGAGCATTGAATCATGTTGATTCATATGAGATGGAATTCGTCAAGAATCATGTTTGATTCAGGTGAAATAATATGTATGTGATATTTTGATGATGAACGATTTGAATCAGTTTTGATTCAAGTATGCGGATATCCATAGAATGTTGGATATGTCAATTGAAATCACGAATGATTCAAAGGGCGAAACAGACTGACTTCCTGGTTTCCATCCTAGATTTTCACCAGAACCATCAGCTGTATGAAGATGTTTAACTCTAAATCGTATATTTGACGGGTATAGTCAATAGAGTAAACAAAATATGCTAAGAACCCATCAAGATCCTGGTCTCATGGTATGCAAGGATTCACTTAGCATTCGAAGAATGAAAGTACCGATATTCGATGAGGATAACACTAAGATTGTAATTTAGTTAATCATACAAATATCGCCTAATTTACATATGCAGAGCCTACCAGCACATCAAAAATTGTAACCGATGTCACCATCATATCCAATTCATGCATAAGCTCAGCACACATTTTTACTATCATTTTCTATATATACGTCAATCAGACACATAATTTTCTTTATTTTCAGCCATTTCATTTTTCATCAATTTTTGAGAGAGTTTCTCATAAGATAGAATTATTTCAAACACTTAGAACCAAATCAACTCGACATATTTCTTTTTCATATATTTTCTTTTATTTCTCAGCATATTTCTTTTTCACATATTTTCTTTTATTCTCCCCCTAAAATTGTGATGTAGACTTTATTTATTTTGCATAACACTATAAAAGCAAACATATCTAATCATAAGCATCCAGTAAGCTAACACACACTCATATAAAGCATAAACAATACAATTTTAACACTTTAAAAGAAAATCTTTTTGAGGAACATATTTCTGATGTCTTTCAGTTCAAAAACGGACTATTTATTGTTCTGAAAATGATTTGATTTTTTTTTCTTTTTTTTAAAACTTTTTATTTAAAAAGAAATCATGCCCAACATCTCAACCAAAGAGTTAAACCGATCAGTTGAAAAAGATTTTGTAAAAATATCGGCTTTTTGCTCCAGGGTATTGACATGGATCACTTTAATCAGCTCATTCTGTTAGAGCATAAATTTGTATCTGTAGCAAAAATTCTAAGTGTATATGTAGCGAACAGGTTAAGTTTGCCTAAGGGAATGTTTAGGCGAACTTAACAAGCGAACTTAGGTTAAGTTCGCCTAAGGGAATGTTTAGGCGAACTTAACAAGCGAACTTACTAAGTTCGCCTATAGAGTTATGGGCGAACTTGTTAAGTTCTCCTGTAGACTCAGTTTGCCTATAAATAGGACATTAAGTTGTTCATTTGTAGCAAGCAATGTTAGATTTAGCATACACAGAGAGGGAGTGATTCTGTGTGTGAAGTGAGTCACAATCCCTAGGTAGAGCTCACCTATGGATTGCAATTGGAGCTTAAACGTAGAGATGTACACTTCTTCGGTATTGTAATCTGTAATGACGAGTTCGTTATCGATTATATATACGAATCGTTTCTGTTTCATCTCTGTTCTGTATTCGTGTTTATGTTTGAATCACTTCGTGCTTCCGTCTCAATGCGAATCATCGAGTAATTCATTGTGATCGTGATCGTCTTGCCCGTTAGAAGACGTCACAGGGACCTTCAATTGGTATAAGAGCTTCGGCGCAGAACTGAGGGACTAATCACATGTCGGTTCACAATTACTCATGATTTGATGTTTAATTCCGCATATTCATCCTCGAGACGTTAAAACAATGGGTTTTTACGGTGGAATTTGTCAAATTCAAAGTATTTTATGAGTTTGATGATTCCAGAGGTGTTAGAGCTTGAAGAGATGAAGGTTTTACCGCCAAAACAAGAAGATTCGGCAATTTTTGCTGTAACATTGCGTCAGGAGAACTTGCTGTCTGCTGAACGGTTACGGGCGAACTTATTATGTTCGCTGGAAGATTCTCAGACGAACCTGTTAAGTTTGCTAGAGGTTGTTTGGAGACGAAGTTGATATGTTCGCTGTACTGTTCAAGCAAACTTGTTATGTTCGTTGATACTGTTATAAGCGAACTTGTTGGATGAGTGATAAAAAAAATAATAATAAAAAATAAAGAATTTTGGCGGAAAAACTTTTCTTGTTCAAAATTTTGAGGGATCATTTGTATGCTTGTTTCAGACCATTTTTGAGAAGGTAGCATTTTTGGTTATTTTCGGGACCAGAATTCAAATTTTATGTGTGGCCTGCTGAAACAAGGATGAGATTTGTGAGTTGGTTGATGACTTTTGACTGATGAATCTTAATGTCTAGGTATTCAAACCTAAAAATGTGGGCTACGAGTATCTGGGATACTTCTTTATTAGGGAATGAATGCTGAAGCAGTTTGAATATGGGTTATCATTGACTTAAAATCTCAGATTGTTCGTGATGAAGTAATGTTTGGGTATTTGCAAAGAAAAGAGGGAGATAAAACTTTTCAGATGCTTTGTATCTTTGCAAAAACGGTTCAAGTGATTCAGATCGTCAGAATGATTCGACATGATTTGATTATGGTTTGATTTCTCATTTGGGATCTGGGCGGAATCCAGATAGACAACCTATTGTTGGAGGTGTTAACCAGGAATGAAAATCAGATTGAAGATTGTTAGATTCACGATGATTACTACCGAATGTTTGTGTGAGACTTAGTCAAGTATGTTTGAAATGAAGCTGGTTATCTGTTGTTAACTAGTTGAACATGGAACCTTTATTATATGCCGGTTAAATAAGAAACGTCCTTCTGTTTCTAGTTTAATGCGGATATGCTTGTGTCATGAAGGGGAGATCGGATATGATAGACTTCAGGTAATTGGTTAAGTGGAAAAGGTACGAGACAAAGTCAAACACTTCTGGTGAAGATGAAGATCAATGAAATGATTGGTTTTTGCACATTATCTTGGAGTTTTAGTTTGTTTCAAACTGGGATTCTTGTCCTTGTGAAAGTTGATTAGTTTGATGCTGATTGTTGGAAATTTGGAATCTCTATCTTGTGCATGTTGGTTTATTGAGGTCTAAGCAATGTGGGTTAGATTCTTGAATCAATACGGAGGTGGTTAACGTTGAGAGGATGGACTACAATGAAAGGTGTTGGATTCATCAGTTTTCATGAAGAGGCCAAACAAAATTGTTCTAAACTGGATGCATTAGTTTAGAGGGAGCTTGTTTTATCAAACAAATTGAACTCAAGATTGACGCATTGCAGGTTGAAGATCAAAGTGCGATTCCAAAGATCAAGTCTTACAAGGTAAAGTGAAGACCCAGGATCATCAGTCAAAGGGAAGTCTCTTGAAACACGTTTTTGTGACTGATGATTTATCAGTATTTTGTATAGAACTGTTTGCAACAGCTAAGAGGGAGTCTGTTAGAGCATAAATTTGTATCTGTAGCAAAAATTCTAAGTGTATATGTAGCGAACAGTTTAAGTTCGCCTAAGGGAATGTTTAGGCGAACTTAACAAGCGAACTTAGGTTAAGTTTGCCTAAGGGAATGTTTAGACGAACTTAACAAGCGAACTTACTAAGTTCGCCTAAAGAGTTATTGTGCAGACATAGTTTGCCTATAAATAGGACATTAAGTTATTCATTTGTCGCAAGCAATGCTAGAGTTAGCATACACAAAGAGGGAGTGATTCTCTGTGTGAAGTAAGTCACAATCCCTAGTTAGAGCTCACCTAGGGATTGCAATTGGAGCTTAAACGTAGAGATGTACACTTCTTCGGTATTGTAATCTGTGATGACGATTTCGTTATCGCTTATATATATGAATCGTTTCTGTTTCATATTTGTTCTGTATTCGTGTTTATGTTTGATTCACTTCGTGCTTCCGTCTCAATGCGAATCAGTGAGTAATTCGTTGTGATCGGGATCGTCTTGCTCGTTAGAAGGCGTCACATGGACTTTCACATTCTCAAAACAATCACGAATGAAATGTAACCTGATTGCAATGTGCTTTGTTTTGGAATGCTGAATGGGATTTTTTACTATTCCAAGCACTGCCTCGTTGTCACAATAAATCAGAGTTTCCAGGAAATTTACTCCAAAATCTAGCATTTGATGTTGAATATAGATAACTTTTGAACAATAGCTCGAGGCAGCAGTATACCTAGCTTCAGCAGTTGATGTGGATACATTCGTTTGTTTCTTACACTGCCAAGACACCAGTTTCTCCCCCAAAAATTGACATCCACCTTAAGTTGACTTCGTGTCCAAATTACAACCTCCATAATCGCTGTTAGGGTAAGCAAAGAAATTAAATTCAGAATCAGAAGGATACCATAAACCTATATTTACTCGACCCTTAAGATATCAGAATATTCGTTTAACAGCTGATTCATGAGATTCTTTTGGAGCTGCCTGATATCTGGCACATGAGCAAACAACAAACATGATATCCGGTCAGCTTGCAGTCAGATACAGCAACGAGCCAATCATTGACCGATACATCTTTTGATTAACTTCAACTCCAGACAAATCCACAGTTAAAGGTTCGTGAGAAGCAATTGGTGTTGAAGCTGATTTGCAATTAGTCATCTTGAATTTTGTAAGAATGTCTTTCACATATTTAGCCTGATGGATAAGAATCCCAGATTCAGACTGTTCAACTTGTAACCCCATAAAGAACTGCATTTTTTCCATCAAACTCACTTCGAATTTTAATTTCATAACTTTTTCAAATTCTTTGTAAATAGCTTCATTTGTTGACCCATGGATAATATCATCGACATAAACTTGTACAATTAACAGATCAACATAATATTTCTTGAGGAATAAGGTCTTGTAGATTGTTCCACGAATGAAGCCATTCAATGTAAGATGTGTTGACAAGGTTTCTACCATGCACGAGGTGCTTGATGTAACCCATACAGTGCTTTATCAAGCTTATACACTTGAAATGGATGAGATGGATCTTCAAAACCCGGTGGTTGATTAACGTAAACTTCTTCCTTTACCACCCCATGTCACACCCCCAAATTCCACTAACGGGGTATTACCGTTTGGGAAGTGACAAACCAGGATCTCAGACATTAGTTACATTGAACGACTCTACATGGGACTCAAATGAAAATATCCTTTTAAATCAGAGTATCAATGCGGAAGCGTAAAGAAAGTAAATGCGCAAAATACACGCGCCCAAAACCAAAGTCCAAAAGTCCAAGCGTTCACCCAAACAAAGTACATTAAAATAATTCAATCAACATAAATAGACACAAAGCAAAGCAGTTGAATCCCATGCATGCCCTAACGTGCACCTGTGTCTTAGCTTAGCGTCCTGAGAAAACATGTAAGAAAAAGTGTCAACACGAGGTTGGTGAGTTCACAGGTTTCAATATATAACTAAACGTTTACCAGATTTATTGTATAATCAACATAAATACCAAATGAGTAGCTAACCCATGTTCATTGTTTGCTATTACGCTCGCAACCGTAAACTGACTGTTTGTATTGCCTCCCACCAGGTCTATCAACCACGGTGCACGTTTAGGTCAATATCGCACCCGTTCGATATCCAATCGTGTTAGCGCGACTAACGCGGGTGAGGTTTGTCAAACCCAGTAGTACTACCCAACATACCTCGCTATTCTCATATTTAAACGGTTCGATGTGAGGACTTTCATGATAGAGTTTACGCATAGTCATAACAAGTGATATAATATGAAGTACAAAAATCAAAAAGAATTTACATCATGTTTTCTCCCCCAGTTTAAAAGCAGTAAAAAGGGGCCGTGAATACTCACCTGAGCTTGAGTAAGGATTTGAATCATACAAGGGAAAAGTTGGAACCAAGTGTGTAAGTCTCAAAAGACTTACGAATGCCCTAAAATTATAAACACATAAAATTAGGGATAAAGGAAAATGGGAAATGTGACAATGATACGGATTGAGAAGCGTCCTAAAGAAACGCTCTAATATTCAAGAGTGGACGAAAGTGTCCACGGAGTTAGGAATTACTTTACACGACGAATGACACGAATATTAATAATTATAACCGGGTGTTTTGTCATTCACAAAAATTAATAAAATAATAATATATGTATACGAGTAACTAGTATAACCAACTATATTATTGTTTAGTCTCAATCGACACACGATGTTACAAAATGATTTGAAATAATATAATTATATATATTATTTAATAATACGAGTCACGGTTTGAAAATAATATAAACATATATTATTTTTTTCTTGATAATAATAACAATATATTAATTATAAAAGTGGATATAATTTATAAAAATATGTTAATAATTCAAACCCGAGCCTACGGGTTGTTTTCCGGGTTAAAACCCATTTATATAATAATATAATACTAAAAGGTTTGATTTTTATTAATTAAATATTCCAGAAAAATGTTTTTAAAAATGGACGTGGGAGCCCGGTCTCGAACCCGGGTCTCTCCCACACGCACACACTGACTTAACCATCTCGGCCGCTAGGCTATCGCGAACAAACCCGAGACCCATTGCTTTTAACACCCAGGTCCAAGTGGTTTTCTTCCCCAATCCATTCGCGATCGAAACCCGTCCCAATACCCATGATTTCGACAACGAATGAGCAAGATTGATTAAGGGTTATGATAATCGAGTATTGGCGATTCAGTGGGTGTGTTTAATTTGAAAAGCATCAAGTTTAAAATCGTTTAATTAAGAAAAGTGGGCCGAAACCTTAATTCAAGAACACCGGATCGAATTGACAAAATCTTGTAATAGAACTTGATAAATTCATGGGGCTTTCACTTATTGAAGGATTGCGAAACTATCCGTATAGTTTAATTGGATTTTGGTTGTGTCTAGGATGGTGTTCGTTTAAACCCGAAACGTATGAACCCTAGAATCGGGTTCATACTAAATTCGATGATAAAAGGAGAAATTGATAGAGGGTTTTCAATGAGTTTAGGATTTCGAAACTGTTGATGTATTTTAATTTGATTGAGGTTGGGTTTAGGGTCGAAACCCCCAAATCATTTTCGTATGAACCCTAGATTACGGGTTTGGATTAATTCAATGATATGAGCCCCAATAGCCATAGGGCTTTCATTCAATGGATAAAAACGAAGCTAATGGTGGAATCAATTACCCGAATAGGTGGTGGTCGACCAAAATAAGTTCCGACAGCGTCGGGTTTGATCTCCGGCCAATACCACTGCTTCTCCGCCTGAATTCGAGTATGCAAAAGCTTCAGATGAACTCGTTTGTGGTGTGCAGAGGATCAATTTGTGAAAGCGATACAAAAATCCGTTGGATTTTGATGAATGCTTGATGTGTTCGACGGTTACGAACATAATTCCCATTATTGGGATTAATTCAAATTAATGCCGAGGTTTAATGTCCCAATGATGATCGATGGTAACTATAACGTCCGTATTGGTTACAGATTTCAACGAAAACGATCGTGGATTCGAATTTAAGTCCATTGATTATGAGTTTGACTTTTAAAAAGTCAACAGGGTTCCAAATCTCTAAATTTTGACTTCTAAAGTCAACCTAAATAGAAATTGACGTAATTACAAGTTTAATCCCTCTATTTTCAAGCATTTAAGTTTATGAATTTTACAGAATAGTCCTTGGGGTTCAAGATTAGATTAACGGGGTTAAGTTTTCTATAGGGTTTTTAACGACCTTGTTAACTGAGTTAACTTGAAAAGTCGGGTTGTCACATCATCCCCTAGTTGAAAGAATTTTTGTCCCGAAAATTAAAATAAATAAAATTTTTTTTCCGGGTGTCACATCATCCCCTAGTTGAAAGAATTTTCGTCCCGAAAATTAAATAGTACCTTAAGAATTTGACGCGGAGTGCTTGAACAGATTAGGATATTTGCGCATCATCTGATCCTCGCGCTCCCACGTGAATTCCGGTCCGCGTTTTGAGTTCCAACGAACTCTGACAATAAGGATCTTGCTGTGCATTAACGTTTTAACTTCCCTATCCATAATTTCCACAGGTTCTTTGATGAAGCGTAACTGTTCATCAACGTGTAGTTCCTCAAGAGGAACCGCGAGAGATTCGTCAGCTAGACATTTCTTCAAATTTGAGACATGAAAGACATCGTGTACACCACTAAGTCTTTCAGGTAGGTCCAGTTGATACGCTACTGGGCCAATTCTCTTTATAATCTTGAATGGTCCAACATAACGAGGATTCAGTTTGCCTCGCTTCCCGAAGCGAATTACACCTTTCCAAGGTGAGACTTTGAGTAAGACCATGTCACTTACTTGAAACTCCAAAGGTTTACGACGCTTGTCGGCATAGCTCTTTTGACGATCATGAGCTGCCGCCATACGGTTTCTAATTTTGACGATCTTTTCGGAAGTTTCAAATACAAGTTCAGGACCTGTGAGTTGGCTATCCCCAACCTCGGTCCAACAAATGGGAGAACGACATTTCCACCCATAAAGTGCTTCAAATGGAGCTGCCTTGATGCTAGTGTGATAACTGTTGTTGTAGGAGAACTCCACCAATGGTAGGTGAGACTCCCAAGTGTTACCGAAATCGATCACACAAGCTCGTAGCATGTCCTCCAGAGTTTGGATAGTACGTTCAGTTTGGCCATCAGTTTGAGGATGGTATGCTGTGCTCATATCTAGACGCGTGCCTAATGCTTTATGCAATGATTGCCAGAAACGGGAAGTGAATCGTGCATCACGATCCGAAATAATAGAGATTGGCACTCCGTGCCGAGAGACCACTTCTTTCAAGTATACTCGAGTGAGTTTATCCATTTTGTCAGTTTCTTTGAAGGCTAGGAAGTGAGCAGATTTTGTTAGGCGATCCACAATTACCCATATAGTATCACATCCGGTAGGGGTTCGGGGTAATTTGGTAATGAAGTCCATGGATATTTGTTCCCATTTCCACATGGGAATTTCAGGTTGTTGTTGGAGACCGGACGGTTTTTGGTATTCAACTTTGACCTTCGCGCAGGTCAGACACTTACTAACATAAGTGGCTATATCGGCCTTCATCTTCGGCCACCAATATAGTACTTTTAGATCATGGTACATTTTATCGGAACCCGGATGAATGGAGTAACGAGATTTATGAGCTTCATCCATGATTAATTCCCTTAAATTTCCGAACACTGGAACCCATATTCGTTCGACAAAGTAACGAATTCCGTCAGATTTTACTTCAAGTTGTGCTTCCATGCCACGTGTACCTTCTAACGGTAGGTTATCTTCTTTCAAGGCTTCAAGTTGAGCACTACGGATTCTGTCAGGCAATCTAGGGTGAATAGTGAGTTGTAACGCTCGAACTTGTTTGGGTTTCGTTTCTTTTCGGCTTAGTGCATCAGCCACGACGTTAGCTTTACCCGGATGATACCGGATCGCACATTCGTAATCATTTAAAAGTTCAACCCAACGACGTTGTCGCATGTTCAACTCCTTCTGCTCGAAGATATGCTGGAGGCTCTTGTGGTCGGTGTAGATGGTGTATTTGGTACCGTACAAGTAATGTCTCCATATCTTTAGTGCAAAAACTACTGCTCCCAACTCTAGGTCATGAGTGGTGTAGTTTTTCTCGTGAACCTTTAACTGACGTGAAGCGTATGCGATTACCTTTTCGCGTTGCATTAAGACACAACCCAAGCCTTGGATGGATGCATCACAATACACCACAAAATCATCGGTTCCTTCCGGAAGAGCTAAAATAGGTGCACTGCAAAGTTTCTGTTTGAGATGTTGGAAAGCTGATTCTTGGTTATCGCCCCAATTATAGGCTTTTCCTTTTTGAGTTAGGGCGGTGAGAGGTTGCGCAATCTTTGAAAATTCTTCGATAAAACGACGGTAATATCCAGCCAATCCCAGAAATTGTCGCACCTCAGTCGGAGTCGTCGGTGCTGCCCAATTCTTGATGGCTTCTATTTTGGACGGGTCGACATGTATCCCTTTTTCATTTACCACATGCCCTAGAAATTGAACCTCTCGAATCCAACATTCACACTTGGAAAACTTAGCATAAAGTTGCTCTTGCTTAAGTAGTTCCAAAATTAGACGCAGATGTTCTTCATGTTCTTCCTCATTCTTGGAATAAATAAGGATGTCATCGATGAAAACGATAACAAACTGGTCAAGGTAAGGCTTACACACACGGTTCATGAGATCCATGAATACCGCAGGTGCGTTGGTTAGACCGAAAGGCATGACCATAAATTCGTAATGGCCGTACCTTGTCCTGAATGCAGTTTTAGAGATATCTTCTTCTCGGACTCTTAACTGATGATAGCCGGACCTAAGATCTATTTTGGAATAGAAACTTTATCCTTGGAGTTGATCAAAAAGGTCATCAATACGAGGTAAAGGGTAGCGGTTCTTGATTGTAACTTTGTTCAGCTCCCGGTAATCAATACACATACGGAACCTACCGTCCTTCTTCTTGACAAATAATACCGGAGCTCCCCACGGTGATGAACTACGTCGGATGAAGCCTTTATCCAATAAGTCTTGCAACTGAGTGGACAGTTCCTGCAATTCACTAGGTGCTAATCGATAAGGTGCCCGAGCAATCGGTGCTGCTCCGGGTGCTAGGTCAATTTGGAATTCAACCTGACGGTGTGGTGGCAGACCGGGCAGATCCTCGGGAAATACTTCCAAAAATTCACGCACAACGGGAATATCTTCGATCTTCTTCCCTTCTGACGATTGTTCAGCAACAAGGGCCAAAATGGCCGTATGCCCCTTTCGAAGACATTTTTGTGCTTTCATGAAGGATATAATGCCCATGACAGTACCAACTCTTTCGCCCTGAACTGAAAGAATTTCTCCACTCGGGAGGGGTATGCGAACGATTTTCTCATGACAAATGATTTCCGCTTGGTTTCTAGACAACCAGTCCATGCCGACGATTACATCAAAACTACCAAGTGTGACCGGCATAAGGTCGATATCTAGAATATGGCTAGCTAGATTAAGCTTACAACCCTTAAGAATGTAGGTTGCTTCAATTATTTGGCCGTCAGCTATCTCTATTACATACTTAGCTTCTAGCAGAGTTGGAGTTCCTTTTATCATATCACTAAGTTTCTTAGATATAAAACTCCTATCAGCACCAGTGTCAAAAAGGACAGAAGCAAAGTAATTATTTAAGAGAAATTTACCGGTGACCACGTTATGATCGTAGCGAGCCTCTCCGGATCCCAGTACAAAAGCTCTTCCTTTCGCCTCATTTCCTCCATTACCACTGTTATTACCGTTATTCCCACCATTGTTGTTTTGATTGGGGTTGTTACCATTGTTGCCCTGGTTATTACCGTTACCACTACCACTACCATTACCATTTCCACCCTTTTTCAACTGAGGACAGTTCCTTTGAATGTGCCCCTCTTTTCCGCACTGAAAACATCCCCTCGTGAATCCCTGTGATTGAAATGGTTGTTTGTTCGGGAGTGCAACTCTACAGTCCTTTGCAGCGTGGCCCATTTTACCACAACGCTGGCAACGTTGTCGGTCACAAGTGCCCGTGTGGTGATAGCCGCATTTGTTGCACTTGGGGTACCTCCCAGCATATTCCCCTTGATTCGGACCTGATGAGGTCATTTGATTAAAGTTTCTAGCATGCTCAAACTTTCGCTGTTGTTGGTGCTGAGGTTGATTGGATTGGGATCCTTTAGAATTTGAGTGGTTGTGTGAGTGGGAGTGATGGTCGAACTTGCGCTTATTGTTGTCGGTGGGTTTAGAAACCGAACCTCTTGGAGGTAAAGTTCCCTGTGTCACTGCCTGATCGGTCAATTTGTGAGCAAGTCTGATGGTCTGTTGGATGGTGGTAGAGTTGGATGAGGTCACCATGCTTTGAATCTGAGGTACCAAACCTCCAATGTATAGTTCAATCCATTTGTAATCCGGAGTCACCATATGTGGGCACATGGTGGCAAGTTCGTGCGAACGGGTGGTGTAGAGTTCAATTTCTAAACCCTCCATCTTAAGGTTCCAGAACTCTCCCTCTAGCTTTTGAATTTCATCCCGTGGGCAGTATTCTTCTTTCATCATTGACTTAAATTCCTCCCATGGGAGTCCATTTGCCATTGCTAGTCCCAACATTTGAACTTGGGCATTCCACCATGTTAGGGCCGGGCCTTCTAAAGTTCCAGCAGTAAATTTCACTTGATTAGCCACGGGGCAGTTGCACATGGCTATTACTGATTCAACCTTCTCAAACCAGCGAAGTAATCCAACTGCTCCTTCAGCTCCACTAAAGGTGTGGGGCTTGCAGTCCATGAATGCCTTAAAAGTGCAGGCTGGCTGTTGATTTTGCTGATTTTGCTGGATTTAGAAATACGAATTGAATTGGAATTATAGAGTTTAGAAAGATATTCTTAGGAAAAAGGGGATTGACACTACTAGTCAATAGTTGAAAGCATTTACCTGCAGCATTCTGTGCTGCTAAGGCCTCTGCCACACTATTGTTTATCAAAGCTGCTAGTTCTGCTGCCGTCATGTTGATGGTACCACGACCACCGGTACGGCCTCCTCGTCCTCTCCCAGACATATTTCTTCACAATCACAAATGAAAACAATGAGAAATATATCGCATATTAAACATTATTCAGGTACGGGTAAGGAAATACAACATCTAATATTTTGAAAATTAAATAAATTGTAAGGCTACAAAATAAATAACTCAAATATTAAACTTCTCATGCTTTTATTGGATGGGAACAACCTTACCCATCTAGGTTTGAAAAGGGAAATAACATAAGCAAAAACAAAGATAGAATAGGAAGATCCTCAAATATCCTCGTCATCAGAAGAGACATATGACTGTGCATCATCAATCTCCACTGGCTCTTCCTCAGCTGGTTCCCCCTCTAAGGGTTCCTCCTCGAAGGGCTCCTCCTCAAAGAGCTCTTCCTCAAAGGGTTCCTCCTCATCGTCAGATACTGGAATGTCTTCCGGGTGTAGGGCCGCTTGCAGTTGGGCTTCCAAGTGAGTCACCCTCTCTTGAAGGCCTTCAGCAGTGTGGTTAGCCACATGTAGCTGAGCTTCCATAGCAGCTAGTCTCTCCAGAACTACTTTCATATCATCATCCATAATGTCAGCCCTCGTCTCTAGGTGTGCTACACGATTCACTAAAAGGTTGTGGACATGATCTGTTGCAGCTAGTTCGGTAGTCAAATCTTCTATTCCTACCCTATTCTTTTCCACTTGTTTTCCATTCTTTAGGAGTTTAGGTATCTCCTCGGTGGCGTCTTGTACAAAACTTAATTCTTTTAACATATAGGACACAAATGCTGCGAAGGCTTGTTCCATGGTACATGGTAAGCTAGGCAGTGTAGGCGATGAAGATGTGGATGCAAAGTACGGTGATGGAACATCTCCCATCTCGATCCACCTTTGGATCATATGTGGGTACATATCCCAATTGAGAGCATACTCCAATGCCTGTGCGTTGCTCGGTTCACCTTGCTCAATTGAGGTAGTCCGGCGCCTTTTGGGCTCCGGGGATGAGGGTACAGGTGCCTTATGACCTGATGCGTTAGGTGATGGAGGTGGTGTTGACGACATGATCCTGCAACAATTTGTATAAGTGCTAAACATCCAAATGACATGTAACTAATGTGTGAGGCTATAGTCTAGTATGCAATCCTAGTTCTCTATAACCAATGGCTCTGATACCAATCTGTCACACCCCCAAATTCCACTAACGGGGTATTACCGTTTGGGAAGTGACAAACCAGGATCTCAGACATTAGTTACATTGAACGACTCTACATGGGACTCAAATGAAAATATCCTTTTAAATCAGAGTATCAATGCGGAAGCGTAAAGAAAGTAAATGCGCAAAATACACGTGCCCAAAACCAAAGTCCAAAAGTCCAAGCGTTCAACCAAACAAAGTACATTAAAATAATTCAATCAACATAAATAGACACAAAGCAAAGCAGTTGAATCCCATGCATGCCCTAACGTGCACCTGTGTCTTAGCTTAGCGTCCAGAGAAAACATGTAAGAAAAAGTGTCAACACGAGGTTGGTGAGTTCACAGGTTTCAATATATAACTAAACGTTTACCAGATTTATTGTACAATCAACATAAATACCAAATGAGTAGCTAACCCATGTTCATTGTTTGCTATTACGCTCGCAACCGTAAACTGACTGTTTGTATTGCCTCCCACCAGGTCTATCAACCACGGTGCACGTTTAGGTCAATATTGCACCCGTTCGATATCCAATCGTGTTAGCGCGACTAACGCGGGTGAGGTTTGTCAAACCCAGTAGTACTACCCAACATACCTCGCTATTCTCATATTTAAACGGTTCGATGTGAGGACTTTCATGATAGAGTTTACGCATAGTCATAACAAGTGATATAATATGAAGTACAAAAATCAAAAAGAATTTACATCATGTTTTCTCCCCCAGTTTAAAAGCAGTAAAAAGGGGCCGTGAATACTCACCTGAGCTTGAGTAAGGATTTGAATCACACAAGGGAAAAGTTGGAACCAAGTGTGTAAGTCTCAAAAGACTTACGAATGCCCTAAAATTATAAACACATAAAATTAGGGATAAAGGAAAATGGGAAATGTGACAATGATACGGATTGAGAAGCGTCCTAAAGAAACGCTCTAATATTCAAGAGTGGACGAAAGTGTCCACGGAGTTAGGAATTACTTTACACGACGAATGACACGAATATTAATAATTATAACCGGGTGTTTTGTCATTCACAAAAATTAATAAAATAATAATATATGTATACGAGTAACTAGTATAACCAACTATATTATTGTTTAGTCTCAATCGACACACGATGTTACAAAATGATTTGAAATAATATAATTATATATATTATTTAATAATACGAGTCACGGTTTGAAAATAATATAAACATATTATTTCATACGACGTTACGGTTTAAAATAATATAAACATATATTATTTTTTTCTTGATAATAATAACAATATATTAATTATAAAAGTGGATATAATTTATAAAAATATGTTAATAATTCAAACCCGAGCCTACGGGTTGTTTTCCGGGTTAAAACCCATTTATATAATAATATAATACTAAAAGGTTTGATTTTTATTAATTAAATATTCCAGAAAAATGTTTTTAAAAATGGATGTGGGAGCCTGGTCTCGAACCCGGGTCTCTCCCACACGCACACACTGACTTAACCATCTCGGCCGCTAGGCTATCGTGAACAAACCCGAGACCCATTGCTTTTAACACCCAGGTCCAAGTGGTTTTCTTCCCCAATCCATTCGCGATCGAAACCCGTCCCAATACCCATGATTTCGACAACGAATGAGCAAGATTGATAAGGGTTATGATAATCGAGTATTGGCGATTCAGTGGGTGTGTTTAATTTGAAAAGCATCAAGTTTAAAATCGTTTAATTAAGAAAAGTGGGCCGAAACCTTAATTCAAGAACACCGGATCGAATTGACAAAATCTTGTAATAGAACTTGATAAATTCATGGGGCTTTCACTTATTGAAGGATTGCGAAACTATCCATATAGTTTAATTGGATTTTGGTTGTGTCTAGGATGGTGTTCGTTTAAACCCGAAACGTATGAACCCTAGATTCGGGTTCATACTAAATTCGATGATAAAAGGAGAAATTGATAGAGGGTTTTCAATGAGTTTAGGATTTCGAAACTGTTGATGTATTTTAATTTGATTGAGGTTGGGTTTAGGGTCGAAACCCCCAAATCATTTTCGTATGAACCCTAGATTACGGGTTTGGATTAATTCAATGATATGAGCCCCAATAGCCATAGGGCTTTCATTCAATGGATAAAAACGAAGCTAATGGTGGAATCAATTACCCGAATAGGTGGTGGTCGACAAAAATAAGTTCCGACAGCGTCGGGTTTGATCTCCGGCCAATACCACTGCTTCTCCGCCTGAATTCGAGTATGCAAAAGCTTCAGATGAACTCGTTTGTGGTGTGCAGAGGATCAATTTGTGAAAGCGATACAAAAATCCGTCGGATTTTGATGAATGCTTGATGTGTTCGACGGTTACGAACATAATTCCCATTATTGGGATTAATTCAAATTAATGCCGAGGTTTAATGTCCCAATGATGATCGATGGTAACTATAACGTCCGTATTGGTTACAGATTTCAACGAAAACGATCGTGGATTCGAATTTAAGTCCATTGATTATGAGTTTGACTTTTAAAAAGTCAACAGGGTTCCAAATCTCTAAATTTTGACTTCTAAAGTCAACCTAAATAGAAATTGACGTAATTACAAGTTTAATCCCTCTATTTTCAAGCATTTAAGTTTATGAATTTTACAGAATAGTCCTTGGGGTTCAAGATTAGATTAACGGGGTTAAGTTTTCTATAGGGTTTTTAATGACCTTGTTAACTGAGTTAACTTGAAAAGTCGGGTTGTCACACCCCATACAGAAAAGCTGTTTTTACACCCATTTGATATACAATAAATTTCTTATATGATGCATAAACAAAAAAATATACGTATGGCTTCAATTCGTGCAACAGGTGCAAAGACATCATCAAAATCTAGTCCTTCCTCTTGATAAAAACCTTGTACAAACAGATGAGCTTTGTTTCGAACTACAATCCCACGATCATCCTTTTTGTTTCTAAAGACCCACTTCATTCCAATTGGGTATTTTCCCTCAGGTAAGTCCACAAGATGCCACACGTTTAACTTTTTAAACTGAAGCAGTTCTTCGTACATAGCTTCAATCCAACATGGATCTTGTAAAGCAACAGTAACATTCTTTGGTTCCTCTTGAGATAAGAAGCAGGAGTACAAACAGACATTAATATTTCCAGTTTGACTTCTTGTCTTTACTCCATCTTCAAGAGATCCAATAATATTCTCAACTGGATGAGCATAATGAATTTGATGATTTGAAATAGGTTCAACTTCCACAGATTCTGGCATATTTGTATCATTCAACTCTGGTAATTGATTATTTGAATCTTCAAAACTTGAAGAACTTGTTTGAATTACATCCTCAGTCTGATCATTTACAGGATCCAACTGAACTTCATTAACTGTTGGTGCATCATCAGTACTTGGAACTTCTTGTACTTCAGAATCAACATTAATGACAGAGTTATCAACAAGATCTTCTTGTGTTTGAGTTGATGTAGAAACATTCTCAGACATCTCATTTTGAATCATCACATTCTGTGGTCCAACCAAAAACTTTTCAACAAATAGATCATTGCTTGTAGAAGACTCATTTACAGTACACGAAGTACTTGCTTCAATAGAATCCATTTGAAGTTGTTGATTAAAAGTTTTGAATATTACTTCAACATCAAAGAACCAGTCAGGTCCATTTTGATCTGAAGGAGTATTTAGTTCTTGCCACTCCACATAAAACAATTCTTGAACAATTTTGGTTCTCTTGTTGTACACTCTATAAGCTTTCTCATATGAAGAATAACCTAAGAAATAGCATTCATCACCAACAGCTGCAAATTTTGGCAATGAATATTGTGTATTCAACAATATACAAGAACAACCAAATGCTCTGAAGAACTTGATGTACGGATTTCATTTATAGAATAGTTCATAGGAAGTCTTTGTAAGTTGCTTCACCATAAGAACTCTATTTTGTACATAACATGCCGTGTTTACTGCTTCAGCCCAGAAAATAATGGGCAACTTGGAATCGATAAGCATTGTTCGAGCAGCTTCTATTAAAGTTCTGTTCTTCCTTTCATCTACTCCATTCTGTTGTGGTGTTCTTGCAACACTATACTGATGTGTTATTCCTTTTTCTGCACAAAACGAATTTATCAGTTTATTTTTAAATTCTGTTCCATTGTCACTGCGAATGATTGGAACTTTGCTATCACATATGTTTTCTATTCTTTTGACAAAATCAATAATTGTTTCAGGTGTTTCATCATTTGTTGCAAGGAAAAACACCCATGAAAATCTTCAAAAGTCATCTGTGATAACAAGACAATATGACTTTTTCGCAATGCTTTTAACTCGAATTGGACCAAACAAATCCATATGTATGAGAAATAAAGGTCTAGTAAAAGTTGTTATGTTTTTTCTTGGATGGGACTTCTTGTGCTGTTTTCCCTTCGCTCATGACATGCAATTTTCTTCAATTATGAACTCTTTTTTTGGCAATCCTTATACCAAATCTTTAGGCACCAAGTTATTCATGTTCTTTAAATTTACATGACCCATTCTTCGATGCCACAAATAATATTCTGAACCAGTTGCCTTTGATAATAAACATGAAACATTTACCGGTGTAGTATGATCATTCATGTCAAGCACATATGTGTTGAACTTCCTTGGAGCACGCATCAGAATCATTTATTCTGGAATAATCAGTCCAGGCTTTAAGAAAAAGCATTCCTTTGTAGTAAAATGGACTGGTATGTCTTTATCACAGACTTGAGAAACACTTAGTAAATTGAATTCCAATTGAGATACAAAATTTACTCTCTCTAATGTTATGAGTTCATTCGACACTGTTCCTTGACCAGTTATTTTTGCTCCCTTTTTATGTCCTGCAAACGCAACAAAACCACCCTCAAAAGCTCAAAAGTTTTCCAGAATTTCTCTTTGTCCAGTCATATGCCTTGAGCAACCACTATCAACATGTCAAGCATTATTAATAGTCCTCCCGGTTAAACTCTGCACATTCAAGACAAAATTAATGAGAAACAGGTACCCGGATCATCTTTAACCCGGGCTGAATTTAACCTTTTACAGTCTTAGTCACAACAACTTGTTCATTCAATTTTATATTCTTCTTTGTTCCAAACATATGTGAAGACTGTTCATTTTTAAGTTTCCAAACATAACCAACATTAACATTTTTCGCATATTTCTTAGTCATTTTTTCTTTAGCAAAATTGATTGGTTGGTTAAATTTCTTCACATATTGTGAACCTTTTGGGACACGTGTGTCCTCAAAATTTGGTAACACATAATCACGACAAACATTAGAATATAAAGCATGACAATTTCTAGAAAGCATGTAATCACGACTGTATCGTTGTGTCACTCCGGACTCTAACACATTGTCGTTCTCAGACGCTCGCTTGATATGTCGAGTAACGTTGCGCTTAACTTTCTCTTTGTTCTTTGTGAACCTTGACTTACTAGAGTTGTGTTTATAGTTTCTTGCATAATGACCAACATGACCACACACAAAGCAATTGTAGCTCTTAGGATTTGACTTTAAACACTCGCCTACTTCACTTTTTAGGTCACAACCTTTCTTTCTTAATTGTTCTTTGTTATGAATAGGCTTATCTTTGACATCAATGAACTTGTCTTTGACATCAACGGATTTGCCTTTGACACTCCAAGACTTTCTTTGGACAGTTGTTGGTACACTCACTTTAACTTTGACAATTTATTGCTCTCTGTCTCACTGGTAAGAATATGATTCTCTGGTGCTATGACATCATTTTTCTTTGGTCTTTCACTTGACAAATCATACTCTTGAATCAGAGGATTTTCAAACTCATCTAAGACCACATCACCAACTAGACTTGAGAGTTTATGTAGTGGGACATAATCTCTAGTTGTATGCACCACTTTATCAAAGAAAGTGGATGTTGATGACACTTCAGAAATACAATCAAAATCCTCACAACCATTAGTAGAACATGCCGAAACATAAGAAATAACAGAATCAGAATCAGAAAGATGAATATTGTTTACATCAGCATTATCACTAGAAATTGAAACAAATTTATCTAGATTACAGTCAACATCTAGGTACTGTTTGCAGTCTCTAATAAACTCCCTAGTGCACTGTTTATTGAAAGCTGAAAAACGTTTCACTCCATCAAGTTCATTATCATCATCCACACACCCTGAGTTTATATCTGCACTTATATACATATCATGAAAGTTAGAGTTACCTGCATTCATTAACTCATTTGATTCATGCGGTTCAGGAAATGGTACAAAGTTCTCAGGATGTGGAACTTTGTTGTAACCCAACTCATCTTTGATGTAAACAATTCTTTGTTTACTCACACATTCATCAAAGACATTTTGTTGCATCTTCCACTTTGCAACAATTACCCTTTCTTTTATTAACTCAATTTCATATTTGACAAGTTTTTCTGAAAGATCTTTGATTAAAACGTCCTTTTTGTCCAAATATTCTTTAAATGTTACATTGTCTTTCAATAATGCTTTAATTTTTCTTGTAAAATTTACTTCATTTTGTTTCAATTCTTTGTTTACTCTTTTTAGTTTATCATTTTCAGCAATCAGAAACGTGTTTGTTGCATGATAATTTTGCATTCGTTCTACACACAATGAGGAACATATATCAAATTCATTATTAGAATTTACCTCACTCTCAGATGAAGTTTCATCAGAAACAACAGCTTTGCCCTTTCCTTTAGAATCTGTTTTGAGCGCACAGTCACTAACAATTTTAGCTGGTTTCTTTGAATCTTCAATTTCAGCCATTAAGGCTTCATCCAGTTCATCCTCAGCATCCTCGGTCTCATCCTTCCACTCACAATTACTAAGCTGTTTAGACATGAGTGCAGTTGGAGCCTTCTTTGACTTATTAGTCTCATCAATCATTTCCACTAGCTTAACTCCGCATCCCTCAACCTTCTTTTTCTTGTCCTTGGTACACTCACGAGCGAAGTGACCAAGCTATTGACAGTTGTAGCACCTGAGTTTAGCTTTTTCAAAACCAACCTTTTTCCCAAACTGCAACTTATCCTTCCCAACCTTTTGCAAATACTTTTTAGAACTTACAGCTATCATGGCCATCTGCCATTGCAAGTCCATATATTCCAAGTCATCAGGATTGATCTTAACAAGATCCTCTACATCATGCACGCTAGGTTGTAACTTTCTTGTCACCAATGCATCATAGCTGCTCATGAAAGCTTCGAACAGAGCAATCTGATCTTCAGGGATTTGTCCAGATGACTTGACTTTCTAACCAGAAGAGTGTTCACAACAACCTTTGTTTTTCTCAGATTTTGTTCCAATACTTCCTTCACTACTTCAAGAGAATAGTGCTGCATTTGTTGAACTTGAGTTGTTTTGTTTTTCTTGGTTGCTCAGTTCTTTCTTCTTTGCATGTAATTCATAAGAATCGAGCAGAAAAATAATATCATGAAGGGTTTTACTCTTCAGATATAGAGTTGTGTTCTTAATTAGCATACAAGGTATGCTCCAGCAATCTAGCAACGAGTCTAACAGCTTCTTCCCTAGATCATACTCTACAAATTTCACTCCCATTTTTCTCAATCTGTTGATCATGGTTGTAAACCTGGTCACCTACTCACTTAGAGTCTCATTCTTCTTATAACTAAACATATTATATTGCTTCAGTAGAAGATTGGTTCTGCTTTCCTGAAGAGTTGCATTACCTTCAAATCTTTGCTATAAAGCATTCCACAAACCCTGAGCGGTTTCATTTGCTCAAAATTCAAATACAACTCAGTCGAAAGTGCTAGAATAATAGAACCCAATGCTCTGTTATCCCTCTCGATTAACTTTTTATCTTCCTCTGAATAAAGATCAGGATCAACAGTCGGAACTAACCCATCAGCATTTGCAGTCTTGGGAATATGAGGACCCTTCAGAATTGATTCCCAAAGTGTGTATTTAGTAAAATTGAAATACGCCTTCATCATTATTTCCCAATTTGAAAATTCTGATATTGATTTAAACATCGGTGGTGATTTCACAATAACCCTCTCTGTCTCGTATACTGTTGATGCACTTTCCTGTGACAACACTCTGGATAGAGTCTAGGTTTGTATGTCTAATGTCTGTATTTTGTCTTTGTATGTAAGAGTCATTATGTAAAAGTTTATCGAGTTGTATGTACTTTTACTTAATGTTTTGTTGATTTCTTCTAAGTGTTTTGCGCACTTGTATGTGCGCAGGAGAATGCTCCTGCGTACTTAGTAAGTACGCAGGAATACCTATGCGTACTTGTTAAGTACGCAGGAGTAATTGGTCCTGCGCACTTGCTAAGTGCGCAGGCATCAGGTCAGTATAAATAGGATAGGTTCACAGAAGCTAAGTACGTAGAACCATTTGTTCATACGAACTCAGTTTTGCTAAGTACGCAGCTTGTATTCTCTCTGTAACCGTCGAGTGTTTATAATACAAAGAACGATTATTGTGACTCTTGTGTTCGGTTTACTTTGTTCAGTTAGACTCTCCACCTAGTCACGGGTATTCCGCACCCGGTCCGACTAGTAGACCACTTGCATGTGACGATCCACCACACCCGAGGGACCTACATATACCTTTTCAGCCATTCTGTACTTGTAATTTGAAACTTGGTCGAAATCAGAAAAACTTCCAACTTAGAACTTTTCGGTCAAAAACTTAGGACAATACTTTTTGGTCAAAAAGTCTGAATATGTAAACAGATGAAATTTCGAACAAATAACTTTTCGGACAAAAACTTTTCAGTCGAGAAGTCTGAATATTTCGAACAAATGAAATTTCAGACAATACTTTTCGGTCGAAAAGTATCAAATTTCTCCTAAGCTTCTTCAAACAGACTTTTCGGCTTCTTTAAACAGACTTTTCGGATAATTCAACAGAAGAACACTTGAATTAACTGAGTAAATATTCAAGTCTCCAAACTTGATGCAAACTTCATCTCCATCAATATTAGCTTCAAAACAGCAACACTGGTAACCAAATTACTTCAATTCGATCAAATTTGAGTAAAATTCTTCTTGAATACCAAGAGCTATTAACCAACATCTCCGATACCACTTGTGATCAGATCCGCTGATATTCAAGGATAAAGTCTTCAATCACTCTCTGAAATGGTGGAAACAATTCAGAAATCAAAGCCACACCGAAATGATCAAATCAAAGATGAACAATATGGATATTATCAATCACACAAAATGCATATAATCATGATGATTATCTTCATTAATCCAGCAATGTAATCAAGTATTAACAGAAGAAACACACAGAAATTCTCTTTGATTAACTTGCAAATCACAATACAAAATGAGAATCATTTCTTGAAATACAAAAGACACAACTATTTATATTAACGAAGTTTTGATCGAAATCTTCTGATCGAAAAATGTTTTCGACCGAAAACACTTTCCGACCGAAAACTATAAAGTTATACAAAACTAAATCTAACTGATTTCTATGGACTATTAGGTTCCATCAGATATTGGGTTTATAAAATAATTTTTTTTATAAATTAGACTGCTGTTTAAAACGATTAAAAAAATTAATACAGTGAGCCGGGATTGAACCTGGGTAGTTTCTGGGTGAGGGCAAGCGCCCAACCACAGGACCAAGGGACATGTCTTGTTAGTTACCCGATTCTATTAAGATTAAACTTAAGACTGAAAGGGAGTCGGGCTTGGTTCAGTGAACACGTAAAAAAGCGTTGAGTGTGGGTTTCGAAGTTAGGACACCTGGTCCAGTGGTGAAATGATTTAACCAGTTGGACTGGGTGGTTTCGCTGGTATAACGAGAATCCACAAAATTAAATACCATAATTGAATCAAATCGAAAACTCCCATTCAAATTTCGTATGAACAGGTTTAAGAAACTAACAGGAATCGAATTCGATACAATCGATTCCTATAAATTGATAAGGGGCTTTCTTTGTACGATCAAAAACGAATCAAACGATATTAATCTCACCTGATTTGGTTGGGTATCGAAGATCGATGGCTAAAAGATCAGAGTTGGTGTTCTTGAGGCTCGATCGTATTCCAGAGGTGAAATGCAGGTCGTATGAGGGTTGGGAGAGTTCGTACGAGTTTCAGAGAAGGTGAGGGAGTATTTTAATTCGTCTAATTTCATCTAATTTACGCAATTTGATTGTGATTTAAGAGTTAACAACTGTTAAGCGAATTACACGTAAATTCATTCAATTTGCGGGTGAATTGGGTCATGTTTATGGACTGAATACAGGTGAGATCAGTCATGGCGTGATTTATGGGTGTTAAATGCATTTAATTTCTTGAATTGGAAACGATTTGAACACTTTTTGACTTGGGAAAGTCAAACTATTCGAAATTTGTATTTTAGCCGTGGGTTTGATCGAATTGAAACTTTAAATGGCCCTGGATATGATCAATAATCGATTACGCACGTATGGGAAGTCTACAACAACATGATTTGGTGGAATTCAGCCTTGAAACACAAGGATTTGGCATGCTTGACTTTGGAAAGTCATTTTGGGTCAAAATTTGGTCAAATGGGGTCAAGGATCAATGTCAAAGGTCCAATTTAAGGTGATGTGGTTCAAGTTCAAGGACGAGGGTTCAAATTGATGGTTCAAGACTAGTTAAATTGTTAATTTGTTATAAAATAGTTATTTTTTATATTTTATTTTTATTCTAAAATGTTATTTATTTTATTTTAAATTATTTCATATAGGAATGTCCATTTTTTTTAATATTATGAATTATGTGAAATTGGTTTATTTGATACAAATAATTATTTTTCTATCTATATATAAGTACATATGTATACATATAATAAGAGATGTAAATACGAAATTAAAGCTCATGATTTTTATAACAAAGTATATATAATAAATATATATATATAAGTATATGCCTATATAAATATACATATATATGTCATATAATAGAAAACAATGTGTTATTGTAGAGTTGAAATTTGAAATTGATTTTTGTTAAAATAATAATTAATGTGACATAAAATGTTGGATACGCATGGGATTTAAAATGGAGTGTCATTATGACATAATTCAAATTATGTAAGAAAAAAATGGATGTTACAGATAACTTGCTCAGGGGAATCCTGGATTCACACAGCACTTTGTAAACCAGCTTTTTAAGACTACGGTTGGTCACGGGATGTTTGACACTTTTATCCCTGACTCTCTTAGGCAGTTGAGGTTTGAAAACCTCAAAGTTTCCCGATCTTCCCTTTCGCTGTAGTGTCTTCCACAAACCCACTGCTACCGCGTGATTAGAATCACCAAGCAGCTCTCGGTTTGCAAGATTCACCAGATCGTAATTTGGCAGGGAGCTGAACGCCTCACTGGTAGGTTTCAAGTATTGAACCCCACCAGCTCGTTTGATAGCGAACAACTTGTTGTTGTCGTCGAACTTGACAGACAAGATCATACCTGTAGCTCCGTGTTTGTCTATAATGGATGTCTTTTTCCAGACAGGAGTTGGATCCTTAGTAAACCATCCGCAAGGATATTTACTCTTCCAAGCTTCAAGATCAACAGGCTCGGGATCGGTGGGAGAGGCTTCAGTCGAGGTTGCTACACAACTAGCCTCAGCAACAGTTTCAGGCTCGACTGAACCTGTGTTGAATGTAGCTTCAAAGGTTGGAGCCTCAAAGATCTCTCCATCCTCAAGCTCAGACATAAGGAGCTGATTTCTAGACTTAGAAAATTTTCTAAGTTTCCATTCCTTCGTTCTTAACAAGTACGCAGGGTTTATGTCTTGCGTACTTAGCAAGTACGCAGGAGTGCGGAAGGTTAACACTTAGAAAGTTTTTCAAAACCCAAAATCCAATCAAAGTGAGTTTTTGTCATGGATTAAGGTCACCACAAGGTCGAAACACATGATTATGACTTATGGAACCAACACCAATAGCAATGACTTGCAAAAACCAAGTCATTTTGACCTAGCCTTGGTCCGACGAGAAAGAACGACCACACAAGGGGTCAAACTCAAAATCAAGACAAGTTTAGGACGATTATGAGATGATAGAGCTTCGATTAATGATATTAAACTAGTTTTAGGACGTAATTTCACTTAAAAATATCCAAAATCGGTCCAAATTTCATCATCAAAACCCTAGTTCTTCAAGTTCAAGAAATCGGTCCAAAGCAGGTGAATTAGTGGATGAAATGCTCTAAGATTCTCACCAAATATTAGTTAGGTGAGGATGAAACTAAGACCGGGACGAAAAATCTCTTTGGAACACACAACATTTTGAGGAAAATTCGAGCAGGGAGTATATAACAGTAGTCTGAGTTTTTGAATGTGATAATGATGAAAAATGCCTAAATATTGTATATATACCCCACTTACCACGGCCATGCGTACTTATCAATTGCACAGGACTTATCTCCTGCATACTTAGTAAGTACGCATGACTTAAGTCTTGCGTACTTGCTAAGTACGCAGTGTTTAACTCTTGCGCACTTAACAAGTACGCAGAGACCGGTGTCCACTCAAAATTTCAACTCAAATTATGAAGGATCTCAAGTCAAATAGCGAACCGGATAAGAACATTCAATCAAGAGGTTTCAAAAGCAGTTCAAGGAAGTTAAACACAAATATTTTTTGCTTTTATAAACTTTTGATAAACTGTACTGAAAATAGTTTTGCTCTTTTGGATAATGATTAAACTGTACACAAAGTTAAAATCTTTTTGGGCTTTTCTGAATAAAGATAATATGCACAAGATTCAGAAATAGATATACAGGAATATACACACAAGCTATTTTTGGTCAAACTCATGAGCAGAGGATCATATCAGGCTATTATAAGCAAAAATGATACACAATAAACATTAAAGAATATGGGATCATGTCATGGATTACTACTTATTCATACGTAATATGCAATATAAACAAGTGATTCAAGTTAGCAATATTATACGATTTGAAACTATAAGCATCTTTACATCACGTTCTTGTGTGTTAAGGTATTAGTTATAAGTATACAACGTGTACCCCACAGTTATGCTACATGAATTTAATTGTGCACTATCTCAAGGCATCTAAGATTTTCCCAACGATTTTCAAAATTTACAGAATGAAGTTACACCATTTAGCATAGAAAAATCAAGCAGAATCCATAAGGATTATCAGGAATCATAATATTGAGAATCAAGTGATTCATTTATCTTGGTTTCATAGGATTTCATCTGTGAATATCAGTATGATGATTCAGGATAATAAGTATGGTGTCTGAGGATTTAGGTAAGGGGATCCAACTTTTATCTGGATTTGATTTCAATGAATCAGGAATGATTCAAGGGTGAATATTTGCTAACGGTTGATGTCAAGACATATCTTGATTCAATCTCTCATTGCATACTTGTGATTATGGGCAGTGAGATGAACCAAATAAATGTGCTAAAGATATAACCCAAAACTAATCTAATAAGAAAATATTTGCCAAAATCTTACATCCTATATCTGATAATGATCTTTTAGTAATCTTTTACACACACACACACTTGCAAACATAGGTTCAAATCACAGTTGTAGTATATTACTTTAATTTTCACACTACTAATGATTCAAAAATGCTTATAGGCTACTGACAATTCAAGTTACCTGCAGATATTCAAATTAACACCTGAAACAACATAGGCAATCAAGTAAGCATGACACAATCATTTCCCATATGTGCAGTCTAAGATGTTTAGATCATTATTGATGTGCTATCATTTCCTTTTCTGTTCAAATGACTTTGAAATTTTCTTGAATTTATATTTTGTTTGGATTTTTCTAAAATATACTGAAATGGAAAACAAACTTTATAGAATTAAAAAGAAATAAAATTTAACTTCCCAGAAAATGTTTTGATTTGAAAACAAGTTTTCACTCAGGATTGAACATTCCTATCATGTTGACGAGATGTTCAAAACGAGTATGATCAAATTCCTTAGTGAAAAGATCGGCAAATTTGTCATCCGTGTGAACTTTTATAAGTTTAATCAAGCGCTTTTCAGCACAATCACGGATGAAATGGTGATGAATCTCAATGTGTTTAGTTTTGGAATGTTTCACCGGGTTATTTGTGATAGACATGGTGGCATTGTTGTCAATGAATAATGGAGTTCAAGTGAAGTTCAAGCCATAATCTCTCAATTGCTGCTGGATCTACAATATTTGAGAACAACAGCTCACGGCAGCTATGTACTCTGCTTCACATGTTGAGACAGAAATCATTGACTGCTTCTTACACTGCCAGGATACCACCTTGTCTCCCAAGAATTGATATCCACCCGAGGTTGATTTTCTATCGAGATTACAACCGCCATAAATAGAATTGGTATATGCTTTTAATTCAAATGATTGTTTCTTGAAGTACCAAAGACCCAATCGGGGTTTCCCTTTCAGGTATCTGAAAATTCTCTTCACATCTATCAGATGAGATTCCTTTGGTTGATGTAACATCTCGGAATTTAGTATCCATATTTCAAGTCAATGTAATGCAATTTCAAATTCAATGTTCGTGCACTGCCTTATTATTTTGTTTACCTTAAACGAAATGCCATGATTCAATACAAATTTACAAGTTTTGCTCGATTATATACATTTAAACACTATACAAGAAACTATTTTATTCAAACTTATCAAATCTGAAAAGTCAAGGACTAAAGTTGAAAAATGTCAAGAAACCCTAGTATAGCACGGTCGTGCTTCGTCCTAGCACGGTCGCGCCAAGTGCTTTGGCACGGTCGCGCGACCTGCTTTGGAACGATCGCGCCCGGTGCCTAGGCACGGTCGCGCCTGTGTAACAGCTGAAACGTAACTGCAACCCGATCGTTCGAATCCGTAACAGTCATACGTTTGTTTTCCCTTAACAATTGTATTACCACTTTTTCAAATTCTCAAAACGCCTCAGTTTCATTTCAACAATTCAAGAAAAACTCTCTCAATTCAAGAAAAACTCTCTCAAGCTTTTTCGATCAGAATTATCTCAAGCAATCCAGTCAATCGTTTCCCAAATCATCTCTGAATCATCCGAAGCCGCTGAAGCATTCGGAACCGCAGCAGAAGTCGCCGGAAACCAGTCTTACCGTCGCCGGAACTTCCTCCCTACCGTTCTTTATCAATTCGCTGCTGTTCAGGGTAATTGAATCCTTTAATTCATTCATTTCAGTATCTGTATCGAAAGTCCCTATTCAATTTGGGCTTCATTATAGAAATCGATCCGAATCAGAACTCATGCTTTATTAAAAATAATTTAATCGAACCCCTACTTAAACGTGATATACATATAATTAGATTATATGAAAAGACTCATAATAAACCATTAATCAAAAGCCCTAGCAATTCCAACGTTTAAAATACAAGAATTTGTAAATTCGTGTCTGATTTGGAAAAGACACGGTCGCGCTAATCATCTAGCGCGGCCGTGCCTCATGTAACGCGGTCGTGCTGAATAGCAGTGCGGGCGTGTCCTCCTGTCCAGACCTTGTCATGCCCGCTGGGCTAGTCTCTGTTGTGTCTAAAGATCATAGACACAACCGTGCCGGGCCAAGGCACGGTCGTGCCTGTTGACTTGTCTAGATTGTGCTCCTTTTAATCAACCCGGTCGCGCCCCGACTAGCGCGGTCGCGCCCGTGGCTTGAGCACGATCGTGCCCTTCCGAGGCACGGTCGTGTGAGACTCAGAACCTTTTAACAGAATTATAAATTTTTATATTTTAATCAGTAAATGTTTCAGATTTTATAAAAATATGTTTTCTATATTTAAAAATGGATTAAAAGTTTAATCTTGGCATAAATATAATTTATTTAAAGTTTATGAAAATTTAATTTATATTTATTATCTTACACTTAAATGATATTTTAAATAATTAAGTTACAAAATTTATAAATAAATGAGATAATGATTATTTATTTAATTTACATTTTAAATCAAAATCATTTATTTATTTATATTTAATTACAATTAATATTTACATTATTTCATAAACTATAATTATATATTTATTCAATTATTCAATTCAAACCTAATCAAATTGTTTCAAAAATATTTTACTTCAAACTCTATGTATTTTATTCAATACTTTTTAAATACAAATCAATAGTTTTATACACAAATTCAACTTTCAATTTAGACTTAAACTTTATGCATCTATTTGATTCAATACACATTACTCTTTAGGTTAAATTGTGCATTTCGAGGATCATATTTGCTATCCATAATCTTTGTTAGCTACACTTCCATACCAAGTGAGTATTCACAACCCCTTTTTACTCTTTCACACTATTGGGGTGGAACATGAACTCTATACGCATTACACATTACACATTTACATTTACACAAACAACACAAGTGCAAAAATCCTATTTACATACATGTGTGCAAAATTTGAGCTTTGTGCCCGAGTGCTAGGTGTGCTAACCTTTGTATGCTCTTATGGGCAATCATTAACTATACAAGCCGACGATTTTCAATGATAGATCTATTGAGTCTGACAAACCCACCCGTGGTACGCGGTGATTGAAACCGACAACACAACTTTTGCATGCTAGTTACAGGGTTTGATTGTACATTTGGTTACACAATAGCTGCTCCCCATAAACGCCTTATTTATCATGTCATGTAAAGGATTTGTTTTCATCTATATGCTATCTATATACAACTGTGTTATACTCACCAACTTTTTATTTGACTTTATTTTATTCATGTTTCAGGCCCCAATATGTTAGATTGATTCAAGACGTGTTCAACATAGGATTTGGACTTAGCAATTTAAATTAACGATTTTATGAGTTATTTTATGTATCTTGTTTGAAATTGGTTTTGTACTTGGATTATTTGTAATGCAAATTTAACTTTAATATATTTCAATTTAGTCAACCATGTGCTATGAACAGTCTACATGTCCCGCCCCGACGATTCCGCCATCGGTCGGGGTGTGACAGATTGGTATCAGAGCCTTGGTTATAGGGAATTAGGTTATTAGACACCTTGACCTAGACTATAACTTTAGGACACCCACTTATACTACGCTTCATGATTTTTGTGCTATGTGTTACATGCTAGGTGCTACATGTTATATGTTACATGCTTAATATAATTACTTATTATTTCATTTTGATGACTTATGTGTTTTAAATCCATGACTTATTAGGATATTCTTAATAATTAAATAAATAATATCCTTTCCTATATTCTAAAACCTCATAATATTTCTATTTTCTTCTCTATCTTTATCCCTTCTAAGCATGTGGAAAATTCTTGAAGCCAAAAATCTCTAAAATTTTTATTTCTTCGTTAAGGTTTTTAAACTTGTTAAATTATTTGAGGACACGTGCAATCTGGAAGGGTGACACCTGTATTTTGGGTTTTCTATCTAGGAAAGCATTTCGCATAAATCCCAATCAACCGAGGGACCCGTATGCTTTCCTGGGAATTCCCGAGATGAGTGTTTACTTATAGGCTAAAGCATGTCCCCTTGAAAATTTTATAAGTTTAATTAACCTTAATGTGCCATGGTATTCAAGTGATTTTGTCACTTTTGAGTACAATCCAAACTAAGAATATCTATTTCATTTTGCTATCTCATTCTATTAAATCCTATCAAATCTCATAAGTTCTCACAATTTTTTTTCTTGTCTTGTGACAATCTGTAGAATGCCTCCTCGTCGTACTCCCGCAACCAACGCCAACACCGACATTGCTGCTATTCTCACCCAATTGGTGACACAACTCACCCAAGCCAATGGTGCCACCAATGGCAACAATGGTGGAAATGGAAGCAATAATGGTAATAATGGTGGAAATGGTGGTAACAATCCACCTCAATGCACCTTCAAGCACTTCAACTCGTGCAATCCCCTAAAGTTTTATGGAACCGAAGGAGCTACTGGACTCCTTCAATGGTTCGAAAGCATTGAGAATACCTTTCTCAATAGTGACTGTCCCGACAACCTCCGTGTTCGCTATGCTACAAGTGTCCTACAAAAACGGGCACTTACTTGGTGGAATGGGGAGAAAAGGAATAGGGGTGTTGATGTAGCTATGGCCTTACCTTGGGATGAGGTCAAAAGGCTTATGACCGAGGAGTTCTGTCCTCGAAATGAAGTGAAAAAGTTAGAAGCTGAATTTTGGGATCTTGCCCAAGATAGTGGGGAAAGCTTAGCATATACAACTCGGTTCCATGAGTTGAGTCTTCTAGTGCCCCACATGGTCACTCCTTTGTCCCGATGTATCGAGAAGTATATTGGTGGGCTACCAAGACAAATCCAAGATACTGTTTTAGGCAGAAATCCTGCTACTCTGGAGGATGCTATTCGTCTAGCCGCTACCTTAACTGATAATCATGTGAAAGCTGGAACTCTTACCAAAAAGGGTTCTAAGAAAGTTTCTGAAACCGTAACCCCTCCTACCCACAACAAAGAAGCCACAACTGAACCCTCTCGCAATAACAAAAAGAGGAAAGTTAGAAATTTTGCTGTGGTTACTCCTGCTATTCCCGTCAATCAAGTTGCACCCGTAGTTCAAGCACCGGCCAAAAAGCCGTATGTTGGGATCTACCCTCTTTGTGCCACCTGCAATTATCATCATCCCCAAAACATCCCATGTCACCTTTGTACTTATTGTGGGAGATATGGACATACGGTTAGTGTTTGTAGGACCAAAGCTCTTACGGGCCAAGTCAACCCTCCAAACCGAACCGTGCCTCAAGTGGTTAACCAAGGTGCTCCCGCCATTGCTAATGGGTGTGCTTGTTATGAGTGTGGTGACCCGAACCATTTTTGTAATCAATGTCCAAGACTTGCAAATGCTAGACAAGGTGGAGCTCGTGGGCGTGCGTTCAACATAAACGCCAACGAAGCTCAAGCCAAAAACGACGTGGTTAATGGTACGTTCCTTGTTGATAGTTAATATGCCTCCATTTTGTTCAATACCGGTGCCGATAAAAGCTTTGTGTCACTTAATTTTGAGCCTTTACTTGCAAAGACACGATCCCAATTAGAGAAAACCTTCACCGTTGAAATAGCAAATGGTGACTCCCTTACAATTGAGTCTATTATTTATGATTGCTCCTTAGAACTAAATGATCATTCATTCCCAATCAACCTTGTTCCAATGCCACTAGGAAGCTTTGATATTATCATAGGTATGGATTGGCTATCAAATCATCATGCCGAAGTCATTTGCTTTGAAAAGTGTATCTGAATTCCGCTACCATCGGGAGAAACCTTAAGGGTTTTTGGTGAAAAGACTTGCAAGGGACTTAAGTTGATGTCGTGTACTACCGCTCAAAAGTACTTACGAAAGAAGTACATTGCTTTCTTAGCTCATATTGTTCAAAAGGATGTCAAGGAGAAGAGTATCCAAGACATTCCGATCATTCGGGATTTCCCCGAAGTTTTTCCTAAGGATTTATCCGGTCTTCCTCCCGTCCATCAAGTAGAGTTCCGTATTGATCTTGTGGCCGGAGCTAACCCCGTTGCTAGAGCTCCTTATCGTCTTGCACCTTCCGAAATGCAAGAGCTTGCAAGTCAACTTCAAGAACTCTCCGAAAAGGGATTCATCCGTCCGAGTCATTCACCGTGGGGTGCACCCGTCTTATTTGTTAAGAAGAAGGATGGATCATTTCGCATGTGTTTTGACTACCGCGAACTCAACAAACTTACTATCAAGAACCGTTATCCTTTGCCTAGAATCGATGATCTATTTGATCAACTTCAAGGTTCTACTTGCTTCTCGAAGATCGATCTTCGATCCGGTTATCATCAGCTTCGTGTTCAAGAAGATGACATTCCTAAGACTGCTTTTCGAACAAGGTATAGGCATTACGAGTTCATGGTTATGCCTTTCGGGTTAACCAATGCACCTGCAGTTTTCATGGATCTCATGAATCGTGTGTGCAAACCGTACCTTGATAAATTCGTGATCGTCTTCATTGATGATATCTTAATCTATTCCAATACTAAAGCCGACCATGAAGAACATCTTAGATTCGTTTTGGATCTCTTAAAGAAGGAACAACTTTATGCCAAATTCTCCAAATGTGAATTTTAGCTAAAGGAAGTTCAATTTCTTGGTCATATTGTCAATGACAAAGGAATTCATGTTGATCCTGCTAAGATTGAAATGATTAAGAATTGGAATGCCCCGAAGACTCCTACCAAAGTTCGTTCATTCCTTGGTCTTGCGGGTTATTATCGTCGTTTCATCTAAAACTTCTCAAAGATTGCTGTCCCTCTTACCGCTTTGACCCACAAGGGTAAGACTTATGAATGGGGACCGAAACAAGAAGAAGCTTTCCAAACCCTCAAACAAAAGTTGTGCAATGCTCCTATATTGACTCTCCCCGATGGAATCGATGATTTAGTTGTCTATTGTGATGCTTCTAACCAAGGTCTTGGTTGTGTTCTCATGCAATGAGACAAAGTAATCACTTATGCATCAAGGCAACTCAAAGTTCATGAGAAGAATTATACGACGCACGATCTCGAGTTGGGTGCGGTCGTATTCGCGTTAAAGATTTGGAGACATTACCTATATGGCACAAAATGTGTGGTATACACCGACCACAAAAGTCTTCAACATATCTTCAACCAAAAAGAACTCAATATGAGGCAACGACGTTGGGTCGAACTCCTTAACGACTATGACTGCGAGATTCGTTACCATCCCGGCAAAGCGAATGTTGTAGCCGATGCTTTGGTCGAAAGGACCATGTTATGCTTCATTGTGCCCGTATTCAAACCGATAGTCAAACCCGTATCTTAGAAGCTCAACACGTCTCGGTAACCGAGGGTAATATGTACGAAGAAATGTCATGTGGTGTTGAACTCCTTCTTGAATCAAAACCCAATGGCTTACTATATTACTTGAACCGTATTTGGGTTCCCGATCGCGACGATCTCCGTACATTTCTCATGAACGAGACTCATAAGACTCGTTATTCTATTCATCCTGGTACGGATAAAATGTACCAAGATCTTCGCCAACTTTATTGGTGGCCCGGTATGAAGAAAGACATTGCTCTTTATGTGGCCAAATGCTTAACCTGTTCCAAAGTCAAAGCCGAACATCAACGTCCGTCTGGTTTACTCGAAAAACCAGAAATTCCCGTGTGGAAATGAGAGAATCTAGCTATGGATTTCATTACCAAGCTCCCTCGCACCTCGAGTGGTTATGATAGTATTTGGGTGATCATTGATCGACTCACCAAATTTGCCCACTTCTTACCTATACGTGAAGACTTCAAAGTGGAGAAATTAGCCCGGATTTACATTGATGAAATTGTGAGCCGTCATGGTGTTCCCTTGAACATAATATCCGATAGAGACGCTCGGTTCACTTCTCGATTTTGGCAATCTCTCCAAAAGGCTCTTGGTACTCGATTAGGTTTGAGCATGGCTTACCATCCCCAAACTGATGGTCAAACCGAGCGGACAATCCAAACTCTTGAAGACATGCTTAGAGCTTGTGTAATCGATTTTGGTGGCAATTGGGATTCACATCTATCCCTCATTGAGTTCTCTTACAACAATAGCTACCACACAAGTATCAACATGGCTCCATTCGAAGATCTCTATGGTTGCAAGTGTCGTTCTCCTATCTGTTGGAACGAGATTGGTGAAGCACAAATCACCGGTCCCGAGTTAATTCAAGAAACATCCGACAAGATCATTCAAATCCATGACAATACTCGAGTAGCGAGGAGTCGGCAAAAGAGTTATGCCGACAAACGTCGAAAACCCTTGGAATTCCAAGTCGGTGACCTTGTTCTTCTAAAGGTGTCTCCGTGGAAGGGTGTGGTCCGTTTTGGAAAGAAAGGCAAGTTAGCACCTCGTTATGTTGGTCCATTCAAAATCCTTGAAAGGATTGGGAAAGTGGCTTACAAGCTCGAGTTACCTCCATCTCTTGGCAATGTACATCCTACATTTCATGTATCTAATCTAAAGAAGTGTCTCGCCGATGAAAATCTCCATATACCGCTTGACGACGTGCGCATTGATGAAACGATGCACTTCGTTGAGAAGCCGGTGGAAATTATGGATCGTGAAGTCAAGCAGCTCAAGCGAAGTCGCATTCCTATTTTCAAGGTTCGTTTGGAATCTAAGCGTGGTCCTGAGTTCACTTGGGAACGAGAAGACCAAATGAAGCTCAAGTACCCTCATCTTTTTACTAATACTGTTGTATCTTCTAGCTAAATTTCGGGATGAAATTCTCTCAACATGGGGAGACTGTAACATCTCGGAATTTAGTATCCATATTTCAAGTCAATGTAATGCAATTTCAAATTCAATGTTCGGGCACTGCCTAATTATTTTGTTTACCTTAAACGAAATGCCATGATTCAATACAAATTTACAAGTTTTGCTCGATTATATACATTTAAACACTATACAAGAAACTATTTTATTCAAACTTATCAAATCTGAAAAGTCAAGGACTAAAGTTGAAAAATGTCAAGAAACCCTAGTATAGCACGGTCGTGCTTCGTCCTAGCACGGTCGCGCCAAGTGCTTTGGCACGGTCGCGCGACCTGCTTTGGAACGATCGCGCCCGGTGCCTAGGCACGGTCGCGCCTGTGTAACAGCTAAAACGTAACTGCAACCCGATCGTTCGAATCCGTAACAGTCATACGTTTGTTTTCCCTTAACAATTGTATTACCACTTTTTCAAATTCTCAAAACGCCTCAGTTTCATTTCAACAATTCAAGAAAAACTCTCTCAATTCAAGAAAAACTCTCTATAGCTTTTTCGATCAGAATTATCTCAAGCAATCCAGTCAATCGTTTCCCAAATCATCCGAAGCCGCTGAAGCATTCGGAACCGCAGCAGAAGTCGCCAGAAACCAGTCTTGCCGTCGCCGGAACTTCCTCCCTACCGTTCTTTATCAATTCGCTGTTGTTCAGGGTAATTGAATCCTTTAATTCATTCATTTCAGTATCTGTATTGAAAGCCCCTATTCAATTTGGGCTTCCATTATAGAAATCGATCCGAATCAGAACTCATGCTTTATTAAAAATAATTTAATCGAACCCCTACTTAAACGCGATGTACATACAATTAGATTATATGAAAAGACTCGTAATAAACCATTAATCAAAATCCCTAACAATTCCAACGTTTAAAATACAAGAATTTGTAAATTCGTGTCTGATTTGGAAAAGACACGGTCGCGCTAATCATCTAGCGCGGCCGTGCCTCATGTAACGCGGTCGTGCTGAATAGCAGCGCGGGCGTGTCCTCCTGTCCAGACCTTGTCATGCCCGCTGGGCTAGTCTCTATTGTGTCTAAAGATCATAGACACGACCGTGCCGGGCCAAGGCACGGTCGTGCCTGTTGACTTGTCTAGATTGTGCTCCTGTTGATCAACCCGGTCGCGCCCCGACTAGCGCGGTCGCGCCCGTGGCTTGAGCACGATCGTGCCCTTCCGAGGCACGGTCGTGTGAGACTCAGAACCTTTTAACAGAATTATAAATTTTTATATTTTAATCAGTAAATGTTTCAGATTTTATAAAAATATGTTTTCTGTATTTAAAAATGGATTAAAAGTTTAATCTTGACATAAATATAATTTATTTAAAAGTTTATGAAAATTTAATTTATATTTCTTATCTTACACTTAAATTATATTTTAAATAATTAAGTTACAAAATTTATAAATAAATGAGATAATGATTATTTATTTAATTTACATTTTAAATCAAAATCATTTATTTATTTATACTTAATTACAATTAATATTTACATTATTTCATAAACTATAATTATATATTTATTCAATTATTCAATTCAAACCTAATCAAATTGTTTCAAAAATATTTTACTTCAAACTCTATGTATTTTATTCAATACTTTTTAAATACAAATCAATAGTTTTATACACAAATTCAACTTTCATTTTAGACTTAAACTTTATGCATCTATTTGATTCAATACACATTACTCTTTAGGTTAAATTGTGCATTTCGAGGATCATATTTGCTATCCATAATCTTTGTTAGCTACACTTCCATACCAAGTGAGTATTCACAACCCCTTTTTACTCTTTCACACTTTTGGGGTGGAACATGAACTCTATACGCATTACACATTACACATTTACATTTACACAAACAACACAAGTGCAAAAATCCTATTTACATACATGTGTGCAAAATTTGAGCTTTGTGCCCGAGTGCTAGGTGTGCTAACCTTTGTATGCTCTTATGTGCAATCATTAACTATACAAGCCGACGGTTTTCAATGATAGATCTATTGAGTTTGACAAACCCACCCATGGTACGCGGTGATTGAAACCGACAACACAACTTTTGCATGCTAGTTACAAGGTTTGATTGTACATTTGGTTACACAATAGCTGCTCCCCATAAACGCCTTATTTATCATGTCATGTAAAGGATTTGTTTTCATCTATATGCT
The DNA here is from genome assembly GCA_023525975.1 of Smallanthus sonchifolius. Classification (NCBI taxonomy): domain Eukaryota; kingdom Viridiplantae; phylum Streptophyta; class Magnoliopsida; order Asterales; family Asteraceae; genus Smallanthus; species Smallanthus sonchifolius. Next base: position 21,349,396 of record CM042039.1, read on the forward strand.
ATCTATATACAACTGTGTTATACTCACAAACTTTTTAGTTGACTTTATTTTATTCATGTTTCAGGCCCCAATATGTGAGATTGATTCAAGACGTGTTCAACATAGGATTTGGACTTAGCAATTTAAATTAAGGATTTTATGAGTTATTTTATGTATCTTGTTTGAAATTGGTTTTGTACTTGGATTATTTGTAATGCAAATTTGACTTTAATATATTTCAATTTAGTCAACCATGTGCTATGAACAGTCTACATGTCCCGCCCTGACGATTCCGCCATCGGTCGGGGTGTGACAGTTGAGACTGAAACCTCGAGCACAAGCAGACGACAAAACATTATGTCGGGCCTTGAAGCTGTGAGATAGATAAGAGATTCGATTATCCCACGGTACAATTACAATCCACATCCTTTCCAGTTTGGTTGGTATGCAAACCTTGATTGACTGGGATCGGTGTGCCATAAGTAGTACAATCATTCATCTTGTACTTTGATAAAATTTCCTACCCATACTTAGTTTGATGTAGATAAATTCCATCTTCCCTTTGACTGACTTGTATGCCTAAGAAAAAATAACAATTCATCCATGTTGCTCATTTCAAACTTGGAATTCATCACCCTTTCAAATTCCCTACACATATCTTCATTGGTAGACCCAAAGATAATGTCATCCACAAACACTTGCACAAGTAGAATATCACCTCCTGCTTTCCGTATGAAGAGGGTGGACTCAATTTGTCCACGATCGAAACCATTGGATGATAAATGTTTTAATAGAGTCTCATACCATGCCCTAGGTGCTTGATGAAGACCATAAAGTGCTTTATCCAGTTTATACACTTTATTGATATTATGCGGATCTTCAATACCTGGTGGTTGAGTGTCACACCCCTAAATTCCACTAACGGAGTTTTACCGTTTGGCGTGTGACAAACCAAGATCTCAGTCATTAGTTACATCAAATGACACTATATGGGACTTAAAATGTCATAACATAAAAGTTCAGAGTTAAATGCGGAAGCATAAATGTTAGAATGAAATCAAAAGTAATTACACGCAACAAGCGTCAATTAATGTAAATAAGTAACACTGTTTAAAATGTTTGAAATTAATGATATGATAGTAGGACTCCATGGATGTCCTAAGTGTGCAACCTGTGCCAAATCGACCTGAGAAACATGTAAAAAAAGTGTCAACATGAGGTTAGTGAGTACACAGGTTTGAATGCAAATAAACTGTTTGAGTGTTGCTGGATCCACATACGTAAGTCACATCTATTGCTAGCTAGACAATGTACAAGTTACTCTAAGCGCTCGCAACCGTAGACTGACAGTTTATGTTTGAATGCCTCCCACCTGGTCTATCAACCATGGTGCATGTTTTAGGTCAATATTACACCCGTTCGACCTCCAATCGAGTTAGCGCGACTAACGCGGGTGGGGTTTGTCAAACCCAGTAGTACTACTCAACATACCTTGCTATTCTTCATATTTAAACGGTTTGATGTGAGGACTTTCATGATAGAGTTTACGCTTAAGTACACAAGTGGTAGTAAAATACTATGTGATCCATGTCCGTTTGTGTGTGTGTCTCCCTGGCTGGAAGACAAGTAACAGATGTTTGTTTGTACGCATGTTTCTCCCCAACGGGAAAACAAGAAAAAATGATATTCGTTTATATGTATGTTTCTCGCCAACGGGAAAACAAGTAAAATACCGTTTGTGTGTATGCATGTTTCTCCCCAACGGGAAAACAAGTAAAATAATGTTTGTGAGTATGCACGTTTCTCCTCAACTGGAAAACAGGTAAAATGATGTTTGTGTGTAAGCATGTTTCTCCCCCATTAGTAAAACAAGTAAAAAGGGGGCCGTGAAACTCACCTGCGTTGCGTAGTAGATAGTATCACACAAACATGAGATTTATAACCTCAAGTGTTAACCTGCACGGCTTACGTATGTCCTAGAATCATAAACACATAAGTTAGGGACACATTGGGATTTGTGATGACGACACGGAAGGTTAGAACGTCTAAACGTATTCTAAGGATCAATGAGTAGACGAACATGTCTACGGGAATATAGGTTTCTTAATATAGTAATTAAGATAAATGCGTTACGTGTCGAACGTTAATAACGAATAATATTAATTTATAATTAAATATATCCGTGCGTTTGTACCGTTAAAATAATGGCTAGGAAAATAATATAATAATATATTATTTTGAACTCGTAAAAAAAATATACGATAATTATTTACGTGACAAAAATAATAAATGTATTCTTTTTATTCGAGGATAATAAACTTGAGTAAATAATATAAATCATTACATTATTTATAAGTTTGAAACGTTACACGAGATTTATAAAAAGGCGAAATAATATATAAATATATATTATTTTATAATAGGGGTTACGGGTTGAGAATAATATAAATATATTATTTTATAAGTCGGTAATAATATTAAAAATAGGTTATAATACCAAACCCGAGCCTACGGGTGGTTTTTCGGGCTAAAACACTTTAATATAATAATATAGAAAAAGGTTTTATAATTAAATAATGCTTATAAAATATTTAAAAACCAAAAACAAGGGTGGGAGACTTGAACCCTGGTCTCCTCCCCAATTGTACATGTGTTTAACCAGTCCCGCTGCTAGGGTCATCGCAACAGAACCTGGATTCAAATGGTTTTATCAAAGAACTCTAGTGAGTTCTTCCCTCATGCGTGAATCCGGACCAAAGATCCATCCAAATCCAATGAAAGCGATAAAGATCGATCAAAGCAGCATAGGGGTTTCATTAATAGAGTCTTGGCGAGCCTGTAGATGGTTTTAATTGCAAGATTAACGAGTTTAAGGTCGTTTGATTATAGAAAAACGGGTCGAAAACCCTAGTTATGAACCCATAATTGATTCGATCAAATTTGATGTTAGAAACTGATAAAATCATGGGGCTTTTACAGATTAATAGCTTGCGAGTCTATCCCCGTGGTTTAATTTGGTTGTTATTGAGTCTAGGGCCAAAACAACCAAATCGATTTATAAACAAACCCTAGATTTAGGTTCAAGATCAATTCGATGTTGGAAACCATATGGCTTTCATTATATAGGTGAATACGAGTCTAATGGTGTAGGTTAATTGAATTATAAATGTGTTTAGATTAGAGATCGATTAAATTGGTTTGCGATGAACCCTAGAATTGGGATTTCGATTCAAACGAGGATATAAGCCCAATTAAACATGGGGCTTGTACTCTACGAATAAAAATGAAGCTATAGGTGTAAGTAGTTACCAGAATTGAATTTGAATTGAAGGTGCTCGACTAAAACCGATGCCGGCTGTGACTGAGTTTGTCTCCGGCGATTCCTGTTGTGTTTCTGATCACTAAGATGCGTACAGAAGCTTCAATGGAGTTCGTTTGTCAAGTGTAGAGGGTTCAATTGTGGGATTTACATAGGAGTTAGATGAATTTGATGGCCATATGATCGTGGTTGACGGTTTTGTTTTAATTACCCATAATTAGGTTTGATTACGAATATTTGTCTTCTTTAATGGTTCGTTAGTGGTCGTTAATGACTGTTAATGTGTTTTGCAATTATGATTTCAAACGGATTCGAGTTAACCTCGAGAATTTCGATCAATAACGCTTTGGTTGACTTTCCAAAGTCAACATAATCAAAAATAGCTAAATTACAGATTAGTCCTTATGGTTTCATGTATACAACTTTAGATAAAAGGCGGAATTAGTCCTTAGGGTTTAGGTTTGGTTAGTTAGGTTAAGTTTGACTATCAAAAGTCAATAGGACTTAGGTCTTGAATTTTGACTTTACAAAGTCAGATAGAATTAGGTTTAGGCTAATTACACAATTAGTCCTTTTAGTTAGGGTTTGAGGAAATGACAGAATTAGTCCTTGAAGTTTGAGTTAAGTTAATTAGATTAGGACTTAACTGGATTTGCTAACTGAGTTAACTGGAAAAGTCCGGATTTTCACATCATCCCCTAGTTGAAAGAATTTTCGTCACGAATCTTAAAATAATAAAAAACAATTTCTGGGGTGTCACATCATCCCTTAGTTGAAAGAATTTTCGTCCCGAAAATTAGAATAGTAACTTAAGAGTTTGATGTGGAGTGTTTGAACAGATGAGAATACTTGCGCATCATCTGATCCTCACGCTCCCATGTGAATTCCGGTTCACGTTTTGAGTTCTAACGAACTCTGACAATAGGGATTTTACCATGTTTGAGCATTTTGACTTCCCTATCCATGATTTCTACCGGTTCTTCAATGAAGCATAGTTGTTCATTGATTTGTAGTTCCTCAAGAGGAACCGCAAGTGTCTCCTCTTCCAGACATTTCTTCATTTTTGAGACATGAAAGACGTCGTGTACACCATTAAGTCCTTCAGGTAGGTCCAGTTCATACGCTACTGGGCCAATTCTCTTCACTATTTTGAACGACCCAACATAACGAGGATTCAGTTTGCCTCGTTACCCGAAGTGAATTACACCTTTCCAAGCTGAGACTTTGGGTAGAACCATGTTGCATACTTGAAACTCTAATGGTTTACAGTGCTTGTCCGCATAGCTCTTTTGACGATCACGAGATGCCGCCATACGGTTTCAGATTTGAACGATCTTTTCAGAAGTTTCGAATACAAGCTTAGGACCCGTAAGTTGGCTTTCCCCAACTTCAGTCCAACAGATAGGAGATCGGCATTTACATCCGTACAAAGCCTCAAATGGTGTTGCTTTGATGCTAGTGTGATAACTACTATTATCGGAGAACTCCACCAGAGGTAGGTGGGACTCCCAAGTGTTACCAAAATCGATCACACAAGCTCGTAGCATCTCCTCTATGGTTTAAATGGTACATTCTGTTTTGCCATCGATTTGATGATGGTACGTTGTGCTCATATCTAGACGCGTGCCTAGAGCTTTTTGCAATGATTGTGAGAGACGTGATGTGAATTGAGCGTTACGATCCGAAATGATAGAGATTGGCACTCCATGCCGAGAGACTACTTCCTTCAAGTAAACACGAGTAAGTTTTTCTATTTTGTCAGTATCTCTGATTGTAAGGAAGTGAGCAGATTTTGTCAAGCGATCTACGATCACCCAGATGGTGTCGCATCCGCTTGGAGTTCTGGGTAGTTTGGTCATGAAATCCGTAGGAATCTGTTCCCATTTCCACATTGGGATCTCTGGCTGCTGCAGTAAGCCAGAAGGCTTTTGGTATTCCACCTTGATCTTTGCGCAAGTCAGGCACTTGTTCACCTAGGTGGCTATATCAGCCTTCATCTTTGGCCACTAATATAGCACCTTTAACTCGTGATACATCTTGTCAGAACCTGGATGAATAGAGTATCGAGATTTGTGAGCTTCATCCATAATCAGGTCTTTTAAGTTCCCATAGGTTGGAACCCATATTCGCTCTGCTAGGTAGCGAATGCCATCTTATTTGACCTCCAGTTTTTCTTCCATACCGCGTGTGGCTTCCAGCGGTAGGTTTTCCTTTTTGAGGGCTTCGAGCTGAGCACTATGGATTTTATCAGGTAATCCAGTGTGAATAGTAAGTTGTAATGCTCTAACTCGTTTGAGTTTGGTGTCCTTACGGCTTAGGGCATGGGCTACCACATTAGCCTTCCCCGGATGATATTTGATTGCACAGTCATAGTCATTTAAGAGTTCAACCCAACGACGCTGTCGCATGTTAAATTCTTTCTGTTTGAAGATATGCTTAAGACTCTTGTGATCGGTATAGATGGTGCATTTGGTACCGTACAAGTAATGTCTATATCTCTTTAGTGCAAATACTACGGCTCCCAACTCTAAGTCATGAGTTGTGTAGTTTTTCTCATGTATTTTCAGTTGACGAGAAGCGTACGTGATGACCTTCTCCCGTTGCATCAGCACACAATTGAGACCTTGAATAGACGCATCACAGTACACCACAAAATAATCAGTTCCCTCTGGAAGAGATAGGGTGGGTGCACTGCAGAGTTTCTGCTTCAGAAGTTGAAATGCTTATTCCTGGGTATCACCCCAGTTATAATGTTTACTCTCCTAAGTTATAGAAGTGAGGGGTTGTGCAATCATGGAGAATCCTTCAATGAAGCGACAGTAATAGCCAGCAAATCCCAGAAATTGTCGCACCTTAGTTGGCATTGTCGGTGCTGCCCAATTCTTGATTGCTTCTATTTTAGATGGGTCAACATGTATCCTTGTCGCGTTGACTACATGTCCTAAGTTTTGCATATAGTTGTTCTTGTTTCAGCAATTCGAGAGTTAAATGAAGATGTTCCTAATGTTCATCCCTATCCTTGGGATAGATGATGATGTCATCAATGAAAACAATGACGATCTGATCCGTCTTTGAGATGTCCTCCTCTTGGACTCTCGATTGATGGTAACCGGATCTAAGATCAATCTTAGAATAGAAACATGATCCTTGGAGTTGGTCAAATAGATCATCGATGCGGGGCAGAGGGTAACGGTTCTTGATCGTCACTTTGTTCAGTTTTCGGTAATCGATGCACATGCGGAAAGTCCCGTCCTTCTGGACAAATAGGACTGGAGCTCCCCATGGCGATGAGCTAGCTCGAATGAAACCCTTATCTAACAATTCCTGCAGTTCTGTAGATAACTCTTGCAGCTCACTAGGTGCAAGTCTATACGGTGCCCGAGCAATAGGCGCTGCTCCGGGTGCTAAAATAATTTGGAATTCCACTTGACGATGAGGCGGAAGACCAGTAAAGTCTTCAAGAAATACTTCCGGATAATCATGACTGATCGGAATGTCATCCATCTTCTTCTCCTCAGATGGCTGCTTGGTGCCGAGAGCCAAAATGGCAAGATGGCTTTTACGTAAGCACTTTCTAATAGAATTTGTCGGAGTACGACCGCACCAACATTGAATTTGTGAAGTCGTGCTAAAACTTCTAGTGAAACCCGTGCTTATAAGGTAAGCGTCGGTCAATGCTAAGGCAAAGGGAAGAGGTTCACATGTAGGAAAAGAAATTTAATGAAATACAGATTTCAGTAACATAAGAGAAAGGATGTCTGTTTAAGTAGTCGCGTTCAACCGATGGTTGGTTAGATTAAATCCCCGTTTTCTAATGTCATTAGAACAGCTGGATCATTTTGTGAAGAGATAAGCCTGTTTGCAGAGTTAGATATCTTGTGGTATAAATCAAATTAAACTGAATATTGGTCACATGATGAGGTAACAAGGTCAAATGGAATCTATTGTTGGAGTGTAAGGAATAACGTCTTAGTTTAGTAAGAATTCCCAATTTTTGCTTACATAGATGGAGTCGATGAGTTTACAACGAGGTTCTATTAAAGTTTGAACCGAGATGGTTTCATTAATCAAGTCTGGATGAGTGTCTTAAGTTCACTAAGGCTAGTACATGAGTGAAATTAAATGATGGATCCTATGGATGATAGTTCAGTGTGTTCGTAAATACCTTCAACATGATAGTCGCATCTATCAACTGTTAAACAGTTTTAATGATACCAACTAGTTGTTGAGTGGGTTTCGAGAATTTCTACAGACAGTGGAAACATAAGTCTGTAAATCACTGATTAGGACTATTTATCCACACATTAGGTTTCACTAGGACTTAGATGCACCTCAAATTATTATTACGTGTGCACCCGAAATGATAATTTGCTTTTCATGCTCACCTTAGTTCTCCCTGTCCTGTGTCAAAATGTCCTTTAGTTTGTATTGCTGAGTACAAAGGGTTGTCAAATATGATAAGTCATCGAGAAGCTTAGTTATCAACCATAAATTGATCAATTAGAACTCATATCAGGATGAGTAGTCGAGGATCGTTTGATCTGGTATTCACTCGAGTTGAAACATAATACGAGAGTCCAATCCAGTGGATTGTAGATGCGAACATGCACATGAAAAAAATATGTACATGAAATGTGGCTTCGATGAGAGGAACTAGTTCATGAATGTTTTATTGGAAGAGGCAAAGTAGCCGTCCTTCCTACTGAGTCAGGATAGGGTTTGGATATTCAATGTGAAAGGCGTTCTCAACCTTGTGGTCAATCTTTCTTCAACAGAATATTGACCAAAGCACGAGCCTATGGCTCGGGAAAGTGATGACATCTACGTGTCAATGGATTCTGCAATGATAACAGTCTGCCTTCACACGGCATAGGTTGCTAGTGGGTACGGTAGGGACTCGCCTCCAACGATCCCAACTCCCAAAGAGACATGTGTTGCTGTTAAGTGTCATCCATAACATGGACCTGAGAAAACCCACCATACCTGACATATGATGGTGGTGTGAGAGACTCCTCCGAAGGCTCCGTCTTGCTGCACTCGGACAGGAGTGGATGTTGTTTTGGTGATTCCCCGAGTGTCTCCCCTGAGAATGATGATGCAATGCGAATGACGTGTTCCTCGTCTGCAAAGGGTAATAAGGATGATGTAAACATGCCTGCAATGCAACACATGTATAGATGCTACATATAGCATGTATGAGTGTCTGTGTCGTGTAACTAAGGTGTGTGGGTTTATGCAATCCTAGTTCTCTATAACCAATGGTTCTGATACCAATCTGTCACACCCCTAAATTCCACTAACGGAGTTTTACCTTTTGGTGTGTGACAAACCAGGATCTCAGTCATTAGTTACATCAAACGACACTATATGGGACTTAAAATGTCATAACATCAAAGTTCAGAGTTAAATGCGGAAGTGTTGATGCACTTTCCTGTGACAATACTCTGGATAGAGTCTTAGTTTAAATTTCCAATGTCTGTAAATTGTCTTTGTATGTAAGAGTCGTTATGTAATAGTGTATCGAGTTGTATTTACTTTTACATAATGTATGTTGCATTTCTTCTAAGTGTTTTCGCACTTACATATGCGCAGGAGAAAGCTCCTGCGTACAGCAAGTACGCAGGAAGACCCATGCATACTTGCTAAGTACGCAACAACATTTGGTTCTGCGCACTTGCTAAGTGCGCAGGCATCAGGTCTGTATAAATAGGTTTGGTTCACAGAGGATAAGTACACAGAACTCATATCTTAGACGAACTCAGTTTGTTAAGTACGCAATTTGTATTATCTCTGTAACCATCGAGTGTTTATAATAGAAAAAGATTTTATTGTGACGCTCGTGTTTGGTTCACTTTGTTTTAGTTAGACTCTCCGCCTAGTCAAGGGTATTCCGCACGTGGTCCGACTAGCAGACCACTTGCATGCAACGATCCGAGACACACGAAGGGACCTACAGGAATCATAAACAATAGAATGAAATCAAAAGTAATTACACACAACAAGCATCAATTAATGTAAATAAGTAACACTGTTTAAAATGTTTGAGATGAATGATATGACGATAGGACTCCATGCATGACCTAAGTGTGGAACCTGTGCCAAAGCGACCTGAGAAACATGTAACAAAAAGTGTCAACACGAGGTCAGTGAGTTCACAGGTATGTATGTAAATAAACTGTTTGAGTGTTGCTGGATCCACATACCTAAGTCACATCTATTGCTAGCTAGACAATGTACAAGTTAATCTAAGCGCTCGCAACCGTAGACTGACAGTTTATGTTTGAATACCTCTCGCCAGTTCTATCAACCATGGTACATGTTTTAGGTCAATATTACACCCGTTCGACCTCCAATCGAGTTAGCGCGACTAACACGGGTGGGGTATGTCAAACCCAGTAGTACTACTCAACATACTTTGCTATTCTTCATATTTAAACGGTTCGATGTGAGGACTTTCATGATAGAGTTTACGCTTAAGTACACAAGTGGTAGTAAAATACTATGTGATCCATGTCCGTTTGTGGGTGTCTCTCCCTGGCTAGAAGACAAGTAACGGATGTTTGTTTGTACGCATGTTTCTCCCCAACGGGAAAACAAGTAAAAATGATATCCGTTTGTATGTATGTTTCTCCCCAACGGGAAAACAAGTAAAATACCGTTTGTGTGTATGCATGTTTCTCCCCAACGGGAAAACAAGTAAAATAATGTTTGTGAGTATGCATGTTTCTCCTCAACAGGAAAACAAGTAAAATGATGTTTGTGTGTAAGCATGTTTCTCCCCCAATAGTAAAACAAGTAAAAAGGGGCCGTGAAACTCACCTGTGTTGCGTAGTAGGTAGTATCACACAAGAATGAGATTTAGAACCTCAAGTGTTAGCCTGCACGGCTTACGTATGCCCTAGAATTATAAACACATAAGTTAGGGACACATTGGGATTTGTGACGACGACATGCAAGGTTAGAACGTCTTAACGTATTCTAAGGATCAATGAGTAGACGAACGTGTCTACGGGAATATAGGTTTCTTAATATAGTAATTAAGATAAATGCTTTACGTATCGAACGTTAATAACGAATAATATTAATTTATAATTAAATATATCCATGCGTGTGTACCGTTAAAATAATGGCTAGGAAAATAATATAATAACATATTATTTTGAACTCGTAAAAAAAATATACGATAATTATTTACGTGACAAAAATAATAAATATATTCTTTTTATTCGAGGATAATAAAATTGAGTAAATAATATAAATAATTACATTATTTATAAGTTTGAAACGTTACACGATTTATAAACAAGGCGAAATAATATATAAATATATATTATTTTATAATAGGGGTTACGGGTTGAGAATAATATAAATATATTATTTTATAAGTGGGTGATAATATTAAAAATAGGTTATAATACCAAACCCGAGCCTACGGTGGTTTTTCGGGCAAAAACACTTTAATATAATAATATAGGAAAAAGTTTTATAATTAAATAATGCTTAGAAAATATTTAAAAACCAAAAACAAGGGAGGGACACTCGAACCCGGGCCTCCTCCCTAATTGTACATGTGTTTAACCAGTCCCGCCGCTAGGGTCATCGCAACATAACCTGTTTTCAAATGGTTTTATCAAAGAACTCTAATGAGTTCTTCCCTCATGCGTGAATCCGGACCAAAGATCCATCCAAATCCAATGAAAGCGATAAAGATCGATCAAAGCAACATAGGGGTTTCATTAATCGAGTCTTGGCGAGTCTGTATATGGTTTTAATTGCAAGATTAACGAGTTTAAGGTCGTTTGATTATAGAAAAACGGGTCGAAAACCCTAGTTATGAACCCATAATTGATTCGATCAAATTTGTTGTTAGAAACTGATAAAATCATGGGGCTTTTACAGATTAAGAGCTTGCGAGTCTATCCCCGTGGTTTAATTTGGTTATTATTGAGTCTAGGGCCAAAACAACCAAATCGATTTATGAACAAACCCTAGATTCCGGTTCAAGATCAATTCGATGTTGGAAACCATATGGCTTTCATTATAAAGGTGAATACGAGTCTAATGGTGTAGGTTAATTGAATTATAAATGTGTTTAGATTAGAGATCGATTAAATTGGTTTGCGATGAACCCTAGAATTGGGATTTCGATTCAAACGATGATATAAGCCTAATTAAACATGGGGCTTTTACTCTACGGATAAAAATGAAGCTATAGGTGTAAGTAGTTACCAGAATTGAATTTGAATTGAAGGTGCTCGACTAAAACCGATGCCGGCTGTGACTGAGTTTGTCTCCGGCGATTCCTGTTGTGTTTCCGATCACTAAGATGCGTACAGAAGCTACAATGGAGTTCGTTTGTCGAGTGTAGAGGGTTCAATTGTGGGATTTACATAGGAGTTAGATGAATTTGATGGCCTTATGATCGTGGTCGACGGTTTTGTTATAATTACCCATACTTGGGTTTGATTACGAATATTTGTCGTGTTTAATGGTTCATTAGTGGTCGTTAATGACTGTTAATGTGTTTTGCAGTTATGATTTCAAACGGATTCGAGTTAACCGCGAGAATTTGGATCAACAATGCTTTGGTTGACTTTCCAAAGTCAACATAATCAAAAATAGCTAAATTACAAATTAGTCCTTGTGGTTTCATGTATACAACTTTAGATAAAAGGCAGAATTAGTCCTCAGGGTTTAGGTTTGGTTAGTTAGGTTAAGTTTGACTATCAAAAGTCAATAGGACTTAGGTCTTGAATTTTGACTTTACAAAGTCAGATAGAATTAGGTGTAGGCTAATAACACAATTTGTCCTTATAGTTAGGGTTTGAGGAAATGACAGAAGTAGTGCCTGAAGTTTGAGTTAAGTTAATTAGGTTAGGACTTAACTGGATTTGCTAACTGAGTTAACTGGAAAAGTCCGGATTTTCACATCATCCCCTAGTTGAAAGAATTTTCGTCCCGAAAATTAAAATAATAAAAAACAATTTCTGGGGTGTCACATCATCCCTTCGTTGAAAGAATTTTCGTCCCGAAAATTAGAATAGTAACTTAAGAGTTTGATGTGGAGTGTTTGAACAGATGAGAATACTTGCGCATCATCTGATCCTCGCGCTCCCATGTGAATTCCGGTTCGCGTTTCGAGTTCCAACGAACTCTGACAATAGGGATTTTACCGTGTTTGAGCATTTTGACTTCCCTATCCATGATTTCTACCAGTTCTTCAATGAAGCGTAGTTGTTCATTGATTTGTAGTTCCTCAAGATGAATCGCGAGTGTCTCATCTGCTAGACATTTCTTCAACTTTGAGACATGAAAGACGTCGTGTACACCATTAAGTCCTTCAGGTAGGTCCAGTTCATACACTACTGGGCTAATTCTCTTCACTATTTTGAACGGTCCAACATAACGAGGATTCAGTTTGCCTCGTTACCCGAAGTGAATTACACCTTTCCAAGGTGAGACTTTTAGTAGAACCATGTTGCTTACTTGAAACTCTAATGGTTTATGGTGCTTGTCGACATAGCTCTTTTGACGATCACGAGATGTCGCCATTCGGTTTCGGATTTGAACGATCTTTTCAGAAGTTTCGAATACAAGCTTAGGACCCGTAAGTTGGTTTTCCCCAACTTCAGTCCAACAGATAGGACACGGCATTTACATCCGTACAAAGCCTCGAATGGTGCTGCTTTGATGCTAGTGTGATAACTATTATTATCGGAGAACTCCACCAGAGGTAGGTGGGACTCCCAAGTGTTACCAAAATCGATCACACAAGCTCGTAGCATGTCCTCTAAGGTTTAAATGGTACGTTCTGTTTTGCCATCGATTTGATGATGGTACGTTGTGCTCATATCTAGACGCGTTCCTAGAGCTATTTGCAATGATTGTAAGAGACGTGATGTGAATTGAGCGTTATGATCCGAAATGATAGAGATTGGCACTCCATGCCGAGAGACAACTTCCTTCAAGTAAACACGAGTAAGTTTTTCTATTTTGTCAGTATCTCTGATTGTAAGGAAGTGAGCAGATTTTGTCAAGCGATCTACGATCACCTAGATGGTGTCGAATCCACTTGGAGTTCGGGGTAGTTTGGTCATGAAATCCATAGGAATCTGTTCCCATTTCCACGTTGGGACCTCTGCCTGCTGCAGTAAGCCAGAAGGCTTTTGGTATTCCACCTTAACCTTTGCGCAAGTCAGGCACTTGTTCACCTAGGTGGCTATATCAGCCTTCATCTTTGGCCACTAATATAGCACCTTTAGGTCGTGATACATCTTGTCAGAACCTGGATGAATAGAGTATCGAGATTTGTGAGCTTCATCCATAATCAGGTCTCTTAAATTCCCAAACGCTGGAACCCTATTCACTCTGCCAGGTAGCGAATGCCATAAGATTTGACCTCCAGTTGTTCTTCCATACCGCGTGTGGCTTCCAGCGGTAGGTTTTCCTTTTTGAGGGCTTCGAGCTGAGCACTACGGATTTTGTCAGGTAATCTAGTGTGAATAGTAAGCTGTAATGCTCTAACTCGTTTGAGTTTGGTGTCCTTACGGCTTAGGGCATCGCTACCACATTAGCCTTCCCCGGATGATATCCGATTGCACAGTCATAGTCATTTAAGAGTTCAACCCAACGACGATGTCGTATATTCAACTCTTTCTGTTTGAAGATATGCTTAAGACTCTTGTGATCGGTATAGATGGTGCATTTGGTACCGTACAAGTAATGTCTCTATCTCTTTAGGGCAAATACTACGGCTCCCAAATCTAAGTCATGAGTTGTGTAGTTTTTCTCATGTATTTTCAGTTGACGAGAAGCGTAAGCGATGACCTTCTCCCGTTGCATCAGCACACAATTGAGACCTTGAATAGATGCATCACAGTACACCACAAAATCATCAGTTCCCTCTGGAAGAGATAGGGTGGGTGCACTGTAGAGTTTCTGCTTCAGAAGTTGAAATGCTTATTCCTGGGTATCACCCCAGTTATAAGGTTTACTCTTCTAAGTTAAAGCAGTGAGGGGTTGTGCAATCTTCGAGAATCCTTCAATGAAGCGACAGTAACAGCCAGCCAATCCCAAAAATTATCGCACCTCAGTTGGCATTGTCGGTGCTGCCCAATTCTTGATTGCTTCTATTTTTGATGGGCCAACATGTATCCCTGTCTCGTTGACTACGTGTCCTAAGAATTGCGCATCATGAATCCAGAATTCGCACTTGGAAAGTTTTGCATATAGTTGTTCTTGTTTCAGCAATTCCAGAGTTAAACGAAGATACATCCCTATCCTTGGGATAGATGATGATGTCATTAATGAAAGCAATGACGAACTGATTCGTCTTTGAGATGTCCTCGTCTTGGACTCTCGATTGATGGTAACCGGATCTAAGATCAATCTTAGAATAGAAACATGATCCTTGGAGTTGGTCAAATAGATCACTGATGCGGGACAGAGGGTAACGGTTCTTGATCGTCACTTTGTTCATTTTTTGGTAATCGATGCACATGCGGAAAGTCCCGTCATTCTTGACAAATAGGACTGGAGCTCCCCATGGCGATGAGCTATGTCGAATGAAACCCTTATCTAACAATTCCTGCAGTTGTGTAGATAACTCTTGCAGCTCACTAGGTGCAAGTCTATACGGTGCCCGAGCAATAGGCGCTACTCCGGGTGCTAAATTAATTTGGAATTCCACTTTACGATGAGGCGGAAGACCAGTCAAGTCTTCGAGAAATACTTTCGGATAATCAAGACTGTTTGGAATGTCATCCATCTTCTTCTCCTCAGATGGGTGCTTGGTGCCGATAGCCAAAATGGCAAGATGGCTTTTACGTAAGCACTTTCTAATAGAATTTGTCGGAGTACGACCGCACCAACATAGAATTTGTGAAGTCGTGCTGAAACTTCTTGTTAGACCCGTGCTTATAAGGTAAGCGTCGGTCAATGCTAAGGCCAAGGGAAGAGGTTCACATGTAGGAAAAGCAATTTAATGAAATACAGATTTCAGTAACATAAGGGAAAGGATGTCTGTTTAAGTAGTCGCGTTCAACCTATGGTTGGTTAGATTAAATCCACGTTTTCTAATGTCATTAGAAAAACTGGATCATTTTGTGAAGAGATAAGCCCGTTTGTAGAGTTGGATATCTTGTGGTATAAATCAAATTAAACTGAAGATTGGTCACATGATGAGGTAACAAGGTCAAATGGAATCTATTGTTGGAGTGTAAGGAATAACGTGTTAGTTTAGTAAGAATTCCCACTTTTTCCTTACATAGATGGAGTCGATGGGTTTACCACGAGGTTCTATTAGAGTTTCAACCGAGATGGTTTCATTAATCAAGTCTGGATGAGTGTCTTAAGTTCACTAAGGATTGTACATGAGTGAAATTAAATGATGGATCCTATTGATGATAGTTCAGTGTGTTCGTAAATACCTTCAACATGATAGTCGCGTCTATCAACTGTTAAACAGTTTTAATGATACCAACTAGTCGTTGAATGGGTTTCGAGAATTTCTACAGACAGTGGAAACATAAGTCTGTAAATCACTGATTAGGACTATTTATCCACACATTAGGTTTCACCAGGACTTACATGCACCTCAAATTATTATTACGTGTGCACTCGAAATGATAATTTTCTTTGCATGCTCACCCTAGTTCTCCCTGTCATGTGTCAAAATGTCCTTTAGTTTGTATTGCTGAGTACAGAGGGTTGTCAGATATGATAAGTCACCGAGAAGCTTAGTCATCAACCATAAATTGATCAATTAGAACTCATATCAGGATGAGTAGTCGGGGATCGTTTGATCTGGTATTCACTTGAGTTGGAACATAATACGAGAGTCTAATCTAATGGATTGTAAATGCGAACATGCACATGAAAAAAATATGTACATGAAATGTGGCTTCGATGAGAGGAACTAGTTCATGAATGATTTACTGGAAGAGGCAAAGTAGCCGTCCTTCCAACTGAGTCAGGATAGGGTTTGGATATGCAATGTGAAAGGCATTCTCAAACTTGTGGTCAATCTTTCTTCAACAGAATATTGACCAAAGCACGAGCCTATGGCTCGGGAAAGTGATGACATCTACGTGTCAATGGATTCTGCAATGATGCGTGCAAAAGTCTGCCTTCACACGGCGTATGGTTGCTAGTGGGTACGGTAGGGACTCGCCTCCGACGATCCCAACTCCCAAACACATATGTGTTGCTGTTGAGTGTCGTCCATAACATGGACCTGAGAAAGCCCACCATACCTGACATATGATGGTGGTGTGAGAGACTCATCCGAAGGCTCCATCTTGCTGCACTCGGACGGGAGTGGATGTTGTTTTGGTGATTCCCCGAGTGTCTCCATTGGGAATGATGATGCAATGCGAATGACGTTTTCCTTGTTAGCAAAGGGTAATATGGATGATGTCAACATGCCTGCAATGCAACACATGTATAGATGCTACGTGTAGCATGTATGAGTGTCTGTGTCGTGTAACTAAGATGTGTGGGTTATAGTCTAGTATGCAATCCTAGTTCTCTATAACCAATGGTTCTGATACCAATCTGTCACACCCCCAAATTCCAATAACGGAGTTTTACCGTTTGGTGTGTGACAAACCAGGATCTCAGTCATTAGTTACATCAAACGACACTATATGTGACTTAAAATGTCATAACATAAAAGTTCAGAGTTAAATGCAAAAGCGTAAACGTTAGAATGAAATCAAAAGTAATTACACACAACAAGCATCAATTAATGTAAATAAGTAACACTGTTTAAAATGTTTGAGATGAATGATATGACGGTAGGACTCCATGCATGGCCTAAGTGTGGAATCCGTGCCAAAGCGACATGAGAAACATGTAACAAAAAGTGTCAACACGAGATCAGTGAGTTCACAGGTATGTATGTAAATAAACTGTTTGAGTGTTGCTGGATCCACATACGTAAGTCACATCTATTGCTAGCTAGATAATGTACAAGTTAATCTAAGCGCTCGCAATCGTAGACTGACAGTTTATGTTTGAATGCCTCCCACCAGTTCTATCAACCATGGTGCATGTTTTAGGTCAATATTACACCCGTTCGACCTCCAATCGAGTTAGCGCGACTAACACGGGTGGGGTTTGTCAAACCCAGTAGTACTACTCAACATACCTTGCTATTCTTCATATTTAAACGGTTCGATGTGAGGACTTTCTTGATAGAGTTTACGCTTAAGTACACAAGTGGTAGTAAAATACTATATGATCCACGTCCGTTTGTGTGTGTCTCTCCCTGGCTGGAAGACAAGTAACGGATGTTTGTTTGTACGCATGTTTCTCCCCAACGGGAAAACAAGTAAAACTGATATTCGTTTGTATGTATGTTTCTCCCCAACGGGAAAACAAGTAAAATACCGTTTGTGTGTATGCATGTTTCTCCCCAACGGGAAAACAAGTAAAATAATGTTTGTGAGTATGCATGTTTCTCCACAACAGGAAAACAAGTAAAATGATGTTTGTGTGTAAGCATGTTTCTCCCCCAATAGTAAAACAAGTAAAAAGGGGCCGTGAAACTCACCTGTGTTGCGTAGTAGGTAGTATCACACAAGTATGAGATTTAGAACCCCAAGTGTTAGCCTGCACGGCTTACGTATGCCCTAGAATCATAAACACATAAGTTAGGGACACATTGGGATTTGTGACGACGACACGCAAGGTTAGAACGTCTTAACGTATTCTAAGGATCAATGAGTAGACGAACGTGTCTACGGGAATATAGGTTTCTTAACATAGTAATTAAGATAAATGCGTTACGTGTCGAACGTTAATAACGAATAATATTAATTTATAATTAAATATATCCATGCGTTTGTACCGTTAAAATAATGGCTAGAAAAATAATATAATAATATATTATTTTGAACTCGTAAAAAAAATATACGATAATCATTTACGTGACAAAAATAATAAATATATTATTTTTATTCGAGGATAATAAACGTAAGTAATTAATATAAATAATTACATTATTTATAAATTTGAAACGTTACAAAGTTTTATAAACGAAGCGAAATAATATATAAATATATATTATTTTATAATAGGGGTTACGGGTTGAGAATAATATAAATATATTATTTATTAAGTGGATATTAAAAATATGTTATAATACCAAACTCGAGCCTACGGGTGGTTTCCCGGGCTAAAACACTTTAATATAATAATATAATAATATAGGAAAAGGTTTTATAATTAAATAATGCTTAGAAAATAATTAAAAAAACAGGGGAGGGAGACTCGAACCCGGGTCTCCTCCCCAATTGTACATGTGTTTAACAAGTCCCGCCCGCTAGGGTCATCGCAACAAAACCTGGATTCAATTGGTTTTATCGAAGAACTCCAGTGAGTTCTTCCCTCATGCGTGAATCAGGACCAAAGATCCATCCAAATCCAATGAAAGCGATAAAGATCGATCAAAGCAACATAGTAGTTTCATTAATCGAGTCTTGGCGAGTCTGTAGATGGTTTTAATTGCAAGATTAACGAGTTTAAGGTCGTTTGATTATAGATTAAGAGCTTGCGAGTCTATCCCCGTGGTTAAATTTGGTTGTTATTGAGTCTAGGGCCAAAACAACCAAATCGATTTATGAACAAACCCTATATTCCGGTTTAAGATCAATTCGATGTTGGAATAATGAATTACCATAGGGCTTTCATTATATAGGTGAATACGAGTCCAATGGTGTAGGTTAATTGAATTATAAATGTGTTTAGATTAGAGATCGATTAAATTGGTTTGTGAGAACCCTAGAATTTGGATTTCGATTCAAACGATGATATAAGCCCAATTAAACACGGGGCTTTTACTCTACGGATAAAAATGAAGCTATAGGTGTAAGTAGTTTCCAGAATTGAATTTGAATTGAAGGTGCTCGACTAAAACCGATGCCGGCTGTGACTGAGTTTGTCTCCGGCGACTCATGTTGTGTTTTCGGTCACTAAGATGCGTACAGAAGCTTCAATGGAGTTCGTTTGTCGAGTGTAGAGGGTTCAATTATGGGATTTACGTAGGAGTTAGATGAATTTGATGGCCATATGATCGTGGTCGATGGTTTTGTTTTAATTACCCATAATTGGGTTTGATTACGAATAATTGTCGTGTTTAATGGTTCATTAGTGGTTGTTAATGACTGTTAACGTGTTTTGCAGTTATGATTTCAAACGGATTCTAGTTAACCGCGAGAATTTGGATCAAGAACGATTTGGTTGAGTTTCCAAAGTCAACAGAATCAAAAATAGCTAAATTACGGATTTAGTCCTTGTGGTTTCATGTATACAAGTTTAGATACAAGGCTGAATTAGTCCTTAGGGTTTAGGTTTGGTTAGTTAGGTTAAGTTTGACTATCAAAAGTCAATAGGACTTAGGTCTTGAATTTTGACTTTACAAAGTCAGATAGAATTAAGTTTAGGCTAATTACACAATTAGTCCTTATAGTTAGGGTTTGAGGAAATGACAGAAATAGTCCCTGAAGTTTGAGTTAAGTTAATTAGGTTAGGACTTAACTAGAAAATTCCGGATTGTCACATCATCCCCTAGTTGAAAGAATTTTCGTCCCGAAAATGAAAATAATAAAAAATTTTCTAGGGTGTCACATCATCCCTTATTTGAAAGAATTTTCGTCCCGAAAATTAGAATAGTAAGTTAAGAGTTTGATGTGGAGTGTTTGAACAGTTGAGGATACTTGCGCATCATCTGATCCTCACGCTCCCATGTGAATTCTGGTCCTTGTTTCGAGTTCCAACGAACTCTGACAATGAGGATTTAACCGTGTTTGAGCGTTTTGACTTCCCTATCCATGATTTCTACCGGTTCTTCAATGAAGCGTAGTTGTTCATCGATTTGTAGTTCCTTAAGAGGAATCGCGAGTGTCTCGTCTGCTAGACATTTCTTCAAGTTTGAGACACGAAAGACGTCGTGTACACCATTAAGTCCTTCATGTAGGTCCAGTTCATACGCTACTAGGCCAATTCTCTTTACTATTTTGAACGGTCCAACATAACGAGGATTCAGTTTGCCTCGTTACCCGAAGTGAATTACACCTTTCCAATGTGAGACTTTGAGTAGAACATGACGCCTACTTGAAACTCTAATGGTTTATGGCGCATGTCGGCATAGCTCTTTTGACGATCACTAGATGCCGCCATACGGTTTTGGATTTGAATGATCTTTTCAGGAGTTTCAAATACAAGCTCGGAACCCGTAAGTTGGCTTTCCCCAACTTCAGTCCAACATATAGGAGATCGGCATTTACGTCCATACAAAGCCTCGAATGGTGGTGTGACAACTGTTTTTATAGGAGAACTCCACCAGAGGCAGGTGGGACTCCCAACTGTTACCAAAATCAATCACACAAGCTCATAGCATGTCCTCTAAGGTTTGATTGGTACGTTCTGTTTTGCCATCGATTTGAGGATGGTACGTTGTGCTCATATCTAGACGCGTGCCTAGACCTTTTTGCAATGATTGTATGAGACGTGATTTGAATTGAGCGTTACGATCCGAAATGATAGAGTTTGGCACTCCGTGCCGAGAGACTACTTCCTTCAAGTAAACACGAGTAAGTAATTACCAGAATTGAATTTGAATTGAAGGTGATCGACTAAAACCGATGCCGGCTGTGACTGAGTTTGTCTCCGGCGACTCCTGTTGTGTTTTCGGTCACTAAGATGTGTACAGAAGCTTCAATGGAGTTCGTTTGTTGAGTGCAGAGGGTTTAATTGTGGGATTTACGCAGGAGTTAGATGAATTTGATGGCTATATGATCGTGGTCGATGGTTTTGTTTTAATTCCCATAATTGGGTTTGATTCCGAACAATTGTCGTGTTTAATGGTTCATTAGTGGTCGTTAATGACTGTTAATGTGTTTTGCAGTTATGATTTCAAACGGATTTGAGTTAACCGCGAGAATTTGGATCAAGAATGCTTTGGTTGACTTTCCAAAGTCATCAGAATCAAAAATAGCTAAATTACAAATTTAGTCTTTGTGGTTTCATGTATACAAGTTTAGATAAAAGGCATATATAGTCCTTAGGGTTTAGGTTTGGTTAGTTAGGTTAAGTTTGACTATCAAAAGTCAATAGGACTTTACAATGTCAGATATAATTAGGTTTAGGATAATTACACAATTAGTCCTTATAGTTAGGGTTTGAGGAAATGACAGAAATAGTCCCTGAAATTTGAGTTAAGTTAATTAGGTTAGGACTTAACTGGATTTGCTAACTGGAAAAGTCCAGATTGTCACATCATCCCCTAGTTGAAAGAATTTTCATCCTGAAAATTAAAATATATAAAAAAAATTATATGGGGTGTCACATTGAGTGACATAGACCTCTTCATGAACTTTTTCGTATAGGAAATCATTTTTCACATCAAGTTGGTAGACCTTGAAGCCGAAAAGGAGGTATAAGCCAGAAACACTCGAATGGCTTCAAGTCTAGAAACTGGGGCATACACCACAGTGTAATCTAAGCCCTCTTGCTGATAAAAACCCTTAACAACCAACCTTGCTTTGTTTTTCACCACAACGTATTGATCTTTCGTCTTGCATTTGAACACCCATCTGGTTCAGATTGGATGCATACCCTTTGGAACGTCAACCAAATCCCACACATGCAACTTTTTGAATTGTGACAACTCATCTTGCATAACCTCAATCCAGTAGTTGTCAGCGGGAGCCTCATTCACATTCTTCGGCTCCAATTGGGATACGAATGTAGCATGCGAACATGTTTCCATGATACCAGTGTCAAGTATCTCAGTATACAAGCTGGTGTTCTCGGTAATGGTCCTATGACGAGTTTGAACACCGACATGAGGATCACCAATAATGTTGTCAATTGGATGATTCTTATGCACTCTCGTCTATGGTACATGTGGTTCCTGGATATTCGAATCAAGATTTGCGCTTAGCTCCTCCATATCCTATGTACCAGAAGAAGATTCAATGTTGATTAGATCAGTTGGTGCTTCATTTCCTACATGAGTATTAGGATCAACTGGATCGTCATTTCCATCAACATTAGCCACATCTTCATTGTCACATTCATGAGTTCAAGATGCAAATACATCATTGGAATCAGGAGCTGGAATAGGTATGGTTGCATGGGTTGAGAAATTTGAGTCATCACCGCCACTGTAGAAATCGTACAAATTGGCGGCATCTTCGACAGATAATTCAGGAAGGTTGAAAGCATCATAATCGAATCCCCATGCTAGACATGTTGGTTCTGGTGGAATGTTGTGTGTACTGTAATCTACTTGAACCATTCTTCAACTGAGTGTGTTCCTATATTGTACACTCTATTGCAAGGTGAGTTGGCAACATATCCTAAGAAGATGCCTTCTACCGCTTTTGCATGAAATTTGGATTTACGATCCTTGTACTGTAACAATAAGGAACATGGACTACCAAAAAGGACTAGGTAGTCAAGATTGGGAGGTCGATTTTTGATCAACTCATAACAAGTTTTGTTATGCCTTTTAACCACCAAAACTCTGTTCAAAACGTGACAAGCCGTGTTAACTGCTTCCGCCCAGAAAGTCACCGAAAGTTTAGCATCAGACAGCATAGTACTTGCAGTTTCAATCAAAGTTTTGTTCTTCCTTTCTGCAACTCCATTTTGCTGAGGTGTGTACGGGGCACTGAATTCATGACGAATACCCTTCTTGAGACAGAAAAGCTCCATCATGTTGTGTTTGAACTCTGTGCCATTTTCACTCCTTATTCTTCTAACCTTCAACTTGCATAAAGATTCCAGGTTCAAGATCAGGTATTGAAGAATTTCAGCAGTCTCATCTGTAGGATCGGTGATTACAAGAGGGTTCTGTTCTAGTTGAGATTGGCGGAAACAATCACAACTATGCAATGTATACAAGAAAACAAGCATAATACTGATAAATGCAAAGTGTATTAATCTTCAATGTTTACAAGATTACAAAGAAAACTCTAAGGAAGCATACTTGTACAAAATGGAAGATACAATACATATAAAGGAACTTAGAATCAAGACAGACCCCTGATTATAAGAATCAGATCAAACACAAGTCGTTGATCTTTGACTGTTACAAACTACACTTCAATTGGTAGACAAATAAAAGACAAGCTGCTGCAAACAGTTCTGTTTAGGTCAAAAGTCTTCATAGGAATCTTTGTAGGAGACTTCAGAAGTACTAGCTTTGTCTTTAATCATCTGCACCAATAACATTCCTTCTTCTGATAGATGTGTCAGAGCTGTAGCAGAGGTGTCAGTAGCAAAGTCAAAGTTGCTGATTATTTTCCTATCAACAGCATCAAGTGTTTGATGTTACTGAGAAGCCTATCAGCAGCAACTCTGAACTTCAGCAGATAAGGCTATCCGCAACATAGTTTTTCATCAGCAGGAGAACACAACTATCCGCAGCACTTAGCCTTATCCGCAACAACTTGTAAGTCAGCCGAAAAATTATGGAATCCGCAGCAGTTATACTTAGATAATTTTGTAGCCAACAGTCTCTATCTCTACAAACTCCCCCTAAATTGATGCTACCAAAACTCTCTTATTGCTTTTGTTGCTGAAGCTTATGCATCAGAGCAATGATACTTGCTATCTCATAGCCTCTTGGGTCCATGCTTAGATTATCAAGAGAAAGTTCAGATAGAGACTTAATGTCCTTGCTTGGCATACTGAAGATGGCCTTGCTTGAATATCTCATCTTCTGTCTTCTGACATCTATCAAGGTGTGCTCATCCTGAGCAGCATTGTAGGACCAACTGATGAATGGAAAGTGGGATTCAAGAGGTTTAACATCAATAATCACATATTTGCTGGGGTTGAAGTGATGCTTGATAACCAGCAACAGATGTCTTCCACTATCATTCTCAGGCTCATGAGCTTCACCCAGCTCCATCATTCTTTAAAGATCAGAATCTGGAAGCTGTATCACCTCATCAACAGACTTGTACACTAATCTTTTAACTTCTGTTCTGCTGCTAAACACTTAAAACCACTGATCTTGTTCACTGTAGAACCATATCATAATCTCTCTTGAGTCTTCAGATGTGGTAGGAGGTTTAGCTTTCCTTTTGGGAGGCTGTTGATGAGGAGGAGTTGGGATAGAGGATTTGAACTATTTGGGTTGAGAGGAGGGAGGTCTAGGAGGGAGAGTGGAAGGTTGTTCAACAGAGGAATGAGTGGATGAGGGAGTAGGCATGGGTTTCTTTTGTTTTCTTTCTCCAGTTTGAGTATCTACCCTTCTTTTTGAGCCTATCTTTCCCAGTCTCTCTTCCTCTTCCTTCTTCACTATGATATAGAGGGCTTGCAGTTTCATAAAACTCATGGGACCCAGCCTCTTTCCACTCTCACCTCTAGCCTTTAGGAAGTCCATCATGACCTTCCTTTTTTCATGGGATCTGACATTAAATGCAATAGTTTTCCTGGTTTTCTGTTTGGCCTTTTCTTCTTCTACTGCCCTTTTCTTATTTGTCAGTTGACCTTGCTGTCCCATGAAAGCTCTGTATATTTCTTTATTTGATAATTTCTCAAGGTTGTCTGCATTCTCACCTTTAGAAAATAGAGCTTCAATCCACTCCTCTCTCATTTCTTTTACTAATTCAAAATCAGTGATTCTGAATTTAGATTCTTTTCCTCTTCTTCTCTCTCTCTTCTTCTTCTTTATTTAATTGTTCCTACAGCTGAAGAGCTAAATCTTCATCTTCTTTTAGTTGTGTTGCTGCAGAAACTCTAACTTTTAATTTATCCAGTTGCCTAGCATGCAATTGGATTTGCTGTTCTCGGAGGAGTATGGCAGCTTTTCTTTCTTGAGCCTTTTTGAGCTCAGCCATCTCCTCCTCTTCTCTTTCTCTTCTCCTTTTCTTTCTTCTCTTTCTCTATCTTCTCTTCTTCTTCCTCAGTCATGATACCCTTCCCTTTTTATTTATTGGATGTCTCTGCTTCAGCTTCATGGATCAAAACAGCAGATGTCAGAGATGCTATTGAGACCTCAACTTCAGCTTCATTGGCAATTTGAGAAACAGAAAAAGGTGGAGGGACTTCTTCATTTTCACCCATCTCCCATTACTCTTCAGTTTCAGCCTTCCATGCCTCCTTAACCTTCTGTTTAGCCTTTCTTTTTTATTCTTCTTCTGTATTTAATACAACAGTTGGAGAAGAAGGAAGGGACATATCTGAGTCTGGTTCTTCCATGGAAATCCATCCTTCTTTTTCAAGAAAATCTTTTACAATAAGAATCATGTTCTGACTGCTTCTGGAGTTGGTGTTGTTGATCTGTGATATTTGTTCAAACACCTTGAAGAGGAGGTCTGGGTTGAGTAGAAGGATCTCTTGGTCATTGTTGATTATAAATGTAGATCCATCACTCAAGAGAAATCTGAATCTTGATGGCACAATGTCCGACCATCCATACACTTCCTGTCCCCTTTCCATTTCATTGTATAAGTATCTTCGCAGACAAAAGACTTGTTCTTCGGTCAACACCCTGCTTCTTATTAATTCAAGTCTTTGAGCTTGTCTGTGTTCAGCTGCTCTTGAAGATTCTACTATATCAATAGGCATGTTGTTCCATAAGAGCATGAAATACAACGAGATCTTTGGCTATTTGTTCAGCTGCTCTTATGTTTTGGATAAGCCACCCTATTTGTTTCTTCTAGAAACCACTAAAACCAGGGCATGTTGTCTTCCAGTAGGTCATAAAATCTTTCAATGGCAAGCTCAGCAGGAAGATCTGTTGAATTGTTGATGCATTTTGTAAGGTATGGATCCAAGATAAGAAAGGGATTTAGATTGCTCCATTTGAACTCTTAAATTTTACCAAATTCCCATCCAATCCAAAACCTTTCTGATAAACCATCATATCACCAAGATAGAATGGAGTTGAATTCCGGATTTTATGCAATTAACGGGAAATGAGGGGATATGACTTGTCTTGAGATGCTGGCTGCAGCTGGAAGTATAATGACTGACTGACGCACATCTTCATCTTCATTGTTTGTCTGCATCTCCTCAAGGAACACTTCATCTATAGCCCTGGCAACTAACTTCCAATCCTCAAATATTTCTTTCTTTTCATCTTCTGAGTCTGGCAAGTCATGAACTTGAAGAAAAGCAGGCTTGAAAACTGTGTTTTGAAAGGCAACCTGTTCTTGTATCCATTCATCAAGACTGTCTTTGTCATCTTCAACAGTAACTATCTCCCCCTTTTTGGTTGCATCAGTGCATAGGGTTTTATTTGGGTTCCCACTAATACAAGGAAAGGAGTAGTCACAGGAGGGCATCAATGGGCCTCATGCATAAAGACTTGGTGCCTTAATTTGGACACTTTAGCTTCTAGCATGGTTACCCTGGCCGTCAATTCCAGATTATATAGTTTCAGTCTGTCCTCATCCACAGTTGTGGACTGCATCCCTATCACCCTGGTTTTCTTGGCTCATGGGATTCCTCTCAGTGAAGAATGTTTCAAAAGAAGCATTCTCACTGTGAGTTGCCGTAGTTGGGGACTTAATGTTGTTATCACTGTCCTCCTGGTTAATTGATGGACCAGTAGTAGTGATAGCCCCTTTTACATTCACTCTATCATCACTCCAAGAGGGAACCTTCCCAGGTGATGAAATTGGGTTGGGTACTTTGGCAGCCAAGTCAATCAGTACCTTCCAGATAGTGGCAGTTGGAGAAGGTATATCATCTTGACTAGGTGCCTCTGCACATAAGTTCAGTGAATAAACATAGGGGAAAGGGCTCAAAGGGTTATTCTATGGATCCGGGATGTGATCCTGATCCTAATAGAGGAACTTCCAAGGAAGTTTCTCTAATAACATGGCTATCCCTTATAATATTTTCATCAGAATGTTGGAATTCTGGATGAGGGCTTTCAGGTTGGGATTGTTGGAATTATAAGTTCGGTCCCGATTAATTAACGCTACTGACTGAGTTATGGCCCGTAAGAGTTACACTGAGGGCAACGAATACTAAATCCACTTAATCCGCCTAACTGGTAACTACGAACTGTTAGCGAGACGATATATTTTATATATATTTGTTACACGGGATTTATTATTTATAAATGTTTATAAATAATAATTTTATATTATTTTAATATTTAATTAAAACATTAAAACGGGTTTGGGCTTTTACATCTCGTATTAAACTTTGGACCCGAAAATAATTAGTAAGGTTTATAATTATTATATATAATTATAAATCTAATAATATGATAGAGGCTATGATTAGTACACGGCCGCCAAAAACAAGAAGAAAACAAAAGAAATTGTTTTTATTCCTTTTGGGTGATTTCGAAGCAGCTAGCATAAAAATCGAATTGCTCCTGCCTTGCAAGTTTCGGCCAACCCCACCCTGTCACGCCGTCGCGTTTTCCGGCCAGCAGCAATCAGCCGTCGCTGCCTTACGTGAATCAGCTATTCGAGGGGCTTCCCGTTTCACTCGCGTTTCGGTTCGTGATCTAGCATCGATTCGTTGTACCTCGGTGTCTCAACCGGTTAATCATTAATCACTAAGGTATAATTAATCCGTGTTCGTATGTTTTGTAACCCAGATCCTGTCGGGTTTTTATTATGTGTTGAATCGGTTTCCTTCCGCTGCGTATTAATAATTACTAAATAATTATTACTAATCTATATAATTAATTATCAACCATTTTTTATAACTAATCTAACCGATAACCACTGTGAAAAAACCGAACAGTGGTATCAGAGCCTTGGTTACGACATACGAATCAGATCTGGTCTTTTAACCAGTTATAGATCACAAACTTTAAGTTGTTTAAAGGTTCTGATCTAGATCTTTTTAGGGAAATTTTTATTTATTTATTTTGGTCAAATTTTTTATTTATTTTATTTGACCAAAAAGGATCGTCCAGTTATTTGATTGTATTAAATATGTAAATCTAGCCCGACCCTGTCTTCTGTTTGTTTTCTGTTTTTGGTTTTATGGTTTGGCCCCTTTGATGGTTCAAAATTGTAATAGGTTAGCTTTTATATTTTGGCCCACTTTGATGGCTCAAAGTTGTAATAGCTTAGGGTTTTATTTTTCTGTATTTTGTATAAATATTGTAAAGATAAAGAGCTGAAGACAAAACTGAAGACATCGACAAGATCTTGGATTTAGTGGGAGTTACACGGAACAGCTAGACGCATGCACGGAGTCCATCATTGTGGTTGTTTGTGTGTTGTGACCCCGTGACCTAGTTTGGTCTTCCTATTAGGCTCTAGCAAGATCAAACACTTTTTATTTGGTTATATGATTTACATAATTTTGTGTTTGCTATTGTGGTTGCTTTGATCTTATAAATGTTATAACGTACCAACCAAATACCAAATTTTTAAAATCAAATAAATAACAAGTTCTAAACTTTTTTTTACAACTTGTGGATTTTTGTAGTAAAACAATCAGTTTGTTTTAAAAATAAATTATAACCAATAAAGTTTTGCAATTTAAACTAATTTTAAATTTTTGAAACGAATAATTTAATAGTTGATTTAAAATATTAACTTTTAATTGGTTAATTACATCGCGAAAAACTTAGTTTTAATAGATTATTAAAAATTAAATGTCCTGAGAGGTGAAAGGGTTCATCACGTTGTCACGATCTAATATATAGTAAAACTGGCTTTTACAACACACGTATGATTTATCACTCGTTCTGTTTGACCCTATTCGGTAAAACTATTAGTGCATGTTTTGTAACTGTCGCTGAAATTCTATATTGAAATTCTATATTGTAAGTTAGCGAAGCTGTCAAGTTTGCCTAAGGAACTTAGAGCGAACTTGAGAGACGAACTTGCTAAGTTCGCCTAAGCTTGTTAGGGGCGAACTTAACAAGTTCGCATGTGGTGCTTTGTGGTTTCCCAATAAATAGAGGTTTACATGTCAATTTTAGTAGTCTAGATCAGAGCTGAGAGATAAGATCAGAACAGAAAATGAGAGAACTTGTAAACTGATATTCTGAGTGGAAATACAAAGAGGATTATTTACACCTTGTTGTTGATTGAGTTACACGTTGCACGTTGATCATGGATTCTGCACGTTATCACCGTGTCGTACCGCGAGTCTAGAGATCCGTCACACACTAAACCGTGACTTACAACTGGTATCAGAGCCTTTGCTCTTGATTAACATAAGATTCGTGGTGTTTTCGTGTACAATCAACATCAAATATCACTGAATTTGAAAAGAATTTGAAGGATTTTTCCTCATTTTAGTTTCTTGACAAAAATGGAAGATTTTTGATCAATTTGGATTCGTTTGAAGAATTTGATCCGATAGAATTGCTCCTAATCAGTTTCTACACAATCCTACGGTTCATAATTGTCTAATTCCATCATATTGATCAGAAATCCTGATTTTCAGCAGAGTTGGTTCGTATTGGTGTTCTTCGTGAGATTTCAGCGTTTTACGCGAACTTGTCTAATCAGTTACAGGCGAACTTAACCAGGCGAACTTAACAAGTTCGCTCAGTGAATTTCAGGCGAACTTTATAAGTTCGCTCAGGCAGTTTCAGGCGAACTTACTATGTTCCCTCAGGTTCCCAAGTTCGCTAGTGTTCATAAAAAAAAGTTTTTTTGGAGGAAAATTTTTTCTTGTGAAATTTTTTGAGGAGACATTCATATACTTCGTTTTAGTCATTTTTGAGAATATTGTAATTTTAAATTTTTTCTTCCCTAAAAAGAGTTTTTTGGAGGGAAATTTTTTTTAGGGTGTTTACACAAATTCTCGAGATGACCAATTTTTCGAAGAGTAGAAGAGATTTGTTGGAAAAACAATTCATGTTTTTAAGTATTTGGAGGATGAAACTGTTGATGATATCGTTTCCAGATACTACCATCTTTTGAGAGAGTTGGTAAAATGTGATGTTTCTTACACTAATACTAAGGTGAATGAGAAGTTGTTGGATGCTCTTCCACCTAAATTTGAGAAATACTCAGTGCTCATCAAGAAAAATGAGGATTTAACCGATATGTCTTTATCAGAATTGATTGGTACAGTTTATGCTTATGAAGAAGGTGATGTGACAAAAGTTAGAGAGAAGAGTGATTCCGAAAGTGACTGTTTTTCAGAATCAAGTGATAGAGAAAGTTTTCACTCTTATTCTTCAGAGATAATTGCTGAGGTTCATACTTATGCTGGTTCTAATAATAGTTCTTCACACAATGACTTGAGTGTTTCTTGGAGTGTTGCTGAAACTAAAGAATCTATCATTCAGAATGCTGAGCCAAAGTTTTCAACTAAAGAACTGCTTAATGATGGAGCTGCTGGGAAAGTGACTGAGAAAATTGCTGAGATGTTATTTGAAGCAAATGCATCCATGACTGATTCGAAACAGGAACATAAGGTTGTTTCTTGTTCTAAATGCATTAATTCAGATTTGAAAATTGTAAGATTGTGTGATGACAACACAAATCTGATCAGTGACATGAAGGCAATATACACAACAAATCAAGTTTTGAAAGAAAATGAAAATCTTTTAAATGCAAGAATTGAATCATTGAAAGATGATATCAAGATTTTACAGATAAAAGTAAATGAACAAGCTTTTCACATTGATGTGGCATATTTTGAATATGAGAAAAATATAAATGAACTTGCCAAGTCACAGAGTGAGGTCACCAAATTATTGAGAAAGCTCGAAGGTTATAAGAATTCCAGTTTCCTATTGGAATATTATAATGAGAAAGCTTCAGGTGGTAAAGTAGTTGGTGGTGTTGGTTCATGTCCTTCGTTTGATGACAAAGATATTGGAGGAGGTGTTGGATATTGTCCACCTTTCAATGGTAATTACACTTCTCGTACCGTGGAGAGTGTGACAGATGAAGATCTGGAGAGGACATGGTTTATGATGATTCAAGTGATGATGAAACATTTGATCCAGATAAATCTGAAGGAACAGTGAAAGTCTGCAAGGTTGATGCACCAATTGTGGTTAAGTAAGTCACCAGGGATCGACGCATCTTGACTGAACCAGATGAAGGTATTGAACAACCACAAACTAAACCAGTAAAAAAGTTTGTGAGTAGTGGTTTTTATTTTCAAGAAAATAATAAATTTGAAAAAATTACTACTCTTGAGTTTTACAAAAGGAAGGTTGAGTTAGAAAAACCCAAGGTTGTTCAAGTATCTAACACTGCTTCTTAGTGTGACTCATCTACTTCAAGAAGTGTTAAGCAAGCGAAGTTTGTCAGGGTTTACAAAGAAAGACGAAGATGTTTTCATTGCGGGTTTGTTGGCCATATCTTGTTAAATTGTCCAGATAAGAATATGGGAAAGCGTCCAGAAGATCCCAGGTTGGGAAGACCTTTTGTTAAACCGCCATCAAAGCTAGTGATGAAATCTGTTCCTGTGAAGAAACCTGGTGTTTCTAAATCTGAAGTAAAGGTTTCATATGTACCCGTGAAACCAAAGTCACAAATCCAGTCAACAAAATATGTGAATCAAACTGAAGTGTCTAGTTCTAGAGGTTTAAGAGATATAAGTCCTAAAGCTCCTTAAGAAAGGAAGTTTATTGAGAGGAGAACATGTTTTTATTGTGGTTTAGTGGGTCACATTTGTGTGAATTTTCCTTCAAATACCCAGGCTTTTGAGACACCAAATACTAGACCAGTTGTGACAAGTTCTGTTAGTACAAAATCTCTTAGTTCACAATCGAAGGTTAAGCTCTCTCGCCCTCAGAGACGGAGAAGAAACAGAAGATTGAGAAAATTGTTAGAACAACAAGAGGTTTCACAATCGCATCATGTTTCAAATGAACCAGAATGTTCAAACATTTCACTTTTTCAGAGAAAGGAACTTAATGAACAGAAGAATGTTTGCAAAAGAAAAGGTTTTGTTTCTGATTTAATGGAACAATCTCCAAAAATTGAGGAGAGATTCGACTGTGAATTGCGTGAAGTCATTTATTTTGATGCAGATGGACGACCCAGGACTACCATGGCTTGGTTTTCCATTTCTGACTAACGCTTCTTGTTTAATGTGCAGGATTAACTAAGAGGGACTATTAATACAATTTGGTTTGTTAATAGTGGTGGTTTATAGCACATGACATGGAATAACATCCGTAGGAACAATGAGTTGTTTGATAACTGATAAGTCTTTTGATTCAACGACTTGATGCCAAGGGGGAGATAATGTCCCACACAAATATTTCTACAATGTTGTTTTGGAAATTGTTTGACCAAGTCCAAAATACATCCTGAAACTTAGGATGATGATGGTGAGCATAAAGTCGTTGATGCAACCATTTGACTAGTTGAGGTGGAGTCTACAGGACAGGGGAGTACAAAATTATTTTGGTGACAAAGGCAAAGGCATTCGATTACATCGGTTTGATTTTTGAATTGATTGAATTGCTTAATCCCAAGTAACCAAGTAAAATGTTTTTCTTAACAATGTTTTCATGGAAGTTTTACTTTCTGTCAAAAATATTTTGAAAAAGCCAAACAAATTGAAAAAGATAAAATTGGCATTACTTGAAGTTATAAGGAGAAATGATAGTACATCAGTAGATGTTCAGTCACACATAACCTTAGTTGGACTTTATGATTGCTTATCTAATATATATGTGATAAATGTTTTGATCAGAACTTCTTAGACTGCACAGTTTGGGAAATGATAGCTTCATAACTGCTTATGTTGAACAAAAGTTGATGCTTGATGCTTTTATTTTAATTTGGATACTAGTATGTAGTCTGAATTGTCAATAGGCTATGAGTATCTTTGGTCCACTAGTAGTGTGACAACATAATGAACTTTGTGACAATTACGATTTGAACCCATGGTATGCAGGGTGTGTGTGTAAAAGATCATTATCAGATAACGAATATAAGATCTAAAGTACTTCATGAGACCAGTATCGGTTATGTCGTTAAACACAAATTTTCAGTTCATTTCACTGCCCATGCCCCGAAAAACATGCAATGTGAAGTTGAACTAAGATATGTTTCTGACAACATTTGTTGGAACATATACTAGCCCTTGGATCAATATCTTGAATCCATTAAATATATTCAGATAACAATTGGATCCCATTACCCTGTATTATTGAATCAGTTGATTCCTTAATCAATCTTTTGCCTGAAGAGTTCTTCTGTTATAATCAATCATGATATTACATCCAAACCAAGACATTTGAATCATTCGATTCTGAATCATTAGATTCTGAATCATTCTGATTCTCTGCTTGATATTTTCCTGTGTTTAACGGTATAATTTCATCATGGAGATTAAAAATTATCTTGCAATGATCTTATATGTCTTGAAGATAGTGCGTTTATTTTTCTGTTGGCATATTTGTGGGGTACACGTTGTATTACAAGAACATGGAACAGAGATACTGATGGTTTCAAACGCTATAATATTGACAACTTAGACTGACATGTTATGTGTTGCAAATTCGTATGTAATTTATTATAAGCATGTTATGATCTGATCCCATCTTCTTTGAAGTTCTCCGCGTATCATTAATTGTTTTGGTTGAATCTTAAAAGATTTGATCGTATCTAGTATAAAGAAATGATGAATCTGGATAGGATACCCATAGAATGTTTAGGGATGTTTATCCAAATTGTATGGTTGATGCATTGTTTATACTGATACGATCTTCTTACTCGTTATGTTCGACCAAAAAGATGTGTTTTGTATTTTTACATTTCAGTTTGTATAGAGAAAACCAAAAAGATTTTGTCTTTCTTATATTTGAAAAATCAAAAAGATTTTATTTTTCCAGCTTCCATGGAAATTTTACTTGTTGGTTACACTTGGTTGTTCTTCTTTGCCATAAATGAAAATTTACAGATAGAAGTTGACAAGGGGTCCTTCTCCTAAGTTTTCTTCTAGAAAGAGAGAGTAGAGTGTGCAGATGTACAAGACAAAGACTATGATTTATTTGAAGGCGGATGACAATCTTCTGAAGTTGTTGTCAAGGGGGAGTCTGTCGGAGCATATTCTGGTGACAACGAGCTTGAAGATTATATGTCTTAATCTTAGAGTCTTTGACTTGTAATGTGTTAGAATTGTAAGCAACAGTTAAGGGGGAGTCTGTTAGTGCATGTTTTGTAACTGTCGTTGAAATTCCATATTGAAGCAACAGTTACATGAAAATTTGTAGATAGAAGTTGACTAGGGGTCCTTCTCCCAAGTTTTATTCTAGTAAGAGAGAGTAGAATGTGCAGATGTACAAGACAAAGACTATGATCTGTTTGAAGGCGGATGATAATCTTCAAAAGCTGTTGTCAAGGGGGAGTCTGTGGTAGCATATTCTGGTGACAACGAGCTTGAAGATTATATGTCTTAGTCTTAGAGTCTTTGACTTGTAACGTGTTAGAATTGTAAGTGTTGAAGCACTTTCCTGTGACAAACACTCTGGATAGAGTCTTAGTTTGTATTTTCTTGTTTGTAATTGTCTTTGTATGTATGAGTCTTTATGTATTAGTTTATCGAGTTGTATTTACTTTTACATATTGAATGTTGCATTTTTCTCTAAGTGTTTTGCGCACTTGTATGTGCGCAGGAGAAAGCTCCTGCGTACTTGTTAAGTACGCAAGAGCATTTTGCCCTGCACACTTGCTAAGTGCGTAGGCATCAGGTCTTGTATAAATAGGTTAGGTTGATAGAAGTTAAGTACGCAGTCATAGTTGCAAATACGCAAAGTGTAATCTCAGTACTTCTCTCTGTAACCTTCAAGTGTTTATAATACAAAAGAACGTTTAAAGTGATTATCGTGTCGGTTTACTTTGTATAGTTTGACTCTCCACCTAGTCACGGGCATTCCGCACCCGGTTCGACTAGTAGACCCACTTGCATGTGACGATCCGCCACACCCGGGGACCTACAAGTGGTATCAGAGCTATTGCTCTTGATTTCGAGTGTTGTGAGTGAGTTTGGAGAGTTTCTTCCAAGTTTTTACAAGTAAAAAGAGGTATTTTTGTTGATTATTGTGATAAAATAGGGGTAGCTCTTGAGCAATATTTAGAAGCAAAAATCACTCAAAAACTGATTTTTGTTGTGTATTTGAGCATCAAAGGTTGGTTAGAAACAAGTTTCTGACCCTTTGGCTCATTTGCATTGTTCATCAGTCCAATTTTTACCATCTCCGGCGATTTTCCAGTGACCGGAATAGTTTGGTGAGAGTTGCTGAAAAGGTGTTGTGCGTACTTACCATTTCTGGCAAAAAGTACAGTTCTGTTGCGTACTTACTAAATACGCAAGACTAATATCCTGCGTACTTACAACTGCGCAAGACTGATCTTGTGCGAACTTAAGTTATATCCTACGTACTTATCATTTACTCTCGCGTACTTATCAGGTACGCAAGAGCAAATCTAAATACGCAAGAATATTTCTCAAGTGCGCAAGGCCAAAATCAAGTGCGCAACTGTGTCTGATTTTTCTGAAATTTGACTAAGTGTTCACTATGTCGAATCTTCAGAATTTAGGAAACCTTTTAAACTATGATAATGAGATCGGTACACCACAGAAACCGCCAAAGTTGCTGAACGTAAACGATTATTCTAATTGGAAAGCGCGTTTTGAGCACTACATTTCTTATACTGTCTCATCGCTATGGATACCAATCCTTGAGGGATACAAGCATCCCACACACATCTATCTTGATGAAACCATGCCCAAACCTATCTCTAAACTTTCTGACGAAGAAAAGAAAGCTTAAATTGAGAAAAGAAGGCACTTGGTTCAATCACTATGGCATTAACTCGGGAATTGTTCCACAGTTACCGAGGTTATGACAATTCCAAGGATCTTTGGAAAGCTTTACAGAAAAGATTCGAAGGAAATAGTGATATCAAGAAGAGTAAGCGGGATCTACTCCGGAAGCAGTATGAATGCTTCATATTTTTAGAGAACGAATCTTTAGATGACCTCATCTCTAGATTCTATCATCTACAGACTGAGTTGAAGGCTTTTGAACTCAGGTATCCAGATGAAGAGTTGGTGGAAAAGTTTTTGGATGCTTTGCCACCCAAATTTGAGATGTACACAACCTTGACGAGGGAAAATCCAAAATTCTATGAGTTGACAGTAGAGGAGGCAATAGGAAAGGTTCAAGCTCATGACATGTCCCTAAAAAGAAAGGAGAGCTCAGGAAGACCTCAGATACAAGACCCTTCTATGTATCATGGGACGACTTCTACATCCAAGTCATCGGGCTCTGGAATTGCCCTTTTCACTGGAAACTCTACTGATGAAGACCACTCAAATGATTGTGGTGGTCATGCATGCTATGCATCTGGATCAAGGTTGGGGTCTCATCATCAACATACCTCAAGAAATCCTCCTGCTACGTCTTTAGCTAACCAATCAGCTATAGCCAGAATAGCTGAAGATCATGTAGCACTATTCTCATCTTGTATGCTTGCGTATGAGAATTTCATAGGTGGCAAGCTTACAGATCCCGAGACGATTGAAGAAGATTTTAATCAAGTGGATCCTGATGACATGGAGGACATGGATACTCAATGGAATATGGCCATGCTATTGAGGAGAGCCAAGCGTTTGCTGAATAGAACAGGAAGAAAGTTTATTGGCGGGCATCCTAATGCCAAGGTCGGGTTTGACAAAGCTAAGGCCAAATGCTATAAGTGTCTAAATTTTAGACACTTTGCTCGTGAGTGTCAGAAAGACAGAGCACCGGCCTCTGGTTTTACCAGACCTAGCCAAGGAAACAGCTATGGCCACAACAACTCAAACCACCACAATCAAAGCCAAGGTGGAACGTCCAATGCACTGGTAGCTCAACAGGACAGAAGCTTTGATTGGGGTGTTCATCTAGAAGATGCCATCATTGCACAAACACAGGTTGGTCTCATGGCTGAGATCATGGAGATGATGGAAGCGGAGAAAAAGGAAGCTTCTATGGCTGACCTAGAAGAGTCTACTACTGCTGATACAGAGGAAGAGAAGGAAGCTGAAAAAAAGGAAGCTTCTGTAGCTGAGAAATAGGAATCGACTAC
Organism: Smallanthus sonchifolius; assembly: GCA_023525975.1. Lineage (NCBI taxonomy): Eukaryota > Viridiplantae > Streptophyta > Magnoliopsida > Asterales > Asteraceae > Smallanthus > Smallanthus sonchifolius. The sequence goes on from CM042039.1 coordinate 21,386,698, forward strand.
TACTGTTGCTCTCATGGCCATTGGAGAAGCAACAAGTTCATCTTTTGAGGTAGACTCTAATCTTTTTTCTGTTATTTCATGTTCTAAATGTCTAGGGCTAAAACTTGAAAATTTTAGGCTCCAAGACAAAATCGAACCCCTAAGTATGGCATCTCTAAACTATAAAGAAAATGAAACAAAGGAAAAATGATCTCACTTGTCTAGATCATTTTTAAAGATTTAATTGAAACGTTGAAAAAGGAAAAAAGTGAATATTCTCTAAAAATAAGCGATCAACAGCTTCACTTAGATGTTGCATACAAGGGGTTGGAAAAACGGAACAATGAAATCAACAAACTACAAAATGAGATCTTACAGTTAAAATGTACTAATGAGAAGTTGAAAAACTCTCGTTTTGTGGTGGAACACTACGAATCTGTAGTGAGACAAATGAATGGGTTAGGGCTGGGTACTAATGCTATTCCTCCACCAGTAAGTAGGAAATTTGTTAATAGCTTAATAGAAATTGATCTCACTTGTCTAGATGAGTCCTCTGATAAGGATGATTCCCCTAAAAAGGATGAATCCTCAAGTAAGGCTAACTCCACATCTAGTGAGGAGTTCGTTACTACCTCTGAAGATGGGTCGGTTAGCACTTACCTTGAAGGAGTAGTTTCTGAGGAGTTGTTAACTGAACAGAAAGTAAAGAAAAACATTATCACTAATAGTGATAACTGCATTTTAACTGAACCCGATATCATTGAAACAAATGATAAACTAAAGGTAATGCTTTATGGGGGTTATAAAAATCTTAACCAAGCAAAGAAAGAGGCTTTTTCAGCTCACTGTGGGCTTGGTTATAAAGAAAATTTGCAAAAATATTATACTCCCAAAAACCAAACTGTAAAGGTTCAGACTCCTATTCATAAACCAACTCCTCCTGCTCATAATGCTGAGTTATCTAAGGCCAGATCTAATGAGCCTTACAAGAGAACTTATATAGACAAGAGGAATTGTTTTCACTGTGGCTTGGTTGGTCACATTCTTGTGAACTGTCCTTCAAAGAACCAAGGGAAACGGCCTGTTGTTTCACAACCAGCTGTTATCCCTAAGTCACCATCAGTGAAACCTCCCAAACATCCAAAACAAAATGTGGTGAAACCACCAGTCAAACCGATGGTAAAGCCTAAGATCAAATCTGAAGCTAAAGCATCTGTTTCAAGAAAGATAACGCAATCTGCTATACCTTGTGTATCTACCTCCGGTAGTACACGTACTGGTGAGAAACCTATGGTGAGACTCTCTAAACCATAGAGAAGGAGAAGGAACAAGAGGTTAGGAAAGCTAGAACAGCTGACTTCAGTTTAATCAGGTGAAGCTTCCACTAGTTCACCTGCTGTAGTTGAACCAAAGTCTCCTGTTCTGGTTAAGAAACAGAAGAGATCCTGGACTGCCAAATCCAAAACTTCTCAATCTCCTAGTCCTAATTCTTTAAAAGATTCATCCGTTTTGAACAGTCATCACGACTGTGAGTTAAAGGATGTAGTTTATTTTGAAAAGGATGGACGACCCAAGACCACAATGGCTTGGGTCTCCAAATCTAACTAATTCTTTTGTTACTCGTGCAGGGACGTCCGAAGGGTACTATGTCTAACCGTTGGTATGTAGATAGTGGATGCTCCCGGCACAGGACAGGAAACATGGCCTTGCTTCAAGATGTTAAACCATTCAGAGGCGGCTATGTGGCCTTTGCCGGAGAAAAAGGCGGCAGCATCACGTGTCAAGGCGTGGTTTCAAACGGTTGTGTCAGCTTTGACAATGTCAACTTTTGCGAGCAGCTGAAGCATAACCTGTTGAGTGTCTCCCAAATGTACGATAAGGAGTACTCGGTGATGTTTGACAAGTCAGAATGCCTGATTCTCAAACCTAGTTTTGAAGTTCCCGAAGACTGGATCTTGATGAGAGCGCCAAGAACAAACGACACCTATCAGATCGATATGAGCGTGGCAACAACCACCTCATCAGTTGTTACCTGTTTGCTTACCAAAGCGATAGAGATTGACTCTATCTTGTGGCATAGGAAACTCGGACATATTTCTTATCGTAAAATGAATCATCTTGTCCGAAACGGTTTGGTAATCGGGGTTCCTAAGCTGAGATTTACCGTTGCAGATGATTGTATGCCTTGTAAAAAGGGCAAAAAGTAACGGAAGTCTCACAAGCCCAAGCTCCAAAACTCTATTGATACCCCTTTGGAGCTATTACACATGGATCTGTTTGGCCCCATAAGTATCAGGGGTATTGGAGGTAAGTCGTTCTGTCTAGTAGTAACTGATGATTTCTCACGTTTTTCTTGTGTGCACTTTTTAGGTACTAAAGACGAGACTGCTGATATTCTTCAATACTTGATCCTGAGCTTAGAATCTCTTTGCAAGCTGAAAGTTAGAAGGATAAGGAGTGGCAATGGAACTGAGTTCAAGAATAATTTGATGGAGCTTTTCTATCTCAAGAAAGGTATCCGTCACGAATTCAGTGCGCCGTACACGCCTCAGCAGAATGGAGTTGCTGAACGGAAGAACAGAACACTGATTGAAACTGCAAGGACTATGCTGTCGGATGCAAAGCTTCCTGTCACTTTCTGGGCAGATGCCATTAATACAACTTGTCACGTCTTAAACAGAGTTCTGGTTGTGAAGAGTCACAACAAGACTTGTTACGAGTTGATCAACAATCGACTTCCCAATCTTGATTACCTAGTTCCTTTTGGTAGTCCTTGTTCCTTGTTGCTACAATACAAAGACCGCCAGCCTAAGTTTCATGCAAAAGCGGTGGAAGGCAAATTCTTAGGATACGTTGCCAACTCGCCTTGCAAGAGAGTGTACAACATAGGAACTCGTACTGTCGAGGAATGGTCTGAAGTGGATTGCAGTAAACACATCATTCCACCAAAACCAACAGGTCCAGCTTGGGGTTTTGATTATGATGCGCTATTCAAGTCTTTCAATCTTCCTGATCTATCTGTAGTTGACGCCGCAAATGTTTATGAATTATTGGGTGGCGACAATGACTCCAGTTTCTCTACTCGTGCTACTGTACCAATTATAACTCCTGATTCCAATGCTGCATCTGCATCTGGAACTCATGACAGTGATAACAGGAAATGGGGGACTTAAGCACGAAGCTCCAGTTGTTGGAGATGACGCTCAAGCCAATCCTAATACAACTGTAGGAAATGAAACTCCAGCTGATCCAATTAACATTGAATCTTCTTCTTCTGGAACACAGGAAATTGGGGACTTAAGCACGAATCTCGATTCAGAAATTCAGGAACCGATTGTACCGGAGACGAGAGTGCATAGGAATAATCCAATCGACAACATTATTGGTGATCCTTATGCCGGTGTACAGACTCGTCATCGAACCATCACTTAGAACACTAGTCTTTACACAGAGATACTTGACACTGGTGTCATTGAAACATGTATGCATGCTGCATTCGTGTCCCAGTTAGAGCCGAAGAATGTGAAGGAGGCTCTCACTGACAACTGCTGGATTGAGGCGATGCAAGGTGAATTGTCTCAATTCCAAAAGTTGCACATGTGGGATTTGGTTGACTTGCCAAAAGGCTTTCAGCCAATTGGAACCATATGGGTGTTCAAATGCAAGACGGATGATCGTCATGTTGTTGTGAAGAACAAAGCAAGATTGGTTGTTTAGGGTTTTTATCAGCAAGAGGGCTTGGATTACATGGAAGTATATGCCCCAGTTGCTAGAATTGAGGCCATTCGACTGTTCTTGGCTTATGCCACATATGTCAGCTTCAAGGTCTATCAACTTGATGCGAAGAGTGCTTTCCTTTATGGTAAAGTTCATGAAGAGGTCTATGTCACTCAACCTCCCGGCTGTGAAGATCCGCATAATATCAATAAAGTGTATAAGCTCGACAAAGCACTTTATGGTCTTCATCAAGCACCGCGGGCATGGTATGAGACATTATCTAAGCATTTACTGTCTAATGGTTTCAACCGTGGACAGATTGACTCGACTCTCTTTATTAGGAAAGCAGGAGGTGACATTCTTCTTGTACAAGTATACATCGACGACATTATTTTTGGATCTACCAATGAAGGGATGTGTAGGGAATTCGAGCAGGTGATCAAGTCCAAGTTTGAAATGACTAATATGGGTGAATTGTCGTTCTTCCTGGGTCTGCAAGTCAGTCAAAGAGAGGATGGCATTTATCTACATCAAACCAAGTATGTGCAGGAGATCTTGTCAAAATACAAGATGAATGATAGCAGTACTTATGGCACACCTATCCCAGTATGGAAAGGATGTAGATAGCAGATTGTACCGTGGGATGATCGAATCACTTATGTATCTCACAGCTTCAAGACCCGATATAATGTTTGCTGTGTGCTTGTGCTCAAGGTTTCAGTCTCAACCGAAGGAGTCACATATGATAGCCGTGAAGAGAATTTTCAGATACCTGAAAGGGAAACCCCGTTGCAGATGACTGTATGCCTTGTAAAAAGGGCAAACAATAGTGGAAGTCTCACAAGCCCAAGCTCCAAAACTCCATTGATACCCCTTTGGAGCTATTACACATGGATCTATTTGGCCCCATAAGTATCAGGAGTATTGGAGGTAAGTCGTTCTGTATGGATGTAACTAATGATTCTCACGTTTTTCTTGGGTGCAATTTTTAGGTATAAAGGACGAGACTGCTGATATTCTTCAATACCTGATCCTGAGCTTGGAATCTCTTTGCAAGCTGAAGGTTAGAAGAATAAGGAGTGACAACGGAACTGAGTTTAAGAATAATTTGATGGAACTTTCCTGTCTCAAGAAGGGGATCCGTCACGAATTCAGCGTCCCATACACACCTCAGCAGAATGGAGTTGCAGAACGGAAGAACAGAACATTGATTGAGACTGCAAGGACTATGCTGTCGGATGCAAAGCTTCCTGTCACTTTCTGGGCAGAAGCAGTTAATACAGCTTGTCACGTCTTAAACAGAGTTCTGGTTGTGAAGAGGCACAACAAGACTTGTTACGAGTTTATCAAACAATCGACTTCCCAATCTTGATTACCGAGTTCCTTTTGGTAGTCCCTGTTCCTTATTGCTACAATACAAAGACCGCCAGTCTAAGTTTCATGCAAAAGCAGTGGAAGGCATCTTCTTAGGATACGTTGCCAACTCGCCTTGCAAGAGAGTGTACAATATAGGAACTCGTACTGTCGAGGAATGGTTTGAAGTGGATTGCAGTAAACACGGCATTCCACCAGAACCAACAGGTCCAGCTTGGGGTTTTGATTATGATGCGCTATTCAATTCATTCAATCTTCCTGATCTATCTGAAGTTGACGCCGCAAATGTTTATGAATTATTGGGTGGCGGCGATGACTCCAGTTTCTATACTCGTGCTACTGTACCGATAGTAACTCCTGATTCCAATGATGCATCTGCATCTGGAAATCATGACAGTGATAACAGTGAAGATGTTCATGTTGATGGAGATGACGCTCAAGCTAATCCTAACACAACTGTAGGAAATGAAGCTCCAGCTGATCCAATTAACATTGAATCTACATCTTCTGGAACACAGGAAATGGGGGAGTTAAGCACGAATCTCGAATCAGAAATTCAGGATCCGAATGTACCAGAGACGAGAGTGCATAAGAATCATCCATTCGACAACATTATTGGTGATCCTCATGTCGGTGTTCAAACTCGTCATCGAACCATTGCAGAGAACACTAGTCTTTACTCGGAGATACATGACACTAGTGTCATGGAAACATGTCTGCATGCTGCATTCGTGTCCCAGTTAAAGCCAAAGAATGTGAAGGAAGCTCTCGCGGACAACTGCTGGATTGAGGCAATGCAAGATGAATTGTCTCAATTCCAAAAGTTGCACGTGTGGGATTTGGTTAACTTTCCAAAGGGGGTACAACCAATTGGCACCAGATGGGTGTTCAAATGCAAGACAGATGATTGTCATGTGGTTGTGAAGAACAAAGCAAGATTGGTTGTTCAGGGTTTTTATCAACAAGAGGGCTTGGATTACACGGAAGTATATGCCCCAGTTGCTAGAATTGAGACCACTCGACTGTTTTTCGCTTATGCCACATATGTCGGCTTCAAGGTCTATCAACTTGATGTGAAGATTGCTTTCCTATATGGAAAATTTCATGAAGAGGTCTATGTCACTCAACCTCCCGGCTTTGAAGATCCGCATAATATCAATAAAGTGTATAAGCTCGACAAAGCACTTTATGGTCTTCATCAAGCACCGCGGGCATGGTATGAGACATTATCTAAGAATCTATTGTCTAATGGTTTCGACCGTGGACAGATTGACTCAACCCTCTTCATTAGTAAAGTAGGAGGTGACATTCTTCTTGTACAAGTATATGTCGACGACATTATTTTTGGATCTACAAATGAAGGGATGTGTAGGGAATTCGAGCAGGTGATGAAGTCCAAGTTTGAAATGAGTAACATGGGTGAATTGTCGTTCTTCCTGGGTCTGCAAGTCAGTCAAAGAGAGGATGTCATTTATCTACATCAAACTAAGTATGTGCAGGATATCTTGTCAAAATACAAGATGAATGATAGCAGTACTTATGGCACACCTATCCCAGTAAATCATGGTCTGCATCCTGACAAAGATGGAAAGGATGTGGATTGCAGATTGTACCGTGGGATGATCGGATCACTTATGTATCTCACAGCTTCAAGACCGGATATAATGTTTGCTGTGTGCTTGTGCTCAAGGTTTTAGTCTCAACCGAAGGAGTCACATATGATAGTCGTGAAAATAATTTTCAGATACTTGAAAGGGAAACCTCGATTGGGTATTTGGTACTCTAAGCAACAGTCATTCGACTTCAAAGCCTACACTGATTCAGACTATGGCGGTTGTAACCTTGACAGAAAGTCAACTTCTGGTGGATGTCAATTCTTAGGAGACAGACTGGTCTCCTGGCAGTGCAAGAAGCAGTCAACGGTTTCTGTCTTAACTTGTGAAGCAGAATACATTGCTGCGGCGAGCGGCTGTTCTCAGATATTGTGGATTCAGCAGCAATTGAGAGTCTACGGCTTAAACTTCACTAGAACTCCTTTATTCATTGACAACAATGTCACCATGTCCATCACAAATAACCAGGTGAAACATTCCAAAACTAAACATATAGAAATTCGCCATCATTTCATCTGTGATTGAGCTGAAAAGCATTTAATTGAACTTGTAAAAGTTCACACGCATGACAATCTTGCTGACCTTTTCACAAAGGCATTTGATCGATCCCGTTTTGAGCATCTTGTCAACTTGATAGGAATGTTCAATCCTGAGTGAAAATTATTTTTTCTTAAATTAATTCAATTCATGGAAGTTAAATTTTATTTCTTTTAAATTTTCTGTACAGTTCTTTTAATTTTCAAAATATTTTGCAAAAACAAAATAGAAAATGGAGAAAATTTCAAAGTTAACTTGAGAAAAGAGGAAATGATAGTACATCAGAAATGATCTAAACGTCAAAGACTGCTCATATGGGAAATGATTGCGTCATGCTTACTTAACTGTTTAAATTATTATGTTTTTAATCTGCTTATTACAAGTAATTTGAATTGTCAGTAGGTTGTATGCGTCTTTAAATCACTAGTAGTGAGGAAACTAAATCTAAATTACAACTGTGATTTGAACCCATGTTTGCAAGTGTGTGTGCGTAAAAGAATAGAAAAGATCATTATCAGATAAAGGATGTTAGATTTTGGCAATAATTTTCTTTTGAGATCAGTTTCGAGTTATGTCGTTAGCACAATTAATGCGGTTCATCTCACTGCCCATACTCACAAGTATGCAAGGAGATATTGAATCAAGATATGTCTCTACATCAACCGTTGAGCATGTATTCACCCTTGAATCACTCCTGATTCATTGAAATCAAATCCAGATAAAAGTTGGATCCCCTTACATTATTCAAACACCATACTCATTATCCTGAATCATCATACTGATATTCAATGAAGAAAATCAAATGAAACCAAGACATATGAATCACTCGATTCTGAATCTTATGATTCTTGATAATCCTTATGGATTCTGCTTGATTTTTCCTGTGCTAATAGATGTAACTTCATTCTGAAAATTCAGAAAATCATTGGGAAAATCTTAGATGCCTTGAGATAGTGCAATTTACATTATTGTAGCATATCAGTGGGGTACACGTTGTATATCTTATAATTAATACCTTAATACACAAGAACGTGATACAAAGATGCTTATAGTTTCAAATCTTATAATAATGTCAACTTGAATTACTTGTTTATGTTCTTATTACGTATGAATAAATAGTAATTCATGACATGATCCCATATTCTTTGATGTTTATATTGTATCGTTTTTTGCTAAAAAATAGCCTGATATGATCCTCTGCTCGTGTCTTTGATCAAAAATAGTTTGTGTGAATACTTGTATATTTCTATGAGAAAAGATCAAAAAGATTTTAAGTTTATGCATAGTTCAATTTTATTCAGAAAAGCCAAAATTTTTTGTGTTTAACCTTCCTGAATTGTATTTGAATCCTCCTGATTGAATATTTTTATCCTATTCGTTATTTGACTTGAAGAACTTCATAAATTTGAGTTGAAAGTTTGCGCACTTAAGGGTTTGTGCGTACTTGTAAGTGCGCATGAAGTAAGCCCTGCGTACTTGTAAATGCGCATGAAGTAATCCCTGCGTACTTAACAAGTACGCAAGAGTTAAGTCTTGCGCACTTGTAAGTACGCAAGAGTTAAAACGTGCGCACTTGCTAAGTACGCACGACCTTTTTGCGTGGGGTATATAAACTGGACTTAGAAAAATCTCAGAGTTTCATCTCTTTCAAACCGGTTCAAATTCCCTCCGACTTTTACTCAAAAAATCAAAGTGTTCCTAAATCGATTTTTCGTCCCGTTGCTAGTTTCATCACTACATTACAATCAATTGGTGAGAAACTAGGATTAATCCATCCACATAATCACTTAATATGGACCGATTTTGACTGAAAAAAAAAGATTAGGGTTTAAATCCCGGTTTTTGACCAAATCAATGGTTATTTTGATAAATCTTGATAACTAGAAAGTATATAGAACCCGTGCTAGACCCTTAATCGTGCATTTTAGTCTTTGATTTTGTCCTTGACCTTGAATGTGAACCGATAGCGTCGTAGATCGACTTTTAGGTCAAAATTGGTCAAGTTAAGCAATGTTTAGGTGTTGTTATTGGTCCCATAGGCTAGAATCATCAATTCTGGCCATGTGGTGACCCAATACACACCGATTTTTGAACATCAGTTAAAATTTCAAATTTCTGGAATTTTCACCAAGTGTAGTTCTTGCGCACTTAGCAAGTACGCAAGAGGAAATTCCTGCGTACTTGCTAAGTACGCAGGACCGGCACTTGGCAAAAATTTCTAAGTCTGAAATTTCAGTTCAAAGAGTAACTGCTATACTGAGTCATGTTTATTCAATTCCAATGATACTTGTTGTTCTGATTCTGTTTTCTGTGTGTTTTTGCAGATCATGGCTCGGGCGTTTACTAACGAATTGAATCTGTTAGCTAACACTGAACCAGAATGGAAGGGTGCAGCACTGCAGTATAGAGAAATAGTTTATTTCTTGAACCGTTCAAGAATCAGCTACACTATTTCTGCTCACCCGATAGTTTCAAGACCCTATCTGGAGCAGTTTTAGGAGACTGTGGAGCATGACTGCACGGTAACTCCCAACATTATAAGGGCTACCGTTGCTGGTCATGCTATAGCTTTCTCTGAAGATACTATTAGAAGGGTCCTTCAATTCAGAGATCTCTCGACCGACCCGACAGCCTATCCAGACTACTTTGTGGACGGCTGTTGGAGATAAAGAATGGGTTATGTCGGTGCGAGAGACTATGCTTCATATAAGAAGATGTGGGTGTTAGACCAATGGAGATACTTCGCCCACGTCATGATCATGTGCATCTCATCAAGGAAAGCTGGAAAAGATGCCATGGGTCATGACCTTGTTGCAGCCATGGTTGGCCTATCTCTCAATAAGGGCTACAACTTCTCCCACTACATATTCAAAGCCATCAATGATCAGATCAACACGGCGGAGAGGTTTAGGTTCTTATTATACCCTAGGTTTGTGCAACTTTTGATTAACAACGCGTTGCCAAACCTACCTGCTATAGGGGAGAGACTGCAAGTGAAGAGGGTGGACAAAAGAGTGTTCGTACAATTCTTAAAGCTAGGCAGTGTAGAACCTACCCCTGTGCATACAGAACTCTTTGGCCACCTAATCAATGAAGCATATGTGGAACCAGGTGACTGGAGATGGTATAGTCAGAATTCGGAGCCTGAATTGAGTGAACACTCTGACGAACAATAGCAACAACAAGCGGAGGAAGTGGAAAGTGATGATGGATCGTCTGATGATGGAGACGAAGGAGGAAATGATGGTGCTGATGGATCCGACTCGGAAGAGACAGAGTCAGATTCTGTCACACCCCCAAATTTATGTACTTATTAAATAAATACAGGTTGCAACGATTGGTTCATTACCCGATAGCGGAAGCTGTAATAGTGATTTCTAAGACTTGTATACATACACAAATAGTAAGACTAAATAGTACAATGATCAAAGTTCTTCTAGATCAACGACAGACTTGAGACCGGATTATCTATGTCCTTCCAGCTAGAAATTATTCCAACATAGTTAGCCTATTCCAACCGCGCCATGACTAAAGGTTACCTGAGAAACATACTTGAAAGTGTCAACACAAGGTTGGTGAGTTCACAGAGTTTGTTCATTTAGTACAGTTAGTTTTCCCCGAAAACGTATACATGACTTAGCCGTCATAAAATAAGTAGTTTTCCTTTGAAAACATGCCCATGACTTTACCGTCATAAAATAAGTAGTTTTCCCTTGAAAACATGCCCATGACTTTACCGTCATGAAATAAGTAGTTTTCCTTTGAAAACAAGTCCATGACTTTACCGTCATAAAATAAGTAGTTTTCCATTGAAAACATGTCCATGACTTTAACGTCATAAAATATGTAGTTTTCCTTTGAAAACATTACCATGACTTAACCGTCATAAAATATGTAGTTTTCCTTTGAAAACATTACCATGACTTAACCGTCATAAAATATGTAGTTTTCCTTTGAAAACATTACCATGACTTAACCGTCATAAAATATGTAGTTTTCCTTTGAAAACATGCCCATGACTTAACCGTCATGAAATAAGTAGTTTTCCTTTGAAAACATGTCTATGACTTTACCGTCTTAAAATATGTAGTTTTCCTTTGAAAACATTACCATGACTTAACCGTCATAAATCCAATGTTTAAACATGATCATTTTCCGATCAAAACTCTTTGTATGTATTACCAATGAATCCGAATACTAATCCGATCAATTGACAACATTTGTAAACTTGCAAGGAATACAAAACAGTATGTAATGTACGAGACCGTAACCAAACCCCAACAATTTAGTGCCTATCCTCGCCTTTCTGCGAGTAAGATAATATGCGGTCATTCGGCCATTTGGACCCCTGGTTAGCGCGACTAACCATGACCGGGAGCGTCACCTCCAATAGTACTATCCATATGATCCCGGGCTAAGTCCATAGCTAATGGTTACTAATTTTTATTCCGAGGACTTTAAGCGCTTTATTTTTCCCTCAATACACACATACGGTCAGATCATTAGTTCATTCATTTACATACAAAATTCTTTTACAAGTGTGTTTCCACCCCAAAATATTTAAAAAACCTAGAAAAAGGGGGTTAGTGAAACTCACAAAGAGTTAAACCAGAATGTTCATATTGTCAAACATGTAAGCAATTGTATTTCATGTTTTCAAAACATAACAAGTACGTATGTTTCTCCCCCGCAGTTTACAAAACATTAAAAAGCGAAAGGGGGCCGTGAACTCACCTTGTGTTCGATGAAATCCTAGCAAAATAAGTAGCAACTAGCAAGGTTCGTGAATATGTGAGCTGACCTAACCATTCCCTATGGTAAATAAGATACTTTACGGTCTAAACATTGTTTCGAATGTGTTAGTTGATCGTGTATATGATTCACCCAATTAGACTCGACATTAATACTAGTTTATATTTCCGACAGTTTTGACATGACGACTGTCAGTGACGAGTTGTGACAATCATATACATTTATATATACTTATATAAATAAGTTATGCATCTCAAGACGTGTCTTTACGTTTACACAACCACCTCATGGTTGGAGTTGAAAACAAATATATAGTATGGAAGGTAAAACTTTAACATCAAAATAGCCTTTATTAATGTATTCGGGTTTTTAAGTCAACTTGTGTCGCGTTTTTAGTCATTTTATCGAACTCAATAATTTATGAAACTTTTACCACACTCAACTAAGTGTATTGACTCTATATAAATGTATGGGTCATAATTTATAAAGGGGTTTAAGGGTTTTAAACAAAAATCATAACACAAATATGTTAACAGCTTCGGTTTTGTCGGGTAGGTCTTGGAAATCTTGACGGTTGGGGGCCAAAATGTTAGTTTTCTGATAATAGGATATATGGGTTGTAATGCCAACACAAAATACTAGTTTTAGAAAAAGGAATCAAGTCATTTGAACCATTTTTGAGTGAGTTATGACCCCATGAAGTCGGCCTTAGAATTCTGTCCAAAAACTCAGGTTGTACCAATTTTCTTGTATCGATCTTTTTGGGTATCAAAACTCCACCAAAAATCACGAAATCACTTGGGTTAGATAGAGGATTCTTTAAACTTAATTTTTGACTCAAGAATCGTCCATTTTGGTTTAGTTTTGACCGAGATACAACTCCCTAAAGATGGCTAAAAATTCTGCCAGCAATAACGTGTATAAAGTGGCGACTTTTTCTTTGAACAATCCATTATTTGGGTGAATCTCCTACACAAAAAACTAGTGTACTTAATGAAATCAAGACTTAGGATATGAACACTCACTTAAAGCAAGCAAGGAGAAAGATGGAATTGTGTAGGAAGCTTGAACTCTTTAAAACACCCTTGAAACACCTTGAAGCTTCAAAGCTCTAGCTAAACCTATAGAGGATTTTGTTCTTGATTTCAAAATGGTAAAGTGTGTGTGCATGTATGTGTCGATACATATGGAGAGAAAGAAAGGAGTTGGAGTGTTTGAGTTTCCATACCACTAGTCTAGCTAGGGAAGAACCATTAGTGAAAGATGATAATGCTTGAATCCTCTTAGTAAAAGCTTCCTAAAACACCAAGATCTCTTGAATCTCCAAGGCTTTTAGCTAATTCTTTCCAATGGATCTTGATCTTTGAGTTTTTAGTGTGTGTTTGTGTTTGTTGCTTGAGCCGAGAAAGGGAGAGAACAAGAGGAAACTCTTGTTCTTCCTCCATACACTCTTATATATATGTTGGATGGAGTGTGAACTTGGTGATCATCATGTATTATTATTACAAGGTATGGTCGATGTGATGGAGGTGACTCTTGCTTGGAGTGTTGGTTAAATGGGCATGGCCTTATGACACATATGATGGGTGAGGATGGTGGGTGGGATTGATGTGACTTTGGCTTTATTGTCACATGAAAGAGTATGGTGCAAATGACACAAGGGATGGTGCCATGGAAAAGACAAGAAGGTGGGTCCCCCTCTAGGGCCAACTTCGGCCGAGAATAGAGTATGGGTGGGGGGTTGGGTCTTGTCAAATCTTGTAGTTAGGATCCAATGGTTAGTTAGGTCGGTTCTAGTTAGAATACACCCGGTAGGTGATACCGTGATATAATACTCGGTGTAGGAACTTTTAGTGATTAAAACTTTATATCTATATACCTAGATATATATATATATATAATTATTAGATGAAACGAGGGTTGAGTATAGATCTCAACAAGTCATCATCATTAAGATTTGATGCTGGAGTGGAGTACAAGCAAGGATATAATGATAGTGATGTAATCTTTATGTTGCTTGCATCTTTGGTCATAATCATGATGATTATGACTCTTGAGTGTTGTGTAAGCAAAGCAATCATGATGATGATGTGATTGATTTAGATGTGGTATAATACCTGAAATTAATACCCGCTTTAATATATTTAATTATTAAAACGTCTTACTAGACTTTTACTGTCAAGTTCTTGTCAATCACCAACGACCGTACTTTGTGGGTTATCACTGTTTATTTTCCTAGTAATTCTCCAAAATTACTATTTTGGTATAATTTCCTATGTTAGACTCCTTGACTTTACTTAGTCAAAATAAAACTTCAGGAAATATATATTATAAACGTGCATTTATGTAATATGGACACTTACCTGAAATATTGGGTGTCACAGATTCTTCTGATTCCGATGATGCACCATCGCAGGTACCCCAAGGAGAATGACAAAGGTAACCCTACCTGAGTGGTCCTCCAAGAGAAAGCGACAGTCTTCAAGCAGCGAATATGAGCCAGACTCTGACTTTGACGCTGCAATACAAAGACAAAGACGAGAAAGCATTCACAAAAACAGGGGCGATAGGCAACAGCTTTCTATCCCCAGTGAGGTGGAGGCTCAGCAGCATGTACAAGTTTCAGCTGCTAGTCCTGATTCAGCCTCCACCCCACCTTCACAGCAACTATATCGTAGGAGGAGGAGGCCACAGGTGCAACTTGACGTGGCCGTCACTTCAATCACAGAGGAGATTCCTGTGACAGTGACCCTCCCTACCACAACTGCTCAGGTGGCGGTGACTACTCCAATTCTCACTGAGTCAGTCACCATCACCCCTACCATAACTCCAACAACCCTCATCACATCCTCAATCCCAACAACCACCATTGATCCTCTAAGTCAACCCTTCAATTATGGAGATTTCACACAAGGGTTTGACTTCGATACCATATTCTCCTCCCCTATTCACAATGCCGAGGCGTCATCATCCAGACATCCTGATCCGAATGATGCAAGTCTAGACGTTCTAGAAACCCAAGTTGCTGGATTACTAGAGACTATTCGGAAATCAAAGGAGGAGTCTGACGCTCAACAAGCACATATTAATTCTTTGGTAGACGAAGTTAGAATCCTACGTAGCCAGAGAACGGGGACTGATGAAAGACTGAAGAACGTCATGGCCCAGAACGAGGTCCTAATCAAGAAAAATGAAATGATTCTGGGTCACAGGTCATCCTTGGAGCTGAGGTTTGATACTCAAAGGAAAGAGCATGGGCTAATGGTCAAACTAATCGCTGATTTGACCAAGAAGCTTGATGCTCAGGGGGAGAAAGAGACAGAGAAGGAGAAAGAGAAAGAAAAGAAAATCACTGGTGATGAGGCTTGTCATCCTGTCGACTTGACTAAGGATGATGACAAAGACAAGGATCCCGAAGCCGGTCCTAGTGGAGGTGAGCACAAAACTTTAGCAATTGTGCCCATCTCTGCTATTCCAATGGCTCAGGGGAGTCTACTCATCAAGAGGGTGGTGATACCTCTGGTGGTGGTGGTGACAAAGGAAGTCAGTGGCTGAAGTGCTTAAGGACTTATCTGATGATGAGATCCTATACCTAGAGCCTGACTATTCCAAGGAAGCACAGATCGATGCTCTCTTTAATCTAGAAGAAGGAGAGATCGACTCTGGTGACAATTGGGATGATGATGATGAGGATGTTGTAATTGAAATTCCCAAGGGTGACGAGGAAGGAGAGTACGAGTTAGAGGATGGAGAGATCTTTGAATTTCCATCCTTCGAAGCTCAGCTCGACACAGGGTCAGTCGAGCATTCTAGTAATGTGGAAGCCTCGACTGAAGCGTCCCCAGTTGACCCTACACCTATGGACCCAGAGGCACCGAAAGAAAAATATATGGCTTCTACTTCATCAAAGGGTCCAACTCCTGTGTGGCAAAAGACGTCTATAATAGATAAACAAGGAGCAACAGGGATTATCTTGGCTTTAAGGTTCGAGGAGGATAAGCAGCTGTTCGCAATACAAAGACCTGGCGGGGTTCAATACTTGAAACCCACCAGTGAAGCGTTCAGCTCCTTACCAAAATACGACCTTGTGAACCTAGCAAACCGAGAGCTGCTAGGTCATTCTAATCACGCAGTGGCGATGGGTTTGTGGGTGGTTCTGCAGCGGGAAGTAATATCTGGGAAATTCGAGATGTTCAAGCCTCAAGTGCCCAAGAGAGTCAAGGATAAGCACGCTAGACATCCTATGACTAAGAAGCACTTAAATAAATTGGTATACAAGCCAGTGCGATGTGAAACTAAGATTCCCTTAAGCAAGTTATCTCAGGATATTCTTGGTGACATGTGGTACTGGTACGTAGATCCAAAGACAGGCGAGGCTGTGATTATGGGAAAGGTACGTTCTGAGAGTGGGAACATAGTGCGAAAGGAACTGATCAGAATATTTGATGAAGTCTGCTTCATCAACTTTTCTGTGAAAGATCTGGAGGCACTAGCAGACAGGTATTGTGTGTACACTGATGAATGAACAAAGCTCCTTGCTTCTAAATATGACAAGGTGATTAAGTTCTGCCTTAAATACAAGAAGAAGATGGAAGCTAAAGATCAAGTGCTGTGAAGACTGAAGAATGAAGACTGAAGACTGAAGATTATCCAGAGCTGTTGTCAAGGGGGAGTTTGTTGAAGCACTTTCCTGTGACAAACACTCTGGATAGAGTCTTAGTTTGTATTTTCTTGTTTGTAATTGTCTTTGTATGTAAGAGTCTTTATGTATTAGTTTATCGAGTTGTATTTACTTTTACATATTGAATGTTGCATTTTTCTCTAAGTGTTTTGCGCACTTGTATGTGCGTAGGACAAAGCTCCTGCATACTAAGCAAGTACGCAAGAATACCTTTGTGTACTTGTTAAGTACGCAAGAGCATTTTAAGGTCTTGTATAAATAGGTTTGGTTGACAGAAGTTAAGTACGCAGTCATAGTTGCAAACGCAAAGTGTAGTCTCAGTACTTCTCTCTGTAACCTTTAAGTGTTTATAATACAAAAGAACGTTTAAAGTGATAATCTTGTGGGTTTACTTTGTTTAGTTTGACTCTCCACCTACTCACGGGCATTCCACACCTGGTTCGACTAGTAGACCCACTTGCATGTGACGATCCGCCACACCCGAGGGACCTACAAGTGGTATCAGAGCTGTCAAGTTCGCCTAAGGGGGAGTCTGTTAGTGTTAAGGGGGAGTCTATTAGTGTCTGTTTTGTAACTGTCACTGAAATTCTATATTGAAATTCAATATTGTAAATTAGCGAAGCTGTCAAGTTCGCCTAAGGAACTTAGAGAGAACTTGATAGGCGAACTTGCTAAGTTCGCCTAAGCTTGTTAAGGGCGAACTTAACAAGTTCGCCTGTGGTGCTTTGTGGTTTCCCTATAAATAGAGGTTTACATGTCAGTTTTAGTAGTCTAGATCAGCGCTGAGAGATAAGATCAGAACAGAACAGAAACTGAGAGAACTTGTAAACTGATATTCTGAGTGAAAATACAAAGAGGATTATTTACACCGTGTTGTTGATTGAGTTACACGTTGCACGTTGATCATGGATTCCGCACGTTATCACCGTGTTGTACCATGAGTCGGGACTTACAAAAACACTATAATTAAATCCCATATTTAAAATCTTTAGTCTATGCCATCCTACTATAAGGACCACTTGGGGCATAATGTGAAACACCAGTGTTTGGAGCCACAGCACCGCACTTGGTGCGTAACCTATCCCTCCAAGGTGCAAGGGTTTCGTTGACACATCCGACCCTTCCACATGTACCTGTACTAGGGCGACCATTACTTTTCTCTCTAATACATGCCCCAGCTATATGGAGACCAAAAGTGGGCATAGATGAGGCTAAACATATCAACGCATAGATAAGAGTTGTCTTAGCGGCCTCATACTCGAGAATTGTGCATTTTTCCACAATTGACAATTATTGTCAGTCTGCCTAAATCAGTTACTAATGTTGCATGCCATAGCCGCCATTACTAATTGATATAACCAGATTCACTATTCTTATTCTATTCTTGTCATGGGTCATCAATATAAGAATTTATTATATCCAAAATACTAATTAACATTTAATTTGCTTATTTAACAGATGTCTACTTAAAAAGAATCTCACTCCTCCATCTCTCTCAAGTGTTTGCTTGAGAATGAAAAACCGAATGACACCAAACTCCTCTTGAACTCTCTCCCTAGTTCTTATGACAACTTCGTAATGAACTTAAATATGAACACATGGGAGAAAACTATGCCCGAACTGCACGGTATGCAGGAAACGCCCGAGATGAGCATATCAAGTGAGACTAATCAAGAGTTGATGGTCAAATCTGTTGGTGTTAACAAGCCCAAAACCAAGAAAGGGGGTTATAACAGCAAGGGTAAGAAGCAAGTTATTGTTGCTACCAAGAATGCCACCAACAATAACAAGCAAGTTGCAAAAACACCCCCTCCCGAGGAGCGTCAGTGTTTTGAATGCAACAATACGGGGCAATGGAAACGTAACTGCCCTGAATATCTGTAGGTCCAGGTAACTCAACTACTGATCGAACTCGTAATATGACGTTGCTATAACACGAAGTGCGGAATCCTTCATGCTAACATTTGTATACTAACCGAAAATTGAAACAACACGCGTAAATAAACTTCTCGTTATATTCCAATTCATAATGGTTTACAGACTCAATCAGACAATTCTATCACTCGGTTCTCTCTGATCTGTCTTCTGTCTAATGACTTTGTAAACCTGTATATAGAAAACTAACCTGCTGTAAGCGAACTTATTAAGTTCGCTTCTAACAGACTAAGCGAACTTAACAAGTTCGCCTCAGTTAGACCTAAGTGAACTTATTAAGTTCTCCTCTGATAGACCAGACGAACTTAACAAATTCGCCTCTAGGCTCACTTGTCAAACACTTAGTAACTTTAGACATTTACATAACAAAAACATAAAGACATAAAATCTAACTATTACAAGCTTTTGTCATTACAAATCTATGTCCTAACAGACTCCCCCTTGACAATAGCTTGATCTTCTGTCTTCAGTCTTTATCTTGAACTCTTCCAGTTATCCGGTAGTCTGCTACCAGCATGCACTCCATATCTTCTGCATATCTCCAAAACTCTTTTGTACTGTAGACCTTGTTCATTGCGTCATAGAAACACACAATGACCTTATTATCTTTATCTTCAATCCTTGCTTCACCAGTATTAACATCAACATACCACCATTTCATATTCCCAAGAAAGTCTTGAGGAATATTCTTTAATGGTATCTTGTGAATAGCACGTACTGGTTTATACTTGTATCTCCAGGTTACTTTCCTAGTCTTTAGATCTGTGTTCTTCACTCTCTTTCCTTTCTGTGGTTTCAGCCGTTCATACTTACCCGAACTACCTTCTTTCTTTATCAGGTTTGCTATCACATCAGCCAAACCATTCTTCGATCTATTTATGAGTGGCTTTGAAGCTAGACCATTTATTTCACACCTCGGCAAGGTATTGAAATATTTGATCCTCGGCTTTAAGTATTGAACACCGTCAGATCGTTTGATTGCAAACAATTTTGATTCACCATCATAGAACCAACTTATGATCCTTCCTACACACTGCTCTTTATTCACATATTTCTCTTTCTGAGCAGGTTGTGCTGGAGACTTGGGTAGCACCTTCATCCAACTGTTTACAACTTCTCTCCACTGTTCTCGTGTCATCCCTGTATCTCTATACATCACAAGTTCTTCATTAACCTTCGGAGACTCGGTGTGAGTAGTTTCAGTATCAGCATCTTTATTGAATTGAAGATTCTCATCATCAGTATCCATCTTTGACTCAGCTATATCATCATGAAGTGTGACGTCTTCAACAGAGTCCATAGAATCTGTTACTCCTTCATAAGTGAATTCAGGATTAACATCATCCTGGATGAAGTTATAAGGCACTTTAAGACCATCACAGCCTTCATAAGTAACACTATCTTTTTCTTTTTCTATTTCAATATCTACTATTTCTCCTTCTTCTATCTCAGTGTCTGACATATCATCTTCCATGTCATTGAATAAATCGTCAATGTCATCAAGACATTCAATCTTTTCAGCTTCATCTTCCTCTGAATCTTGAAAGAATTCTAATAACAGAATTTCTTCGTCATTAGTACCAGTAGTATCTTTGTTTCCTTCAAGTGATTGTGATGTTGACTCCCCCTGGACCTTTGATATAGGATTAGCGTCAGTGTATTGACGATCACCCTCAAAATTTCCAGCAGGATCATTGTCTTCATCATCGCGTCTTTGAATTGACTCTGTTTGACAAGTATCAGGTATCCTTAACTCCCCTGAGCGTCAAGACGCTGAACGAGTTTGGAAACTAATGCCTGCATATCAGCAATCTGTTGAGCTTGAGTCTGAATCACCAGCTGCCATTGTGACTCAGTAGAAACAAGAGTGTTTACCTGTGTTTGTAAAGAAAGCACTTGAGATTCAAGGAAAGTAATCCTGTCAAAATCAGAAGGCTTGGACGGACCAGCTGTTGATTGTGGAATAGAAGGACTTGAAGTAGTAGGAATGACTAGAGGAACAGGAGTTTGAACTGCAGATGGATCCTTAGATCTTGGCGGAGTAATTATCAAAGAAGCAACAAAATTAGCATCCTCGACTCCTTGAGAAGATTTTGCAGCAGCAATCGACGCAGACATTAACTTTTGACGGGTAGGATCTGGATCAGAACTCTCATAAACCAAAGATCTTTTACCAAGTACTGATCCGGAAGGAGGATCCCGAACAGACTTTCGTCTTGGTCGTCTGGCTGGAGATTTAATGCGTTTTCCAGCATTAGCCAGTGGAATAGCAGCCAACCGTTCATAATGACCTGAGGAAAAATCCCTAGATTCATCAGAATCAGTGCTGTCATCATCAGATGATATCGTATTACTTGAGCTGGAACTAGAATCAGCTTCTGTCACCACATTCCCTTCTGTTTCTGGAATTGGCGAGTTCACAACATCATCAACGAAATCTTCCATATTCATTCCTAGATCATGATCAAGGTCATGAACGACCTCTTCTTGAAATGGTTCCTAAATAGGTATATCAACTGCAGCTTATGGAATAGGAACTTGTTCAGGAATAGGAATTTGTTGAACTGGTATCTGTTGTTGTTGAACTTGTTGTTGTTGTGGAACTTATTGTTGTTGTGGAATTTGATGTTGTTGTTGTTGTTGCTGTGGTTGTTGAACATTTAAGCCTTGAGCTTAAGCAATTTCAGCAGGATGAAACCAGTTGTCATTAGGTGGTGCAACATAATCAGGATTGATTAAGTGCCCAAACAAAGGAGTATTGACTGGAATCAATGCAGCATTCTGCTGTTTTACCTTCGTACAGTCGGTAAAGATACGTTTTGACATTGGAGTCAACGTTAATCTTATTGCATGTTATGGAAGATCAGGAATAAGATGAATGAGTATCATTTGAATAAACTAAATAAGTTCGCTTAGTAGTGCAAGAGGCGAACTTATTAAGTTCGCCTGACAAGTTCGCTTGACAAGTTCGCTTGGAACAAGTTCGCCTGAACCTGAGACGATTCAAATTCAAACATCAGTCGATTCAAAATTCGGCAAATCGATAGAAATCATGAAATAAGCATTGAACATCATTCGAACACCAATTTACAACCAAATATGATTATCAATTTTATATTTCGGTCAAAATTAGGTCTAAAATCGTCCTTTGAAACGTTCGACGAAAACCGAGACTAACATCAACAAATACACACAATCTACCGGATGAAATTCAACGAAAATACCTTTGTTAGATTCGCAATCTAATTTGGATTAAGATACAACCAGCAAACAACTCCCACAACACCGTTTGAAATTTTTGACAAATTTTGGGCAAGTTCCCCTAATCTGAGGAAGACGATGAAAAATGACAAGTTCGCCTGTTCTAGATCCTTAAACCCACTAAGTTCTCTTAATTAGGCGAACTTGATAAGTTCGCTTAACAATCCTTCGGTGAACAAGATAAGTTCGCTTCACCACAGACAAGTTCGCTTCACCACAATCAGATTAAGTTCGCTTCACTATTCTCGGGCGAACATATTAAGTTCGCTTCACTGTACAAGCGAACATAATATCAAATTACTTTTTCCTTGAACAAAATTTTCTAAATTCAACCTTTCAAGTCTTGAACTTCCGTCAGCAACACATATTCGATCCAATCCCGAACAATTTTAATAAAAGTTTAGAATTTTCATGGAAAATAAAAATCAAAATCTTTTTGAGTTTTATCTATACAGACGGAAACACATATTTTTGGATTTTATCTATACAAACAGAATCACATATTTTTGACTTTTATTTGAATAAACCGCAATCACATATTTTTGGTTTTTCTCTGTACAAACTGAAATCACATATTTTTGAATGAACATCATGAGTAAGAAGATCATATCAGTATCCAATTAATTCATCACACATATTATCAATAACAAAGGGTAATCTATAGTATGAGACCATTCAACTCAATTTTGTGCATTTTGCATCTTTTTAATTTTGACACTCCTTCAATTTGAATAATATTTGAAATGATACGCGGTAAATTTCAATGTAAATAAGATCAGGTTATAAAATGCTCTTTTACTTATACCGAATTTGAAATATAAAGCCTGAATTCTTAAATTTGTCAATATTATATTATTTGAAACTATAAGCGTTTATTCTCCAAATTCATGTGATTTAGTACCATTTAGATGAAAAACATCGTGTACCCCACATATATGCCAAATAGAAAAATAAATGCACTATCTTCAAGACATATATAACATTTTACTAAAGATTATCCGAATATTCAGAATGAGGAGACATCACTTAGCACATGAATAACATAATCCAAATTGGATTGTATAGAAATCAATGAGATTCAGAATCGAATGATTCAATATTTTAGCTTATATTTGTGGAATCATAGGATTCAGGTACGTGGATCAAACTGTTATCTGAATTATGAATTCAATGGAATCAGTAAAGATGATTTATCAATATGATCCAAGGGCTAGTATATGTTTGACAAATGTTGTCAAGTACATATCTTGATTATACTTCAAATTGCATGCTTTTCGGGACATGGGCACTGAAGCAAATCGAATGAATAGTGCTAAGGACATAACCTGAAACTGATCTCATAAGAAAATCTTTATTAAAAGCTAATATTCTTTATCTGATAATGATCTTTTACACACACACCCAGACATATAATGGATTTAAATCACAGATGTAATCATATTATATTTAATTTTCACACTACTATTAGTTTCAAAACGCTTTTAGCCTATTGACAATTCAAGTTTAAAACTTTATACACAAATTTTAAAACAAATTATCAAGAATAGAGCATTCACAACACTATCATTTCTTATTTATGCAGATTTTGAAATTTAGATCAAATCAACTTATCTTAATCAATCATATATCAAGGTCTACTAAGGTCGTGTGAAATGAACTAATCACTGATGTACTATCATTTCTTCTCTAACCTCAAATGATTTCAAATTTTATATTTTTCAATTTGTTTTGACTTTTTATAACTTAAGAATTTTGACTAAAAAAGTAAATGCAGAAATGTAATAAAGCAATAAAAGAACTAAAAAAATTTTTCCATGAAATTCTGATTTTGAAAATCTTTTATTCGGGATTGATCATTCCAATCATTTTAATTAGGAATTCAAACCTGGTACGATCAAATGCCTTGGAAAACAAATCAGAAAATTATCTTCAGTGTGTACCTTGACCAGCTCAATCAACCTTTTCTCTGCACAATCATGTATAAAATGATATCGAATTTCGATGTGCTTAGTTTTACTATGTTTAATAGGATTATTCGTTATGGACATAGTAGCATTGTTGTGACAATCCGGACTTTAAAAGTTAACCTAAATAACTTAAATTAAACTCTAGGGACTAGTTCTGTTATTATCCAAATCTAAAACTACAAGGATTAGTATTGCAATTAATCAAAACTCACCCTATTGACTTTGAAAGTCAAAAATCGCTTTCCTGTTGACTTTTCGATTGTCAAACCAACTAACTATTAATTGGATTCTAACCTCAAGGACTATTTCTGCCAAACTGCTAAACCTAAATTCAATAAATTGCAGGAACTAAATTTGTCAATAGCCTAACTTCGAATTCGGTTGACTTCGAAAGTCAAAGTCACGTCGTTTGATCCAAGTTCGAACTCTCTGCCTGAAATTCGTTGCGATTAGTAACCGATATCCACATTTATGACATTAACGAACCTAATTAGAGTCTTAATCATAATCGTTTCACTCAATTAAAACCAATTATAATCATGATTTCCGTAATCGTCGACTTCATTTCCAAATACCATCAAATTACTCGTTTCCGTATACCAATTCATGAATTGAGTCTCTGAACACGATTGACGTAACCCTCTGAAGCTTCTGCAATCGCTAATTAGATCGGAGAGGCATCCAAACTCGACGGAGACCAACCCGGCCTCGGTCGACGTCGGTTTTGATCGAGTTCTATCAATCCGAATCAAATTCTGGTAATTATCTACATTTACAATTTCTTTTCCATGTCTAGATCAATAAACCTATGCTAATTGGATCGTATAACACCGAGTTGAACTCAACCCGTAATCTAGGGTTCATACGTAAATGGGTTTAGGGCTTTTGATTCTAGACTTGGTCTTAATCCAATTAATTCATATGGTTAGACTCGCGATCATCTACTCTTTCAAAGCCCCATATCAATTGAATCATTCATCATCGATTTGGACAAGAACCAGAATCTAGGGTTTACTCTAAATCGGATTTGGGGTTTTTGATCTTAAACTCAACCTTAATCCAATTAAACCATATGTATAGATTCGCAATACCTTACTCTGTGAAAGCCCCATGGTTTCATCAGTTTCTAACATCATAATTGTTCAAATCGATTTGAGATTAAACCTAGGGTATTTCGGTTCTAATTTCTACTTTAAAACGATCATAGACATGATGATTTTACAATTAAAATACATATACAGACTCGCAAACACCAGATGAACAAAACCCATGTGATCTTAGATCTATTCGCGATCAGATTTAATGATATTAGAACTAGTTTCGATCGATTACATGTATAGAGGAAGAACACAGTGGGGCCAATGGTTAAAACCATTTCTGTCATGTTGATATCGCGATGACCCTAGCGGGCGGACTGGTTAAGACTCTGTGCTTGTGTGGGAGAGACTCGGGTTCGAGTCTCTCCACACCCATTTCTTTTTAAATAAGTTTTTAATTTATATTTTAAATATAAAAACCTATCCTATATTATTATATTAAAATATTAACGTGTTTTAACTCCGGAAACAACCCGTAGACTCAGTTTTGGTTTTATAACCTATTTTAATATTATTACCAACCTATTTTAATATTATTACCCACTCATAAAATAATATGTTTATATTATTTTCAACCCATAACTCCTATTAAAAATAATATATTATTATATTATTTTCATCGCGTTTATTTACCTCGTATAACGTTTTAAACTAATTAATAATATAATTGTTTATATTATTTACTCACGTTTATTATATCAAATAGAAATAATATATTTATTAATTTTCCACATAAATGATTATTTTGTTAATCATACGACTTAAAATAATATATAAAGTTATATTATTTTCCTAACCATTTTAAATGGTAAGCGTACGAGTTTATTTATCCATTTAATATTATTCGTTATTAACGTTCGACACGTAACGCATTTATCTTAATTATTATATTAAGAAACCTATATTCCCGTGGACACGTTCGTCTGCTCATTGATCCTTAGAATGTGTTAAAACGTTCTAATCTTCCGTGTCGTCGTCACAAATTCCAATGTGTCCCTAACTTATGTGTTTATGATCCTAGGGCATACGTAAGTCGTGCAGGCTAACACTTGAGGTTCTAAATCTCATACTTGTGTGATACTACCTACTACGCAACGCAGGTGAGTTTCACGGCCCCTTTTTACTGCTTTTAAACTGGGAGAGAAAACATGATACAAACTCTTTTGATTTTTGTACTTCATTTTATATAAATTGTTATGACTATGCGTAAACTCTATCATCAAAGTCCTCACATCGAACCGTTTAATTATGAATATAGCGAGGTATGTTGGGTAGTACTACTGGGTTTGACAAACCTCACCCGCGTTAGTCGCGCTAACACGATTGGATATCGAACGTGTGCAATATTGACCTAATCGTGCACCGTGGTTGATAGACATGGTGGGAGGCAATACAAACAGTCAGTTTACGGTTGCGAGCGTAATAGAAAACAATGAACATGGGTTAGCTACTCATTTGGTATATATGTTGATTGTACGTTAATATGGTAAACGCTTTAGTACTATACTGAAACCTGTGAACTCACCAACCTTGTGTTGACACTTTTCTTACATGTTTTCTCAGGACGCTAAGCTAAGGCACAGGTGCATGGTAGGGCATGCATGGTGTCAACATGATATATTCAATAATTGTCAATCTGTTGAACATTTATTATGTATCCGTTATTGTTAGACTTGGGCGCGTTGTTGTGCGCATTTACTCTCTTGTTTAAACGCTTCCGCATTTACTCTAAACTTTTATAATATTTCAATTTGAGTCCCATTTAGTGTCGTTTGATGTAACTAATGACTGATATCCTGGTTAGTCACACACCAAACGGTAAAACTCCGTTAGTGGAATTTGGGGGTGTGACAGATTGGTATCAGAGCCATTGGTTATAGAGAACTAGGACTGCATACTAGACTATAGCCTCACACATTAGTTACATGTCATTTGGATGTTTGGTACTTATATAAAATGTTGCAGGATCATGTCGTCAACACCACCTCCATCACCTAACGCATCAGGGCATAAGGCACCTGTACCCTCATCCCCGGAGCACAAAAGGCGCCGGACCACCTCAATTGATCAAGGCGAACCGAGCAACGCACGAGGATTGGATTATGCTCTCAATTGGGATATGTACCCACATATGATCCAAAGGTGGATCGAAATGGGAGATGTTCCATCACCGTACTTTGGATCCACATCTTCATCGTCTACACTGCCTAGCTTACCATGTACCATGGAACAAGCCTTCGCAGCATTTGTATCTTATATGTAGAAGGAGTTAAGTTTTGTACAAGATGCCACCGAAGAAATACCTAAACTTATGGAGAATGGACCCCAAGTAGAGAAGAATAGGGTAGGAATAGAAAATTTAACTACCGAACTAGCTGCAACGGACCATGTCCACAACCTTTTAGTGGATCGTGTGGCACACCTAGAGACGAGGGCTGACTCTATGGATGATGATATGTAAGGAGTTCTGGAGAGATTAGCTGCTATGGAAGCTCAGCTACATGTGGCAAACCACACTGCTGAAGGCCTTCAAGAGAGGGTGACTCACTTGGAAGCCCAACTGCAAGCGGCCCTACACCCGGAAGACATTCCAGTATCTGACGATGAGGAGGAACCCTTTGAGGAGGAACTCTTTGAGGAGGAGCCCTTCGAGGAGGAACCCTTAGAGGTGGAACCAGCTGAGGAAGAGACAGTGGAGATTGATGATGCACAGTCATATGTCTCTTCTGATGACGAGGATGTTTGAGGATCTTTCTAATCTATCTTCTTTTCATGTTTGCTTCTGCTTATGTTATTTCTCTTTTCGAACCTAGATGGGTAAGGTTGTTCCCATCCAATAAAAGCATGAGAAGTTTAATATTTAAGTTATTTATTTTGTAGCCTTACAATTTATTTAATTTTCAAAATATTAGATGTTGTATTTCCTTACCCGTACCTGAATAATGTTTAATATGTGATATATTTCTCATTGTTTTCATTTGTGATTGTGAAGAAATATGTCTGGGGGAGGACGAGGAGGCCGTACCGGTGGTCGTGGTACCATCAACATGACGACAGCAGAACTAGCAGCTTTGATAAACAATAGTGTGGCAGAGGCCCTAGCAGCACAGAATGCTGCAGGTAAATGCTTTAACTATTTACTAGTAGTGTCAATTCCTTCTCCTAAGAACATCTTTCTAAACTCTATAATTCCAATTCAATTCGTATTTCTAAATCCAAGCCAGCAAAATCAACAGCCAGCCTGCACTTTCAAGGCATTCATGGACTGCAAGCCCCACACCTTTAGTGGAGCTGAAGGAGCAGTTGGATTACTTCGCTGGTTTGAGAAGGTTGAATCGGTAATAGCCATGTGCAACTGCCCCGTGACTAACCAAGTGAAATTTGCTGCTGGAACTTTAGAAGGCCCGGCCCTAACATGGTGGAATGCCCAAGTTCAGATGTTGGGACTGGCAATGGAAAATGGACTCCCGTGGGAGGAATTTAAAACAATGATGAAGGAAGAATACTGCCCACGAGATGAAATTCAAAAGCTAGAAGGAGAGTTCTGGAACCTTAAGATGGAGGGTTCAGAAATTGAACTCTACACCACCCGTTCGCACGAACATGCTACCATGTGCCCACACATGGTGACTCCGGATTACAAACGGATTGAACTATACATTGGAGGTTTGGTACCTCAGATTCAAAGCATGGTGACCTCATCCAACCCTACCACCATCCAACAGACCATCAGACTTGCTCACAAATTGACCGATCAGGCAGTGACACAGGGAACTTTACCTCCAAGAGGTTCGGTTTCTAAACCCACCGACAACAATAAGCGCAAGTTCGACCATCACTCCCACTCACACTCCCACTCTAATTCTAAAGCATCCCAACCCAATCAACCTCAGCATCAATAGCAGTGAAGGTTTGAACCTGCTAGAAACTTTAATCAAACGACCTCATCAGGTCCGAATAAGGGAGAATATGCTGGGAGGTACCCCAAGTGCAACAAATGTGGCTATCACCACACGGGCACTTGTGACCGACAACGTTGCCAGCGGTGTGGAAAAATGGGCCACGCTGCGAAGGACTGTAGGGTTGCACTCCCGAACAAACAACCATTTCAATCACAGGGATTCACGAGGGGATTTTTTCAGTGCGGTAAAGAGGGGCACATTCAAAGGAATTGTCCTCAGTTGAAAAAGAGTGGAAATGGTAATGGCAGTGGTAGTGGTAACGGTAATAACCAGGGCAACATTGGTAACAACCCCAATCAAAACAACAATGGTGGGAATAAGGGTAATAACGGTAATAACGGTGGTAATGGAGGAAATGGGGCGAAAGGAAGAGCTTTTGTACTGGGATCCGGAGAGGCTCGCTACGATCATAACGTGGTCACCGGTAAATTCCTCTTAAATAATTACTTTGCTTCTGTCCTTTTTTACACTGGTGCTGATAGGAGTTTTATATCTAAGAAACTTAGTGTTATGATAAAAGGAAGCCCAACTCTGTTAGAAGCTAAGTATGTAATAGAGATAGCTGACGGCCAAATAATCGAAGCAACTCACATTCTTAAGGGTTGTAAGCTTGATCTAGCTAGCCATATTCTTGATATCGACCTCAGGCCAGTCACACTTGGTAGTTTTGATGTAATCATCGGCATGGATTGGTTGTCTAAAAACCAAGCGAAAATCATTTGTCATGAGAAAATCGTTCGCATACCCCTCCCGAGTGGAGAAACTCTTTCCATCCAGGGCGAAAGAGTTGGTGCAGTCATGGGCATTATATCCTTCATGAAAGCACAAAAATGTCTTCGAAAGGGACATACGGCTATTTTGGCCCTTGTTGCTGAGCAGCCGTCAGAAGAGAAGAAGATCGAAGATATTCCCGTTGTGCGTGAATTTTTGGAAGTATTTCCCGAGGATCTGCCCGGTTTGCCACCGTACCGTCATGTTGAATTCCAAATCGATTTAACACCTGGAGCAGCACCGATTGCTCGGGCACCTTACAGACTAGCACCCAGTGAATTGCAGGAACTGTCCACTCAATTGCAAGATTTATTGGATAAAGGTTTCATCCGACCTAGTTCATCACCATGGGGAGCTCCGGTATTATTTGTCAAGAAGAAGGACGGTGCTTTCCGTATGTGTATTGATTACCGGGAGCTGAATAAAGTCACAATCAAGAAACGCTACCCTTTACCTCGCATAGATGACCTTTTTGATCAACTCCAAGGATCAAGTTTCTATTCCAAAATAGATCTGAGGTCCGGCTATCATCAATTAAGAGTCAGAGAAGAAGATATCTCAAAGACTGCATTCAGAACGAGGTACGGCCATTACGAATTTATAGTCATGCCTTTCGGATTAACCAACGCACCTGCGGTATTCATGGGCCTCATGAACCGTGTGTGTAAACCTTATCTTGATCAGTTTGTTATCGTTTTTATCGACGACATTTTAATCTACTCCAAAAGTGAAGAAGAACATGAAGAACATCTTCGATTAATTCTGGAACTGCTTAAGAATGAACAGCTTTATGCCAAGTTTTCCAGGTGTGAATTTTGGATTCGGGAAGTTCAATTCTTAGGGCATGTAGTTAACGAGAAAGGGATACATGTCGATCCATCGAAGATGGAAGCCATCAAGAATTGGGCAGCACCGACGACTCCGACTGTGGTGCGACAATTTCTGGGATTGGCTAGATATTACCGTCGTTTTATCGAAGGATTTTCAAAGATTGCGCAACCTCTCACCGCCCTAACTCAAAAAAGAAAAGCCTGTAATTGGGGTGATAACCAAGAGTCAGCTTTCCAGCACCTCAAACAGAAACTTTGCAGTGCACCTATTTTAGCTCTTCCGGAAGGAACCGATGATTTTGTGGTGTACTGTGATGCATCCATCCAAGGCTTGGGTTGTGTCTTAATGCAGCGCGAAAAGGTAATCGCATACGCTTCACGACAGCTAAAGGTTCACGAGAAAAACTACACCACTCATGACCTAGAGTTGGGAGCAGTAGTTTTTGCACTTAAGATATGGAGACATTACTTGTACGGTACCAAATGCACCATCTACACCGATCACAAGAGCCTCCAGCATATCTTTGAGCAGAAAGAGTTGAACATGCGACAACGTCGTTGGGTTAAACTTTTAAATGATTACGACTGCGCGATCCGGTATCATCCGGGTAAAGCTAACGTTGTGGCTGATGCACTAAGTCGAAAGGAAACGAAACCCAAACGAGTTCGAGCGTTACAACTTACTATTCACCTTGGATTACCTGACAGAATCCGTAGTGCTCAGCTTGAAGCCTTGAAAGAAGAGAACCTACCGCTGGAAGGTACGCGTGGCATGGAAGTACAACTCGAGGTCAAATCTGACGGTATTCGCTACTTCATCAAACGAATATGGATTCCAGTGTTCGGAAATTTAAGGGAACCATTCATCCGGGTTCCGATAAAATGTACCATGATCTAAAAATACTATATTGGTGGCCGAAGATGAAGGCCGATATAGCCACTTATGTTAGTAAGTGTCTGACCTGCGCGAAGGCCAAAGTTGAAAACCAAAAACCGTCCGGTCTCCTGCAACAACCTGAAATTCCCATGTGGAAATGGGAACAAATATCCATGGACTTCATTACCAAATTACCCCGAACCCCTACCGGATGTGATACTATATGGGTAATTGTTGATCGCCTAACAAAATCTGCCCACTTCCTAGCCATCAAAGAACTGACAAAATGGATAAACTCACTCGAATATACTTGAAAGAAGTAGTCTCTCGGCACGGGGTGCCTATCTCTATCATTTCGGATCGCGATGCACGATTCACTTCCCGTTTCTGGCAGTCATTGCATAAGGCATTAGGCACGCGTATAGATATGAGCACAGCATACCATCCTCAAACTGATGGCCAAACTGAACGTACTATCCAAACTCTGGAGGACATGCTACGAGCTTGTGTGATCGATTTCGGTAACACTTGGGAGTCTCACCTACCGTTGGGGGAGTTCTCCTACAACAACAGCTATCACACTAGCATCAAGGCAGCTCCATTCGAAGCACTTTATGGACGGAAATGTCGTTCTCCCATTTGTTGGACCGAGGTTAGAGATAGCCAACTCACAGGTCCTAAACTTGTATTTGAAACTTCCGAAAAGATCATTCAAATTAGAAACCGTATGGCGGCAGCTCGTGATCGTCAAAAGAGCTATGCCGACAAGCGTCGTAAACCTTTGGAATTTCAAATAGGTGACATGGTCTTACTCAAAGTCTCACCTTCGAAAGGTGTCATTCGTTTCGGGAAACGAGGCAAACTGAATCCTCGTTATGTTGGACCATTCAAGATCTTGAAGAGAATCGGGCCGGTGGCGTATCGGCTGGACCTACCCGAAAGACTTAGTGGTGTACACAACGTCTTTCACATCTCAAACTTGAAGAAATGTCTAGCAGACGAATCGCTCGCAGTTCCTCTTGAGGAACTACACATTGATGAACAGTTGCGTTTCATCGAAGAACCTGTTGAAATTATGGATAGGGAGGTCAAAACGCTTAAGCGTAGTAAAAACCCTATTGTTAGAGTCTGTTGGAACTCGAAACGCGGACCGAAATTCACGTGGGAGCGCGAAGATCAGATGATGCGCAAATATCCTAATCAGTTCAAACACTCCGCGTCAAACTCTTAAGGTACTATTTAATTTTCGGGACGAAAATTCTTTCAACTAGAGGATGATGTGATATCCCGGAAATTTTTTTTTTCTTATTTTAATTTTCGGGACGAAAATTCTTTCAACTAAGGGATGATGTGACAATCCGGACTTTAGAGTTAACCTCGTTAGTAAATCCAGTTAAAAGTTAACCTAAATAACTTAAATTAAACTCTAGGGACTAGTTCTGTTATTATCCAAATCTAAAACTACAAGGATTAGTATTGCAATTAATCAAAACTCACCCTGTTGACTTTGAAAGTCAAAAATCGCTTTCCTGTTGACTTTTCGATTGTCAAACCAACTAACTCTTAATTGGATTCTAACCTCAAGGACTATTTTTGCCAAACTGCTAAACCTAAATTCAATAAATTGCAGGGACTAAATCTGTCAATAGCATAACTTCGAATTCGGTTGACTTCGAAAGTCAAAGTCACGTCGTTTGATCCATGTTCGAACTCTCTGCATGAAATTCGTTGCGATTAGTAACCGATATCCACATTTATGACATTAACGAACCTAATTAGAGACTTAATCATAATCGTTTCACTCAATTAAAACCAATTATAATCATGATTTCCGTAATCGTCGACTTCATTTCCAAATACCATCAAATTACTCGTTTTCGTATACCAATTCATGAATTGAGTCTCTGGACACGATTGACGTAACCCTCTGAAGCTTCTGCAATCGCTAATTAGATCGGAGAGGCATCTAAACTCGTCGGAGACCAACCCGGCCTCGGTCGACGTCGGTTTTGATCGAGTTCTATCAATCCGAATCAAATTCTGGTAATTATCTACATTTACAATTTCTTTTCCATGTCTAGATCAATAACCCTATGCTAATTGGATCGTATAACACCGAGTTGAACTCAACCCGTAATCTAGGGTTCATACGTAAACGGGTTTAGGGCTTTTGATTCTAGACTTGGTCTTAATCCAATTAATTCATATGGTTAGACTCGCGATCATCTACTCTTTCAAAGCCCCATATCAATTGAATCATTCATCATCGATTTGGACAAGAACCAGAATCTAGGGTTTACTATAAATCGGATTTGGGGTTTTTGATCTTAAACTCAACCTTAATCCAATTAAACCATATGTATAGATTCGCAATACCTTACTCTGTGAAAGCCCCATGGTTTCATCAGTTTCTAACATCATAATTGTTCAAATCGATTTGAGATTAAACCTAGGGTATTTCGGTTCTAATTTCTACTTTAAAACGATCATAAACATGATGATTTTACAATTAAAATACATATACAGACTCGCAAACACCAGATGAACAAAACCCATGTGATCTTAGATCTATTCGCGATCAGATTTAATGATATTAGAACTAGTTTCGATCGATTACATGTATAGAGGAAGAACACAGTGGGGCCAATGGTTAAAACCATTTCTGTCATGTTGATATTGCGATGACCCTTGCGGGCGGACTGGTTAAGACTCTGTGCTTGTGTGGGAGAGACCCGGGTTCGAGTCTCTCCACACCCATTTCTTTTTAAATCAGTTTTTAATTTATATTTTAAATATAAAAACCTATCCTATATTATTATATTAAAATATTAACATGTTTTAACTCCGGAAACAACCCGTAGACTCGGGTTTGGTTTATAACCTATTTTAATATTATTACCAACCTATTTTAATATTATTACCCACTCATAAAATAATATGTTTATATTATTTTCAATCCATAACTCCTATTAAAAATAATATATTATTATATTATTTTCACCGCGTTTATTTACCTCGTATAACGTTTTAAACTAATTAATAATATAATTGTTTATATTATTTACTCACGTTTATTATATCAAATAGAAATAATATATTTATTAATTTTCCATATAAATGATTATTTTGTTAATCATACGACTTAAAATAATATATAAAGTTATATTATTTTCCTAACCATTTTAAATGGTAAGCGTACGAATTTATTTATCCATTTAATATTATTCGTTATTAACGTTCGACACGTAAGGCATTTATCTTATTTATTATATTAAGAAACCTATTATCCCGTGGACACGTTCGTCTGCTCATTGATCCTTAGAATGTGTTAAAACGTTCTAATCTTCCGTGTCGTCGTCACAAATTCCAATGTGTCCCTAACTTATGTGTTTATGATCCTAGGGCATACGTAAGCCATGCAGGCTAACACTTGAGGTTCTAAATCTCATACTTATGTGATACTACCTACTACGCAACGCAGGTGAGTTTCACGGCCCCTTTTTACTGCTTTTAAACTAGGGGAGAAAACATGATACAAACTCTTTTGATTTTTGTACTTCATTTTATATCAATTGTTATGACTATGCGTAAACTCTATCATCAAAGTCCTCACATCGAACCGTTTAAATATGAATTTAGTGACGTATGTTGGGTAGTACTACTGGGTTTGACAAACCTCACACGCGTTAGTCGCGCTAACACGATTGGATATCGAACAGGTGCAATATTGACCTAATCGTGCACCGTGGTTGATAGACCTGGTTGGAGGCAATACAAACAGTCAGTTTACGGTTGCGAGCGTAATAGCAAACAATGAACATGGGTTAGCTACTCATTTGGTATATATGTTGATTGTACATTAATATGGTAAACGCTTTAGTACTATACTGAAACCTGTGAACTCACCAACCTTGTGTTGACACTTTTCTTACATGTTTTCTCAGGACGCTAAGCTAAGGCACAGGTGCACGTTAGGGCATGCATGGTGTCAACATGATATATTCAATAATTGTCAATCTGTTGAACATTTATTATGTATCCGTTATTGTTAGACTTGGGCGCGTTGTTGTGCGCATTTACTCTCTTGTTTAAACGCTTCCGCATTTACTCTAAACTTTTATAATATTTCAATTTGAGTCCCATTTAGTGTCGTTTGATGTAACTAATGACTGAGATCCTGGTTAGTCACACACCAAACGGTAAAACTCCGTTAGTGGAATTTGGGGGTGTGACAATTGTTATAAATAAGCATGGGGGTTCCTGTGAAATTCAAACTGTAATCTCTCAATTGCTGTTGTATCCACAGGATCTGTGAACAACAACTTGCAGCAGCGATGTATTCTGCTTCGCATGTTGAAATCGAGACTGTGGTTTGCTTTTTGCATTGCCAGGATACAAGTCGATTACCTAAGAACTGGCAACAACCTGTTGTAGATTTCCTGTCCAGACAACAACCAACAAAATCAGAATCAGTATAAGCATTGAAATCAAAGTTAGAACCATGAGGATACCATAGCCCTAAACGTTGTTTTCCTTTTAAATACCGAAAGATTCTTTTCACAGCAATTAAGTAAGATTCTTTTGACTTTGCCTGAAATCTGGAACAGATACACACGGCGAACATTATATCCGCCCATGAAGCTGTTAAGTACATGAGGGATCCAATCATAGCTCTGTAAAGTCGACAATCCACATCTTTTCCTTTCGAGTCAGAATGCAGCTTATGATTGACCGGAATTGGAGTATCGTATGGGGTACAATCCTCCATCTTGAACCGGCTCAAGATGTCTTTGACATACTTGGACTGATGAATAAAGAAACCATCTTCCTTTTGATTTAGTTGTAAACCTAAGAAAAACGATAACTCTCCCATAGCAGACATTTCAAATTTCGACTTCATTACACCCTCAAAGTCTTTGCATAACCCTTCATTTGTCGAGCCAAAATTAATATCATCCACATAAATCTGTACCAGTAGGTAATCTCCCCCTGATTTCTTTATTAATAAGGTCGAGTCTATCTTTCCATGAACAAAGTCATTCGCCAAAAGATGTGTGGATAAAGTCTCATACCACGCACGAGGAGCCTGATGAAGACCATAGAGAGCCTTATCAAGCTTGAAAACCATATTCGGATTCAGTGGATCTTCAAACCCCGGTGGCTGACACACATAGACTTCCTCCTTGACCTTTCCATATAAAAATGCACTCTTGACGTTTAATTGAAACACCTTAAAACCTTTAAAAGAAGCAAAAGCTAGAAACAACCTAATAGCTTCAAGCTGTGCAACCGGCGCATAAACCTCGGTGTAATCAATTCCTTCTTGTTGAATGAAGCTCTGGACAACTAATCTTGCCTTGTTGCGTACCACGACACCTCTATCATCTTTCTTACTTTTAAACACCCATTTTGTTCCTATCGGAAACGCACCCTTCGGAAGATCAACAAGATTCCAAACCTTAAGTTTGTCAAATTGAGCAAGTTCTTCCTGCATAGCTTCTATCCAGTTATTGTCATTTAAAGTCATCTCGACATTCTTGGGTTCAACAAGTATTGTCAACAAGTGAACGTGTTGTCACTCCATCCTGTAAATTTCCAATTATATTTGTTACTGGATGATCTTTGTGTTCCTTGATGGATGCGACCTCATGAACCGGCAATACTTCAACTTGAGTAGATTCAGATTGATAAGAATAATCTTGAGTAATTGGAATTTCCGAGTCTAAATTTGTAGGAATCTCCCCCTGATCCTATGTCGAAGGTAATGGATCATCACCCAACAACGGATCAGCAGAAGAATCTTGAAAAATATTATTATCCTCCTCACTCTCTGAATCTTGTGGACCGGAACAAGAAGCAACATTTGGGTCGGGAGCAGAAGTAGATGGAATCGATGAATTTGGAACTGCATTTGGTAGAAATCCATTATGCTGTGCATCTTGACAAGAATCATAAAGAACAGCAGCATCTTCATCAGAAATGTCAGAAGGTAAATGAAAAGAATTGAATAAGTTTTCATAATCAAATGCCCAATCCGGACCAATCGCCATTTGTGGTAAAGACCGATTTGAACAGTCAATATGGAACCATTCTTCAACTTGGCGTGTCTCTTTGTTATAAACCCTCTTGGTTGACGAATTTGCCACATACCCTTGAAAAATCCCTTCAATAGCCTTCGCACTGAATTTAGTTGGGACATCTCAAACTTTCAACAGGGTGCAAGGATTACCAAAAAGTAGTAAATATTCCAGATTCGGCTTTCGATTATTCAACAATTCATAGCACGTCTTGTTATGTCGCTTGACGGTCAAGACCCTGTTCAAAACATGACATGTAGTATTCACAGCTTCAGCCCAAAAGGTGATTGAAGCTTAGAATCTGCAAGCATCGTGAGAGCTGTTTCGACCAACGTCCTGTTCTTTCGTTCAGCGACACCGTTTTGTTGAGGAACATATGGCGCACTAAATTCATGATGAATTCCTTTTTGTTGACAGAATAAGCCCATTTTGCTATTCTTAAATTCGCTGCCCCTGTCACTCCTGATTCTTCTGACTTTCAGATTGAATAAATTCTCCAAACCCAGGATTAAGTATTGTACCAACTCAGTGGTTTCAGCTTTAGAGAAAAGAAACTTAACCCATGAAAATCTAGAGTAATCATCAGTTACGACCAAGCAGTACGATTTCCCACCAATGCTCCTGATACTTATAGGACCGAACAAATCCATGTGCAGCAACTCCAAAGGAGTTACAATAGAATTCGTCGATTTCGATTTGTGAGATTTCTTTCTTTGCTTCCCTTTCTTGCACGGAATACAATCATCAGGAACTGAGAATTTCCTTTTCGGAATGCCAAGCACAAGATCATTCCTAACAATGTAGTTCATCTTCCTGTAGTTAATGTGAGCTAGTTTCCTGTGCCACAATATTGAATCAGATTCCGACGCCTTGGATAGTAAACATGTTGGAATTGAATCCGTTGTAGTGGCGACACTCATGTCAAGGACATACGTGTTATTTCTCCTTGGAGCCTTCATGAGAATCCATTCATCAGGAATCACAAAACCCGGTTTCAAAATATAGCATTCATGATCGTTGAAATGGAACGAAAACTTCTTGTCACAGATTTGTGATACGCTTAAAAGATTGTGTTCCAGCTGCTCAACATAATTCACCTTTTCAAATTTGACTTTGTCATTCTTTAACGTTCCCTAGCCAGTTATGTACCCGCCTTTATTACCCGCAAAAGCGACATAACCTCCATCAATTTGTTTTACATCCTCAAGCAATCTAACATTCCCTGTCATATGTCGAGAGTAACCACTATCCACATACCATGTATTGTTGATAGTCCTCCTTGGTTGTCCCTACATAAACAACGAGAATCAATTAGAAAGTGGAACCTAAGCCATCGTGGTCTTGGGTCGTCCAGATTGATCAAAATAAACAACTTCTTGTAATTTACAATCAATTTTATCATTCACTTTTGGAACATAAGTTTGACAATCAGACCTTTTCAAAGAAGAATAATTTTTATTATTTTGAAAAATATTATTTGATATATTATTGTCAGATTCAACTATTTCCAAAATTTTCTTTAATTTTCTGTTTCTTCTTTGAGGTCTAGACAATTTAACCTCCTGAAAAGAATCTTTTGAAATCCCAACTTTTGGAATCTCAAGTTTCTCTTTGCATACAAAGTATTTAGCATTCAATGTATTCTGTTGTTTAAATCCAGAGGATTTAACAAAAGATCGACCAGGCATATTTTTCTCCAAACTAGAAGATGACTTTCCCTCATCTTTTCTTTTCAGAATCTTCACCACTTTCGGTTATGAAGGAACAGTCTTCATTTTACCCTGATTCTTGTATGGACAATTAATCAAAATATGACCAGCCTCATTGCAATGAAAACAAACTCTTCTTTCTTGATAACTTCTTAAATAAGATGTTTTCTTTGAATTTGAAGAACCATCAGAAGAATAAGTTTCGGAGGAATGCCCTGAACAATTTATTGGCTTCTTTGGAACATAAGTCTGTTTTGGCACCTTTGAAGAATTTACTTTTTGATAACCAGCTACAACAAACCCACTTGACTGTAAGATTGG
This sequence comes from Smallanthus sonchifolius, assembly GCA_023525975.1. Classification (NCBI taxonomy): domain Eukaryota; kingdom Viridiplantae; phylum Streptophyta; class Magnoliopsida; order Asterales; family Asteraceae; genus Smallanthus; species Smallanthus sonchifolius. Next base: position 21,426,158 of record CM042039.1, read on the forward strand.
AAAAAGTTTAGTTGGAACCACTTTCACCTCTTCTGGTTCAGTCAAAATGCATCTATCCCGAGTAACATTCTTCACAACCTTTGGTTCATCAATTTTCACTTCTTTCAGAATGCCTTCAACCTTTGAATCATCAAACATCTCATCCTCTGTATCAGAATCATACACCATGTCTTCACCCATCACTCGATTCACTTTTAATACTGCCTTGGGATCAATTTCCTCTTCATGAATAATTTCAGGCTCAACCACATAATTTGCATTGAACTGTGGAGGAACAAACCCAATACCAGCAACCCTTTTTGTGGGATCAGCATTAGCATTGAAATAATCTAGAACTACAGATGAATTCTCAAACTGTTCCAGCTTTCAATGTAATTTTATCACCTCAAATTCCTTTTCAGAAATCTCCTTGTTTTTTTGGGCAACAACTTCATTTCTTTTTTCGATTTCAGCATAAGCCATATCTAGATGATCACCCTGCTCTTTTTTATTTTAACCCAAGAGAATTTAAATCTCTTTTCAAAGACTCAATTCTATCAATGCATAGCTTATCATTATATTTCATTTTCTGATTAACTGAATGCATTGATTTCATGTCACAAATTAAGTTTTTGTTATCATCCATGACTTTTTGCAGTTTATCTTTAACAGAAATGCAATTAGAACAGTATATATGACAAACAGAGTCTTTTACCTTAGACGGATCAGACATGTCTGCCATGAATACTTTGGCAATTGGAATATTCTCTGAATCATCACCAACTGAAGCATTTTCTGTAAGAACAATTTCTTCCTCAGCAACCCCTGACACAGCATCAGAATCAATACTTTGCCCTCTTTCTTCCTCATCATCAACGCTTGGAACACTATCATCATCACACGAATCATCACTAGAACTTTCACCATCAGTAGACTCCTCTGGTTTTTCTGAATGAATTTCTGCTACAAAAGCCTGACTCACAGCACCCACCAAATCTTCCAGATGAATGCCCCAATCATAGTTTTCATCGTTTTGAGCAACCAGAGCTAATGATGCAGATGCATGATTTGTATTACCAGAAAGACCATGATTTTGATTACCAGATGAACCATGTGACTGATTCCTATTATGCTGAAAGTTAGATTGCTTCTTTTGAGAATCAAATTCTACCTTTGGCTTCACACACTCCTTAGCAAAGTGACCATACTCTTGGGAGTTGTAACACATAACTTTGCTCTTATCAAAACCCATACGCGATCGATTATTTGAACCAATATATTTTCTGCCAGTTCTCTTCAAGAAATCTTTAGCTTGTCGCATTAACATGGCTATATTCCATTGGATATTCATTTCTTCCAGATCAACAGGATCAATCTGTCTGAAATCTTCTCCTATAACATCAGGATCATGTATTTTACCTCCAATGAAATTTTCATATGATGCCATGAATGAAGAAAACATAGCAAGATAATCATCAGCAACTTTCTGATTCACATGAGATCCAGATGATGTTGAAGCTGTAGTAGCAGAAAATCCAGAATGGCTTGAATGACCAGAATAAATTGGAACTCCAGAACACTGATCATTTGAAGACTCTTGAGCATCACCAGAAAAGAATGCCACTCCAGTACCAGATTTACCAGCAGATTTGGCAAAATACATTGAGGGATCCTTGATATGTTCCATATTAGTCTCTTTCTTCTTCATATTCATGTCATGTGACTGAATCTTCCCTAGGACTTCTTCAAGAGACATGGTTTTGTATATAACATTTTCTTTGATCAAAACTGTATACACATCAAACTTTGATGGTAAAGCCTCCAAGAATTTATCATTGATTTCTTCAGTCTCATATACCACAGATGCACTAGCCAGTTCACTAAGAAGATGATAGAATCTTGTAGCAAGATCATCCAAAGATTCATTTTGAAAATGTTTAAAGACTAGGAACTGCTTCTTTAGTAACTCTTTTCTACTCTTCTTCACATCCAAACTCCCTTCACACCTTTTCTGTAATGTTTTCCACAGTTTTTGAGAAGACTTGAACTGTTTAAAACTGTGATATATTTCCTTTGGAAGAGACATAGAAATGCTAGCCATTGCTTTCTTTTCTCGATCAAATAACATCTTCTCTTCAGTAGTTAATGCTGACACCGGCTTCGGAACATCATCCTTTCCCATCCATGAATAAGTAGGATGCGTATATCCTTCCAAAATCGGAATCCACAAACTGGTCAAACCGATCTTTCCAATTTGAATAATCAGCTAGATTCAACAACTTCGGAGGTTTTTGAGATGTACCGATCTCATTTTCATAATTGAACATGTTTGTGACTTGAACCATATTTGCTATTTTTTTTTTAAATATTTTCTGAAAAATTTCCAAGTATTGAGCAGTCTTACCCTCAGGCGAACTTAATAAGTTCGCTTTAGTGAGTACCAAGCGAACTTGAGATCAAGCGAACAAGACAAGTTCGCTTAAGGAGGAAATTCGGTAAGTTCGCTTACTAATTAAGTTCGCTTGCTATGTAAGAAGCGAACTTAATAAGTTCGCTTGCACAGGAACTAGCAAGTTCGCTTAAACTGCTGTAACAAACTCAGAGGAATCTTTACCAAAACACGAACCAAGAACTTCAAAAATCATGATTTCTCAGCGAATTGATGGAATTTAAGGAAATTGAACCATAGGATTATAAATTTTATCAAATAGAACACTTCTATCGGTCTAATTTCGTCAAAATCACTTCCAAAAACACGAATTCAGCAGAGAAACGATCTTCAAGAACTTGAAAAACTCCATTGATGCAGAAATTTCAAAAATGTTGAATTTCTTGTCGAATTGTACACAAAATCGTCACTAATCACCGAGAATCGTACTTAATTCACGAGCATAAGCTCTGATACCACTTGTAGGTCCAGGTAACTCAACTACTGATCGAACTCGTAATATGACGTTGCTATAACACGAAGTGCGGAATCCTTCATGCTAACATTTGTATACTAACCGACAATTGAAACAACACGCGTAAATAATCTTCTCGTTATATTCCAATTCACAATGGTTTACAGACTCAATCAGACAATTCTATCTCTCGGTTCTCTCTGATCTGTCTTCTGTCTAATGACTCTGTAAACCTATATATAGAAAACTAACCTGCTGTAAGCGAACTTATTAAGTCGCTTCTAACAGACTAAGCGAACTTAACAAGTTCGCCTCCGTTAGACCTAAGCGAACTTATTAAGTTCGCCTCTGATAGACCAGGCGAACTTAACAAGTTCGCCTCTAGGCTCACTTGTCAAACACTTAGTAACTTTAGACATTTAGATAACAAAAACATAAAGACATAAAATCTAACTATTACAAGCTTTTGTCATTACAAATCTATGTCCTAACAATATCTAGCTAAGCTGAGGTCGAAGAGTGCCAATGGTGAAGGCACCTCTTCAAGTATATCTATTTATGTTATTGAACTTTTCACCGTCTCTAGCGACATATGGGTATTTGATACCGGATGTGCTTATCACATCATTAATGTATTGCACGAGCCTGAAAAGTGGAAGAAGCTGAAACAAGGCGACATGGAACTCATCATTGGTGATGGGAAGAGAGTACCGGTTCTTGCAACCGGAACATTTCACCTTTCATGTCCTTCTGACCATGTAGTTATCTTAAATAACTGTTTGTTTGCACCTGGTTTAACTAGAAACATTATTTCAGTTTCCTTATTATTTGAACAAGTTTTTAAGTACGTTTTCAATGGAATTTTTATTTCTGCTTACTTAAATGATATTTTCTATTTTGAGGCTAAACCTCGAAATGGTATTTATGAGGTTGATGTTCAAACTAATAATAACATATTCAATCTTTCTAAACGTATCAAATCAAACATTAATGATACATTTCTATGGCACTGTAGACCTGGTCACATAAGCAAGGCCCACATGAAAAGGCTCCAATCCGAAGGGATCTTTGAATCCACTGGACAGGACTCCTTTGAAGACTAAACTCAGTAAAGGATCCTTCACCGGTATTGGTGAACGAGCCAAGGATCTTCTAGGACTCATACACACTAATGTATGTGGCCCTTTCAGAACCATGTCTAGAAATCAAGAAAGATACTTCGTTTCATTCATCGACGATTACAGTCGATATGCTTATGTCTATCTTATGAAACACAAGCATGAAAATTTTGAAAAGTTTAAAGAGTTTCAAAACGAAGTGGAAAACCAACTCGGTAAAACACTTCGATCAGATCGAGGTGTTGAATATCTCAGCACAGAGTTCAACAATCATCTCAAGAAGCGTGGAGTAGTTTCACAACCCACTCCACCAATGGCTTGAGCGAGAGGAGAAATTGAACCCTACTTAATATAGTTTGATCGATGATGTGTAGAACAAACTTGCCTCACTCCTTCTGGAGTTATGCTCTTATGACCACCGCCCGCATTATCAATCTGGCACCGTCTAAGAAGGTAAAGAAGACTCCATATGAGATATGGCATAGGTCTAAACCCAATCTGTCTTAACTTAGAGTATGGGGATGTGATGGATATGTCACAAGTGATTCTGATGACAAGCTCAATCCTAGAGGCGAAAAGGTTGTTTTCGTCGGATACTATAATAGAAGCGGATATTATTTCTACCATCCTGATGCAAATGTTATTTCCATCAAAAGGAAGGGACACTTCCTCGAGAAAGAATTTCTTGAACGAGGAACCGGTGATAATATAGTGGATCTTGATGAAATTCGAGAACCACATACAATCACTGATGAAGTCGGAGCTTCTGAACAACAAGAAATTGTTGCTGATGAATCAGACATAAACACAAGCGTTCGCATGTAAGGGCTCGAAAAGAACCTGATAGATACCTATGGCATCTTGAGGGTACCGAAGTCCTATTAGTAGCTAAGTCTAATGACGAACCTACTAACTACAAATCTGTAATTTCAGATCCATAATTTGCAAAATGGCTGGATGTCAAGAATGCCGAGATGTCAAGTCTGGGACTTGGTTGAGCTACCCCCCGAATCTCGGGCAGTAGGAAGCAAATGGATTTTCAAGAGGAAAACCGACATGCATGGAAATATAAACACCTATAAAAGCACGGCTAGTTGCAAAAGGTTTTACTCAGACTCAAGGCATTGACTATGATGAAACCTTCTCGCCCATTGCTATGCTCAAATCGATTAGGATATTACTTGCCGTAGCCGCATACTATGACTACGAAATATGGCAAATGGATGTCAAAACCGCTTTCCTTAATGGGCATCTCTCTAAAGATTTCTATATGGTACAACCTGATGGTTTTATTGATCCAAAATATCCTAATTGGGTGTGTAAACTGAATAAGTCCATTTATTGACTCAAACAAGTATCTCGAAGCTGGAATCTTTGTTTTGACCAAAAGATCAAAGAGTTTGGTTTTGTCAAAAATGAAGATGAGCCTTGTGTTTACAGAAAGGCTAGTGGGAGCACTATATCATTCCTCATCTTGTATGTCGATGATATACTTATCATTGGAAACAATATCCTTATCCTTAACGATGTTAAACACTGGTTGGGAACTTGTTTCGCAATGAAAGATCTTGGAGAAGCAGCTTACATTCTAGGAATCAAGATCTACAGGGATAGATCTAAGCGGCTTATAGGGCTAAGTCAAGACACATACATACATATAGTCATGGCACGCTTTCACATGGAAAACTCCAAGAAAGGAGGTGTTCCTATGACTAAAGGCACCGTGCTGAACAAATCACAATCTACTTCAACGAACATTGAAACCAAGCGTATGGAAGCAATTCCATATGATTCGGCGATTGGTTCTATCATGTATGTTATGTTATGTACCAGGCATGGCGTCTCATATGCTTTAAGCATGACCAGTCATTTTCAGCAAAGTCCTGGCATTGCCCATTGGACTGCAGTCAAGAACATCCTAAAGTACATGAGAAGGACTAAAGATATGTTCTTAATATTTGGAGGAGTGGAAGAGTAGCTCACTGTAAGATGTTACACTGACGCCATCTTCTAAACTGACTGAGATGACTCTCGCTCATAATCAAGATTCGTATTAACTCTGAACGGATGAGCTATCTCCTGGAAGAGCTCCAAGCAGAGTGTGGTGGTGGATTCAACCACCAAATCTGAGTATATAGCTGCATCAGATGCTGCAAAGTACATTATCAGAAATTTCCACTATATACGGGAAATTGTGGAATGTGGTGACATTGTGATAAGCAAAGTAGACACACATTAAAACCTAGCAGACCCATTCACTAAGCCGATGCTTCAGCAGAAGCATGATCAGCACAGAAATGCTATCGGTCTTAGTTTTGCTAGCGATATGTTTTGATTTAGTATTTGGATGTACAAACATTAAACAGTTGTACTTCTTGAATTCAATTTGATTTACTAGTTAAATGCAACTTTGAATCTTATAAATGTGTTTGATTTTAATACGTTTAATCCATGAATCTTGTATTCTTAATTATCCGTAGTCAATCAGAATCGTGGGAAGGATTCTGAATTAAGACTATTCTAAACTTGGACTCAAGTAGTTGACTTCCAATTTCACAGATCTCATCTTGGATGACGTTGGATGTAACTCGCTCCAAATCATCTTCATGGGTTTTAATCATAAGATGTTATGATATTGGTATACTCATTTAGTATCCTCTGACATGAGATGCGTACTAGAACTTTCGTTTACCAAGGACTATTCTTTAATCACTGTCAACCGCTATCTTATAACTGTCAGTCATAAAGGCATTGGTTAGGAACAGATCTGAAGTTCAGTGGGAGTTGTATGTAGTCGATAAGGGATTATGTACTCTTACATGATATGTAACAGTTAGACATCATGGCGCCCTCGTGATTCAAACTGATGAAGTGTAAGGCCTTACCCAAACTGACTGTGTGTTTGATTGGACCACTATGAATCATGAACAAGAATGATAATGATTGAACGCTATATGAGAATAAATCTAATCCATGTCTCATTGATTCAATTGATGTATTTTACAGAATGGATAAATGACGATTATTGCCATAAGTCTATTGTCTTGCAATAGCAAGATGTTTTGGTTAATGACTTTAAAGTGTCATACCTTGTTAGGGGCAACCATGTGTAGCTAGAACACCGTTGGCTGTCTGTGTTAAGGAACTTAATCGAAGGACCTCCAAGTGGGAGACTGTCTGAATTATTTGTCCGGTCCCGATTAATTAACGCTACTGACTGAGTTATGGCCCGTAAGAGTTACACTGAGGGCAACGAATATTAAATCCACTTAACCCGCTTAACTGGTAATTACGAACTGTTAGCGAGACGATATATTTTATATATATTTGTTATACGGGATTTATTATTTATACATGTTTATAAATAATAATTTTATATTGTTTTAATCTTTAATTAAAACATTAGAACGGGTTCGGGCTTTTACATCTCTTATTAGACTTTGGGCCCGAAAACAATTAGTAGGGTTTATAATTATTATATATAATTATAAATCTAATAATATGATGGAGGCTACGATAAGTACACAGCCGCCAAAAACAAGAAGAAAACACAAGAAATTGTTTTTATTCCTTTTGGGCGATTTCGAAGCAGCTAGCATAAAAATCGAATTGCTCCTGCCTTGCAAGTTTTGGCCAACCCCACCCTGTCCCGTCGTCGCGTTTTTCGGCCAGTATCAGTTGGGACTGATGAACTGTCACTCTGGGTTCTTTATATGTTGAGCATTTTAGATAACAATATAACATTGAACCCTGAGAACTTCTTTGAAACTGTTCTCATACTTTGAAAAATATTATTTTTATGACCCAAAATCAAGTAGATTCTTACAGGTTTTGAAAGATCTTGTACTTCATGATTAAAAACTTCATGCAAGAGCCTTGGGTACATAAAGAAGGCCTGTTTTGCACCTTACTAAAGGTTGTATCTTAAACCTTTGAATATCATATGTACAAAGTTAAAGCCTTGACCAGTAATCATACCATGGACAGCAGAGGCAAGAGCAGAACTCAGTTGATGCCATCCACTTCTCTTCTGAGATATGCATTGAAGAAGAGTGTGGCATAGAAACTTCTAGTGAGGACCCATCAGCGCCTTCTTGATCGTGTACTCGTCCTGATATCCAGTGTACCCTATGGATACAAAGGTCCTCATATATTCATCTTTGGTGTATGATATGGCGGCCCCCTCGTCCTGAAGCTTGAGGTGTTTTCTAAGTGTGGCTTCCGTGATGGTAATATCTTTGCCGTCTACCGTGGATTTGATTTAGGGAGTCCCCTGTTCGGTAGAGTAGACGAAAAAGTTCCAGAAATCCTCCATGTGGTGTATGTAGATTGTGGGGTTGACAGTGAGTGCAAAGTGGATTTTCGATCGACATAGGAAGTCAATCATTTCGTCGAACCATTCGGATTTCTTCCCTTTGACGAGATATGCCGTCAGATTATGGTATGTTGAGAACTTGTCATCAGGATTGTTGATGTCGACTACTGCCATTATGGTTAGTTTTGGAGGGAAGGAGGAAGCTTTTGAAAAGTGGTTAAGTATGGGAAAGCTTTGAATGCTTGAGAGAAAATGGCGAGGGTTAGGTCAGAATTGAATGTGAAGTGGTGAAGGAAGAAATTTGATTTGTGTTATAACGGCAAAGGAGGGAAAAAGCATATTTACTTGTACTGTACAACCCATTTACTTTTCACTGTTTTACAGCTGTAACACACTATAGCAGCCGTAACACACTGTAGCAGCCATACCACACTGTAGCAGCCATGTTAAAGACTGGAGGTGGTTTTTACAGCGGGTAAAAGTTAATTTGGACTCATTTTACCCATCAGCAGTAAACTTGGTTGCTGTGGATGGTTAAACCTATCAGCAGCAAACTCGGTTAGTGCTGATGGCTAAGTCTATCAGCAGCAAACTTGGTTGCTGCTGATGGATGTAATGGTCCGCAGCAAAAATGTTGCTGCTGATTGCCTTAAAGCTATCCGCACGACACTTGTTCCTGCTGATAACTTAAGGCAATCCGTGTCAAATTCTTTGCTGTTGATGACTAAAACTGTCAGCAGCAAAACGTTTGTTGCTAACTGTTAATCTTTTAATTAAAACAAAAGACAAACACATTTTTATTCAAAAAATTTGTAGACAAATTTTAATCAAAGTTCATCATGCCAATGTGTTCAACTAAATATCTAAATCTAGCTTCATCAAAAGGTTTTGTAAACAAGTCAGCATATTGCTCATTGGTATGAACCTTGGTTAAAATGATTCTCTTTTTCTCAGCTTGATCTCTTATGAAATGATACCTGATGTCAATGTGCTTTGTCTTGGAGTGCTTCACAGGATTGTTTGTAATTGATATAGCACTTATGTTGTCAATGTGAATGCGAGTTGCCATGAAAGTCATCCCATAATCCAGCAATTGATTTTGTATCAAGATGACTTGTGCACAGCAACTGGAAGCTGCAATGTATTATGCTTCTGCTGTAGAGGTTGATACACAAGTTTGCTTTTTTGCATTGCCATGAAATCAGTCTTCCTCCCATAAACTGACATCCCCCTGATGTGGACTTCTTGTCCAAGTTTCATCCTCTATACTCACTTTCAGTGTATGCATACAGGTTGAACTTGTCATTTTTAGAATACCATAGCCCAAGTCTTGTGGCTCCCTTTTGGTATCTAAAAATTCTCTTGACAGCTTGAAGATGTGTATTCTTTGGAGCTGCTTGGAATCTTGCACATAGGCATACTGCAATCATGATATCTGGCCTTGAGGCAGTTAGATACATGAGTGATCCTATCATTTCACGGTACTGATGTTGATCATTGTCTTGTCCATCTTTATATGGAGTCAGTTGATGGTGCACTTGCATAGGAGTTCTTGTAGCACAGCAGTCAGCCATCTTGAATCTATTCAAAATGCTCTTGACATATTTGGATTGGCTAATGAAGATTCCATTTGGAACTTGATTGACTTGGAGACCCAAGAAGAAATTTAGTTCACCCATTGAACTCATTTCAAACTTTGAGTACATCATGATCTAAAAGTCTTTACACAGCTTTTTCCTTGTTGATCCAAAGATGATGTCATCAACATAGATTTGTACAAGTAGGATTTCTCCCCCTTCATCTTTGATAAACAAGGTCTGATCAATGACATCTCTTCTAAAATTGTTGCTGAGTAGATAGCCTGACAAGGTTTCATACCAGGCTTTTGGAGCTTGATGTAAGCCATAGAGGGCTTTGTCTAGTTTAAATACTTTGTCAAGATGGGCAGGATCTACAAAGCCTGGAGGCTGCCTGACATAGTCTTCTTCACCAATTTTCCCATACAGAAAGGCACTCTTGACATCCATTTGATAAGCAGTAAAGCTCTTGGATGCAGCATAAGCTAAGAAGATTCGGATGGACTCCAGTATGGCAACAGGAGCAAAGGCTTCATCATAGTCAACTCCCTCTTCCCGAGTGTAGCCTTGAGCTACAAGTCTGGATTTGTTCGTGACTACAATCCCTCTCTCATATTGCTTGTTCCTGAATACCCATCTTGTGTCAATAGCACTTTGACCATGTGGAAGATCAACCAGGGTCCAAACTTCTTGTCTTTTGAATTGCAGCAACTCTTCCTACATTGCTTCAATCCAACAACTATGTTTCAAAGCTTCATCTATCTTCTTTGGTTCTACTTGAGATAGAAAGCAAGAATACAGACATATATTGTCCTCATGAGTCTTGCTTCTTGTTTGGACTCCTTGCTAAACTTGGCCAATTATATATTCCAATGGATGTTCCTTGTTGATTCTCTATGCTGGTACAACATCCAACTGTACTCCTTGCTCAAGATTGCTTTGATTTTGATCAGGAAACTCTTCATTCATGGTGGAAGAGTCTTCAATATCAGCAGTAGCATCAATATCATCGGTAGCAGCATAAGCAGCAAATGCCTCTACACATCTATAGAGATATCATGAATTGCATCCTGATTATGAATTGCATTCTGATTTTCATTTTCAGAGAGACTGCTTCTTGTGACATTGGAGAGACTTGTTCTTGCTTCACTAGCTTCAATAGGTTCCACAACAGATGGAGGATCAATAGATGGTCTTTTGATTCTTATAGAAGGACTATTGAATTCTAATCTGTAATCAGTTGATGATGTGGAGGCTGGTTCTTTGGAAGAGGTAGACTCCATATCTTAGAAGATGACAGGCTCAAATACTTGGGAGAAGGAGTCTATATCAATGAGCCAGTCTGGTCCTTTACCCTTTTAACATGCAATGTGTTCCCTACATTCAACATTTGCTAATTCTTCCACGATTCCAGTTCTTGAGTTAAATACTCTGTAGGCCTTGGATTGAGAGGAATAACCCACAAAGTATCCTTCATCTGATTTAGCAATGGTACATGGACATCCAAAGGATTTTAGAAATCCAATGTAGTGAACTCTTTTGAACCACAGTTCATAAGGTGTTTTGTTGAGAGGCTTGACAATGAGAACTCTATTTTTCACATAGCAAGCTGTGCTAACTGCCTCAGCCCAAAATGTGAGAGGTAGTTTTGAGTCAGCCAACATTGATCTTGCATACTCAATTAGAGTTCTGTTTCTCTTTTCAGCAACCCCATTTTGTTGAGGAGTTCTTGGAGCACTGTATTGTCTTTCTATGCCCTTCCTCTCACGAAAACAGTTCAAGGTATGACTCTTGAAATCGGTACCTTGATCTCACCTTATGACTTTGACTTTCTGATTTCTTTGATTCTCCACCCTAAGAATGTAGGATTTAAGAATTTCAGCAGTTTCAACTTTTGTTCTTAAAAAGTATACCCATTAGAATCTGGTTGTAACATTTATGATTTTATTACTTTTATTTTCAATCCAATGTAACACATTTCAAATCCAATTCTTTTACAACGTCTTAAATTCATTATGCAAACAACTAAACCCTAATTATCAATACAAATTCACAATTCTCTATACATATACGTGTACATATATATATTTAGACATACATATGTATATATTTATACATATTACAAATGCATACACATACAAACACTAAATTAACAAGTAAATCTACCCTTGATTGAACCTTTAACCATTTGAACCTTATTCTTGAACCCTCAAGTCCAAATGTTGACCAATTTCAAAGAAAATCAATCTGTTTGACTTTTAAAAGTTAAACAGGTCCAAATCCACAAGATCGAACTCTAATCCTTGATCAAACCGAACCCAAGGGATTCCCATGACTTGGACAATCGTTAATCGGCCCTATCCTGACCCAATTACCAGCCCAATTCATTCGCATGCGCGAAACAATTGAAATTTAAATGTCTTTGACTCCTTCGAGTCAAACCCGTAGTAAATCACCCTAATTATGATGTGGTCACTCCATATTATTTGATACGAGTGTAGATAAGAGTTTTTTTATCACTTAACTTTGAACCATTACACGCAAAAACACTATCCAAACTAAAGAAAACATTCACCGTCGAAGTAGCAAATGGTGAGTCCCTTAAAATTCATTCTGTTATCCATAACTGTTCTCTAGAACTCAATGATCATACGTTTCCAGTCAACCTCATACCCATGCCACTAGGGAGTTTTGACATAAACATAGGCATGGATTGTTTATCAAATCATTATGCCGAAGTCATCTGTTTTGAGAAATGCATTCAAATACCCTTTCCGTCGGGAGAAACACTAAGAGTATTTGGTGAAAAGCCTTGTAAAGGACTCAAGTTAATGTCATGCACAACTACCCAAGAGTACTTACGAAAGAAGTACGTGGCCTTCTTAGCCCATGTTCTTCGAAAGGAAGACAAAGAGAAGAGTATTCAAGACATTCCCATCATCAGGGATTTTCCCGAAGTATATCCCAAGGACCTATCTGGTCTTCCACCCATTCGACAAGTAGAATTTTGCATTGATCTTGTATCCGGAGCAAACCCCGTGGCTAGAGATCCATATTGTCTTGCACCTTCTAAAATGCAAGAGCTTGCAAGCCAACTCCAAGAGCTCTCTATTAGAGCATATTGTATAACTGTCGCTGAAATTCTATGTTGTAAGTTAGTGAAGCTATCAAGTTCTCCTAAGGAACTTAGAGCAAACTTGATAGGCGAACTTGCTAACTTCTCCTAAGCTTGTTAGGGGCGAACTTGTTAAGTTCGCCTGTGGTCTTTGTGATTTCCCTATAAATAGATCAGAGCCTAGAAAACATAATAGAGTAGATCAGTGTTGAACAGAAACTGAGATATCTTGTAAACTAATATTCTAAGTGGAAATACAAAGTGTTTATTTACACTGTTGTTGTTGATTGAGTTACACGAGCACATTGATCATGGATTCCGCACGTTATCACCGTATCGTACCGGGAGCCTAGATATCCGTCACGCACCGAATCAGGAGCTACAAAGTGGTATTAGAGCCTTTGCTCTTGATTAGCAGAAAATTCATGGTGTTTTCGTGTACAATCAACATAAAAAATCACTGAATTTGAAGCGATTTTGAAGAATTTTTCATCTTGTTTGTGTTCTTGATAAAAATGGAGAAATTTTGACAAATTTGGAATGATTTTGGATTAATTTGAAGAATTTGATCCATTAGAAGTGTTCTATATCACATTATATTCAATCCTACGATTCAATTTCATCAAATTCCATCAATTCAGCAAGATATGATGATTTTCGGAATTTTTGGTTCGTGTTTTGGTTGAAGAGCTGAAGTAGGCGAACTTAATCATTCTGTTAGAGACGAACTGAATCAGGCAAACTTATCAAGTTCGCTTGTGGTCTTGTTCGCTCAGTGAAGTTCAGACGAACTTATTAAGTTCGCTCAGGCAGTATCAAGCGAACTAATTTCAGACGAACTTATCTAGTTCGCTAGTGTTCTTAAAAAATAATTCTTATGGAACTTTTTTTCTTGTTCAAATTTTTTAGGGAAAGCTTATATGGTTGTTTTAAATCATTTTTTATATTTTGAATTTTTGAAATTTTTAAAAACAGTATTTTGGCGGGAAATTTTTTTTTCCGTGTATTTTTGTTAAAATTTCAAAATGTTAATTTCGTGTGATGATAATGAGATTGGAACTATGCCACCGAGGCTTTTATCTAGATAACAGTTGGATCACGCTACCCTATGTCATTGAATCAATCGATTCCTCGATCAATCTTATGTTGAAGAATTCTATTGGTACAATCTTTCTTTTACTATGAATCATGATACTTCATTCAAACCAAGACAATTGAATCATTCTATTCTGAATCATTCTGATTCTCTGCTTGATATTTTCATGTGTTTATCGGTATAATTAATCCTGGAGATTGAATATTATCTTGCAATGATCTTATATTTCTTGAAGATAGTGCACATTTAAATTACTGTTGGCATATTTGTGCGGTACACGTTGTATTACAAAATAAATGGTACCTTAATTCACAAGAACATGGGACAAAGATACTAATGGTTTCAATTCTTATAATATTGATAACTTAGATTGATATGTTATGTGTTGCAAATTAATATGTAATAAGCATGTTATGATCTGATCCCATATTCTTTGAAGTTCTTCGCGTATCATTATATGTTTTGGTTGAAGCTTAAAAGATTTGATCTTATCTGGTATAATGAAAAGGAAGAAATGAAAGAATGAATCTGGATAGGATACCCATAGAATGCTCAGGGATGTTCATCCAAAATGTGTCATTGATGCATTGTTTATACTGATTTGATCTTCTTACTCATGATGTTCGACTAAAAAGATGTGATTTTGTATTTTACATTTTGGTTTGTACAAATAAAAACCAAAAAGATTTTTTGTTTCTTATGTTTGAAAAATCAAAATGATTTTATTTTTTCAGCTTCCATGGAAATCTTAATTGTTGGTTAATCTTGGTTATTCTCCTCTGCATAAACTGACAATTGCAGACAGAATTTGACAAGGGGTCCTTCTCTCAAGTTTTCTTCTTCGTAGAAAGAGAGTGTGAGCGGATGAACAAGACATAGACTATGATCTGTTTGAGGACTGATGACAATATTTTGAAGATGATGCAAGAGGGAGTCTGTTGGAACATATTCTGGTGACAACGAGCTTGAAGATTATATGTCTTAGTCTTAGAGTCTTTGCTTGTAATGTATTATAATTGTAATCAGTAGTTAAGGGGGAGTCTATTAGAGCATATTGTGTAACTATCGCTGAAATTCTATGTTGTAAGTTAGCGAAGCTGTCAAGTTCGCCTATGGAACTTAGAGCGAATTTGGTAGGCGAACTTGTTATGTTCGCCTAAGCTTGTTAGGGGAGAACTTGTTAAGTTCGGCTGTGGTCTTTGTGGTTTCCCTATAAATAGATCAGAGCCTAGAACACAGAATAGAGTAGATCAGTTAGAACAGAAACTAAGAGATCTTGTAAACTGATATTCTAAGTGGAAATACAAAGTGTGTATTTACACTGTTGTTGTTTATTAAGTTACACGAGCACGTTAGTCATGGATTCCGCACGTTATCATCGTGTCGTACCGCGAGTCTAGAGATTCGTCACGCACCGAATCGGGACCTACACTCTCCGACAAGAGCTTCATCCGTCCAAGTCATTCACCATGGGGTGCACCCGTCTTATTCGTCAAGAAGAAGGATGGATCATTTCGCATGTGTATTGACTACCGCGAACTCAACAAGTTAGCCATCAAGAACCGTTATCCTTTGCCTAGAATTGATGATCTCTTTGATCAACTTCAAGGCTCTACTTGTTTCTCGAAGATTGATCTTCGATCTGGTTATCACCAACTCCGTGTACAAGAGGAAGATATTCCAAAGACTGCCTTCTGAACAAGGTGTGGTCACTACGAGTTTATGGTCATGCCTTTTGGGCTACCAATGCACCCGCGGTTTTCATGGACCTCATGAATCGTGTGTGCAAACCATATCTTGACAAATTCATGATCGTCTTCATTGACGATATCTTAATCTACTCCAAGACTAAAGCCGATCATGAGCAACACCTTAGGTTGGTCTTGGACCTCTTGAGGAAAGAGCAACTATATGCCAAGTTCTCCAAATGTGAATTTTGCCTAAAGGAGGTTCAATTTATGGGTCATATCGTCAATGCAAAGGGAATTCATGTTGACCCTGCTAAGATCGAAGCTGTTAAGAATTGGAATGCCCCTAAGACCCCACTGAAGTTCGTTCATTTCTTTGTCTTGCGGGTTACTACCGTCGTTTCATTTCAAATTTCTCTAAGATTGTTGTTCCCCTCACCGCTTTGACCCACAAGGGTAAACCTTATGAATGGGGACCAAAGCAAGAAGAAGCTTTCCAAACTCTCAAGCAAAAGTTGTGCAATGGTCCTATATTGACTCTCCCTGATGGGAATGACGATCTAGTTGTCTACTTTGATGCCTCCAACCAGGGTCTCGGTTGTGTCATCATGCAAAGAGGCAAGGTGATCGCCTATGGATCAAGGCAACTCAAGATTCATGAGATTAATTATACGACGCACGATCTTGAGTTGGGTGTAGTCGTATTCACATTAAAAATTTGGAGACATTATCTTTATGGCACAAAATGTGTGGTGTTCACTGACCATAAAAGTCTCCAACACATCTTCAACAAAAAAGAACTCAATATGAGGCAATGACGTTGGGTTGAACTCCTTAACGACTATGACTGCGAGATTCGTTACCATCCCGACAAAGCGAATGTTGTAGCCGACGCTTTGAGTCGTAAGGACCATGTCATTCTTCATTATGTCCGAATCCAAACCGATATTCAAAATCACATTCTAGAAGCTCAACACGTCTCGGTCACCGAGGGTAACATGTATGATGAAATGTCGTGTGGTGTTGAACTTCAGCTTGAATCCAAACCAAATGGCTTACTCTATTACTTGAATCGTATTTAGGTTCCCGATCGCGATGATCTACATGCATTTCTCATGAACGAGGCTCAAAAGACTCGTTATTCTATTCATCCTGGTGCGGATAAAATGTACAAAGACCTTCGCCAACAATATTGGTGTCCTGACATGAAGAAAGACATTGCTCTCTATGTTGCCAAATGTCTAACTTGCTCCAAATTCAAAGCCGAACACCAACGTCCTAGCGGTTTACTTGAACAACCAGAAATCCCCGTGTGGAAATGGAAGAATTTAGCTATGGACTTCATTACCAAACTCCCTCGCACCTCAAGTGATTATGATAGCATCTGGGTGATCATTGACCGTCTCACCAAATCTGCTCACTTCTTGCCTATCCGTGAAGATTACCGGGTTGAGAAATTGGCCCGATTTTACATTGACGAAATTCTGAATCGTCACGGTGTTCCACTAAACATAATCTCCGATACAGATTCTCGTTTCACCTCCCGTTTCTGGCAATCCCTCCAAACCGCTCTTGGTACACGATTGGATTTGAGCACGGCTTACCATCCCAAAACTGATGGTCAGACCGAGCGAACAATCCAAACTCTTGAGGACATGCTTAGAGCATGTGTAATTGATTTTAGTGGCAATTGGGATTCACATCTATCCCTAATTAAGTTCTCTTACAACAATAGCTACCACACAAGTATCAATATGGCTCCATTTGAAGCTCTCTATGGTCGTAAGTGTCATTCTCCTATCTATTGAAACGAGATTGGTGAAACACAAATCACCGGTCCCGAGCTAATTCAAGAAACATCCAACAAGATCATTCAAATCTGTGACAACATTCGAGTAGCGAGGAGTCGGAAAAAGAGCTATGCCGACAAACGACGAAAACCCTTGGAATTCTAAGTCGGTGACCTTGTACTTCTAAAGGTGTCTCCATGGAAGGGTGTGATCCATTTTTGAAAGAAAAGCAAGCTAGCACCTCGCTATGTGGGTCCATTCAAGATCCTTGAAAGGATTGGGAAAGTGGCTTACAGACTCGAGTTACCTCCATCACTTGGAAATGTGCATCCTACTATTCATGTGTCCAATCTAAAGAAATGTCTTGCTAATGAGAATCTCCATATACCTCTGGACGACATGCTTATTGACGAAACGATGCACTTCGTTGAGAGGCCTGTAGAGATCATGGATTGTGAGATCAAGCAACTCAAGCGAAGCCATATCCCTATTATCAAAGTTTGTTGGGAATTTAAACATGGTCCTGAGTTCACTTGGGAACGTGAGGACCAGATGAAGCTCAAGTACCCTCACATCTTTGCTGATTCAGTCGCCTCAACTAGCTAAATTTCGGGACGAAATTCCCTCAACATGGGGATACTGTAACATTTCTGATTTTATTACTTCTATTTTCAATCCAATGTAACACATTTCAAATCTAATTCTATTACAACGTCTTAAATTCATTGTGCAAACAACTAAACCCTAATTATCAATATAAATTCATAATTCTTTATACATATACATGTACATATATATATTTAGACATACATATGTATATATTTATACATATTTCAAATGCATACACATACATACACTAAATTAACAAGTAAATCTACCTTTGATTGAACCTTTAACCATTTGAACCTTATTCTTGAACCCTCAAGTCCAAATGTTGACCAATTTCAAAGAAAATCGATCTGTTTGACTTTTAAAAGTCAATCAGGGCCAAATCCACAAGATCCAACTCTAATCCTTGATCAAAACGAATTCATTCATGTTCTAAATCCAATAAATCATGTGAAATAGTTACATCATGAACATAGACCATTATCACGACCGAATTCATTCACGTTCGTTCAAATTTTATGCGTAATTGACTCGACAACTGTCATAGTCAAACCCGCAATCAAATCTCGTGTTCGGAGTGAAATCGATTCAATTAAACCATTCTCGCACCTTCGCACGACATATTACAAACTCGCACAGCGTTCAATTTACTCTCATTACCTCCCTGGACGCCAATCGAGTCTCAAGAACAGCCGGACTAAACCCGTAGTCGTCTGCATTCGTGCCCCAATCTTTACAAGTAAGTTATACGTCGATCGATTCGTATACGAACCTCAGTCAAAAGCCCTTTATCAATTCGGGATCATAATACACAACAGATTCGATTTTATTTTGATTTCATGACCTGTTCTTGTTTATAACAAAAGGGGGATTTGATCCGTTTTAAAAATAGGTTATACATTTTTTTTACTTTGAAACCAGCGAAACCACCCCGTCCAGATGGTAAGTCATTGCACCACTGGACCCGGCGACGCGGGTTCGAAACCCGCATAACCGACATTTTTTTGGGTTACTATGGTACCTGGCAGATTCCCCTCTCCGGCCCACGTGTAAAACTCAAAGGACCAGAGCATTTAACGCTACCAGTCCCTTGGTCTAGTGGTTTGTCCATCCGAACCACACACCCAGACCCGGGTTTGAGTCCCTGTGGTTTGTTTGATTTTTAAAAGCCGTTTTTATCACTCCAAAAATTATAAAAAAATTATTTTTATAAACCATGTAATCTTTTTAACAGAATAAAATCAGATTCATAAATTTTCAATGTGAAATCATTTTATTATGAATTTATGGCTAAAAATTGTATATTAAATATTTCAAACAAATATTTAGATATTTAAATTAATTCCCAAATAATGACAATTGATTTTATAAAATTTATAAAATGTCCACTTTATTTAAAGCAATCAAGTATTTATTTTAAAAATAGTAAATAGATAAAATGTATTTATTATAATGTACACTAAAAGGTTAAATGCACATTTTCTTGATTTTTACACATATATATTAATTACACCATTTTATATTTACACATCCTTATACATAAATAAATAAAGTAAAAATTATTTATTTTATTTATACATCAATATTTTTACACACCTTTAAAAACAAATAAATAAAAAAATTATTTATTTAAAATATAATTCACGCTATTTTTATAACTAAATAAATAACAACTATTTAATTTTATTTAGTTATTCAAACCCAAACCCTAACTTCAATCATTTTAAACTATTCATTTCATACTTTCGTTTTATAAGAACACCCATTCAAGTACAAACACAGTAACCTACACACTTCCTTTCAAACTACAACTCAAACCCTTCGTACACACATCCAATCCAATCCAAGACTTAGACATAGACTTTTGTACACGCTATTAATTCAATATACATTACACATTAGGTTAACGTGATGAGTTACAAGGATCATTTTGCTACCTAGTCTCACGTGCTAGCTACACCCTTGATTCAAGTGAGTATTGCATAGCCCCTTTTCATACTTTTACAATTTTTGGTGTGAAACATGAACACTATACATACAATTACTTACATTTACACAAACTACACAAACACAAATCCATTTTACATTCATGTGTGTAAATTTGAGCTTTATGTTTGAGTGCTAGGTGAGTTAACTATTTGTGTGTGATTACATGTACAATCATTAACTAATCAAGCCGGCGATTAAAAATGATAGATCTATTGAGTCTGACAAACCCACCTAGTTAGGGTGATTGTTACCGACAACACAATTGTTTTTGCATGCTAGTTACAAAGGTTTGATTGTACTATTTGGTTACACAATAGTATCTCCCCATAATGCCTTATTATATCATGATTGGTAAGGATTTGTTTACTCACATCTATATACTATCTATGTACAAACCTATGTATGCTCACCAACTTTTTAGTTGACTTTATTTTATGCATGTTTCAGGTGCTAATGTGTGAGTTTGATCAAGACATGTTACACTTAAGTTTGGGCTTAGTTAATTTTAAACAATGAACAATATGTATTTCATTTTATATACTTGTTGAATTTGGTTTGTGTTTGTTTAGTTTGAAATGAAATTTGATGAATAATATATTGCAATTTAGTCAACCTTGAGCTCATGAACAGTCTACATATACCGCCCTGACGTATTTCGCCGTCGGTTGGTGTGTAACACTGATATTGTCATCAGTTATCACCAGACAGTATGAGTTCTTGCCCATTGACATGACATTTGTAGGACCAAAAAGATCCATATGCAGCAGCTGTAGTGGAGTGTCATTTGAATTCAATGTCTTGGGTTTGTGAGAACTCTTGTGTTGCTTCCCCTTCAGGCATGCAATGTAGTGATCTTCAAGTTGAAATTCCTTGTCAGGAAGACCTCTGACAGGATTTCCCTTTACCAACTTGTTGATAGTCTTTACATTGACATGGCTTAATCTTCTGTGCCAGAGAGCTGATTCATCAACTGATGCCATGGACAAAACCAAGATACACTTCCAGATGAAGTGACCTCATTCACGTCAAGCTCATATAAGTTATCTTTTCTTTGAGCAATTAATAGAATCTTCTCTGGATGAGGTTTGCTTAAACCAAGGGAGAGCACAAAACATTCTTTGTCTGTGAAACGCATCCAATGCTTTTGATTACAGATCTGAGACACACTCATGAGATTGAAGTCCAATTCTTTGACAAAATTTACCCTTTTAATACTCATTCTTTCATTGGACATGGTTCCTTGTCCAGTTACAGATCCTCCCTTTGAATCACTCCTAAAGGCAACATATCCTCCATTGAAATGTCTGAATTAGAGAGGATGGACCTGTTGCCGGTGATGTGCCTGGAACAACCACTGTCTACAACCCATGTGTTATCCTTGTGACCTGGTTGTCCCTGCACATGAGAGAGATATAGTTAGAGGGAGAAACCCAAGAACTTGCACACTTGGGTGAGTGTGTCTTAGGAACAATATCATTAGTATGCTTGCATTCAATAGACCCGATGATGATGCTTTGAGGGACTGTGGATTTGGCTTTCCATTGTTGAGGTGGTTTTCCAGAACTTTTAATTCTATCAGCAGCAAATGTGGCTTTGGTTGTTAATGGCTTTGCTTGAGCTGTAGCAAACTTTGCTGCTGAGGACTTTGGCTGATCAACAGCAAACTTGGTTGCTGCTGATGGCTTAACATGATCAGAAGCAAACTTGGTTGCTGTTGAAGGCTTGGTTCTGGGCTTCTTTAGTTTCACATGATTAGCAACATATTTGCTGGCTGCTGATGGTTCAACAGATACATGCTTCTCCTTCTTTACCTTTCTATTAAAGGTGGGTTTCTCCGTGGGAGTTCTTCTATAGATTGGCTTATGTTTTGGAGTAGCTTGAACTGCTGTGCTGGCTGGTTGAAAGATCTGGTTGAAAGGATTGAATTTTCAATCTGCAGTAAAGTAGTCTGATTCACCACATATGATGCATGATAGTGGAGATTTTGAAACTGCTTCCTTGGAGGAGAGAGAGATTTTCTGAATTGAGTTGTCTTGGCTTCATAGCTTCTTAACTTCTTGTTTTTGTTTGTCTTCTCAAAAGCATGTTGCTTGAGGTTCCTTTGCTGCTGAAGGTAGTGAAAGCAGGTGCTAGCAGTATGGTTGTATTTGCCACAGATAAAGCAAGATTTAGTCAGTTTGTCCCTTTAAAAGTACACATAATCTTTTCTTTTGAACAAATATTTAAAATTCTAGGGATGAGCTTTGTTGTGCTCAAAGGTGGCTTCCTCCAATGTCTTTTGAACATATGGAGCTCTCTCTCTCCAGGTGCATGAAAAATGTCAAACACCTTTCTGGGTTGGATTGATTTTGATTGGAGATTGGTGAAGATTGAAGATTGTCCCTTTTCAACATTTAACTTTCTTCCTTCAGGAGGATAGCTGATTTTGATCTATTTGGTGAGTTGAGGTACTGGTATTGAAGGAATGAAAGGGCTTTGACCATTTGTTTGAATTTCTCTACCAAATTTGGTGGTTTTAAGGATGATTTCATTGTTAGGGAGTAATGGAGCTTCACTGGTTTCAGTGGATTCTGAGCATGTGGACTCAGCTTTAGATGAGGTACTGCATTATTAGACAAATGGTTCTTCCTTGGAGGGATCAAGGTTTCGGTTTGCATGCTCAAGGTTTGAGAGAATGAAGTTTGGTTCATGGATGGCTACATAGTCAGCATGTGGAGGTACAGCATTGTAGGGTTTTTCAGCTTGAAACCCAAGACTAGTAGTTACTTTTTCATGAATTTGAGCAACCAAAATCTTTACAGCTTTTTCGATGCAAACTCATACTTGTCAACATGAACCTTTTGTTCTACCAATTTTGCTCTGGTAGCTTTTAACTTAACCAATAGATCATCAATCTGAGTTTCAAGATTTGTTTGTTCATGTTTTAATGATGAAATCTCTTTCTTTAGGCAGTTAATCTTTCTTTGTAACTATTTTTGACCTTTTTGAATTCAAATTTCATTTGGTGAAACTCTTCATTTTGATCTATAAGGTTTTGGTTATGCTTTCTGTAACCAAGAACCTTATCAATACAAGCTTGAGAACAGAGGTGTTCATATACCTGAGGTGGTATCTCTGTAGTGTCTGCCATAAGTGCTTGGTTATTGGCAGGAAGATCCTCATACTGAAACCTCCAGTCAAACTCAGTTATTCCAACAGCTGCACAGGTTGCAGTTTGAGTAGGACGAGTGTTACCTTGACTTGCTTGACCTTGATACGCTTGTCTTGGCTAAGTAGCAGCTGGATTTGCCTTTGGTGCCTTGCATTCTCTTGCAAAGTGACTAAGTTGGTTGCAGTTATAACATCTGAGCTTGCTCTTGTCCAACCCTACTATAGTGTTGGAGTTATTGCTTGGAATAGGTCTTCCAGTTCTAGTGTAGAACTGCTTAGCTCTCAGAGATAACATGGCATGAGAATGTTGTATGTCCATTTCTTCTAAATCATCTGGATGGAAACACTCCAGATCGTCCTTGATAAAAGACATGTTGCTTGGGTTTTCAAAGACAAAGGCAGTAGAAATTGTCTAAGGTGGGGCTTCAAGGAGGAATGGTGAGTTGGGGGTTTGAGGATGGGTAACAATGGGAGGATAGTAGTTGCTAGAACTAGGAACTGAATGGTCAGAGTGTAGTGTAGAAGAAGTGGTGGTGGATGAAGAGGCTGTTGAATAACCTGAGCTTCTTTATTTGGCTTGAATCATTTCTATTTCATAAGTTTTCAGCATGCCAAACGGCTCAGTCATCTGCAGAGTCTTCAGATTTTCGGTTCTTCTGATTGACACTGTGTAGAGTGTCCAACCACTTGGCAGAGATCTGATAAACTTTTTGAGAATGTCTTCATTCTCCAGCTTCACTTTAAAGCATTGGAGCTCTCCCAAAAGATAGGTGTATCTGTTGTATAGAACAGTAAGAGACTCACCTTCCTTCCAGACAAAATTTTCATATTGTTGCTTCAAGATGTCTCTTCTATTTTCCTTCACTTCTTCTGACTCAGCAAACATCTTCTCAAGTGCTTCCCATAGCTCCTTAGCAGTCTTGTATTCCCTGAAGTTGTAGAAAACTTCGTTTGGCAAGCACATCTGAATGGCTCCTAAAGCTTTAAAATCTACCTCCATCTTCTTGATATCTTCCTCTAAGTATTTTGAAGCTTCTTTAGGAACTGATGGACCTCCAGAATCAGTAGAGGCCACCATGGGTACATATGGACCATCTTTTATGGATCTTGTCACACCCCAACCGACGGCGGAATACGTCGGGGCGGGACATGTTTACTGTTCATGAGCACAAGGTTGACTGAATTGAAATATATTAATCATTCAAATTCATTGCATAGTTTCAACACAAACCAAATAAAATCAAATTCGAAAAGATACGTAAAAGAAATGCATAATATTCTTTATTTAATTTTTAGCTAAGTCCATGTCCTACGTGTAGCATATCTTGATCAACTCACACGTTATCACCTGAAACATGAATAAAATAATATCAACTAAAAAGTTGGTGAGCATACACAGGTTTGTACATAGATAGTATATAGTTGTGAAAGATCAAATCCTTACATATCATGAATAAATAAGGCATTTATGGGGAGTAACTAATGTCTAACTAAAGTACAATCAAACCTTTGTAACTAGCATGCAAATTGTGTTGTCGGTAACAATCACCCCAATCTGGGTGGGTTTGTCAGACTCAATAGATCTATCATTGTTAACCGTCGGCTTATTAGTTAATGATTGCACATGAAATTGCACACAAATAGTTAACACGTATAACACTCAAACATAAAGCTCAAATTTTTGCACACATGAATGTAAATAGGATTTGTGTTTTGTGTAGTTTGTGTAAGTGTAAATAGTTGTGTGTATAGAGTTCATATTTCACCCCAAAAGTGTAAAAGGGTAAAAAGGGGCTATGTAATACTCACCTGATTAGAGGTGTAGCTAACACGCACGGCTAGACGGTAGAATGATGATTGAAACCTCACAATGTTAACCTAGTGTGTAATATATATTTAATTAATAACGTGTACGATAGTCTCGGTCTAAGTCTATGATTTAATCGGACGTGTGTACGAAGGGTTGTATGGAAGCGTAGGAAAAATTATGATTTGTATTTTGGAAAAGTGTTGTATAAATAAATAGTTTAATATTATTTTAATTAGAGTTTGGACTTGAATATTAAATAAATAATTGTTAATTATTTATTAAATTAGAAAGATATTATGAAATTATATTTATTTAAGTATAATTTAAATAAATAACTTTATTTTATTTATAAAATATATGACTAAGAGTTTAATACTAAAACAACTTAAAACTCTAAATATATTTATAATTGTAATTGACAAACGCGTTCGTTCCATTATGTGATATTTAAAAGGTATGAAATATATATATATAATTTAAAACTTCATAACTTTTATTTCATGGGAAATATTTTATTTATAAAAGCTCGCCATAATATTCATAAAATTAGAAAATTTATTTCTTTGTTTAATTAAAGAACTTTAATAACTAAATTCATAATAAAAACGAGTTTATGTTAAAGTTTGTAAACTTTTGTCTCATTATGTTCAAAAAATTTTAATGTTTATAAAAATAATTTTTTATAAAATTTTTAGAGTTTAAAAATAGATTTTAAAAATTTAAAACAGGCCACCCGGTTCGAACCTGGGTGGTTCCTGTGTGTGTCGCAAGCCTTACCACCGGACCAAGGGGTATTACTTGAAATCGGTGGCTTCGGGTTTGTATTAACAAGGAAGACAGCGGATTCGGCTAGTTCTAGGGTCTGCCCAAAAATAAACAACCGGATACGCGGGTTGTGGGTTTCGAACCCACGCCACCTGGTTCGGCGGCGCAGTGACTTACCGGGCGGACCAGGTGGTTTCGCTGGTTAAACATGTAATCCAAAAATATTTATACACATAATAGATTAATAATAGTTTCATATTTTTGATTTAAAACCCGCCATGAACCCTAATCCCAAATCGAATTCGATTCTGTTATGTTAACTCAAATTGATAAGGGGGTTTTAATCAAGACTCAGAGGCGATTCGAATGGTGTATTTACTTACTCGATTGATGGGGGCACGAATGCAGTCGGCTACAAGTTCTACTTCGATGTTCTTGAGGCTTGGCAGGATTCCAAAGGTGTTTTACGGATCGAAAGAGGGTTGAAGGAGTTTGTGTGATTGATTACGAGAGTAGGAGAGTGTTTTAATTTGATTGATTTCATCCGTATATGTTAATTTGATTTTCAAATTGACCGGGAAAGTCGCGGTGACCAATTTCGTGTTAATCCATTTAATTTAGATGAATCGGGTCCTGTTAGCGTCCTAGGTTCATTGCGTGATTGTCTCGCGAGTGGTTTGAGGGATTGAGTCGCGTTAATTCATCGAATGTAGTGGAGATTGATACGGGTTTGACTATCTTAAGTCAAACTCGTTTGAATTTTTGAATTGGCTGCTAAATCTGTGTTGTATGGGCTTGCGTTTGCTCGATTATTGCTTGAATACGAGATGTCAATCCACAGGAGTCGGTATCGGGCTTGAATTTTGATGAATTTGGCCCTGTTTGACTTTTAAAAGTCAAACAGGCGTTTATGTGTATTTTTTTGCACTAAATTAAATTCAAATTTGCATTGTTTATTAGGGTTTAGTTGATCGTATGAATGGAATAAAACATTGCACTGGAATTAGGTTTTCAATTTGTGTTACATCGAATTAAAATAAAAGTCATAAAAATCAGAAACGTTTCAGATCTCCACATTCCATATTCTTGATAGCAGAAGAAACATTCCATCCTGTTCTTCCACATATCATAGTCTTCTCCAGACACCAGTCTTGGTGGTCTGTTGAGGCTTCCAGTATCATCAAAACCATTGTTTTGTGCCATTTCTGAATAAATGGTGTTTAGCAAAGAGATTGTAATGAACATAACAAGAGAGTGATTAAACAAGTGATAGTTTGTTTAATCTGAGAGCCAAAGCTCTGATACCACTTGTAGGATCGATGATTACAAGGTGGTTCTGTTCTAGTTGAGATTGGTAGAAACAATCACAACTATGCAATGTATACAAGCAAACAAGGATAATACTGATAAATGCAAAGTGTATTAATCTTCAATGTTTACAAGATTACAGAGAAAACTCTAAGAAAACACACTTGTACAAAATGGAAGATACAATACATATAAAGGAACTTATAATCAAGACAGACCCTTGATTCTAAGGATCAGATCAAACACAAATCGTTGATCTTTGACAGTTACAAGCTACACTACAATTGGTAGACAACTAAAAGACAAGTTGCTGCAAACAGTTTTGTTCAGGTCAAAAGTCTTCATAGGAATCTTTGCAGGAGACTTCAGAAGTAGTAGCTTTGTCTTTAATCATCTGCACTAATAACATTCCTTCTTCTGATAGATGTGTTAGTGTTGCAGTAGAGGTGTCAGCATCAAAGTCAAAGCTGCTGATGATTTGCCTATCAGCAGCATCAAGTGTTTGATGTTGCTGAGAAGCCTATCAGCAGCAACTATGAACTTCAGCAGATAAGGCTATCCGCAACATAGTTGTTCATCAGCAGTAGAACACAACTATCCGCAGCACTTAGCCTTATCCGAAGCAACTTGTAAGTCAGTAGCAAAATTGTGGAGTCCGCAGCAATTATACTTAGAGAATTTTGTAGCATCATTATTTATCTCTACATCATCCTTTGTACCTAAAAATTGCACCCAAGAAAAACGTGAGAAGTCATCAGTTATAACTAGACAGTATGACTTGCCTCCAATACTCCTGATACTTATGGGTCCAAACAAATCCATGTATAGGAGTTCCAAAGAGGTATCAATGGGGTTTTAGAGTTTGGGCTTGTGAGATTTCCGGTGTAGTTTGCCTATTTTACACGACATACAATCATCTGCAACGGCAATTCTCAACTTAGGAACCCCGGTTACCAAACCGTTTCGGACAAGATGATTCATAAGAGATGTGTTCGAGATTCCTATGCCACAAGATTGAGTCAAGCTCTGTCGCTTTTGTAAGAAGACAAGTAACAACTGATGAGCTGGTTGTCGCCACGCTCATATGGATCTGATAGGTGTCGGTCATTCTTGGCGCTCGCATCAAAATCCAGTCTCCGGGAACCTCAAACCCAGGCTTGAGAATCAGGCATTCAGACTTGTCAAACAAAACCGAGTACTCCTTGTCGCACATCCGAGAGACACTCAACAAGTTATGCTTCAGCTGCTCGCAGTAGTTGACATTGTCGAAGCTAAGGCATCCATTCGTAACCACGCCTTGACAAGTGATACTACCACCCTTCTCTCCTGCAAAGGCCACATAGCCGCCTCTGAATGGTTTAACATCTTGAAGCAGGGCCATGTTTCCTATCATGTGTTGGGAGCATCCACTATCTACATACCAACGGTTAGAGATAGTTCCCTTCGGATGTCCCTGCATGAGTCACAAGCAAATTAGTTTGTTTTGGAGACCCAAGCTATAATGGTCTTGGGTCGTCCGTCTTTCTTAAAGTATACAACCTCAATTAATTCGAAATCATGACTGTAAAAAATGGGTGAATCCTTAGAAGACTTAGGATCAGAAGATTGAGAACTTTTGGTTTTCTTGTTCCATGATCTTTTCTTTTTCTTTACTGGAACATTAGGCTTGCATTCATCAACAACAGGTGAACTAGTAGAAGCTTCACCTGGTTGACTGCCCGCCAGCTGTTCTAGCTTTCTCAACCTTTTGTTCCTTCTTCTTCTTTGTGATTTAGAAAGTTTCACCACAGACTTCTCACCAGTTGGTGTACTACCAGAGTTAGATACACTGGGTTTAGTAGGTTACTTCTCTCATTTTGGAACAAATGATTTAGCATCAGACTTTGCCTTAGGCTTCACCATAGGTTTCACTGGTGGCTTCATCACATCTAATTTGGGTTTCACGGGTGGCTTCACTGATGGTGTCATAGGGGAAGTGGCTTGTTGTGGAAACATTGGTCGTTTCCCTTGGTTCTTATCAGGGCAGTTCACCAGAATGTAACTGACCGTACCACAGTGAAAGCATGTTCGTTTGTCTGGGTGAACCCTCTTATAAGGCTCTTTGCTTTTGGAAGTAGATGAATCAGCTTTAGGAGTACCAATAGTTGTTTCGTGAACATAACAAGGACCTTGTGCTTGACCAGATTTAGATTTATTACCTTTAGCATAATATCTGCCTATGTTTTTCTGAACATTTTTACCCAATTCAACAAGATCAGGGACTGGATTTATGGTTTTGAATCCCCCATAAAGCATTAACTTGAGTTTACCATTTGATTCAACGGTGTCAGGTTCAGTTAAAATACAATTATCACAATCAGTGACAATGTTTTTCACAATATTATGTTCACCAATCAACTCCTCTGAGACAACACCCTCAGAGTTGGTGTTCTTAGAGCCTTCATCGGAGAAGAACTCATCAGAAGGTGAGTCAGCCTTACTTGAGGAATCATCCTTATCATCCAAGCATGATAAGTCAATGTCAATCAAACTGTTGACAAATTTCCCGCTCACTGGTGGAGGAATGGCATTAGTACCTAAGCCTAATCCATTCACTTGCCTCACTACAGATTCATAGTGTTCCACCACAAAGCAAGAGTTTTTCAACTTCTCAAAATTGCCACTTAACCGCAGGATCTCATTTTGCAGTTTGGCAATTTCAACGTTCTTTTTCTCTAACCCCTTGTATGCAATGTCCAAATGAAACTGTTATTCACTGATTTTAATTGAAAAATCATGTATTTTCTTTCTTAAGAGTTTCAATTGATTATTTAAAGCGTTTTTCATTTTCTTTGTAACTTAACGCTGCAATACGAAGGGGTTCAACTTTATCTTGAAGTCGAACATTTTCTTCTTTCAAGCCTAAGCATTTAGAACATGAAATAACATAAAAAGAAACGGAATCTACCTCAGTTGACGAACTTGATGCCTCTCTAATAGCCATGAGGGCAAATGTAGATGTAGATTCTCTTTGGTCAGCTCCAAATACTTCCCGTTCTTCTGCTTCCATCATTTCAACAATCTCTTCCATCAATCCCATTTGGGTTTGTGCAAGTGTGGCATCTTCCAGATGAACACCCCAATCAAAGTTGTCGTCCTGCTGAACCACTAGAGCACTGGACGTTCCACCTTGACTTTGATTGCGGCTGTTCTGATTATGGAACCCTTGGTTGTTTCCTGAGTTGCTTCCCTGGCTTGGTCTGGTGAAACCCGAAGCTGGTGCTCTGTCCTTTTGACATTCCCTTACACTTAGCCTTGGATTTATCAAATCCCACCTTGGCATTTGAATGACCACCAATAAACTTCCTTCTAGTTCTGTTCAGGAAATGCTTAGCCCTTCTCAAGATCATGGCCATATTCCACTGAATATCCATGTTCTCCATGTCATCTGGATCCACCTGATTGAAGTCTTCTTCAATGGTGTCAGGATTTGTTAGCTTCCCACCAATGAAGTTCTCGTAGGCAAGCATACATGACGAGAACAAAGCCATATGATTTTCAACAATCTTGGAAATAACAGTCTGGTTAGCTGAAGGTGTAGTGTTTCTTGAGGAAGATTGGTTATGATGGTATTGGCTGGATCCTGATGCAGTAAAGCATGTTTGATTACCACCACCAAGTGCATGTTCTTCATCCTGACGACTCCCAAGGAATAGGGCAATTCCCGAACCAGATGACTTTGCTGTAGAATTCACCCCAAAATACATGGAGGGATCTTGTATTTGAGGTATACCAGAACTCTCTTTCTTTCTTAGGTTCATATCATGTGCTTGAACCTTGCCTATAGCTTCTTCAATGGTCATCTCATAGAACATTGGGTTCTCTCTCAGCAACGTGGTGTACATGTCAAACTAGGGTGGTAAGGTATCCAGAAACTTCTCAACCAACTCATCATCAGGATACTTGAGTTCATAAGACTTCAATTCAGTTTGTAGATGGTAGAATCTAGAGATAAGTCCGTCTATAGATTCAGTCTCCAAGTACCTGAAGCACTCATACTATTTCCTCAACAGTTCTCTTTTGCTCTTCTTAACATCATTATTGCCCTCAAACCTCTTCTGCAGGGCCTTCTAAAGATCTTTAGAGTTATCATACCCCCTGAAGCTATGAAAAAGATCTCTAGACAATGCCATAATTATCGAACCATGAGCCTTCTTTTCACAGTCATACACTTTTCTTTCTTCTTCATCTAGCTTGGAGATATGTTTGGGAATAGTTTCTTCAAGAAATACGTGTGTTGGATGCTTATATCCCTCAAGGATAGGTATCCACAAGGAGGAATCGGTGTATGAGATGTACTCCTCAAACCGTGCTTTCCAATTTGAATAATCATTAACGTTTAGCAACTTAGGTGGTTTCTGTGGAGTCCCTATCTCATTATCATAGTTAAACAGCCTACCTAGGTTCTGAAGGTTTTCCATAGTGAAACACTTAGTAAAAAATCAGAAGATTCAGCACAACTTGCTCACTTAGAAACTGTCCTTGCGCACTTGACTTTTGTTCTTGCGTAGTTAGTAAGTACGCAGGAACAAATGCTAAGTACGCACGACCAAATGATAAGTACGCAAAAAGTTGGTCTTGCGTACTTAAAAAGTACGCAGCAAGACTATCTTTTTTGCCAAAAATGGTAAGTATGCAGTTCACTTTATCCACCTGCTCCACCAACTTTTTCTAGTCGCCGAAAAATGCTCTAATCTTCAAAAATTGAAGTTTTGATCAGATTGATCAACCCAAAAGGTTATAAACTTGTTTCTAACAAACCTTTGATGATCAAAACACTCAAACAAACAACAAAAAAGGTCAAATTTTGAGAAATTTTGACTCTGATACCACTTGGAGGTCCCCGGTGTCTCAGATCGTTACTTGCGAGTGTGTGACTAGTCGAACAGGGTTCGGAATACCCGTGACTAGTTTGAGTATCAAGCAACACAAATTAAACCGACAACAAACACTGAAGGTCCACATAACTCATCTACAGATCGATCTTGTCACGTCTCGATAACACGGAGTGCGGAATCCTACCATGTTAACGTATGTATACGAATTGACAAAAGAAACAGCAGGTAAATAAACTTTCTCTATGTATTCCACCAAACACAGAGTTTACAGAATACAATCATTCAAGAAATATGCTACCCTCAAACAAAATCTGTAAACTCCTATTTATAGACACAAACTCTGTAATAGGCGAACTTAACAAGTTCGCTTCTAAAGATGCTTAGGAGAACTTGTTAAGTTCGCCTCTGTATGAACTTGTACAATATTCCTTAAGAGAACTTAACAAGTTTGCTCCTAAAGATGCTTAGGCAAACTTGTTTAGTTCACCTCTCTATGAACTTATATAGAATTTTATCAACAGTTACAAAACATGTCCTAACAGACTCCCCTTTAACTGTTTCTAACAATTCTATCAATTACAAGTCAAAGACTCTAAGACTACGACATAAAATCTTCAAGCTCGTTGTCACTAGAATATGCACCAACAGACTCCCCCTTGACAACAGCTTTAGAAGATTGTCATCCGTCTTCATATATCATCGAACACACTATAGTCTTCGTCTTGTTCATCAGCACTTTCTCTTTCTATCTAGAAGAAAACTTGGGAGAAGGACCCCTTGTCAACTTATGTCTGCATTATTCAATTTTGGCAAAGGAGAATAACTAAGAATAACCAACAATTAAGATTTCCATGGAAGCTGGAAAAATAAAATCTTTTTGATTTTTCAAACATAAGACTCACAAAATCTTTTTGGTTTTTCTTTGTACAAACTAAAATGTAAAATACAAAATCACATCTTTTTGGTCGAACATCATGAGTAAGAAGATCATATCAGTAAAAACAATGCATCAATCACACATTTTGGATAAACATTCTAAGGGTATCCTATCCAGATTCATCATTTCTTTATATCAGATAAGATCAAATCTTTTAAGCTTCAACCAAAACATGTAATGATACGCGAAGAACTTCAAAGAAGATGTGATCAGATCATAACATGCTTATAATATAAATTACATACGAATTTGCAACACATAACATGTCAATCTAAGTTGTCAATATTATAAGAATTGAAACCATTAGTATCTTTGTCCAATGTTCTTGTGAATTAGGGAACCATTTATTTTGTAATACAACGTGTACCCTACAAATATGCCAACAGAAATTTAAATATGTACTATCTTCAAGACATAAAAGATCATTGCAAGATAATATTCAATCTTTAGGATGAATTATACCGGTAAACACAGGAAAATATCAAGCAGAGAATCAGAATGATTCAGAATCGAATGATTCAGAATCGAATGATTCAAATGTCTTGGTTTGGATGAAGGATCATGATTCATAGTAACAGAAAGATTGTACCAATATAATTCTTCAACTTAAGATTGATCAAGGAATTGATTGATTCAATGACATAGGGTAGCGTGATCCAACTGTTATCTGAATATATTCAATGGAATCAAGATAATGATCCAAGGGCTAGTATATGTTCCAACAGATGATGTCAGAAACATATCTTAGTTCAACAACACATTGCATGTTTTTCGTGGCATGGGTAGTGAAGTGAACTGAAAAATTGTATTTAACGACATAACCGATACTGGTATCATGAAGTACTTTAGATCTTATATTCTTTATCTGATAATGATCTTTTACACACACATCCGGCATACCATGGGTTCAAATGACAGTTGTCACAAAGATCATTATGTTGTCACACTACTAATGGACCAAATCACAGTTGCTAGTATCCAAATTAAAAATATAAGCACCAAGCATCAATTTTTGTTAAGCATAAGCAGTTATGAAGCTGTCATTTCCCATACTGTGCAGTCTAAGAAGTTCTGATCAAAACATTTATCACAGATATATTAGATAAGCATCATAAAGTCCAACTAAGGTCATGTGTGACTGAACATCTACTGATGTACTATCATCTCTTCTTTAACTTCAAGTAATGTCAATTTTATCTTTTTCAATTTGTTTGGCGTTTTCAAAATCTTTATGAAAGAAAGTAAAACAAAAGAAATAAAATCTTTCATGAAAACATTTTATGAAAAAATTTTTACTTGGTTACTTGGGATTAAGCAAGTCGATCAATTAAAAACTTAAACCGATGTAATCCTGTAATTGAATGCCTTTGCCTTTTTCACCAACACAGTTCTGTACTCCCCCTGTCCTATAGACTCCCTCTTAACTACTCAAATGGTTGCATCAACGATTTTATGCTCACCATCGTCATCCTAAGTTTCAGGTTGTGTTTTGGACTTGGTCAAACACTTTCCAAAAACAAACATTGTGTGTGACATATTCTCCCCATTGAGCATTAAGTCGTTGAATCAAATAGATTCTCAGTTATCAACAACTCTTTACTCTTGCAGAAGTCACTCCCTGCCATGTGCTATGAAGAACCACTATTAACAAACCAAATGTTATTAATAGTCCCTCTTGGATAATCCTGCACATCTAACAAGAAACATTAATTTGAAATTGGGACCCAAGCCATGGTAGTCATAGGTCATCCATCTGTATCAAAATAATAAACTTCACTCCATTCATAATTGAATCTCTCATCAATTTTTGGTGATTGCTTCGACGAGTCAGAAACAGAAACTTTAGATTTCCAAACATACTTCTGGTCATTAAGTTCTTTTTGCTTAAAATGTGAAGTGTTTGAACAATCATGTTCATTTGAAAAATGTTTAGATTGTGAAAGCTCTTGTTCTAAAAGTTTTCTCAATCTTTTGTTTCTCCTCCGTTTTTGAGGTCTAGAAAGCCTAACCTCAGATTTTGAATTACCCTTTGGTGTATCATTAGTTTTAACCACATTTGGGTTAACATAAGGCTTACCATGAGTTCTTACCTTTTCTGGAGTAACATGTCGGTTACCTTTGGCGTTGTGAGGACAAGCAATCCGAATACCACAAGACCACAATAAAAGCAAGATCTCTCCTCATGATATTCTCTCATATAAGGAATCTTCACACGATAAGATGCACTTGAAGAAGATTCGCCTTCATGAACTTCTTTTGGAGTTTGAGACTGAACAAACTTTTCTCAACATGTTTTGATTCAGGCTTCATCTTCTCAGGAACTACATGCTTCTTCCCTTTATTTTTGTAAGGACATTTCACCACAATGTGACCCATCTCATTACAATGAAAGCATGTAAGCCTGTCTTTATAATCTCTGACATATGGAACTCTCCTTGAATTTGAAGAACGTCCAAATGTATTATTTCCAGATGAATTAAAATCAACCTTTGAGTCTTCTTTCTTAACCTCTTTCGGTATCCCCTCTACCTTAGCTTCATCAAAATATTCATCATCACTCTCACCAGAATACACCATATCCTCACCCGTGACTGGATTCACTTTCAACACAGTCTTAGGATCTAAATCCTCATCTTTTATAATCTCAGGTGCAACAGAATAATTTCCGTTGACTGGTGGAGGAACATAGCCAATACCACTAGTTCCCTTCCCCTCTTTAGTATTACCATGATAATGTCCTAATAAGAATGATGAATTACCAAAGCTTTCTAACTTTCTATGCAATCTGATTACCTCTGCTTTAGATTCAGCTAGTTCCTTATCTTTCTCAACAAGATCATTATTTCTTTTCTCAATTTCTGCAAAGGACATATCCAGGTGATATGCCTTCTCTTTGATCTTCAAAGTTAGAGAATTTATATCCCTCTTCGGTGATTCTATCCTTTCAATACACACATTCTCATTATCCTTTAATTTTTGGTTTACCGTGTGCATCGATTTCGTATCATAAATGAGGTTGATGTCATCATCCATAAACCTCATCATTTTATCCTTCACTGAAATACAGGTAGAACAAAACGTTTCAGAGTTAGAAACTACCGTATCTGTAGGTCCCTCGGGTGTGGCGGATCGTCACATGCAAGTGGGTCTACTAGTCGGACCGGGTGCGGGATACCCGTGACTAGGTGGAGAGTCTTACGAAACAAAGTAAACTGACAAGATAATCACTATAAACGTTCGTCTATTATAAACAATTGAAGGTTACAGAGAGAAGTTCTGAGATTACAAAGTTCTACGTATTTGCTAATCTGAATGCCTATGATTGCGTACTTATCTACTGCCAACTATTCCTATTTATACATGACCTGATGCCTGCGCACTTAGCAAGTGCGTAGGGCAA
Source organism: Smallanthus sonchifolius (assembly GCA_023525975.1). NCBI lineage: Eukaryota > Viridiplantae > Streptophyta > Magnoliopsida > Asterales > Asteraceae > Smallanthus > Smallanthus sonchifolius. Next base: position 21,462,584 of record CM042039.1, read on the forward strand.
TTTGCTCATGCGTACTTAACAAGTACGCATAGGTACTCTTGCGTACTTGCTAAGTACGCAGAAACTGCTTCCTGCGCACATACAAGTGCGCAAAACACTTGGAGAAATCTGCAACAGTCAATATGTAAAAGTAAATACAACTCGATAACTAATACATACAGACACTTACAAACAAAGACAAATACATACATGAAAGTACTAAACTAAGACTCTATCTATCCAGAATCTATCCAGAGTGTTTTTCACAAGAAAGTGATTCAACAAACTCCCCCTTGACAATAGCTCTGGATCATCTTCGATCTTTAGTCTTCAGTCTTTGGTCTTCAGTCTTCACAGCTATGCATCTTTAGCTTCCATCTTCTTCTTATAGTCAAGGTGGAACATGATCACCTTGTCATATTTAGAAGCAAGGAATTTCGTCCATTCGCCCGTATGCATGCAATACTTGTCTGCTAGTGCCTCCAGATCTTTCACAGAGAAGTTAATGAAGTAAACTTCATCAAATACTCTGATTAGTTCCCTCGGCACTAAGCATCCACTTTCTGACCCCACCTTTCCAATCACCATAGCCTCGCCCGTCTTTAGATCTACGTACCAGTACCACATGCCACCGAGGATATCCTGAGATAACTTGCTCAGGGGAATCTTGGTTTCACATAGCACTGGCTTGTATACCAATTTCTTTAAGAATTTCTTAGTCACAGGATGTCTTGCTGTCTTATCCTTGACTCTCTTGGGCACTTGAGGATTGAACATATCAAAATTCCCAGATCTTGCTTCCCGCTGTAAAACCACCCACAAACCCATTGCCACTGCATGATTAGAATGAACCAGCAGCTCTCGGTTTGCTAGGTTCACAAGGTCGTATTTGGGTAAGGAGTTGAACGCTTCACTGGTTGGTTTCAAGTATTGAACGCCCCCCAGATCTTTTGATTGCGAACAACTGCTTATCCTCCTTGAACCTTACAGCCAAGATCATCCTTGTTGCCCCTTGTTTGTCTATGATAGACGTCTTTTGCCAAACAGGAGCTGGACCCTTAGATGAAGTAGAAGGCATATTTTTTTCTTTTGGTGCCTCCGGATCCATAGGTGTAGGGTCAACTGGGGAGGCTTCATTCGAGGCTTCCACATTACTAGCATGCTCGACTGAACCTGTGTCGAGCTGAGTTTAAAGGATGGAAACTCAAAGATCTCTCCATCTTCTAACTCATACTCTCCTTCCCCGTCGCCCTTGGGAATTTCAATTACTACATCCTCATCATCACCAGAGTCGATCTCTCCTTCTTCTAGGTTAAAGAGAGCATCGATCTGTGCTTCCTTGGAATAGTCAGGCTCTAAGTATAAGATCTCATCATCAGATAGATCCTTAAGCACCTCAGCCGCTGACTTTCCTTTGTCACCACCACCAGAGGTATCACCACCCTCTTGATGAGTAGACTCCCCTGAGCCATTGGAATAGCTGAGATGGGCACAATTGCTAAAGCTTGGTGCTCACCTCCACTAGGACTGGCTTTGGGATCCTTGTCTTTGTCGTCATCCTTAGTCAAGTCAACAGGATGACAAGCCTCATCACCAGTAGTTTTCTCCTTCTCTTTCTCCTTCTCCTTCTCTTTCTCCCTTTGAGCATCAAGCTTCTTGGTCAGATCAGCAATTAGTTTGACCATCAGCTCATGCTCTTTCTGTTGAGTATCAAACCTCAACTCTAGAGATGACCTGTGACCCAGAATCATTTCATTTGTCCTGATTAGAAGCTCGTTCTGGGCCATGACGTTCTTCAGTCTCTCGTCAGTCCCTGTTCTCTGGCTTCTTAGAATCCTAACTTCATCCACCAATAAATTATCATGTGCTTGTTGAGCGTCAGATTCCTCCTTTGACTTCCGAATAGTTTCCAATAATCCAGCAACTTGGGTTTCTAGAACATCTATCCTTGCATCATTAGGATCAGGATGTCTGGATGATGACGCTTCGGCATTGTGAATTAGGGAGGAGAAGATGGTGTCGAAGTCAAACCCTTGAGTAAATTCCCTATAGTTGAAGGATTGACTTAAAGGATCAATGGTGGTTGTTGGGATTGTGGATGTGATAACGATTGTAGGTGTTATGGAAGGGGTGATGGTGACTGACTCCGTGAGAATTGGAGTAGTCACCGCCACCTGGGCAGATGTGATAGGGAGGGTTACTATCACAGGAACCTCCTCTGTGATTGAAGTGACTGCCACGTCAGGTTGTACCTGTGGCCTCCTCCACTGTCTTCTGTATAGCTGCTATGAAGGTGGGGTGGAAGCTGAATCAGAACTCGCAGCTGAAACTTGTACTTGCTGCTGAGGACTCACCACCACCTCACTAGGAATAGGTTGTTGCTGCCTATCCCCCCTGTTCTTATGAACACTTTCACGTCTTTTCCTTTGAATAGCAGCGTCAGAGTCAGAATATGGCTCATATTCGCTGCTTGAAGCTTGTCGCTTTCTCTTTGAGGACGACTCTGGTAGGGTTACCTTTGTCGTTCTCCTTGGGTGTGCCTGAGATGCTGCATCATCGGAATCAGAAGAATCAAACTCAGACTCTTCCGAGTCGGATCCCTCAGCACCATCATGTCCTCCTTCTTTGTCTCCATTATCAGACGATCCATCTTCACTTTCATCTTCCTCTTCTTGTTGTTGTTGTTCATCTGAATGTTCACTAAACTCTGGCTCCGAATCGTGACTATACCATCTCCAGTGACCTCGTGCCATGTATGCTTCATTAATAAGGTGGCCAAAGAGTGATGTGTGCTCAGGGGTAGGATCTACACTGCCTGGCTTTAAAAACTGTGCAAACACCCTTTTGTCCACCCTTTTAACTTGCAATCTCTCCTCGATAGCAAGTAGGTTTGGCAATGCATCATTTATCAGAAGTTGCACAAACCTAGGGTATAACAAGAACCTGAACCTCTCAGCCGTGTTGATCTGGTCATTGATGGCTTTGAATTTGTATCGTGAGAAGTTGTAGCCATTGTTGAGAGATAAGCTAATCATGGCTGCAGCAAGGTCATGACCCATTGCATCATTTCCCTCTTTTCTTGAGGAGATGCACATGATCATGACGTGGGCAAAGTATCTCCATTGGTCAAGCACCCACATTTTCTTATACGAAGCATAGTCTCTCGCACCGACATATCCCATTCGTTGCCCCCAACAGCCATCCACAAAGTAGTCTGGATAGGCTGTCGGGTCAGTCGAGAGATCTCGGAATTGTAGGACCCTTCTAATTGTATCTTCAGAGAAGGCGATGTCATGACCAACCACGGTAGCCCTTATAACATTGGGGGATACCGTGCAATCATGCTCCGTAGTCTCCCAAAATTGCTCCAGTTAAGGTCTTGAAACGACCAGGTGAGCTGAAATAGCATAGCTGATTCTTGAACGGTTCAAGAAATCAACTATCTCTCGATACTGAAGCGCTGCACCCTTCCATTCTGGTTGAGTATTAGCTAACAGATTGAATTCGTTCGTAAATGCCCGAGCCATAATCTACAAAAACACACAGAAAACATAATCAGAACAACAAGTTTCATTGTAAATGAATAAACATGACGCAGTATAGCAGTTACCCTTTGAACTGAAATTTTAGACTTAGAAATTTTCCCAAGTGTTGGTCCTGCATACTTAGTAAGTACGCAGGAATTTCCTCTTGCGTACTTAACAAGTACGCTTGAGTTGCGTCTTGAATACTTGTTAAGTGCGCAGGAAACACACTTGTTTAAATTTTTAGAAGTTGTAAAAATCAACAGATGCTCAAACAAGGAGGTGGATTAGGTCACCACATGGTCGGAATCAGTGATCACGACCCATGGGACCAACCTTCACACCAAAGACTTGCTACACTAGTCTAATTTTGACCTAAACGACCACCCAGATGAACCGTCAGCCATCGAGGGTCTAAGTTCAAAATCAAGGGATTAAACGGACTGATTAAGGGTCGATCACTGTTTCTAATCAAGTTTTAATTATAAGGTTTTACCCAAACAACCCACAATTTGACCAAAAAACTTGAATTAAACCCTAAGATTTTCAAATGTTCAAATCGGTCCAAAATCATGATTTTTTTTTGGATGGATTGGCTCAATATTCTCACCGATCGATTGTTACACGATGATGATACTAGAGATGGAACAAGAAATCGGTTAGGAACACTCGGATTTTTTTTGAGTAAAAATTTTGCAGAGGGAAAATGAACAGTCGATATGTTTGAATGTGATAAAACTTTGAAATTTTCTAACTCCTGTTTATATACCCAACACCAAAAGGTCGTGCGTACTTGCTAAGTGTGAAAGCTTTAACTCCTGCGTACTTGCAAGTGCGCAAGACTTAACTCTTGGGTACTTGTTAAGTACGCAGGGCTTACTTCATGCGCACTTGTTAAGTACGCAGGTCTTACTTCATGCGCACTTGTTAAGTACGTAGGGCTTACTTCATGCGCACTTGACAAGTACGCAGAAACCCTTAAGTGAAACTTTCAACTCAAATTATGAAGATTTTGCAAGTCAAATAACAAACAAGATAAACAAAATTCAATCAAGAGGATTCACAATCAATTCAGGAAGGTTAAACACAAATATTTTGGTTTTTCTGATTAAGATTGAACTGTTCATAAACTTAAAATTTTTTTTTTTGATCGTTTCTAGATAGAAATATACACGTATTTACACAAACTATTTTTGATCAAAGACACAAGCAGAGGATCATATCAGGCTAACTTATAGCAAAAACGATACAATATAATATAAACATCAAAGAATATGGGAGCATGTCATGGATTACTATTTATTCGTACGTAATAAGCGCATAAACAAGTAATTCAAGTTGACAATATTATAAGATTTGAAACTATAAGCATCTTTGTATCACGTTCTTGTGTATTAAGTTATTAATTATAAGATATACAACGTGTACCCCACTGATATGCTACAATAATGTAAATTGCACTATCTCAAGGCATCTAAGATTTTCCCAATGATTTTCTAAATTTTCAGAATGAAGTTACATCAATTAGCATAGGAAAAATCAAGCAGAATCCATAAGGATTATCAGGAATCATAAAATTCAGAATCGAGTGATTCATGTGTCTTGGTTTCATATGATTTTCTTCATTGAATATCGGTATGATGATTCAAGATAATGAGTATGGTGTTTGAATAAGGTAAGGGAATCCAACTTTTATCTGGATTTGATTTCAATGAATCAGGAGTGATTCAATGGTGAATACATGCTCAACGGTTGATGTAGAGACATGTCTTGATTCAATCTCTCATTGCATACTTGTGAGTATGGGCAATGAGATGAACCGCATTAATTGTGCTAACGACATAACCCGAAACTGATCTCAAAAGAAAATTATTGCCAAAATCTAACATCCTTTATCTAATAATGATCTTTTCTATTCTTTTACGCACACACACTAGCAAACATTGGTTAAAATCATAGTTGTAATATAGACTTTAGTTTCCATACTACTAGTGATTCAAAGACGCATACAGCCTACTGCTAATTCAAATTATTTGTAAATAAGCAGATTAAAGACATAATAATTACACAATTAAGTAAGCATGACACAATCATTTCCCATATGAGCAGTCTGTGACGTTTAGATCATTTCTGATGTACTATCATTTCCTCTTTTCTCAAGTTAACTTTGAAATTTTCTCCATTTTCTATTTTGTTTTTGATTTTGTAAAATGTTTTTGAAAGTTAAAAAAAACTATACATAAAACTTAAAAGAAAATAAAATTTTAACTTTCATGAATTGAATTGATTTAAGAAAAACAAGTTTTTCACTCAGGATTAAACATTCCTATCAAGTTGACAAGATGCTCAAAACGGGATCGATCAAAAGCCTTTGTGAAAAGGTCAGCAAGATTGTCATCCGTGTGAACTTTAATAAGTTCAATTAAATGCTTTTCAGCCCAATCACGGATGAATTTATGGCGAATTTCTATATGTTTAGTTTTGGAATGTTTCACCAGGTTATTTGTGATGGACATTGTGGCATTGTTGTCAATGAACAAAGGAGTTCCAGTGAAGTTCAAGCCATAGTCTCTCAATTGCTACTGAATCCACAATATCTGAGAGCAACCGCTTGCTGGAACAATGTATTCTGCTTCACAAGTTGAGACAGAAACCGTTGACTGCTTCTTAAACTGCCAGGAAACCAGTCAGTCTCCTAAGAATTGACATCCACCAGAAGTTGACTTTCTGTCAAGGTTACAACCGCCATAGTCTGAATCAGTGTAGGCTTTGAAGTCGAATGATTGCTGCTTAGAGTACCAAATACCCAATCGAGATTTCCCTTTCAAGTATCTGAAAATTCTCTTCACGGCTATCATATGTGACTCCTTCGGTTGAGACTAAAACCTTGAGCACAAGCACACATAAAACATTATATCGGGTCTTGAATTTGTGAGATACATAAGAGATCCGATCATCCCACGGTACAATCTGCAATCCACAACCTTTTCATCTTTGTCAGGATGCAGACCATGATTGACTGGGATAGGTGTGCCATAAGTACTGCTATCATTCATCTTGTATTTTGATAAGATGTCCTGCACATACTTAGTTTGATGTAGATAAATGCCATCCTCTCTTTGACTGACTTGCAGACCTAGGAAGAATGGCAATTCACCCATGTTACTCATTTCAATCTTGGACTTCATCACCTGCTCGAATTCCCTACACATCCCTTCATTGGTAGATCCAAAAATAATGTCGTCGACGTAGACTTGTACAAGAAGAATGTCACCTCCTGCTTTCCTAATGAAGAGGGTCGAATCAATCTGTCCACGGTCGAAACCATTAGACAGTAGATGTTTAGATAATGTCTCATAACATGCCCGCGGTGCTTGATGAAGACCATAAAGTGCTTTGTCGAGCTTATACACTTTATTGATATTATGCGGATCTTCAAAGCTGGGAGGTTGAGTGACATAGACCTCTTCATGAACTTTTCCATATAGGAAAGCACTCTTCACATCACGTTGATAGACCTTGAAGCCGACATACGTGGCATAAGCCAAGAACAGTCGAATGGCCTCAATTCTAGCAACTGGGACATATACTTTCGTGTAATCCAAGCCCTATTATTGATAAAAACCCTGAACAACCAATCTTGCTTTGTTCTTCACAACCACATGACGATCATCCGTCTTGCATTTGAACACCCATCTGGTTCCAATTGGCTGAAAACCTTTTGGCAAGTCAACCAAATCCCACACGTGCAACATTTGGAATTGAGACAATTCATCTTGCATCGCCTCAATCCAGCAGTTGTCAGTGAGAGCCTCCTTCACATTTTTCGGCTCTAACTGGGACACGAATGTAGCATGCAGACACGGTTTCATGACACCAGTGTCAAGTATCTCTGAGTAAAGACTAGTGTTCTCTGCAATGGTCCGATGACAAGTTTGAACACTGGCATGAGGATCACCAATAATGTTGTCAATTGGATGATTCTTATGCACTCTCGCCTCTGGTACATTCGGTTCCTAAATTTCTGAATCGAGATTCTTGCCTAACTCCCCTATTTCTTGTGTTCTAGAAGAAGAGGATTCAATGTTAATTGGATCAGCTGGAGCTTCATTTCTTACAGTTGTGTTAGGATTAGCTTGAGCGTCATCTCCATTAACATGAATATCTTCACTGTCATCACCATTAAGAGTTCCAGATGTAGATGCAGCATTGGAATTAGGAGTTACAATCGGTACAGTAGCACGAGTAGAGAAACTGGAGTCGTCGCTGCCACCCAATAATTCATAAACATTTACGGCGTCAACTGCAGATAGATCAGGAAGATTGAATGACTTGAATAGCGCATCATAATCAAAACCCCAAGCTGGACCTGTTGGTTCTGGTGGAATGCTGTGTTTACTGCAATCCACTTCAAACCATTCCTCGACAGTACGAGTTCCTATATTATACACTCTCTTGACAGGCGAGTTGGCGACGTATCCTAAGAAGATGCCTTCCACCGCTTTTGCATTAAACTTAGACTGGCGGTCTTTGTACTGTAGCAATAAGGAACAGGGACTACCAAAAGGAACTAGGTAATCAAGATTGGGAAGTCGATTGGTGATCAACTCGTAACAAGTCTTGTTGTGCCTCTTCACAACCAGAACTCTATTCAAGACGTGATGTAGAACCAAAGACTGATTGCTACCAAATTATTCTAAGTACAAATGCTGCTGATAGGCTTATCAGCAGCATTCAACACTTGTTGCTGCTGATAGGCTTATCAGCAGCATTCAACACTTGTTGCTGCTGATAGGCTCATCAGCAGCATTCTGCACAAGTTGCTGCTGATAGGCTTATCAGCAGCGGTCTTCCATGTTTGCTGCTGATAGGCTTACCAGCAGCAACCTTCACTCTTGCAGCTGATAGCCTTATTCACTGAAGACCAAACGTTGCAGCTGACTATCCAGGCCAAGCGTCTCTGACACCTTTCTGCAAAAGCAACTGACAGACTCAAAGCAGAAGGAACCGCTATGGTCAACCAATGACGGACAACAATACACTTCTCCAAGCATGCAAACAATCATGAATAAAGAAAACGTTTCAGTAAAGTTAACTAGATTAGCCTTTACGTGTAATGTAAATTAATAAATAAGATCAACGGCTTGTGTTCGATCTGATCCTTAGAATCAAGGGTCTGTCTTGATTCTAAGTTACTATAAATACTGAGTTGCCACTTCATTGTAAGTGTGTCTTGATAGTGCTTGTAGTGCTTGTCATACTTATTCATTGAGTTTCTCACTTGTAATCTTTGCATTCACAAAAGCTTAATACAACAGTGTTTATCAGTATTCTTTGTGTTTACTTGATTATAAATTGTGTAGTTGATTTTGTTTCCGCCAACCTCAACTAAGAACAGAACCATCTTGTATTCTCAAGATCCTACAAGTGGTATCAGAGCTTTGGCTCAGATTAAACAAACTAACATTTGTTTAATCATCTCTGGTTCTATTCTAAACTCTCTCTTTGAACAAGTCACCCAAAATCAAAACAAAAATGGCACAGAGCAATGGCTTTGAAGATATTGGCAGCATCAACCGACCACTAAGGTTGGTATCTGGAGAAGACTATGACATGTGGAAAAATCGAATGGAAAGCTTCTTCTGTTACCAAGAATACGGAATGTGGAGATCCATCAAGGAGGGTCCATATATTCCCATGGTGGCCTCTGCTGATGGTGGAGGGATACAAGTCCCGAAGGAAACCTCCAAGTACTCTGAAGAGGACATCAAGAAAATGGAGGTGGACTTCAAGGCACTAGGAGCCATCCAAATGTGCCTTCCGAATGAAGTCTTTCACAACTTCAGAAGCTACAAAACTGCCAAGGAGCTCTTGGAGGCGCTGGAGAAGATGTTTGCTGGCTCTGAAGAAGTCAAAGAGAACAGAAGGGACATACTGAAGCAGCAGTATGAGAACTTCGTTTGGAGGGAAGGTGAGTCCTTAACTATTTTATATAACAGATTTACCTATCTTGTAGGTGAACTGCAGTGCTCCAAGGTAAAGCTGGAGAATGAAGACATTCTCAAGAAGTTCATAAGATCTCTTCCTAGTTGTTGGACATTATACACTGTGTCCATCAGAAGAACAGAGAATCTGAAGACTCTTCTGATGACTGAGCTCTTTGGCATGCTCAAAACCTATGAATTAGAAATGATTCAAGCTAAAGAAAGGAGCTCCAGTTATCAATCGGCTACCACTTCCTCCACTACCTCCTCAGCGCTTCACTCTGATCATTCCGGTCCTAGTGCAAGCAGCTACTATCCTCCCATTGTTACTCACCCTCAGACCCCAACCGCTTCACAATCTAACTCATCACCATTTCTTATTGAGGCACCTCCTCAACAGCCAACCTCTACTGCTTTTGTCTCTGACAACTCAAGCAGCATGTATTTCATAAAAGAGGATCTGGAATGCTTTCATCCAGATGATCTTGAAGAAATGGATATTCAGCACTCATATGCCATGCTCTCCCTCAGAGCAAAAAGGTTCTATTCTAGAACCAGAAGATCATTTCCAAGCAACAACTCAAACAGCAGAGTTGGGATTGATAAAAGCAAGATCCATTGTTACAACTGTAACCAAATGGGTCACTTTGCTAGGGAGTGCAAGGCACCTAAAGCCAATCAGGGTGCCGGCCATCAAAGACAAGCCTACCAAAGTCAGCCCAGACAACAGCAGCAGCAACAAACTCCCCCAGCACAAACTGCAGCTTGTGCAAATGTTGGAACTACAGAATTCGACTAGAGTTTTCTATATGAAGATGTTCCTGTCTCCAACCAAGCACTTATGGCAGACACTGCAGAGATACCACCTTAGGTATTTGAACATCTATGCTCTCAAGCTTGCATTGATAAAGTTTTAGGTTATAGAAAACATAACCAAAACCTTATAGATCAAAATGAAGAGTTTCTTCAAATGAAATCTGAGTTCAAAAAGGTTGAAATCACTTACAAAGAAAAAATTGAATGCCTTAAGAAAGAGATTTCATCTCTAAAACATGAACAAACCAATCTTGAAACTCAGATTGATGATCTATTAGTAAAACTTAAATCAACCAGAGCTGATCTGGCAGAACAAAAAGTTCATGTTGAAAAATATGAATTTTCTTCTAAAAAGCTACAGAGACTTCTAGATATTCAAGTCCATGAAAAGGTAAAGATTGGAGGACTTGGATATGGCAAGGAACAATATAATACTGTTCCTCATCCAGCTGACTATGTTGCCATCTATGAACCAAGCTTCGATGTTGCAAAACTCGACACTGCAAACTTATAAGGTGTGATCAGGGAACAGAGTTCAAAAATCACACTTTGAACAGTTTCTGTGAGAGCAAGGGCATTGAAAGGCAGTACAGTGCTCCAAGAACTCCTCAACAAAATGGGGTTGCTGAATGAAGAAACAGGACTCTGATTGAATCAGCAAGATCTATGCTGGCTGACTCAAAGCTGCCCCTTACTTTCTGGGCAGAAGCAGTAAGCACAGCTTGTTATGTGCAGAATAGAGTCCTTATTGTTAAACCTCTCCAGAAAACTCCGTATGAACTCTGGCTCAAAAGAGTTCCCTACATTGGCTTCCTGAAGCCCTTTGGATGTCCATGTACCATCCTCATCACACATGGAGTTCTTCCTAAATTCGGTGCAAAGTCTGATGAAGGTTACTTTGTGGGTTACTCCTCTCAATCGAAGGCCTACCGAGTGTTCAATTCTAGGACTCGGATTGTGGAAGAATCTGCTAATGTGGAATGCAGGGAACACGTTGTCTGTGAACAAGGCAAAGGTCCCAACTGGCTTTTTGATATAGACTCCTTCACCCAGATATTTGAGCCCCTCATATTCTCAAATATGGAGCCTCCTTCTTCAAACTCAACACCTTCTACCTCAACCTCTTCTTCTGACTACAGACTGGAGTTTCCCAGTCCCTACATCAGGATGAAAAGGCCATCCATTGATCCTCCATCAGTGGCAGAAGCTATTGAAGCCAGTGCAGGTGGAGCCGGTACATCCAACACCACAAGCAGCAATCTCTCTGACAATGAAATCCTAAATGAAGCCTCCTCAATTCATGATGAAGAGGCCTCTGATGCTAATGCTGCTGACTATGTGGAACACAATGATCAGATCCTCCAGGCTCCTCTCCACACATCTGAAGACAATACTGATCTAAACCACAGTAATCTTGAAGAGGGAATACGGCTGGATGTGATACCTGCTCAGAGAATAAACAAAGAGCATCCTCTGAAAAGCATCATTGGCCAAGTCCACACAGGCATCCAGACAAGAAGTAAGTCTCATGAAGCCAACATTTGTTTGTTCTCTTGCTTTCTATCACAGGTGGAACCCAAAAGGATTGATGAAGCTCTCAAGCACAACAGCTGGATTGAAGCAATGCAGGAAGAATTGCTGCAATTCAAAAGACAAGATGTTTGGAAGCTTGTTGATCTTCCACCTGGTCAAACAGCCATTGGAACAAGATGGGTTTTCAGAAACAAGCAAGATGAAAGGGGCATCGTAGTCAAGAACAAAGCCAGACTGGTAGCTCAAGGTTACACTCAAGAAGAAGGCATTGACTATGATGAAGTTTTTGCTTCTGTTGCCCGTCCGGAAGCCATTAGAATTTTTCTGGCTTATGCAGCATCCAAAAACTTTATGGTCTATCAAATGGATGTGAAGAGTGCCTTTCTGTATGGCACGATTGATGAAGAGGTCTATGTCATTTAGCCTCCAGGCTTTGTAGATCCTGCACATCCAAATAAGGTCTTAAAACTGGACAAAGCTCTCTATGGCTTACACCAAGCCCCAAGAGCCTGGTATGAAACTTTATTTGGATATCTACTTAACAACAACTTCAGAAGGGGGGCCATTGATCAGACACTTTTCATCAAAGATGAAGGGGGCGAAATTTTGTTGGTCCAGATTTATGTCGATGACATTATCTTTGGATCTACAAGAAAGAAGCTCTGCAAAGACTTTGAAGTTCTGATGCATTCCAAATTTGAAATGAGTTCAATGGGTGAACTAAATTTCTTTTTAGGACTTCAAGTCAAGCAGGTACCAACTAGAATCTTCATAAGTCAATCCAAGTATGTCAAAAGCATCTTGGAGAGGTTCAAAATGACTGACTGCTCTGCTGCAAGAACTCCTATGCAAGTGCACCATCAATTATCTCCGGATAAAGAAGGACAAGACACTGATCAACATCAGTACCGAGCAATGATATGGTCTCTCATGTACCTCACTGCCTCAAGACCAGATATCATGTTTGCAGTCTGTCTCTGTGCAAGATTTCAAGCAGCTCCAAAAGTGTCTCATCTTCAAGCTGTTAAAAGGATCCTTAGATACCTAAAGGGAGCTCCAAAGCTTGGGCTTTGGTATCCAAAGAATGAAAATGTCAATCTATATGCCTACACTGACAGTGACTATGGGGGTTGTAACTTGGACAAAAAGTCCACATCTGGGGGATGTCAATTTCTTGGAGGAAGGCTCATCTCATGGCAATGCAAAAAGCAAACATGTGTTTCTACTTCAACAGCTGAAGCAGAATACATTGCAGCTTCAAGCTGCTGTGCACAGGTCATTTGGATCCAAAATCAAATGCTTGACTATGGAATGACCTTCATGCAGACTCCAATTCACATTGACAACATGAGTGCTATCTCTATCACAAACAATCCGGTGCAGCACTCAAAGACAAAGCACATCGACATCAGGTACCATTTCATAAGAGATCAAGCTGAGAAAAAGAGAATTATTTTAACCAAAGTTCATACAAATGAGCAATATGCTGATCTGTTTACAAAACCTTTTGATGAAGCTAGATTCAGATATTTAGTTGAATCAATTGGTATGATGAACTTTGATAAAAATCCATCTCAAGTTTCTCCTTAAAATGTGCCTTTTTGTCTCTTGTTGTAAATAAAAGTTATGGGTCAGCAGCATTTTTGTCCTTCAGTTGCTGACAGGTAAAAGCATCAGCAGCAAAAGTTTTGCCACTGATAGCTTTAAGTTATCAGCAGGTACATGTTTCCTGCGGATAGCTTTAAGGCTTTCAGCAGCAATTCCTTTGTTGCGGATCTTTAAACTTTTCAGCAGCAAAATCTGCTGCTGACAGACTTATCTTTCCGCAGCAACCAAGTTTGCAGCTCATAGGCTTATCCATCAGCTGCAACCAATTTTGCTGCGGATTCTCTTATCTTTCAGCAGCAACCAAGTTTGCTGTTGATGGGTGAACTTAAGTCTAAATTAACTTTTACCCGCTGTAAAAGTAAATATCGTCAGTCTTCACCATGACTGCTCGAGTGTTTTACAGCTGTAACAATGAAAAGTGAAACAGGTTGTACTGTACAAGTAGAGTTGCTTTTTCTCCGTCTGCCGTTATATCACCAACTCAAATCATCCCTCTACCTCTTCACATTCTATTTCAAACCTATCTCCCCTCACTTTCTCTCCTGTCCCCACAGCATTCAAAGCCCTCCACAATTAATCACCATTCTTACTCCTTTCTCTCTTCCCTCCAAATCCATACCAATGGCAGGCGCAGACATAAACAACCCCAACGACAAGTTCTCCCCATATCACAACCTAACTGCATACCTAATCAAGGGCAAGAAATCCTAAGGTTTCGACGGTATGATCGACTTCCTCTGTCGGTCCAAAATTTACCATGCCCTAACCGTCAACCCAACCATATATACTTCACACATGGAAGATTTTTGGAGCTCAGCCGTGTATTTTACTGAACAGGGCACTCCTCAAATCAGAGGCACAGTAGACGGTAAGGAAATAATCATCACTGAAGCAAAACTCCGCCAACACCTCAAGCTTCAGGATGAAGGGGACGCCCTCTCTTACCCAAGAGACGTATACATGAGGACCTTTGTATCCATAGGGTACACTGGGAATCAAACAGAGTATACGATAGAGAAAGCACTCATGGGTCCGAAATGGAAGTATCTCTGCCACACTCTTTTCCAGTGCATATCTCAAAAGAGGAGTGGCTGGAACCAACTCAGCTCCGGACTTGCGTCGGCAGTTCACGGTATGATAACAGGAGCAGGTTTCAGTTTTTCCCACCTCATTCTTGAAGGTTTGAGATACAACCTTCAAGAAGGGGTGAAATCACAGTTCTTGATGTACCCAAGATTCTTACAGGAAGTGTTCAATTTTGAGCACCAAGATCTTTCAAAAACTGCAAGAATCTACTCAATACTGGGACAAAAGAACAACATTTTTCAGAGCATGAGAACAGTTTCATCAAAGTTCTCAGGGGCCGATGTTCCATTGTTATCTACAATGTTGAACACACATAGTGCCAGGGTGACAGTTCAGCAAACCTAGCTGATACTGATCCCACACCCTCCACCTCATTGCCACAAACTCAACCCACTGTTTCCCTTGATCGAACCCCTGTGCATTCTACTGAGGATGCACAGGCACATACATTACTCACCCCCAGTTTGATTGCTCAACCGGAACACAGGGCCCCGGTTGCAGCCAAGTATACAAGGAAGAGGGGCAAGAGAACTCCTTCTTCTCTTGCCTCCAAGGCCCAAACCCAAGCCAACATCCCTCACTCAGAATCACAACATTCTAGTGAGAATATCATAAGGGAAAGCCACATTGCTAGAGAGACTCCTTCAAAAGTCTCTCTATTAGGATTAGGATCACTTCCCGGATCCATAGAACTGCCCTTCGAGCCATTCCTCTCTTCTTTGAACTTAAGTGTAGAGGAACCTGACCAAAGTAAGGTACCTTCTCCAACTGCCACTATCAAGGAGGTACTGATTGGTCTTGCTTCCGAAACACCCAACCCAAGTTCCTCACCCTTGAAGGTCTACTCTGGGAGTATTGAAAGAGTGGATGTGGACGAGGCTGTCACTACTGCTGGTCCATCAACTGACCAGGAGGACAGTGACAACATCTTTAAGACCTCAACCACGGCAACTCACGGTGAGGGTGTTTCTTTGGAAACTCCCTTCACTGAGAGGAATCCCAGGCGCCAAGAAACCGCGGGTGATGGGGATGCTGAGGCTAGGCCTACGGCCCCATCTGGGTCCAAGGATTCCACAACTGTGGATGAGGACAGACTGAAACTTCATAACATGGAATTGACGGCCAGGGTGGCTATGCTAGAGGCTGAAATGTCCAAACTAAGACACCAATTCGCTATGCATGAAGCCCATCAATGCCCAACTTTAGCCTCTCCCTCTCTTGTATCAGTAGGCACCCAAACTGATGCTTACCTGTCTGCTGATGCAACCAAAAAGGGGGAGATGGTTTCTATGGAAGATGATACAGACAGTCTTGACGACTGGATTCAAGAGCAGTTTGTACTTCAAAGCTCACAATACAAGCCAGCTTTTGTCCAAGTTCATGACCTGCCAGCCCCAGATAACGAAGATGAAGAGATATCTGAAGACTGGCAGTTGGTCGTCAGGGCTGTCGATGAAATGCTGAATGATGCTGAAGACACAGATCAAACAAATGCATCATTCAGCATCCTTCCACAAGCAGCAGCCATCATAGGTCAATCCACTACCCCCCAAATCTTCAAATCTTCAAAGAAGCTAGAGTTTGACTCTATTCTAGCTTGGGGGTATGATGGATTAGCTGAGAGGTTTTGGATTGGATGGGAGTTCAGCAGAGTAGAAGAACTGAACTAGAACTCTCTCAATGCCCTCCAAGTCCTAGAACTGCATCTAACTGACTGCATCAACACTTCAGCAGATCTCTCAGCTGAACTTGCCATTGGCAGGTTCCATGACCTGATGGAGGATAATCTACCCAGGTTCCAAAGATTCCTACAAGCAGCACATCGGGTAGCTTATCCTGAATCCTCGGGGCCGCAGAAAGAAGACTGACTCCTAGCAATCTTGAAATAACAAGGAGCAGTCTTCTCACTGAAGAAGAAGTTCTGGGCCTTCGAAGATTCCTGTATGCCTTCCTGGTCAAGGACTTGGATGTGCTAGGTTGGGTGAGCACTAAGTCTCTTGACCACACTTTTCTGCTCAGCAACGGCTCCTCTCTCATCATCAACACCAGAAACATCCTTCATCTGCCCTCAGACTTTCTCTTCAAGATCTATCTACTCAGAACAAACATCTGCAATGTCAACTTACTTGAAAGCCAGGCAATGATAGATACTGTCAGAGCCAAACTTGAACAAGTAGGAAGAATTACTGAGGCAGTATATGTGTCAAACTCTGACACTGACACTGACTCAGCTTCCCCTCGAGTTAACATCTGCACTGCAGCTTATGAGTCAAGATCAACTATCAAAGAAAAACTGAGAGAAATAGAAGGTCCTGAGTATCAACTTGATGAAGACGATGACCTTCCCCTATTCACATCTCAAATTGCCAATGAAGCCGAGGCAGAGATCCCAACAGCACAACAATCAGCTGTTTCTGTGATCAGTGAAGCCAGAGCAGAGGCATCCAATGTTAATAAAGGGAAGGGCATCATGACAAAAGAGGATGAAGAGAGGTTGCAAAAGGAAAAGAAAGAGAAAGAAGAGAGAAGAAGGAAAAGAGAAGAAGAAGAGTTGGCTGAAGAGATGGCTCAAAAACAAAGGCATGAAGATAGAAAGGAAGCAATTCTTCTCAGACAACAGACAATCCAGCTGTGTGCCAAACAGCTGGATGAAATGAAGGTAAAAGTCCTTGCAGGGTCTCAAGTTGAGGAAGATGAACAACTTGCTAGACAGCTGCAGGAACAGTTTGCAGAAGAAGAAGAAGAATAAGCTAAAGAGAAAAGGAAGGAAGATGCTAAGTTTAGAATCACTGATTCTAAATTAGCAAAAGAATTAAGGGAGGAGTGGACTGAAGCTCTGATCTCTCAAGGTGAGGATGAAGACTACCTTGAAAAACTTTCAAACAAAGAGATCTACAGAGCCTTCATGGTTCAGCAAGGTCAGTTGGCAAAGAAGAAAAAGGCTGAAGAAGAAGAAAAAGCCAAACAACAGTCCAAAAAGACCATTGCCTTCAATAAAAGGACCCATGAAGAAAGGAAGGTCATGATTGACTTCCTTAAGGCCAGAGGAGATAGTGGAAAGAGGCTAGGTCCTATGAATTTCATGAACCTGCAAGCCCTCTACTTTAAAGTTAAAAAGGATGAGGAAGAAAGACTAAGGAAGAAGGGCTCCAAGAAAAGGGTACTTATCAAAGAAGATGAAGAACCAAAGACAAAGAAACCCAAGCCTTCTCCCTCACCTACCTCTTCCTCAGTCCATCATCCTTCCACTATCCTCCCCAAACCTTCCACTCCTCCACCCAAAAAGTCCAAGTCATCCCACCCAGCTCCCACTCATCAACAGCCTCCCTTGAAGATACCCAAACCCACTCCTAAACCAGAAGACTCAAGAAATATAGTTAACTGGTTCCACAATTCACAAGATCAAGTGTTTGAGATCTTCAGGGGGAGAACTGAGAGAAGAAGATCCTCTTACAGGTCTGTTGATGAGGTTCTGTAACTACCTGATTCTGATCTTCAAAGAATTTTAGAGCAGGGTGAAGCTAATGAGCCTGCAAAT
Organism: Smallanthus sonchifolius; assembly: GCA_023525975.1. Lineage (NCBI taxonomy): Eukaryota > Viridiplantae > Streptophyta > Magnoliopsida > Asterales > Asteraceae > Smallanthus > Smallanthus sonchifolius. The sequence continues at coordinate 21,480,652 of CM042039.1, forward strand.
GAGAGTGGGAAACGTCTTGTGCTAGCAATCAAACACTACTTCAACCCTAGCAAAGATGTGATCATAAACATCAAACCACTCAAGTCCCACTCTCCATTTGTATCTTGGACCTACAATGCTGATTTGGATGAGTTCACACTGACTGATGTAAAGAAGCAGCAGATGAGATGTTCAAGCAAAGCAATCTACAAAATGCAACACAAAGACATCAAGACTCTGTCTGAACTTCCACTGAACAATCCCAGCAAGGATCCAAGAGGCTATGAGGTTGAAAGGATAGTCAGCCACATGCAAAAGCTTCAGCAGCAAAGTGATTAGAAGAATTTTTGGTTGCATCAGTCTAGGGGGAGTTTGTAGAACCAAAGACTGATTGCTACCAAATTATTCTAAGTACAAATGCTGCTGATAGGCTTATCAGCAGCATTCAACACTTGTTGCTGTTGATAGGCTTATCAGCAGCATTCAACACTTGTTGCTGCTGATAGGCTCATCGGCAGCATTCTGCACAAGTTGCTGCTGATAGGCTTATCAGCAGCGGTCTTCCATGTTTGCTGCTGATAGGCTTACCAGCAGCAACCTTCACTCTTGCAGCTGATAGCCTTATTCACTGAAGACCAAACGTTGCAGCTGACTATCCAGGCCAAGCGTCTCTGACACCTTTCTGCAAAAGCAACTGACAGACTCAAAGCAGATGGAACCGCAATGGTCAACCAATGACGGACAACAATACACTTCTCCAAGCATGCAAACAATCATGAATAAAGAAAACGTTTCAGTAAAGTTAACTAGATTAGCCTTTACGTGTAATGTAAATTAATAAATAAGATCAACGGCTTGTGTTCGATCTGATCCTTAGAATCAAGGATCTGTCTTGATTCTAAGTTACTATAAATACTGAGTTGCCACTTCATTGTAAGTGTCATACTTATTCATTGAGTTTCTCATTTGTAATCTTTGCATTCACAAAAGCTTAATACAACAGTGTTTATCAGTATTCTTTGTGTTTACTTGATTATAAATTGTGTAGTTGATTTTGTTTCCGCCAACCTCAACTAAGAACAGAACCATCTTGTATTCTCACGATCCTACACGTGACAAGCTGTATTAACTGCTTCTGCCTAGAACGTGACAGGAATCTTTGCATCCGACAGCATAGTCCTTGCAGTCTCAATCAATGTTCAATTCTTCCGTTCTGCAACTCCATTCTGCTGTGGTGTGTACGGGGCGCTGAATTCATGACGGATCCCCTTCTTGAGACAGAAAAGTTCCTTAAAATTATTCTTGAACTCAGTTCCATTGTCACTCCTTATTCTTCTAACCTTCAGCTTGCAAAGAGATTCTAAGCTCAGGATCAGGTATTGAAGAATATCAGCAGTCTCGTCCTTAGTACCTAAAAAATGCACCCAAGAAAAACGTGAGAAATCATCAGATACAACCAGATAGAACGACTTACCTCCAATACTCCTGATACTTATGGGGCCAAACAGATCCATGTGTAATAACTCCAAAGGGGAATCAATGGAGTTTTGGAGCTTGGGCTTGTGAGACTTCTGTTGTTGTTTGCCCTTTTTACAAGTCATACAGTCATCTGCAATGGTAAATCTCAGCTTTGGAACCCCGGTTAGCAAACCGTTTCGGACAAGATGGTTCATTTTACGATACGAAATATGTCCGAGTTTCCTATGCCACTAGATAGAGTCAAGCTCTGTCGCTTTGGTAAGCAAACAAGTAGCAACTGATGAGGTGGTTGTTGCCACGCTCATATCAATCTGATATGTGTCGTTTGTCCTTGGCGCTCTCATCAGGATCCAATCTTCAGGAACTTCAAAACCAGGCTTAAGAATCAAGCATTCATTCTTATCAAACATCACCGAGTACTCCTTGTCGCACATTTGAGAGACACTCAATAGGTTATGCTTCAGCTGCTCGCAAAAGTTGACATTGTCAAAACTTACACAACCATTTGATACCACGCCTTGACACGTGATACTGCCGCCTTTCTCTCCAGCAAAGGCCACATAGCTGCCTCTGAATGGTTTCACATCTTGAAGCAAGGCCATGTTTCCTGTTATGTGCCAGGAGCATCCACCATCTACATACCAGCGGTTAGAGATAGTACCCTTCGAACGTCCCTGCACGAGTCACAAAACGAATTAGTTAGATTTGGAGACCCAAGCCATATTGGTCTTGGGTCGTCTATCCTTTTCAAAATAAACTACCTCTTTTAACTCACAGTCGTGATGACTGTTCAAAATAGATGAATCTTTAAAAGAATTAGGACTAGGAGATTAAGAATTTTTAGATTTGGCAGTCCAGGACCTCTTCTTTTTCTTAACCGGAACAGTAGACTTTGGTTCAACAACAACAGGTGAACTTGTGGAAGCTTCACCTGATTGAACTGAAGTCAACTGCTCTAGCTTTCTCAACCTCTTATTCCTTCTCCTCCTCTGTGGCTTAGAGAGTTTCTCCACAGGTTTCTCACCGGTACGTGTACTACCAGAGGTAGATACACAAGGTACAACTGGTTGCCTTACCTTTCTTGAAACAGATGGTTTGGCCTCAGATTTGATCTTTGGCTTTCCCATCGGTTTAACTGGTGGTTTCACCACATTTTGTTTTGGACATTTGGGAGGTTTCACTGATGGCGACTTAGGGATGACAACCGGTTGTGAAACAATAGGCCGTTTCCCTTGGTTCTTTGAAGGACAATTCACAAAAATGTGACCAACCAAGCCAAAGTGAAAGCAAGTCCTCTTGTCTGTGTAAGTTCTCCTGTAAGGCTCATTAGATCTGGCATTAGATGACTCAGCATTATGAGCAGGAGGAGTTGGTTTGTGAACAAGAGTTTGACCCGATACAGATTGGTTCTTGGGAGTATAGTATTTTTGCAAATTTTCTTCGTAACCAAGCCCATAGTGAGCTAAAAAAGCCAATTTCTTTACTTGATTAAGATTTTTATACCCCCCATAAAGCATTACCTTTATTTTATCATTAGATTCAATGATATCGGGTTCAATTAAAATACAGTTATCACTATTAGTGATAATGTTTTTCTTGACTTTCTGTTCAGATAACAACTCCTCAGATACTACTCCTTCAAGACAAGTGTTAACCGACCTATCATCAGAAGTAGTAAAGAACTCCTCATTAGATGTGGAGTTAGCCTTACTTGAGGAATCATCCCTTTTAGAGGAGTCATCCTTTCCTGAGGACTCATCAAGATAAGTTAGATCAATGTCTACTAAGTTGTTGACAAACTTCCCGCTAACTGGTGGAGGAGTGGCATTAGTACCCAACCCTAAGCCATTCATTTGCCTCACTACAGATTTGTAGTGTTCCACCATAAAACGAGAGTTTTTCAACTTCTCATTAGAACATTTCAACTGCAAGATTTCATTTTGCAGCTTGTTAATTTCATTGTTCCTTTTCTCCAACCCCTTATATGCAATATCCAAGTGAAGCTGCTGATCGCTCATTTTTAGTGAATACTCACGTTTTTTCATTTTTCAACGTTTCAATTGAATCTTTAAAACGTTTTTCATTTACTTTGTAGCTTAACGCTGCAATACGAAGGGGTTCGACCTTGTCTTGAAGCTTAGAGTTTTCAATTTTTAAGCCTAGACATTTGGAGCAAGAAATAATAGAAAAAGGATTAGAATGTACCTCATTTAATGAACTTGTTGCCTCTCCAATGGCCATGAGGGCAACAACAGTAGTAGATTCCCCTTTATCAGCTACAGAAGCTTCCTTTTCTTCAGTTACCTTCTCCTCAGCTTCCTTTTTCTCAGCTTCCATCAACTCCATGATCTCAGCCATGAGACCAACTTGAGTTTGTGCAATGATGGCATCTTCCAGATGAACACCCCAATCAAAGTTGTCGTCCTGTTGAGCTACCAGTGCATTGGACGTTCCACTTTGGCTTGATTGTGGTTGTTTGAGTTGTTGTAGCCATGGCTGTTTCCTTGGCTAGGTTTGGTGAAACCCGAAGCCGATGCTCTGTCTTTTTAACATTCACGAGCAAAGTGTCCATAGTTTAGACACTTATAGCATTTGGCCTTGGATTTGTCAAAACCAACCTTGGCATTAGAATGCCTGCCAATGAACTTTCTTCCTGTTCTGTTCAGGAAATGCTTGGCTCTCCTCAAGATCATGGCCATATTCCATTGAATATCCATGTCCTCCATGTCATCAGGATCCACTTGATTAAAATCTTCTTCAATTATCTCGGGATCTGTAAGCTTGCCACCTATGAGGTTCTCGTAGGCCAGCAAACAAGATGAGAATAGTGCTACATGATCTTCAGCTATTTTGGCTATAGCTGATTGGTTAGCTGAAGTTGTAGAGGGAGGATTTCTTAAGGTATGTTGTTGATGAGATCCACAACCTGATCCAGATGCATAGCATGCATGACCACCACAACCATTTGAGTGGTCTTCTTCAGTAGACTTTACAGAGAAGAGGGCAATTCTTGAGCCTGAAGATTTGGTTGTAGAAGACGTCCCATGATACATAGAAGGGTCTTGTATCTGAGGTCTTCCTGAGCTCTCCTTCTTTCTAAGGTTTATGTTATGAGCTTGAACCTTTCCAATTGCATCCTCCACTGTCATTTCATAGAATTTTGGATTCTCTCTAATCAGGGTTGTGTACATTTCAAACCTCGATGGCAAAGCATCCAGAAACTTTTCCACCAACTCTTCATCGGGATACATGAGCTCAAAAGCTTTCAATTATATCTGCAGATGATAGAATCTAGAGATGAGGTCATCTAAAGACTCATTCTCCAAAAAATCTGAAGCATTCATACTGCTTCCTGAGTAGATCCCGTTTACTCTTCTTGATATCACTATTCCCTTCAAATCTTTTCTGTAACGCCTTCCAAAGATCCTTAGAGTTTTAATAACCTCTGAAGCTGTGGAACAACTCCCGAGTTAATGCCATAGTGATTGAACCAAGAGCCTTCTTCTCTCAATCATAAGCTTTCTTTTCTTCTTCATCGAGTTTAGAGATAGGCTTAGGCAGTTCATCATTAAGATAAATGTGTGTGGGATGCTTATAGCCTTCTAGAATTGGAATCCATAACGAAGAATCAGTGTATGAAATGTAATGCTCAAAGCGTGCCTTCCAGTTAAAATAATCATTTACATTTAGCAGCTTTGGTGGTTTCTGAGGAGTACCGATCTCATTGTCACAGTTTAAAAGGTTTCCAAGGTTATGAAGATTCGACATGGTGAACACTTAGTCAAATTTCAGAAAAATCAGAGACACTTGCGCACTTGATATTGGCCTTGCGCACTTAGAGGAATGGTCTTGTGTATTTAAGATTTGTTCTTGCGTACTTGATAAGCATGCAGGAGTAAATGATAAGTACGCAGGATATAACTTAAGTACGCACAAGATTAGTATTGCGTATTTAGTAAGTACGCAAGAGATTAGTCTTGAGTATTTAGTAAGTACACAGCAAGACTGTACTTTTTGCCAGATATGGTAAGTACGCAGAACACCTTTTCACCAACTCTCACCAAACTATTCCGGTCACTGGAAACACACCGGAGATGGAAAAAATCAGACGGAAGAACAATCAAACTGATCCAAAGGGTCAGAAACTTGTTTCTAACCAACCTTTGATGCTCAAAACACTCAAAATACACAACAAAAGTTGGTTTTTGAGTGATTTTTGCTTCTAAAATAGTGCTCAAGAGCTACCCCTATTTTATCACAAAAATCAACAAAAACACCTCCTTTTGCTTGTAAAACTCTGTAGAAAACTCTCCAAACTCACTCACAAAACTCGAAATCAAGAGCAATGCTCTGATACCACTTGTAGGTCCCTCGTGTGTGGTGGATCGTCACATGCAAGTGGGTCTACTAGTTGGACCGGGTGCGGAATACCCGTGACTAGGTGGAGAGTCTTACGAAACAAAGTAAGCCGACAAGATAATCACTATAAACGTTCGTCTATTATAAACACTTGAAGGTTACAGAGAGAAGTTCTGAGATTACAAAGTTCTGCGTATTTGCTAATCTGAATGCCTATGATTGCGTACTTATCTACTGTCAACCATTCCTATTTATACATGACCTGATGCCTGCACACTTAGCAAGTGCGCAGGGAAATTTGCTCATGCGTACTTAACAAGTACGCATAGGTATTCTTGCGTACTTGCTAAATACGCAGGAACTGCTTCCTGCGCACATACAAGTGCGCAAAACACATGGAGAAATCTGCAACAGTCAATATGTAAAAGTAAATACAACTCGATAACTAATACATACAGACACATACAAACAAAGACAAATACATACATGAAAGTACTAAACTAAGACTCTATCTATCCAGAATCTATCCAGAGTGTTTGTCACAAGAAAGTGCTTCAACAGTATCCTTTTCTCTAAAGAAGATGCACTAGGAGCCATGAATACATCATCATCAGCTTCACCCTTTTGAGCAACAATGACAGGCTCTGTATCAATTTCTGATTCACTCAGATCATCTTCAACTGTCTGAAAGCTTTCTTTAGTCATCACATCAGTCTTAGTAGATTGAGTACTTTCACCAGAACGAATACTCACACTATCAGTTAAATATGCAGAAGAATCACTTTAAGAATCACCCTACTTCTCCAATACATCATTGATCAAGACCACAAACGCTTGAGAAGTAGATAAGTTCGCCTGATACTTCCTGAGCGAACTTAATAAGTTCGCTTGAACCACATTGAGCGAACAAGTCCACAAGCAAACTTGATACCAAGTGAACTTGTTAAGTTCTCTTAAATGAATAAGTTCGCTTAAACTGAGTGAAGCGAACTTGATAAGTTCGCTTGCTAAGTTCGCTTGCAACAAAATCTCAGCTAGTTCGCTTGCTTCAGCTGTAACAAACTTAGGAAGAACTTCAACCCAAACACGAACAAACATCACCGAAAATCATCATTTCTCACATATTAGAAGGAATTTGAAGAAATTGGACTGTAGGATTTAGTATTTTATGAATTAGAACACTTCTATCGGATTAATTTCACCAAAATCCACTTCAAATCCATGAATTTAGCAGCAAAATCAACTTCAAGAACTTGAAAACTCCATGGATACAAAAACTTCTAAAAATGATCAATTTCTTGTCAAATTGTACACAAAAACGTCTCTAATTACCAAGAATAAACACAAATCATGAGCAAACGCTCTGATACCACTTGTAGGTCCACATGACTCATCTGCAGTTCGATCTCGTGACAGGAAGTCTCTATAACACGGAGTGAGGAATCCTACTGTGTTAACGTTTGTATACGAATTGACAATAGAAACAACAGGTAAATAAACTTCTCTTTGTATATCACCAAAAACAGAGTTTACAAAATACAATCGTTCAAGAAATATGCTACCCTCAAACAGAATCTGTAAACTCCTATTTATAGACACAAACTCTGCAATAGGCAAACTTAACAAGTTGGCTTCTAAAGATGCTTAGGCGAACTTGTTAAGTTCGCCTCTCTATGAACTTGTACAATATTCCTTAGGCGAACTTAACAACTTCGCTCCTAAAGATGCTTAGGCGAACTTAACAACTTCGCTCCTAAAGATGCTTAGGCGAACTTAACAACTGTTATCTGGATTATGAATTCAATGGAATCAGTAAAGATGATTTATCAATATGATCCAAGGGCTAGTATATGTTTGACAGATGTTGTCAAGTACATATCTTGATTATACTTCAAATTGCATGCTTTTCGGGACATGGGCACTGAAGCAAATCGAATGAATAGTGCTAAGGACATAACCCGAAACTGATCGCATAGGAAAATCCTTATTAAAAGCTAATATTCTTTATCTGATAGTGATCTTTTAACACACACACCCAGGCTTATAATGGATTTAAATCACAGATGTAATCATATTATATTTAATTTTCACACTACTATTAGTTTCAAAACGCTTTTAGCCTATTGACAATTCAAGTTTCAAATTTTATACACAAATTTTTAAAACAAATTATCAAGAATAGAGCATTCACAACACTATCATTTCTTATTTATGAAGACTTTGAAATTTAGATCAGATCAACTTATTTTAATCATTCATATATCAAGGTCTACTAAGGTCGTGTGAAATGAACTAATCACTGATGTACTATCATTTCTTCTCAAACCTCATATGATGTCAAATTTTATATTTTTCAATTTGTTTTGACATTTTATAAATTAAAAATTTTTGACTGAAAATGTAAATGCAGAAATGTAATAAAGCAATAAAAGAACTATAAAAAATTTTCCATGAATTTCTGATTTTGAAAAACTTTTATTCAGGATTGATCATTCCAATCATTTTTATTAGGAATTCAAACCTGGTACGATCAAATGCCTTGGTAAACAAATCAGCAAAATTATCTTCAGTGTGTACCTTGACCAGCTCAATCAACCTTTTCTCTGCACAATAAACATGGGGGTTCCTGTGAAATTTCAATGTGCTTAGTTTTACTATTTTTAACAGGATTATTCGTTATGGACATAGTAGCATTGTTATCAATAAACATGGGGGTTCCTGTGAAATTCAAACCGTAATCTCTTAATTGTTGTTGTATCCACAGGTTCTGTGAACAGCAACTTGCAGCAGCGATGTATTCTGCTTCGCATGTTGAAATCGAGACTGCGGTTTGCTTTTTGCATTGCCAAGATACAAGTCGATTACCTAAGAACTGGCAACCACCTATTGTAGATTTCTTGTCCAGACAACAACCACCAAAATCAGAATCAGTATAAGCATTGAAATCAAAATTAGAACCATGAGGATACCATAGCCCTAAACGTTGTTTTCCTTTTAAATACCGAAAGATTCTTTTCACAGCAATTAAGTGAGATTCTTCTGGCTTTGCCTGAAATCTGGAACAGATACACACGGCGAACATTATATCCAGCCTTGAAGCGGTTAGGTACATGAGGGATCCAATCATAGCTTTGTAAAGTCGACAATCCACATCTTTTCCTTCCGAGTCAGAATGCAGCTTATGATTGACCGGAATTGGAGTATCGTATGGGGTACAGTCCTCCATCTTGAACCGGCTCAAGATGTCTTTGACATACTTGGACTGATGAATAAAGAAACCATCTTCCTTTTGATTTACTTGTAAACCTAAGAAAAACGATAACTCTCCCATAGCAGACATTTCAAATTTAGACTTCATTACACCCTCAAAATCTTTGCATAACCCTTCATTTGTCGAGCCAAAAATAATAACATCCACATAAATCTGTACCAATAGGTAATCTCCTCCTGATTTCTTTATGAATAAGGTCGAGTCTATCTTTCCACGAACAAAGTCATTCGCCAAAATATGTGTGGATAAAGTCTCATACCACGCACGAGGAGCCTGATGAAGACCATAGAGAGCCTTATCAAGCTTGAAAACCATATTCGGAAGCAATGGATCTTCAAACCCCGGCGGCTGACACACATAGACTTCCTCCTTGACCCTTCCATATAAAAATGCACTCTTGACGTCTAATTGAAACACCTTAAAACCTTTAAAAGAAGCAAAGGCTAGAAACAGCCTTATAGCTTCAAGCCGTGCAACTGGCGCATAATCCTCGGTGTAATCAATTCCTTCATGTTGATTGAAGCCCTGGACAACTAATCTTGCCTTGTTGCGTACCACGACATCTCTATCGTCTTTCTTACATTTAAACACCCATTTTGTTCCTATCGGATACGCACCTTTCGGAAGATCAACAAGATTCCAAACCTTAAGTTTATCAAATTGAGCAAGTTCTTCCTGCATAGCTTCTATCCAGTCATTGTCATTTAAAGCCATCTCGACATTCTTAGGTTCAACCTGTGAAATAAAGCATGAATGTGAGCAATCATCAAGAACACCAGAATCTTTAATGCAAGTATACAAACAAGTATTGTCAACAAGAGAACGGGTTTTCACTCCATCCTGTAAATTTCCAATTATATTTGTTACTGGATGATCTTTGTGTTCCTTGATGGATGCGACCTCAGGAACTGGCAACATTTCAACTTGAGTAGATTCAGATTGATAAGAATAATCTTGATGAATTGGAATTTCCGAGTCTAAATTTGAAGGAATCTCCCCTTGATCCTGTGTCGAAGGTAACGAATCATCACCCAACAACGGATCAGCAGACGAATCCTGAAAAATAGCATTATCCTCCTCACTTTCTGAATCTTGTGGACCAGAACAAGAAGCAACATTTGGGTAGGGAGCAGAAGTAGATGGAATCGATGAATTTGGAACTGCATTTGGTAGAAATCCATTGTGCTGTGCATCTTGACAAGAATCATTAAGAACAGCAGAATCTTCATCAGAAATGTCAGAAGGTAAATGAAAAGACTTGAATAAGTTTTCATAATCAAATGCCCAATCCGGACCAATCGCCATTTATGGTAAAGACCGATTTGAACATTCAATATGGAACCATTCTTCAACTTGGCGTGTCTCTTTGTTGTAAACCCTCTTGGTTGTCGAATTTGCCACATACCCTAGAAAAATCCCTTCAATAGCCTTCGCACTGAATTTAGTTGGGACATATCAAACTTTCAACAGGGAACACGGATTACCAAAAGGTAGTAAATATTCCAGATTCGGCTTTCGATTATTCAGCAACTCGTAGCACGTCTTGTTATGTCGCTTGACGGTCAAGACCCTGTTCAAAACATGACACGCAGTATTCACAGCTTCAGCCCAAAAGCTGACTGGAAGCTTTGTTTCGACTAACGTCCTGTTCTTTCTTTCCGCGACACCGTTTTGTTTAGGAACATATGGCGCACTGAATTCATGATGAATTCCTTTTTGTAGACAGAATAAGCCCATTGTGCTATTCTTAAATTCGCTGCCATTGTCACTCCTGATTCTTCTGACTTTCAGATTGAATAAACTCTCCAAACCCAGGATTAAGTATTGTACCAACTCAGTGGTTTCAGCTTTAGAAGAAAGAAACTTAGCCCATGAAAATCTGGAGTAATCATCAGTTACGACCAAGCAGTACGATTTCCCACAAATGCTCCTGATACTGATAGGACCGAACAAATCCATATGCAGCAACTCCAAAGGAGTTACGATAGAATTCGTCGATTTCGATTTGTGAGATTTCTTTCTTTGCTTCCCTTTCTTGCACGGAATACAATCATCAGGAACTGAGAATTTCATTTTCGGAATCCCAAGCACAAGATCATTCCTAACAATGTAGTTCATCTTCCTGTAGTTAATGTGAGCTAACTTCCTGTGCCACAATATTGAATCAGATTCCGACGCCTTGGAGAGTAAACATGTTGGAATTGAATCCGTTGTAGTGGCGACACTCATGTCAAGGACATACGTGTCATTTCTCCTCGGAGCCTTCATGAGAATCCATTCATCAGGAATCACAAAACCAGGTTTTCAGAATATAGCATTCACGATCGTTGAAATGGAACGAAAACTTCTTGTCACAGACTTGTGATACGCTTAAAAGATTGTGTTCCATCTGCTCAACATAATTCACCTTTTCAAATTTGACTTTGTCATTCTTTAACGTTCCCTGGCTAGTTATGTACCCGCCTTTATTACCCGCAAAAACGACATAACCTCCATCAATTTTAATCACATCCTCAAGCAATCTGACATTCCCTGTCATATGTCGAGAGCAACCACTATCCACATACCATGTATTGTTGATAGTCCTCCTTGGTTGTCCCTACATAAACAACGAAAATAAGTTAGAAAGTGGAACCCAAGCCATCGTGGTCTTGGGTCGTCCGGATTGATCAAAATAAACTTCTTGTAATTTACAAACAATTTTATCATTCACTTTTGGAACAGAAGTATGACAATCAGACCATTTCAAAGAAGAACCATTTTTATTATTTTGAAAAACATTATGTGATATATTATTATCAAATTCAGATGTTTCCAAAATTTTCTTTAATTTTCTGTTTCTTCTTCTTCTTTGAGGTCTAGACAATTTAACCTCCTGAAAAGAATCTTTTGAAATCCCAACTTTAGGAATCTCAAGTTTCTCTTTGCATACAAAGGATTTAGCATTCAATGTATCTGTTGTTTAAATCCAGGGGATTTAACAAAAGATCGACCAGGTATATTTTTCTCCAAACTAGAAGACGACTTTCCCTCATCTTTTCTTTTCCGAATTTTCACCACTTTTGGTTGTGAAGGAACAGTCTTCATTTTACCCTGATTCTTGTATGGACAATTAATCAAAATATGACCAGCCTCATTGCAATGAAAACACACTCTTCTTTCTTGATAACTTCTGAAATAAGATGTTTTCTTTGAATTTGAAGAACCATCAGAAGAATAAGCTTCGAAGGAATGCTCAGAACAATTTATCGGCTTCTTTGGAACATAAGTCTGTTTTGACACCTTTGAAGAATTCACTTTTTGATAACCAGCCGCAACAAACCCACTTGACTGTAAGATTGGAGAAAGTTTAGTTGGAACCACTTTCACCTCTTCAGGTTCAGTCAAAATACATCTATCCCGAGTAACATTCTTCACAACTTTTGGTTCATCAATTTTCACTTCTTTCGGAATGCCTTCAACCTTTGAATCATCAAACACCTCATCCTCTGTATCAGAATCATATACCATGTCTTCACCCGTCACTGGATTCACTTTTAATACTGTCTTGGGATCAATTTCTTCTTCATGAATGATTTCAGGCTCAACCACATAATTCGCATTGAACGGTGGAGGAACAAACCCAATACCAGTAACCCTTTTTGTGGGATCAGCAATAGCATTAAAATAATCCAAAACTACAGATGAATTCTCAAACTGTTCCAGTTTTCTATGTAATTTTATTACCTCAGATTCTTTTTCAGAAATCTCCTTGTTCTTTTGGGCAACAACTTCATTTCGTTTTTCGATTTCAGCATAAGCCATATCTAGATGATAACCCTGCTCTTTGTATTTTAACCCAAGAGAATTTAAGTCTCGTTTCAAAGACTCAATTCTATCAATGCACAGTTTATCATTATCTTTCAGTTTCTGATTAACTGAATGCATTGATTTCATATCACAAATCAAGTTTGTGTTATCATCCATGACTTTTTGCAGTTTATCTTTAACAGAAATGCAATTAGAACAGTATATATGACAAACAGAGTCTTTTACCTTAGACGGATCAGACATGTCTGCCATGAATACTTTGGCAATTGGAATATTCTCTGAATCATCACCAACTGAAGCATTTTCTGTAAGAACAATTTCTTCCTTATCAACCCCTGACGCAGCATCAGAATCAATACTTTGATCTCTTTCTTCCTCATCATCAACACTTGGAACACTATCACCATCACAAGAATCATCACTAGAACTTTCAACATCAGTAGACTCTTCTGGTTTTTCTGAATGAATTTCTGTAACAAAAGCCTGACTCACAGCACCCACCAAATCTTCCAGATGAATGCCCCAATCATAGTTTTCGTCGTTTTGAGCAACCAAAGCTGATGAAGCAGATGCATGATTTAGATTACCAGAAGGACCATGATTTTGATTACCAGATGAACCATGTGACTGATTCCTACTATGCTGAAAGTTAGACTGCTTCTTTTGAGAATCAAATTCTACCTTTGGTTTCACACACTCCTTAGCAAAGTGACCATACTCTTGGCAGTTGTAACACCTAACTTTGCTCTTATCAAAACCCATACGCGATCGACTATTTGAACCAATATATTTTCTGCCAGTTCTCTTCAAGAAATCTTTAGCTTGTCGCATTAACATGGCCATTTCCATTGGATATTCAATTCTTCCAGATCAACAGGGTCAATCTGTCTGAAGTCTTCTTCTATAACCTCAGGATCATGTATTTTACCTCCAATGAAATTTTCATATGATGCCATGAATGAAGAAAAAATAGCAAGATAATCATCATCAACTTTCTGATTCACATGAGATCCAGATGATGTTGAAGCAGTAGTAGCAGAAAATCCAGAATGGCTTGAATGACCAGAATAAATTGGAACACCAGAACACTGATCATTTGAAGATTCTTGAGCATCACCAGAAAAGAATGCCACTCCAGTACCAGATTTACCAGCAGATTTGGCAAAATACATTGAGGGATCCTGGATATGCTCCATATTAGTCTCTTTCTTCTTCATATTCATGTCATATGACTGAATCTTCCCTAGGACTTCTTCAAGAGACATAGTTTTGTACTTAACATTTTCTTTGATCAAAACCGTATACACATCAAACTTTGATGGTAACGCCTCCAAGAATTTATCATTGATTTCTTCAGTCTCATATACCACAGATGCACTAGCCAGTTCACTAAGAAGATGATAGAATCTTGTAGCAAGATCATCCAAAGATTCATTTTGAAAATGTTTAAAGACTAGGAACTGCTTCTTTAGTAACTCTTTTCTACTCTTCTTCACATCCAAACTCCCTTCACACCTTTTCTGTAATGCTTCCCACAGTTGTTGAGAAGACTTGAACTGTTTAAAACTATGATATATTTCTTTTGGAAGAGACATAGAAATGCTAGCCATTGCTTTCTTTTCTCGATCAAACAACATCTTCTCTTCAGTAGTTAATGCTGACACTGGCTTCGGAACATCATCCTTTCCCATCCATGAATAAGTAGGATGCGTATATCCTTCCAAAATCGGAATCCACAAACTAGTATCGGTAAAAGATATAAACTGGTCAAACCGATCTTTCCAATTTGAATAATCAGCTAGATTCAACAACTTCGAAGGTTTTTGAGATGTACCGATCTCAATGTCATAATTGAACATGTTTGTGACTTGAACCATATTTGCCATGTTTAAAAAAAAATTTCTGAAAAATTTCCAAGTATTGAGCAGTCTTACCCTTAGGCAAACTTAATAAGTTCGCTTTAGTGAGTACTAAGCGAACTTGAGATCAGGCGAACAAGACAAGTTCGCTTAAGGAGGAAATCCGGTAAGTTCGCTTAACAATTAAGTTCGCTTAAAATGTGAGAAGCGAACTTAATAAGTTCGCTTGCTAAGTTCGCCTGCACAGGAACTAGCAAGTTCGCTTAAACTGCTGTAACAGACTCAAAGGAATCTTTACCCAAACACAAACCAATAACTTCAAAAATCATGATTTCTCAGCGAATTGATGGAATTTAAGGAAATTGAACCGTAGGATTATTAATTTTATCAAATAGAACACTTCTATCGGTCTAATTTCGTCAAAATCACTTCCAAAAACACGAATTCAGCAGAAAAACGATCTTCAAGAACTTAAAAAACTCCATTGATGCAGAAACTTCAAAAATGTTGAATTTCTTGTCGAATTGTACACAAAACCGTCACTAATCACCGAGAATCGTACTTCATTCACGAGCATAAGCTCTGATACCACTTGTAGGTCCAGGTAACTCAACTACTGATCGAACTCGTAATCTGACGTTGCTATAACACGAAGTGCGGAATCCTTTATGTTAACATTTGTATACTAACCGACAATTGAAACAAAACGCGTAAATAAACTTCTCGTTATATTCCAATTCACAATGGTTTACTGACTCAATCAGATAATTCTTTCTCTCGGTTCTCCCTGTTCTGTCTTCTGACTCTGTAAACACATATATATAGAAAACTAACCTGTTGTAAGCGAACTTATTAAGTTCGCCTGAAACAGACTAAGCGAACTTAACAAGTTCGCCTCAGTTAGACCTATGCGAACTTATTAAGTTCGCCTCTGATAAACCAGGCAAACTTAACAAGTTCGCCTCTAGGCACACTTGTAAAAACACTTGGTAACTTTAGACAATTACATAACAAAAACATAAAGACATAAATCTAACTATTACAAGCTTTTGTCATTACAAATCTATGTCCTAACACTTTTCCTCGCGTCTAACACTCTCAAAATCGTTTTTCTTGTGGCTCAACCTAATTTAGGTTACATAAACAAGTATTTATACTAAGCCTAATAACACTAAGCCCAAAATACATGTTCTCGGCCCATAGCCGGCCCAAGACCACCCAACTCGTGAACCCCTGTTCACGGTTACAAACCCGAATACCCATATATTCGGTAACACCAATAATTATACTTATTTGATAAGCGTCAGCCTCACAAATATAGACCTAACAAGCAAGAAATTCCGCATTTGGGACTTATTTAAGAGTTTTGTATGTCGTTCTTCTGTTAGTTCGATAATAGTCGTTAGTCCATACTTAGGTTTCTTTGGCATTTGCTTGAGCATGAATCATGGTTTATTCATCATCGGAAGTATAGGGACCTAAAGGTATTCTAATTGTCAAAGGTTCTCAGAGCAACCATGTTTAACAAATATTCTTAAAGGTTAGATTACCTACTTGTCTGATGTCGGGTGTGACACCCCACATTTTCAGGTCAATATCCGTGCTTATCATAAACCCGAATACCCAACTCGTGAACCCCTGTTCACGGTTACAAACCCGAATACCCATCTATTTGGTAAGACCAATAATTATACTTATTTAATAAGCGTCAGTCTCACAAATATAGACCCAACAATCTCCCTTAGGCTGATGCTACCAATTGATCTTCATAACTCGAATGCAGCACTGTGATCACCACTTCCAGCATGCAACATTTTGATAAAACTCTCTGATTGTAGCTTTGGTGTAAAATTTGGTGTTGGTTTTGTTGAGATTCACCATTTCTGAACTCTCAAACTTGGGTCTCTCTTTTTTCTCTTGGAGTTAGTTCCGTATTTGGATCAGAATCAGCATTTGCTTGAGCATCTTGCTAAAAGTTTATGTGAGAGGAGTATTCTTAGCAGCTCTTTTCTTTTTCATTCTTTCTCTTTCAAGTAGATTCACAGGTACTTCATCATGTGTACCTTCATTGTTTGAAGATGAAAACACATCTGGTTCTTTTGAGTCAAGTACATTATGTTGAGGTGGTACTTCAAGCTTGTCAGCAAATGACAACATTTCATTCTTCTTCAACCCTGGTTCTTGATTTGAAACACATTCTGCAAATTCTCATATGTTTTGTAAGCAGACATTTATATGCAACAGGGAATCCGGTATTCACACGAATACCTAGTACATCCACGTACTGTTAAACATTTTGAAATTCAAATTCCTTTGATGATAAGTCTTTTAATCCAAAAATGGTCAATTTTTTATAAAGATAAAATAAAAAATAAATAAAATAAAAATGCTAAAAATAAACTATAACTGAAGCAAAATTAAAGATAAACTTTGAAATAAAATCTTTTTGGAATTTTAACCTTTTCAGATCCGACACCTTTACGCAGATCTCATTACACATAATTACAACTGAGAGCCTTTAGGAAGTTTGCAATGGGATCAAATCGTTCTATAGGCAGACCAAAGAACGTTTTTCAGCATGTACTTTTACTCAGACAGGTCAAGTAGATTGCTAATATTTAGATCCTTCTAAACTCATGCTTTGGGTAAAATTAATTATGACTTAATGGGTCCTACGCTCATATCTCAAAAACCTGTAATTAAGTGAATGCAAATTATGTAAATTTTTTATGAACTTTAATGGACCCCACTGCTTATCTGGTAAACCTTCTCTTCCTAATGATCTTTTGAGCACCTAAATAATAACTAAATGAGCAAAACTAGCACGAGTCTATGCAACTTTCTAGCGAATCTCTGACAAAATTTGATAAAAAACATAGCACTACAGGCTTACATGTCTTGACAAGAGATCCCTTTCCAGTCACATATTCCCAAAAATAAAAATATTTACAATAATAATATGTACGTCTTTAGACATATCCTTTTGATGTATGGCATTCCATATCTTTTGAATTTATTCCTATAGCACGACATTAACATTGAGTGTCTTTTTTGCTCAGAGATCTGCTTTGCAGATTAGCTTTGCACTATTATTGAGGGTCTTTTCACCTGTTGCATGTCAATACATGTCTTTTAAGTATATATATATATATATAATATTTACTGACGTGTATCAAGTCAAGCTCACAACCCCTTTGTGAAGGATCCCGGTTAGTACAATCTTAATAGAGAAAAGGTTATCCACAGTTCATCAACCTTTATGTTTAAGTTCTCGATTATTAACAGGAATAACAAATTATACTAATCTATGAGATGTTCCCCACTAGGGCCATAATACTTATTTTGTTCAAGTGTATCACATGCAGACACTATCAACATATCCAACAATGATCCTAGTCATTTCAATTTAGTGCCTTGCATGTGTTGATCCTATCCTTAAAAAACGAACATTCATATCACTTCCCATTTAATTGCAAACTCCAGACTCAAACACAGACAATATTTTTTGTATTTTTCTGTTAAATAACCTCAAAATCGAACTCTTATTATATTTTTCTTGACTCTAGGGAAATCAAAATAAAACAGACTTTTTTTGTATTTTTCTCATATCTCCCCCTAAATTTGTGCATAAAAAAAAATATTTACAAATTTAAACTATAAAGAAAAATCTTTTTTTTGACCATTCTCAAATTTAAAAACTCATTATTTTCAAAGCATAATGTACCAAAGTAAATTGTACATTTAATGCTGATCTTACCTCCTTTATCTCCTACAAAGGAAACATACCCTCCGTTAAAGTTTTAACATTATGCAGCAGAGAGATGTCGCCCGTTATGTGCCTGGAACAACCCATATCAACACACCAGGCTGGTCATTGACAGTCCTCCTTGGTTGTCCCTTCACGAATGAGAAGATTAGTTAGACATAGGTATCCAAGCCATTGTTGACCTGGGTATTCCGAAAGCATCAATGTAAGACACTTCCTGCAAACACATATCATTTTTAGAATCAAGGACAGGTGTTGCCACAACATTTTCCTTAGCCTTCCAGACAGGCTTTGATTGAACAGACGATTTTGTCTCTTTTGAAACTGAGACTTTAGGTTTCACTGTTTGCTTATTTTGTTTAACCTTTTGTCTTTCAAAATAAGCTTGTCTGTTTCTCTTTGCAGCATTGCAGTCACCATCAGAGGGCTTAACTCTGGGAGACTGACTCGTCATTGCCTTAGCTTGATTTGCCTTCATTGGCTTAGAGTAAGTTCTATCTATTGGTGTAGTCCTCTGATTTTTCATGTAATAGGGCTCATAAGGACGATGCATGCAATTTCTTGCAATGTGACCGGCTTTGCCACATGTGTAACATGTCTGCTTCCTAGCATAAAAAGCATATCCCGGTCTGTTTGACCATAATGATGAAGATGATGATGATGATTGTGAGTGATAAGATTTATCACATCTTCTCTTTGAGCAGCTTGGAGACTTCCTGTTTTTTTTAGCATGGTCTTGTTCAAACCTCTTATGATAGTGGTCATACTTTGTATAAAACTAAGATTTGGTGAAGTGCTTAAGTGAAGCACATGAGGTTTGAACACTGACCCTTGGTTTATCAACCTGCTTGCTTTTCTCCTTCGGCTTGGACAGGTCCCTGTTTGAATACTTAACAACATTATCAGTGACAGGTTTAACAAATCTAGTTTTTCCATCAATATATGCAGGCAATTTTGAATTTTTAGAAACATTTTTCCAATCTTGCACGTAGTGTTTGTTGCTCTTAGAAGCAACGCTATTTGAAGCATTCCCTTAAAAATATTAGTTTTATTTTTGCAACCAGAATTAACATTAGTTTTATTCTTGCAAGAACAAGTCTCTTCATACTCCTCATTTTCACTATCACATTCCTCAATCTCTACTTTTTCTACACATGAAGTAGAAGCATCAGAATTGTTCACACATTTAACATTAGAAGCTGATGAGGATGATGATGATTTGAATTCATCAGTGCATGACGTGCTACCAGGAATAAACATGATGATGATTTGGATTCATCAGTGCAGTGGTACAGTTTCTATTGAACGGAGGAGACACGTTATTAAACCCAAGCCCTTTGCTCCCATTACTTGGCTTGTGGAGTTGATCTTCAAGAATATCAATAACCTTGCTCGACCAAAGAATTCTACTTTGAATTTTGCTTCATTAAAATTTAATTTGGCCTTTTCTAATTCAGCATTTAATCTTTTAATCTCTTCTTTTGCATCAGTTAACACACAACATTTCTGACTTAGTTGTTCTTTTAAAAGTGAAATATCTTTCTTACTGGCTTCTATTACTTCCTTATATTCTTTCTCAGTTTTAGAAAACATTGATTTCTGATATTTAAGATTTTCAATTTCAAACTTCAAATCATCATTTTCTTTTCTGAACATCCCCAACTTATCAATACATAATTGAGAACAGAGATTAGATGTTACCTCAGGTGGAATTGAATCTGAAGATGATGAAGTTGTTCTTGCTGCTCCAAATGTAGAAAACATTTTATCAGATATTTGTGAACTGGCTTGACAAGATCTATTTTCACACCAAAATTATCACTAAAAATCTTATATTGTCAACTCCTCAAAACTGAATATGTCCTGATGTATAACCGTCCTCTCAAAATGTTGACCAATGAAAATTTTCAAATTTTTCCCTCCAAAATTTTCACGAAAAATATCCAATATTGTCAACTATTCAATATCGACTCCAAAAAGAAGTAAAAACATTCTCTAAAAAATTTGACAAAGAAAACTTTTTAGCCAAAATAAATTTTTGAGTTTTTTTTTTACCGTGAACTAGTACGTAGTCGTGAAACAGATCAAAACCATGAATTCCGTCTGAGCCGTGAACTAGTACTAAACCCGTGAACTTTCAAGAACCGGTGAACCCGTAAACTGCTTCTTACCGTGAGCCTAACCACAGCCCGTGAACTTCAGAAGTCGTGAACCTTCAAACACCTGTGATCTCCTGTTAACTCCAAGCGAGAAGCAAAGCCCGTGAACTGAGACCGTGAATCCTTGACCCGAGAACTGTTCCCTTGAACCTAGCCATGAACTTCCAAAACAACAGATTGACTTTCCAACTTTAAAATCCTAAAATATTGGGATTTCAAAATTTGAATCCTTCGAAATCAGGTGTTAGTTTCCTTTCCCGTGAACCTCTCAAAAATGGCTGATTGACTTGCCAACTTTAAATTTCAAAAATCTTGGAATTTCAAATTTTGAAACCCAAAATATCAGTTTTGATTTCGAAAAATCCTAACAACACGAATATGATCCTCAAGCTTTTCTTTCACGATTTTAGCAGCAACTTCCTCCAAATTTGCTTCCAACCAATAGTTGTAGGTCCCCATGGCGCGTCTACGGATCGATCTCGTGATAAGACGTGACGTTTACTCGGAGTGCGGAATCCAACGAGTCAACGTTTATACGCATAAAAGACAAAGCAAACACGCAAGTAAATAAACTTCTCAATTCGTATTCCAATCACAATGATGTTTACAGACTCAATCGGACTTCTCTCTGATTCGTTCTGGTTCGATATGACTGACTCTGTAAACACACATATATATAACCAACTGACCTGATATAAGCGAACTTATTAAGTTCGCCTCTAACAACTTAAGCGAACTTAACAAATTCGCCTCAGTTAGACCTAAGCGAACTTACTAAGTTCGCCTCTGATAGACCAGGCGAACTTAACAAGTTCGCCTCTAGGCTATACTTGTAAAACACTTAGTGACTTTTAACATTTACATAACAAAAACATAAAGACATAAAATCTAACTATTACAAGCTTTTGTCATTCCAATCTATGTCCTAACAATAGTAATTTCACACAAACACGGTAAAAACTTTTGATGCTCAGAGATTTCCCTAAAGAACTGGCACAATAATGACTGATTAGTAATATAATGAACCAAAACCAATCGTAGTTACCTCGACAGCCTTTTTCTTGAATCGTTGATACCGAAAACCGAGCCTTGAATGACTTTAATTGCTCTGATACTAATTGTAAGTCCCAACCTTGATGGATCTTCGTATAAACGCACACATGAATACGCACACACACGATATCAAGTCTCACACTCAATAGGCGGAAACTATTGATTGTGGTGATTCAAGAACACACGGATTCACTCTTAATACTCGTATATTACTTAACAGAATTACAGAGAAAAACTAAACACAACCGCTAACACAATAGACGGATTTTCCTCACGTCTAACACTCTCAGAAACCTTTTTCTGGTGGCTCAACCTAATTTAGGTTACATAAACAAGTATTTATACTAAGCCTAATAACACTAAGCCCAAAATACATGTTCTCGGCCCATAGCCGGCCCAAGACCACCCAACTCGTGAACCCCTGTTCACGGTTACAAACCCGAATACCCATATATTCGGTAACACTACTAATTATACTTATTTGATAAGCGTCAGCCTCACAAATATAGACCCAACAAGCAAGAAATTCCGCATTTGGGACTTATTTAAGAGTTTTGTATGTCGTTCTTCTGTTAGTTCGATAATAGTGGTTAGTCCATACTTAGGTTTCTTTGGCATTTGCTTGAGCATGAATCATGGTTTATTCATCATCGAAAGTATAGGGACCTAAAGGTATACTAATTGTCAAAGGTTCTCACAGCAACCATGTTTAACAAATATTCTTAAAGGTTAGATTACCTACTTGTCTGATGTCGGGTGTGACACCCTACATTTTCAGGTCAATATCCGTGCTTATCATAAACGCGTTTGCATTATTCATGTCTCTTGTTTTACCTAATTACATAAATTAGGACATTAAGTCTAGCAAAAGCCATACATTATCAAGTTACACATTTGGTAATTAAAATAATTACCGATTCACATACATGAGTTATCCCGACAAATACGAACGCCGATGATAAATTCTAATAAGTCCTAAACTAGTCCGTTATACACACATTTTGTAATTATACTATTACTTTTGAAACGTAATGAAATTTTATATAAAATAATTTATGTCCTCACTTTTGTAAGATTTCGTTTTGTAACCTCCTAATCATACATACATGTATATATTATATGCATGAATACTTTAACTAGATATACTTGGGTAAATATTGTTTTACTAACTAGCAGTAGTTTTATAAAAACCTTGCTGTCATAAACAAAAAAATTAAGAAAAAGAAAACTAAATGAATAAAATCCTTTTCTTTTGTTTCAAAGTCAACAACCACTTTAACATCATCATCATCATATATCAAATCTCACAATCACAAACCCATTCTTTTTTTTCCCATCTTCGGTTCCAGTCCGAACACCCTCACCCCCTTTCCTTTTCTTTCAACAATCATATCATATATTAAATGTCATTCCATTTTTTTCCTTACTTATATTCTTTATTCCAGAAACCCATTCACAAAACTACTAACACTCATACTCTCCAACTCACTACTCTTGGCACTCCCTCCTGAAACCAAACCCAACAACAAATTGAAATAATCCACTGTTTTTCCAAGATAAATTACAAGGTTTAAGAGATCTTCAAGTGTGTCAAGTGGGTTTCTAAGAAAAGAAGCTTCAAGATCTTCTTTTCTTCCTACACGCCTTCTCCTTGCTTACTTTAAGTGAGTATCATCCTCCTTTCATCTTTTTTTTGCAAGACTACAAATTGTTTTTGTATAAAAATCCTACACTAAA
The DNA here is from genome assembly GCA_023525975.1 of Smallanthus sonchifolius. Lineage (NCBI taxonomy): Eukaryota > Viridiplantae > Streptophyta > Magnoliopsida > Asterales > Asteraceae > Smallanthus > Smallanthus sonchifolius. Next base: position 21,504,124 of record CM042039.1, read on the forward strand.
GTAGCTAAGTCGTAAAAACATGTTTAAAAATCAAGAGTTGCAAGTTAAAAAAGTTATTTCATAAACATTGACATACAATCATACATGCTAAATATTTGTTTTAGAAGCATATTACAAGGAACATGTGTTGGTGAATATGTTTTACATGCTAAATATTTGTTATTATAGTTCCGTAAGTGATCGACAAAAACAAAACTGTTGAAACATTTTCCTGTGACAAACACTCTGGATAGATAGAGTCTTAGTCTTAGGTTGTTTTGTCTTGTTTGTAATTGTCTTTGTATGTAAGAGTCTTTATGTATTAGTTTATCGAGTTGTATTTACTTTTACATACTGAATGTTGCTAAATTCTCTAAGTGTTTTGCGCACTTGTAAGTGCGCAGGAGAAAGCTCCTGCGTACTTAGCAAGTACGTAAGAATAACTTTGCGTACTTGCTAAGTACGCAAGAGCATTTTGCCCTACGCACTTGCTAAGTGTGCAGACATCAGGTCTTGTATAAATAGGATAGGTTGACAGAAGTTAAGTACGCATACATAGACGCAAATACGCAGATTGTAATCTCAGTGCTTTTCTCTGTAACCTTCAAGTGTTTATAATACAAAGAACGTTTTAAGTGTTTTCTCTTGTCGGTTTACTTTGTTTAGCTAGACTCTTCGCCTAGTCACGGGCATTCCGCACCCGGTCCGACTAGTAGACCCACTTGCATGTGACGATTCGCCACACCCGAGGGACCTACAAGTGGTATCAGAGCATTGCTCCTGATTTCGAGTGTTGTCAGTGAGTTTGGCGAGGTTCTATTGAGTTTTTACAAGCAAAAAGAGGTATTTTTGTTGATTTTTGTGATAAAATAGGGGTAGCTCTTGAGCACTATTTTAGAAGCAAAAATCACTCAAAAACTAATTTTTGTTGTGTATTTGAGTGTTTTGAGTATCAAAGGTTGGTTAGAAACAAGTTTCCAACCCTTTGGCTCATTTGCATTGATCATCAGACCAATTTTTACCATCTCCGGCGAGTTTTAGGTGACCGGAAAAGTTTGGTGAAAGTTGCTGAAAAAGTAACCTCCGTACTTACCATTTCTGGCAAAAAGTACAATTTTGTGCGTACTTACTAAATACGGAAGACTTATCTCCTGCGTACTTATAAGTGCGCAAGACTGAACTTGTGCGAACATAAGTTATATCCTGCGTACTCACATTTAATCCTGCGTACTTACAAGTACGCAAGAGGAAATCTAAATACGCAAGACCATTTCTCAAGTGCGCAAGGCCAAAATCAAGTGCGCAACTGTGTCTGATTTTTCTGAAATTTGACTAAGTGTTCACTATGTCGAATCTTCAGAATTTGGGAAAACTGTTAAATTATGATAATGAGATCGGTACACCACAGAAACCACCAAAGTTGCTGAACGTGAACGATTATTCTAATTGGAAAGCACTTTTCGAGCACTACATTTCTTACACCGACTCATCACTATGGATACCAATCCTTGAGGGATATAAGCGTCCCACACACATCTATCTTGATGAAACCATGCCCAAACCTATCTCTAAGCTTTCTGACAAAGAAAAGAAAGCTTATGATCGTGAAAAGAAGGCACTTGGTTCGATCACTATGGCATTAACTCGGGAATTGTTCCACAGTTTTCGAGGGTATGACAATTCTATGGATCTCTGGAAAGCTTTACAGAAGAGATTCGAAGGAAATAGTGACATCAAGAAGAGTAAGCGGGATCTTCTTAGGAAGCAGTATGAGTGCTTCAGATTTTTTGAGAACGAATCTTTAGATGACCTCATCTCTAGATTCTATCATTTACAGACTGAGTTGAAGGCTTTTGAACTCAGGTATCCAGATAAAGAGATGGTGGAAAAGTTTTTAGATGCTTTACCACCCAAATTTGAGATGTACACAACCCTGATGAGGGAAAATCCTAAATTCTATGAGTTGACAGTAGAGGAGGCAATATGAAAGGTTCAAGCTCATGACATGAACCTAAGAAGAAAGGAGAGCTTTGGAAGACCCCAGATACAAGACCCTTCTATGTATCATGGGACGACTTCTACATCCAACTCATCGTGCTCTGGAATTGCCCTCTTCACTGGAAATCCTACTGAAGAAGACCACTCAACTGGGTGTGGTGGTCATGCATGTTATGCATCGGGATCAGGGTTGGGATCTCATCATCAACATACCTCAAGAAATCCTCCTGCTACGTCTTCATCTAACCAATCAGCTATAGCCAGAATAGCTGAAGATCATGTACCACTATTCTCATCTTGTATGCTTGCGTATGAGAATTTCATTGGTGGCAAGCTTACTGATCCCGAGACGATTGAAGAAGATTTTAATCAAGTGGATCCTAATGACATGGAGGACATGGATATTCAATGGAATATGGCCATGCTTTTGAGGAGAGCCAAGCGTTCCCTGAACAGAACAGGAAGAAAGTTTTTTGGCGGGCATCCTAATGCCAAGGTCGGGTTTGAAAAATCTAAGGCCAAATGCTACAAGTGTCTGAACTATGGACACTTTGCTCGTCAGTGTCAAAAATACAGAGCACTGGCCTCTGGATTTACCTGACCCAGCCAAGGAAACAGCCATGGCCACAACAACTCAAACCACCACAATCAAAGCCAAGCTGGAACGTCCAATGCACTGGTAGCCCAACAGGACGAAAGCTTTGATTGGGGTGTTCATCTTGAGGATGCCATCATCGCACAAACCCAGGTTGGTCTCATGGCTGAGATAATGGAGATGATGGAAGCAGAGAAAAGGGAATCTTCTAAGGCTGACCTAGATGAATCTACAACTGCTGCTACAGAGGAGGTGAATGATGCTGAAGATATGGAAGCTCCTGTAGCTGATGAAGAGGAATCGACTACTGCTGTTGCTCTCATGGCCATTGGAGAAGCAACAAGTTCATCTTCTGAGGTAGATTCTAACCCTTTTTCTGTTATTTCATGTTCTAAATGTCTAGGGCTAAAACTTGAAAATTCTAAGCTCAAAGACAAAATCGAACCCCTAAGTATGGCAGCTCTAAACTACAAAGAAAATGAAGAACGTTTTAAAGATTCTATTGAAACATTGAAAAAAGAAAAATGTGAGTATTCTTTAAAAATAAGTGATCAACAGCTAGATGTTGCATACATGGGGTTGGAAAAACGGAACAATGAAATCAACAAACTGTAAAATGAGATCTTGCAGTTAAAATGTGCTAATGAGAAGTTGAAAAACTCTCGCTTTGTGGTGGAACACTACGAATCTGTGGTGAGACAACTGGATGGGTTAGGTTTGGGTACTAATGCCATTCCTCCACCAGTGAGCGGGAAGTTTTCAATAGCTTGATAGACATTGATCTCAGTTGTCTAGATGAGTCCTTTGATAAGGATGATTCCCCTAAAAAGGATGAATCCTCAAGTAAGGCTAACTCCACATCTAGTGAGGAGTTTGTTACTGCTTCTGAAGATGGGTCGGTTAACACTTACCCTGAAGGAGCAGTATCTGAGGAGTTGTTCACTGAACAAAAGGTAAAGAAAAACGTTATCACTAATGGTGATAATTGCATTTTAACTAAACCTGATATCATTGAAACAAATGATAATCTAAAGGTAATGCTTTATGGGGGGTATAAAAGTCTTAACCAAGCAAAGAAAGAAGCTTTTTCAGCTCATTATGGGCTTGGGTATAAAGAAAATTTGGAAAAATATTATACTCCCAAAAACCAAACTGTAAAGGTTCGGACTAATGTTCATAAACCAACTCCTCCTTCTCATAATGCTGAGTTATCTAAGGCCAGATCTAATGAGCCTTACAAGAGAACTTATGTAGACAAGAGGAACTGTTTTCATTGTGGCTTGGTTGGTCACATTCTTGTGAACTGTCCTTCGAAGAACTAAGGGAAACAACCTGTTGTTCCACAACCAGCTGTTATCCCCAAGTCGCCATCAGTGAAAGCTCCCAAACATCCAAAGCAAAATGTGATGAAACCACCAGTCAAACCGATGGTAAAGCCTAAGATAAAGTCTGAAGCTAAACCATCTGTTTCAAGAAAGGTAACGCAACCTGCTGTACGTTGTGTATCTACCTCTGGTAGTACACGCACTGGTGAGAAACCTGTGGCGAGACTCTCAAAGCCACAGAGAAGAAGAAGAAACAAGAGGTTGAGAAAGCTGGAACAACTGACTTCAGTTCAATCAGGTGAAGCTTCCACAAGTTCACCTGCTGTTGTTGAATCAAAGTCTCCTGTTCCGGTTAAGAAACAGAAGTGATCCTGGACTGCCAAATCCAAAAATTCTCAACCTCCCAATTCTAATTCTTTTAAAGATTCATCAATTTTGAACAGTCATCACGACTGTGAGTTAAAGGAAGTAGTTTATTTCGAAAAGGATGGACGACCCAAGACCACAATGGCTTGGGTATCCAAATCTAACTAATTCTTTTGTGACTCGTGCAGGGACGTCCGAAGGGTACTATCTCTAACAGCTGGTATGTAGATAGTGGACGCTCCAGGCACATGATAGGAAACATGGTCCTACTTCAAGATGTTAAACCATTCAAAGGTGGCTATGTGGCCTTTGCTGGAGAAAAAGGCAGCAGCATCACGTGTCAAGGCTTGGTTTCGAACGGTTGTGCCAGCTTTGACAATGTCAACTTCTGGGAGCAGCTGAAGCATAACCTGTTGATTGTCTCCCAAATGTGTGATAAGGAGTACTCGGTGATGTTTGACAAGTCAGAATGCCTGATTCTCAAACCTGGTTTTGAAGTTCCGAAAGACTGGATCCTGATGAGAGCGCCAAGAACAAACGACACCTATTAGATCGATATGAGCGTGGCAACAACCACCTCATCAGTTGCTACCTATTTGCTTATAAAAGCCACAGAGCTCGACTCCATCTTGTGGCATAGGAAACTCGAACATATTTCGTATCATAAAATGAATCATCTTGTCTGAAATGGTTTGGTAACCGGGGTTCCTAAGCTGAGATTTACCGTTGCAGATGACTGTATGCCTTGTAAAAAGGGCAAACAACAACGTAATCTCTTTGCAAGCTGAAAGATAGAAGGATAAGGAGCGACAACGGAACTGAGTTCAAGAATAATTTGATGGAGCTTTTCTGTCTCAAGAAAGGGATCCGTCACGAATTCAGCGCGCCGTACACCCCTCAGCAGAATGGAGTTGCTGAACGGAAGAACAGAACACTGATTAAGACTGCAAGGACTATGTTGTCGGATGCAAAGCTTCCTGTCACATTCTTGGCAGAAGCCGTTAATACAGCTTGTCACGTCTTAAACAGAGTTCTAGTTGTGAAAAGGCACAACAAGACTTGTTACGAGTTGATCAACAATCGACTTCCCAATCTTGATTACCTAGTTCCTTTTGGTAGTCCCTGTTCCTTGTTGCTACAGTACAAAGACCGCCAGTCTAAGTTTCATGCAAAAGTAGTGGAAGGTATCTTCTTAGGATACGTTGCCAACTCGCCCTGCAAGAGAGTGTACAACATAGGAACTCGTACTGTCGAGGAATGGTTTGAAGTGGATTGCAGTAAACACAGCATTCCACCCGAACCAACAGGTCTAGCTTGGGGTTTTGATTATGATGCGCTATTCAAGTCATTCAATTTTCCTGATCTATCTGCATTTGACGCCGCAAATGTTTATGAATTATTGGGTGGCGGCGATGACTCCAGATTCTCTACTCGTGCTACTGTACCAATTTTAACTCCTGATTCCAATGCTGCATCTGCATCTGGAACTCATGACAATGATAATAGTGAAGATATTCTTGTTGTTGGAGATGACACTCAAGCTAATCCTAACACAACTGTAGGAAATGAAGCTCCAGCTGATCCAATTAACATTGAATCTTCTTCCTCTGGAACACAGGAAATGGGGGAGTTAAGCACGAATCTTGATCCAGAAATTCAGGAACCGATTGTACCGGAGACGAGAGTGCATAGGAATCATCCAATCGACAACATTATTGGTGATCCTTATGCCGGTGTTCAGACTCGTCATCGAACCATCACTAAGAACACCAGTCTTTACACAGAGATACTTGACACTGATGTTATAGAAACACGTCTGCATGCCGCATTCGTGTCCCAGTTAGAGCCGAAGAATGTGAAGGAGGCTCTCACTGACAACTGCTAGATTGAGGCGATGCAAGATGAATTGTCTCAATTCCAAAAGTTGCACATGTGGGATTTGGTTGACTTGCCAAAAGGCTTTCAGCCAATTGGAACCAGATGGGTATTCAAATGCAAGACGGATGATCGTCATGTTGTTGTGAAGAACAAAGCAAGATTGGTTGTTTAGGGTTTTTACCAATAAGAGGGCTTGGATTACACGTAAGTATATGCCCCAGTTGCTAGAATTGAGGCCATTCGACTGTTCTTGGCTTATGCCACATATGTCGGCTTCAAGGTCTATTAACTTGATGTGAAGAGTGCTTTCCTTTATGGTAAAGTTCATGAAGAGGTCTATGTCACTCAACCTCCCGGTTTTGAAGATCCGCATAATATCAATAAAGTGTATAAGCTCGACAAAGCACTTTATGGTCTTCATCAAGCACCGCGGGCATGGTATGAGACATTATCTAAGCATTTACTATCTAATGGTTTTGATCGTGGATAGATTGACTCGACTCTCTTCATTAGGAAAGCAGGAGGTGACATTCTTCTTGTACAAGTATATGTCGACGACATTATCTTTGGATCTACCAATGGAGGGATGTGTATGGAATTCGAGCAGGTGATGAAGTCCAAGTTTGAAATGAGTAATATGGGTGAATTGTCATTCTTCCTGGGTCTACAAGTCAGTCAAAGAGAGGATGGCATTTATCTACATCAAACCAAGTATATGCAGGACATCTTGTCAAAATACAAGATGAATGATAGCAGTACTTATGGCACACCTATCCCAGTCAATCATGGTCTGCATCCTAACAAAGATGGAAAGGATGTAGATAGCAGATTGTACCGTGGGATGATCGGATCACTTATGTATCTCACAGCTTCAAGATCCGATATAATGTTTGCTGTGTACTTGTGCTCAAGGTTTCAGTCTCAACCGAAGGAGTCACATATGATAGCCGTGAATAGAATTTTCAGATACCTGAAAGGGAAACCCCGATTAGGTCTTCGGTACTCTAAGCAGCAGTCATTCGACTTCAAAGACTACACTGATTCAGATTATGGCGGTTGTAACCTTGACAGAAAGTCAACTTCTGGTGGATGTCAATTCTTAGGAGACAGACTGGTCTCCTGGCAGTGCAAGAAGCAGTCAATGGTTTCTGTCTCAACCTGTGAAGCAGAATACATTGCAGCGGCGAGCGGTTGTTCTCAGATATTGTGGATTCAGCAGCAATTGAGAGACTACGGCTTGAACTTCACTGCAACTCCTCTATTCATTGACAACAATGCCTCCATGTCCATCACAAATAACCTGGTGAAACATTCAAAACTAAACATATAGAGATTCGCCATCATTTCATCTGTGATTGTGCTGAAAAGCATTTAATTGAACTTGTAAAAGTTCACACGGATGACAATCTTGCCGACCTTTTCACAAAGGCATTTGATCGATCCCGTTTTGAGCATCTTGTCAACTTGATAGGAATGTTCAATCCTGAGTGAAAATTAATTTTTTTTAAATCAATTCAATTCATGGAAGTTAAACTTTATTTCTTTTAAATTTTCTGTATAGTTCTTTTAAGTTTCAAAATATTTTACAAAACAAAAACAAAATAGAAAATGGAGAAAATTTCAAAGTTACATGAGAAAAGAGGAAATGATAATACATCAGAAATGATCTAAATGTCACAGACTGCTCATATGGGAAATGATTGCATCATGCTTACTTAATTGTTTAAATTATTGTGTTTTTAATCTGCTTATTTACAAGTAATTTAAATTGTCAATAGGTTGTATGCATCTTTGAATCACTAGTAGTGTGGTAACTAAATCTAAATTACAACCGTGATTTGAACCCATGTTTGCAAGTGTGTGTGCGTAAAAGAATAGAAAAGATCATTATCAGATAAAGGATGTTAGATTTTGGCAATAATTTTCTTTTGAGGTCAGTTTCGGGTTATGACGTTAGCACAATTAATGCGGTTCATCTCACTGCCCATACTCACAAGTATGCAAGGAGAGATTGAATCAAGACATGTCTCTACATTAACCGTTGAGCATGTATTCACCCTTGAATCACTCCTGATTCATTGAAATCAAATCCAGATAAAAGTTGTATCCCCTTACCTTAAAACTCAAACACCATATATATTATCCTGAATCATCATACCGATATTCAATGAAGAAAATCAAATGAAACCAAGACAAATGAATCACTCGATTCTGAATTTTATGATTCCTGATAATCCTTATGGATTCTGCTTGATTTTTCCTGTGCTAATAGATGTAACTTCATTCTGAAAATTTAGAAAATCATTGGGAAAATCTTAGATGCCTTGAGATAATGCAATTTATATTATTGTAGCATATCAGTGGGGTACACGTTGTATATCTTATAATTAATACCTTAATACATAAGAACGTGATACAAAGATGCTTATAGTTTCAAATCTTATAATATTGTCAACTTGAATTACTTGTTTATGTGCTTATTACGTATGAATAGATATTAATCCGTGACATGATCCCATATTCTTTGATGTTTATATTGTATCGTTTTTGCTATAAGATAGCCTGATATGATTCTCTGCTCGTGTCTTTGATCAAAAATAGTTTGTGTGAATACATGTATATTTTTATTAGAAAAGATCAAAAAGATTTTAAGTTTATGCATAGTTCAATTTTATTCAGAAAAGCCAAAAATATTTGTGTTTAACCTTCCTGAATTGTATTTGAATCCTCTTGATTGAATATTTTTAACTTGTTCGTTATTTTACCTGATTAACTTCATAAATTTGAGTTGAAAGTTTGCGCACTTAAGGTTTTGTGCGTACTTGTAAGTGCACTTGAAGTAAGCCCTGCGTACTTAATAAGTACGCAATAGTTAAGTCTTGCGCACTTGTAAGTACGCAAGAGTTAAGTCCTGCGCACTTGTAAGTACGCACGAGTTAAAACGTGTGCACTTGCTAAGTACGCACGACCTTTTTGCGTGGGGTATATAAACCGTACTTAGAAAATTCTCAGAACCTTATCACTTTCAAACCGGTTCATATTCCCTCTGACTTTCACTCGAAAATTCAAGTGTTCCAATCCAATTTTTTCGTCCCACTACAAGTTTCCTCATCATATAACATCGATTTGGTGAGAATCTAGGCTCATTCCATCCACACGAACTCGTGATTTTGGACCGATTATCTTAGGTTTTTGTTCGAGATTTTTAGACAAATTTTTGGGTTGTTTGGGTAAAACCTAATAATTAAAATATGTTAAGAATCATTAATCGATCACTAATCGACCATTAATCGTCCATTCGAGTCTTTGACTTTGACTTTGGGGTCGAATTTGAACCGTCAGTGGCTTAGTTCGACTGTTAGGTCAAAATTGGTCAACTTTAGCATGTATTTGGTGTTGTTGTTGGTCCCATAGGCTAGAATCATTGATTCTGACCTAGTGGTGACCCAATACACACCAATTTTTGAACTTCTGTTGAATTTCAAATTCTGGAATTTGAAACCAAGTACATTTCCTGCGCACTTAACAAGTACGCAAGAAGCACTTCATGCGTACTTGTTAAGTACGCAAGAGGAAACTCCTGCGTACTTGCTAAGTACGCAAGACCAACACCTGGCAAAAATTCCTAAGTCTGAAATTCAGTTCAAAGAGTAACTGCTATACTAAGTCATGTTTATCCGTTTCCAATGATACATGTTGTTCTTATTATGTTTTAAATGTATTTAGACTTATGGACAATATGGATCTATTGACATACAATTATTCAAATTTGGCCTCCTTTTTTTATACATAATCAAAAGATCTAACTACAGACCTACTAGTAAAAATGGTAATATAAAAGTTATTGGTCATAACTTGTACATATTTAAAATATTAAGTTTATAAGAACCTAAAATGTTTTTATACAAAATTACGTATACTTATGAAAAATATCTCGTTGGTAACTTTATAAAACAACACAAATTTATTCATATTTTGGATAACCATATATATAAATACAACATAAGTTTTCTTTAAAAAAAAACAAAATCCCCTTTTTACCAATTTTGGATAACCTTATAAAAATAGTTAGCTGGAGTAAATATTTTTCAAATGAAAATATATACCATTTTTTTATTTCCCCAAGCTAAATTATATACATACATATCTTTCTTAAACCATAAATTATTGGTAAAAAGGTGATTTTGTTTACTCGTGGTAAAACTATATATATATATATATATATATATATATAGGATTAGGTTCAGGTAAAAAGGATTTTAATTGTAAAAAGGATTTTAATTGTAAAAAGGTTGAGAAGGATTTAGAGTCATTAGATCAAGTTGTAGAAAAGATTTAATGGTTGAGATTAAATTGTAGGAGAAAAAGTTGTTGGAAGGGTATTTTAGTCTTGACCACTTTGGTTGACTTTTATCAAGTTCCCCCCTCATTTTTAAAGGTTCATAACTTTTACATACGACATTATTTTTTCAAAAAAATTACACCATAAAAACGAGCGTTTTTTTATCTTTAAAACGAGTATAGTGTCGTTATAAACAAAAACGAATTATTTTTTTACGTTTTTCAGCTCATTGTTTAATTAGTCAGGTCAATGTGTAATACAAGTTCATTGTGTAATACAACTTCATTGTGTAATACCACGTCTGGTCATTGTGTAATACAAGTTCATTGTGTTATATGTATTTATCATTGTGTTTTACGTTTTCCAGCTCATTGTGTAGTTAGTCAGGTCATTGTGTAATACAAGTTCATCGTGTAATACAAGTTCATTGTGTAATACAAGTTCATTGTGTAATACCACGTCTGGTCATTGTGTAATACAAGTTCATTGTGTAATTAGTCAAGTCATTGTGTAATAAAAGTTCATTGTGTAATACAAGTTCATTATGTAACACAAGTTCAGTGTGTAATACAAGTTCATTGTGTAATACCACGTCTAGCCATTGTGTAATACAAGTTCATTGTGTAATATGTATTTATCATTGTGTTTTACGTTTTCCAGCTCATTGTGTAGTTAGTCAGGTCATTGTGTAATACAAGTTAATCGTGTAATACAAATTCATTATGTAATACCACGTCTGGTCATTGTGTAATTAGTCAGGTCATTGTGTAATTAGTCAGGTCACTGTGTAATACAAGCTCATTGCGTAATACAAGTTCATTGTGTTATACAAGTTCAATGTGTAATACAAGTTCATTGTGTTTTACGTTTTCCAGCTCATTGTGTAGTTAGTCAGGTCATTGTGTATTACAAGTTCGTTGTGTAATACAAATTCATTGGGTAATACCACGTCTGGTCATTGTGTAATTAGTAAAGTCATTGTGTAATACAAGTTCATTATGTAATTAGTCAGGTCATTGTGTTATACAAGTTCAATGTGTAATACAAGTTCATTGTGTTATATGTATTTATCATTGTGTTTTACGTTTTCCAGCTCATTGTGTAGTTAGTCAAGTCATTGTGTAATACAAGTTTATCGTGTAATACAAGTTCATCGTGTAATACAAGTTCATTGTGTAATACAAGTTCATTGTGTAATACCATATCTGGTCATTGTGTAATACAAGTTCATTGTGTAATTAGTCAAGTCATTGTGTAATACAAGTTCATTGTGTAATTAGTCAGGTCATTGTGTAACACAAGTTTATTGTGTAATACAAGTTCATTGTGTCAAATATTTTTCATCATTGTGTTATATGTTTTCATCATTGTGTTTTTCGTTTTCCAGCTCATTGTGTAATTCGCTCAAATATGTCAGGTAATTGTGTAATATGCTCATTGTGTAATATCGGTTCATTGTGTAATATCAGGTCTGATCATTGTGTAATATCAGACCTTGTATTACACATTGACCTGGTGTATTACACATTGACCTGGTGTATTACACATTGACCTGGTATATTACACATTGACCTGGTATATTACACATTGACCATTATGCCCTCCTTTAAAAACAATAAAATGACACATGTCAAGCTTAAAATCCTTCTTACCCTTCTTATTTTTAAAACCCTTTTTACTATAACCTAACCCTATATATATATATATAGGGGATGGCTCCCTTAAAAAGTCTAATTTGGTTAATAAGCTTAAAAAACAATCTCATACATTCAATTTGATGATCAATGGTAGAGATTTAAGTGTATAAAAAATAAATGGTGGAGGGACATTCTTAGGAAAACCACAATTGTTGACTTTTTTCAACTTTCCCCACTTTTTTTAAACGTACATAACTTTTACATACGACCTTATTTTTTTAAAAAAATTACACCATAAAATCGAGCTGTTTTTTACCTTTAATTCGAGTATAGTATTGATATAGTTTTTGTAAAAACAAAACGACACTTAATAAAATTGTGCTACTTTACGTAAATGTGTTGGTTTCTTGTAAAACAGCACAATTAATTGTTCTGTATTTTAAAACAACATAATTAACTGTGCTGGTTTATAATAAAACAACACCAAACATAACAATTAATTGTGTTGTTTAACTATAAAACAACACCAAAATAACACGGTTAATTGTGTAAATGACTTTTTTTAGTTAACTAAGCACAAACAAAACCAGCACAACAAAACTAGTAATCAAACCAGCATAAAACAAAACAGCACAAAACAAAATTTTGATGAGTAAGCTTTTTGTTGCCTACCACTGAACTGTTTTGTTGGTGTATGGATGCTTTAAATTTTTATTTTTAAAGAATGATACCAAATTAGGCATATAATAATTGACAAAAAGTAGCATAAGTTAAAGAAACCAGCACATTTACGTAAAGTGTGTTGTTTTAACAGAAACCAACAAATTTTTAATGTGCTAAATTGTGCTGTTTTACTAGAAACCTACACATTTACGAAAATTTGCACAATTTCATTAAGTGTCGATTTTGTTTTATAAAAAAATATAGCAATAATATACTTAAATTAAAGATAAAAAAACGCTAGATTTTATGGTGTAATTTTTTTTTAAAAATAATGTCCAATGAAAAAGTTATGAATATTTAAAAAAAGTGGGGTAAGTTGAAAAAAGTTAACAAAAGTGGTTATTACTTAAATAAATTTTCACCCTTATTTTTCTTACACTTAAATCTTTACCCTTGATCACCCAATTAAATGAATGAGATTGCTTCTTATGCTTCTTAGCCAAATTGAACTTTTTATTTGAACATCCCCCTATATATATATATATATATACTATAAATATATATACGAAACCATTGAAAAATAAAATTGTCGTTTAATTCAATTGGTGACGAGTTGGGAATAAATATAGATAAAATACATTATTTTTGTATATGATTATGAGGTGTATTACGAAGAGTATGAATTCCCGACAATAAATATACGATTAATATATTTACAACTCGAGTCGTGTTATGACTAGGATAAAAAAATTTATTATTTTTTTTATCTAAATCTAACCAACAGCATTAAAATGCCCATAAACACATACATGTATATATATATATATATAGGGGAGGGTTCAAGAGAAAACCACAAGTTAGGTGAAAACCGAGAAAACCACTAAAAAAACCAATTTTACCCAATCATATAATAATTTTATTTTTTGTTTTGTTTTATTTTTATTTATTTATAAGAGTATCAATGTAATATTAAACATTTTTACCAAAAAATATTTTTACACACAGTGTTACGTATACGTAAACATAAAACAAAAAAATTACGGTTACGTATACGTAAATCAAAAAAATTGATTTTGGATACGTATACGTAAGTAAAAAAATTGCCTAAAATGATGTGGTTTTCTTGGTTTTCGCCTAACTTTGTGGTTTTCTCTTGATCCCTTCCCTATATATATATATATATATTTATATATATATTTAGTCAATATAAGTATATTTTAGTTAAATTATCGATAAATCACCAACAGCCGTCGAGTCATCTTTTAAAGTGTAAAACATAACATGATTGAGACACATCTTTTGGGTGACATTTTATACACATTCAACTTGTATGTTGGAATCATTTCTTAGACCCTAAGGTGAATGTATCTATTTAGGACACGGTTAGGGTGGGTCTTGCATACTTTTGGCTTTTGCTAGCACATTCACACCGGTCGCTCACCAGGTGAGTTTCACGGCCTCTATTCTTGTACTTTTAAATGTTTTATAACATCGGGGGAGAAAACATACTTGCAATCACTTTTATACGATAATAATAAAACAAAGCCGACCATTTATGTTTACATGAGACATTGATAAGAGATCTCGTCGTCCCCTGTTAACAGTTTATAACCATTAGCTTTATGTAGCAGAGATATCTTGAATAGTACTATTGGGATTGACACTCCGAGTCATGGATTAGTCGCTCTAACCGTGGGTCCGTATGGCCCAATGACTGCACCTTGTCTTAACTCGTGAGCCCGTTGGGAATGGGCGTTGAGCGAAGCACATGTGTTTGGATTGGTTATACCTCATGTAAAGTAATACTCGTATACCTAATTAGTTGCGATGGGTCATACTTGATTTGTTTTGCTTTAATTATCGTAAACATGAAACTTGTTTTCGTTAACAATGGCTAACTTGAATCTTGTAACAACTAAACCTGTGAACTCACCAAGCTTGTGTTGACACTTTAAGTATGATTTTCAGGAAACTGAACGCGTCGTTAAGAGTAAGACATCATAGGAATCATGTATGCACGTTGGATATAACTTTTGGGAATTTTTTCTAGTATAACTCAACACCGTTGAGTCGTATTTGCAAAATCTGTATTGCTTTGTGTTTGAAAACAATTACTTTGGTTTGTAAACTTTAACTCAATTATATATCCAATTTGTGTGTTATGTTTGCAATAATCATATGATTTGAAAAACCATGAACGTTACGCCTCGCGTTTCCGCCTTGACGGGGTGTGACAGATTGGTATCAGAGCCATTGATTATAGCGAACTAGGAGTCTGAATTAAACCTAGTCTATATTTTAAATGACTCGTTAAAACATTTTCCTTACATGTGCATTGCATAACTCACCTTACATCATACGGATATTCTAGTCACAGCATGTCATCCTCCCACAACCCGGTCGAGATTTCTGACTCAGAGGACGAGTCTGTGGAGTACCACCCAGCTTCGGAGACTGAGGAGTCACGTTCCTTATATGAGACTGTTTCAGCGGATCCTATTCCTTCCACTACTGCTGTGAGGAAGAAGACCTCTACCTATGACCCCGACCCCGAGGCCGGGTACAGATCCGTAGTTCCACCCCATCTGAGGTTGCACTGGGATAGCCTCCCATTTTGTATTAGAAGAGGAAAGGAAGACAATATTAGAAGTCCAAACCAAAATGTTTTCGTTCGAAATCTCAAAATCTATAAATATTGGAATTTTCGATCGAAAACCTTTTCCCACTTTTCAAACTGACGTCGTTTCTCTCATTTGGATTTCATCAAGTTCAAAGATTTCGTGCGGAAATTGCTAGATTGTGACTTCATTGTATTCATTACAGTTTTTCGATCATCAAGGTATATTTTCGTGACTCGTAGAGGTTTATAGGGTAGATCCAAAGCCTTAGATTAACTTTGAGTATTTGAATCTTTGAGTTGCCCGAAAAGTTTAATGAATCGCCTGAAAAGTCCCTTGAATGAACCGAAATGTCTTTTCGGAGGGAAATGAAGAGTCGCTATGAATCTATCCGAAATGAGTTTTCGATCAAAAAGAGTTTTCGATCGTAAAAGTTCAAGTTTGAAAATGTTAAAAATCAGAGTTTTCGATCGAAAAGTTTTATGTTCAAGGGTTTTCGGTCGAAATGGTCATAGTTGAAACTGTTAGTTTGATTTGAGTTTTTGATCGAATTGTTGATTTATTGATCAGAAAGTTTTCGATCGAAAAGTTGAGTGTTTGAAAGTTTAAAACTTCTGAGTTTTTGATAAATATGTTAACTCAGAGTTTTCGATCGAAATTATGGTATATTATCATAAGGGCTTTTGATCGAAAAGTTGTTTGAAATTTATGTTTTTGATCAAAAGTTTAAAGAGAGTTTTCGATCGAAAAAGTAATTGTTAAGAGTTTTTCGACCGAAATGTCAAGAGTTATGAATTTTTCAGAAAATTTTCAAAATTTTCTAACTTTGATCTGATTGTTTCTTTCATATATGTATAGGTTGAAGTTTGAACCGAAGCACAATATTTGTCAATGTTTGACCACAGAAACAAAGAAATATCATGGTTATGAAAAGACAGTTCGGTTTTTTATAAATTCAAGGATTCACACAGCAATATCTACTCAAGTTAGAGTGTTTGAGAAGCATGTTCGAGAATTTTGGGATAATGTTGAGTACAAACATGTGAACAAAGAGATATGGATCGAAAGTACAGTGGGTGGCAATAACATAAAGATTACTGAACAAGTCATACGAGAGGTTCTGAATTTCAGAGATGCAGCAGACTTTCCTTACAAAATAAGTCACACAACAGTTTCTGGAATTATTTTAACCATGGGTTATGAGGGAAATTTTTTAAGATGGCAGGTTACCAAGATGATGTTCGGGAAACAGTGGAGATATCTTGTGCATGTTTTAATTCACTGCATGAGTCCAAGAACATCAGATTTTGATCAAATTGGTGAAGTGTTTAGTAGGGCATTGGTATGTTTGGCTACACATAGAAGATTTAACTTCTCAAGAATGATCTTTGAAGCAATGATTAGTAACTTTGTGGGGTCGAGGCAGAATTACAAGTTTTTGATGTACCTAAGGTTTGTTCAAATGATAATCAACACGTTGTTGCCAGATATTCATAATGATGGAGTTGAACTTCCATTAGAATCTATGCAAGAGGTTATCTTTAGTAGTATGAACAATGTGAGGAAGACTAGCAGATTCAGTGGAACAGTAACACCTTTGTTTCCAAATATTTTGGGGGAGAATCCTGATCCAGACATTAATATAGATGATGAGGTAGGTGATCTGATGGAAGTGATATTGAAGATGGTGTTTATAGTGATAGTGACAGTGGTGATGATGATGATCAGGGTAATGATTTGTGGTGATGGTAATGTTATACCAGAGGTACAACCAGAAGTACAAGTACAAGAAGCAAGACAGCAGGTTGATACTAATGTTGGTGATTATGAAGTTGCTGATGTGAATGTTGGAGATAATATAGCTTCAGAAGTTAATGATGAAGTTACTGAACCAGTGTTGAGCCATACTGAAGAGTTTGTAGTAGAAAATGATGTTGTGTTAAGTGTAAATATTGAAGTGATTGAAGTATCTGAGGTTCAAGCAACTGCAACACCATCAAAGAAGAGAAGAGAAAATGATGATGTGTTAAGTGTAAATATTGAAGGAGGAAGGTTTTTGAAAGGTGGGTAAGTATGGAAGGCTCTGAATGTAGTGAAAGCTTGAGAGAAAATAATGAGAGTTAGGTAGAAATTGAACGTGAAGAGGTTATGGAAAAATTTGATTTGTGTTATAACGGCAGAGGAGAGAAAAAGCAAAGTTACTTGTAAAGTACAACCTTATTCACTTTTCACTGTTACAGCTGTAATACACTATAGCAGTCATGGTAAAGACTGAAAGTACTTTTACAGCGGGTAAAAGGTAATTTGGACTTATTTTTACCCATCAGCAGCAAACTTGGTTGATGCGGATGGTTAAGCCTATCCGCTGCAAACTTGGTTGCTGCGGATGGTTAAGTCTGTCAGCAGGAAACTCAATTGCTGCTGAATGATGCAAAGATCCGCAGCAAGGATGTTGCTGCTGACTGCCTTAAAGCTATCCGCAGGAAATTTGTTCCTGCTGATAACTTAAAGCAGTTAGTGGCAAATTCTTTGCTACTAAAGATTAAACCTGTCAGCATGATAACTTAAAGCTATCCACAGGAAACTTGTTCCTACTGATAACTTTGTTTGCTGCTGACTTAAAACTTTTATTTACAACAAAAGCCAAACACATTTACAAAACAAATTATAGAGACAGATTTTAGTCAAAGTTCATCATACCAATGGATTCAACTAAATATCTAAATCTAGCTTCATCAAAAGGTTTTGTGAACAAATCAGCATATTGCTCATTGGTATGAACTTTGGTTAAAATAATTCTCTTTTTCTCAGCTTGATCTCTTATGAAGTGATACCTGATGTCAATGTGCTTTGTCTTGGAGTGCTGCACCGGATTGTTTGTGATTGATATAGCACTCATGTTGTCTATGTCAATGGGAGTGGCCATGAAAGTCATCCCATAATCCAGCATTTGGTTTTGTATCCAAATGACTTGTGCACAACAACTTGAAGCTGCAATGTATTCTGCTTCTGCTGTAGAAGTTGATACACAGGTTTGCTTCTTGCATTGCCATGAAATCATTCTTCCTTCTAGAAACTAACAGCCCCCTGATGTGGACTTTTTGTCCAAGTTGCATCCCCCATAGTCACTGTCAGTATCTGCATACAGATTGAACTTTTCATTTTTAGAATACCGTAGCCCAAGTTTTGGGGCTCCCTTTAGGTATCTGAAAATTCTCTTGACAGCTTGAATATGTGTGTTCTTTGGAGCTTCTTGGAATCTTGCACAAAGGCTTGAATATGTGAGAACTCTTATGTTGCTTCTCTTTCAAACATGCAATGCAACGATCTTCAAGTTGGAATTCTTTGTTAGGAAGCCCTCTTACAAGATTTTCCTTTCCCAACTTGTTAATGGTTTTGATATTAACATGGCTTAATCTCCTATGCCAGAGACCCGATTCATCAACTGATGCCTTTGATAGAAAACAAGATACATTACCAGATAGAGTGACCTCATTCATATCAAGCACATATAGGTTATCTTTTCTCTGAGCAGTTAGTAGTATCTTCTCTAGAGGAGGTTTGCTTAAACCAGGGGATAAAACAAAGCATTCTTTATCTCTGAAAAGCATCCAATGCTTCTGATCACAGACCTAGGAAATACTCATGAGATTGAAATCCAATTCCTTGACATAGTTTACTCTTTCAATACTCATTCTTTCATAGGCACAATTTCTTGTCCAGTGATTGATCCTACTTTTGAGTCACTCCCAAAGGCAACATATCCTCCATTGAAGTGTCTGAAGTTAGAGAGGATGGATCTGTTGCCGGTCATGTGCCTGGAACAACCACTGTCTACAACCCAGGTGTTATTCTTGTGACCTGGATGTCACTGCACGTGAGAGAGATCTAGTTAGAGGGAGGAACCCAAGAACTTGCAAACTTGGGAAAGTGTGTTGTTGGATCATCAGCATCAGCATGTTTGCATTCAATGGATCCAACGATAATTCTTTGAGGGATAGAGACTGGGATCTTGGCTTTCCATTGCTGATTTGGTGGTTTTTCAGACTTCTTTGTTCTATCAGCAGCTGATGTTACTTTGGCTGCTGACAGATTTGCTTGATCAGCAGCAGATTTTGCTACTGAGGACTTTAGCTTATCGGCAGCAGATTTTGTTGCTGCTGATGGTTTTACTTGAGCATCAGGCTTCTTTGGTTTCTTGGGCTTTATCGGATCAGCAACATTTTTGCTGGCTGCTGATGGTTTCACAACAGACGTCTGCCTATCCTTCTTTACCTTGCTGATAGGCTTTTGTTTAAGAGGGGCTTGATGAAGAATTTGATTGAAAGGATTAAATTTACAATTTGCAGCAAAGTGGTCTGATTCACCACATATTATGCAAGATTGTTGAGGTTTTGGCAGATGCTTCCTTGGTGGGGATAGAGAGTTTCTTAAATGAGTTGTCTTGGCTTCAAAGCTTCTTACCTTTTTGTTCTTGTTTGTCTTCTCAAAAGCATGTTGCTTGAGGTTTCTTTGTTGCTGAAGGTAGTAGAAGCAGGTACTGGCAGTATGGTTGTATTTGCCACAGACAAAGCATGATTTAGCCAGTTTGTCCTTTTGGAAGTACACATAATCTTTTCTCTTGAACAAATCTTTAAAATTCCAGGGATGAGCTTTGTTGTGCTCAAAGGTGGCTTCCTCCAATGTCTTTTGAACATATGGAGCTCTCTCTCCAGGTGCATGAGAGATGTTAAACACCTTCCTTGGTTGGATTGGTTTGGATTGAGGATTTATGTAGATTAAAGACTGATCCTTTTCAACATTTAGCTTTCTTCCTTCTGGAGGATAGCTAATTTTGATTTGTTTGGATAATTGAGGTATTGGTATTGAAGGAATGACGAATATGCATGGTTCAGATTTGGTTGTTTTGAGAATTTCTTCATTTATGGGAAGTAATGGGGCTTCATTTGTTTCAGTGGAGTCTGAGCATGTGGACTCAGACTCGGATGAAGTAGTGCATTCTTGCACAAAAGATTCTTGTACAGAAGGATCAAGATCTCGGTTTGCCATATCAAGGTTGGAAAGATTGAAACTTGGTTCATGAATGGCTACATAGTTAGCAGGTGGTGCAACAGTTTTGTACTGGTCAGCATGGTACCCCAGACCAGTCTTTACTTTGTCATGAACTTGAACATCTAAAAGTCTTTACATCTTTTTGGATAGCTTTTAATTTGACTAATAGATCATCAATCCGAGTTTCAAGATTTGTTTGTTCATGTTTTAAAGAAGAAATCTCTTTCTTTAGGCAGTTAATCTTTTCTTTATAACTGTTTTCAACCTTTTGGAATTCATATTTCATTTGGTGAAACTCTTCATTTTGATCTATGAGATTCTGGTTATGTTTCATGTATCCAAGGACCTTATCAATACAAGCTTGAGTACAAAGATTTTCATATACCTGAGGTGGTATGTCTGATGATTCTGACACGAGAGCTTGATTGTTGGCAGGAATATCCTCATACTGAAAGCTCCAGTCAAAGTCAGCAGTTCCAACAGCTGCACAAGCTGCAGTTTGAGCATGAGGAGTGGCATGTTACTGTTGTTGTCTGGGTTGAGCTTGGTGAGCTTGCCTTGTCTAAACAGCAGCTGGGTTTGCCTTTGGTGCCTTGCATTCTCTGGCAAAATGACCAAGTTGGTTACAGTTGTAACATCTCAATTTGCTTTTGTCTAAGCTAACTCTGGTGTTGGAGTTGTTGCTTGGAATGGGTCTTCCTATTCTGGAGTAGAACCTTTTTGCTCTTAGAGAGAGCATGGCATAGGAGTGCAGTATATCCATTTCTTCTAGATCATCTGGATGAAAACATTCCAGATCTTCTTTATAATAGACATATTGCTTGAGTTTTCAAACACAAAAGCAGCAGAGGTTGAGGCTTGAGGTGGGGCTTCTAGAAGAAATGGTGAGTTGTTTGATTGAGAGGTTGGAGTCTGGGGATGAGTGACAATGGAGGGTAGTAGTTCTTGAACTAGGAACTGAGTGGTAAGAGTGTAGTGCGGAGGAAGTGGTGGTGGATGATGAGTCTGTTGAGTAACTTGAGCTCCATTATTTGGCTTGAGTCATTTCTAATTCATAGGTCTTCAGCATGCCAAACAACTCGGTCATCTGCAGAGTCTTCAAATTTTCAGTTCTTCTGATTGACACTACGTAAAGTGTCCAGCAGCTAGGCAGAGACCTGATGAACTTCTTGAGAATGTCTTCATTCTCCAGCTTCACTTTTGAGAACTGTAGCTCTCCCACAAGGTAAGTGTACCTGTTATACAACACAGTTAGGGACTCACCTTCCTTCCAGACAAAGTTCTCATATTGTTGCTTCAGAATGACTCTTCTGTTTTCTTTATCTTCTTCTGAACCAGCAAACATCTTCTCAAGAGCATCCCATAGCTCCTTGGCAGTCTTGTATCCTCTGAAGTTTTGAAATACTTCATTTGGCAAGCATATCTGAATGGCTCCCAAAGCTTTGAAGTCTACCTCCATCTTCTTGATGTCTTCTTCTAAATACCTCTGGAATCAGCAGAGGCCACCATCGGTACATATGGTCCATCTTTAATGGATCTCCACATCCCATACTCTTGATAGAAGAAGAAACTTTCCATCCTGTTCTTCCACATATCATAGTTTTCTTCATTCACCAGTCTTGGTGGTCTGTTGATGCTTCCAATATCTTCAAAACCATTTTTTTGAGCCATTTTGGATTTGTGATAAAGGGTGTCTTAGCAAAGAGATAGTATAGAATAGAACCAGAGAGTGATTAAACAAGTGTGAGTTTGTTTAATCTAAGCCAAAGCTCTGATACCACTTGTAGGATCGGTAAATACAAGATTGTTCTATTCTAGTTGAGATTGGCAGAAACAATCACAACTAAGCAATATAAACAAGTAAACACGAAGAATACTGATAAATGCAATTTGTATTAAGCTTCAATGGTTACAATATTACAAAGAAAAACTCTAAGAAAGCACACTTGTACAATGAAACGATACACTACTTATATAGTAACTTAGAATCAAGACAGACCCTTGATTCTAAGGATCAGATCAAACACAAGCCGTTAATCTTGTACTAGAAGCTATACTACATGTAAAGACAACAAATACTACAATGGTTAACTTTATTCAAACATCTTCTTAGGCATCATCGCTTGGATACTTGGAAGGAGAGAGTTGTTGTCTTTTATTGTCTGCACTAGTAACATTCTTTCTGCATGGGGTGTGTCAGAGTTGTAGCAGAAAGTTGTTAATGGTAAAGTTGCTTTTGCTATGCCAATCAGCAGCAGCTTGTTAGTCAGCAGCAAAACTGTAGAGTCCGCATCAGTTGTACTTAGAGAATTTTGTAGCCATCAGTCTTTATTTCTACAGATACTTTTTCCAAATGACCCAAAGCAGCAACATCTTCACAAATAGAACGAGACCTTTAGCCAATAACGACCCAATTGCTCCCATTAGTTCAACATTTATACCCTATTAAATAAGTATCCTGGATATTCGTAGCCCACATTTTCAGGTATGAACACTTAAACAATGTATAACAAGTGGTATCATCCAACAAAAATCTCGTCCATGTTTCGCCAAGCCACATCGTATACAAATTTTGATCCGGAAAAACCAAAATTACTATCTTCTCAAAAATGGCCCGAAACAAGTGTACAAATGATCTCTAAAAAATTTGGGCAAGAAAAGTTTTCCCGCCAAAAAGTGATTTTGCGTATTTAGTAAGTTCGCAAAGCCAAGTACCCATGCGTACTTGTTAAGTGACAGAGAAATGCTCTTGCGTACTTAGCAAGTAGGTAGAAAAGGTGATTCTGCGTACTTGTTCAGTACAACACTGTTTTTGACAGATCTTGAGGATAATGCTCGAAAAGTGATGGATCTGAGAAATTAATGCTTCCAAAAGCTTAGAAAACATCATCTAACAAACCCTTAGCCTTCCAAACACCAAATGAAGTGATAACAAACTTAGATTTGAGGATTTTTGACACAAAAAGTAGAACTCGTATGAACTAAGATATGCTCCAAAAACCCTAAAACAAGAAACTGGAACACAAATCCACGAACACCGAGTCTCTGATACCACTTATAGGTCCTGGGAGCCTCGTCGCGAAGCGGAAATACACGGATCTGTTCTATGATTTGTGTGGGAACATGAAGAACAAAGCACAGAAACAAGAACAAAGACAAAAGATAATGAAACGATACGTAATCCATAACATAGAAGTCATCCCGTATTACAGACTACATACCGAAGGAGCACACATCTCTCATCTAAGCTCACGGTCTAGGGGTCGGGAGAGCTCGTCCTGACCCGGACACCTCTCAACCTAGTTCCAGAGTTCCACCTACAAATAAAGACAAGTCTTCTATTTATAGGGGCAGGAACATTACCTGCGTACATGTCTAAGTACGCAGGGTTTGGTCATGCGTACTTGACAAGTACGCAAGGCAAAAGCCTTGCGTACTTACTAAGTACGCAGGACCAAACTGGTGTGCAGGCTAAGTACTCAGGAACACCCTCCTGCGTACTAGCCATGTACACCGATACATCGAATTTTATCTATAGTTACTAATACATGCTTCTACACCTCCGTCTAAGGGTATCGAGTTTACAGATCCAGAGTTGAAAAAGAAAAAGACAACAACTACAACAAAGGTTAACAAAGGCAAGGCTAATGAAATTTCTGAAAAGCATAAGTCTAAGAAGTCAAATACTTATGGTCTTATAGATGAATATTTTCTTAATTATGCTACAAGAGAGACTGCATATGTAGTGAGTCAACTAAAGACTCAGATTTCAAACTTGCAAAGCAGGGAAGCTGCTAATTCTAGAGAGATCAAGGAGTTGAAGACTGAAAGTAATAGGCAGCAAGGTATTATTACTCAACAATAGCAACAAATTGATAAACTTCAAAGGATGGTGCAAGACTTGATAGCTCACGTTGGTGCTCCAACCAATGATCAGAATGTAAATTAAGAAGCAAACATTGAAAATCAAGAGAGTCTAGCTGCTACTGAAACTATTCCTTCTCCGGTCTGTGATGCTGATATGTATGAAGAAAATACTATATTTGATGTTGATATGTTACTAAACAACGAAGGTAAGGAATGGAGGTAACTAGTGAAAATGATGAAGAGAGTGAGAAAGAGGAAGAATATGATGAAGAGTTGGTGATAACAGGTGAAAAGAAAGGCGATGATAAATCTTCTGATGACGATAGTGACAGTGGTGGAGCTGGAGGTGTTGGTGAAATTGCACAGACATCTGAAGAGACTGAGGAAGAAGCTGAGTCCAACACCGAATATAAGAAGTATGAATACGAATAGAAACAAACTTATGTAGAAGAAGATGGGTCGGTGATTGGAAAGATGGATAACAAGGTTGATGAAGACTAGTCTTTTCAAGTACCTGATGAAGTTGAAGAGTCATCTGATTGTTCAAAGACCACAAGTATTGATAAGAGTACATGGTGGAAAGTAACAGAAAAGCCGACTCTTGTTGAAGGAATTACTCAAAAGACAAAAAATCCAGAGCAAGCTCTAACTGGTCAGATTTTAGGCTGGATGTACGATGATGATAAGAAGATGTATGTTATCAAAAGAGGTGAAGGGAATATCGAGTACTTTGACAGAAGTTCCAAGTTAAAGACTTTACCGTACTGGGATATTCGAGAGTTGAGTCACATGAAGTTGATGAATCCATCCAATAATACCTGTGCTGAAAACTTTAAAGAATATCTAAAGAAAGAGTGTGCAAAAGACAAGTTTGAAAGCTTTAAACAACAGGTGTTTGAATACAAGAAGTTAAAGAAGAAAGATAAAGATGGAAAAAGAAGATTCAGGTACATCGTCAAGCCAGCTGATACAGTTTCGACTGTCTACATCCCTGCACGAAAGGAAGTGTTTATCAAGACCTTCAAAAGATGGGAGTGTGACATCAAAACTCATGAAGCTGTAATCACACAACATAGCTCACCAGAGGTCAGAGTCTTTGATCTCGTGGATCTGTTCAGTTTCTCTGATGAAGATTTGAAGATTCTGTATCACAATCCAATTCAATGTGATATGATCTCGAAGATAAAGGCTGAAGCGAAATTGTATATGAGAGTTGTAGCTCGATGCTTATCAAGAAGATAAGAAGAAAATGTAATCAAGAAAAGACTTATAGAGCTGGATTCCAAGAAAGTGAGAGCCAAAGCCAAACCTGATAAAGACAACAAGTGAAGAATTGATGTTTTGTGGACTAGGGGGAGATTGCTGGAACCTAGTAGTCCATAGAAATCAATTATAGGCTGATATTGTATAACTCTAAGGTTTCGGTCAAAAACTAAGTTTTCGATCGAAAAGTGTTTTCGGTCGAAAACACTTTTCGATCAGACGTTTTCGGTCGAATTCCTTTTAGTATAAATATGTTGTCTTTTTTATTTTAAAGTTAGATTTCACATTTGTATTGTTTTGATCAGAATTGTTTCAGTGAAATCAAAGCTTGTTGTTTGTTGATTTAAAGTGTAATTACAAGAGATAATCAATGGAAATCATTAGTTTGATTGTGCATTTCATGTTTGTGACGTTTCTCGTTCTAGTTCGGGTTTGATTCGATCTTCTCGGTGTTAATTGCTTTCTGGATTGTGTCCACCATTCCAGAGACTGTTTAAGGACTTTAGACTTGGATATCATAAGATCAGAAGGAATCACAAGTGTTAATGCAAAGAGAAAAAGTCATCGCATATGCCTCACGAAAACTAAAAGTGCATGAAAAAAATTATACGACCCACGATTTGGAGTTGGGCGCAGTTGTGTTTGCGCTCAAGATTTGGAGGCATTATCTTTATGGTACAAGGTGTACTATAGTTACTGATCACAAGAGTCTCCAACATATCTTTGATCAAAAGGAACTAAACATGAGGCGTCGTCGATGGGTTGAATTATTGAATGACTACGATTGTGAGATCAAGTACCATCCCGGAAAGACGAACGTCGTAGCGGACGCCTTAAGCCGTAAGGAACAAGTTAAAATTGTCCGTATTCGGGCATGGGGTTAACAATCCACACGAGCCTTACCGCTAAAATCCGAGATGCACAACAAGAGGCTCTTAAAGAAGAGAACTTACAGAGCGACACTTTGTGCTGAATGATTAGGCAATTGGAACCAAAGTCAGACGATACGTTATACTTCATGAATAGAATTTGGGTGCCGAGTACTGGTAATCTGCGTAGATTGGTTATGGACGAAGCGCATAAGTCTAATTACTCGATTCACCCAGGTTCAGATAAAATGTACAAAGACCTCAAGGAATTCTACTGGTGGCCTAATATGAAAGGAGACATTGCCATATATGTCGGTAAGTGCTTAACGTGTGCAAAAGTAAAAGCAGAATATCAGAAACCGTCTAGCCTATTACAACAACCTAAGATTCTCCAATGGAAATGGGAACATATATTCATGGATTTCATCATAAAATTACCCAAAACATCTAGTGGTTATGATACCATATGGGTAATTGTCGACCGTTTAACGAAATTCACTCATTTTCTGCCGATTAAGGAAACTGACAAAACTAAGAAACTTACAAGGCTCTACATTAAAGAAATTATGGCAAGACACGGAGTTCCAGTTTCTATTATCTCTGATAGAGATATTCGTTTTGTGTCAAGGATATGGAAGTCGTTACAAGAAGCCCTAGGCATGCACTTAGACATGAGCACAGCCTATCATCGACAAACGGACGGTCAAAGTGAAGGGACTATCCAAACATTAGAAGATATCCTCCGTGCGTGCATAATTGATTTTGGAGGAAATTGGGATACCCATTTACCATTGGCTGAATTTTCTTATAATAATAGTTACCACACCAGTATTAAGGATGGTCCATTTGAAGCTTTATATGGTCGTAAATGTCGTTTGCCGCTACGTTGGGCAGAGGTCGGTGACAAACATTTGACAGGTCCATAGATTGTTCAGTAAACCACTGATAAGATCTTCAAAATTAACGATAGCCTAAAAGCAGCCCGAGACAGACAAAAGAGCTACGCTGATAATAGACGGAAACCATTAGAATTTCAAGTTGGAGATCGGGTAATGTTAAATGTCTCCCCATGGAAAGGCGTTGCAAGGTTTGGTAACCGTGGTAAGCTCAACCCTAGATACGTTGGACCGTTTGAAATACTAGCTAGGGTTGGCCCTATAGCTTTCAATCTCAAGCTACCGCAAGAGCTAAGCAACATACACGATACATTTCACGTGTCAAATCTCAAAACGTGTTTTTTGCATTATTCATATCTCCTGTTTTACCTAATTACATAAATTAGGACATTAAGTCTAGCAAAAGCCAAACATTATTAAGTTATACATTTGGTAATTAAAATAATTACCGATTCACATACATGAGTTAACCCGACAAACACGAACGCCGATGATAAATTCTAATAAGTCCTAAACTAGACCGTTATACACACATTTTATAATTATACTATTACTTTTGAAACGTAATGAAATTTTATATAAAATAATTTATGTCCTCACTTTTGTAAGATTTCGTTTTGTAACCTCCTAATCATACATACATGTATATATTATATGCATGAATACTTTAACTAGACATACTTGGGTAAATATTGTTTTACTAACTTGTAATAGTTTTATAAAAACCTTGCTGTCACAAACAAAAAAAATTAAGAAAAGGAAAACTAAATAATAAAATCCTTTTCTTTTGTTTCAGAGTCAACAACCACTTTAACATCATCATCATCTTCATATATCAAATCTCACAATCACAAACCCATTCTTTTTTCCCCCTCTTCTTCGGTTCCTGTCCGAACACCCTCAACCCCCCCCCCCCCTTCCTTTTCTTTCAACTATCATATCATATATTAAATGTCATTCCATTGTTTTTCTTACATACATTCTTTATTCCAGAAACCCATCTCATAACCATTCACAAAACTACTAACACTCATACTCTCCAACACACTCCTCTTGGCACTCCCTCCTGAAACCGAACCCAACAACAAATTGCAATAATCCTCTATTTTTCGAAGATAAATTACAAGGTTTAAGAGATCTTCAAGTGTGTCAAGTGGGTTTTTAAGAAAAGAAGCTTCAAGATCTTCTTTTCTTCCTACACGCCTTCTCCTTGCTTACTTTAAGTGAGTATCATCCTCCCTTCATCTTTGTTTTGCAAGACTACAAGTTGTTTTTGTATAAAAATCATACACCAAAGTAGCTAAGTCGTAAAAACATGTTTAAACATCAAGAGTTGCAAGTTAAACAAGTTATTTCATAAACATTCATGGTAAAAATCTAATGTTTTAGAAGCATATTACAAGGAACATGTGTTGGTAAATATGTTTTACATGCTAAATATTTGTTATTATAGTTCAATAAGTGATCGGCAAAAACAAAACTAAGTGTATTTGGACTTATGGACAATATGGATCTATTGACATACAAATATACAAATATTTGGCCTTCTTTTTTATACATAACCAAAAGATCTAACTATAGACCTACTAGTAAATATGGTAATATAAAATTTATTGGTATTAACTTGTACATATTTAAAATAGTAAGTTTATAAAAACCCTAAAATGTTTTTATAGAAAATTACGTATGCTTATGAAAAATATCTCGTTGGTAACTTTATAAAACAACACACAAATTTATGTATATTTTGGATAACCATATATATAAAAAGAACATAAGTTTTCTTTTAAATAAAAATAAACCTTATAAACAAGTTTAAATAGTTAGCTGGAGTAAATATTTTTCAAATGAAAATAGATACCATTTTTTTTATTTCCCCAAGCTAAATTAGATACATACATATCTTTCTTAAATCATAAATTGGTAAAAAGGGGATTTTGTTTACTCGTGGAAAAACTATATATACACTATAAATATATATACGACACCGTTGAAAAATAAAATTGTTGTTTAATTCAATTGGTGACGAGTTCGGAATAAATATAGATAAAATACATTATTTTTGTATATGATTATGAGGTGTATTGCGAAGAATATGAATTCCCGACAATAAATATACGATTAATATATTTACAACTTGATTCGTGTTACAACTCAGATTATTTTTTTATCTAAATCGAATATCTTTTTACAAAAGTCTAAATCTAACTAACAGCATTAAAACGTCCATAAACACATACATGTAAATGTGTGTGTATATATATACATATACATATATATATATATACGTATACAAATATATATATATATATATATATTTAGTTAGTATAAATATATTTTAGTTAAATCATCGATAAATCACCAATAGGTCGTCGAGTCATCTTTTAAAGTGTAAAACATAACATGATCGAGACACATCTTTTGGGTGACATTTTATACACGTTCAACTTGTATGCTGGCATCATATCTTAGACCCTAAGGTGACTGTATCTGTTTAGGATACGGTTAGGGTAGGTCTTGCATACTTTTGGCTTTTGCTAGCACATTCACACCGGTCGCTCACCAGATGAGTTTCACGGCCCCTATTCTAGTACTTTTAAATGTTTTATAACATTGGGGGGAAAACATACATGCAATCACTTTTATACGATAATAAGAACACAAAGCCGACCATTTATGTTTACATGAGACATTGATAAGAGATCTTGTAGTCCCCTAATAATGGTTTATACCATTAGCTTTATGTAGCCGGGATATCGTGAATAGTACTATTGTGATTGACACTCCAAGTCATGGGTTAGTCGCTCTAACCGAGGGTCCGTATGGCCTAATGACTTCACCTTGTCTTAACTCTTGAGCCCATTGTGAATGGGCGTGGGGCGAAACACCTGTGTTTGGATTGGTTATACCTCATGTAAAGTAATACTCGTATACCTAATTAGTTGCGATGGGCCAAACTTGATTTGTTTTGCTTTAATTATCGTAAACTTGAAACTTGTTTTCGTGCAAACCGTATACTTGAAACTTGTTTTCGTTAACAATGGCTAACTTGAATCTTATAACAACTAAACCTGTGAGCTAACTAACCTTGTGTTGACACTTTAAGTATGTTTTCAGGAAACTGAACGTGTCATCAAGTGTAAGACATCATTGGAATCATGCATGCACGTTGGATACAACTTTTGGGGATTTTTCTAGTATAACTCAACAACGTTGAGTCATATTTGCAAAATCTGTATTGCTTTTGTGTTTGAAAAAAATTACTTTGGTTTGTAAACTTTAACTCAATTATGTATCCAATTTGTGTGTTATGTTTGCAATAATCATATGCTTTGGAAAACCATGAACGTTACGGCTCGTGTTTCCGGCTTGGCAAGGTGTGACATCGGGTTTCCACAATACCCCATAGATGTCATGTGTATGCAGGTCAGAATAATTTTCTGCTCCATTACAGAAGTTAGTGCATAGCACTCCTGATGTAAATTTCAAGTAATTGTGAGACTGAATTGTACGATGGAACCTGAGATTACGCCATAATCTCCCACAATAATTGTGCAATTACTGTAAGTGTTGGTTATGGTAATGCTCAATTCGAAGCCTTCGTGACAGGAAGATCTCAATAAATGAATGTGCGAAATCCTTCGTCATTCAAGATTCACTAAGGATTGGTTGGATTCAATTTGAATTTCTCTTGTTCCTCCAGAACTGCAAGAATGCTTTATGAACATCTAATTTAGAAGTCTGATTTGTTAAGATCTAATCCTTTATCAAGTGACTGATAATATGGGTTGATCATTAGCTTGGACAGCAAGACTCACTAAAGTTCCTGTGTACTGCAAATTATGATTACGTGTGCACCCGCAATAATAATTTACTTTGCATGATCCCTATACTGTTTATTTTATCCCAAGCTTTTAGTCAAAAGGACATTGAAATGTTCATTCGATCGTGTTTGCAAACTTGTGCAAGAGTGTGTATTGTCCAATCGGATTACTCTTAATTATGTGTACCAATACTCATGAAGCTGCCGACTATGGCTGTTGCTGGATGAAGTTAATGCTAGAGAGGCGCCACCAGCGTCTCTCAAAATAAGATGTGTATGGTGTAAGGCAGGCACAATGTGAAGGGCAGTGATCCTCAAATCATTGTCGAGCAACTCATGCTCCAAGTCTGCATGTACGTTTGGAGATCCTGATGAATGTCCGAGTCTCCTGACCCATGGAGTTCTCTCCTGTTTAGTCCTGCTTACCCACCTTGGGTTCCCTTATATCTGGGTAATTATGTCTGCCATATCTCAAGGCGAATGTCTAGGCATCCGATCTGACAACTCATGAAGGAGAGTATTTATACCGCACATTTGCCGGAAAGAAAGTTGACTCCACAGTTGGAGTAGTTGTAGGTGTGGTGCAAGTATAGGTACATGTTCTGGTACGGGTCCAACATGTTGTGATACCAAGATCGGTAACTAACGATTGCTACCGTCGTCACCCAAGCTCAGCTCGTAACTCGATATTCTAGGGTTGTAGTGTGCTGACTACCTGTTATTCTTGATTCGTAATCCGAACAGTGACACTTTGTTGAGAAACATTGTAAGTGTTTATTATTTCAACATTGTTGTACGTGTTAAGTGTTCGTTACATGTGGCATGTAATTGTGGTATGTATTAGTGTAGCCAATGATATCCTAGTGTAACTACATACACTATTGGTCTACACAAGTTGTCGAACAACGGATGGAATTTCTATACTCAAGTCTTGGGTGATGTAAGTATTAGAAACCTTGGTCCCTAATTGAGTCTGGTTAGAGCCTAGGTGCCACTAAGGAAACCTAATTCGCTAAAACCCTTGGCTCTGATACCAATCTGTCACACCCCCAAATTTATTTATTTAATAAATAAATAAAGGTTGCAACGATTGGTTCATTACACAATAGCGGAAGCTGTAATATTGATTTCTATGACTTGAGTACATATACAATTACTAACGCTAAGTAATACAATGATCTAAGTTCTTCTAGATCAACAATAAACTTGAGACTTGATAATCTATGCCCTTCCAGCAACTAGGATTTGATCCTACATAGGTAGCCTATTCCAACTGCGTCATGGCTAAGGGTTACTTGAGAAACATACATGAAAATGTCAACACAAAGGTTGGTGAGTTGACAGAGTTTGTTATTTCAGTGCAAGTTGTTTTCCCCGAAAACATGTACATGACTTAACCGTCATAAAATAAGTAGTTTTCTCCGAAAACATGTATATGACTTAACAGTCATAAAAATAAGTAGTTTTCACCGAAAACATATACATAACTTAATCGTCATAAAAATAAGTAGTTTTCACCGAAAACATATACATGACTTAACCATCATAAAAATATGTAGTGTTACCCAAAAACATGCACATAACATTACCGTCATAAATAAGTAGTTTTTTCTTGAAAACATGCACATGACATTACCGTCATATATAAGTAGTTTTCCCTGAAAACATGCACATGACATTACCGTAATAAATAAGTAGTTTTCTTTGTAAAGAAATAGATCTTAAGCGCATATGATAAACAAAACAAGTGTTATTGATCAATTCTTAAGCTAGCTAGCATTACAAATAATATGTTCATACATAAGACCGTAACCAAACCTAACTGGTGAATGCCCCTCCCTCGCTTTACCAAGAGAACGGAATAGGACGATATGCGGCCATTTGACCCTTCAGGTCCTGGTTAGCGCGACTAACCATGACCGGGGGCATCACCTCCAATAGTACTATTTATAGAATCCTAGGCTAAGTCCATAGCTAATGGTTACAAATGTTGATGATGTTCAGGGGAATTTAAGAGCTCTCCTCATGTACAACATAATGTTACAGTCTTGTTTTCATGTTATCATATAAAAATGTTTGCAATGTTTTCTCAAGTGTATGAATCAACTATGTTTCCAAATGTGTTGAGCAATAACGTAAAGCATGATATGTAAGTATTTTTCTCCCCCGCAGTTTACAAAACATTAAAAAGCGAAAAGGGGGCTGTGAACTCACCTGGTGTTCGATGAAATGCTAGCAAATGGTAATTGTTCCTACTCGTTCCCTAGTTACACACGAGGGTAATATATGTTAAGACTAAGTGTCTTAAGTGCAATTGTTCACCCGCTTAAGTACACCCGGTTAAGGATATGTTTATTTTTGAAAATGTGTTTCGTGATGCGATCCGTTGGCGAATAATACCTATTCATGTCACTATCTACGCACG
This sequence comes from Smallanthus sonchifolius, assembly GCA_023525975.1. Taxonomy (NCBI): domain Eukaryota; kingdom Viridiplantae; phylum Streptophyta; class Magnoliopsida; order Asterales; family Asteraceae; genus Smallanthus; species Smallanthus sonchifolius. The sequence goes on from CM042039.1 coordinate 21,537,720, forward strand.
TATTAAACTTACACAATTAAGTACAACTATGTCAGTCGTAATCATCAAGTGGTTATATACTTCCCATATATATACATATATGTGTAACTATTTGTGACACCCAGCATTTCAGGTCAATATCCATATTACATAAATGCACGTTCATACTTATTATTTCCTGATATTTTATTTTGACTAAGTAAAGTCAAGAAGTCTAGCAAAGGAGTTTATTCCAAGTCTAGTAAATCTTAAAGAATTACTAGAAAAAGTAAGCAGTATAACCCGACTAAATACGAACGTTAATGGTTAAATAAAATAACCAGAAATATATATATATATATATATATATATATATATATATTACACAAAATTTACGTTGAATTAAGATTTTAATATTTTCTTCAACGAGCCATAAACTGGTTAAAATTATAATACCGTGAACAATCTAAACCGAATTAAATTACCCCTTTAAAACTCTAATTGATACTAATACCATTAATAAATTAACACTTAAATCTAATTATTTGATTTAATTAACTCTAAACCCAATCATCATATCGGCAGAGACAAGTGGGTTTTCCCCCTCAATTTCCTTGACTTTCTCGACCAAACTTCAGAGAATGACCATACCTCATGCCTTCGAATTTGAGTAAAACCATACATCATCAGTCGAATTCTCACAATCCCTTCATACTTCTCATTTTCTTATGGCAATTTCCCCTTTTTCCTTCAAGTCGAAGTCCAGTTTAAAGCAAAATCCACCATATTTCGGTGCTATAAAAAGAGTTCCAAGTATTTTTCTCAAGAATCAAGCTAAGGAGCTCAAGAGCATTCTCTGTTTCTCTCAAAAATCTCCATCTCTGTTCAGAGGTAAAAACTCGATACCATCCATATTATTGCTTTAAAACCGTAGGTAAACACACAAATCGTTCAAACGCAAGTAAGATAACAAGAAAAGTGTGTCAAATTCAAGATTAAAACATAAAAATATACAGGACTGATTCTGTCAATCAAAATTTCAGTAATCGAAACTAGGAGTTTCGATACCTGTGTTCAATCAAAACTGGGAGTTTCGATACCTGTGTTCAATCGAAACTAGGAGTTTCGATACCTGTGTACAATCAAAACTAGGAGTTTCGATACATGTGTACAATCGAAACTAGGAGTTTCGATACCTATTGCCCAATCGAAACTAGGTAGTTTCGATACAAATTCTGCCAATCGAAACTAGGTAGTTTCGATACCCAATTTACTCAATCGAAAATAAGTAGTTTCGACATCTGTTCTGTTCAATCGAAACTAAGAAAGTTTCGATACATGTTCATCAGCCCCATGGAGCAGTAACTTAGAACTATTTTATAACGAAACAAGTGTTGAAAAACTAAAAAGATATTTAAACAAAAGTAATCAGATCTGCTAAGTCGAGTGAACAACTTGCGTTTAAGACGGGTAGTCTTAACGTGTATGTTATCCTTGTGTAATTAGGATACGGATAGGCAAGACTGCTGTTATTCAAATATTTGCTAGCATTCATACTGTCGAGGTGAGTTTCAATAATTCCCCTTTTTCTAAAGTTTTGAAATGATTTGGGGGTGGAAACATACTTGTAAAAGACTTTTGGGTGTAAATGAATTGAACTAATGATCTGACCGTATGTGTGTATTGAGGAAAAAGTAAAGCGCTTAAAGTCCTCTGAATAAATTAGTAACCATTAGCTATGGATTTAGCCCGGGATTATATGAATAGTACTATTGGGGGTGACGCCTCCGGTCATGGTTAGTCGCGCTAACCAGGGGTCCAAATGGCCGAATGACCGCATATTGTCTTACTCGCAGAAAGGTGAGGGGAGGCACATAAAGTTGGGGTTTGGTTACGGTCTCGTACATTACATACTATTTTGTATTCCTTGCAAGCTTACAAATGGGGTCAATAGATCGGATTAGTATTCATATTCATTGGTAATACAAACAAAAGAGTTCTGATCAGGCTAAAGTGATCAGGTTTTAAAGAAAAGAGTTCTGATCAGGCAAAAGTGATCAGGTTTTACACAAAAGAGTTCTGATCAGGCTAAAGTGATAAGGTTTTAAAGAAAAGAGTTCTGATCAGGCAAAAGTGATCAGGTTTTACACAAAAGAGTTCTGATCAGGCTAAAGTGATCAGGTTTTAAAGAAAAGAGTTCTGATCAGGCAAAAGTGATAAGGTTTTACACAAAAGAGTTCTGATCAGGCTAAAGTGATCAGGTTTTAAACAAAAGAGTTCTGATCAGGCTAAAGTGATCATGTTTTAAAGAAAAGAGTTCTGATCAGGTTAAAGTGATCAGGTTTAAACAAAAAAGTTCTGATCAGGTTAAAGTGATCAGGTTTAACAAGGAGTTTTGATCGGAAAATGATCAGATTTAAACATTGGGTTTATGATAACTCTTTATAATAACTTGTGAACTCACCAACCTCGTGTTGACAATTTTAAGTATGTTTTCAGGAATCTGAACGTGGCCATCAGGTTAGCAATGTAGGATACATGCATGCACATGGATACGGCTTTTGGGAGGATTTCTCTTGTATAACTCATGGTCTTGAGTCATATTTGTGAAATCTTAAACTTTTGTAAACTCAAGTTAATATTTTATGATGTAAATATTTTAAACTCGATTATGTATCCAATTACATGTATGTGTTTGCGGTAATCATATGCTTTGGAAACAAGTGAACGTCGCGCCTCGCGTTTCCGCCTTGGCGGGGTGTGACAGAACTTGGTATCAGAGCCATTGATTATAGCTAACTAGGTGTCTAAAACGGAACCTAGTCTATAATTTGAATGAATCACTAAAATGTTTTCATTGCATAACCAGTCATCATGTCATGTGGATATTGTAGTCACAAGCATGTCGTCACATTCACACTCTGACCCCGTCTCTGACCTTGAATCCAACGAGGAACTTTCCACCACACGCCCCAAAAATCGAGTACAAGTTCGCAGCTCCACACCACCCAATGTCGCCCTGGGAGTTCCACCTATCGTCTACCGAAAGAAAAGCGGAGGACCAGTTAAGGTGCAAAGTGCTATGAAGAAGGTTCGACTTCCACGCAAAAGGACTCTAGCAGCCCGTGACCCGGAAGACTTGGAGACCGATGAGGAACCACCTAGGCAACGACCTTGTTACCACCCTACGGTGGGGACTATCCGTTGGATGCCCCATACTCTGGCACGATGGAGGGAGATGGAGAGCATTCCCTCTACCTTTGAGCTCAGAGAGTCCTCCAACTCCCCAACACCCCTACCCCATACTTGGGAAGCCATGGAGCTCATAGTGCTACATTAGTAGCACGTGTTCATACGCACGAAGAGCGTCTTGATGATATCCTAAGTGATATTCGGACACATGGGGATGCAGCCATGCGCTTACGTCAAAGGCTCGGATCTCGAGTACAGACTTTGGAGGATAGCACCCGAGAAATACAGGGTGTCACTGACTATCTAGAGTTGAGAGCTGACATGGACTGGCAGTTCACTCTCACGGTCCGAGACATGGTGGAGGCGCTGGAAGAAAGGACTTTGGCTATAGAATTTGTGGCAAGAACTAGCCTTGTCATGGCAGGACTTGCCATGATGATTGGGTTGTACTCCCACTTCTTCTTTTAAACCTATTATGGGCGGGTTGTGCCCATTGCACATTATGTAGTTTAAAACTTTAGTACTGATGTGGTCATGAGAACCCATCCCTTTTTGTATCCTTGTCTTTTGGGAACAATGTACTATGTATGTTTTAACTATGTATGTGATGGTTTATGTTGTAATGATGGATGTTTACGTTTGATGTTGTTGTATCCCTATGTCATGATCTATCATTATTGTTATATAATGTTGTTTCTTTTTAATTGATATGTTAGAAAGAATGTCATGGCACCTAAACGTGGGACACCCCGTAACACTACTGGTGACAACAACGAGACAATTTCCCCAAACATAGAACAACTCATAGCACAGCGAGTAGCTGCCGCCATAGAGCAGTATGAAGCAAATCGAAATAGTGGCGGAGGAAACGGCAGCGGTACCGGCGGAGGAGGTGCAGGAGGTAGCGGTACAGCAGGAGGTTCCGGAGGTTCCGGATGTAATAAAAATAAATAAGCCATAACACATCATGATCCGAATTAATGACGTTATGACTTGTGATCCTATAGATGCTCCAAATAGGAAGTGCACCTACAAGGCCTTCCTATCCTGTAACCCCCGTAACTTCAATGGCACCGAGGGTGCAGTAGGTCTGATGAGATGGATAGAAAGGATGGAGTCGGTGATTGATATTAGTGAAAGCACCGCTGACTGCATGGTGAAGTATTCTACATGCATGCTCACTGATAAAGCTTTAACTTGGTGGAATACTCAAATGAAGACTTTGGGGAGAGAGACCGCGTATCAATTGTCTTGGGAAGACTTGAAAAACATGATGATTGAGGAATACTGTCCTCGAAATGAATTGCAAAAGATTGAAACTGAGATGTGGAACCTACAGATGATAGGAGATGATGTGGCGGGATACACCGACCGTTTCAATGAATTGGCGATTCTAGTACCGCATATGGTCACACCAGAACATAAGCGCGTTGAGAGGTATCTGTGGGGCCTTGCGCCTCAAATTCGTAGCATGGTAACATCATCTAATCCAGTAGATGCCAAGAGTGCTACAACTTTAGCATTCAAGCTAAGGGATGATGCGGTACGTAATGAATTTTTTGTGAGGAAGGAGAACGAGGAAGGTAAATCTGGGGAGAAAAGGAAATGGATGGGAAATTCAAGTAACAAGTCTGAGAAGCAAGGGTTTAAGAAACAAGGAACTGTGAAGGCTTTTGCAGTCAACACAGTGGAAAGAAAGGAGTATGATAGGGGCCTACCGAGATGTAAGAAGTGTGGAAACCATCATGCCGGTGTGTGCATCAAGTGTGGAAAATGTGACAAGTTTGGTCACACCACACAAGCTTGTCGAACTAACAACCGAATGGGCAAAATTAAACCGGGATGTTTCATATGTGGTGACCTGAAGCACTTCAAGAGGGATTGTCCCAAGTAGAAGAATCAGAACAACGCTCAGGCACCAGGGAGGGCATTTGTGATGGGTGCAAGGGACGCACGCCAGGACCCGAACATCGTCACTGGTACGTTCCCGATAAATAATCACTATGCCTCTGTACTTTTTGATTCGGGTGCGGATATGAGCTTTGTGTCGAATGATTTTAAATCCTTACTCGGTATTAAGGCCAGTAAACTAGATCAAAGTTATACAATTGAATTAGCAAATGGGAAATTAATAGAAACCGGAGAGGTCATTAAGGGTTGTAATTTATGTTTAGAAAACCATACATTCAGTATAGACCTTCTACTCGTCGAACTAGGGAGTTTTGATATTGTTATTGGCATGGATTGGTTATCAAAGAATCGTGCCGAGATTGTATGCTTCGAGAAGATTGTACGTATTCCCCTACCAAACAGAGAAATTCTTTCAATTCAAGGCGAAAGGTGTAGAATAATGTTGAAGACGATAAACTGCATGAAAGCTCATAAGTATCTACGCAAGGTTTATTATGCATTCCAGGCTCACATCGTCGAGAAGAAACCCGAAGAACGTCGACTTGAGGACATACCAATCGTCAGAGATTACTCGGAAATATTTCCTGAGGACTTACCAGGAATACCACCGTCAAGACAAGTCGAGTTCCGGATCGACCTAGTACCAGGAGCCGCACCAGTTGCACGATCGCCGTATCGTCTAGCCCCTTCCGAGATGCAGGAACTGTCGAGCCAACTACAAGAATTACTTGACAAAGGTTTCATAAGACCAAGTTTCTCACCATGGGGAGCTCCGGTCCTATTTGTAAAGAAAAAGGATGGAACCTTTAGAATGTGCATTGATTATCGGGAATTAAACAAACTAACAATCAAAAATCGGTATCCTCTTCCTCGAATAGACGATTTGTTTGACCAACTTCAAGGTTCCAGTTTCTATTCAAAAATTGATCTACGATCAGGGTATTATCAACTGAAAATTCAGGAAGAAGATATACCAAAAACGGCTTTTAGGACTCGTTACGGTCACTACGAGTTCCTAGTTATGCCATTTGGCTTGAATAATGCACCGGCCGTCTTCATGGATCTCATGAACCGCGTGTGCAAGCCGTACTTGGATAAATTCGTGATTGTGTTTATCGATGACATATTGATATATTCACGAACCAAGGAGGAACATGAACATCATTTGAAATTAATCTTGGAACTACTCAGGAATGAGAAGCTTTATGCTAAACTCTCTAAGTGCGAGTTTTGGATCCGAGAGGTTCACTTTCTCGGACACGTTATCAATAAGAATGGTATCCATGTGGATCCATCCAAGATTGAAGCTATCAAAAACTGGGAAGCACCAAGAACTCCGACTGAGGTGCGTCAATTTCTGGGTTTGGCAGGATATTACAGGCGATTTATCGAGAATTTTTCAAAGATAGCCTCGCCTTTGACCACGTTAACTCATAAGGACAAAAAGTTTGATTGGACTGATAAACAAGAATCAGCTTTTCAATTGCTGAAGCGAAAACTTTGCAGTGCACCAATCCTATCCCTTCCCGAAGGATCTGACAATTTCATCGTGTACTGCGACGCATCACACCAAGGTCTGGGATGTGTATTGATGCAGAGAGAAAAAGTCATAGCGTATGCATCCAGACAGCTAAAAGTACATGAGAAAAATTATACGACTCATGATCTGGAATTGGGTGCTGTCGTGTTTGCACTCAAGATTTGGAGACATTACTTATACGGTACAAAATGTACTATCTTTACAGATCACAAGAGTCTCCAGCACATCTTTAATCAGAAAGAACTCAACATGAGGCAACGTCATTGGGTAGAGCTACAGAATGATTACGACTGTGATATCAAGTATCACCCTGGTAAAGCAAATGTCGTAGCAGATGCCTTGAGTCGTAAAGAACGGGTTAAAACACTCCGTGTTCGTGCCCTAGAATTGACATTTCATACGAGTCTCACGACTCAAATCCGGATGGCACAACAAGAGGCAATTAAGGAAGAAAACATTCAGAGTGAAGCTTTACGAGGAATGATAAAGCAGTTGGAACCAAAATCAGATGACACTTTATACTTCATGAATAGAATTTGGGTGCCATGTTTTGGTAACATACGGGAGTTGGTTATGGACGAAGCCCACAAGTCCAGGTACTCCATTCACCCAGGTTCGGATAAAATGTATAAGGATCTGAAAGAACTCTACTGGTGGCCGAACATGAAAGGAGTAATTGCTATTTATGTCGGTAAATGCTTGACATGTTCAAAAGTAAAGGCAGAACATCAGAAACCGTTGGGATTGTTACAACAACCCGAGATACCTCAATGGAAATGGGAACAGATTTCGATGGATTTCATCACAAAGTTGCCCAAGACGTCGAGCGGGTATGACACTATATGGGTAATCGTCGATCGTTTGACGAAATCAGCTCATTTTCTACCCATCAAAGAGACGGATAAAACCGAGAAACTTGCGAAGCTTTATATCAAGGAAATTGTGGCTAGGCATGGAGTGCCAATTTCTATTATCTCTGATAGAGACAGCAGATTCGTGTCTAGAATCTGGAAATCATTACAAGAAGCCATGGGCACACGTCTTGACATGAGCACGACATATCACCCACAAACAGATGGTCAAAGTGAAAGGACCATTCAAACTTTAGAGGATATGCTACGTGCGTGTGCAATTGATTTCGATGGGAATTGGGATACTCATTTGCCGCTAGCTGAGTTTTCATACAATAATAGTTACCACACCAGTATCAAAGCCGCTCCGTTTGAGGCTTTGTATGGTCGAAAATGTCGTTCACCACTATGTTGGGCAGAAGTTGGTGACAAGCATTTAACCGGTCCTGAAGTTATTCAAGAGACCACAGACAAGATTTTCAAAATCAAGGATCGTCTGAAAGCCCGCCCGTGACAGACAAAAGAGTTACGCGGATAACAGACGGAGACCTTTAAAATTCCAAGTGGAAGACAAAGTCATGTTAAAGGTCTCACCTTGGAAAGGAGTTGCAAGATTTGGCAACCGTGGCAAGCTTAACCCTAGGTACGTCGGACCGTTTGAAATATTGGCTAGGGTTGGCCCTGTAGCTTACAAGCTCAAGTTGCCACAAGAACTAAGCAATGTACATGATACGTTTCATGTATCAAATCTCAAGAAGTGTGTTATCAGACGAGACATTAATTATACCGCCTGATGAGATTCACATAGACGACAAGTTGCACTTCATTGAGGAACCTATGGAAGTCACAGATTGGAAGGTTCAGAGAACAAGGCGCAGCCGTGTTAAGCTGGTCAAGGTACGTTGGAATTCAAAGCGCGGCCCCGAGTATACGTGGGAGTGGGAAGATAAAATGAAATCCAAGTACCCGTCCTTGTTTACAAACACTCCAAGTCAGAATGACAAGAACTGAATTTCGGGACGAAATTCTCTGTATCATGGGGAGAATGTGACACCCCAGCATTTCAGGTCAATATCCATATTACATAAATGCACGTTCATACTTATTATTTCCTGATATTTTATTTTGACTAGGTAAAGTCAAGAAGTCTAGCAAAGGAGTTTATTCCAAGTCTAGTAAATCTTAAAGAATTACTAGAAAAAGTAAGCAGTATAACCCGACTAAATGCGAACGTTAATGGTTAAATAAAATAACCAGAAATATATATATATATATATATTACACAAAATTTACGTTGAATTAAGATTTTAATATTTTTTTCAACGAGCCATAAACTGGTTAAAATTATAATATCGTGAAGAATCTAAACCGAATTAAATTACCCCTTTAAAACTCTAATTGATACTAATACCATTAATAAATTAACACTTAAATCTAATTATTTGATTTAATTAACTCTAAACCCAATCATCATATCGGCAGAGACAAGTGGGTTTTCCCCCTCAATTTCCTTGACTTTCTCGACCAAACTTCAGAGAATGACCATACCTCATGCCTTCAAATTTGAGTAAAACCATACCTCCTCAGTCGAATTCTCACAATCCCTTCATACTTCTCATTTTTTTACGGCAATTTCCCCTTTTTCCTTCAAGTCGAAGTCCAGTTTAAAGCAAAATCCACCATATTTCGGTGCTATAAAAAGAGTTCCAAGTATTTTTCTCAAGAATCAAGCTAAGGAGCTCAAGAGCATTCTCTGTTTCTCTCAAAAATCTCCATCTCTGTTCAGAGGTAAAAACTCGATACCATCCATATTATTTCTTTAAAACCGTAGCTAAACAAACAAATCGTTCAAACGCAAGTAAGATAACAAGAAAAGTGTGTCAAATTCAAGATTAAAACATAAAAATATACAGGACTGATTCTGTCAATCAAAATTTCAGTAATCGAAACTAGGAGTTTCGATACCTGTGTTCAATCCAAACTGGGAGTTTCGATACCTGTGTTCAATCGAAACTGGGAGTTTCGATACCTGTGTACAATCGAAACTAGGAGTTTCGATACCTATTGCCCAATCGAAACTAGGTAGTTTCGATACAAATTCTACCAATCGAAACTAGGTAGTTTCGATACCCAATTTACTCAATCGAAACTAAGTAGTTTCGACATCTGTTCTGTTCAATCGAAACTAAGAAAGTTTCGATACCTGTTCATCAAGTTTCGATACCTGTGTTCAATTGAAACTGGGAGTTTCGATACCTGTGTACAATCAAAACTAGGAGTTTCGATACCTATTGCCCAATCGAAACTAGGTAGTTTCGATACAAATTCTGCCAATCGAAACTAGGTAGTTTCAATACCCAATTTACTCAATCGAAACTAAGTAGTTTCGACATCTGTTCTGTTCAATCGAAACTAAGAAAGTTTCGATACCTGTTCATCAGCCCCATGGAGCAGTAACTTAGAACTATTTTATAACGACACAAGTGTTGAAAAACTAAAAAGATATTTAAACAAAAGTAATCAGATCTGCTAAGTCGAGTGAACAACTTGCGTTTAAGACGGGTAGTCTTAACGTGTATGTTATCCTTGTGTAATTAGGATACGGATAGGCAAGACAGCTGTTATTCAAATATTTGCTAGCATTCATACTGTCGAGGTGAGTTTCAATAATTCCCCTTTTTCTAAAGTTTTGAAATGATTTGGGGTGGAAACATACTTGTAAAAGACTTTTGTGTGTAAATGAATTGAACTAATGATCTGACCGTATGTGTGTATTGAGGGAAAAGTAAAGCGCTTAAAGTCCTCTGAATAAATTAGTAACCATTAGCTATGGATTTAGCCCGGGATTATATGAATAGTACTATTGAGGGTGACGCCTCCGGTCATGGTTAGTCGCGCTAACCAGGGGTCCAAATGGCCGAATGACCGCATATTGTCTTACTCGCAGAAAGGCGAGGGGAGGCACAGAAAGTTGGGGTTTGGTTACGGTCGTACATTATATACTATTTTTTATTCCTTGCAAGCTTACAAATGGGGTCAATAGATCGGATTAGTATTCATATTCATTGGTAATACAAAAAAAAAGAGTTCTGATCAGGCTAAAGTGATCAGGTTTTAAAGAAAAGAGTTCTTATCAGGCAAAAGTGATCAGGTTTTACACAAAAGAGTTCTGATCAGGCTAAAGTGATAAGGTTTTAAAGAAAAGAGTTCTGATCAGGCAAAAGTGATCAGGTTTTACACAAAAGAGTTCTGATCAGGCTAAAGTGATAAGGTTTTAAAGAAAAGAGTTCTGATCAGGCAAAAGTGATCAGGTTTTACACAAAAGAGTTATGATCAGGCTAAAGTGATCAGGTTTTAAAGAAAAGAGTTATGATCAGGCAAAAGTGATAAGGTTTTAAAGAAAAGAGTTCTGATCAGGCAAAAGTGATCAGGTTTTACACAAAAGAGTTCTGATCAGGCTAAAGTGATCAGGTTTTAAAGAAAAGAGTTCTGATCAGGCTAAAGTGATCAGGTTTTAAACAAAAGAGTTCTGATCAGGCTAAAGTGATCATGTTTTAAAGAAAAGAGTTCTGATCAGGTTAAAGTGATCAGGTTTAAACAAAAAAGTTCTGATCAGGTTAAAATGATCAGGTTTAACAAGGAGTTTTGATCGGAAAATGATCAGATTTAAACATTGGGTTTATGATAACTCTTTATAATAATTTGTGAACTCACCAACCTCGTGTTGATAGTTTTAAGTATGTTTTCAGGAAATTGAACGTGGCCATCAGGTTAGGAATGTAGGATACATGCATGCACGTGGATACGGCTTTTGAGAGGATTTCTCTTGTATAACTCATGGTCTTGAGTCATATTTGTGAAATCTTAAACTTTTGTAAACTAAAGTTAATATTTTATGATGTAAATATTTTATACTCGATTATGTATCCAATTACGTGTATGTGTTTGCGGTAATCATATGCTTTGGAAACAAGTGAACGTCGCGCTTCGCGTTTCCGCCTTGGCGGGGTGTGACACTATTTTTAGGAGAATATTCCATTATCGTTCCGTGGGTGTAAATAATATAACTTATATTATTTATACTTCGTTTTCATCCAAGTTTCGGGTTTATCGTGAACATAATAAAATATGTAAACACCCGGTTCGACAAAAGACTTATTTGATAAGGTTTCGATGTAAATGAGTTTCTATCAACATATGTTTACTAATAACTTGAAGTAATTTTATATATGTCATGTATTTGAAATCTGTCATTGTAATATGGCATATAATAATTATTTGAATTCGCTTAACGGTTTTAATTATTAAAACACATATGTGGGTCTTCATATATTTATCTTAACCCTATCCAAAACTCATATTTGCATATAAATTACTATGTTTTTACTAAAATATATTTATTGTCGCAACGTTTCCATATTTTGTAAAACTCGTTTTCAATTGAAGCGACCAACTATATATATACATGTATTGTCAATAATAATCAAGTTCCGTATAACGAATGTTTTCAAATCTCAAAATGTTTGGACTAAAATATAACACCCCGAAATTTTTAGAAAATGTAATGACAAAAATTGCCAATTTTCAAAGTTGAGGGTTGGATATGTGAATAATCAAAGTCCAGGGACTTAAAATGAAAATTCTAAAAATCAAGGGGGTAGCGGACCGCTACCCAAGACCTTAGCGGTCTTCTACATATTGGCTAAGGAAACCCTTGTGAAATGGCACGTGTCCTATGACTCACCGATGGGGATCTGATGCGTGGAAGGTGTGACACCTGCAAAATTCCCGCATCTAAAACCTGGTTGTTGTGCCAATAAGGCCCAATAGAAATCTAAGTCCATTCAGGACACAATAAGGATCCAAGCCCATGGGAATCCTGAATTGTGTAATCCAAACATCATATTAGTCACATGGTTTCATCCAATTACTCGTTACGCGATTCAGAAATTTAAACATTAAACGCGCAAGACATCTGTTTATATCCTTATATTCGATAAGATGATTAAATAAAGTAAAGAATTATTAATATTAAGTAATAATATTCACTTGGAAAGACTATTCAGATAAATACACGTGTAGCGCGTTTGTGCGAACGTTAAATCGCAACAGATGTTCGTAATACTAGCGATAACGGTACGGTTGATATCAATACGTATTTCGATACGATAAATACGGTAATATTTATTTGAAAATTTTAATATTATTAGTAAGATAATAGCTCTACTCGAAAAGCGGAACATTTGATCTAACATAATGAATTTAGATACGTACTATTACCGGTCCTACTAAGATATCCCCCGGTAATAAATTTTTAACGAAATAAATGCTATATGAACATTTATTTTAATATTATTTATTCTAAACGAGAATAAATGATCGGGAATGAAATTTCGTGACATTACACTCGTAACTTACGGTTTTGATACGCGATACTGGTAGGTGATTCCCCCACTCAAAACCCTAGATATAAATAGATCTCTATCTCCCTCATCCTTTTCATTTTGCACAACCACACACACACATGTGTGTGTTACGATAGAGAGAGATCCGGAAGCTGAAAGGGGAGCCGGCTGCTCTCCTCCGGCAGCCACCCCTCCGACAAGCACAGCGGCACAGCCGCATCACAAAGGCGGCGAACGACGGAACCACGACGGTTCTACGGTTCCGGTGAGAATCCTTGGCGAGTGCACAACCTTTTCTGATGAAGCTCAAGCCGCTGAACACGCTAGACGTGGTGGCTCCCTCTGAATCTTGATGGTGAAGGAGGTAGATGAAGATAGCCTCCTTCCCTGCAAGCCCTTGCGCGGTTTAGGGTTTCGGCGGAATCCTCTTTTTTCGCAATCGGTCCAGACACGTGGACCTTGGTGTCTAGAGGAACTAGAAACAGTTTGTGGTACACGGTTCCAAACCTGTGAACTTTCGGCGAGTTTCGATGGTGGAATTAGGGTTCTGACGAAGTCCCGTGAACTGTTCAAGCATACATACTCCATTTTCGTTCAAATCTGTGTCGTTTGAGGTAAGATCGGATGAATTAAGTTGCTTCCTGTTTTGATTTTGATCATTCCGGCCATCTCTTCAGTTTACCATTTAGTGTCACACCCTAACCGACAGCGGAATACGTTGGGGCGGGACATGTAGACTGTTCATGAGCACAAGGTTGACTAAATTGAAATATATCATTCAAATTCATTGCATAGATTCAAAACAAACCAAATTCAAACCTAGTACATAAATGAAATACATCAATTCTTTATTTAAATTAACTAGGTCCAAACTTAAATGTAGCATGCCTTGATCAACTCAAACATTTACACCTGAAACATGATTAAAATAAAGTCAACTAAAAAGTTGGTGAGCTTACATAGGTTTGTACATAGATATCATATAGTTGTGAGTAAACAAATCCATACAAGTCATGATTAATAAGGCAATTATGGAGAGTTACTATTGTGTATCCGAATAATACAATCAAACATTTGTAACTAGCATGCAAAACAATTGTGTTATCGGTAACAATCACCCTAACTGGGTGGGTTTGTCAGACTCAATAGATCTATCATTGTTAACCTTCGGCTTGTATAGTTAATGATTGCACATGAAATTGCACAAAAAGTAGTTAACACACCTAGTACTCAAACATAAAGCTCAAATTGCACACATGAATGTAAAGTGGATTTGTATTTGTCTAGTTTGTGTAAATCATTGAATATAATGTTCATGTTTCACCCCAAAAATGTAAAATAGTGAAAAAGGGGCGATGTAAAACTCACATGTATTAGTTGTGTAGATAACAGGAGCTTTGGGTAGCACAAGTGATTGGCTAATCACTAGGTTTGACCTAGAGTGAAATAGTATGAATTTGAATTAATATTGTGCACAAAGTCTAAAGCAGAGTCTAGGGTTTCAACGGGATTGGGTGTAGGGACCTGTACAAAAGGTTTGTGTTATCCTATGAAAGAGATGCGCGTCTGCTGGGGTTTGTATTCGAATAAAAGCTTAATATAATATGTAGATTCAAATTTTAAGAATAAAATAATACTCGGCTTAGGGATGTAATAAAATAAATAAATTCTTTTCATTTATTTATTTAACACAGGGTGTCTATAAAGCATAGAGTGATATTATATTTATTATTAAACATAATTTAAACCCTAATGAGAAATTATTGTAAAAAAACAATATAGTTAATTTTAGTAAACAAATTCTTTTTATTTATCCATCTATATTTACAATAATGCATCTCAGAAATGGGTATTAAAGAATATATATATATATATATATATATATATATATATATGTGTGTGTATATGAGAATTTACTGACTCATGCTTAAATCTATGATTGATTTTGTAGGGTACAAAACGAATAGATAATGTTTATAAAAAAATCTTGGCAAAATTTGTAATCTAGACGAGTAGTTTGGATACTTTATTATTTTTATTTAGAATTTGTTTATTTTTATTCAAATCAGTTCTAATGGATATAGTGTTTTATAAAATAATTTTTATAAAAGTAGACAATGTTTAAAACTGGTTTAGAGTTAAAGTGGGGCAGAAAACGGTTTAAAAAAATGAATGTGGCTCCCAGGAATCGAATGTGGGTCTCCCCTGCGAAGCACATGGTGAACTAACAACAGGGCCAGAGAGTCATTAGTTTAATAGGGCCGATTTTATTGAGTTTTAATCAGTAACAGAAGGTGCTGACTTCTAATATGGTGCACACAAAAAGGAAGAAAAGGTACAGGGCTGTTTTGAACCCGCGACCTTATCCCTATGAGTCGAGTGTAATTACCAGTGTAACTGGGCGATGGCCTTGGTTAAGAACTGGTTGGAAAAGTTTAAAACCCAGGAACACGCTCCCCCCCTTTCGTCCCCATTTGAATACCCGAAACCCTAACCGTGAAATCAACCCGATAAGCATACAAACGAAGCCCCGACTATAGGGCTTTTGATCTCGGGGTCAGAACGAACTGAATGGTACAAGGATTACCTTTTTTGGTGAAGTAACAAGGGTGAACGATTGAATTCTTGATTTTGGAGTTCTTCAAGCTCGTCTGAGTTCCACGGGTGCAATGCAGGTCAATTGAGTTGGAATTGGTTGTGCGACCGTGTAGGGATGAGTTAATTCGATTCGTTTTATCAAAAACATGTGATCTGGTTTCCCCTTTACGGATGACAGTTGTTCGAACGAAATACGCGTCAATTGAGAGTGAATTGGGTCACGTTCATGGTCTGTATTCATGTGCAATCAGTCTACTAATGATTTACTATTAAAAACGCGTTTCAATATTGCGGATTCTTTCCTGATTTAGCTTGGTTTGACTCTGCCGAGTCAAACTGTTGGAGCATGATCTGTGACAATATGCCTTGTAATAGATTAGTCTTTATGTTTAATGTTATATATGTTTTGTATTTGTAATAGTTAAGTTTGCACAAGCGAACTAAATAAGTTCGCCTGGTATACTTGAGGCGAACTTAAGAAGTTCGCATGAACTAAATGTGGCGAACTTATTAAGTTCGCCTGGTTCAGTGTGTGTTGTCTATAAATAGTTCAAGAGATGTTCTCATTTGTAACTATTGTATTTGTAACTACTTTGTGTTTACTATTTGAGAGATAATACAGGAAACTTTTTATAAAATCATGTCCTGTGTGATTGTATTGCATTCGTTACTATTTGAGACATACGTATACGCAAGGATTCCGTACTTCGTGTACGTATTATGTGTTTTACAACAAAGATCGATCAGTAGACCCGCTGGGACTTACAGGTGGTATCAGAGCTTTTGCTCTTGATTAGCTACTGTTGTTTGACATTTTCTCGATTGATATTTCACAACAAGATGGAGATTTTCGGAAGTTTTGTGTTCTTGAGAAGTTTGCGATTTTTTGGACTGAATTTTGATTGGTTTCTTCATTTTTGGTGTTGTTTTACCAAAATTGATCTGTTAGAAGTGTTCTAAATCAACATTTGAAGAATCCTACAGAAGGAATTTCTTTAATTCATTCTAAATCAAGATTTATGGAAATTTTCAGACCTGTTCGTGCGTTTGGGTGTTAGAACAATCTTCCTTGTTCTTCAGCTGATACAGGCGAACTTGTCTATTCTGTTACGGGCGAACTTGTCAAGCGAATTTGTTAAGTTCGCTGGATTCAAGTTAGGCAAACTTAAGAGGCGAATTTGTTAAGTTCGCTGGATTGAAGTGTGTTCAAGGATGTCGTCTACTTCTAATCAAGTGAACAATATGACTCACTTACTGAATCATGACAATGAGATTGGAACTCCAACCAAGCCACCGAGGCTTATGAATCTCAAAGATTATTCAAATTGGAAAAGTCGATTTGAGAATTATGTTAATATCAATGACACGAGTTTGTGGATTCCTATTAGTGAGGGATATGAGCATCCTGTTCATCGTCATATGGGTGTGTCGGATACACCAAAACCAATTTCGGCTCTTAATGATGATGAAAAGAAGTTGTATCATCGTTAAAAGAAAGCTCTTGCAGCTTTATCCACGTGTTTACCTCTGGATTTCTACCATACTTTCAAGAAGTTCAAGACTTCTGGTGAACTTTGGGAAGGTTTGGCTAAAAGATGTGAAGGTAGCACAGATATCAAGAAGAGCAGAAAAGAATTGTTAAAGAAACAGTTTAGTGTTTTTAAACACATTGAGGGTGAATCAGTGGATGAACTCATGTCAAAATATTATCATCTTCTAAGTGAAATGGTCAACAATGACATCACCTACAAAAACAAGAAGATTCTAGAAAGTTCTTGGATGCTTTACCAGCACATTTTGAGATGTACACAATAGTGATCAAAGAACCATCTGGATTTGATGATCTTAGTCTTGAAGATTTGATGGGAAAGATTCAATCATATGATTTGCATAAACAAAAGAAAGACACAGTTTACCAAGATCCAAGCATTTATTTTGGGAAAGGTACATCGTCATCAAAATCTGGTGGAGTTGCTTTGTTTTTGGGAGAGTCGTCTAATGTTCCTAAAGACAATTCTTGTCAAGAAAATACATGTTTTGTTGCTTCAAATTCTGGATGTTCAACTCATAACAAGAATGAAGGTCATTCGTGTTCTATTAAAGTGTCTTCATCTACAGCAAATGATATGATGGCAATGATTGCATCATTTTTAACTTCTTATGAAAATTTTATTGGTGGTAAAATCATTGATCCTGATATGATTGAGGATGATTTTAAATAGCTGGATAAAGATACTTTGGAAGAAATGAATATTCAGTGGAACATGGCATTATGGTTGAGACAAGGAAAAGATCACTTAAAGAGAACTGGGAAGAAGTTCATTGGGGCATCAAGCAAAACCAGTGAAGTGTTATAACTGTCAAGAGTTTGGTCATTTTGCTCGAGAATGTACAAAACCAAGAAATCATAATCAAGGACCTTCAAACTCTCAAGGCAATCAAAACAAACAGAGTACTTCTACAGCTTTGATATCTCAACAAGATGAAAATTATGACTTGGGTATTCATTTGGAAGATATTGTGGCTCATGTTAGTCAAGCTTTTCTGGCTGAAGTTCATCCTGAAGATGGAATTGAAAGTGGTGTAGGTCCACATGATTCATCTCAAATCGATTTCGTGACAGGACGTCTCGTTAACACGGAGTGCGGAATCCTACCGTATTAACGTTCGTATATCAATTGACAATAGACACAACAGGTTAATAAACTTCTCTTTTTATATCATCAAACACATAGAGTTTACAGATTATCTCTCTGCTCACACTTGTCTGTTCGTACTTAACAGATTCTGTAAACTCTCTATTTATAGAGACACGCTCTGCAATAGGCGAACTTAACAAGTTCACTTCAAAGATGCTGAGGCGAACTTAGGCGAACTTATCAAGTTCGCCTCTACCAGAACTTGATCTAATACTTAGACAAAATCTAAACAATTACATAAAAACATAAAGACAATAAGACCTAAACTATTACAAAGCTTTTGTCATAAATCTATGTCCTAACAGACTCCCCATTGACAATAGCTTGATCTTCTGTCTTCAGTCTTTATGACGAGCTCTTCCAGTTATCTGGTAATCTGTTTCCTGCATGCACTCCATATCTCTGACATATCTCCAACACTCTTTTATATTGCAATCCTTGTTCTCTCCATTCATTAGTAAACATAATCTCATTCTTTTTTAACGTTCTCTGATCTTTATTGGAAAAGTTAATAAGATTCATTGCATCATAGAAACTAACAATGACCTTATTATCTTTATCATCAATCCTAGCTTCACCAATATTCACATCTATGTACCACCATTTCATATTCCCCAGAAAATCTTGTGGTATTTTCTTCAATGGTATCTTCTGTACAACACGTACTTGCTTGAACATATACTCCCAAGTCACAATCTCAGTCTTTTGATCTACAATCTTCACCCTTTTTCCTTTCTGTGGCTTTAATCTTTCATACTTCCCTGAACCACCTTCTCTTTTAATCAGGTTAGCAATCACAACGGCTAATCCAGACTTTGATCTATTAATCAGTGGTTTCGTAGCTAGACCATTCATTTCACACCTTGGCAAGGTATTGAAATACTTGATCCTCGGCTTTAAATATTGAACACCATCAGATCTTTTAAGATCAAACAACTTCGTGTCATCATCATAAAACTAATTGATGATTCTTCTAATACACCTCTCTTTATTCACATATCTTTCTTTCTGAGCAGGTTGTATAGGTGATTTTGGTAGTACTTTCATCCAACTGTGAACTACTTCATTCCAATGTTCTCTAGTCATTCCTGTGTTTCTATACATCACAGGTTCTTCATTCAGCTTAGGAGACACAGTATGAGTAGTATCAACATTAGAATCTATCTTGGATTGAGCAGTATCATCAGGTGTAGTAATATCTTCAACATAGTCCATAGAATCTGTTACTCCATCATAAGAAAACTCAGGAATAACATCATCTTGGATGAAGTTATACGGAACATTCAGACCATCACTTCCTTCATATGGAACTTTATCTTTACTCTTTTCTATCTCAATTTCTACAATCTCTCTTTCTTCAACTTCATTATCCATCACATCCTCTTCAACATCATCAAATAATTCGTCAATATCATCCAGACATTCTAATTTCTCAGCTTCTTCTTCTTCTTCAGAATCTTGAAATAATTCCAATAATAATATTTCTTCATTCACTCCAGAATCATTCCTGGTTCCTTCAATAGTATATGATGTCGACTCCCCCTGAGCTCTTGATATTGGATTCACGTCAGCGTATGGACGATCACCCTCAATATTACCACTAGGATCATTGTCATCATCATTCTTTCTTTGAACAGAATCAGCATGACAAGTATCATGTATCCTTAACTCCCCCTGAGCGTCAAGACTCTCAACAAGTTTGGACACCAATAACTGCATGTCAGCGATCTGTGCAGCTTGAGCTTGAATGACCAACTGTCTCTGAGTATCAGTAGACACAAGAGTATCTACTTGAGTCTGCAAAGCTAGCACCTGTGATTCAAGGAAGGTAATCCTTTCAGAATCAGACGGCTTTGAAGGACCAGCATCAGATGTGTGTGGAACATGTGGAGAAAGCACCGGAGATGGATGTTTATAAGTAGAAGGTGTAATCAGTAAAGAAGCAACAAAAGTAGCATCCTCAATACCTTGAGATGAATGAGCAGCAACAATAGAAGCAGATATAAGCTTCTGAGCTTTTGGAACTGCAATAACATCACTATCCGAGTCAGAACTCTCATCAATTAAAGTTCTTGTGACAATCCGGACTTTAGGGTTAACCCCGTTAGTAAATCCAGTTATCTAGTAACCCAGTTAACTCAATATTAAACCTTAGGGACCAATTCTGTCAATATCCAAACTCTACTACATAAAACTTTAAGGACTAATTGTGTAATTAGTCAAACCTCTATTCTGTTGACTTTTGAAAGTCAACTAACCATGTTCTTAACTCAGTTATCTAATTTCAAAACCACAAGGACCAAATCTGTCAAAAACTCAAAGCTGTACACTTAGATTACAGGGACTGATTCTGTAATAAACCCAAACTCAAGCTCTTTGACTTTTGAAAGTCAAAATCGATCCTTTTGATCCAAATTCAAGATCAATACTCCAAATCTGTTTCAATTCGTAAATGTAATGTGTGTTAATGGCATTATCTATCATCATTGCAACATTTAACATGATCATTGAGTACGAATTAATCCAATTAAGACCCTTAAAGTCGTAACCGTCTACCCTCTCGCCTAAGACCATCGAATTCGACCAATTTGATTATCATACTGCAATATAACTCTCTTCGCACCCCAAACGAGTCCCACTGAACCTGTAGCACACATCAACTCGGCCGGAAAAAGAACTAGAGTCACCGGAGGCTAACTCGTCGAAGTCGGAACACGTTTTAGCCGAACCTTATCAATTCGGTATCCATTAAGGTAACCAAACACATCCTCTGATTCATTTCAACCTCTAGATCAAAAGCCCTAACATAATTGGGGCTTATTTTATCGAATTTATCATGATCCAGTTCCAGGGTTTATGCGATTTCGGGATTAATCGAACTACGGGCTAGACTCAACCTCAATGCAACTAAACTATATGGGTAGTTTCTAAACCTTTTAATCTGTAAAAGCCCTATGATTTCAACAGTAAACACTATCGAATTCGATCAATATAAATTCGTGTTCTTAAACTAGGGTTTCGGAATTTCAAAAGAATAATTAACGACTTTAAACTTGTTGATTTTGCAATTAAACATAACCACAGGTTCGAAATACCTAGACTAACAAAACCCCTCAATCCTCTGGTTCAATCGAAACTCAAATCGATGGAATTTGGTTGTGTTTTGGTTCGGATCGCGTAAAGGGGAAGAACACCGTGAGCGTGATCATTAAATGCATTTTGATTTGGCTATGTATGCCAATCCCTTGCTGGTTGAGTTGGTTAAGGCGTTGGGCTGATGTGGGAGTGACCCAGGTTCGAATCCCACCATGCACATATTTTTTTAAAACAGTTTTTAAGCTTTAATTTTAAATAAAAACTTTTCCTATAATATTATATCAATATTTTAATACGTGTTAACCCGGAAAAACACCCGTAGGGTCGGGTTTGTGTTATAACCTATTTTAATATCATTTTTTTCCAAATATATATATATATATATATATATATATATATATATATTGTTTCGCCTCGTTTATAAAGCTCGTGTAACGTTTCAAACTATTTAATAATATAACTATTTATATCATTTACCCACGGTTACATCCTCGAATAAAAATAATATGGTTATTATTTTATCACATAAATAATGATTTTATTAATCCTATGAACTTAAAATAATATATTAAATTATATTATTTTCTTAGGCCATTGTTAAATGATATAAACGTACGGATGTTTATTAAATAACATTATATTCGTAGTTAGAGACGTTCGGCACGAAAACACTTCTATCTTAATTATTAAATTAGGAGATCCTTATTCCCGTGGACAAGTTCGTCTAACCATTGATCCTAAGTATATTTTAGGACGTTCGATCTTTCCGTGTCGTTGCCACAAACTCTTACGTGTTCCTAACTGTCACATCTTATTATAGGGAATTCATAGATTGTCCGCGTGCAATCCATTTGTGGTTAGTGTTGCATCCTTGTGTGGTGCTAATTACTACGCTCTACTCAGACTCAGGTGAGTATTCACGGCCCCTTTTACTGCTTTTAAACTGGGGGAGAAAACATGATGCAAACTCTTTTTGATTTTTGTACTTCATATTATTTCACTTGTTATGACTATGCGTAAACTCTATCATGAAAGTCCTCACATCGAACCGTTTAAATATGAGAATAGCGAGGTATGTTGGGTAGTACTACTGGGTATGACAAACCTCACCCGCGTTAGTCGCGCTAACACGATTGGATATCGAACGGGTGCAATATTGACCTAAACGTGCACCATGGTTGATAGACCTGGTGGGAGGCAATACAAACAGTCAGTTTACGGTTGCGAGCGTAATAGTAAACAATGAACATGGGTTAGCTACTCATTGGTATATATATGTTGATTGTACATTAATCTGGTAAACGCTTTACTACTATACTGAAACCTGTGAACTCACCAACCTTGTGTTGACACTTTTCTTACATGTTTTCTCAGGACGCTAAGCTAAGGCACAGGTGCACGTTAGGGCATGCATGGTGTCAACATGATATATTCAATAATTTTCAATATGTTGAACATTTATTATGTATCAGTTATTGTTAGACTTGGGCGCGTTGTTGTGCGCATTTATTCTCTTGTTTAAACGCTTCCGCATTTACTCTAAACTTTTATAATATTTAAATTTGAGTCCCAAATAGTATCGTTTGATGTAACTAATGACTGAGATCCTGGTGTGTCACCTTCCAAACGGTATAACTCCGTTAGTTGAAATTGGGGGTGTGACAGATTGGTATCAGAGCCATTGGTTATAGAGAACTAGGATTGCATACTAGACTATAACCTCACACATTAGTTACACGGCACAGACACTCATACCTGATACATATAGCACCTATACATACATTGCAGTGCAGGCATGTAACACCATCCGTATCACCCTCAGTTGGCAAGGGACACGTCATTCGCATTGCATCATCATTCCCAGTGGCGACACTCGGGGAATCACCAGAACAACATTCACTCCCGTCCGAGGGCAGCGAGACGGAGCCTTCGGAGGAGTCACTTACATCACCATCACCTGTTGGGTATGGTGGGCTTTCTCAAGTCCATGTTGTGGACGGCACTCAGCACTAATGCATATCTCTTGGGAATTGGGATCGTCGGAGGCGAGTCCCTACCGTAACCACTAGCAACGATACGCCGTGTGAAGGCAGACTGTTGCACACATCATTGCAGAACCCATTGACACGTAGATGTCAACACTTTCCCGAGCCATGGGCTCGCTTCTTTGATCAATATTCTGTTGAGAAATGATTGACCACAAAGTTGAGAACGCATATTCAAACCCTATCCTGACTCAGTTGAAAGGACGGCTACTATGCTGCTTCCTATAAGTTGTATTCATGAATTAGTTTCATTTCTCGAAGTCGCACTTCATGTACATGTTTGTTACATGTTCTCATTTACAATCCGCTGTATTGGACTCCTATATTGTGTTTCACTCGAGTGAATACTCAAATCAAACCATCCTTAACTACTCATCCTGATATGAGTCCTAGTCGATCAACTTATGGTTGATGACTACTCCTTTCAATGACTGATCATATCTGACAACACTCTATACTCAACAATATAACCTAAAGGATATTATGACACAGGATAGGGAGAACAAGGGTGAGCATGCAAAGCAAATTATCATTTCGGGTGCACACGTAATAATAATTTGAAGTGCATGTAAGTCCTGGTGAAACCTAGTGTGTGGATAAATGGTCCTAATCAGTGATCTACAAATTTAAACTTCCACTGTCAGTAGAAGTTCTTGTAACCCGCTCAACGACTAGTTGGTATCGTTAAACTCGTCTAACAGTTGATAGACGCAACTATCAGGTTGAAGATGTTTACGAACACACTAAACTATCATCCATAGAATCCATCATTTTATCTCACTCATGTAAGAGTCTTAGTGAACTTAAGACTCTCATCCAAACTTGATCAATGAAACCAACTCGATTGAAACTTTGGTAAAACCTCATGGTAAACCCACCGACTACAAGTATGTAAGCGGAATTGGAAGAATTCTTTTCCTGCTAACACGTTATTCCTTAAACTCCAGCAATAAATTCCCGTTGACTCTATTGCCTTATCCGATGACTAATCCTTAGTCAATTACGAATTATACCTAGCACATTCAATCCTGTAAACAAATTTCTTCTTTCATGGAATGATCCAATAACATTAGAAGACGAGGATTTAATCTAACCAACCCCATCAAAAACAACGTAGGTTCAAGTCTGCTAAGACTTTCAACCGGTTGACCTCTTCAGGACAAAACCAGAGTGGTTATACGGAGGGATACCCTAAGTGCAACTAGTGTAATTTTCACCATCTCGGTGCTTGTAAGAGAAATCCTTGCCAGCGGTGTGGCAAGGTGGGTCATGCTGCCAAGGAATGTAGAGGTGAGCTACAAACCAAACATCCTTTCCAGCAACCGGAATCTACAAAGGGTTGTCTTGAGTGTGGAAAGGAAGGACACCTTCGAAAGGATTTTCCTCAATTGAAATAAGGGGGTAGTGGCAACAATAACCATAACCAAGGTAACAACAACAACCACGGTAACAATAATGGCAACAATGGCAGAAATGGTACAAAGGGGCGAGCCTTTGTGCTAGGATCCGGAGAAGCTCGTTATGACCACAACGTGGTTACTGGTAAGTTCCTTCTAAACAACCATTTTGCCTCTGTACTGTTTGACACTGGTGCTGATAGGAGTTCCATGACTAATAAACTTAGTAACCTACTAAGAAAAAAACTCCAACCCTGTTAGAGGACAAATACACCATTGAAATAACGGACGGTCAAATAATAGAAGCAACCCATGTTCTTAAGGGTTGTAAACTTGAACTGGCTAGTCATAAATTTGACATTGATCTCATGCCGGTCATACTCGGTAGTTTCGACGTAATTATCGGAATAGACTGGTTATCCAAGAACCAAGCCGAGACTGTCTGTCGTGAGAAAATCGTTCGCCTTCCTCTTCCTAATGGAGAAATCCTCTTCGTCCAAGGCGAAAAGAGTGGTGCTATTATGGGCATCATATCCTTCATGAAGGCACAAAAATGTCTACGTAAAGGACATACTGCCATTTTGGCTCTCGTCGCCGAGCAACAATCTGAAGAAAAGAGGATTGAAGGCATACCGATCGTTCGGGATTACCCGAAAGTATTTCCCGAAGACTTGCCTGGTCTTCCACCACATCGACAGGTCGAGTTCCAAATTGATCTAGCACCCGGAGCAGCGCCTATTGCTCGGGCACCCTGTAGACTTGCACCTAGTGAGTTGCCAGAGCTATCCACACAACTGCAAGAGTTGTTGGATAAAGGTTTCATTAGACCTAGCTCATCACCATGGGGTGCTCCGGTCCTAATTGTCAAGAAGAAGGACAGGACCTTCCGCATGTGCATCGACTACCGTGAACTTGATAAAGTAACCAACAAGGATCGTTATCCTTTACCCCGCATCGATGATTTGTTTGATCAACTCTATGGATCAAGCTTCTATTCCAAGATATATCTTAGATCCGGTTATCATCAACTGAGAGTCTGGGATGAGGGCATCTCAAAGACGGCATTTAGAACTAGGTAAGGTCACTACGAATTCATAGTCATGCCCTTCGGGTTAACCAACGCACCAGCGATATTCGTGGACCTCATGAACCGTATGTGTAAACCCTACCTCGAGTAGTTCGTCATCATTTTCATTGATGACATCCTCATCGATTATAAGAATAAGGAAGAACATGAGGAGCACCTACGCTTAATCCTTGAATTGCTGAAACAAGAGCAATTATATGCCAAAATCTCTAAAGTGCGAATTCTAGATTCATGAATATTTAACTTCTAGGACATGTAGTCAACGAGAAAGGAACACATGTCGATCCAGCTTAAGTAGAAGCAATCAAGAATTGGGCGGCACCACAACGCCAACGGAGGTGCGTCAAATTCTGGGGATTAGCTGGCTACTACCATCGTTTCATTGAAGAATTTTTCCAAGATTGCACAACCCCTCACCACTCTGACGTAAAAGAGTAAACCTTATGACTGGGGTGATACCCAGGAATCAGCATTCCAACTTCTGAAGTAAAAGCTCTGCAGTGCACCCATCTTATCTCTTCCGGAGGGAACGAATGATTTTGTGGTGTATTGTGAAGCATCTATTCAAGGTCTGGGTTATGTCTTAATGCAACTCGAAAAGGTAATCGCATACGCTTCACGTCAGTTAAAGGTTCACGAGAAAAACTACACCACTCATGACCTAGAGTTGGGAGCAGTAGCTTTTGCACTTAAGATATGGAGACATTACTTGTACGGTACCAAATGCACCATCTACACCGACCACAAGAGCCTCCAGCATATCTTCGAGCCGAAGGAGTTGAACATGCGACAACGTCGTTGGGTTGAACTTTTAAATGATTACGACTGTGCGATCCGGTATCATCCGGGTAAAGCTAACATTGTAGCTAATGCCCTAAGTCGAAAGGAAATGAAACCCAAACGAGTTCGAGCATTACAACTTACTATTCACCCTGGATTACCTGACCAAAATCCGAAGTGCTCAACTCGAAACTCTTAAAGAGGAAAACCTACCGTTAGAAGCTACACACGGTATGGAAAGACAACTGGTAGTCAAATCAGATGGCATTCTCTACCTTGCCGAGCGAATATGGGTTCCAGTGTTCGGAAAATTAAGGGAACTAATCATGGATGAAGCTCATAAATCTTGTTACTCCATTCATCCAGGTTCCGACAAGATGTATCATGACCTGATGGTGCTGTATTGGTGGCCAAAGATGAAGGCCGATATAGCCACCTATGTGAGCAAGTGCCTGACTTGCGCTAAGGTCAAAGTTGAATATCAAAAGCCTTCCGGTCTACTCCAGCAACCGGAGATTCCCATGTGGAAATGGGAGCAGATATCCATGGACTTTATCACAAAATTGCCACGAACTCCTACAGGATTCGATACTATTTGGGTAATTGTTGATCGATTAACAAAGTCCGCTCACTTCTTAGCAATCAAAGAGACCGGCAAAATGGATAAACTTACTCGTACTTACCTGAAAGAAATAGTCTTTCGGCACGGGGTGCCAATCTCCATTATTTCGGATCGTGATGCACGATTTACTTCTCGCTTCTGGCAGTCATTACATAAGGCCTTAGGCACACGTCTAGATATGAGCACAGCATACCATCCTCAAACTGATGGTCAAACTGAACGTACTATCCAAACTCTGGAGGACATGCTACGAGCTTGTGTGATTGATTTAGGTAACACTTGGGAGTCTCACCTACCGTTGGTGGAGTTCTCCTACAACAACAGTTATCACACTAGCATCAAGGCAGCTCCATTTGAAGCACTTTATGGGCGGAAATGCCGTTCTCCCATTTGTTGGGCCGAGGTTGGGGATAGCCAACTCACAGGTCCTGAACTTGTATTTGAAACTTCTGAAAAGATCGTTCAAATTAGAAACCGTATGGCGGCAGCTCGTGATCGTCAAAAGAGCTACGCCGACAAACGTCGTAAACCCTTAGAGTTTCAAATAGGTGACATGGTCTTGCTCAAAGTCTCACCTTGGAAAGGTGTCATTAGTTTCGGGAAACGAGGCAAACTGAATCCTCGTTATGTTGGACCTTTCAAAATATTAAAGAGAATCGGATCAGTAGCGTATCAACTGGACTTACCTGAAGGACTGAGTGGTGTACACAACGTCTTTCACATCTCAAATTTGAAGAAATGTCTAGCTGACGAATCTCTCGCGGTTCCCCCTGAGGAACTACACATTGATGAACAGCTGAGTTTCATCGAAGAACCCGTGGAACATGGATAGGGAAGTCAAATCGTTAAAGCAGAGTAAGATCCCTATTGTCAGGATTCGTTGGAAATCGAAACGCGGACCAGAATTCACTTGGGAGCGCGAGGATCAGATGATGCGCAAATATCCTAATCTGTTCAAGCACTCCGCGTCGAATTCTTAAGGTACTATTTTAAATTTTCGGGACGAAAATTATTTCAACTAGGGGATGATGTGACACTCCAAAATATTTTTTTTTGTATTATTTTAATTTTCGGGACGAAAATTCTTTTAACTAGGGGATGATGTGACAATCCGGACTTTAGGGTTAACCCCGTTAGTAAATCCAGTTGTCTAGTAACCCAGTTAACTCAATATTAAACCTTAGGGACCAATTCTGTCAATATCCAAACTCTACTACATAAAACTTTAAGGACTAATTGTGTAATTAGTCAAACCGCTATTCGGTTGACTTTTGAAAGTTAACTAACCATGTTCTTAACTCAGTTATCTAATTTCAAAACCACAAGGACCAAATCTGTCAAAAACTCAAAGCTGTACACTTAGATTACAGGGACTGATTCTGTAATAAACCCAAACTCAAGCTCTTTGACTTTTGAAAGTCAAAATCGATCCTTTTGATCCAAATTCAAGATCAATACTCCAAATCTGTTTCAATTCGTAAATGTAATGTGTGTTTATCTATCATCATTGCAACATTTAACATGATCATTGAGTACGAATTAATCCAATTAAGACCCTTAAAGTCGTAACCGTCGACCCTCTCGCCTAAGACCATCGAATTCGACCAATTTGATTATTATACTGCAATATAACTCTCTTCGCACCTCAAACGAGTCCCACTGAACCTGTAGCACACATCAACTCGGCCGGAAAAAGAACTAGAGTCACCGGAGGCTAACTCGTCGAAGTCGGAACACGTTTTAGCCGAACCTTATCAATTCGGTATACATTAAGGTAACCAAACACATCCTCTGATTCGTTTCAACATCTAGATCAAAAGCCCTAACATAATTGGGGCTTATTTTATCGAATTTATCACGATCCAGTTCTAGGGTTTATGCGATTTCGGGATTAATCGAACTACGGGCTAGACTCAACCTCAATGCAATTAAACTATATGGGTAGTTTCTAAATCTTTTAATCTATAAAAGCCCTATGATTTCAGCAGTAAACACTATCGAATTCGTTCAATATAAATTCGTGTTCTTAAACTAGGGTTTCGAAATTTCAAACGAATAATTAACGACTTTAAACTTGTTGATTTTGCAATTAAACATAACCACAGGTTCGAAATACCTAGACTAACAAAACCCCTCAATCCTCTGGTTCAATCGAAACTCAAATCGATGGAATTTGGTTGTGTTTTGGTTCGGATCGCGTAAAGGGGAAGAACACCGTGAGCGTGATCATTAAATGCATTTTGATTTGGCTATGTATGCCAATCCCTTGCTGGTTGAGTTGGTTAAGGCATTGGGCAGAGGTGGGAGTGACCCAGGTTCGAATCCCACCATGCACATATTTTTTTAAAACAGTTTTTAAGCTTTAATTTTAAATAAAAACTTTTCCTATAATATTATATCAATATTTTAATACGAGTTAACCCGGAAAAACACCTGTAGGGTCGGGTTTGGGTTATAACCTATTTTAATATCATTTTTTCCAAATATATATATATATATATATATATATATATATATATATATATTGTTTCGCCTCGTTTATAAAGCTCGTGTAACGTTTCAAACTATTTAATAATATAACTATTTATATCATTTACCCACGGTTACATCCTCGAATAAAAATAATATGGTTATTATTTTATCACATAAATGATGATTTTATTAATCCTATGAACTTAAATAAATATAATAAATTATATTATTTTCTTAGGCCATTGTTAAATGATATAAACGTACGGATGTTTATTAAATAACATTATATTCGTAGTTAGAGACGTTCGGCACGAAAACACTTCTATCTTAATTATTAAATTAGGAGATCCTTATTCCCGTGGACAAGTTCGTCTAACCATTGATCCTAAGTATATTTTAGGACGTTTGATCTTTCCGTGTCGTTGCCACAAACTCTTACGTGTTCCTAACTGTCACATCTTATTCTAGGGAATTCATAGATTGTCCGCGTGCAATCCATTTGTGGTTAGTGTTGCATCCTTGTGTGGTGCTAATTACTACGCTCTACTCAGACTCAGGTGAGTATTCACGGCCCCTTTTACTGCTTTTAAACTGGGGGAGAAAACATGATGCAAACTCTTTTTGATTTTTGTACTTCATATTATTTCACTTGTTATGACTATGCGTAAACTCTATCATGAAAGTCCTCACATCGAACCGTTTAAATATGAGAATAGCGAGGTATGTTGGGTAGTACTACTGGGTTTGACAAACCTCACCCGCGTTAGTCGCGCTAACACGATTGGATATCGAACGGGTGCAATATTGACCTAAACGTGCACCATGGTTGATAGACCTGGTGGGAGGCAATACAAACAGTCAGTTTACGGTTGCGAGCGTAATAGCAAACAATGAACATGGGTTAGCTACTCATTGGTATATATATGTTGATTGTACATTAATCTGGTAAACACTTTACTACTATACTGAAACCTGTGAACTCACCAACCTTGTGTTGACACGTTTCTTACATGTTTTCTCAGGACGCTAAGCTAAGGCACAGGTGCACGTTAGGGCATGCATGGTGTCAACATGATATATTCAATAATTGTCAATATGTTGAACATTTATTATGTATCAGTTATTGTTAGACTTGGGCGCGTTGTTGTGCGCATTTATTCTCTTGTTTAAACGCTTCCGCATTTACTCTAAACTTTTATAATATTTAAATTTGAGTCCCAAATAGTGTCGTTTGATGTAACTAATGACTAAGATCCTGGTGTGTCACCTTCCAAACGGTAAAACTCCGTTAGTTGAAATTGGGGGTGTGACAGTTCTCTTGCCAAGTACTGATCCAGAAGGAGGATTCCGAACAGACTGACGCCTCGGTTTTCTGGCTTTAGATTTAATACGTTTCCCCGCACTTGCCAATGGTAACATAGACAATCTCTTATAATGATCTGAGCTAAAAACTCTAGAGGAATCAGAATCAGTAGCTTCAGAATCAGGTAAGATAGTATCACCGGAACTTGTATCTACAACATTTCCTTCAGCTTCGTGAATAGGTGATTTCACAGCGTCGTTATCTAAATCATCCATATTCATACCAAAATATTGTTCATTATCTTGAGCAACATCTTCCTGAACTGGTTCATTAACAGGAATGTGAACCTGTTCTTGTGGAATAGGAACTTGTTGTTGTTGTCGTGAAAGTACAAGATGGTTCTGTTCTTAGTTGTAATTGGCGGAAACAATAGCAACTACACAAGTATAATCGAGTAAATAGAAAGAATACTAATAAGAACACTATTGTATTAAGCTTTTGTGAATAAACGCTTACAAATGAAAACTCTATTGAGAAGCACACATACAATGAAGTGTTTACACAATATTTATACTAACTTAGAATCAAGACAGACCCTTGATTCTAAGGATCAGAACTAACACAGACCGTTGATCTTTTGTATAAAGCTACCAATACAAGTTTAGTCTAAGCTAGCTAACTTTATTGAAGCGTCTTCTTTATGCATCATTACTTGCATGCTTGGAGAAGAGCATTGTTGTCCGTCATTGGTAGCACCATTGAGGTTCCTTCTGCTTTGAGTGTGTCAGTAGCTTTTGTAGAAAGTTGTCAGTGATGCTTGCAAGGCTGGTCAGCTGCAACGTTTGATCTTCAATGAATGAATAACTATCAGCAGTAGAGTTGTTGATCAGCAGCAAGATGTGACCTGTCACACCCCGAACGATGGCGGAATCATCGGGGCGGGACATGTAAGACTGTTCATGGCACATAGTTGACTAAATTGAAATATATTAAAGTTAAATTTCCATTACAAATAATCCAAGTACAAACCAAATTCAAACAAGAAACATAAAACAATTCATAAAGTTCTTGATTTAAATTGCTAAGTCCAAATCCTATGTTGAACACGTCTTGAATCAATCTCACATATTGGGGCCTGAAACATGAATAAAATAAAGTCAACTAAAAAGTTGTTGAGTATAACACAGTTGTATGTAGATAGCATATAGTTGAAAACAAATCCTTTACAAAACATGATAAAATAAGGCATTTATGGGGAGCAGCTATTGTGTAACCATGTACAACCAAACCTTGTAACTAGCATGCAAAAACTGTGTTGTCGGTTTCAATCACCGCGCACCATGGGTGGGTTTGTCAGACTCAATAGATCTATCATTGAAAACCGTCGGCTTGTATAGTTAATGATTGCACATAAGAGCATACAAAGGTTAGCACACCTAGCACTCGGGCACAAAGCTCAAATTTTGCACACATGTATGTAAATAGGATTTTTGCACTTGTGTTGTTTGTGTAAATGTAAATGTGTAAAGTGTAATGCATATAGAGTTCATGTTCCACCCCAAAAGTGTAAAATAGTAAAAAAGGGGTTGTGAATACTCACTTGGTATGGAAATGTAGCTAACAAAGATTATAGATAGCAAATATGATCCTCGAAATGCACAATTTAACCTAAAGAGTAATGTGTATTGAATCAAATAGATGCATAAGGTTTAAGTCTAAAATGAAAGTTGAATTTGTGTATAAAACTATTGATTTGTATTTAAAAAGTATTGAATAAAATATATAGAGTTTGAAGTAAAATATTTTTGAAACAATTTGATTATGTTTGAATTGAATAATTGAATAAATATATAATTATAGTTTATGAAATAATGTAAATATTAATTGTAATTAACTATAAATAATAAAGGAGTTTGATTTAAAATGTAAATTAAATAAATAATCATTATCTTATTTATTTATAAATTTTGTAACTTAATTATTTAAAATATCATTTAAGTGTAAGATAGTAAATATAAATTTAATTTTTCATAAACTTTTAAATAAATTATATTTATGCCAAGATTAAACTTCTAATCCATTTTTAAATACATAAAACATATTTTTTATAAAATCTGAAACATTTACTGATTAAAATATATAAAATTATAATTCTGATAAAAGTTCTGAATCTCACACGACCGCGCCTCGGAAGGGCATGATCGTGCTCAAGCCATGGGCGCGACCGCGCTAGTCGGGGCGCGACCGGGTTGATCAACAGGAGCACAATCTAGACAAGTCAACAGGCACGACCGTGCCTTGGCCCGGCACGGTCGTGTCTATGATCTTTAGACACAACAGAGACTAGCCCAGAGGGCATGACAAGGTCTGGACAGGAGGACAAGACCGCGCTGCTAGTCGGCACGACCGCGCTCTATGAGGCACGGTCGCGCTAGACGATTAGCGCGACCGTGTCTCTTCCAAATCAGACACGAATTGACAAATGCTTGTATTTTAAACGCTGGAATTGTTAGGGCTTTTGATTAATGGGTTATTACGATTCTTTTAGGATATTTTAATTGTATTAACAACATTTTTAACAGTGGATTCGATTAAATTATTTTAAATAAAACATCTATTCTGATTCGGGGTAAATTCTATGATGGAAGCCTAAATTATTATGGGGCTTTCGATATAGAGACTAAATAACCGAAATAAATGATTTCAATTACCCGAAACAGTAGAGGATTGATAGAGATCGGCAAGAAAGAGTTCCGGCGTCGACGGCTTGAGTTCCGGCGATCTTTACTGCAACTCCGGCCAATCCAAATAGCCTGGGAACTTCAGGGATGATTGAGTATCGAGTCTCTGCTGCTGGATTGAGAGGATTCGGATCGAACAGCGGATTCTAGTTTCTTGGAAAGCTTGAGAGAGTTTTTCAAAATTGGTACTATGAAACTGAGACGTTTGAGGAATTCGATAATTGTGATTCATTCGTTAAGGGGAAAAGAAACGGACGACTGTTACGGATTTCCAATGATCGGGTGATTAAACTGCATTTACGTTTCAACTGTAACGCAGGCGCGACCGTGCCTAGGCACCGGGCGCGATCGTTCCAGGACCAATCGCGCGATCGTGCCGAGGCACTTGGCGCGACCGTGCCAGGACGAAGCACGACCGTGCTAAACTAGGGTTTCTTGACATTTTTCAACTTTAGTCCTTGACTTTTCAGGTTTAATGTGTTTGAATTAAATAGTTTCTTGCATAGTGTTTAAATGTATATAATCGAGCAAAACTTGTAAATTTGTATTGAATCATTGCATTTCGTTTAAGGTAAGCAAAATAATAAGGCAGTGCACGAACATTGAATTTGAAATTGCATTACATTGCATTGAAATATGAATACTAAATTCCGAGATGTTACAGTCTCCCCATGTTGAGAGAATTTCGTCCCGAAATTTAGCTAGAGGTTACAACAGTATCAACAAAGAGATGAGGGTACTTGAGCTTCATTTGGTCTTCTCGTTCCCAAGTGAACTCAGGACCACGCTTAGATTCCCAACGAACTTTGACAATACGAATACGACTTCGCTTGAGCTGTTTGATTTCACGATCCATAATTTCCACCGGCTTCTCAACGAAGTGCATCGTTTCATCAATGCGCACGTCGTCAAGTGGTATATGGAGATTTTCATCAGCGAGACACTTCTTCAGATTAGATATATGAAATGTAGGATGCACATTTCTTAGAGATGGAGGTAACTCGAGCTTGTAAGCCACTTTCCCAATCCCTTCAAGGATTTTGATTGGACCAACATAACGAGGTGCTAACTTGCCTTTCTTTCCAAAACGGATCACACCCTTCCACGGTGACACCTTAAGAAGAACAAGATCACCGACTTGGAATTCCAAGGGTTTTCGACGTTTGTCGGCATAACTCTTTTGCGGACTCCTCGCTACTCGAATATTGTCACGGATTTGAATAATCTTGTCGGAAGTTTCTTGAATTAACTCGGGACCAGTGATTTGTGCTTCACCAATCTCACTTCAACAGATAGGAGAACGACACTTGCGACCATAGAGAGCTTCGAATGGAGCCATGTTGATACTTGTGTGGTAGCTATTGTTGTAAGAAAACTCAATGAGGGATAGATGTGAATCCCAATTGCCACCAAAATCGATTACACAAGCTCTAAGCAGGTCTTCAAGAGTTTGGATTGTTCACTCGGTTTGACCATCAGTTTGCGGATGGTAAGCAGTGCTCAAATCCAATCGAGTACCAAGAGCCTTTTGGAGAGATTGCCAAAATTGAGAGGTGAACCGAGCGTCTCTATCGGATATTATGTTCACGGGAACACCATGACGGCTCACAATTTCATCAATGTAAATTCGGGCTAGTTTCTCCACTTTGAAGTCTTCGCGGATAGGCAAGAAATGAGCGGATTTAGTGAGACGATCAATGATCACCCAAATACTATCATATCCACTCGAAGTGCGAGGGAGCTTGGTAATGAAATCCATAGCTAGATACTCCCATTTCCACACGGGAATTTCTGGTTGTTCGAGTAAACCAGATGGACGTTGATGTTCGGCTTTGACTTTGGAACATGTTAAGCATTTGGCCACATAAAGAGCAATGTCTTTCTTCATACCGGGCCACCAATAAAGTTGGCGAAGATCTTGGTACATTTTATCCGCACCAGGATGAATAGAATAACGAGTCTTATGAGCCTCGTTCATGAGAAATGTACGGAGATCGTCGCGATCGGGAACCCAAATACGGTTCAAGTAATATAATAAGCCATTGGGTTTTGATTCAAGAAGAAGTTCAACACCACACGACATTTCTTCATACATGTTACCCTCGGTTACCGAGACGTGTTGAGCTTCTAAGATACGGGTTTGAATATCGGTTTGAATACGGGCACAATGAAGTATAACATGGTCCTTTCGACTCAAAGCATCGGCTACAACATTCGCTTTGCCGGGATGGTAACGAATCTCGCAGTCGTAGTCGTTAAGGAGTTCGACCCAACGTCGTTGCCTCATATTGAGTTTGTCACACCCCGACCGATGGCGGAATCATCGGGGCGGGACATGTAAGACTGTTCATAGCTCATGGTTGACTAAATTGAAATATATTAAAGTTAAATTTCCATTACAAATAATCCGAGTACAAACCAAATTCAAACAAGAAACATAAAACAATTCATAAAGTTCTTGATTTAAATTGCTAAGTCCAAATCCTATGTTGAACACGTCTTGAATCAATCTCACATATTGGGGCCTGAAACATTAATAAAATAAAGTCAACTAAAAAGTTGGTGAGTATAACACAGTTGTATGTAGATAGCATATAGTTGAAAACAAATCCTTTACAAAACATGATAAAATAAGGCATTTATGGGGAGCAGCTATTGTGTAACCATGTACAACCAAACCTTGTGACTAGCATGCAAAAATTGTGTTGTCGGTTTCAATCACCGCGCACCATGGGTGGGTTTGTCAAACTCAATAGATCTATCATTGAAAACCGTCGGCTTGTATAGTTAATGATTGCACATAAGAGCATACAAAGGTTAGCACACCTAGCACTCGGGCACAAAGCTCAAATTTTGCACACATGTATGTAGATAGGATTTTTGCACTTGTGTTTGTGTAAATGTAAATGTGTAATGTGTAATGTGTATAGAGTTCATGTTCCACCCCCAAAAGTGTAAAAGAGTAAAAAGGGGTTGTGAATACTCACTTGGTATGGAAGTGTAGCTAACAAGGATTATAGATAGCAAATATGATCCTCGAAATGCACAATTTAACCTAAAGAGTAATGTGTATTGAATCAAATAGATGCATAAAGTTTAAGTCTAAAATGAAAGTTGAATTTGTGTATAAAACTATTGATTTGTATTTAAAAAGTATTGAAAAAAATATATAGAGTTTGAAGTAAAATATTTTTGAAACAATTTGATTAGGTTTAAATTGAATAATTGAATAAATATATAATTATAGTTTATGAAATAATGTAAATATTAATTGTAATTAAGTATAAATAATAAATGAGTTTGATTTAAAATGTAAATTAAATAAATAATCATTATTTTATTTATTTATAAATTTTGTAACTTAATTATTTAAAATATCATTTAAGTGTAAGATAGTAAATATAAATTTAATTTTTCATAAACTTTTAAATAAATTATATTTATGCCAAGATTAAACTTCTAATCCATTTTTAAATACAGAAAACACATTTTTTATAAAATCTGAAACATTTACTGATTAAAATATATAAAATTATAATTCTGATAAAAGTTCTGAATCTCACACGACCGCGCCTCGGAAGGGCACGATCGTGCTCAAGCCACGGGCGCGACCACGCTAGTCGGGGCGCGACCGGGTTGATCAACTGGAGCACAATCTAGACAAGTCAACAGGCACGACCGTGCCTTGGCCCGGCACGGTCGTGTCTATGATCTTTAGACACAACAGAGACTAGCCCAGAGGGCATGACAAGGTCTGGACAGGAGGACACGACCGCGCTGCTAGTCGGCACGACCACGCTCTATGAGGCACGGCCGCGCTAGACGATTAGCGCGACCGTGTCTCTTCCAAATCAGACACGAATTGACAAATTCTTGTATTTTAAACGCTGGAATTGTTAGGGCTTTTGATTAATGGGTTATTACGAGTCTTTTCATATAATTTAATTGTATGGAAATCGTGTTTAAGTATGGATTCGATTAAATTATTTTTATTAAAACATGGTTTCTGGTTTAGACAGATTTACGAATTGAAAACCCAATTTAACAAAGGGCTTTTGATTCAGATACTGGAATGAATAAATTAGAGGATTCAATTAACCTGAATAGAAGCGAATCGATAGAGAACGATAGAGAGGGAGTTCCGGTGACGGCGGGATTGAGCCCCGTCGTCTTCTGATGTGATCCCGACTGTTTCAACGGTTCCGTAGCTTCAGGAGAGATTGGATGGCGTGACGATGATGCTGGATTTGAGAGAACATGGATCGAATTGCTTGAGAGAGTTTCCTTGGAAATATTTGAGAGAGAATCCTTTAAGTTAAACGAATTTTGGTTATTTGGTCGAAAAAGAAATGATTGGTAGTATTATTTTGAAAGTATAACGTAAAACGGTTAAGGATTCGAACAATCGGACGATTAAAATTGCAGTTACGTTTTAGCTGTTTCACAGGCGCGACCGTGCCTAAATATGGCACGACCGTGCCAAGGCACCGGGCGCGATCGTTCCAAAGCAGGTCGCGCGACCGTGCCAAAGCACTTGGCGCGACCGTGCTAGGACGAAGCACGACCGTGCTAGACTAGGGTTTCTTGACATTTTTCAACTTTAGTCCTTGGCTTTTCAGGTTCGATGAGTTTGAATAAAATCGTTTCTTGTATAGTGTTTAAATGTATATAATCGAGTAAAACTTGCAAATTTGTATCGAATCATTGCGTTTAGTTTACGGTGAGAAAAATAGTAAGACAGTGCACGAGCATTGAATTCGAAATTGCATTACATTGAATTGAAATATGAATACTAAAAATCAGAAATGTTATAGTCTCCCCATGTTGAGAGGATTTCGTCCCGAAATTTAGCTAGAGGAAACAATAGTATTGGTAAAAAGATGAGGGTACTTGAGCTTCATTTGGTCTTCTCGTTCCCAAGTGAACTCAGGACCACGCTTAGATTCCCAACGAACTTTAACGATAGGAATGCGACTTCGCTTGAGCTGCTTGACTTCACGATCCATAATTTCCACCGGCTTCTCAACGAAGTGCATCATTTCATCAATGTGCACGTCGTCAAGTGGTATATGGAGATTTTCATCGGCGAGACACTTCTTTAGATTAGATACATGAAATGTAGGATGCACATTGCCAAGAAATGGAGGTAACTCGAGCTTGTAAGCCACTTTCCCAATCCTTTTAAGGATTTTGAATGGACCAATATAACGAGGTGCTAACTTGCCTTTCTTTCCAAAACGGACCACGTGTAACATCCCAAATAATGACAAGACAAATAGAAAAGGGAAATAAAGTGGGCTTGGCCAAAATTTCGGCCCATGGGCCGAAAAGAAAAGGGGGAAACCCCATTACAAAACAGCAGCTTCAACCCAAACCCCTCTCATTTCATCTTCCTGCGCAAGAATACTAGAGAGAGAGAGAGAGAGAGCGATCGGCTTGTGAAGAAAACCGCAAGGAGAAGACTCAAGGGCTCGGGAATCATCCGACTCCACCATTTCAGCGCATAGCAACAGAAATCGGGCCTGTTGAAGTAAGCATCGCCTCTGATTCTGAGTCTTTGCATGTCTCGGGTTTAAATCAAATAAAGATACGATTTTTGCATATGAAACTTGAAACAAATCACGTATTTGAACTCAAGAACGATAAAGGAAGGTGTTTAACGTAAAATGTTCAAGGTTTAATCGATTGGAAATAAGTTGGCTGGAGCAAGGTTCTGGTCAGGGAAGATGCAGACCCATGACTCGAAACTATAGTTTCGATACATGCAGACCCATCGAAACTACTCTAGTTTCGATAGTCATGTTTGACTCGAAACTATCTAGTTTCGATAGCAGCCAATGACTCGAAACTACTATAGTTTCGATAGGAACTCAGGACTCGAAACTACCTAGTTTCGAGTGTCACCTTGAACCTAAACTAAGATTTTTCATAAGTTAATGACTCGAAACTACCTAGTTTCGATAGAAGGATTATGACTCGAAACTACCTAGTTTCGAGTGTAAGACCATAGCTCGAAACTACCATAGTTTCGATGCGACCCACCTCCCGAAACTACTGAGTTCAAGAACAGTAATGTCTAGTGTCATTTAGGAGCCCTACCTTATATGTATGACTTTATTATACAGATAGTGGGTGACCTTAGTGACGTTTCGAAACCAGCTATTATACTTCAGGGACCCGCCCATCAGGTGAGTTCTATGTGCCCCCTTCTAAGTTATGTGCAAATGATTTATAAATGTTTTGGGGCTGAAATGTATACACTAAATGAATAAATGAAATGAATGTCAATGTGACCATACGTGATATATTAAGGTATATGTGTAGATACATATGAAAGTGAATAATGAATTATGAACAAAGAACAACACGTATGTTTACAAAGAATGAATGAATGAATGGTATAACGTAAATAAATGAAATCTTGCTTTATA
Organism: Smallanthus sonchifolius; assembly: GCA_023525975.1. NCBI lineage: Eukaryota > Viridiplantae > Streptophyta > Magnoliopsida > Asterales > Asteraceae > Smallanthus > Smallanthus sonchifolius. The sequence continues at coordinate 21,577,848 of CM042039.1, forward strand.
AATATATATATTGCATGCTAAGAATGTAAGTATACGTTATGGACGGAAACGAAGCTAACGGCTACTACGGTAGACGGACGACCACTTGACTATTATGCAGCTAGAGAAGGAAGTCTAGAAAGTTAGACTAATTAAAGGCCACTACGGTGGAGTAAGTCGCTAAAACAATATGCGGCTGCATAATTAGCTCAAGTGGGAAACGGATGCCTTATGGCAGACGGGCGAATATGACGGACTACGACGGTAGGACGGTAAAGAAGGACGGCCGAAGGTTGGCCGGACCAAAGTTAAGGCGGACGGTTTCTAGGACCGGACGAGTAAAAGGGCTACGACGGTAGCTCGAGGGCGTATGTCTTTGTGATATACGTACCGTAAGATGGGTTGATCACCCTTATGTGTATGACCAATAAATGGTAAAGAAAGTAAAGGTGAATGCATATCTATGTAATCACGTAAGAAAGATAAGGAAAGAATGTTAAGAAAAGTGAAAAGAAAAAGGGTGAACGCATATATATATATATATATGTAATCACCTTAATAAAGATAAAGAAAGATGAAAGAAAAGCAAAAGTTATGAATACGTATTTATATGAATGACTTTATAATAATGCTTACTTATGAAGTAAAGAAAAGAATGTTTATATCTAAACGCATTAAACTAGAACTCACCAGCGTTAGCTGACTTTAGTATACATTTCAGGTAAAGGAAGAAAAGGTCGTGCGATGGCGTGAAGGTTACCCGGCACAAGACTGACATCCCACTTTTGTTTGTTAAGAATATGTTATGTTTTATTCGTAAAGACTTCCGCTGTTTTGATTATGTAATTGAATGATGAATGTTTTAAATTTAAGTTCAGTATTTATGACTATGTTTATGAGTAAATCCAACAAGTGAGGTCACCCGGGAAAGGGGCCTTACAAGTTGGTATCAGAGCAATAGTTTGAGAGATTCAGACATCCCTAAATGTCTGGACTCAAACTGATTATGGGACCAACGCACGGATGTCAGTATGGGTAACCAACGCCAACGCAGCACGGTAAGTAAGTACTAAAGCTAATGCTCTAAATAAGGATAGATACCTTAACTTAGAACAAATAGATGTCAATGTCACAACCGATTTGAAGAGTTTTGAACCCGAAAAGCAATGTAAATTAGTAATCACAAACCGGTCACTGTAATTAAAAATTTACCTTGCTCGTACTGTTCCAAACTATGATCTGAAGTAATGACATTGATGTATTCCCTTTATGACTATCAGGAAATTAAGAAATTATGGCTGGCGGAGGAAGAACTGGACGCCGAGGCGGTCGCACTGGCCGACGAGGTAGACCTCCGTTGAATCAAAGACTAGAAGAAGGAGAGAGTGTGCACGCGGAACACACCGAGAGTGTACACGAAACAGAAGTGACCCCAGCTGGAGACGACAATCCAGGGCCGATACAGTTGGAACCCGAAGTCAGGGATGCTATTGCCCGTGAAGTTGTGCTCACACTGAAGAAGGTATTGCCTGATCTACTATCTGAGGCAATAAAGAAAAGTAAAGAGGAGGATGAAGGGAACAATGAAGAGAAAATTTATGATAGTGACGGGGATGAAGTAAAAGTGGCAGCAAGCAATCGTGGGTGTACTTACAAAGGATTCAAGGACGGAGACCCACCTAAGTTTGATGGAACCAAGGATTCGGTGGCCACGTTCGAATGGATCGAGAGGATGAACGCAGTCATCAACATCAGCGAGTGTCGACCAGACCAAGCTGTTAAATATGTTGCTCATTCTTTCACCAATGAAGCACTAGGTTGGTGGAGAAATATTCAAAGAACAAAGTCACCACATGCTCTTGCCAGAATGACATGGGAGGACTTGAAAAAGCTCGTAATCCAAAAGTTCTGCCCACAAAATGAGATTGATCGTGTGGAGAACGAGTTCCTGAACTTCAAGGCTGGCAACAAGACTCATCGCCAGTATACATCAAGATTCAATGAACTGGCTCAACTAGTACCACACCTGGTGGAAACTGAAGATCGTTTGATCAAGTACTATGTTAAGGGATTGCCACAGCGGGTCCGTGTTCATGTAAAAGCTAACCTACCCTCGACCTTCGAGTCGGTAGTGAATCTGAGCGGAATCGTCTACGACGATTATGCCAATGAGGACCCACCAACAGAGACCCAAAAGAGAAAGTGGGAGAACCCGTCTAGAGGCACAGGAAGAGGGAACGTAACAACTGAAACTAAGAAGCCAAGGTCGGACGAATATGAAACATGCAAGAAATGTGGAAGGCAACATCTTGGCGAATGTAAAATCGGCACCATCACATGCTATAAGTGCGGGAAGCCGGGGCACTTCTCTCGAGAATGTGTAAGAGACGTCAAGTGTCAAGTATGTGGATTGTTTGGACATCTGACAAAGAACTGCAGGAAGGCCGGCCAATCTGGTTCTGGAAAAGAAAAGGAAAAGGAACAGCCAAAGGCTAGGACTCGGGCCTATGCTTTAACCGAGGAAGAAGCAAGAGGAAACCCTGACGTCGTGTCGGGTACGTTCCTAGTAAATGATGAACATGCTGCTATTCTGTTTGATTCTGGTGCTAGTAAAAGTTTTATATCCACTGCATTTAGCCGCAAATTAGACTGCACAATCACTAGCCTTATAAGGGCCTTTAGCGTACAAACTGCTATTGGTAAAAACTCAGTAGTCATCCAAGTGACTGACGATTGCATGGTAGAAATAGAGGGCCATAAGTTTCCATCTAAATTGTACCTTCTAACCTTAGGAGGATTCGATGTAGTATTGGGCATGGATTGGTTAGCTGCCAACGAAGCTCAAATCATATGTAAACGAAAGATGATACATCTCAAGGCCACTGACGGCAGTCCGATTACGGTTTATGGTGACTGGAATAGCACAATGCCGAACGTCATCTCGATGATCAAGGCCGAAAGTTACATGAGGCGCGGTTGCGAAGCTTATCTGGCGTATGTTATTGACGATAGAATGAAAACGAAAGAGCTAAAAGATGTACCCGTGGTGTGCAATTTTCCAGAAGTGTTCCCAGAGGACCTACCTGGTTTGCCGCTCGATCGGGAAATAGAATTTCAGATTGACTTACTGCCAGGAGCTGAGCCCGTTGCCAAGGCACCATACTGATTGGCTCCGTCAGAAATGAAAGAATTAATGTCCCAACTTGAAGAATTAACAGAGAAAGGATTTATCAGACCGAGCATCTCACCATGGGGCGCTCCGGTATTATTTGTAAAGAAAAAGGACGGCAGCATGCGCATGTGCATCGACTACCGTGAACTGAACAAGAGAACAGTAAAGAACAAATACCCACTGCCTAGAATAGACGACCTCTTTGATCAATTACAAGGCGCGAGTTGGTTCTCAAAGATTGATCTCAGGTCGGGTTACCACCAATTGAAAGTAAGAGAGGAAGATGTACCGAAAACTGCGTTTCGTACGCGTTATGGGCATTATGAATTTCTCGTGATGTCCTTCGGATTAACTAACGCACCAGCAGCATTTATGGATTTAATGAACAGAGTATGCCGACCCATGTTGGATCGATCAGTAATAGTTTTTATAGATGACATCCTCATATATTCAAAGAATGAAGGTGATCACCACTGTCACCTAAGAGAAGTATTGGAGGTGCTAAAGCAGGAAAAGTTGTACGCAAAATTCTCCAAATGCGCGTTCTGGCTTAGGGAAGTCCAATTCCTAGGTCATGTAATAAACCCAAACGGCATCATGGTGGATCCTGCAAAGATCGAGACAGTAAAGGAATGGAACATCCCAAAGACACCAACAGAGATACGAAGCTTTCTAGGGTTGGCAGGCTACTATCGAAGGTTCATCCAAGATTTCTCAAGAATTGCCTCGCCGCTAACCAAACTGACACGGAAGGAAGCAAAGTATGAATGGGGTCCAACCCAAAACAACGCGTTTGAGGAACTTAAGACACAATTAACTCAAGCTCCAGTATTAACACTACCTGAGGGAAATGAAGACTTAGTAGTCTACTCTGACGCTTCAGGGCAAGGATTAGGGTGCGTACTCATGCAACGAGGAAAGGTAATTGCTTATGCATCGCGGCAACTAAAGGTTCATGAAGTTAACTACCCAACACATGATCTAGAATTAGCAGCAGTAGTTTTCGCGTTGAAAATATGGAGACACTACTTGTATGGAGTTAAATGCACCATCTACTCCGATCACAAAAGCTTGAAATACTTTTTCGAACAAAAGGAACTAAACATGAGGCAAAGAAGATGGTTAGAGCTACTGAAAGACTATGACTGTGAGATATTGTACCATCCAGGCAAGGCAAACGTAGTGGCTGACGCTTTAAGTAGAAAGGAAGAATCGGCACCTATCCGGATCAAAGCGTATCAGTTAATTATAACGCCAGACTTAATGGGTGAAATATCAAAGGCACAAGATGAAGCATTGTTAGAAAGAAATGTGAAACGGGAAAGAATAGTAGGACAACAAGGGAACTTAGATGTGAATGCATACGGGGTACGAACTAGGTTTGGCCGGATGTGGATACCTAAGATTGGTAAGCTTAGAGGCAAAATACTCGATGAGGCCCATAAGTCTCGCTATTCTATCCACCCCGGGACAAACAAAATGTATCAAGACTTGAAGAAAGAATACTGGTGGCCTGGCATGAAGAATGATGTGACAGAATACGTGAGCAAGTGCCTAACGTGTTCTCTAGTTAAGGCCGAGCACCAGAAGCCATGCGGTAAAATGCAACCTTTGCCAATACCGGAATGGAAGTGGGAGGAGATCACGATGGACTTCATTACCAAGCTACCGCGAACAGCTAAAGGCAATGATACCATTTGGGTGATCGTCGACCGCTTGACAAAGAGTGCTCACTTCTTGCCAATACGAGAAACTTCTTCTTCTGAAAAGCTAGCAGAAGTATTTATCAAGGAAATTGTGAGCAGACATGGTATGCCGCTGTCGATTGTGTCTGACAGGGATACTAGATTCACGTCAAGGTTTTGGAAGAAATTCAATGAAGCAATGGGCACTAGACTGAACATCAGCACCGCTTACCACCCCCAAACCAATGGACAATCGGAAAGGACCATTCAGACCTTGGAGGACATGCTCCGGGCCTGTATCATTGACTTCGGTGGGAGTTGGGACAGCCATCTACCATTGGCAGAATTTTCATATAACAACAGCTATCACTCGACTATTGGCATGCCGCCATTTGAAATGTTGTATGGGAGGAAATGTAGGACCCCGGTTTGTTGGGGGGAAATTGGACAGAAGGATTTTGCAAGTCTCGAAGTGGTCAAAGCTACTTCTGAGAAATTTGATCAAATCAAGGCTCGTATGAAAGCCGCAAAAGACAGACAGAAATCATACGCGGATAAGAGAAGGAGGGATTTAGAGTTTCAAGTAGGGGACATGGTACTGTTGAAAGTATCACCGTGGAAAGGAATCATTCGGTTCAGAAAGCGTGGCAAACTAAGTCCAAGGTTTGTCGGACCTTTCGAGATTGTAGCAAGAGTGGGTCAAGTTGCTTACAGACTCGACCTACCCGTCGAGCTTAGTGGAATACACCCTACATTCCACATATCACACTTACGCAAGTGCCTTGCTGACGATACGGCTCACATACCTTATGACGAAATCGAAGTGGATAACAGCTTGAACTATGTAGAAGAACCAATAGCTATTCTTGACAGAGCCGAGAAACGATTACGCAATAAGTCGATCCCTTTAGTCAAAATACAATGGAAACACAGAAAGGGGTCCGAGGCTACTTGGGAGAAAGAAGACGAGATGAAGGAACTGTATCCCCAGTTGTTTAACGTGTAACAGGTTTCGAGGACGAAACCTCATTAAGGAGGGTAGACTTGTAACATCCCAAATAATGACAAGACAAATAGAAAAGGGAAATAAAGTGGGCTTGGCCAAAATTTCGGCCCATGGGCCGAAAAGAAAAGGGGGAAACCCCATTACAAAACAGCAGCTTCAACCCAAACCCCTCTCATTTCATCTTCCTGCGCAAGAATACTAGAGAGAGAGAGAGAGAGAGCGATCGGCTTGTGAAGAAAACCGCAAGGAGAAGACTCAAGGGCTCGGGAATCATCCGACTCCACCATTTCAGCGCATAGCAACAGAAATCGGGCCTGTTGAGGTAAGCATCGCCTCTGATTCTGAGTCTTTGCATGTCTCGGGTTTAAATCAAATAAAGATACGATTTTTGCATATGAAACTTGAAACAAATCACGTATTTGAACTCAAGAACGATAAAGGAAGGTGTTTAACGTAAAATGTTCAAGGTTTAATCGATTGGAAATAAGTTGGCTGGAGCAAGGTTCTGGTCAGGGAAGATGCAGACCCATGACTCGAAACTATAGTTTCGATACATGCAGACCCATCGAAACTACTCTAGTTTCGATAGTCATGTTTGACTCGAAACTATCTAGTTTCGATAGCAGCCAATGACTCGAAACTACTATAGTTTCGATAGGAACTCAGGACTCGAAACTACCTAGTTTCGAGTGTCACCTTGAACCTAAACTAAGATTTTTCATAAGTTAATGACTGGAAACTACCTAGTTTCGATAGAAGGATTATGACTCGAAACTACCTAGTTTCGAGTGTAAGACCATAGCTCGAAACTACCATAGTTTCGATGCGACCCACCTCCCGAAACTACTGAGTTCAAGAACAGTAATGTCTAGTGTCATTTAGGAGCCCTACCTTATATGTATGACTTTATTATACAGATAGTGGGTGACCTTAGTGACGTTTCGAAACCAGCTATTATACTTCAGGGACCCGCCCATCAGGTGAGTTCTATGTGCCCCCTTCTAAGTTATGTGCAAATGATTTATAAATGTTTTGGGGCTGAAATGTATACACTAAATGAATAAATGAAATGAATGTCAATGTGACCATACGTGATATATTAAGGTATATGTGTAGATACATATGAAAGTGAATAATGAATTATGAACAAAGAACAACACGTATGTTTACAAAGAATGAATGAATGAATGGTATAACGTAAATAAATGAAATCTTGCTTTATAAATATATATATATTGCATGCTAAGAATGTAAGTATACGTTATGGACGGAAACGAAGCTAACGGCTACTACGGTAGACGGACGACCACTTGACTATTATGCAGCTAGAGAAGGAAGTCTAGAAAGTTAGACTAATTAAAGGCCACTACGGTGGAGTAAGTCGCTAAAACAATATGCGGCTGCATAATTAGCTCAAGTGGGAAACGGATGCCTTATGGCAGACGGGCGAATATGACGGACTACGACGGTAGGACGGTAAAGAAGGACGGCCGAAGGTTGGCCGGACCAAAGTTAAGGCGGACGGTTTCTAGGACCGGACGAGTAAAAGGGCTACGACGGTAGCTCGAGGGCGTATGTCTTTGTGATATACGTACCGTAAGATGGGTTGATCACCCTTATGTGTATGACCAATAAATGGTAAAGAAAGTAAAGGTGAATGCATATCTATGTAATCACGTAAGAAAGATAAGGAAAGAATGTTAAGAAAAGTGAAAAGAAAAAGGGTGAACGCATATATATATATATATGTAATCACCTTAATAAAGATAAAGAAAGATGAAAGAAAAGCAAAAGTTATGAATACGTATTTATATGAATGACTTTATAATAATGCTTACTTATGAAGTAAAGAAAAGAATGTTTATATCTAAACGCATTAAACTAGAACTCACCAGCGTTAGCTGACTTTAGTATACATTTCAGGTAAAGGAAGAAAAGGTCGTGCGATGGCGTGAAGGTTACCCGGCACAAGACTGACATCCCACTTTTGTTTGTTAAGAATATGTTATGTTTTATTCGTAAAGACTTCCGCTGTTTTGATTATGTAATTGAATGATGAATGTTTTAAATTTAAGTTCAGTATTTATGACTATGTTTATGAGTAAATCCAACAAGTGAGGTCACCCGGGAAAGGGGCCTTACACCACGCCCTTCTACGGAGACACCTTTAGAAGAACAAGGTCACCGACTTGGAATTCCAAGGGTTTTCGACGTTTGTCGGCATAACTCTTTTGCGGACTCCTCGCTACTCGAATATTGTCACGGATTTGAATGATCTTGTCGGATGTTTCTTGAATTAACTCGGGACCGGTGATTTGTGCTTCACCAATCTCGTTCCAACAGATAGGGGAACGACACTTGCGACCATAGAGAGCTTCGAATGGAGCCATGTTGATACTTGTGTGGTAACTATTATTGTAAGAGAACTCAATGAGGGATAAATGTGAATCCCAGTTGCCACCAAAATCGATTACGCAAGCTCTAAGCATGTCTTCAAGTGTTTGGATTATTCGCTCGGTTTGACCATCAGTTTGGGGATGGTAAGCCGTGCTCAAATCCAATCGTGTACCAATAGCAGTTTGGAGAGATTGCCAAAATCAAGAAGTGAACCGGGCATCTCGATCAGATATTATGTTCAAGGGAATACCATGACGGCTCACAATTTCATCAATGTAAATTCGGGCTAGTTTCTCAACCCGATAGTCTTCACGGATAGGCAAGAAATGAGCAGATTTGGTGAGTCGATCAATGATCACCCAAATACTATCATAACCACTTGAGGTGCGAGGGAGTTTGGTAATAAAATCCATAGCTATATTCTCCCCTTTCCACACGGGAATTTCTGGTTGTTCGAGTAAACCAGATGGACGTTGATGTTCGGCTTTGACTTTGGAACATGTTAAGCATTTGGCCACATAAAGAGCAATGTCTTTCTTCATACCGGGCCACCAATATTGTTAGCGAAGATCTTGGTACATTTTATCCGCACCAGGATGAATAGAATAACGAGTCTTATGAGCCTCGTTCATGAGAAATGTGCGGAGATCATCGCGATCGGGAACCCAAATACGGTTCAAGAAATATAATAGGCCATTGGGTTTTGATTCAAGAAGAAGTTCAACACCACACGACATTTCTTCATACATGTTACCCTCGGTTACCGAGACGTGTTGAGCTTCTAAGAAACGGGTTTGAATATCGGTTGGAATACGGGCACAATGAAGCATAACATGGTCCTTTCGACTCAAAGCATCGGCTACAACATTCGCTTTGTCGGGATGGTAACGAATCTCGCAGTCGTAGTCGTTAAGGAGTTCGCCCCAACGTCGTTGCCTCATATTAAGTTCTTTTTGGTTGAAAATATGTTGAAGACTTTTGTGGTCGGTGAACACCACACATTTGGTGCCGTATAGGTAATGTCTCCAAATCTTTAACGCGAATACGACCGCACCCAACTCGAGATCGTGCGTCGTATAATTCTTCTCATGAACTTTGAGTTGCCTTGATGCATAAGCGATTACTTTGCCTCGTTGCATGAGAACACAACCAAGACCTTGGTTAGAAGCATCACAATAGACAACTAAATCATTGATTCCATCGGGGAGAGTCAATATAGGAGCATTGCATAACTTTTGTTTGAGGGTTTGGAAAGCTTCTTCTTGTTTCGGTCCCCATTCATAAGTCTTACCCTTGTGGGTCAAAGCGGTAAGAGGGACAGCAATCTTTGAGAAGTTTGAGATGAAACGACGATAATAACCCGCAAGACCAAGAAATGAACGAACTTCGGTAGGTGTCTTCGGGGCATTCCAATTCTTAATCGTTTCAGTCTTAGCAGGATCAACATGAATTCCTTTGTCATTGACAATATGACCAAGAAATTGAACTTCCTTTAGCCAAAATTCACATTTGGAGAAGTTGGCATAAAGTTGTTCCTTCTTTAAGAGATCCAAAACCAATCTAAGATTTTCTTCATGGTCGGTTTTAGTCTTGGAATAGATTAAGATATCATCAATGAAGACAATCACGAATTTATCAAGGTACGGTTTGCACACACGATTCATAAGATCCATGAAAACTGCGGTTGCATTGGTTAACCCGAAAGGCATAACCATGAACTCGTAATGACCATACCTTGTTCGAAAAGCAGTCTTAGGAATGTCATCTTCTTGAACACGAAGCTGATGATAACCGGATCGAAGATCGATCTTCGAGAAACAGGTAGAACCTTGAAGTTGATCAAAGAGATCATCAATTCTAGGTAAGGGATAACGGTTCTTGATAGTAAGCTTGTTGAGTTCGCGGTAGTCAATACACATGCGAAACGATCCATCCTTCTTCTTAACAAATAAGACGGGTGCACCCCACGGTGAATGACTCGGAAGGATGAATCCCTTGTCGGAGAGTTCTTGAAGTTGACTTGCAAGCTCTTGCATTTTGGAAGTTGCAAGATGATAAGGAGCTCTAGCAACGGGGTTAGCTCCCGGTATAAGATTAATACGGAACTCTACTTGACGAACGGGAGGAAGACCGGATAAATCCTTAGGAAAAACCTCGGTAAAATCTCGAATAATGGGAATGTCTTGGATACTCTTCTCCTTGACATCCTTTTGAACAATGTGAGCTAAGAAAGCAATGTACTTCTTTCGTAAGTACTTTTGGGCGGTAGTACACGACATCAACTTAAGTCCCTTGCAAGGCTTTTCACCAAAAACTCTTAAGGTTTCTCCCGATGGTAGTGGAATTTGGATACAATTTTCAAAGCAAATGACTTCGGCATGATGATTTGATAGCCAATCCATACCTATGATAATATCAAAGCTTCCTAGTGGCATTGGAACAAGGTTGATTGGGAATGTGTGATCATTAAGTTCTAAAGAGCAATCATAGATAATGGACTCAATTGTAAGGGAGTCACCATTTGCTACTTCAACGGTAAATGTTTTCTCTAATTGGGACCGAGTCTTTGCAAGTAAAGGTTCAAAATTAAGTGACACAAAACTTTTATCGGCTCCGGTATCGAATAAAATGGAGGCATATTGACTATTAACAAGAAACGTACCATTGACCACGTCATTGTTGGCTTGAGCTTCGTTGGCGTTTATGTTGAACGCACGCCCACGAGCTCCACCTTGTCTAGCATTTGCAAGTCTTGGACATTGATCACGAAAATGGTTCGGGTCACCACACTCATAACAAGCACGCCCATTAGCAATGGCGGGAACACCTTGGTTAGCCACTTGAGGTATGGTTCGGTTTGGAGGGTTGACTTGGCCCGTAAGAGCTTTGGTCCTACAAACACTAACAGTATGACCATATCTCCCACAATAAGTACAAAGGCGACATGGGATGTTTTGAGGATGATGAAAATTGCAGGTGGCACAAAGAGGGTAGATCCCAACATATGGCTTTTTAGCCGACATTTGAACCATAGGTGCAGCTTAGTTGACGGGAACAGCAGGAGTAACCACAGCAAAATTTCTAACCTTCCTCTTTCTATTATTACGAGAGGGCTCGGTTGTGGCTTCTTTGTTGTGAGTAGGAGGGGTTATGGTTTCAGAAACTTTCTTAGAACCCTTTTTGGTAAGAGTTCCAGCTTTCACATGATTATCAGTTAAGGTAGCGGCTAGACGAATAGCATCCTCCAGAGTAGCAGGATTTCTACCTAAGACAGTATCTTGGATTTGTCTTGGTAGCCCACCAATATACTTCTCGATACATCGGGACAAAGGAGTGACCATGTGGGGCACTAGAAGACTCAACTCATGGAACCGAGTTGTATATGGTAAGCTTTCCCCGCTATCTTGGGCAAGATCCCAAAATTCAGGTTCTAGCTTTTTCACTTCGTTTTGAGGACAGAACTCCTCGGTCATAAGCCTTTTGACCTCATCCCAAGGTAAGGCCATAGCTACATCAACACCCCTACTTCTTTTCTCCCCATTCCACCATGTAAGTGCCCGTTTTTGTAGGACACTTGTAGCATGACGAACACGGAGGTTGTCGGGACAGTCACTATTGAGAAAGGTATTCTCAATGCTTTCAAACCATTGAAGGAGTCCAGTAGCTCCTTCGGTTCCATAAAACTTTAGGGGATTGCACTAGTTGAAGTGCTTGAAGGTGCATTGAGGTGGATTGTTACCACCATTTCCTCCATTTCCACCATTATTACCACTATTGCTTCCATTTCCACCATTGTTGCCATTGGTGGCACCATTGGCTTGGGTGAGTTGAGTCACCAATTGGGTGAGAATAGCAGCAATGTCGGTGTTGGCGTTGGTTGCGGGAGCACGACGAGGAGGCATTCTACAGATTGTCACAAGACAAGAAAAAAATGTGAGGACTTATGAGATTTGATAGGATTTAATAGAATGAGATAACAAAATAAAAAAATAGATATTCATAGTTTGGATTGTACTCAAAAGTGACAAAATCACTTGAATACCATGGCACATTATGGTTAATTAAACTTATAAAATTTTCAAGGAGGCATGCTTTAGCCTATAAGTAAACACTCATCTCGGGAATTCCCAGGAAAGCATACGGGTCCCTCGGTTGATTGTGATTTATGCGAAATGCTTTCCAAGACAGAAAACCCAAAATACAGGTGTCACCCTTCCAGATTGCACGTGTCCTCAAATAATTTCACAAGTTTAAAAACTTTAACGAAGAAATAAAAAAAATATTTTTAAAGATTTTTGCTTCAAGAATTTTCCACATGCTTAGAAAGGATAACGATAGAAAAGAAAATAGAAATATTATGAGGTTTTAGAATATAGGAAAGGATATTATTTATTTAATTATTAAGAATATCCTAATAAGTCATGGATTTAAAACACGTAAGTCATCATAATGCAATAATAAGTAATCATACTAAACATGTAACAAATAACATATAGCACATAGCATGTAACACATAGCACAAAAATCATGAAGCATAGTATAAGTGGGTGTCCTAAAGTTATAGTCTAGGTCAAGGTGTCTAATAACCTACTTCCCTATAACCAAGGCTCTGATACCAATCTGTCACACCCCGACCGATGGCGGAATCATCGGGGCGGGACATGTAAGACTGTTCATAGCTCATGGTTGACTAAATTGAAATATATTAAAGTTAAATTTCCATTACAAATAATCCGAGTACAAACCAAATTCAAACAAGAAACATAAAACAATTCATAAAGTTCTTGATTTAAATTGCTAAGTCCAAATCCTTTGTTGAACACGTCTTGAATCAAGGGCCTGAAACATGAATAAAATAAAGTCAACTAAAAAGTTGGTGAGTATAACACAGTTGTATGTAGATAGCATATATTTGAAAACAAATCCTTTACAAAACATGATAAAATAAGGCATTTATGGGGAGCAGCTATTGTGTAACCATGTACAACCAAACCTTGTGACTAGCATGCAAAAATTGTGTTGTCGGTTTCAATCACCGCGCACCATGGGTGGGTTTGTCAGACTCAATAGATCTATCATTGAAAACCGTCGGCTTGTATAGTTAATGATTGCACATAAGAGCATACAAAGGTTAGCACACCTAGCACTCGGGCACAAAGCTCAAATTTTGCACACATGTATGTAGATAGGATTTTTGCACTTGTGTTGTTTGTGTAAATGTAAATGTGTAATGTGTATAGAGTTCATGTTCCACCCCCAAAAGTGTAAAAGAGTAAAAAGGGGTTGTGAATACTCACTTGGTATGGAAGTGTAGCTAACAAGGATTATAGATAGCAAATATGATCCTCGAAATGCACAATTTAACCTAAAGAGTAATGTGTATTGAATCAAATAGATGCATAAATTTAAGTCTAAAATGAAAGTTGAATTTGTGAATAAAACTATTGATTTGTATTTAAAAAGTACTGAATAAAATATATAGAGTTTGAAGTAAAATATTTTTGAAACAATTTGATTAGGTTTAAATTGAATAATTGAATAAATATATAATTATAGTTTATGAAATAATGTAAATATTAATTGTAATTAAGTATAAATAATAAATGAGTTTGATTTAAAATGTAAATTAAATAAATAATCATTATCTTATTTATTTATAAATTTTGTAACTTAATTATTTAAAATATCATTTAAGTGTAAGATAGTAAATATAAATTTAATTTTTCATAAACTTTTAAATAAATTATATTTATGCCAAAATTAAACTTCTAATCCATTTTTAAATACAGAAAACACATTTTTTATAAAATCTGAAACATTTACTGATTAAAAGTTCTGAATCTCACACGACCGCGCCTCGGAAGGGCACGAACGTGCTCAAGCCACGGGCGCGACCGCGCTAGTCGGGGCGCGACCGGGTTGATCAACAGGAGCACAATCTAGACAAGTCAACAGGCACGACCGTGCCTTGGCCCGGCACGGTCGTGTCTATGATCTTTAGACACAACAGAGACTAGCCCAGAGGGCATGACAAGGTCTGGACTGGAGGACACGACCGCGCTCTATGAGGCACGGCCGCGCTAGACGATTAGCGCGACCGTGTCTCTTCCAAATCAGACACGAATTGACAAATTCTTGTATTTTAAACGCTGGAATTGTTAGGTCTTTTGATTAATGGGTTATTACGAGTCTTTTCATATAATTTAACTGTATGGAAATCGTGTTTAAGTATGGATTCGATTAAATTATTTTTATTAAAACATGGTTTCTGGTTTAGACAGATTTACGAATTGAAAACCCAATTTAATAAAGGGCTTTTGATTCAGATACTGGAATGAATAAATTAGAGGATTTAATTAACCTGAATAGAAGCGAATCGATAGAGAACGATAGAGAGGGAGTTCCGGTGACGGCGGGATTGAGCCCCGTCGTCTTCTGATGTGATCCCGACTGTTTCAACGGTTCCGTAGCTTCAGGAGAGATCGGATGGCGTGACGATGATGCTGGATTTGAGAGAACTTGGATCGAATTGCTTGAGAGAGTTTCCTTGGAAATATTTGAGAGAGAATCCTTTAAGTTGAACGAATTTTGGTTATTTGGTCGAAAAAGAAATGATTGGTAGTATTATTTTGAAAGTATAACGTAAAACGGTTATGGATTCGAACAATCGGACGATTAAAATTGCAGTTACGTTTCAGCTGTTTCACAGGCGCGACCGTGCCTAAATATGGCACGACCGTGCCTAGGCACCGGGCGCGATCATTCCAAAGCTGGTCGTGCGACCGTGCCAAAGCACTTGGCGTGACCGTGCTAGGACGAAGCATGACCGTGCTAGACTAGGGTTTCTTGACATTTTTCAACTTTATTCCTTGGCTTTTCAGGTTCGATGAGTTTGAATAAAATCGTTTCTTGTATAGTGTTTAAATGTATATAATCGAGTAAAACTTACGAATTTGTATCGAATCATTGCGTTTAGTTTACGGTGAGAAAAATAGTAAGACAGTGCACGAGCATTGAATTCGAAATTGCATTACATTGAATTGAAATATGAATACTAAAAATCAGAAATGTTACAGAGTTCTTTTTGGTTGATGATATGTTGAAGACTTTTGTGGTCGGTGAATACCACACATTTTGTGCCATATAGGTAATGTCTCCAAATCTTTAACGCGAATACGATCGCACCTAACTCGAGATCGTACGTCGTATAATTCTTCTCATGAACTTTGAGTTGCCTTGATGCATAAGCGATTACTTAGCCTCGTTGCATGAGGACACAACCAAGACCTTGGTTAGAAGCATCACAATAGACAACTAAATCATCATTCCCATCGAGGAGAGTCAATATGGGAGCATTGCACAGCTTTTGCTTGAGGGTTTGGAAAGCTTCTTCTTGTTTCGGTCCCCATTCATAAGTCTTACCCTTGTGGGTCAGAGCGGTAAGAGGGACAGCAATCTTTGAGAAGTTTGAGATGAAACGACGATAATAACCCGCAAGACCTAGAAATGAACGAACTTCGGTAGGAGTCTTCGGGGCATTCCAGTTCTTAACCGTTTCAATCTTAGCAGGATCAACATGAATACCCTTGTCGTTGACGATGTGACCAAGAAATTGAACTTATTTTAGCCAAAATTCGCATTTGGAGAATTTGGCATATAGTTGTTCTTTTCTCAAGAGGACCAAAACCAATCTAAGGTGTTCTTCATGGTCGGCTTTAGTCTTGGAATAGATTAAGATATCATCAATGAAAACGATCACGAATTTATCAAGGTACGGTTTGCACACACGATTCATGAGATCCATGAAAACTGCGGGTGCATTGGTCAACCCGAAAGGCATAACCATGAACTCGTAATGACCATACCTTGTTCGAAAAGCAGTCTTAGGAATGTCATCTTCTTGAACACGAAGCTAATGATAACCGGATCGAAGATCGATCTTCGAGAAGCAAGTAGAACCTTGAAGTTGATCAAAGAGATCATCGATTCTAGGTAAAGGATAACGGTTCTTGATAGTAGGCTTGTTAAGTTCGCGGTAGTCAATACACATGCGAAATGATCCATCCTTCTTCTTAACAAATAAGACGGGTGCACCCCATGGTGAATGACTTGGGCAAATGAAACCTTTATCGGAGAGTTCTTGAAGTTGACTTGCAAGCTCTTGCATTTCGGAAGGTGCAAGACGATAAGGAGCTCTAGCAACGGGGTTAGCTCCGGGCACAAGATCAATACGAAACTCTACTTGACGAACGTGAGGAAGACCGGATAAATCCTTAGGAAAAACTTCGGGGAAATCCTGAATGATCGGAATGTCTTGGATACTCTTCTCCTTGACATCCTTTTGAACAATATGAGCTAAGAAAGCAATGTACTTCTTTCGTAAGTACTTTTGAGCGATAGTACACGACATCAACTTAAGTCCCTTGCAAGGCTTTTCACCAAAAATCCTTAAGATTTCTCCCGATGGTAGCGGAATTCGGATACACTTTTCAAAGCAAATGACTTCGGCATGATGATTTGATAGCCAATCCATACCTATGATAATATCAAAGCTTCCTAGTGGCATCGAAACAAGGTTGATTGGGAATGTATGATCATTAAGTTGTAAGGAGCAATCATAGATAATAGACTCAATTGTAAGGGAGTCACCATTTGCTATTTCAACGGTGAAGGTTTTCTCTAATTGGGATCGTGTCTTTGCAAGCAAAGGCTCAAAATTAAGTGACACAAAACTTTTATCGGCACCGGTATAGAACAAAATGGAGGCATATTGACTATTAACAAGGAACGAACCATTAACCACGTCGTTGTTGGCTTGAGCTTCGTTGCCGTTTATGTTGAACGCACGCCCACGAGCTCCACCTTGTCTAGCACTTGCAAGTCTTGTAAATTGATCACGAAAATGGTTCGGGTCACCACACTCATAGCAAGCACGCCCATTAGCAATGGAGGGAGCACCTTGGTTAGCCACTTGAGGTACGGTTCGGTTTGGAGGGTTGACTTGGCCCGCAAGAGCTTTGGTCCTACAAACACTAACTGTATGACCATATCTCTCACAATAAGTACAAAGGCGACATGGGATATTTTGAGGATAATGATAATTGCAGGTGGCACAAAGAGGGTAGATCCCAACATATGGCTTTTTGGCTGGTGCTTGAACTACGGGTGCAACTTGATTAACGGGAATAACAGGAGTAACCACAGCAAAATTTCTAACTTTCCTCTTTTTGTTATTGCGAGAGGGTTCAGTTGTGGCTTCTTTGTTGTGGGTAGGAGGGGTTACAGTTTCAGAAACTTTCTTAGAACCCTTTTTGGTAAGAGTTCCAGCTTTCACATGATTATCAGTTAAGGTAGCAGATAGACGAATAGCATCCTCCAGAGTAGCAGGATTTCTACCTAAGACAGTATCTTGAATTTGTCTTGGTAGCCCCCCAATATACTTTTCGATACAACAGGACAAAGGAGTCACCATGTGGGGCACAAGAAGACTCAACTCATGGAACCGAGTTGTATAAGCCAAGTTTTCACCACTATCTTGGGCAAGATCCCAAAATTCAGCTTCTAACTTTTTCACTTCATTTCGAGGACAAAACTCCTCGGTCATAAGCCTTTTGACCTCATCCCAAGGTAAGGCCATAGCTATGTCAACACCCCTATTCCTTTTCTCCCCATTCCACCAAGTAAGTGCCCGTTTTTGTAGGACACTTGTAGCATGACGAAAACGGAGGTTGTCGGGACAGTCACTATTGAGAAAGGTATTCTCAATGCTTTCGAACCATTGAAGGAGTCCAGTAGCTCCTTCGGTTCCATAAAACTTTAGGGGATTGCACGAGTTGAAGTGCTTGAAGGTGCATTGAGGTGGATTGTTACCACCATTTCCACCATTTCCACCATTATTACCATTATTGCTTCCATTTCCACCATTGTTGCCATTGGTGGCACCATTGGCTTGGGTGAGTTGTGTCACCAATTGGGTGAGAATAGCAGCAATGTCGGTGTTGGCGTTGGTTGCGGGAGCACGACGAGGAGGCATTCTACAGATTTTTCACAAGACAAGAAAAGATTGTAAGAACTTATGAGAATTGCTAGGATTTAATAGAATGAGATAACAAAATAAAAAAAATAGATATTCATAGTTTGGATTGTACTCAAAAGTGACAAAATCACTTGAATACCATGGCACATTAAGGTTAATTAAACTTATAAAATTTTCAAGGAGACATGCTTTAGCCTATAAGTAAACACTCATCTCGGGAATTCCCAGGAAAGCATACGGGTCCCTCGGTTGATTGGGATTTATGCGAAATGCTTTCCTAGACAGAAAACCCAAAATACAGGTGTCACCCTTCCAGATTGCACGTGTCCTCAAATAATTTAACAAGTTTAAAAACCTTAACGAAGAAATAAAAGTTTTTAAAGATTTTGCTTCAAGAATTTTCCACATGCTTAGAAAAGGTAAAGATAGAAAGTAGATAGAAATATTATGAGGTTTTAGAATATAGGAAAGGATATTATTTATTTAATTATTAAGAACATCCTAATAAGTCATGAATTTAAAACACATAAGTCATCATAATGCAATAATAAGTAATCATACTAAACATGTAACATATAACATATAACACATAGCATGTAACACATAGCACAAAAATCATGAAGCATAGTATAAGTGGGTGTCCTAAAGTTATAGTCTAGGTCAAGGTGTCTAATAACCTAATTCCCTATAACCAAGGCTCTGATACCAATCTGTCACACCCCGACCGATGGCGGAATCATCAGGGCGGGACATGTAAGACTGTTCATAGCACATGGTTGACTAAATTGAAATATATTAAAGTTAAATTTCCATTACAAATAATCCAAGTACAAACCAAATTCAAACAAGAAACATAAAACAATTCATAAAGTTCTTGATTTAAATTGCTAAGTCCAAATCCTATGTTGAACACGTCTTGAATCAATCTCACATATTGGGGCCTGAAACATGAATAAAATAAAGTCAACTAAAAAGTTGGTGAGTATAACACAGTTGTATGTAGATAGCATATAGTTGAAAACAAATCCTTTACAAAACATGATAAAATAAGGCATTTATGGGGAGCAGCTATTGTGTAACCATGTACAACCAAACCTTGTAACTAGCATGCAAAAATTGTGTTGTCGGTTTCAATCACCGCGCACCAAGGGTGGGTTTGTCATACTCAATAGATCTATCATTGAAAAACGTCGGCTTGTATAGTTAATGATTGCACATAACAGCATACAAAGGTTAGCACACCTAGCACTCGGGCACAAAGCTCAAATTTTGCACACATGTATGTAAATAGGATTTTTGCACTTGTGTTGTTTGTGTAAATATAAATGTGTAAAGTGTAATGCGTATAGAGTTCATGTTCCACCCCAAAAGTGTAAAAGAGTAAAAAAGGGGTTGTGAATACTCACTTGGTATGGAAGTGTAGCCAACAAAGATTATAGATAGCAAATATGATCCTCGAAATGCACAATTTAACCTAAAGAGTAATGTGTATTGAATTAAATAGATGCATAAGGTTTAAGTCTAAAATGAAAGTTGAATTTGTGTATAAAACTATTGATTTGTATTTAAAAAGTATTGAATAAAATATATAGAGTTTGAAGTAAAATATTTTTGAAGCAATTTGATTAGGTTTGAATTGAATAATTGAATAAATATATAATTATAGTTTATGAAATAATGTAAATATTAATTGTAATTAAGTATAAATAATAAAGGAGTTTGATTTAAAATGTAAATTAAATAAATAATCATTATCTTATTTATTTATAAATTTTGTAACTTAATTATTTAAAATATCATTTAAGTGTAAGATAGTAAATATAAATTTAATTTTTCATAAACTTTTAAATAAATTATATTTATGCCAAGATTAAACTTCTAATCCATTTTTAAATATAGAAAACATATTTTTTATAAAATCTGAAACATTTTTTTAAATACAGAAAACATATTTTTTATAAAAACTGAAACATTTACTGATTAAAATATATAAAATTATAATTCTGATAAAAGTTCTGAATCTCACACGACCGCCCCTCGGAAGGGCACGATCGTGATGAAGCCACGGGGGCGACCGCGCTGGTCGGGGCGCGACCTGTCACACCCCGACCGATGGCGGAATCATCGGGGCGGGACATGTAAGACTGTTCATAGCACAAGGTTGACTAAATTGAAATATATTAAAGCCAAATTTCCATTTCACATAATCCAAGTACAAACCAAAATCCAAACAAAGAACAGTAAACCATTCATAAACTTCTTGATTTAATATTACTAAGTCCAAATCCTATGTTGAGCACGTCTTGAATCATTCTCACATATTAGGGCCTGAAACATGAATAAAATAAAGTCAACTAAAAAGTTGGTGAGTATAACACAGTTGTATATAGATAGCATATAGTTGTAAACAAATCCTTTACAAGACATGAAAAAATAAGGCATTTATGGGGAGCTGCTATTGTGTAATCAAGTACAATCAAACCTTAGTAACTAGTATTCAAATTGTGTTGTCGGTATCAATCACCTCCACTTGGGTGGGTTTGTCAGACTCAATAGATCTATCATTGAAAACCGTCGGCTTGTATAGTTAATGATTGCACATAGTTTTCACAAAGACTAGCACAACTAGCACTCGGGCACAAAGCTCAAATTTTGCACACATGTATGTATGTAGGATTTAGTACTTGTGTTGTTTGAGTAAATGTAATTGTGAAATGTGTAATGTGTATAAAGTTCATGTTCCACCCCAAAAGTGTAAAAGAGTAAAAAGGGGTTGTGAATACTCACTTGATATGGAAGTGTAGCTAACAAGGATTATAGATAGCAAATATGATCCTTGGAATGCACAATTTAACCTATCGAGTAATGTGTATAGTATCAAATAGATGCATAAAATTTAAGTCTAAAATGAAAGTTGAATTTGTGTATAAAACTATTGATTTGTATTTAAAAGTATTGAATAAAATATATAGAGTTTGAAGTAAAATATGTTTGTAACAATTTGATTAGGTTTGAATTTGAATAAATAAATATATAATTATAGTTTATGAAATAATGTAAATATTAATTGTAATTAAGTATAAATAAATAAATGATTTTGATTTAAAATGAAAATTAAATAAATAATCATTATCTTATTTATTTATAAATTTTGTAACTTAATTATTTAAAATATCATTTAAGTGTAAGATAGTAAATATAAATTTAATTTTCATAAACTTTTCAATAAATTATATTTATGCCAAGATTAAACTTTTAATCCATTTTTAAATACAGAAAACATATTTTTATAAAATCTGAAACATTTACTGATTAAAATATATAAAATTATAATTCTGTTAAGAGTTCTGAGTCTAACACGACCGTGCCTCGGAAGGGCACGATCGTGCTCAAGCCACGGGCGCGACCGCGCTAGTCGGGGCGGGACCGGGTTGATCAACAGGAGCACAATCTAGACAAGTCAACAGGCACGACCGTGCCTTGGCCCGGCACGGTCGTGTCTATGATCTTTAGACACAACAGGGACTAGCCCAGAGGGCATGACAAGGTCTCGACAGGAGGACATGACCGCGTCGCTATTCGATATGACCGCGCTACATGAGGCACGGCCGCGCTAGTTGATTAGCGCGACCGTGTCTCTTCCAAAACAGACATGAATTGACAATTTCTTGAATTTTAAACGCTGGAGTTGTTAGGGCTTTTGATTAATGGGTTATTACGAGTCTTTTCATATAATTTAATTGTATGGAAATCGTGTTTAGGTATGGATCCGATTAAATTATTTTTATTAAAACATGGTTTCTGATCTTGACAGATTTACGAATTGTAAACCCAAATTGATAGAGGGCTTTTGATTCAGATACTGGAATAAATAAATTAGAGGGTTCAATTAACCTGAATAGAAGCGAATCGATAGAGAACGGTAGGTAGGAAGTTCCGGCGACGGCAAGACTGGTTTCCGGCGACCTCTGTTGCGGTTCCGAATGCTTCAGCGGCTTCGGATGGTTCAGAGATGGTTTGGGAAACGTTTGACTGGATTGCTTGAGATAATTCTGATCGAAAAAGCTTGAGAGAGTCTTTCTTGAATTAGGAGAGTTTTTCTTGAATTGATGCAATGAAACTGAGGCGTTTGGTTAATTCGAAAATGGTATACTCTCGTTAAGGGGAAAAGAAACGGAAAGCTGTTACGGATTTCCAACGATCGGGTGATTAAACTGCATTTACGTTTCAGCTGTTTCACAGGCGCGACCGTGCCAAAAAGAGGCGTGACCGTGCCTAGGCACCGGGCGCGATCGTTCCAAAGCAGGTCGCGCGACCGTGCCAAAGCACTTGGCGCGACCGTGCTAAGACGAAGCAGGACCGTGCTAGACTAGGGTTTCTTGACATTTTTCAACATTAGTCCTTGACTTTTCAGGTTTGATGAGTTTGAATAAAATAGTTTCTTGTATAGCGTTTAAATGTATATAATCGAGTAAAACTTGCGAATTTGTATACAATCATTGCATTTAATTTACGGCGATAAAATAATGAGACATTGCACGAGTATTGAGTTTGAAATTGCATTACATTGAATTGAAATATGAATACTAAAATCCGAAATGTTACACGACCGGGTTGATCAACAGGAGCACAATCTAGACAAGTCAACAGGCACGACCGTGCCTTGGCCCGGCACGGTCGTGTCTATGATCTTTAGACACAACAGAGACTAGCCCAGAGGGCATGACAAGGTCTGGACAGGAGGACACGACCGCGCTGCTAGTCGGCACGACCGCGCTCTATGAGGCACGGCCGCGCTAGACGATTAGCGCGACCGTGTGTCTTCCAAATCAGACACAAATTGACAAATGCTTGTATTTTAAACGCTGGAATTGTTAGGGCTTTTGATTAATGGGTTATTACGAGTCTTTTAGGATATTTTAATTGTATTAACAACATTTTTAACAGTGGATTCGATTAAATTATTTTAAATAAAACATCGATTCTGATTCGGGGTAAATTCTATGATGGAAGCCTAAATTATTATGGGGCTTTCGATATAGAGACTAAATAACTGAAATAAATGATTTCAATTACCCGAAACAGTAGAGGATTGATAGAGATCGGCAAGAAAGAATTTCGGCGTCGACGGCTTGAGTTCCGGCGATCTTTACTGCAACTCCGGCCAATCCAAATAGCCTGGGAACTTCAGGGATGATTGAGTATCGAGTCTCTGATGCTGGATTGAGAGGTTTCGGATCGAACAGCGGATTCTAGTTTCTTGGAAAGCTTGAGAGAGTTTTTCGAAATTGGTACTATGAAACTGAGACGTTTGAGGAATTCGATAATTGTAATTCATTCGTTAAGGGGAAAAGAAACGGACGACTGTTACGGATTTCCAATGATCGGGTGATTAAACTGCATTTACGTTTCAACTGTTACGCAGGCGCGACCGTGCCCAAGAGAGGCGCGACCGTGCCTAGGCAACGGGAGCGATCGTTCCAGGACCAGTCGCGCGATCGTGCAGAGGCACTTGGCGCGACCGTGCCAGGACGAAGCACGACCGTGCTAAACTAGGGTTTCTTGACATTTTTCAACTTTAGTCCTTGACTTTTCAGGTTTAATGTGTTTGAATTAAATAGTTTCTTGCATAGTGTTTAAATGTATATAATCGAGCAAAACTTGTAAATTTGTATTGAATCATTGCATTTCGTTTAAGGTAAGCAAAATAATAAGGCAGTGCACGAACATTGAATTTGAAATTGCATTACATTGCATTGAAATATGAATACTAAATTCCAAGATGTTACATGACCATCCAGAGCTGCTGATGATTTGCCTATCAGCAGCATCAAGTGTTGATGCTGCTGAGAAGCCTATCCGCAGCACCTCTGGTCTTTAGCAGATAAGGCTATCCGCAGCAGATATGTTCCTCAACAGAAGAACAAGTATTCTCTGTTGATAAGCTTATCCGCAGCAACTCTGTTGGTCACTAGCAAATTATGAGATCAGCAGCATTTGTACTTAGAGAATTTTGTAGCCATCAGTCTTTATTTCTACAAACTCCCCCTAGACTGATGCTACCAAAACTCTCTTACTGCTTTTGTTGCTGAAGCTTTTGCTTGTGGCTGACAATTCTTTCAACCTCATATCCTCTCTGGTCCTTGCTGGGATTGTTAAGAGGAAGCTCAGATAGAGTCTTGAAGTCTTTGCTGGCCATTTTGAAGATAGCTTTGCTAGAACATCTCATCTTCTGTCCTTTAACATCTGTCAATGTGAACTCATCCTTTTCAGCATTGTAGGACCAGCTGATGAATGGAGAGTGAGATTGGAGAGGTTTGACATCAAGGATTTCATCTCTACTAGGGTTGATGAGGTGTTTGATTGCCAGCAGCAGATGTCTCCCACCTTCATTCATGTGCTCAATGACTTCATCCAGCTTCATCATTCTTCTTAGATCAGAATCTGGAAGCTGTAGTACCTCATCAACAGATGTATAAATTGATCTTTTAACTTATGTCCTCCCCCTGAAAACTTCAAACCATTGGTCTTGAGAGCTGTATGACCATCTGATTATTTCTCTTGAGTCTTTTGGTTTGGAAGTGGGTTTGTTTTTCTTTTTGGGAGGTTGTTGATGAGTAGGAGCTGGGTGTGGGGATTTGGACTTTGAGGGTGGAGAGGAGGGAGGTCTAGGATGGAGAGTGGAAGGTTGTTGGATTGAGGAAGTGTTGGGTGAGGGAGAAGGCTTGGGTTTATTTGTTTTCCTTTCTTCTTCTTGAATGATTACCCTTTTCTTGGAGCCTTTCTTCTCCAGTCTTTCTTCCTCATCCTTCTTGACTTTAAGGTAGAGGGCTTGTAGGTTCATGAAATTCATGGGACCTAGCCTCTTTCCACTCTCTCCTCTAGCCTTAAGGAAGTCAATCATGATCTTTCTTTCTTCATGGGATCTTCGATTAAAGGCAATGGTCTTTTTGGACTTTTGTTTGGCTTTTTCTTCTTCTTCAGCCTTTTTCTTGTTTGCCAATTGACCCTGCTGCCCCATGAAGGCTCTGTAGATTTCTTTATTGGATAGTTTCTCAAGGTAGTCTACATCCTCACCTTGAGAAATCAGAGCCTTTACCCATTCATCTCTCATTTCTTTGGCTAGTTCAGAATCAGTTATTCTGAACTTAGCCTCTTTTTTCTTCTTCTTCATCTCTTTTTATTCTCTATTGAATCTTCTTTTTCTCTATTGAATCTTCTTTAATTTGATAAACTGCAGGAATCTTTACTTTCAGATCATCCAGTTGTTTTGCATACAGCTAGATCTGTTGTTCTCTGAGGAGAATGGCTGTGAGTCTGTCTTGAGCTTTCTTTAGTTCAGCCATCTCCTCTTCTTCTCTTTGTAGGTCCCTCGGGTGTGGCGGATCGTCACATGCAAGTGGGTCTATTAGTCGGACCGTGTGCGGAATACCGGTGACTAGGTGGAGAGTCAAACAACACAAAGTAAACCAACAAGAGAATACCGGTTATAGAGAGAAGTACTGAGATTACAATTTGCGTATTTGCAACTATGACTGTGTATGTCTACGTACTTAACTTCTGTCAACCTATCCTATTTATACATGACCTGATGCTTGCGCACTTAGCAAGTGCGCAGGGCAAAATGCTCTTGCGTACTTAACAGGTACGCAAAGGTATTCTTGCGTACTTGCTAAGTACGCAGGAGCTTTCTCCTGCGCACATACAAGTGCGCAAAACACTTAGAGAATTATGCAACATTCAATATGTAAAAGTAAATACAACTCGATAAACTAATACACAAAGACTCTTACATAGAAAGACAATTACAAACATTAAAGTACAAACTAAGACTCTATCTATCCAGAGTGTTTGTCACAGGAAGGTGCTTCAACAAACTCCCCCTTGACAACAGCTCTGGATAATCTTTAGTCTTCAGTCTTCACAGCACTTGATCTTTAGCCTCCATCTTATTCTTGTATTCAAGGCAGAACTTAATCACCTTATCATATTTAGAAGCAAGGAGCTTTGTCCATTCATCCGTGTACACACAATACTTGTCAGCTAGTGCCTCCAGATCTTTCATAGAAAAGTTGATGAAGCAGACTTCATCAAATATTCTGATCAGTTCCTTTGGCACTATGTTCCCAGTCTCTGAACGTACCTTACCCATAATCACAGCCTCGCCCGTCTTTGGATCTACGTACCAGTACCACATGTCACCAAGAATATCCTGAGATAACTTGCTCAGGGGAATCTTAGTTTCACATCGCACTGGCTTGTATACCAATTTCTTTAAGTGCTTCTTAGTCACATGATGTCTAGCGTGCTTATCCTTGACTCTCTTGGGCACTTGAGGCTTGAACATCTCGAATTTCCCAGATCTTGCTTCCCGCTGCAGAACCACCCACAAACCCATCGCCACTGGGTGATTAGGATGACCCAGCAGCTCTCGCTTTGCTAGGTTCACAAGGTCGTATTTGGGTAAGGAGCGGAACGCTTCACGGGTGGGTTTCAAGTATTGTACCCCCAGTTCTTTTGATTGCGAACAGCTGCTTATCCTCCTCGAACCTTACAGCCAAGATCATCCTTATTGCTCCTTGTTTGTCTATTATAGACGTCTTTTGCCACACAGGAGCTGGACCCTTTCGTGAAGTAGAAGGCATATTTTTTTCTTTCGGTGCCTCTGGCTCCACAGGTGTAGGGTCAACTGGGGAGGCTTCAGTCGAGGCTTCCATATTACTAGCATGCTCGACTGAACCTGTGTCGAGCTGAGCTTCGAAGGATGGAAATTCAAAGATCTCTCCATCTTCTAACTCATACTCTCCTTCCCCGTCACCCTTGGGAATTTCAATTACAACATCCTCATCATCATCATCATCATCCCAATCGTCACCAGAGTCGATCTCTCCTTCTTCTAGATTAAAGAGAGCATAGATTAGTGCTTCCTTGGAATAGTCAGGCTCTAGATATAGGATCTCATCATCAGATAAGTCCTTAAGCATGTCAGCCGTTGACTTTCCTTTCTCACCACCACCACCAGAGGTATCACCACCCTCTTGATGAGTAGACTCCCCCTGAGCCATTGGAATAGCAGAGATGGGCATGATTGCTAAAGCTTGGTGCTCACCTCCACTAGGACCGGCTTCGGGATCCTTGTCTTTGTCGTCATCCTTAGTCAAGTCAACAGGATGACAAGCCTCATCACTAGTTGTTTTCTCCTTCTCTTTCTCTTTCTCTTTATCTTTCTCCCCCTGAGCATTAAGCTTCTTGGTCAGATCTGCAATTAGTTTGACCATCAGCTCATGCTCTTTCCTTTGAGTATCAAACCTCAGCTCCAAGGACGACCTGTGTCCTAGAATCATTTCATTTGTTTTTGATTTGGTGAAATATTTTGAAATTTAAAAGAACTATACGGAAAATTTAAAAGAAATAAAATTTAACTTCCATGAATTGAATTGATTTAAGAAAAATTGATTTTCACTCAGGATTGAACATTCCTATCAAGTTGACAAGATGCTCAAAACGGGATCGATCAAATGCCTTTGTGAGGTCAGCAAGATTGTCATCCGTGTGAACTTTTACAAGTTCAATTAAATACTTTTCAGCACAATCACGGATGAAATGATGGCGAATTTCTATATGTTTAGTTTTGGAATGTTTCACCGAGTTATTTGTGATGGACATGGTGGCATTGTTGTCAATGAATAAAGGAGTTCCAGTGAAGTTTAAGCCGTAGTCTCTCAATTGCTGCTGAATCCACAATATCTGAGAACAACCGCTCGCCGCAGCAATGTATTCTGCTTCACAAGTTGAGACAGAAACCGTTGACTGCTTCTTACACTGCCAGGAGACCAGTCTGTCTCCTAAGAATTGACATCCACCAGAAGTTGACTTTCTGTCAAGGTTACAACCGCCATAGTCTGAATCAGTGTAGGCTTTGAAGTCGAATGACTGCTGCTTAGAGTACCAAAGACCTAATCGAGGTTTCCCTTTCAAGTATCTGAAAATTCTCTTCACGGCTATCATATGTGACTCCTTCAGTTGAGACTGAAACCTTGAGCACAAGCACACATCAAACATTATATCAGGTCTTGAAGCTGTGAGATACATAAGAGATCCGATCATCCCACGGTACAATCTGCAATCCACATCCTTTTCATCTTTGTCAGGATGCAGACCATGATTGACTGGGATAGGTGTGCCATAAGTACTGCTATCATTCATCTTGTATTTTGACAAGATGTCCTGCACATACTTGGTTTGATGTATATAAATGTCATCCTCTCTTTGACTGACTTGCAGACCCCGGAAGAACGACAATTCACCCATATTACTCATTTCAAACTTGGACTTCATCACCTGCTCGAATTCCCTACACATCCCTTCATTGGTAGATCCAAAAATAATGTCGTCGACGTATACTTGTACAAGAAGAATGTCACCTCCTGCTTTCCTAATGAAGAGAGTCGAGTCAATCTGTCCACGGTCGAAACCATTAGACAGTAAATACTTAGATAATGTCTCATACCATGCCCGCGGTGCTTGATGAAGACCATAAAGTGCTTTGTCGAGCTTATACACTTTATTGATATTATGCGGATCTTCAAAGCCGGGAGGTTGAGTGACATAGACCTCTTCATGAACATTACCATAAAGGAAAGCACTCTTCACATCAAGTTGATAGACCTTGAAGCCGACATATGTGGCATAAGCCAAGAACAGTCGAATGGCCTCAATTCTAGCAACTGGGGCATATACTTCCATGTAATCCAAGCCCTCTTGCTGATAAAAACACTGAACAACCAATCTTGCTTTGTTCTTCACAACAACATGACGATCATCCGTCTTGCATTTGAACATCCATCTGGTTCCAATCGGCTGAAAGCCTTTTGGCAAGTCAACCAAATCCCACACGTGCAACTTTTGGAATTGAGACAATTCATCTTGCATCGCCTCAATCCAGCAGTTGGAAGTGAGAGCCTCCTTAACATTCTTCGTCTCACGAATGCAGCATGCAGACATGTTTCCATGACACCAGTGTCAAGTATCTCTGTGTAAAGACTAGTGTTCTCAGTGAAGGTTCGATGACGAGTCTGAACATCGGCATAAGGATCACCAATAATGTTGTCGATTGGATGATTCCTATGCACTCTCGTCTCCGGTACAATCGGTTCCTGAATTTCTGAATCTAGATTCGTGCTTAGCTCCCCCATTTCCTGTGTTCTAGAAGAAGAAGATTCAATGTTAATTGGATCAGCTTGAGCTTCATTTCCTACAATTGTGTTAGGATTAGCTTGAGCGTCATCTCCAACGACATGAACACCTTCACTGTTATCACTGTCATGAGTTCCAGATGCAGATGCAGCATTGGAATCAGGAGTTATAATTGGTACAGTAGCACGAGTAGAGAAACTAGAGTCATCGCTGCCACCTAATAATTCATAAACATTTGCGGCGTCAACTTCAGATAGATCAGGAAGATTGAATGACTTGAATAGCGCATCATAATCAAAACCCCAAGCTGGACCTGTAGGTTCTGGTGGAATGATGTGTTTACTGCAATCTACTTCAAACCATTCCTCGACATTACGAGTTCCTATATTGTACACTCTCTTGCAAGGCGAGTTGGCAACGTATCCTAAGAAGATGCCTTCCACTGCTTTTGCATGAAACTTAGACTTGCGGTCTTTGTACTGTAGCAACAAGGAACAGGGACTACCAAAAGGAACTAGGTAATCAAGATTGGGAATTCGATTGTTGATCAACTCGTAACAAGTCTTGTTGTGCCTCTTCACAACCAGAACTCTGTTTAAGATGTGATAAGCTGTATTAACGGCTTCTGCCCAGAAAGTGACAGGAAGCTTTGCATCCGACAGCATAGTCCTTGCAGTGTCAATCAGTGTTCTATTCTTCCGTTCAGTAAGTCCATTCTGCTGAGGCGTGTACGGCGCACTGAATTCGTGACGGATCCCTTTTTTGAGATAGAAAAGCTCCATCAAATTATTCTTGAACTCAGTTCCGTTGTCACTCCTTATTTTTCTAACTTTCAGCTTGCAAAGAGATTCCAAGCTCAGGATCAAGTATTGAAGAATATCAACAGTCTCGTTCTTAGTACCTAAAAAATGCACCCAAGAAAAACATGAGAAATCATCAGTTACAACCAGACAAAACGACTTACCTCCAATACTCCTGATACTTATGGGGCCAAACAGATCCATGTGTAATAGCTCCAAAGGGGTATAAATAGAGTTTTGGATCTTGGGCTTGTGAGACTTCCGTTGTTGTTTGCCCTTTTTACAAGGCATACAGTCATCTGCAACGGTAAATCTCAGCTTAGGAACCCTGGTTACCAAACCTTTTCGGACAAGATGATTCATTTTACGATACGAAATATGTCCGAGTTTCCTATGCCACAAGATAGAGTCAAGCTCTGTCGCTTTGGTAAGCAAACATGTAGCAACTGATGAGGTGGTTGTTGCCACGCTCATATCGATCTGATAGGTGTCGTTTGTTCTTGGTGCTCTCATCAGGATCCAATCTTCAGGAACTTCAAAACCAGGTTTGAGAATCAGGCATTCTGACTTGTCAAACAAAACTGAGTACTCCTTATCACACATTTGGGAGACACTCAACAGGTTATGCTTCAGCTGCTCGCAAAAGTTGACATTGTCAAAGCTGACACAACCGTTCGAAACCACGCCTTGACACGTGATGCTGCCGCCTATTTCTCCGGCAAAGGCCGCATAGCCGCCTCTGAATGGTTTAACATCTTGAAGCAAGGCCATGTTTCCAGTCATGTGCCGGGAGCATCCACTATCTACATACCAGCGGTAAGAGATAGTACCCTTCGGACGTCCCTGCACGAGTCACAAAAGAATTAGTTAGATTTGGAGACCCAAGCCATTGTGGTCTTGGGTCGTCCATCATTTTCAAAATAAACTACTTCCTTTAACTCACAGTCGTGATGACTGTTCAAAACGGATGAATCTTTAAGAGAATTAGGACTAGGAGATTGAGAATTTTTGGATTTGGCAGTCAAGGATCTCTTCTGTTTCTTAACCGGAACAGGAGACTTTGGTTAAACTACAGCAGGTAAACTTGTGGAAGCTTCACCTGATTGAACTGAAGTCAGCTGTTCTAGCTTTCTCAACCTCTTGTTCCTTCTCCTTCTTTGTTGTTTAGAGAGTCTCGCCACAGGTTTTTCACCAGTACGTGTACTACCAGAGGTAGATACACAAGGTACAACAGGTTGCATTACCTTTCTTGAAACAAATGGTTTAGCTTCAGATTTGATCTTAGGCTTTACCATCGGTTTGACTGGTGGTTTCACCACATTTTGTTTTGGACGTTTGGGAGTTTTCACTGATGGCGACCTAGGGATAACAGTTGGTTGTGAAACAAATTGCAATTTCCCTTGGTTCTTTGAAGGACAGTTCACAAGAATGTGACCAACCAAGCCACAGTGAAAGCAAGTCCTCTTGTCTACATAAGTTCTCTTGTAAGGCTCATTAGATCTGGCCTTAGATAACTCAGCATTATGAGCAGGAGGAGTTGGTTTATGAACAGGAGTCTGAACCTTTACAGTTTGGTTTTTGGGAGTATAGTATTTTTGCAAATTTTCTTTGTAACCAAGCCCATAGTGAGCTGAAAAAGCCTCTTTCTTTGCTTAGTTAAGATTTTTATAACCCCCATAAAGCATTACCTTTAGTTTATCATTAGTTTCAATGATATCGGGTTCAGTTAAAATGCAATTATCACCATTAGTGATAATGTTTTTCTTTACTTTCTGTTCAGTTAATAACTCCTCAGATACTGCTCCTTCAGGGCAAGTGTTAACCGACCCATCTTCAGAAGTAGTAACGAACTCCTCACTAGATGTGGAGTTAGCCTTACTTGAGGATTCATCCTTATCAGAGGACTCATATAGTCAAGTAAGATCAATGTCTATTAAGCTATTGACAAACTTCCCGCTTATTGGTGGAGGAATGGCATTAGTACCCAGCCCTAACCTATTCATTTGTCTCACTACAGTTTCATAGTGTTCCACCACAAAACGAGAGTTTTTCAATTTCTCATTAGAACATTTTAACTGTAAGATCTCATTTTGCAGTTTGTTAATTTCATTATTCCGTTTTTCCAACCCCCTGTATGCAACATCCAAGTGAAGCTGTTGATCACTTATTTTTAGAGAATATTCACATTTTTCCTTTTTCAACGTTTCAATTGAATCTTTAAAATGTTTTTCGTTTTCTTTATAGTTTAGAGCTACCATACTTTGGGGTTCGATTTTGTCTTGAAGCCTAGAATTTTTAAGTTTTAGCCCTAGACATTTGGAACATGAAATAATAGAAAAAGGATTAGAATCTACCTCAGAAGATGAACTTGTTGCTTCTCCAATGGCCATGAGAGCAACAACAGTAGTGGATTCCTCTTTATCAGCTACAAAAGCTTCCTTTTCTTCTGCTTCCTTCACCTCCTCTGTAGCAGCAGTAGTAGATTCTTCTAGGTCAGCAATAGAAGCTTCCTTTTTCTCAGCTTCTATCATCTCCATGATCTCAGCCATGAGACCAACCTGGGTTTGTGCAATGATGGCATCCTCCAGATGAACACCCCAATCAAAGCTGTCGTCCTGTTGAGCTACCAGTGCATTGGACGTTCCAGTTTGGCTTTGATTGTGGTTGTTTGAGTTGTTGTAGCCATGGCTATTTCCTTGGCTAGGTCTAGTAAAACCCGAGGCCGGTGCTCTATCTTTTTGACATTCACGAGCAAAGTGTCCATAGTTTAGACACTTATAGCATTTGGCCTTAGATTTGTCAAATCCGACCTTGGCATTAGAATGCCCGCCAATGAACTTTCTTCCTGTTCTGTTCAGGAAACGCTTGGCTCTCCTCAATATCATAGCCATATTCCACTGAATATCCATGTCCTCCATGTCATCAGGATTCACTTGATTAAAGTCTTCTTCTATTGTTTCAGGATCCGTTAGCTTACCGCCAATGAAGTTCTCATCGGCTGGCATACATGATGAGAATAATGCTACATGATCCTCAACTATTTTGGCTATAGCTGATTGATTAGATGAAGTTGTAGCGGGAGGATTTCTTGAGGTATGTTGATGATGAGATCCAGAACAAGATCCGGATGCTGCATAACATGCATGACCAGCACAAGTTTTTACAGTTTCTTCCTCATGAGAGTTTCCAGAGAAAAGGGCAATTCCAGAGCCCGATGACTTGGTTGTAGAAGACGTCCCATGATACATAGAAGGGTATTGTATCTGAGGTCTTCCTGAGCTTTCCTTTCTTTTTAAGTTCATGTCATGAGCTTGAACCTTTCTAATTGCCTCCTCCACTGTCAACTCATAGAATTTTGGATTTTCCCTCATTTAGGGTTGTGTACATCTCAAATTTGGGTGGCAAACATCCAAAAACTTTCCACCAGCTCTTCATCTGGATACCTGAGTTCAAAAGCCTTCAACTCAGTCTGTAGATGATTGAATATAGAGATGAGGTCATCTAAAGATTCGTTCTCTAAAAATCTGAAGCATTCATACTGCTTCCGGAGTAGATCCTGCTTACTCTTCTTGATATCACTATTTCCTTCAAATCTTTTCTGTAAAGCTTTCCAAAGATCCTTAGAATTGTCATAACCTTGGAAACTGTGGAACAATTCCTGAGTTAATGCCATAGTGATTGAACCAAGTGCCTTCTTTTCTCGATCATAAGCATTCTTTTCTTCGTCAGAAAGTTTAGAGATAGGTTTGGGCATGGTTTCATCAAGATAGATGTGTGTGGGATGCTTATATCCCTCAAGGATTGGTATCCGTAGCGATGAGTCGGTATAAGAAATGTAGTGCTCAAAACGTGGTTTCCAATTAGAATAATCGTTTACGTTCAGCAACTTTTGTAGTTTCTGTGGTGTACCGATCTCATTATCATAGTTTAAAAGGTTTCCAAGATTTGAAGATTCGACATAGTGAACACTTAGTCAAATTTTAGAAAAATCAGACACAGTTGCGTGCTTGATATTGGCCTTGCGCACTTGAGAAATGGTCTTGCGTATTTAAGATTTGCTCTTGCGTACTTGATAAGTATGCATGAGTAAATGATAAGTACGCAGGATATAACTTAAGTTCGCACAAGATCAGTCTTGTGCACTTGTAAGTACGCAGGAGATTAGTCTTGCGTATTTAGTAAGTAAGCAACAGAACTGTACTTTTTGCAAGAAATGGTAAGTACGCACAACACCTTTTCAGCAACTCTCACCAAACTATTCCGGTCACTGGAAAATTGCCGTAGATGGTAAAAATTGGACTGATGAACAATGCAAATGAGCCAAAGGGTCAGAAGCTTGTTTCTAACCAACCTTTGATACTCAAATCACTCAAATACACAACAAAATTCAATTTTTGAGTGATTTTTGCTTCTAAAATAGTGCTCAAGAGCTACCCCTATTTTATCATAAAATTCAACAAAAATACCTCCTTTTGCTTGTAAAATCTCTATAGAAACTCTCCAAACTCACTCACAACACTCGAAATCAGGAGCAAAGCTTTGATACCACTTGTAGGTCCCTCGGGTGTGGCGGATCATCACATGCAAGTGGGTCTATTTGTCGGACCGGGTGCGGAATACCCGTGACTAGGTGGAGAGTCAAACAACACAAAGTAAACCAACAAGAGAATCACTTTAAACGTTCTTTCTATTATAAACACTTGAAGGTTATAGAGAGAAGTACTGAGATTACAATTTGCGTATTTGCAACTATGACTGCGTATGTCTGCGTACTTAACTTCTGTCAACCTATCCTATTTATACATGACCTGATGCCTGCGCACATAGCAAGTTCGCATGGCAAAATGCTCTTGCGTACTTAACAAGTACGCAAAGGTATTCTTGCGTACTTGCTAAGTACGCAGGAGCTTTCTCCTGTGCACATACAAGTGCGCAAAACACTTAGAGAATTATGCAACATTCAATATGTAAAAGTAAATACAACTCGATAAACTAATACATAAAGACTCTTACATACAAAGACAATTACAAACATTAAAGTACAAACTAAGACTCTATCTATCCAGAATGTTTGTCACAGGAAAGTGCTTCAACACTCTTCTTCTATCCTCCTTTTCTTTCTTCATCTTCTTTGGTCACTAGTCCCTGTCCCTTATCTTTGTTGGATGCCTCTGCTTCAGCTTCATGGACCACAACAGTAGGTGTAGTAGATGCTGTTGAGATCTCAGCTTTAGCTTCATTGGCATGTTGGGGAATGAACAAGGGAAGGGAACTTTCTTCATCTTCTTTCCATTCCGTACCTGTAACTTCTTTCCATGCTTCTTTCATCTTTTCCTCGTCTCTTCTCTTTGATTCTTCTTCTGTGTTCAGTTTAATTGTTGGAGAAGAGAGAAAGGATAGGTCTGAGTCAGATCCCGATTCCTCCTTATAAAGAGAAGCCTTGATGATTTTGATCATTTCTTGACTTTCTAAGGAGTTGACATTAAAGATGAGTGATCTGAGCTCAAAGACTTTGTGCAGGAAAGTTGAAGGTAGGAGCAAGATCTCTTTGATGTTGATTGAGATAGAAGATCCATTGCTCAGGAAGAAGGTGAAGTCATGGGAGTCAGTGCTTATCCATCCTTGCACTTCTACATCCCTGACCATTATGTTGTACATGAATCTTCTCAAGCACAGAACTTCTTCTTCAGTGAGAAGACTGCTCCTTATTATTTCAAGTCTTCTAGGAGTCAGTCTTCTTTCTGCTGCTGTTGAAGATTCAGGATAGGCTACCCTTTTTGCTGCTTGTATTTGTCTTTCGAAGTTGGGTAGATTATCCTCCATCAAGTCATAGAACCTGCCAATAGCAAGTTCTGCTAAGAGGTCCGTAGAGTTATTGATGCATTGTAGATAGTATAGGTGAAGGACTTGGATGCTGTTGAGAAAGTCCCAGTTTAGCTCTTCTACTCCGCTAAACTCCCAACCAATCCAGAACCTCTCAGACTTTCCATCATACCCCCAAGCTAGTATTGTGTCAAACTCAAGCTGTGTTGAAGTCAGTGGAAATTGGGGGGTAGTGGATTGACTTATGATGGCTGCTGCTTCAGGGATGATGCTGAAAGATGTATATGTTTGTTATTTGTCTTCAACATCAGTCAGCACCTCATCAACAGCCCTGACGACTAACTTCCAGTCTTCAGAAGTCTCTTCTTCTTCGTCATCTGAAGCTGGCAAGTCATGAACCTGTACAAAAGTTGGCTTGAATAGTGTACTTTGAAATACAGCCTGCTCTTGAATCCAGTCGTCAAGAATGTCTGAGTCTTCTTCCATTGGGACCATCTCCCCCTTTTTGGTTGCATCAGTGGACAGATAAGCATCAGTTTGGGTGCCCACTGAGACAAGGGAGGGAGAAGCCATGGAGGGGCATTGATGGGCTTCATGCAGAAGGATCTAGTGTTTTAGTTTTGACACCTCAGCCTCAAGCATAGCCACTCTGGCCGTCAATTCCATGTTATGAAGTTTCAGTCTGTCCTCATCCACAGTTGTGGAATCCTTGGAACTAGATGGGGCCTTAGGCCTAGCCTCTACATCCCCATCACCCATGGTTTCTTGGCGCCTAGGATTCCTCTTAGTGAGGGGAGTTTCCAAGGAAACAACCTCACTGTGAGTTGCCGTGGTTGAGGTCTTAGCGATGTTGTCATAGTCCTCCTGGTCATTTGATGGACCAGCAGTAGTAACAGCCTCTTCCACATCCACTCTATCAATATTACCAAAGTCAACCTTCTTGGGTGATGAACCTGGGTTGGGTGCGCCAGCAGCCAAGTCAATCAATACCTCCGATATAGTGGTTGTTGGAGAAGGTATATCATCTTGACCAGGTGCCTTTGCACTTAGGTTCAGAGAAGAGAAATAATGGAATGGCTTAGGGGGTTGATCTATGGATCCGGGATGTGATCCTAATCCTAATAGAGAGGCTTCCAAGGAAGTCTCTCTAGTGTTATGGCTATCCCTTTTGATATTCTCATCAGAATGTTGGGATTCTGAATGAGGGCTTAGAGGTTGGTTTGGGCCTTGTAGGCAAGAGAAGAAGGAGTTCTCTTGCCCTTTTTTCTGGTATATGTTGTTGCAACCGGGCCCTGTGTTCCGATTGAATGATAACATCCAAAACAGGTGTAAGTAATTTTTGTACTTGTGCATCCTTAGTAGTATGCACAGGGGTTCGAATGGTGGAAGCAGACTGTTGTTCAGGATGTGAGGTGGAGGGTGTGGGATCAGTATCAGCTGGGATTGCTGAATTGTCACCCGGGGTACTTTGTATGTTCAGCATTGTAGATAACAATGGAACATTGACCCCTGAGAACTTTTTGAAAACAGTTCTCATGCTTTGAAAAATATTATTTTTATGCCCCAACATGATGTAGATTCTTGCAGGTTTTGAATGTTCTTTTAGTTCTTGATTGAAAACCTCTTGCAAGAATCTTGGGTACATAAAAAATTGTTGCTTTGCACCCTCTTGAAGGTTATATCTCAAATACTCAAAGATGAGGTGTGCAAAGTTGAAGCGTAGGCCAGTAATCATACCATGGAAGGCGGAGGCAAGTGCGGAGCTCACTTGATGCCAATCACTTCTCTTATGAGATATGCATTGGAGAAGAGTGTGGCAGAGATACTTCCATGGAGGTCCCATCAGCGCCTTCTCTATTGTGTACTCATTTTGATATCCAGTGTACCCTATGGATACAAAGGTCCTCATGTACTCATCCTTTGAGTATGAGATGGCTGCTCCCTCATCTTGAAGCTTAAGATGTTTTCGGAGTGTGGCTTCTGAAATGGTGATGTCCTTGCCGTCTACCTTGGCTTTAATTTGGGGAATCCCCTGTTCGGTATAATAGACGACGGTATTCCAGAAATCCTCCATATGAGGGATATATATGGTAGGGTTGGTTGTGAGGGCAAAATGGATCTTTGATCGACATAGGAAGTCGGTCATATCATTTAATCCTTCGGATTTCTTTCCCTTGGTTAGGTATGCTGTAAGGTTATGGTACAGGGAGAACTTATTGTCAGGGTTATTGATGTCTGCCATTGTTGTTTGATTTTGGAGGGAAGGTTTGAAGGTTTAAGAATATGGAAGGCTTTGAATGTTTTAAGGATGAAGGGCTTTGAAAGTGGTGGGGACATGAGAGAAAGTGATGTGGGTTTAGGGTGAAATTGAAGGTGAAGAGGTGTTAAGGAAATTTGATTTGTTCTTATAACGGCAGAGGAGGGAAAAAGGAAAATGACTTGTACAGTACAACCTCATTCACCTTTTACTGTTACAGCTGTAATACACCGAGGCAGTCATGGTAAAGGCTGACGTTAATTTTTACAGCGAGTAAAAGTTAATTTGGACTTAAATTTACCCATCAGCAGCAAACTTGGTTGCTGTGGATGAATAACCCAGTCCGCTGCAAACTTGGTTGCTGCGGAAGGTTATGTCTGGCAGCAGCAAGCTCATCTGCTGTTGATGGATTTAATAATCTGTAGCAGGGATGTTGCTTCTGACATTCTTAAAGTTATCCGCGGGAAACCTGTTCCTGCTGATGACTTAAAGCAGTCAGTTGCAAATCTTTTGCTGCTGAAGATTAAACCTGTCAGCAGCTGAAGAACAAAAATGCTGCTGACTTATAACTTTTATTTACAACAAAAGACAAAACACATTTTAAAGTAGAATTTTAGAGATAGATTTTAATCAAAGTTCATCATACCAATTGATTCAACTAAATATCTAAATCTGGCTTCATCAAAAGGTTTTGTAAACAAATCAGCATATTGCTCATTCGTATGAACTTTGGTTAAAACAATCCTCTTTTTCTCAGCTTGATCTCTTATGAAATGATACCTGATGTCAATGTGCTTTGTCTTGGAGTGCTGCACCGGATTGTTTGTGATTGATATAGAACTCATGTTGTCAATGTGAATTGGAGTTGCCATGAAAGTCATCCCGTAATCCAGCATTTGATTTTGTATCCAGATGACTTGTGCACAACAACTTGAAGCTGCAATGTATTCTGCTTCAGTTGTAGAAGTTGAAACACATGTTTGCTTCTTGCACTGCCATGAAATCAGTCTCCCTCCTAGAAACTGACATCCCCGAATTTTTTGTCTAAGTTGCATTCCCCATAGTCACTATCAGTGTATGCATACAGATTAAAGTTGTCATTTTTAGAGTACCATACCCAAGTCTTGAGGCTCCTTTTAGGTATCTAAAGATTCTCTTGACGGCTTGAAGATGTGAAATCTTTGGAGCTGCTTGAAATCTTGCACAGAGACATACTGCAAACATGATATCTGGCCTTGAGGCAGTGAGATACATGAGAGACCCTATCATTGCACGGTAATGATGTTGATCAGTGTCTTGGCCATCTTTGTCTAGAGTCAGCTGATGATGCACTTGCATAGGGGTTCTTGCAGCAGAGCAGTCAGCCATTTTGAATCTTTCCAAAATGTTCTTTACATATTTGGGTTGGCTGATGAAGATTCCATTTGGGACCTGTTTGACTTGTAGACCCAAAAAGAAATTTAGTTCACCCATTGAACTCATTTCAAACTTTGAGTGCATCAGAATCTCAAAATCTTTGCACAGCTATTTCCTTGTGGATCCAAAGATGATATCATCAACATAAATTTGAACTAGTAAGATTTCTCCCCCTTCATCTTTGATAAACAAGGTCTGGTCAATGGCACATCTTCTGAAGTTGTTGCTTAGTTGATATCCTGACAAGGTTTCATACCAGGCTCTTGGTGCTTGATGTAGGCAATACAGAGCCTTGTCTAGTTTGAACACTTGAGTAGGATGTGCAGGATCTATAAAGCCTGGATGCTGTTTGACGTATACTTCCTCACCAGTTTTCCCATACAGAAAGGCACTTTTTACGTCCATTTGATAGACAGTGAAATTCTTGGATGCAGCATATTCCAGGAAGATTCTGATGGCCTGCAGCCTGGCAACAGGAGCAAAGACTTCATCATAGTCAATTCCTTCTTCCTGAGTGTAGCATTGAGCTACAAGTTTGGCTTTGTTCTTGACTACAATACCTCTCTCTTCTTGCTTGTTCCTGAAAACCCATCGTGTGCCAATAGCATATTTACCTGGTGGAAGATCAACAAGTTTCCAGACATCCTGCCTCTTGAATTGCAGCAATTCTTCCTGCATTGCCTCAATCCAGCTGCTGTGTTTGAGTGCTTCATCTATCTTCTTGGGTTCCACCTGAGATAGGAAACATGAAAACAGGCATATATTGGCCTCGTGAGATTTGCTTCTTGTGAGGACTCCTTGGTGGACTTGGCCAATAATATTTTCATGAGGATGTTCTTTGTGGATCCTCTGTGCTGGTACCACCTCCAGCTGTATCCCTTGCTCCAGATTGCTTTGATTTTGATTAGGGGTCTCTTCATTCATGGTGGAAGAGTCTTCAACATCATTAGCCACATTAATATTTTCAGCAATAGCATCATTAGCATCTACAGCATTTACCGAAGAGTCTTCATTTAGATTTTCAATTTCAGACAGGCTGGTGGTTACATTAGACAGTCTTGTTTCGGCTTCACTTGCTTCAATTGCTTCCACAACTGATGGAGGATCAATTGATGGTCTTCTCAGACTGATAGAAGATTTGGGAAAATCCAGTCTGTAGTTAGTGGTTGAAGTGGAGGCAGGTGTTTGTGTAGACGTAGACTCCATATTTGAGAAGGTGAGAGGCTCAAATATTTGGGACAAGGAGTCTATGTCAAAGAGCCAGTTTGGACCTTTTCCCTGCTCACAGACAATGTGTTCTCTACATTCCACATTTGCTGATTCTTCCACAATTCTTGTTCTTGAATTGAATACTCTATAAGCCTTTGATTGAGAGGAATAGCCCACAACGTATCCTTCATCAGATTTGGCACCAAACTTAGGAAAAACCCCATGTGTGATGAGAATGGTGCATGGACACCCAAAAGGCTTTAGAAACCCAATGTAGGGAACTCTTTGAAACCAAAGTTCATAAGGTGTCTTGTTGAGGGGTTAGACTATGAGAACTCTATTTTGCACATAGCAGGCTATGCTAACTGCTTCTGCCCAGAATGTGAGAGGCAGTTTTGAGTCAGCCAACTTGGATCTTGCTGACTCAATTAGAGTTCTGTTTCTCCTTTCAGCAACTCCATTTTTTTGGGGAGTTCTTGGAGCATTGTATTGTCTTTCTATCCCCTTGCTTTCACAGAAACAGTTTATAGTGTGGTTCTTGAACTCTGTGCCCTGATCACATCTTATGATCTTCACCTTTTCATTGCTTTGATTCTCTACCCTAAGAATGTAGGATTTGAGAATTTCAGCAGTTTCATCTTTAGTTCTCAAGAAGTATACCCATGAGAATCTGGTGTAGTCATCAGTTATCACCAGACAGTATGACTTCTTGCCCATTGACATGACATTTGTAAAACAGAATAGATCCATATGCAGCAGTTGTAGTGGAGTGTCATTTGTATTCAAGGTCTTGGGCTTGTGAGAACTCTTGTGTTGCTTCCCCTTTAAGCAAGCAATGTAGTGGTCTTCTAGCTGGAATTATTTGTCAGGAAAAGATTATTCTTTACCAATTTGTTAATAGTTTTGATATTAACATGGCTTAATCTCCTATGCCAGAGAGCTGATTCATCAACTGAGGCTTTTGATAGAAAACAGGAAACACTCCCAGATGGAGTGACTTCATTCATGTCCAGTACATAGAGATTTTCTTTTCTCTGAGCAGTTAATAAAATGCATTTTGGAGGAGGTATGGATAAGCATGGAGATAGTACAAAGCATTCTTTATCTGTGAAGAGCATCCAATGCTTTTGGTCACAGACCTGGGAAACACTCATGATATTGAGGTCCAATTCTTTGATATAGTTGACCTTATCAATGCTCATTCGTTCGTTGGACACAGTTCCTTGTCCAGTAATGGATCCTCCCTTTGAGTCACTTCCAAAGGCAATATATCCTCCATTGAAATGTCTGAAGTTGGAGAGGATGGAACTGTTGCCTGTCATGTATCTGGAACAACCACTGTCTACCACCCAGGTGTTATTCTTGTGACATGGTTGTCCCTGCACATGACGGATATCTAATTAGTGGAAGGAACCCAAGAGTCTGCAGACTTGAAAAAGATGGTTGTTAGTTTATCCTTTTCAGTATGTTTGTAGTCAATGGAACCAATGATAATGCTTGGAGATGGTTTGGCTTTCAATTGCTTTGTTGGTGATTTTCTAGTTTTCCTCACATTCTTAGCAGCGGATTTTTCTACTGATGTTTCTGGCTTGTTAACAGTAGATTCTGCTGCTGATGGCTTTGCTGGAGTGACAGCATTTTTGGCTGCTGAAGGCTTTGCCTTGGATTTTGCCTTATCAGCAATGGACACTTTTGTTGCTGACGGCTTTGCCTTTGATTTCCCTTTATACGCAGTAGACATTTTTGCTGCTGAAGGCTTAACTTTTGTTTTTCCAGACTTTTCAAGATCAGCAGCTGTTTTGTTTACTGCTGATGGTGTAAATCTAGATGAGCAGTTTGCAATCTGGTTGAAGGGATTAAATCTGCATTTGGCAGCAAAGTGATTGGTTTCACCATAAATGATACAGGTTTGTTGAGGTCTTGACACCTTCACTCTTGGGGGAGATAGAGACTCCCTTAACTTAGTTGCTTTGGCCTCGTAGCTTCTTACCTTCTTG
This sequence comes from Smallanthus sonchifolius, assembly GCA_023525975.1. NCBI lineage: Eukaryota > Viridiplantae > Streptophyta > Magnoliopsida > Asterales > Asteraceae > Smallanthus > Smallanthus sonchifolius. The sequence continues at coordinate 21,620,821 of CM042039.1, forward strand.
TTTTTGTTGGTCTTTTCAAAGACATGTTGCTTTGAATTTCTTTGGTATTCTAGGTAATGAAAGCAGGTGCTGGCAGTGTGGTTATATCTGCCACACACAAAGCATGATCTGGCCAGTTTGTCTCTTGAAAGGTAGACATAGTCCTTTCTTTGGAACAGATCCTTGAAGTTCCATGGATGAGCTTTGTTATGTTCAAAAGTGGCTTCTTCTAGGGTCTTTTGAACATATGGAACTTTTTCTCCAGCCGTATGACATATATCAAACACCTTCCTCTTTGTGATCGGCTTTGACTGAGGCTTGGGGTTCGTGGATCCTGATGTTTCTCCCTTTTCAATGTTTAGCTTTCTTCCATCTAGAGGATAGCTGATCTTGATCTGTTTGAATGGGACAGCAGCTGGAATAACAGCAGGAACTTCAGCTCTATTCAGAACAACTTCAGATGGGGCTGCACTGGTTTCATCATGGTCTGAGCAGGTTGACTCAAATTCCGATGAGGTAGTGCAGTCTTCGACGAAAGGTTCGTCCGTTGAAGGATCAAGATTTCGGTTTGCAGTGTCAAGATTTGCAACATTGAAGCTTGGTTCGTGAATGGCAATATAGTCAGCAGGAGGAGGAACAGATTTGTACTGATCATTGTTATACCCAAGTCCAGTCTTTACCTTCTCATGGACTTGAATATCTAAAAGTCTTTGTAACTTTTTGGAGGAAAATTCATATTTCAACATGAACTTTCTGTTCTGCTAGTTCAGCTCTGGTAGCTTTTAGTTTGACCAGTAGATCATCAATCTGAGTTTCAAGATTAGTTTGTTCGTGTTTTAACAATGAAATCTCTTTCTTAAGGCAGTTAATCTTTTCTTTATAAGTATTTTCAACCTTTTTGAACTCAAATTTCATCTGATGAAACTCTTCATTTTGATCTATAAGGTTTTGGTTATGCTTTTTTATAACCTAAAACTTTATCAATACAAGCTTGAGAGCAAAGATGTTCAAATACCTGAGGTGGTATCTCTGCAGTGTCTGCCATAAGAGCTTGGTTGGTGGTAGGAATATTTTCATATTGAAAACTCCAGTCAAAGTCTGAGGTTCCAACATTTGCACAAGCTGCAGTTTGAGCTGGAGGAGTTCCTTGCTGTTGCTGCTGCTGTTGCCTGGGCTGACCTTGGTAGCCTTGTCTTTAATGGCTGACACCCGGATTTGCTTTTGGCACCTTGCATTCCCTAGCAAAGTGACCCAATTGGTTACAGTTGTAACACCGGATCTTGCTTTTATCTAACCCCACTCTGGTGTTTGAGTTGTTGCTTGGAACAGATCTCCCAGTTCTAGAATAGAACCTTTTTGCTCTGAGGGAAAGCATGACATATGAGTGCTGAATATCCATTTCTTCAAAATCATCTAGATGAAAGCATTCCAGATCCTCTTTTATGAAATACATGCTGCTTGAGTTGTCAGAGACAAAAGCAGTAGAGGTTGACTGTTGAGGAGGGGCTTCAAGAAGAAGTGGTGATGAGTTGCATTGTGAAGCAGTTGGTGTTTGAGGATGAGTGATGATGGGGGGATAGTAATTGCTTGCACTAGGACCAGAGTGATCAGAGTGAAGCGCAGATGAGATGGTGGAGGAAGTAGAGGCTTATTGATGATTGGAGCTCCTTTCCTTGGCTTGAATCATTTCTAATTCATATGTTTTCAGCATGCCAAAGAGCTCTGTAATCTGGAGAGTTTTTAAATTCTCCGTTCTTCTTATAGACACTGTATATAGTGTCCAGCAGCTCGGGAGAGATCTGATAAACTTTTTGAGAATATCTTCATTCTCTAGCTTTACTTTGGAGCACTGCAGTTCTCCAACCAGGTACGTGTACCTGTTATACAAAACAGTTAGTGACTCACCTTCCTTCCAGACGAAGTTTTCGTATTACTGCTTCAGGATGTCTCTTCTGTTTTCTTTGACTTCCTCTGACCCAGCAAACATCTTCTCAAGAGCCTCCTAGAGCTCCTTAGCAGTTTTGTAACTTCTGAAGTTATGAAAAACTTCATTTGGAAGGCTCATTTGGATAGCTCCTAGTGGCTTGAAGTCCACCTCCATCTTCTCTATGTCCTCTTCTGAGTACTTGGAGGGCTCCTTCAGGACTAGCGGTCCTCCAGAATCAGCAGAGGCCACCATAGGAGTGTAGGGTCCATCCTTAATGGATTTCCACATTCCATACTCCTGATAACAGAAGAAGCTTTCCATGTGATTCTTCCACATGTCGTAGTCTTCCCCAGATACCAACCTTGGTGGTCGGTTAATGATGCCGATGTCTTCAAATCCATTGCTCTGTGCCATCTTTGTTTTTGTGATTTTGGGTGACTTGATTAAAGAGAGAGTTTAGAATAGAACCAGAAGTGATTAAACAAGTGTGAGTTTGTTTAATCTGAGCCAAAGCTCTGATACCACTTGTAGGATCGTGAAAGTACAAGATGGTTCTGTTCTTAGTTGAAATTGGCGGAAACAATAGCAACTACACAAGTATAATCGAGTAAACATAAAGAATACTAATAAGAACACTATTGTATTAAGCTTTTGTGAATAAACGATTACAAATGAAAACTCTATTGAGAAACACACATACAATGAAGTGTTTACACAATATTTATTCTAACTTAGAATAAAGACAGACCCTTGATTCTAAGGATCAGATCTAACACATACCGTTGATCTTTTGTATAAAACTACCAATACAAGTTTAGTTTAAGCTAGCTAACTTTATTGAAGTGTCTTCTTTATGCATCATTACTTGCATGCTTGGAGAAGAGCATTGTTGTCCGTCATTGGTTGCACCATTGAGGTTCCTTCTGCTTTGAGTGTGTCAGTAGCTTTTGCAAAAAGTTGTCAGTGACGCTTGCAAGGCTGGTCAGCTGCAACGTTTGATCTTCAATGAATGAATAACTATCAGCAGTAGGTTGTTGATCAGCAGCAAGATGTGACCATCCAGAGCTGCTGATGATTTTCCTATCAGCAGCATCAAGTGTTGATGCTGCTGAGAAGCCTATCCGCAACAACTCTGGTCTTCAGCAGATAAGGCTATCCACAGCAGATTTGTTCTTCAGTAGAAGAACAAGTATTCGCTGCTGATAAGCTTATCCGCATCAGCTCTGTTGGTCAGCAGCAAACTCTGAGATCAGCAGCATTTGTACTTAGAGAATTTTGTAGCCATCAGTCTTTATTTCTACAAGCAACATCTTCCTGAACTGGTTCATTAACAGGAATGTGAAACTGTTCTTGTGGAATAGGAACTTGTTGTTGTTGTTGAATAGGAACTTGTTGTTGTTGTTGAATAGGAACTTGTTGTTGTTGTTGTGGAGCTTGAATTTGATTCTGGACTTGGCCTTGAACTAACTCCTCAGGATGAAACCAATTATCATTAGATGGCTCAACATAATCAGGATTGATTAAGTGACCAAACAACAGAGTTGGAACAGGAATCAAAGCAACATTTTGTTGTTTAACCTTAGTACAATTAGTAAAGATTCATTTAGACATAGGAGTCAAGGTCAAACGGATTGGATGCTGAGGTAAATCTGGAATTAAATGGTTCAGAATCATTTGCACGAACCTAGGGTACATAAGAAACCCTTGACCTTCTAGAGGATTGATTTGCATGACCAAGTCACGGTAGATATATAAAGCAAAGTTAAACCGTTTGTTTAGTGTCAATGCAACCATTGCATCTTGTAATACACTCTTCAAACCATCAGTACCAGCCTTTCTTGGAGACAAACATTAGTGTTCCAGGATAAGACATAGGATCATCAATAGCACCTCTCAATGCCAAAGCAGCACGAATAGTTTCCACCGAAATAGCTACCTCCGTATTATTCACTGTAGCACGAAGTACGTGAGGTTCAACATCTGTATCTTGATGTACGGTATCCCAGAATTGTTGAATATACAGTAAACTGATGTACGGATTAGCAGATAAGGCCACATGCAAACGTGAACGATTCAGAAAGTTGATAATTCCTTGAAAATTAACAGCTTCAGACATATTTGGATCTAACAACGCCACTTGATCATGTTTGTACTTAACACGACGAGCCATCTGTAAATGTATTGGACAAAAACACACATTAGTCATCAAACAAACAAAAAGAAAAAAATCAAAAGAAATTAAAAAAAGTTCAACACAAAAAAAAAATCACAAGTCCAAAACAATACTGAGCCCTTAGGCGAACTTAATAAGTTCGCTTACTGTTGCAAGAGGCGAACTTAATAAGTTTTCCTAAACAAGTTCGCCTGAACAAGTTCGCCTGAACCAGTTTGTCGATAAAACTTCTACTGCAGAAATCAAACATTGTCTAAATCGTTAATTTTTTTCAAACTAAACATATCATCGGCATCGATTAACAACCACGACACACTATTAAGGATCAAATTAAAGATTTAAATCCAAAAAACTTTGATTTTCTCAGAAAACGTAAAAAATTTAAAAACCGAAGAACACAGGTTAAAGAAAACAAGATTCCCATCTATTTAATGGATAAAAATCTTTGAAATTACCTTAGAAAGATTCGCAATCAAAAACCGATCCAGAAACAAACAAAAAAATTTTGAATCGAAAACCCTTGATCAGAAAATCACAAGTTCGCTATAAAACTCGTAAGTTCGCTCGGTAAGTTCGCTCTCACAAGAAAGAAGATAAAACGGATAAGTTCGCCTGAGCAAAATATTTAATCACAATTAAGTTCGCTTCATTTGGCGGACTTGTTAAGTTCGCTTAACAAGCCTCAGGCGAACATATTAAGTCGCTTAATCAGAACCATGCGAACATATTAAGTTCGCTCCAAACCTTTGCCATGAACAATTTCTTCACTTTCAACACATTACAATCTTGTGAACTTCCATATGTAGCATGTATCCGATCCAATCCCGAATCATTTTAATTAAAATTAAAATTCTCATAGAAGATAGAAACAAATAATTTTTGGATTTTATCTGTACAAACGGAATCATATATTTTTGGTTTTTATCTGAGCAAACTGAAACACATATTTTTGGATTTTATATGAGCAAACTAAAATACATATTTTTAGATGAACATCATGAGCAAGAAGATCATATCAGTATATGAGCAATTCATCACACAGTTTATTATCAACTATGGGTAACATATGATATGAAACAATCGAACTCATTCTTATGTAACTCAAATCTTTTCCAATTTTATGTAACTTTTTTAATCAATTGGAATAATACTTAAAATGATACGCGATAAATTTCAAAGTAAACAAGATCAGGTCATGAAATGCTCAATTTTTCATTCCGAATTTGCAATACAAAGCATGAATTTTTAAATTGTCAATATTATATAATTTGAAACTATAAGCATTTTTCTTCCAAATTCATTTGAGTTAGTACCATTTAGATGAAAAACATCGTGTACCCCACATATATGCCAACATAAATTAAATTTGCACTATCTTCAAGACATACACAGTTTATTGCAAGATTAGATCAATCTCCAAGATGAAATTATCTCTATTAGCACAAGTATAGAATAGCAGATCCCAAAGGTTATGAGAATCAGAATGATTCAGAATCAAAAGATTCTAATGAATTGGCTTTATAATGAGAATCAATAGATTCAGGTAGGAGGATCCAACTATTATCTGGATAAATTTCAATGAAATCAAAATAAATGAACTATCTAACTGATCCAAGGGTGAATATATGTTCTAACAGATGTTGCCAGAAACATATCTTAGTTCAGCAACACATTGCATGTTTGTAGGATCGTAAGATTACAAGGTGATTCTATTGTAGTTGATATTGGCGGAAACAATAACAACCAACAAAGTAAACAAGTAAACAGCAAGAATACTGATGAATGCACTGTTGTATTAAACTTCTGAGATTACAAGTTTACAAGTAAAACACTATCAAGAAGCACTATGAAAGCACAGCAAGCACTCTTACAATGAAGTGTTTACACAGTATTTATAGTAACTTAGAATCAAGACAGACCCTTGATTCTAAGGATCAGATCTAACACAAGCCGTTGATCTTGTTTATTAATCTAAATTACACGCAAAGGCTAATCTAGATAACTTTACTGAAACGTCTTCTTAGGCATCATTGTTTGCATGCTTGGAGACGCGCGTCATTGTCCTTTATTGGTTGCACCAGTGAGGTTCCTTCTGCTTGGAGTGTGGCAGTTGCTTTTGCAGACAGGTGTCAGAGGCGCTTCACATGGATAGTCAGCTACAACGTTTGGTCTTCAGAGAATAGTGCTATCAGCAGCAACTTGTGTTGAATGCTGCTGATAAGACTATCAGCAGCAACAAGTGTTGGATGCTGTTGATAAGCCTATCAACAGCAACAAGTGTTGAATGCTGCTGATAAGCCTATCAGCAGCAACAAGTGTTGAGTGCTGCTAATATGCCTATCAGCAGCAACTAGTGTTGAATGCTGCTGATAAGCCTATCAGCAGCATTTGTAGTTAGAATAATTTGGTAGCAATCAGTCTTTGGTTCTACACACTCCCCCTAGACTGATGCAACCAAAATTCTTCTAATCACTTTGCTGCTGAAGCTTTTGCATTTGGCTGACTATCCTTTCAACCTCATAGCCTCTTGGATCCTTACTGGGATTGTTCAGTGGAAGTTCAGACAGAGTCTTGATGTCTTTGTGTGGCATTTAGTAGATTGCTTTGCTTGAACATCTCATCTGCTGCTTCTTTACATCAATCAGAGTGAACTCATCCAAATCAGCATTGTAGGACCAAGATACAAATGGAGAGTGGGACTTGAGTGGTTTGATATTCATGACCACATCTTTGCTAGGGTTGAAGTAGTGTCTGATTGCTAGCATAAGATGTTTCCCACTCTCATTTGCAGGCTCATGAGCTTCACCCAGCTCCAAAATTCTTCTTTGGTCTGAATCTGGTAGTTGCAGAACCTCATCAACAGACCTGTATGTAGATCTTCTTCTTTCAGTTCTCCCCCTAAAGATCTCAAACCTGTGATCCTGTGGATTGTAGACCCATTCAACTATGTCTCTTGAGTCTTCAGGTTCAGATAGGGATTTGGATTTCTTCAAGGGAGGCTGTTGATGAGAGGGAGCTGGGTGGGATGATTTGGACTTGTTGGGTGGAGGAGTGGAAGGTTTGGGCAGGAGAGTGGAAGGATGATGGACTGATGAAGAGGTAGGTGAGGGAGAAGGCTTGGGTTTCTTTGTCTTTGGTTTTTCTTCTTCTTTGATAAGTACCCTTTTCTTGGAGCCCTTCTTCCTTAGTCTTTCTTCCTCATCCTTTTTAACTTTGAAGTAGAGGGCTTGCAGGTTCATGAAATTCATGGGACCTAGCCTCTTTCCACTATCTCCTCTAGCCTTAAGGAAGTCAATCATGACCTTCCTTTCTTCATGGGTCCTTTTATTAAAGGCAATGGTCTTCTTAGACTGTAACTTGGCTTTCTCTTCTTCTTCAGCCTTTTTCTTTCTAGCCAATTGACCCTGCTGACCCATGAAGGCTCTGTAAATCTCTTTGGTTGAAAGTTTCTCAAGGTAGTCTGCATCCTCACCTTGAGAGACTAGAGTCTTTACCCACTCCTCCCTCATTTCTTTAGCTAGTTCAGAATCGGTTATCTTGAACTTAGCTTCTTCTTTCTTCTTCTTCTCCAACTCTTCTTCTTCTCTATTGAATTGTTCCTGCAGTTGAAGAGCAAGAGCTGCATCTTCTTCAATCCGGTCTACTGCATGAATCTTTCTTTTCAGTTCATCCAGCTGTTTAGCATACAGCTGGATGGTTTGTTCTCTTAGGAGAATGGCTGTTTTTCTTTCTTGAGCCTTTTTCAGGTCAGCCATCTCCTCTTCTTCTCTTCTTCTTCTTCTTTTCTCTTCCCTCTCTCTTTTCTCTTTTTGCAACCTCTCTTCATCTTCATCAGTCATGATTCCCTTTCCTTTGTTTACGTTGGATGCCTCTGCTTCAGCTTCACTGATCACAACAGCAGATGATGATGCTGCTATTGGGATCTCTGCCTCAGCTTCATTGGCAAATTGAGGAATTGAAAAGGGACGGTCACTGTCTTCATCAAGTTGACACTCAGGACCTTCTATTTCCCTCAGTTGATCCCTGATGGAAGATCTTGTGCCAAAAGCTGCAGATGTGATGTCAACTTGTGGAGTATCAGAGTTGGAGTCAGTATCAGAAGTTGACACAGTCTCTTCTTGAGGAATCAGTCCTTCTTTTTCAAGATGGGCTTTGATGATGACCATCATTGCCTGGCTCTCCAGTGAGTTAATATTGCAGATGTTGGCTCTGAGCTGAAAAATCTTGAATAGGAAGTCTGAGGGCAGCTGAAGGATGTTCCTGGTGTTGATGATGAGAGAGGAGCCGTTGCTGAGCAGGAGAGTGTGGTCAAGGGACTTAGTGCTCACCCAACCTAGCACGTCCAAGTCCTTGACCAGGAAGGTATACAGGAATCTTCGAAGGCCCAGAACTTCTTCTTCATTGAGAAGACTGCTCCTTGTTATTTCAAGATTGCTAGGAGTCAGTCTCCTTTCTGCGGTCGCCGAGGATAAGCTACCCGATGTGCTGCTTGTAGGAATCTTTGGAACCTGGGTAAATTATCCTCCATCAGGTCATGGAACCTACCAATGGCAAGTTCTGCTAAAAGATCTGTTGAGGTGTTGATGCAGTTAGTTAAATGCAGATGAAGGACTTGGAGGGCATTTAGAGAGTTCCAGTTCAGCTCTTCTACTCCGCTGAACTCCCATCCAATCCAAAACCTCTCAGCTGATCCATCGTACCCCCAAGCTAGAATGGAGTCAAATTCTAGCTTCTTTGATGATCTGAATAGTTGGGGGGGTTGAGGATTGACCAATGATGGCTGCTGCTTCAGGAAGGATGCTAAATGATGTATTTGTTTGTTCTGTGTCTTCAACATCATTCAGCATTTCATCGACAGCCCTGACGACCAACTTCCAGTCTTCAGATGTCTCTTCGTCTTCATTATATGGGACTGGCAAGTCATGAATTTGGACAAAGGCTGGCTTGAATAGTGAGCTTTGAAGTACAACCTGCTCTTGAATCCAGTCGTCAAGACTGTCTTTATCTTCTTCCATAGAGACCATCTCCCCCTTTTTGGTTGCATCAGTAGACAGGTAGGCATCAGTTTGGGTGCCTACTGATACAAGAGAGTGAATGGATAAAGTTGGGCATTGATGGACTTCATCCATAGAGACTTAGTGTCGTAGTTTGGAGACTTCAGCCTCTAGCATAGCCACCCTGGCCGTCAATTCCAAGTTATGAAGTTTCAGTCTGTCCTCATCCACAGTTGTGGAATCCTTGGACCCAGATGGGGCCGTAGGCCGAGCCTCAGCATCCCCATCACCCGTGGTTTCTTGGCGCCTGGGGTTCCTCTCAGTGAGGGGAGTTTCCAAGGAAACACCCTCACCAAGAGTTGCCGTGGTTGAGGTCTTAAAGATGTTGTCACTGTCCTCCTGGTCATTTGATGGACCAGTAGTAGTGACAGCCTCTTCCACATCCACTCCTTCATTACTCCTGGAGTGGACCTTCAAGGGTGAAGAACTTGGGTTGGGTGTTTCAGAAGCAAGACCAATCAGTACCTCCTTGATAGTGGTGGTTGGAGAAGGTACATCACTTTGGTCAGGTTCCTCAACACTTAAGTCCAAAGAAGATAGGAATGGCTCAAAGGGCTGTTCTATGGATCCGGGAAGTGATCCTAATCCTAATAGAGAGACTTCCGAAGGAGTCTCCCTAACAGTGTGGCTTTCCCTTATGATATTCTCACTAGAATGTTGTGATTCTGAGTGAGGGATGTTGGCTTGGGTTTGGGCCTTGGAGGCAAGAGAAGAAGGAGTTCTCTTGCCCCTCTTCCTTGTATATTTGGCAGCAACCGGGGCCCTGTGTTCCGGTTGAGCAATCAAACTGGGGGTGAGTAGATTATGTGCCTGTACATCCTCAGTAGAATGCACAGGGGTTCGATCAAAGGAAGCTGTAGTTTGAGTTTATGGCAGTGAGGTGGAGGGTGTGGGATCAGTATCAGCTGGGTTTGCTGAACTGCCACCCTGGGCACTTTGCGTGTTCAACATTGTAGACAACAATGGAACATCGGCCCCTGAGAACTTTGATGAAACTGTTCTCATGCTTTGAAAAATGTTGTTCTTATGTCCCAAAATTGAGTAGATTCTTGCAGTTTTTGAAAGATCTTGGTGCTCAATGTTGAACACTTCCTGCAAGAATCTTGGGTACATGAAGAACTGTGATTTCACCCCTTCTTGAAGGTTGTATCTCAAACCTTCAAGAATGAGGTGAGAAAAATTGAAACCCGCACCAGTTATCATACCGTGAATTGCCGACGCAAGTCCGGAGCTGAGTTGGTTCCAGCCACTTCTCTTCTGGGATATGCACTGGAGAAGAGTGTGGCAGAGATACTTCCATTTGGGACCCATGAGTGCCTTCTCTATCGTATACTCTATTTGATTCCCAGTGTACCCTATGGATACAAAGGTCCTCGTGTATATGTCTCTTGGGTAAGAGGTGGCGTCCCCTTCATCTTGAAGCTTGAGGTGTTGGCGGAGCTTTGCTTCAGTGATGATTATCTCTTTGCCGTCTACTGTTCCTTTGATTTGGGGAGTGCCCTGTTCAGTAGAATACACGGCTGAGCTCCAAAAATCTTCCATGTGGGAAGTGTAGATGGTTGGGTTGACTGTTAGGGCATGGAGGATTTTGGACCGACAAAGGAAGTCGATCATATCGTTGAAACCTTCAGATTTCTTGCCCTTTATTAGGCATGCAGTGAGGTTGTGATATGGGGAAAACTTGTCGTTGGGGTTGTTTATGTCTGCGCCTGCCATTGTTGTGGATTTGGAGGGAAGAGAGAAGGGTGTTTGAATGGTGGTTAATTATTTAAGGCTTTGAATGCTGTGGGGACGGGAGAGAAAGTGATGGGTTTAGGGTTTGAAATTGAATATGAAGAGGTTGTGAGAACGTTTGAAATTGTGATATAACGGCAGACGAAGAAAAAGCAACCTTACTTGTACAGTACAACCTGTTTCACTTTTCATTGGTACAGCTGTAAAGCACTCGAGCAGTCATGGTAAAGGCTGAGAGTAGTTTTTACCGCGGTTAAAAGTTAATGTAGACTTGTTTTACCCATCAGCAGCAAACTTGGTTGCTGCTGATGGTGAGCTATCCGCTGCAAACTTGGTTGCTGCGGATAGTTAAGTCTTTCAGCAGCAGATTTGGTAGCTGCTGACTGTTGTATTCATTCCGCAGCAAAAAGGTTGCTGATGACCGCCTTAAAGCTATCCGCAGGAAACTTGTTCCTGCTGATAACTTAAAGCGATCAGTGGCAAAGGCTTTGCTGCTGAAGAGTAAATCTGTCAGCAGAGAAAAAGTGCTGCTGACTGTAACCTTTTATTAAGAACAAAAACATAGACATATTTACAAGGAAGGATAAAAATTGAGATATGTCTTATTCAAAGTTCATCATGCCAATTGATTCAACTAGATATTGAAATCTTGCTTCATCAAAAGGTTTAGTGAACAAATCAGCATATTGCTCATTTGTGTGAACAAAGTGCTGCTCATTTGCTGAGAGGCAAAAATGCTGCTGACTTATCACTTTTATTTACAACATAAGACAGACATATTTACATCAAAGGATAGATGCACTCAACTGAACCGATGATGATGCTTGATGGTTTCTTTGCCTTCCATTGTTGAGTTGGTGGTTTTCCAGCTTTCTTTGTCTTTTCAGCAGCAGACGTTGTATGTGATGATTTTACTTGAGCAGCTGCAGATGCTGTTGAAGGCTTTGCCTTGGATCTTGCCTTATCAGCAGTAGACCCTTTTGCTGCTGATAGCTTTGCCTTATCAGCAGCAGATTTTGATGCGGACTTTGTTAGCTTATCAGCAGCAGATTTGGTTGCTGCTGAAATCTTCTGCTTCGTTTTCTTGGGCTTAGCTGGACTAACAACCGATGTATGTTGATCCTTCTTTACCCTTTGTCTTTGAGGGGCTTGATGAAGAATCTGGTTGAAAGGGTTAAACTTACAGTTTGCAGCAAAGTGGTCTGATTCTCCACAGATGATGCAAGATTTTTGAGGCTTTGACAACTGCTCCCTTGGTGGAGAAAGAGATTTTCTGAATTGAGTTGTCTTAGCTTCAAAGCTTCTTACCTGTTTGTTCTTCTTTGTCTTCTCAAAAGCATGTTGCTTGAGGTTTTTTTGCTGCTGTAGGTAGTAGAAGCAGGTGCTGGCAGTGTGGTTATATTTCCCACAGACAAAACATGATTTTGCCAGTTTATCCTTTGAAAGATGCACATAATCCTTTCTTTTGAAAAGGTCTTTGAAATTCCAAGGGTGAGCTTTGTTGTGCTCAAAAGTATCTTCTTCCAATGTTTTTTGAACATATGGAACCCTTTCTTCAGGCGCATGATATGTGTCAAACACCTTCCTTGGCTGGACTGAATTGGAAGGAGGCTTTGAGTTGGTGGAGGTGGAAGACTGTCCCTTTTCAATAGTTAGCTTTCTTCCTTCCGGAGGATAGCTAATTCTGATTTGTTTGAAGGGTTTAGGAACTGGTATTGAAGGGATAATAGGGACTTCATCTTTAGTGACTATCGCTTGAGGGGCAGGAGGAGATGAGGCATTACTTGTTTTAGTGGAGTCTGAGCAAGTTGACTCAGTCTCTGATGAAGTAGTGCATTCTTTCACAGGGGTTTCTTTGATAGCAGGGTCAAGATTTCGGTTGGCCATGTCTAGATTTGCTAGATTGAAGCTTGGTTCATGGATGGCAACGTAATCATCAGGAGGTGCGACGGTTTTGTACTGGTCAGCATGATATCCCAACCCAGTTTTTACATTTTCATGGATTTGAACATCCAAAAGTCTTTGCAGCTTTTTGGATGCAAATTCATATTTTTCCACATGGACCTTTTGGTCTGCCAATTCAGCCCTTGCAGCTTTCAACTTAACCAGAATATCATCAATTTGAGTTTCAAGGTTTGTTTGTTCGTGTTTTAATGATGAAATTTCTTTCTTTAAACAATCATTCTTTTCCTTGTAACTATTTTCAACCTTTTTAAAATCAGATTTCATTTGGTGAAATTCTTCATTTTGTTCTATGAGCTTCTGGTTATGTTTCCTATATCCAAGGACCTTATCAATGCACTCTTGAGTACATAGATTTTCATATACCTTTGGTGGTACATCTGATGTGTCTGAAGTTAGAGAGAATACCTCTAATGTGTCTGCCATAAGAGCTTGATTGTTGGCAGAAAGATCCTCAGGCTGGAAGCTCCAGTCAAAGTCAGTAGTTCCAACATTTGCACAGGCTGCAGTTTGTGCTGGAGGATTGACATGTTGTTGTTGTTGTTGTTGGTGTCTTGGCTGAGCTTGGTGTGCTTGTCTGGTAGGATAGTAGTCGCTTGAACTAGGACCTGAGTGGTCAGAGTGAAGCGCGGGAGAGGTGGTGGAAGAGGCTGATTGATGACTTGAGCTTCTTTCTTTGGCTTGAATTATTTCTAATTCATAGGCTTTTAGCATACAAAAGAGCTCGGTCAACTGCAGAGTCTTCAGATTCTCAGTTCTTCTTATTGACACTGTGTAAAGTGTATAGCAACTAGGAAGAGATCTGATGAACCTTTTGAGAATTCCTTCATTCTCCAGTTTCACCTTAGAGCACTGCAGCTCTCCTACCAAGTAAGTGTACCTGTTATACACTCTGATTAGTGACTCACATTCATTGCAGACAAAGTTTTCGTATTGCTGCTTCAGGATGTCTTCATGTTCGTTGCTTTGTGCCATTTTTGTTTTTGATGTGACTTGATCAAGAATAGAGTTTTGAATAGAATCAGAAAGTGATTAAACAAATGTTAGTTTGTTTAATCTTGAGCCAAAGCTCTGATACCACTTGTAGGATCGTAAGATTACAAGGTGATTCTATTCTAGTTGATATTGGCGGAAACAATAACAACCAACAAATTAACAAGTAAACAGCAAGAATACTGATGAATGCATTGTTGTATTAAACTTCTGAGATTACAAGTTTACAAGTAAAACACTATCAAGAAGCACTATGAAAGCACAACAAGCACACTTACAATGAAGTGTTTACATAGTATTTATAGTAACTTAGAATCAAGACAGACCCTTGATTCTAAGGATCAGATCTAACACAAGCCGTTGATCTTGTTTATTAATCTAAATTACACGCAAAGGCTAATCTAGATAACTTTACTGAAACGTCTTCTTAGGCATCATTGTTTGCATGCTTGGAGACGCGCGTCATTGTCCTTTATTGGTTGCACCAGTGAGGTTCCTTCTGCTTGGAGTGTGGCAGTTGCTTTTGCAGACAGGTGTCAGAGACGCTTCACATGGATAGTCAGCTGCAACGTTTGGTCTTCAGAGAATAGTGCTATCAGCAGCAACTTGTGTTGAATGCTGCTGATAAGACTATCAGCAGCAACAAGTGTTGGATGCTGCTGATAAGCCTATCAGCAGCAACAAGTGTTGCATGCTGCTGATAAGCCTATCAGCAGCAACAAGTGTTGAGTGCTGCTAATATGCCTATCAGCAGCAACAAGTGTTGAATGCTGCTGATAAGCCTATCAGCAGCATTTGTACTTAGAATAATTTGGTAGCAATCAGTCTTTGGTTCTACAAACTCCCCCTAGACTGATGCAACCAAAATTCTTCTAATCACTTTGCTGCTGAAGCTTTTGCATTTGGCTGACTATCCTTTCAACCTCATAGCCTCTTGGATCCTTACTGGGATTGTTCAGTGGAAGTTCAGACAGAGTCTTGATGTCTTTGTGTGGCATTTTGTAGATTGCTTTGCTTGAACATCTCATCTGCTGCTTCTTTACATCAATCAGAGTCAACTCATCCAAATCAGCATTGTAGGACCAAGATACAAATGGAGAGTGGGACTTGAGTGGTTTGATATTCATGACCACATCTTTGCTAGGGTTGAAGTAGTGTTTGATTGCTAGCATAAGATGTTTCCCACTCTCATTTGCAGGCTCATGAGCTTCACCCAGCTCCAAAATTCTTCTTAGGTCTGAATCTGGTAGTTGCAGAAACTCATCAACAGACCTGTATGTAGATCTTCTTCTTTCAGTTCTCCCCCTGAAGATCTCAAACCTGTGATCCTGTGGATTGTAGACCCATTCAACTATGTCTCTTGAGTCTTCAGGTTCAGATGGGGATTTGGATTTCTTCAAGGGAGGCTGTTGATGAGAGGGAGCTGGGTGGGATGATTTGGACTTGTTGGGTGGAGGAGTGGAAGGTTTGGGGAGGAGAGTGGAAGGATGATGGACTGATGAAGAGGTAGGTGAGGGAGAAGGCTTGGGTTTCTTTGTCTTTGGTTTTTCTTCTTCTTTGATAAGTACCCTTTTCTTGGAGCCCTTCTTCCCTAGTCTTTCTTCCTCATCCTTTTTAACTTTGAAGTAGAGGGCTTGCAGGTTCATGAAATTCATGGGACCTAGCCTCTTTCCACTATCTCCTCTAGCCTTAAGGAAGTCAATCATGACCTTCCTTTTATCATGGGTCCTTTTATTAAAGGCAATGGTCTTCTTGGACTGTAACTTGGCTTTCTCTTCTTCTTCAGCCTTTTTCTTTCTAGCCAATTGACCCTGCTGACCCATGAAGGCTCTGTAAATCTCTTTGGTTGAAAGTTTCTCAAGGTAGTCTGCATCCTCACCTTGAGAGACTAGAGTCTTTACCCACTCCTCCCTCATTTCTTTAGCTAGTTCAGAATCGGTTATCCTGAACTTAGCTTCTTCTTTCTTCTTCTTCTCCAACTCTTCTTCTTCTCTATTGAATTGTTCCTGCAGTTGAAGAGCAAGAGATGCATCTTCTTCAATCCGGTCAACTGCAGGAATCTTTCTTTTCAGTTCATCCAGCTGTTTAGCATACAGCTGGATGGTTTGTTCTCTTAGGAGAATGGCTGTTTTTCTTTCTTGAGCCTTTTTCAGGTCAGCCATCTCCTCTTCTTCTCTTCTTCTTCTTCTTTTCTCTTCCCTCTCTCTTTTCTCTTTTTGCAACCTCTCTTCATCTTCATCAGTCATGATTCCCTTTCCTTTGTTTACGTTGGATGCCTCTGCTTCAGCTTCACTGATCACAACAGCAGATGATGATGCTGCTATTGGGATCTCTGCCTCAGCTTCATTGGCAAATTGAGGAATTGAAAAGGGACGGTCACTGTCTTCATCAAGTTGACACTTAGGACCTTCTATTTCCCTCAGTTGATCCCTGATGGAAGATCTTGTGCCAAAAGCTGCAGATGTGATGTCAACTTGTGGAGTATCAGAGTTGGAGTCAGTATCAGAAGTTGACACAGTCTCTTCTTGAGGAATCAGTCCTTCTTTTTCAAGATGGGCTTTGATGATGACCATCATTGTCTGGCTCTCCAGTGAGTTAATATTGCAGATGTTGGCTCTGAGCTGAAAAATCTTGAATAGGAAGTCTGAGGGCAGCTGAAGGATGTTCCTGGTGTTGATGATGAGAGAGGAGCCGTTGCTGAGCAGGAGAGTGTGGTCAAGGGACTTAGTGCTCACCCAACTTAGCACATCCATGTCCTTGACCAGGAAGGCATACAGGAATCTTCGAAGGCCCAGAACTTCTTCTTCATTGAGAAGACTGCTCCTTGTTATTTCAAGATTGCTAGGAGTCAGTCTCCTTTCTACGGCCGCCTAGGATTCAGGATAAGCTACCCGATTTGCTGCATGTAGGAATCTTTGGAACTTGGGTAAATTATCCTCCATCAGGTCATGGAACCTGCCAATGGCAAGTTCTGCTGAGAGATCTGTTTAGGTGTTGATGCAGTTAGTTAAATGCAGATGAAGGACTTGGAGGGCATTGAGAGAGTTCCAGTTCAGCTCTTCTACTCCGCTGAACTCCCATCCAATCCAAAACCTCTCAGCTGATCCATCATACCACCAAGCTAGAATGGAGTCAAATTCTAGCTTCTTTGATGATCTGAATAGTTGGGGGGTTGAGGATTGACCAATGATGGCTGCTGCTTCGGGAAGGATGCTGAATGATGTATTTGTTTGTTCTGTGTCTTCAACATCATTCAGCATTTCATCGACAGCCCTGACGACCAACTTCTAGTCTTCAGATGTCTCTTCGTATTCATTATCTGGGACTGGCAAGTCATGAATTTGGACAAAGGTTGGCTTGAATAGTGAGCTTTGAAGTACAACCTGCTCTTGAATCCAGTCGTCAAGACTGTCTTTATCTTCTTCCATAGAGACCATACTTGTAGGATCGTAAGATTACAAGGTGATTCTATTCTTGTTGATATTGGCAAAAACAATAACAACCAACAAAGTAAACAAGTAAACAACAAGAATACTGATGAATGCACTGTTGTATTAAACTTCTGAGATTACAAGTTTACAAGTAAAACACTATGAAGAAGCACTATGAAAGCAAAGCAAGCACTCTTACATTGAAGTGTTTACACAGTATTTATAGTAACTTAGAATCAAGACAGACCCTTGATTCTAAGGATCAGATCTAACACAAGCCGTTGATCTTGTTTATTAATCTAAATTACACGCAAAGGCTAATCTAGATAACTTTACTGAAACGTCTTCTTAGGCATCATTGTTTGCATGCTTGGAGACGCGCGTCATTGTCCTTTATTGGTTGCACCAGTGAGGTTCCTTCTGCTTGGAGTGTGGCAGTTGCTTTTGCAGACAGGTGTCAGAGGCGCTTCACATGGATAGTCAGCTGCAACGTTTGGTCTTCAGAGAATAGAGCTATCAACAGCAACTTGTGTTGAATGCTGCTGATAAGACTATCAGCAGCAACAAGTGTTGGATGCTGCTGATAAGCCTATCAGCATCAACAAGTGTTGAATGCTGCTGATAAGCCTATCAGTAGCAACAAGTGTTGAGTGCTGCTGATATGCCTATCAGCAGCAACAAGTGTTGAATGCTGCTGATAAGCCTATCAGCAGCATTTGTACTTAGAATAATTTGGTAGCAATCAGTCTTTGGTTCTACAATGTTTTTCGAGGCATGGGCAGTGAAGTGAACTGAAAGAGATTGTGCTAAAGACATAATTCGATATTGGTCTCATGAAATTCTTAAAACCATATATTCTTTATCTGATAATGATCTTTTACACACACATCCATGAATATAATGGATTCAAATCACAGATGTAATCATATCATATTTAATTTTCACACTACTATTGGTTCAAAAACGCTTCTAGTCTATTGACAATTCAAGTTTCAAACTCATATTTAAATTAAAACATATTATCAAGATTAGAGCATTCAAAACACTATCATTTCTCATTTATGCAGACTTTGAAATTTAGATCAAATCAATTTACTTTAAACTAACATATATCAAAGGTCCACTATGGTCATGTGTAATAAAATATTCACTTATGTCCTATCATTTCTTCTCTAACTTCAAATGAAGTCAATTTTATATTTTCATTTTGTTTTGAATTTTTATAAATAACAATTTTTTACTGAAATTTAAAATGTAGAAATGTAATAAAACAATAAAAGAAATTTAAAACAAAAACTCCCATGAAAATTTGTTTTTGAAAAACTTTTATTCGGGATTGATCATACCTATCATTTTGATCAGAAATTCAAACCTGGTACGATCAAATGCCTTGATAAAAAGATCAGCAACATTATCATTTGTATGTACCTTTACCAGCTTAATCAACTTCTTATCTTCACTATCACGAATAAAATGATATCTAATTTCAATGTGCTTTGTTTTACTTTGCTTAACAGGATTATTTGTGATAGACATTGTAGCATTATTATCAATAAACATGCGGGTTCCTGTAAAATTCAAACCGTAGTCTCTTAATTGCTGTTAGATCCACAAGATCTGTGAACAACAATTTGCAGCAGCAATGTATTCTGCTTCACATGTTGAAATGGAGACCGTAGTTTGCTTTTTGCATTGCCAGGAAACTAGACGATTACCCAAGAACTGGCAACCACCTGTAGTAGATTTCCTGTCCAAACAACAACCACCAAAATCAGAATCAGTGTATGCATTGAATTCAAAGTTAGAACCATGTGGAAACCATAGTCCCAATCTTTGTTTTCCTTTCAGATAACGAAAGATTCTCTTTACTGCAATCAAATGAGACTCTTTTGGTTTTGCTTGGAACCTAGAACAAATACACACAGCGAACATTATGCCTGGCCTTGAAGCGGTTAAGTACATGAGAGATCCAATCATTGCACGTTAGAGTCGGCAATCAACTTCTTTTCCATCCGGGTCATAATTCAAATTATGATTGACCGGAATCGGAGTATCATATGGGGTACAGTCCTTCATCTTGAACCGGCTCAAGATGTCCTTTTCATACTTGGACTGATAAATAAAGAAACCATCTTCCTTCTGATTAACTTGAAGACCTAGGAAAAATGATAACTCTCCCATAGCTGACATCTCAAATTTCGATTTCATAATACTGTCAAACTCTTTGCAAACCCTTCATTTGTAGAGCCAAAAATAATATCATCTATATATATCTGTACCAGTAGATATTCTCCCCCTGCTTTCTTAATGAATAAAGTCGAGTCAATATGTCCACTGACAAAATCATTTTCCAAAAGATGTGCAGACAACGTTTCATACCACACTCGAGGAGCTTGATGAAGACCATAAAGAGCTTTATCAAGCTTGAAAACTTTAGACGGATTAAGTGGATTTTCAAACCCCGGCGGCTGACACACATAAACTTCCTCCTTGACTTTACCATACAAGAAAGCACTTTTTACATCTAATTGAAACACCTTAAACCCTTTGTATGAAGCAAAAGCAAGAAACAACCGTATAGCTTCAAGCCTAGCAACAGGAGCATAAACCTCGGTGTAATCAATTCCGTCTTGTTGATTGAAACCGTGTACAACTAATCTTGCCTTATTTCTCACCACAACACCTCGATCATCTTTCTTGCATTTAAACACCCATTTTGTACCAAATGGATACACACCCTTTGGAAGATCTACAAGATTCCAAAATTTGAGTTTGTCCAACTGAGCAAGTTCTTCCTACATGGCCTCCAACCATTGTTATCACGTAACGCCATTTCAACATTCTTTGGTTCGACCTGAGAAATAAAACAGGAATGTGAGCATACATCAAAAACACCAGTATCCTTAAAACCTGAATACAAGCAAGTGTTGTCAAGAATAGAACGCGTTTGCACTCCATCACGCAAATTCCCAATGATATTTGTAATCGGATGAGCTTTGAGTTCCTTGATTGATGCAACCCTAAGAACCGGCAACACATCAACTTGAGTTGTATCAGATTGATAAGACAGATCTTGATTAACTGGTGTCTCCGAGTCCAGATTTGTAGGAATCTCCCCTGATTCGGTGTAAAATTAGAAGGTTCATCAACTATCAAAGGATCAGCAGAAGAATCTTGGAAAATAACCTTTTCATTTTCACTATCAAACTCTTGTGTTCCCGAACAAGAAGCAGAATTAGGATCTGGAGCAGACGTAGAAGGAACAGATGATTGTGGAACCATAGTCAGTAGAAAACCACTATTTTGTGCATCCTCACATGAATCATATAATATAGCAGCTTCCTCAGGAGAAATATCAGAACGTAAATGAAAAGACTTGAATAAATTCTCATAATCAAAAGCCCAGTCTGGTCCAATCGCCATTTGAGGTAAAAACCGATTAGAACAGTCAATATGAAACCATTCTTCAACCTAACGAGTCTCTTTGTTATAAACCCTCTTGGTAGTAGAATTTTCAACATACCCCAGAAAGATCCCTTCAATAGCCTTAACACTGAATTTGGTTGGGACATCTCGAACTTTCAAAAAGGTGCATGGATTACCAAAAGGTAGTAAATATTCCAGATTCGGCTTACGATTATTAAGCAACTCATAACATGTCTTTTTGTGTCGCTTAACGGTCAAAACTCAGTTCAAAACGTGACACGCAATATTCACAGCCTCAGCCCAAAAAGTTACTAGAAGCTTAGAATCAGCAAGCATTGTACGTGCTATTTCAACCAAAGTCCTGTTCTTTCGTTCAGCAACACCATTTTGTTTAGGTACATATGGCGCACTGAATTCATGATGAATTCCGTTTTTAAGACAAAATAAACCCATCTTGCTATTCTTAAACTCGCTTCCATTGTCACTCCTAATTCTTCTGACTTTCTATTTGAACAAATTCTCTAAACCCAGGATTAAGAATTGTACCAACTCTGTGGTTTCGGCTTTAGAAGCAAGGAACTTAACCCACGAAAATCTAGAGAAATCATCTGTTACAACCAGACAGTAAGATTTACCGCCAATGCTCCTGATACTAATCGGTCCGAACAAATCCATATGCAGTAGCTCCAAAGGAGTTACAATAGTATTCTTTGTCTTAGATTTGTGGGAATTATTGTGTTGTTTCCCCTTCTTGCAAGGAATACAGTCATCAGGAACTAAAAATTTCATTTTCGGAACACCAAAAACCAGATCATTCTTCACAAGATAATTCATTTTCCGATAATTGATGTGAGCAAGTTTCTTGTGCCACAAAATAGAATCCGACTCAGACGCCTTGGAGAGTAGACAAGTAGGAATTGAATCCATTGTAGTAGCAGCACTCATGTCTAAGACATATGTGTCATTTCTCCTTGGAGCCTTCATTAGAATCCATTCGTCAAGAATAACAAAGCTCGGTTTCAAGATATAACACTCAGAATCATTGAAATGAAATGAAAATTTCTTATCACACACTTGAGATACACTTAAAAGATTATGTTCAAGTTGCTCCACATATTTCACTTTCTCAAATTTGACTTTTTTGTTCTTTAAAATACCATGACCAGTTATGTACCCGCCTTTATTTCCAGCAAAAGCGACATAACCACCATCAATATTAATAACATCTTCCAACAAACGAATATTCCCTGTCATATGTCGAGAACAACCACTATCCACATACCACGTATTGTTGATAGTCCTCCTTGGTTGTCCCTACATAAACAAAGAAAATTAGTTAGAAATTGGAACCAAAGCCATTGTGGTCTTGGGTCGTCCAGATGGATCAAAATAAACAACTTCAAGCAATTCACAATCAACATTGTCATCAACCTTTGGAACATAAGATTCACAATTAGACCTTCTCAATGAAGACATAGGATGATGAATTGGAAAAACATTATTAGATTTATGATTATTAGATTCAGGTATTTCCAAAAATTTCTTTAGTTTTCTGTTACATCTTCTTTGTTTTGGTCTAGAAAGTTTGACCTCAGGTTGAGACTCTTTTGGAATTCCAACATGTGGAATCTCAAACTTCTTTTGAAAAACAACTGGTTTAGAAATACGCTTATCATGTTGCTTAAATCCTGAAGATTTAGCAAATGATTTACAAGGCATATTCTTTACACCACTAGACATAGGCTTTTCCCCATTTTGTCTTTTCAGAATCGTCACCACTCGTTTTTGTAACGGATCACTTTTTAATTTGCCTTGATTCTTATAAGGACAATGAATCAGAATATGACCAGCCTCATTATAGTGAAAAAAACTCTTCTATCTTGATGATTTCTGATATAAGGAGTTTTTCTTGAATTTGATGACTCGTCTGATGAACAAGCTTCAGAAGATTTTACTGAACAATTAACTGACTTCTTTTGAACAAAAACTTGTTTAGTCATCGTTGATGAATTCTTCTTCTGATGACCGGTCAGAAAAAACCACTTGATTGTAACATTCTGGAAAGTTTAGGTTGATCAACTTTCACCTCATCCGGTTATGTTAAAATGCATCTATCACGGATAACATTTTTCACTACATTTGGTTCAGCAAGTTGCACTTCCTTAGGAATGCCTTCAACCTTTTTATCATCAAAAAATTCATCCTCAGAATCAGAGTCATAGATCATATCTTCACCAGTTACTGGATTTACTTTCAACACCGTCTTTGGATCAATTTCCTCTTCATGAATAATTTCTAGTTCAACCACATAATTTGCATTGAATGGTGGAGGAACAAATCCAATTCCAGCAACCCTCTTACTAGGATCAGCATTAGCATTAAAGTAATCCAATACCACAGATGAATTTTCAAAATTTTCCATCTTTCTATGTAATTTGATCACTTCAGATTCTTTATCAGAAATTTCTTTGTTCTTCTGAGCGACAATTTCATTTCGCTTCTCAATCTCAGCATAAGCCATATCCAGATGATATGCTTGTTCCTTATTTTTCAAGCCCAAAGAGTTCAAATCTCTTTTCAAAGACTCAATTCTATCTATACACAATTTATCATTATCTTTCAATTTTTGATTAACTGAATGCATCGATTTCGTATCCCACATTAAATGTGTGTTATCATCCATTACTTTTTGCATTTTATCTTTTATACTGATGCAATTAGAACAATAAATGTGACAGACAGAATCTTTTACCTCTGAAGGATTTGACATATCTACCATGAAGACTTTTGCAATCGGAATATTTTCAGAATCAGCACCATCAGAAGAATTTTGAGTTAATACAATATCATCTTCAGATACACCTGATGCAATATCAGATTCAACATTATGTACTTGATCACGCAATTCATCAGCACTAGGCAAACTCTCACCGTCACTTAAGCTATCATCATCAGTTGACTCTTCAGATTTTGTAGAATGAATCTCAGCTAAAAACGCTTGACTTACAGTACCAACTAGGTCTTCAAGATGAATACCCCAGTCATATATTTCATCATTCTGAGCAACCAAAGCAGATGATACAGATGCATGATTAGAATTTCCAAAACCAGAGGAGCCATGTGACTGATTACGATTGTTTTGAAAGATATTTGGCTTCTTCTGAGAATCAAATTCAACTTTTGGTTTCACACATTCTTTGCCAAAATTACCATACTCCTGACAATTATAGCAACGAACTTTGGTTTTATCAAATCCCATACGTGAACGACTGTTAGAACCGATATACTTTCTTCCAGTCTTCTTCAAAAAATCATTTGCTTGTCGCATCAGCATAGCCATATTCCATTGAATGTTCATCTCTTGCAAATCAAGAGGATCAATCTGTCTGAAATCCTCCTCAATAACATCTGGATCATGAATCTTTCCTCCAATAAAATTTTCATAAGAAGCCATAAAGGAAGAAAACATTGCTAAATAGTCATCAGCAACTCTGTGATTCATATTATGTGTTCCAGATGATGAAGAAGCTGTATTTACAGAGAAACCAGAATGACTTGGAACCCCAGAACAATGATCATTAGAAACATCTTGAGTATTACCAGAAAAGAACGCAAACCCTGCACCAGTTTTGCCAGAAGAATTAGCAAAATACATTGAAGGATCTTGAATATGCTCCATATTAGTTTCCTTCTTCTTCATATTCAAATCATGTAATTAAATCTTGCCAAGAACCTCTTCAAGAGACATAGTTTTATACTTGACATTCTCTTTTATCAAAACCGTATACACATCAAATTTAGATGGTAATGCCTCCAAAAACTTATCATTTATCTCTTCAGTCTCATAAACCACTGAAGCACTTGACAACTCACTCAGCAAATGATAGACTCTCGTTGCAAGATCATCTAAAGATTCATTTTGAAAGTGCTTGAATACTAAGAACTGCTTCTTCAGTAATTCTTTTCTGCTTTTCTTAACATCCAAACTACCTTCACACCGATTTTGTAATTCTTCCCACAATTGTTAAGAAGTCCTGAATTGTTTAAAGCTATGATAAATTTCTTTAGGAAGAGACATAGAAATACTATCCATTGCCTTCTTTTCCCTATCAAACAATAATTTTTCTTCTGTGGTTAACGCAGATACTGATTTAGGAACATCATCCTTTCCCATCCAAGTATATGTCGGATGTGTATAGCCTTCCAAGATTGGAATCCATAAACTTGTATCAGTAAAAGATACGAACTGATCAAACCGATCTTTTCTGTTAGACGAATCTGCAAGACTTAACAATTTGGGTGGTTTCTGAGATGTACCAATCTCATTATCGTAATTTAACATATTAGTCACTTGCACCATGTTTGCCATTTTCAGAAAAAATTTCCAAGTGTGGAACAAAAACTCCCCTTAGGCGAAGATAATAAGTTCGCTTCACAGCCAAACAAGCGAATTTGATATGAAGCGAACTTGATAAGTTCGCTTACCCAAGAAAATCTGGTAAGTTTGCTTACTGATTAAGTTCGTCTAAACTGAGAGAAGCGAACTTAAAAATTTCGCTTGCTAAGTTCGCCTGCAACAAATTTCAGCAAGTTCGCTTACTGCAGCTGAAACAAACTCAGCAAGAACTTTAACCCAAACACGAACAAACATCACCAAAAATCATCATTTCTCACAGATTATAAGGAATTTGAAAAAATTGGACCATAGGATTTAGTATTTTATGAGTTAGAACACTTCTATCGGAATAATTTCACGAAAATCAACTTCAAATCCATGAATTCAGCAGTAAAATCAGTTTCAAGAACTTGAAAACTCCATGGATACAAAAACTTCAAAAATGATCAATTTCTTGTCAAATTGTACACAAAAACGTCTCTAATCACCAAGGATCAAACAAAAATCATGAGCAAAAGCTCTGATACCACTTGTAGGTCCACATGACTCATCTCAGGTCGATCTCATGACAGGACGTCTCATTAACACGGAGTGCAGAATCCTACCGTATTAACGTTCGTATATCAATTGACAACAGACACAACAGGTAAATAAACTTCTCCTTTTATATCATCAAACACATAGAGTTTACAGATTATCTCTCTGCTCTCACTTGTCTGTTCGTACTTAACAGATTGTGTAAACTCTCTATTTATAAAGACACGCTCTGCAATAGGCGAACTTAACAAGTTCGCTTCAAAGATCCTTAGGCGAAGTTAACAAGTTCGCCTCTAATAGACTAGGCGAACTTATCAAGTTCGCCTCTAGCAAAACATAAAGACAATAAGACCGAAACTATTACAAAGCTTTTGTCATACAATCTATGTCCTAACAAGTGGTTCTTCTGATAGTGACTCTATAAATTCTGGGAGTGTACATGAAAGTGAAGAGTCAGTGCCTCAGATGAGTGAGCCAAAGTTTTCAAATGAAGAGTTACTGAATGATGGAGTTGCTGGAAAGGTTACAGAAAAGATCGCAGAGATGTTAGCTGAAGGAAATGCATTAATGGAAGATTCTAAGCAGGTAAAACAGGTTGATTCTTGTTTAAAATGCATTGATTTTGAATTCAAAATTACGAGATTGTGTGATGATAACACAAATATCATCTGTGACATGAAAGCAATGTACACATCAAACCAAACTTTGAAGGATAATGAAACAGTTTTGAAAACTAAAATTGAATCTCTAAAAGATGATATTAAAGTTTTGCAAACCAAAGTAAATGAACAAGAATTTCTTCTTGATGTGTCATACTCTGAGTATGGAAAGAAAATTAACGAACTTGCTGTGTCACAGACAGAGGTAACAAAATTGTTACACAAACTTGAGGGTTATAAGAATTCCAGTTTCTTGTTGGAATATTATAATGATAAAGCTTGGGGTGAAAAGGTTATTGGTGGGGTTGGTTTTTGTCCTTCTTTTGATGATACAGAGATTGGGGGTGGTGTTGGTTATTGTCCACCATTTAATGTATATTACACCCCATGCTTGATTGAAGAAGTTTTGGTTGAAGATTTGGAACCAAAAACTGTGTTGAACATCAATCCTGTTACTGGTAATGACATGGTATATGATGATTCAACTGGTGATGATGTGTTTGATTCAAAAAAAGTAAAAGGCATAGTGAAAGAGTGTAAGTATGTGGAACCCATTGTGATGAAAATAGTGACAAGAGACATGTGCATTCTAACTGAACCAGATGATGTGAGTGAACAACCAAAACCTAAATCTACTTTTAAACCAGTTTAACCGTTTGTAAGTGGTGGTTTTTGTAGGTCCTCATGGCACTTCTAAGGATCGTTCTCGTGATAAGACGTGTCGTTAACTCGAAGTGCGGAATCCAACGAATCAACGATTGCATACACAAAAGACTATATAGACAATCAAGTAAATAACATTCACACTTGTATTCGAATTCTCAATAGAGTTTACAGACTCAATCGTTTAACTCTATTCGTTTTCTGATTCTCTACTCAAAACTGACTCTGTAAACACTATTTATAGACATCTGACCTGCATTAGGCGAACTTAACAAGTTCGCCTCTAACAGACTAAGCGAACTTAACAAGTTCGCCTTAGATAGACTTAAGCGAACTTAACAAGTTCGCCTCTGTTAGACGAGGCGAACTTAAACACTTAGAACATTTACATTACAAAAACATAAAGACATTAGATCTAAACTATTACAAAGCTTTTGTCATTACAAACTATGTCCTAACAGTTTTGATTCACAAGAGACAAACAAGATTGAGAATATCTCAACTCTTGATTTTTGTAAAAAGAAACTTGAGGAGGAAACTCATAAGGTTGTTCATTCTTCAAACCCTATTTCTTAGTGTTCATCATCTACTTCATTCAAGGTTCATAAAGAAAAGTATCTTCGTGTCTACAAGGAAAAACGTTCGTGTTTTCATTGTGGTACTGTTGGTCATATCTTCAAAGATTGTCCAAATAAGAACTTGGGGAAGCGTCTTGAGAATACAAAGTTGGCACGTCCTTTTGTGAATCCATCAGCAAAATCTATAAGTAAGAATGTGGATAGTGGTGTAAAAAAGCCAGGTGTTCAGACTGCTTCTGATTCTTTGAAAGTTGTGAAGAAGGTTGTGTCATTTGATGAGTCTACCCAACCAAAAGTAAAATTGTCTAGACCACAAAGACGTTGAAGAAATAAACATTTAAGAAAACTTCTCTGTCACACCCCCAAATTCCATGAACGGAGTTTTACCGTTTGGAAGGTGACACACCAGGATCTCAGTCATTAGTTACATCAAATGACATTATATGGCACTCAAATTGAAATATTATAAAAGTTCAGAGTAAATGCGGAAGCGTTTAAACAAGAGATTAAATGCGCACAACAACGCGCCCAAATCTAACAATAATGCAAACATAATAAGTGTTCAGTAGATTGACAATTATTGAATACACCATGTTAACACCATGCATGTCCTAACGTGCACTTGTGCCTTAGCTTAACGTCCTGAGAAAACATGTAAGGAAAGTGTCAACACAAGGTTGGTGAGTTAACAGGTTTCAATTTATAGAAGCGTTTAATAGATTAATGTACATTCAATATATAAATCAATAGGTAGCTAACCCATAAACATGTTAACTAATACGCTCGCAACCGACAGCTGACTGTTTATATGCCTCCCACCATCATGGTGCATGTTTAGGTTAACATTGCACCCGTTCGACCTCCAAGCGAGTTAGCGCGACTAACGCAGGTGAGGTTTGTCAAACCCAGTAGTACTACTCAAATTACCTCGCTATGTTCATATTAACGGTCCGATGTGAGGACTTAAAGGATAATGTACATGCATAGTCATACAAGTGATATCATATATTAATTACAAGAATCAAAAAGCATTTACGACATGTTTTCTCCCCCAGTTTAAAAACAGTAAAAAGGGGCCGTGAAAACTCACCTGTGTTGCGTAGTAGGTAGTCTCACAAAAGTATGAGATTTGAAATCTCAAGTTTTAGCCTGCACGGGTTACGTATGCCCTAGAATTATAAACACATAAGTTAGGGATGAATGGGATCTGTGACGACGACACCGAAGTTAGAACGTCTTAACGCATTCTAAGGATTTAAGAGTAGACGAACGTGTCTACGGAATTCTATATTTTAATGATATAATTAAGATCAAAGTGTTACGTGTCGTACGTTAATAAAGAATAATAAATTGGTACGTTTGATTGTTTACAAAATTTAGAAAAATAATATAATTTAATATATTATTTTTAGGTTCGTAGGATTAAACAAATAATCATTTGTGTGGAAAAATAATAAATATATTATTTTTAATCGAATGTCTAAACGTGGGTAAATAATATTACAATCATATTATTAATTAGTTTAAAATGTCACACGAGATAATTAAACGAGTCAAAATAATATAATTTATATATTATTTTATAACATGAGTCACGGGTTGAAAATAATATAAACATCTTATTTTATACGAAGTTAGGGTTTGAAAATAATATTAATATATATTTTTTAAAAGTGGAAAATAATAATAGAATAGGTTATAAAACCAAACCCGAGCCTACGGGTGGTTTCCGGGGTTGAAACAATTTAATATCATATTATAATGATAATGGAAAAGGTTTTATATAAAAATAATGCTTAAAAAATGGCTAGAAAAATAAAAACAATTGGTGGGGTTCGAACCCGGGTCTCACCCACACCAACACAACACTTTAACCACTCCACCCGCTAGGGCAATCGCAACAAGCTTAGGACCCGAATGGTTTTAAAAACAAGTTCCAGAGAATCCCTCTCCCATAACCATTCGCGATCGGTCAAAGCCAAAACCCACCGATTCGATCGCGATTTCACAAGGTGACCTGGGGGTTTTGATAATCGAATTATAACGAATCTATGCGTGAGTTTAATTGCAAAATCGTTGAATATAAAACCGTTAATTACCCGAATTAAATCCCGAAACCCTAGATTAGAAACCACAAATCAAAATGGTCGAATTCGATAGTATTAACAGCTGAATTCATGGGGCTTTTACAGAGTGATGTATTGCGACTCTAATCATATAAGTTACTTGGACTGAAATCGTGTGTAGATTAAGATTCGATTAAACCCAGATCACGATGAACCCTAGAATCAATTCGGGTTCAATTTGATGATATGAGTCTTGGATTTCATAGGGCTTTCAATCCAGGCATTGAGACGACACTAAGGGTGTGTTCAATTTTATTATTTGATATCGGATTGATAGCGTTCGACTAAAACGAAATCCGTATGAACCCTAGGTTTCGATTGAGTTAAATCCGATAATATGAACCCCAATTCGGTTAGGGTTATTGCTTCATAGACTGAAACAAAAGTGATGATGTAAGAATTTACCAGAATGTGATTCAGATTGATAGCGTCCGACTAAAACGAGTGTCGTCGGCAACGGGGTTGATCTACGACGATTCCCACAGTTTCTCCGGTCGAATTGTCATGCGTAACAATTTCAGGGAGTAGCGATTTAGGTGAGAGTGCATTCGATTTGTGAATACAATACTCAAATTCATCGAATTTGATAAAGGGGCAACGGTTTCGACGTTTACGACTTGATTAACCATAATTCGATTTAATTCTTGTGTAATGATGGTGTTAATTGCTCAATGATGGTCGATTAATGGCTATAACGTGCATATCGGTTACGAATTTCAGTAGAAACGATCGTGAAGCTTGAATTTGAATTGAGGTTTGCGATTTTGACTTTCAAAAGTCAACTAAAGATAAAACAAACCGAATTTTGACTTTGCTTAGTCAATAGATAGGGTTTAGGTTAACTATAGGTTTGGTCCTTGCTGTTTGAATTTAAATGTTGACGGGATTAGACCCTGAGGTTAGATTTTGTTAAATAAGTTAAGATTTAACTGGATTTAGCTAACGTGGTTAAGTTTTTAACAGAATATTTAACGGGATTGTTAACGGAGTTAACATGAAAAGTAGGATTGTCACATCATCCCCTAGTTGAAAGAATTTTCGTCCCGAAAATTAAAATAGTACCTTAAGAGTTTGAAGTGGATTGCTTGAACAGATGAGGGTACTTGCGCATCATCTGGTCCTCACGCTCCCAAGTGAATTCCGGTCCACGTTTCGAGTTCCAACGGACTCTAACAATAGGGATTTTACTACGTTTCAAGGTTTTGATTTCCCTATCCATGACTTCTACTGGTTCTTCAACGAACCGTAGTTGTTCAACAATATGCAGCTCCTCAAGAGGAATCACGAGTGACTCGTCTTCCAGACATTTCTTCAAGTTTGAGATGTGAAAGACGTTGTGTACACCACTAAGTCCTTCAGGTAGGTCCAGTTGATATGCTACTGGGCCAATTCTCTTCACTATCTTGAAAGGTCCAACATAACGGGGTTCAGTTTGCCTCGCTTCCCTAAGCGAATGACACCTTTCCAAGGTGAGACTTTGAGTAAGACCATGTCACCTATTTCAAACTGTAAGGGTTTACGACGCTTGTCGGCATAGCTCTTTTGACGATCACGAGCTGCCGCCATACGGTTCATAATTTGAACGATTTTCTCAGAAGTTTCAAGTACGAGTTCAGGACCTGTAAGTTGACTATCCCCAACCTCGGCCCAACAAATAGGAGAACGGCATTTCCGTCCATATAGTGCTTGAAATGGAGCTGCCTTGATGCTAGTGTGATAACTGTTGTTGTAGGAGAACTCCACCAACAGTAGGTGAGACTCCCAAGTGTTACCGAAATCAATCACACAAGCTCGTTGCATGTCCTCCAAAGTTTTAATAGTACGCTCCGTTTGGCCATCAGTTTGAGGATGGTATGCTGTTCTCATATCTAGACGCGTGCCTAAAGCTTTATGTAACGATTGCCAGAAACGAGAGGTGAATCGTGCATCACGATCCGAAATGATAGAGATTGGCACCCCGTGTCGAGATAATAGTTCTTTCAAATAAATACGAGTAAGCTTGTCCATCTTGTCGGTTTCTTTTATTGCTAAGAAGTGAGCGGACTTTGTTAAGCGGTCAACGATTACCTAAATGGTATCACATCCAGTAGGAGTTCGTGGTAATTTTGTGATAAAGTCCATGGATATTTGTTCCCATTTCAACATGGGAATTTCTGGTTGCTGGAGTTGACCAGAAGGCTTTTGATATTCAACTTTGACCTCCGCGCAAGTCAGGCACTTGCTCACATAGGTGGCTATATCGGCCTTCTTCTTTGGCCACCAATACAGCACCTTTAGGTTGTGATACATTTTATCAGAACCTGGATGAATAGAGTATCAGGATTTGTGAGCCTCATCCATGACTAGTTCCCTTAAGTTCCCATACACAGGAATCCAAATTCGCTCTGCGAAGTAGCGAATACCGTCAGACTAGACCTCGAGTTGTGCTTCCATACCACGTGTACCTTCCGACGGTATATTTTCCTCTTTCAGGGCTTCAAGTTGAGCACTACGGATTTTGTCAGCTAATCCGGGGTGAATGGTAAGTTGTAATGCTCGAACTCGTTTGGGCTTGGTTTCCTTTCGACTTAGGGCATCAGCTACAGCGTTAGCTTTACCTAGATGATATCGGATCGCACAGTCATAATCATTCAAAAGCTCGACCCAACGACGTTGTCGCATGTTCAGCTCTTTCTGTTCGAGGATATTCTGAAGACTCTTGTGATCGGTGTAGATGATGCACTTGGTACCGTACAAATAGTGTCTCCATATCTTAAGTGCGAAAACTACAGCTCCCAACTCTAGGTCATGAGTGGTGTAGTTTTTCTCGTGAATTTTTAGTTGACGCGAAGCATATGCGATCACCTTTTCTCGTTGCATTAATACACAACCCAAACCCTGAATAGATGCGTCGCAATACACCACGAAGTCATCCGTACCTTCCGGAAGAGCTAGAATAGGTGCACTGCAAAGTTTCTGTTTAAGATGCTGAAATGCTGACTCTTGGTTATTGCCCCAGTTGTAGGCTTTACCCTTTTGAGTTAAGGCAGTGAGGGGTTGTGAAATTTTTGAAAATCCTTCGATGAATCGACGGTAGTATCCAGCCAATCCCAGAAATTGTCGCACCTCAGTCGGAGTCGTCGGTGCTGCCCAATTCTTGATGGCTTCTATTTTTGATGGATCGATATGTATTCCTTTCTCGTTAACCACATGTCCTAAGAATTGAACTTCCCGGATCCAAAATTCACACTTGAAAAACTTAGCATACAACTGTTCCTTTTTAAGTAATTCCAGGATTAGATGTAGATGTTCCTCATGTTCCTCCTTATCCACGGAATAAATGAAAATGTCGTCGATGAAAACGATGACAAATTGATCAAGGTAAGGCTTACACACACGGTTCATGAGGTCCATGAATACCACAGGTGCGTTGGTTAATCCGAAAGGCATGACCATAAATTCATAGTGGCCGTACCTTGTCCTGAAAGCAGTCTTAGAGATATCTTCTTGACGGACTCTCAATTTATGGTAGCCGGACCAAAGATCTATATTGGAATAGAAACTGGATCCTTGGAGTTGATCAAGAGATCATCTATGTGAGGCAAAGGATAACGATTCTTGATTGTGACTTTATTTAGCTCACGGTAGTCGATACACATATGGAAAGTCTCGTCCTTCATCTTGACGAACAGGACTGGAGCTCCCCATGGAGATGAGCTAGGTCGGATGAAACCTTTATCCAACAACTCTTGCAGTTGAGTGGATAGCTCCCGCAATTCACAAGGTGCAAGTCTGTAAGGTGCCCGAACAATCGTTGCTGCTCCGGGTGCTAGATCGATCTGGAATATTCGACTTGTTGATGAGGCGGACGACCAGGCAGGTCTTCGGGAAATACTTCCGGATAATCACGAACAACCGGAATGTCGTCAATCTTCTTTTCCTCAGATAACTGCTCGGCAACGAGAACCAGAATGGCAGTATGACCCTTTCGTATGTACTTCTGCGCTTTCATGAAAGATATGATGTCAACGACTGCACCATTTTTTTTGCCTTGAACGGAAAGGATTTCTCCACTAGGGATAGGAATGCGAACAATTTTTTTTTCACGAAAGATGATTTCGGATTGGTTCTTAGATAGCCAATCCATTCTGACAATTAGGTTGAAATTGTCAAGTGTGACTGGTATAAGGTCAATGTCAAGTTCATGACCAGCCAATCCAAGTTTACAACCCTTAAGAATGTGAGTTGCTTCAATTATCTGTCCATCGGCTATTTCTATATTGTATTTAGCTTCTAGTAGGGTTGGAGTACGACCGCACCAGTAAGAAATTTGTGAAGTCATGCTGAGACTTCTAGTGAGACCCGTGCTTATAAGGTAAGTGTCGGTCATTGCAAAGACTAAGGGAAGAGGTTCACATGTAGGAAGAGAAATTTTATGAGATACCGATTCTAGTAATACCAGAGATAGGTTGACTTTTTAAGTAGTCGCGTTCAACCGATGGTTGGTTGGATTAAATCCCCGTTTTCTAATGGTATCGGAACAACGAGATCATTTTGTGAAGAGAGAAGTCTGTTTACGGAGTTGGATACCCTGGGGTATAAATTAAACTAGACCAAGGATTAGTCATAGGATAAGGTAATAGGGTCAAATGGAATTTATTGTAAGGAATAACGTGTTAGCTTAGAAAGAATTTCTCAAATTCTGCTTACATAGTTGGAGTCGATAGGTTTGCCATGTGGTTCTACTAGAGTTTCAACCGAGATGGTTTCATTGATCAAGTCTAGATGAGAGTCTTAAGTTCACTAAGGCTCTTACATTAGTGAAATCAAATGACGGATCCTATGGATGATAGTTCAGTGTGTACGTAAATACCTTCAACATGATAGTCGCGTTTATCAACTGTTAAACGAGTTAAACGATACCAACTAGTCATTGAGTGGGTTATGAGAATTCCTACAGACAGTGGAAACTTAAGTCTGTAAATCACTGATTAGGACTATTTATCAACACACTAGGTTTCACCAGGACTTACATGCACCCAAAATTACTATTACGTGTGTACCCGAAATGATAATTTGCTTTGCATGCTCACCCTAGTTCTCCCTGTCCTGTGTCATAATGTCCTTTAGCATGTATTGATGAGTACAGAGTGTTGTCAGGTATGATAAGTCATTGAGAATCTTAGTTATCAACCATAAGTTAATCAACTAGGACTCATATTAGTATGAGTTATTGGGAATTGTTTGATCCTAGTATTCACCCGAGTTGAAACACAATACGAAAGTCCAGTCCAGCGGATTGTAGATGGTAACATGCACATGAAGCAAACATGTACATGAAATGCGACTTTGAGAAGTGAAACTAGTTCATGGATATGTGTTACTTGAAGAAGAAAAGTAGTTGTCCTTCCCACTAAGTCAGAATAGGGTTTGAGTATGCATTGGGCAATGCGTTCTCAAATTTGTGGTCAATCGATTCTCAACAGAATATCGACCAAAGACGCGAGCCCATGGCTCGAGAAAGTGATGACATCTACGTGTCAATGGATTCTGCAATAATGTGTGCAACGGTCTGCCTTTAGTTGGCGTATTGTTGCTAATGGGTACAGTAGAGACTCGCCTCTGACGATCCCAACTCCCAAAGAGATATGCGTTAGTGCTGAGTGCCATCCATAATATGGACCCGAGAAAGCCCACCATACTCAACAGGTGATGGTGATGTAAGTGACTTCTCCGAAGGCTCCGTCTCGCTGCCCTCGGACGGGAGTGGATGATGTTCTGGTGATTCCCCTAGTGTCGTCACTGGGAATGATGATGCAATGCAAATGATGTGTCCCTTGCCATCTGAGGGTGATACGGAATGTATTAACATGCCTGCACTGCAATGTATGTCTAGGTGCTATATGTATCAGGTATAAGTGTGTGTGTCGTGTAACTAATGTGTGCGGTTATAGTCTGTAACCTTTCTGATTTTCATGTTTTTCCTATGTATTTTATGCCGTGCAATAAAAGATTTCAACCTTACATTTATTGTTCATATACACTTACAAGCATACACGCGTTCATTATAATGCAATATTAACGAAAACAATCTTACAAACCTCGAGGACCAAACTTGACCGAAACTTGATCAAAACTCAAAACAACATCAATATTACAAAACTACAAGGACTAGTTTTGAAACTTCCAAAAACCAACACAAGCACGGTCGCGCTTAGTCCTAAGCACGGTCGCGCTTGTGCCATGACCACGGTCGTGCTTAACATTAAGCACGGTCGCGCCTCGTTTACAGTTTGACTCCGCAAAGTCAAACCGACTCAAATCTTGTCCAAAAATAGATTGTAAACACGTTTAGAAGGTCGCAAAACTTGCAGAAGAAGATATTCGGCTAATTGAGACTAAAACACGACCAAATACACATGCAATTGTCCCAATACTCGCAAATTCTAAACCGGCTCTTTTTTTTAAAACGAATCAAGTAATTGGGGCAAGAATCAAACGAATTAAGTTAAGCCCATACCTACCCGAGACATATATAAACTTCCCTAAACCCTAAATCCATCATTCCATCATCTCTATCTCGTCTGTCGATCAAGAAAAAGCCGCGAGTCTTCCTCGTAGCCGTCTGCAATTGTTGCCCAATCAAACCAAGGTAAGTAATAGTTCAATTGCTTCGTTTCTTCATTCCAAACGAAAGCCCTAAATCAATTCGGTGGAGTAATACACGGTTAAACCAATTGAATCTAAGTTTTTAGTATTAAATGGTTTTAATCGAACTACAAGTTAATGCATTATAAATCCAATTAAATAATGTGATTGGATTCGCAATCATCATATCAATGAAAACCCTAACTTTCTAATCTGTTTTATTACAAGAATCAGGCGAATTGCTTCTGGAATTGACCAGACACGGTCGCGCTGTCCTACGAGCGCGGTCGTGCCTGACCAAGCACAGTCGTGCCCCGTAAGAGGCCCGGTCGTGTTTACCGACCAAACCAAGTCCTGGCCTAGTCAAAACCCTAGGCGCGGTCGTGCCGGATACGGACGCGGTCGTGTCTCAGGACCAGACTCTTGTTTTAACTTCTGACCAACCACGGGCGCGTTACCGACCAAGCGCGGTCGCGTACGTGCCGGGCGCGGTCGTGCCATATACAAGCACGGTCGTGCTCATCCCTTAAACAGAATCTTTATTTTTATTTGTATTCTGTTAATTTGATAAATAAATTAAATAACAGTTTAAATAATTATTACTGGAATACCTTACACTGTTCCGAATGAACATTATTTATTTAAACTTATATTTTAAATAAATATTCTATTACTTAAACTAATACAAATAAATATATATAATAAATAACATAGTTAATTATTATTTTTAAGACAAACCCTACACGTTTAAGAATGACAAATTCACTTCCGTCATTAAATAACGCAAATCAATAACACATATACATTGTTCATTAGGTCGAACTTAGCAATCTACAACACACCGCTGTTTTCCATTTGCTTGTGCAATCTACACGCTACATAACACGTGAGTTACATAGCCCCTCTTTTACTCTATTTTACAAACGTTTTGGGGTGGAACATGCGTTCTATTTACATGTTTTCAATTATACACATATACAGTTCCATCCTATGCATGTTTACAGTTTCGCGCTTTGTGCTTGAGTACATTTTGTAGACCAATTATTATGCTCTTCATGTACAATCATTAACTAACAGCCGACAGTAAACAGTGGTAGATCTATTGAGCTTGACAAACCCACCCAGGTAGGGTGACTGTTACTGACAACACAAATTTTGAGTGCAAGTTACAAAGGTTTGATTGTATAGGTCACACGATGTTTTTCTCTCCATAAACGCCTTAATTGTCATGATTGTATTGAACTGTATGCACACAACACGTATTTTGCTATCACACGATTAAACCTATGTACTCTCACCAACTTTCTAGTTGACCCTGTTTTAACCATGTTTCAGGTACTAATGTTTGAAGTGATCAAGATATGCTACACATAGGACTTTGGACCAAGAATTTAATTAAACTAGCTTATTTGATGTAATTTACATTTATGTTTTGTGGATTGATTGTGCTTTGTTGAACTTATCTATTTGCAATGAAAACAATTATTAATTAT
The DNA here is from genome assembly GCA_023525975.1 of Smallanthus sonchifolius. Lineage (NCBI taxonomy): Eukaryota > Viridiplantae > Streptophyta > Magnoliopsida > Asterales > Asteraceae > Smallanthus > Smallanthus sonchifolius. The sequence continues at coordinate 21,658,579 of CM042039.1, forward strand.
TCAAACATTAGCAAACCATGAGCAATGAACAGTCTGCACGCTTCACGCCCCGACGTTTCCGCCGTCGGTTGGGGTGTGACATAGTCTAGTATGCAACCCTAGTTCTCTATAACCAATGGCTCTGATACCAATCTGTCACACCCCCAAATTCCACTAATGGAGTTTTACCGTTTGGAAGGTGACACACCAGCATCTCAGTCATTAGTTACATCAAACGACATTATATGGGACTCAAATTGAAATATTATAAAAGTTCAGAGTAAATGCGGAGGCGTTTAAACAAGAGATTAAATACGCACAACAACGCGCCCAAATCTAACAATAATGGAAACATATTAAGTGTTCAGCAGATTGACAATTATTGAATACACCATGTTGACACCTTGCATGTACTAACGTGCACCTGTGCCTTAACTTAACGTCCTGAGAAAACATGTAAGGAAAGTGTCAACACAAGGTTGGTGAGTTCACAGGTTTCAATTTATAGAAGCGTTTAACAGATTAATATACATTCAATATATAAATCAATAGGTAGCTAACCCATAAACATGTTAACTAATGCGCTCGCAACCGACAGCTGACTGTTTATATGCCTCCGACCATCATGGTGCATGTTTAGGTCAATATTGCACCCGTTCGACCTCCAATCGAGTTAGCGCAACTAATGCGGGTGAGGTTTGTCAAACCCAGTAGTACTACTCAAATTACCTCGCTATGTTCATATTAATGGTTCGATGTGAGGACTTAAAGGATAATGTACACGCATAGTCATATAAGTGATATCATATATGAATTACAAGAATCAAAAAGCATTTTCGACATGTTTTCTCCCCCAGTTTAAAAACAGTAAAAAGGGGCCGTGAAAACTCACCTGTGTTTCTCCCTTTTCAATGTTTAGCTCTCTTCCATCTGGAGGATAGCTGATCTTGATCTGTTTGAATGGGACAGGAGCTGGAATAACAGCAGGAACTTCAGCTCTATTCAGAACAACTTCAGATGGGGCTGCACTGGTTTCATCATGGTCTGAGCAGGTTGACTCAAATTCCGATGAGGTAGTGCAGTCTTCGACGAAAGGTTCATCCGTTGAAGGATCAAGATTTTGGTTTGTAGTGTCAAGATTTGCAACATTGAAGCTTGGTTCGTGAATGGCAATATAGCCAGCAGGAGGAGGAACAGATTTGTACTGATCATTGTTATACGCAAGTCCAGTCTTTACCTTCTCATGGACTTGAATATCTAAAAGTCTTTGTAACTTTTTGGAGGAAAATTCATATTTCAACATGAACTTTCTGTTCTGCCAGTTCAGCTCTGGTAGCTTTTAGTTTGACCAGTAGATCATCAATCTGAGTTTCAAGATTAGTTTGTTCATGTTTTAACAATGAAATCTCTTTCTTAAGGCAGTTAATCTTTTCTTTATAAGTATTTTCAACCTTTTTGAACTCAGATTTCATCTGATGAAACTCTTCATTTTGATCTATAAGGTTTTTGTTATGCTTTTTTATAACCTAAAACTTTATCAATACAAGCTTGAGAGCAAAGATGTTCAAATACCTGAGGTGGTATCTCTGCAGTGTCTGCCATAAGAGCTTGGTTGGTGGTAGGAATATCTTCATATTGAAAACTCCAGTCAAAGTCTGAGGTTCCAACATTTGCACAAGCTGCAGTTTGAGCTGGTGGAGTTCCTTGCTGTTGCTGCTGCTGTTGCCTGGGCTGACCTTGGTAGCCTTGTCTTTGATGGCTGACACCCGGATTGGCTTTTGGCACCTTGCATTCCCTAGCAAAGTGACCCAATTGGTTACAGTTGTAACACCGGATCTTGCTTTTATCTAACCCCACTCTGGTGTTTGAGTTGTTGCTTGGAACAGATCTCTCGGTTCTAGAATAGAACCTTTTTGCTCTGAGGGAAAGCATGACATATGAGTGCTGAATATCCATTTCTTCAAGATCATCTGGATGAAAGCATTCCATATCCTCTTTTATGAAATACATACTGCTTGAGTTGTCAGAGACAAAAGCAGTAGAGGTTGAATGTTGAGGAGGGGCTTCAAGAAGAAGTGGTGATGAGTTGGATTGTGAAGCAGTTGGTGTTTGAGGATGAGTGATGATGGGGGGATAGTAATTGCTTGCACTAGGACCAGAGTGATCAGAGTGAAGCGCAAATGAGATGGTGGAGGAAGTAGAGGCTGATTGATGATTGGAGCTCCTTTCCTTGGCTTGAATCATTTCTAATTCATATGTTTTCAGCATGCCAAAGAGCTCTATCATCTGGATAGTTTTTAAATTCTCTGTTCTTCTTATAGACACTGTATATAATGTCTAGCAGCTCGGGAGAGATCTGATAAACTTTTTGAGAATATCTTCATTCTCTAGCTTTACTTTGGAGCACTGCAGTTCTCCCACCAGGTACGTGTACCTGTTATACAAAACAGTTAGTGACTCACCTTCCTTCCAGATGAAGTTTTCGTATTACTGCTTCAGGATGTCTCTTCTGTTTTCTTTGACTTCCTCTGACCCAGCAAACATCTTCTCAAGAGCCTCCCAGAGATCCTTAGCAGTTTTGTAACTTCTGAAGTTATGAAAAACTTCATTTGGAAGGCTCATTTGGATAGCTCCTAGTGGCTTGAAGTCCACCTCCATCTTCTCTATGTCTTCTTCTGAGTACTTGGAGGGCTCCTTCAGGACTAGTGGTCCTCCAGTATCAGTAGAGGCCACGATAGGAGTGTAGGGTCCATCCCTGATGGATTTCCACATTCCATACTCCTGATAACAGAAGAAGCTTTCCATGCGATTCTTCCACATGTCGTAGTCTTCCCCAGATACCAACCTTGGTGGTCGGTTAATGATGCCGATGTCTTCAAATCCATTGCTCTGTGCCATCTTTGTTTTTGTGATTTTGGGTGACTTGATTAAAGAGAGAGTTTAGAATAGAACCAGAAGTGATTAAACAAGTGTGAGTTTGTTTAATCTGAGCCAAAGCTCTGATACCACTTGTAGGATCGTGAAAGTACAAGATGGTTCTGTTCTTAGTTGAAATTGGCGGAAACAATAGCAACTACACAAGTATAATCGAGTAAACAGAAAGAATACTTATAAGAACACTATTGTATTAAGCTTTTGTGAATAAACGATTACAAATGAAAACTCTATTGAGAAGCACACATACAATGAAGTGTTTACACAATATTTATTCTAACTTAGAATCAAAACAGACCCTTGATTCTAAGGATCAGATCTAACACAGACCGTTGATCTTTTGTATAAAACTACCAATACAAGTTTACTCTAAGCTAGCTAACTTTATTGAAGCGTCTTCTTTATGCATCATTACTTGCATGCTTGGAGAAGAGCATTGTTGTCCGTCATTGGTTGCACCATTGAGGTTCCTTCTGCTTTGAGTGTGTCAGTAGCTTTTGCAAAAAGTTGTCAGTGACGCTTGCAAGGCTGGTCAGCTGCAACGTTTGATCTTCAATGAATGAATAACTATCAACAGTAGAGTTGTTGATCAGCAGCAAGATGTGACCATCCAGAGCTGCTGATGATTTGCCTAACAGCCGCATCAAGTGTTGATGCTGCTGAGAAGCCTATCCGCAGCAACTCTGGTCTTCAGCAGATAAGGCTATCCACAGTAGATTTGTTCTTCAGCAGAAGAACAAGTGTTCGCTGCTGATAAGCTTATCCGCATCAGCTCTGTTGGTCAGCAGCAAACTCTGAGATCAGCAGCATTTGTACTTAGAGAATTTTGTAGCCATCAGTCTTTATTTCTACAAGCAACATCTTCCTGAACTGGTTCATTAACAGGAATGTGAACCTGTTCTTGTGGAATAGGAACTTGTTGTTGTTGTTGTTGAATAGGAACTTCTTGTTGTTGTTGAATAGGAACTTGTTGTTGTTGTTGAGGAGCTTGAACTTGATTCTGGACTTGGCCTTGAACTAACTCCTCAGGATGAAACCAATTATCATTAGATGGCTCAACATAATCAGGATTGATTAAGTGACCAAACAACAGAGTTGGAATAGGAATCAAAGAAACATTTTGTTGTTTAACCTTAGTACAATCAGTAAAGATTCATTTAGACATAGGAGTCAAGGTCAAACGGATTGGATGCTGAGGTAAATCTGGAATTAAATGGTTCAGAATCATTTGCACGAACCTAGGGTACATAAGAAACCCTTGACCTTCTAGAGGATTGATTTGCATGACCAAGTCACGGTAGATATATAAAGCAAAGTTAAACCGTTTGTTTAGTGTCAATGCAACCATTGCATCTTGTAATACACTCTTCAAACCATCAGTACCAGCCTTTCTTGGAGACAAACATTAGTGTTCCAGGATAAGACATAGGATCATCAATAGCACCTCTCAATGCCAAAGCAGCACGAATAGTTTCCACTGAAATAGCTACCTCCGTATTATTCACTGTAGCACGAAGTACGTGAGGTTCAACATCTGTATCTTGATGTACGGTATCCCAGAATTGTTGAATATACAGTAAACTGATGTACGGATTAGCAGATAAGGCCACATGCAAACGTGAACGATTCAGAAAGTTGATAATTCCTTGAAAATTAACAGCTTCAGACATATTTGGATCTTACAACGCCACTTGATTATGTTTGTACTTAACACGACGAGCCATCTGTAAATGTATTGGACAAAAACACACATTAGTCATCAAACAAACAAAAAGAAAAAAATCAAAAGAAATTAAAAAAAGTTCAACACAAAAAAAAATCACAAGTCCAAAACACTACTGAGCCCTTAGGCGAACTTAATAAGTTCGCTTAGTGTTGCAAGAGGCGAACTTAATAAGTTTTCCTAAACAAGTTCGCCTGAACCAGTTTGTCGATAAAACTTCTACAGCAGAAATCAAACAATGTCTAAATCGTTAATTTTTTTCAAACTAAACATATCATCAGCATCGATTAACAACCACGACACACTATTAAGCATCAAATTAAAGATTTAAATCCAGAGATCTTTGATTTTCTCAGAAAACGTAAAAAATTTAAAAACCGAAGAACACAGGTTAAAGAAAACAAGATTCCCATCTATTTAATGGATAAAAATCTTCGAAATTACCTTAGAAAGATTCGCAATCAAAAACCGATCCAGAAACAAACAAAAAAATTTTGAATCAAAAACCCAAGATCAGAAAATCACAAGTTCGCTATAAAACTCGTAAGTTCGCTTGGTAAGTTCGCTCTCACAAGAAAGAAGATAAAACGGATAAGTTCGCCTGAACAAAATATTTATTCACAATTAAGTTCGCTTCATTAGGCGGACTTGTTAAGTTCGCTTAACAAGCCTCAGGCGAACATATTAAGTTCGCTTAATCAGAACCATGCGAACATATTAAGTTCGCTCCAAACCTTTGCCATGAACAATTTCTTCACTTTCAACACATTACATTCTTGTGAACTTTCATCTGTAGCATGTATCCGATCCAATCCCGAATCATTTTAATAAAAATTAAAATTCTCATGGAAGATAGAAACAAATAATTTTTGGATTTTATCTGAACAAACGGAATCACATATTTTTTGTTTTTATCTGAGCAAACTGAAACACATATTTTTGGATTTTATATGAGCAAACTAAAATACATATTTTTGGATGAACATCATGAGCAAGAAGATCATATCAGTATATGAGCAATTCATCACACAGTTTATTATCAACTATGGGTAACATATGATATGAAACAATCAAACTCATTCTTATGTAACTCAAATCTTTTTCAATTTTATGTAACTTTTTTAATCAATTTGAATAATACTTAAAATGATACGCGATAAATTTCAAAGTAAACAAGATCAGGTCATGAAATGCTCAATTTTTCATTCCGAATTTGCAATACAAAGCATGAATTTTTAAATTGTCAATATTATATAATTTGAAACTATAAGCATTTTTCTTCCAAATTCATGTGAGTTAGTACCATTTAGATGAAAAACATCGTGTACCCCACATATATGCCAACATAAATTAAATTTGCACTATCTTCAAGACATACACAGTTTATTGCAAGATTAGATCAATCTCCAAGATGAAATTATCTCTATTAGCACAAGTATAGAATAGCAGATCCCAAAGGTTATGAGAATCAGAATGATTCAGAATCAAAAGATTCTAATGAATTGGCTTTATAATGAGAATCAATAGATTCAGGTAGGAGGATCCAACTATTATCTGGATAAATTTCAATGAAATCAAAATAAATGAACTATCTAACTGATCAAAGGGTGAATATATGTTCTAACAGATGTTGCCAGAAACATATCTTAGTTCAGCAACACATTGCATGTTTTTTGAGGCATGGGCAGTGAAGTGAACTGAAAGAGATTGTGCTAAAGACATAATTCGATATTGGTCTCATGAAAATCTTAAAACCATATATTCTTTATCTGATAATGATCTTTTGCACACACACCCATGAATATAATGGATTCAAATCACAGATGTAATCATATCATATTTAATTTTCTCACTACTATTGGTTCAAGAACGCTTCTAGTCTATTGACAATTCAAGTTTCAAACTCATATTCAAATTAAAACATATTATCAAGATTAGAGCATTCAAAACACTATCATTTCTCATTTATGCAGACTTTGAAATTTAGATCAAATCAATTTACTTTAAACTAACATATATCAAAGGTCCACTATGGTCATGTGTAATAAACTATTCACTTATGTCCTATCATTTCTTCTCTAACTTCAAATGAAGTCAATTTTATATTTTTCATTTTGTTTTGAATTTTTATAAATAACAATTTTTTACTGAAATTTAAAATGCAGAAATGTAATAAAACAATAAAAGAAATTTAAAACAAAAACTCCCATGAAAATTTGTTTTTGAAAAACTTTTATTCGGGATTGATCATACCTATAATTTTGATCGGAAATTCAAACCTGGTACGATCAAATGCCTTGATAAAAAGATCAGCAACATTATCATTTGTATGTACCTTTACCAGCTCAATCAACTTCTTATCTTCACAATCACGAATAAAATGATATCTAATTTCAATGTGCTTTGTTTTACTTTGCTTAACAGGATTATTTGTGATAGACATTGTAGCATTATTATCAATAAACATGCGGGTTCCTGTAAAATTCAAACCGTAGTCTCTTAATTGCTGTTAGATCCACAAGATCTGTGAACAACAATTTGCAGCAGCAATGTATTCTGCTTCACATGTTGAAATGGAGACCGTAGTTTGCTTTTTGCATTGCCAGGAAACTAGACGATTACCCAAGAACTGGCAACCACCTGTAGTAGATTTCCTGTCCAAACAACAACCACCAAAATCAGAATCAGTGTATGCATTGAATTCAAAGTTAGAACCATGTGGAAACCATAGTCCCAATCTTTGTTTTCCTTTCAGATAACGAAAGATTCTCTTTACTGCAATCAAATGAGACTCTTTTGGTTTTGCTTGGAACCTAGAACAAATACACACAGCTAACATTATGTCTGGCCTTGAAGTGGTTAAGTACATGAGAGATCCAATCATTGTACGTTAGAGTCGGCAATCAACTTCTTTTCCATCCGGGTCATAATTCAAATTATGATTGACCGGAATCGGAGTATCATATGGGGTACAGTCCTCCATCTTGAACCGGCTCAAGATGTCCTTTACATACTTGGACTGATGAATAAAGAAACCATCTTCCTTCTGATTAACTTGAAGACCTAGGAAAAATGATAACTCTCCCATAGCTGACATCTCAAACTTCGATTTCATAATACTGTCAAACTCTTTGCAAACCCTTCATTTGTAGAGCCAAAAATAATATCATCTATATAAGAAAGCACTTTTTACATCTAATTGAAACACCTTAAACCCTTTGTATGAAGCAAAAGTAAGAAACAACCGTATAGCTTCAAGCCTAGCAACAGGAGCATAAACCTCGGTGTAATCAATTCCCTCTTGTTGATTGAAACCGTGTACAACTAATCTTGCCTTATTTCTCACCACAACACCTCGATCATCTTTCTTGCATTTAAACACCCATTTTGTACCAAATGGATACTCACCCTTTGGAAGATCTACAAGATTCCAAAATTTGAGTTTGTCAAACTGAGCAAGTTCTTCCTACATGGCCTCTAACCATTGTTATCACGTAACGCCATTTTGACATTCTTTGGTTCGACCTGAGAAATAAAACAGGAATGTGAGCATACATCAAAAACACCAGTATCCTTAAAACCTGAATACAAGCAAGTGTTGTCAAGAATAGAACACGTTTGCACTCCATCACGCAAATTCCCAATGATATTTGTAATCGGATGAGCTTTGAGTTCCTTGATTGATGCAACCCTAAGAACCGGCAACACATCAACTTGAGTTGTATCAGATTGATAAGACAGATCTTGATTAACTGGTGTCTCCGAGTCCAGATTTGTAGGAATCTCCCCTGATTCGGTGTCAAATAAGAAGGTTCATCAACTATCAAAGGATCAGCAGAAGAATCTTAGAAAATAACCTTTTCATTTTCACTATCAAACTCTTGTGTTCCCGAACAAGAAGCAGAATTAGGATCTGGAGCAGACGTAGAAGGAACAGATGATTGTGGAACCATAGTCTGTAGAAAACCACTATTTTGTGCATCCTCACATGAATCATATAATATAGCAGCTTCCTCAGGAGAAATATCAGAACGTAAATGAAAAGACTTGAATAAATTCTCATAATCAAAAGCCCAGTCTGGTCCAATCGCCATTTGAGGTAAAAACCGATTAGAACAGTCAATATGAAACCATTCTTCAACCTGACGAGTCTCTTTGTTATAAACCCTCTTGGTAGTAGAATTTTCAACATACCCCAGAAAGATCCCTTCAATAGCCTTAACACTGAACTTGGTTGGGACATCTCGAACTTTCAAAAGGGTGCATGGATTACCAAAAGGTAGTAAATATTCCAGATTCGGCTTACGATTATTAAGCAACTCATAACATGTCTTTTTGTGTCACTTAACGGTCAAAACTCAGTTCAAAACGTGACACGCAGTATTCACAGCCTCAGCCCAAAAAGTTACTGGAAGCTTAGAATCAGCAAGCATTGTACGTGCTATTTCAACCAAAGTCCTGTTCTTTCGTTCAGTAACACCATTTTGTTTAGGTACATATGGCGCACTGAATTCATGATGAATTCCGTTTTTAAGACAAAATAAACCTATCTTGCTATTCTTAAACTCGCTTCCTAATTCTTCTGACTTTTTGTTTGAACAAATTCTCTAAACCCAGGATTAAGAATTGTACCAACTCTGTGGTTTCGGCTTTAGAAGCAAGGAACTTAACCCACGAAAATCTAGAGAAATCATCTGTTACTACCAGACAGTAAGATTTACCGCCAATGCTCCTGATACTAATCGGTCCGAACAAATCCATATGCAGTAGCTCCAAAGGAGTTACAATAGAATTCTTTGTCTTAGATTTGTGGGAATTATTGTGTTGTTTCCCCTTCTTGCAAGGAATACAGTCATCAGGAACTAAAAATTTCATTTCGGAACACCAAAAACCAGATCATTCTTCACAAGATAATTCATTTTCCGATAATTGATGTGAGCAAGTTTCCTGTGCCACAAAATAGAATCCGACTCAGACGCCTTGGAGAGTAGACAAGTAGGAATTGAATCCATTGTAGTAGCAACACTCATGGCTAAGACATATGTGTCATTTCTCCTTGGAGCCTTCATTAGAATCCATTCGTCAAGAATAACAAAGCCCGGTTTCAAGATATAACACTCAGAATCATTGAAATGAAATGAAAATTTCTTATCACACACTTGAGATACACTTAAAATATTATGTTCAAGTTGCTCCACATAGTTCACTTTCTCAAATTTGACTTTTTTGTTCTTTAAAATACCATGACCAGTTATGTACCCGCCTTTATTTCCAGCAAAAGCGACATAACCACCATCAATATTAATAACATCTTCCAACAAACGAATATTCCCTGTCATATGTCGAGAACAACCACTATCCACATACCACGTATTGTTGATAGTCCTCCTTGGTTGTCCCTACATAAACAAAGAAAATTAGTTAGAAATTGGAACCAAAGCCATTGTGGTCTTGGGTCGTCCAGATGGATCAAAATAAACAACTTCAAGCAATTCACAATCAACATTGTCAACAACCTTTGGAACATAAGATTCACAATTAGACCTTCTCAATGAAGACATAGGATGATGAATTGGAAAAACATTATTAGATTTATGATTATTAGATTCAGGTATTTCCAAAAATTTCTTTAGTTTTTTGTTACATCTTCTTTGTTTTGATCTAGAAAGTTTGACCTCAGGTTGAGACTCTTTTGGAATTCCAACATGTGGAATCTCAAACTTCTTTTGAAAAACAACTTGTTTAGAAATACGCTTATCATGTTGCTTAAATCCTGAAGATTTAGCAAATGATTTACAAGGCATATTCTTTACACCACTAGACGTAGGCTTTTCCCCATTTTGTCTTTTCAGAATCGTCACCACTCGTTTTTGTAACGGATCACTTTTTAATTTGCCTTGATTCTTATAAGGACAATGAATCAGAATATGACCAGCCTCATTATAGTGAAAACAAACTCTTCTATCTTGATGATTTCTGATATAAGGAGTTTTTCTTGAATTTGATGACTCGTCTGATGTACAAGCTTCAGAAGATTTTACTAAACAATTAACTGACTTCTTTTGAACAAAAACTTGTTTAGTCATCGTTGATGAATTCTTCTTCTGATGACTGGCCGAAAAAAAACCACTTGATTGTAACATTCTGGAAAGTTTAGGTTGATCAACTTTCACCACATCCGGTTATGTTAAAATGCATCTATCACGGATAACATTTTTCACTACCTTTGGTTCAGCAAGTTGCACTTCCTTAGGAATGCCTTCAACCTTTTTATCATCAAAAACTTCATCCTCAGAATCAAAATCATAGATCATATCTTCACCAGTTACTGGATTTACTTTCAACACCGTCTTTGGATCAATTTCCTCTTCATGAATAATTTCTAGTTCAACCACATAATTTGCATTGAATGGTGGAGGAACAAATCCAATTCCAGCAACCCTCTTACTAGGATCAGCATTAGCATTAAAGTAATCCAATACCACTGATGAATTTTCAAAATTTTCCAGCTTTCTATGTAATTTGATCACTTCAGATTCTTTATCAGAAATTTCTTTGTTCTTCTGAGCGACAATTTCATTTCGCTTCTCAATCTCAGCATAAGCCATATCCAGATGATAAGCTTGTTCCTTATTTTTCAATCCCAAAGACTTCAAATCTCTTTTCAAAGACTCAATTCTATCTATACACAATTTATCATTATCTTTCAATTTTTGATTAACTGAATGCATCGATTTCGTATCCCACATTAAATGTGTGTTATCATCCATTACTTTTTGCATTTTATCTTTTATACTGATGCAATTAGAACAATAAATGTGACAGACAGAATCTTTTACCTCTGAAGGATTTGACATATCTACCATGAAGACTTTTGCAATCGGAATATTTTCAGAATCAGCACCATCAGAATAATTTTGAGTTAATACAATATCATCTTCAGATACACCAGATGCAATATCAGATTCAACATTATGTACTTGATCACGCTCTTCATCAGCACTAGGCAAACTCTCACCGTCACTTGAGCTATCATCATCAGTTGACTCTTCAGATTTTGTAGAATGAATCTCAGCTAAAAACGCTTGACTTACAGTACCAACTAGGTCTTCAAGATGAATACCCCAGTCATAATTTTCATCATTCTGAGCAACCAAAGCAGATGATACAGATGCATGATTAGAATTTCCAAAACCAGAGGAGCCATGTGACTGATTACGATTGTTTTGAAAGTTATTTGGCTTCTTCTGAGAATCAAATTCAACTTTTGGTTTCACACATTCTTTGCCAAAATTACCATACTCCTGACAATTATTGCAACGAACTTTGGTTTTATCAAATCCCATACGTGAACGACTGTTAGAACCGATATACTTTCTTCCAGTCTTCTTCAAAAAATCATTTGCTTGTCGCATCAGCATAGCTATATTCCATTGAATGTTCATCTCTTGCAAATCAACAGGATCAATCTGTCTGAAATCCTCCTCAATAACATCTGGATCATGAATCTTTACTCCAATAAAATTTTCATAAGAAGCCATAAAGGAAGAAAACATTGCTAAATAGTCATCAGCAACTCTGTGATTCATATTATGTGTTCCAGATGATGAAGAAGCTGTATTTGTAGAGAAACCAGAATGACTTGGAACCCCAGAACAATGATCATTAGAAACATCTTGAGTATTACCAGAAAAGAACGCAAACCCTGCACCAGTTTTGCTAGAAGAATTAGCAAAATACATTGAAGGATCTTGAATATGCTCCATATTAGTTTCCTTCTTCTTCATATTCAAATCATGTGATTAAATCTTGCCAAGAACCTCTTCAAGAGACATAGTTTTATACTTGACATTCTCTTTTATCAAAACCGTATACACATCAAATTTAGATGGTAATGCCTCCAAAAACTTATCATTTATCTCTTCAGTCTCATAAACCACTGAATCACTTGACAACTCACTCAGCAAATGATAGACTCTCATTGCAATATCATCTAAAGATTCATTTTGAAAGTGCTTGAATACTAAGAACTGCTTTTCTTAACATCCAAAGTACCTTCACACCGCTTTTGTAATTCTTCCCACAATTGTTGAGAAGTCCTGAATTGTTTAAAGCTATGATAAATTTCTTTAGGAAGAGACATAGAAATACTATCCATTGCCTTCTTTTCCCTATCAAACAATAATTTTTCTTCTGTGGTTAACGCGGATACTGATTTAGGAACATCATCCTTTCCCATCCAAGTATATGTCGGATGTGTATAGCCTTCCAAGATTGGAATCCATAAACTTGTATCAGTAAAAGATACGAACTGATCAAACCAATCTTTTCAGTTAGAATAATCTGCAAGACTTAACAATTTGGGTGGTTTCTGAGATGTACCAATCTCATTATCGTAATTTAACATATTAGTCACTTGCACCATATTAGCCATTTTCAGAAAAAATGTCCAAGTGTTGAACAAAAACTCCCCTTAGGCGAAGATAATAAGTTCGCTTCACAGCCAAACAAGCGAATTTGATATCAAACGAACTTGATAAGTTCACTTACCCAAGAAAATCTGGTAAGTTCGCTTACTGATTAAGTTCGTCTAAACTGAGAGAAGCGAACTTAATAAGTTCGCTTGCTAAGTTCGCCTGCAACAAATTTCAGCAAGTTCGCTTACTGCAGCTGAAACAAACTCAGCAAGAACTTTAACCCAAACACGAACAAACATCACCAAAAATCATCATTTCTCACAGATTATAAGGAATTTGAAGAAATTGGACCATAGGATTTAGTATTTTATGAGTTAGAACACTTCTATCGGATTAATTTCACGAAAATGAACTTCAAATCCATGAATTCAGTAGTAAAATCAGTTTCAAGAACTTGAAAACTCCATGGATACAAAAACTTCAAAAATGATCAATTTCTTGTCAAATTGTACACAAAAACGTCTCTAATCGCCAAGGATCAAACAAAAATCACGAGCAAAAGCTCTGATACCACTTGTAGGTCCACATGACTCATCTCAGATCGATCTCATGACAGGACGTCTCATTAACACGGAGTGCAGAATCCTACCGTATTAACGTTCGTATATCAATTGACAATAGACACAACAGGTAAATAAACTTCTCCTTTTATATCATCAAACACATAGAGTTTACAGATTATCTCTCTGCTCTCACTTGTCTGTTCGTACTTAACAGATTCTGTAAACTCTCTATTTATAAAGACACGCTCTGCAATAGGCGAACTTAACAAGTTCGCTTCAAAGATCCTTAGGCGAAGTTAACAAGTTCGCCTCTAATAGACTAGGCGAACTTATAAAGTTCGCCTCTAGCAAAACTTGATCTAATACTTAGACAAAATTTAAACAATTACATAAAAACATAAAGACAATAAGACCTAAACTATTACAAAGCTTTTGTCATACAATCTATGTCCTAACAAGTGGTTCTTCTGATAGTGACTCTACAAATTCTGGGAGTGTACATGAAAATGAAGAGTCAGTGCCTCAGATGAGTGAGCCAAAGTTTTCAAATGAAGAGTTACTGAATGATGGAGCTGCTGGAAAGGTTACAGAAAAGATCGCAGAGATGTTAGCTGAAGGAAATGCATACATGGAAGATTCTAAGCAGGTAAAACAGGTTGATTCTTGTTTAAAATGCATTGATTTTGAATTCAAAATTACGAGATTGTGTGATGATAACACAAATATCATCTGTGACATGAAAGCAATGTACACATCAAACCAAACTTTGAAGGATAATGAAACAGTTTTGAAATCTAAAATTGAATCTCTAAAAGATGATATTAAAGTTTTGCAAACCAAAGTAAATGAACAAGAATTTCTTCTTGATGTGTCATACTCTGAGTATGGAAAGAAAATTAACGAACTTTCTGTGTCACAGACAGAGGTAACAAAATTGTTACACAAACTTGAGGGTTATAAGAATTCCAGTTTCTTGTTGGAATATTATAATGATAAAGCTTGGGGTGAAAAGGTTATTGGTGGGGTTGGTTCTTGTCCTTCTTTTGATGATACAGAGATTGGGGGTGGTGTTGGTTATTGTCCACCATTTAATGCATATTACACCCCATGCTTGATTGAAGAAGTTTTGGTTGAAGATTTGGAACCAAAAACTGTGTTGAACATCAATCCTGTTACTGGTAATGACATGGTAGATGATGATTCAACTGGTGATGATGTGTTTGATTCAGAAAAAGTAAAAGGCATAGTGAAAGAGTGTAAGTATGTGGAACCCATTGTGATGAAAACAGTGACAAGAGACATGTGCATTCTAACTGAACCAGATGATGTGAGTGAACAACCAAAACCTAAATCTACTTTTAAACCAGTTAAACCGTTTGTAAGTGGTGGTTTTTGTAGGTCCTCATGGCACTTCTAAGGATCGTTCTCGTGATAAGACGTGTCGTTAACTCGAAGTGCGGAATCCAACGAATCAACGATTGCATACACAAAAGACTATACAGACAATCAAGTAAATAACATTCACACTTGTATTCCAATTCTCAATAGAGTTTACAGACTCAATCGTTCAACTCTATTCGTTTTCTGATTCTCTACTCAAAACTGACTCTATAAACACTATTTATAGACATCTGACCTGCATTAGGCGAACTTAACAAGTTTGCCTCTAACAGACTACGCGAACTTAACAAGTTCGCCTCAGATAGACTTAAGCGAACTTAACAAGTTCGCCTCTGTTAGACTAGGCGAACTTAACAAGTTCGCCTCTAGCATAACTTGCATAAACACTTAGAACATTTACATTACAAAAACATAAAGACATTAGATCTAAACTATTACAAAGCTTTTGTCATTACAAACTATGTCCTAACAGTTTTGATTCACAAGAGACAACACAAGATTGAGAATATCTCAACTCTTGATTTTTGTAAAAAGAAACTTGAGGAGGAAACTCATAAGGTTTTTCATTCTTCAAACACTATTTCTTAGTGTTCATCATCAACTTCATTCAAGGTTCATAAAGAAAAGTATCTTCGTGTCTACAAGGAAAAACGTTCGTGTTTTCATTGTGGTACTGTTGGTCATATCTTCAAAGATTGTCCAAATAAGAACTTGGGGAAGCGTCTTGAGAATTCAAAGTTGGCACGTCCTTATGTGAATCCATCAGCAAAATCTGTAAGTAAGAATGTGGATAGTGGTGTAAAAAAGCCAGGTGTTCAGACTGCTTCTGATTCTTTGAAAGTTGTGAAGAAGGTTGAGTCATTTGATGAGTCTACCTAACCAAAAGAAAAATTGTCTAGACCACAAAGACGTCGAAGAAATAAACATTTAAGAAAACTTCTCTGTCACACCCCCAAATTCCATGAACGGAGTTTTACCGTTTGGAAGGTGACACACCAGGATCTCAGTCATTAGTTACATCAAACGACATTATATGGCACTCAAATTGAAATATTATAAAAGTTCAGAGTAAATGCGGAAGCGTTTAAACAAGAGATTAAATGCGTACAACAACGCGCCCAAATCTAACAATAATGGAAACATAATAAGTGTTCAGTAGATTGACAATTATTGAATACACCATGTTAACACCATGCATGTCCTAACGTGCACCTGTGCCTTAGCTAAACGTCCTGAGAAAATATGTAAGGAAAGTGTCAACACAAGGTTGGTGAGTTCACAGGTTTCAATTTATAGAAGCGTTTAACACATTAATGTACATTCAATATATAAATCAATAGGTAGCTAACCCATAAACATGTTAACTAATACGCTCGCAACCGACAGCTGACTGTTTATATGCCTCCCACCATCATGGTGCATGTTTAGGTTAACATTGCACCCGTTCGACCTCCAAGCGAGTTAGCGCGACTAACGCAGGTAAGGTTTGTCAAACCCAGCAGTACTACTCAAATTACCTCGCTATGTTCATATTAACGGTCCGATGTGAGGACTTAAAGGATAATGTACACGCATAGTCATACAAGTGATATCATATATTAATTACAAGAATCAAAAAGCATTTACGACATGTTTTCTCCCCAGTTTAAAAACAGTAAAAAGGGGCCGTGAAAACTCACCTGTGTTGCGTAGTAGGTAGTCTCACAAAAGTATGAGATTTGAAATCTCAAGTTTTAGCCTGCACGGCTTACGTATGCCTTATAATTATAAACACATAAGTTAGGGATGAATGGGATTTGTGACGACGACACCGAAGTTAGAACGTCTTAACGCATTCTAAGGATTTAAGAGTAGACGAACGTGTCTACGGAATTCTATATTTTAATAATATAATTAAGATCGAAGTGTTACGTGTCGTACATTAATAAAGAATAATAAATTGGTACGTTTGATTGTTTACAAAATTTAGAAAAATAATATAATTTAATATATTATTTTTAGGTTCGTAGAATTAAACAAAAAATCATTTGTGTGGAAAAATAATAAATATATTATTTTTAATCGAATGTCTAAACGTGGGTAAATAATATTACAATCATATTATTAATTAGTTTAAAACGTCACACGAGATAATTAAACGAGTCAAAATAATATAATTTATATATTATTTTATAGCATGAGTCACGGGTTGAAAATAATATAAACATCTTATTTTATACGAAGTTAGGGTTTGAAAATAATATAAATATATATTTTTTAAAAGTGGAAAATAATAATAGAATAGGTTATAAAACCAAACCCGAGCCTACGGGTGGTTTCCGGGGTTGAAACAATTTAATATCATATTATAATGATAAGGGAAAAGGTTTTATATAAAAATAATGCTTAAAAATGGCTAGAAAAATAAAAAACAATTGGTGGGGTTCGAACCCGGGTTTCACCCACACCAACACAACACTTTAACCACTCCACCCGCTAGGGCAATCGCAACAAGCTTAGGACCCGAATGGTTTTAAAAACAAGTTCCAGAGAATCCCTCTCCCATAACCATTCGCGATCGGTCAAAGCCAAAACCCACCGATTCGATCGCGATTTCACAAGGTGACCTGGGGGTTTTGATAATCGAATTATAACGAATCTATGCGTGAGTTTAATTGCAAAATCGTTGAATATAAAACCGTTAATTACCCGAATTAAATCCCGAAACCCTATATTATAAACCACAAATCAAAATGGTCGAATTCGATGGTATTAACAGCTGAATTCATGGGGCTTTTACAGAGTGATGTATTGCGAATCTAACCATATAAGTTACTTGGATTGAAATCGTGTGTAGATTAGGATTCGATTAAACCCAGATCACGATGAACCCTAGAATCAATTCGGGTTCAATTTGATGATATGAGTCTTGGATTTCATATGGCTTTCAATCCAGGCATTGAGACGACACTAAGGGTGTGTTCAATTTTATTATTTGATATCGGATTGATAGCGTTCGACTAAAACGAAATCCGTATGAACCCTAGGTTTCGATTGAGTTAAATCCGATAATATGAACCCCAATTCGGTTAGGGTTATTGCTTCATAGACTGAAACGAAAGTGATGATGTAAGAATTTACCAGAATGTGATTCGGATTGATAGCGTCCGACTAAAACGGGTGTCGTCGGCAACGGGGTTGATCTCCGACGATTCCCACAGCTTCTCCGGTCAAATTGTCGTGCGTAACAGTTTCAGGGAGTAGTGATTTAGGTGAGAGTGAATTCGATTTGTGAATACAATACTCAAATTCATCGAATTTGATAAAGGGGGCGACGGTTTTGACGTTTACGACTTGATTAACCATAATTCAATTTAATTCTTGTGTAATGATAGTGTTAATTGCTCAATGATGGTCGATTAATGGCTATAACGTGCATATCGGTTACGGATTTCAGTAGAAACGATCGTGAAGCTTGACTTTGAATTGGGGTTTGCGATTTTGACTTTCAAAAGTCAACTAAGGATAAAACAAACCGAATTTTGACTTTGCTTAGTCAACAAATAGGGTTTACTTTAATTACAGGTTTGGTCCTTGCTGTTTGAATTTAGATGTTGACGGGATTAGACCCTGAGGTTAGATTTTGTAAAATAAGTTAAGATTTAACTAGATTTAGCTAACGGGGTTAAGTTTTTAACAGAATATTTAACGGGATTGTTAACGGAGTTAACATGAAAAGTCGGATTGTCACATCATCCCCTAGTTGAAAGAATTTTCGTCCCGAAAATTAAAAAAAATAAAAAATAAATTTTTCCGAGGATTTCACATCATCCCCTAGTTGAAAGAATTTTCGTCCCGAAAATTAAAATAGTAGCTTAAGAGTTTGAAGTGGATTGCTTGAACAGATGAGGGTAGTTGCGCATCATCTGGTCCTCACGCTCCGAAGTGAATTCCGGTCCGCGTTTCGAGTTCCAACGGACTCTAACAATAGGGATTTTACTACGTTTCAATGTTTTGATTTCCCTATCCATGACTTCTACCGGTTCTTCAACGAACCGTAGTTGTTCATCAATATGCAGCTCCTCAAGAGGAATCACAAGTGACTCGTCTGCTAGACATTTCTTCAAGTTTGAGACGTGAAAGACGTTGTGTACACCACTAAGTCCTTCAGGTAGGTCCAGTTGATTCGCTACTGGGCCAATTCTCTTCACTATCTTGAAAGGTCAAACATAACGGGGTTCAGTTTGCCTCGCTTCCCGAAGCGAATGACACCTTTCCAAGGTGAGACTTTGAGTAAGACCATGTCACCTATTTGAAACTCTAAGGGTTTACGACGCTTGTCGGCATAGCTCTTTTGACGATCACGAGCTGCCGCCATACGGTTCCTAATTTGAACGATTTTCTCAGAAGTTTCAAGTACTAGTTCAGGAGCTGTAAGTTGACTATCCCCAACCTCGGCCCAACAAATAGGAAAACGGCATTTCCATCCATATAGTGCTTCAAATGGAGCTGCCTTGATGCTAGTGTGATAACTGTTGTTGTAGGAGAACTCCACCAACGGTAGGTGAGACTCCCAAGTGTTACCGAAATCAATCACACAAGCTCGTAGCATGTCCTCCAAAGTTTGAATAGTATGCTCCGTTTGGCCATCAGTTTAAGGATGGTATGCTGTTCTCATATCTAGACGCGTGCCTAAAGCTTTATGTAACGATTGCCAGAAACGAGAGGTGAATCGTGCATCACGATCCGAAATGATAGAGATTGGCACCCCAGTCGAGATACTACTTCTTTCAAATAAATACGAGTAAGCTTGTCCATTTTGTCGGTTTCCTTTATTGCTAAGAAGTGAGCGGACTTTGTTAACCGGTCAACGATTAACCAAATGGTATCACATCCGGTAGGAGTTCATGGTAATTTTGTGATAAAGTCCATGGATATTTGTTCCCATTTCAACATGGGAATTTCTGGTTGCTGGAGTAGACCAGAAGGCTTTTGATATTCAAATTTGACCTTCGCGCAAGTCAGGCACTTGCTCACATAGGTGGCTATATCGGCCTTCATCTTTAACCACCAATACAGCACCTTTAAGTCGTGATACATTTTGTCAGAACCTAGATGAATAGAGTATCGGGATTTGTGCGCCTCATCCATGACTAGTTCCCTTAAGTTCCCATACATAGGAATCCAAATTCGCTCTGCGAAGTAGCGAATACCGTCAGACTTGACCTCGAGTTGTGCTTCCATACCGCGTGTACCTTCCAATGTTATATTTTCCTCTTTCAGGGCTTCAAGTTGAGCACTACGGATTTTGTCAGGTAATCCAGTTGCGAGGATTGAGGCGATACGTTTGTTTCTTGCTTATGCTTCTTTTAAGGGTTTCAAAGTTTTTCAATTGGACGTCAAGAGTGCTTTTCTGTATGGAATGGTAAAGGAAGAGGTATATGTGAAACAACCGCCTGGTTTTGAAGATCCCAAGTTTCCTGAAAAGGTGTTTAAATTGGATAAAGCATTATATGGTCTTCATCACGCTCCTCGTGCATGGTACAAAACTCTGTCGGTGCATTTACTTGAGAATGGGTTTGAGCATGGTTAAATTGATTCTACCCTTTTCATCAAAAAAGCAGAGGGAGATTTATTACTTGTTCAAATCTATGTTGATGACATAATTTTTGGATCGACGAATGTTGATCTATGTAAAGACTTTGAAAGAATGATGAAGTTGAAATTCGAGATGAGCAGCATGGGAGAATTATAGTTCTTTTTGGGTCTTCAGGTTGATCAAAAGGAGGATGGTTTTTATATTCATCAAACAAAGTATGTTGCTGATATTCTCAAGAAGTTTGATATGGAAAATGCTTCAGATTTCAACACTCCAATTCCAGTTAATCACAAACTAGACTCTGGCCTGAAAAGGAAAGAGGTGGATTGTCGATTATACAGAGGAATGATCGGGTCTTTAATGTATCTGATAGCGTCACGTCCAGATATTATTTCGCTGTATGCTTGTGTTCGAGATTTCAGTCTAAGCCGAAAGAATCTCATTTGATTGTTGTAATGCGGATTTTTAGATACTTAAAGGGTAAACCAAGGTTGGGATTATGGTATCTAATTAATTCTGACTTTGATTTTAAAGCTTTTACAGATTCAGATTATGGAGGTTGCTGTCTGGACAGAAAAATCAACATCCGGTGGTTGTCAATTTCCAGGGAATAGACTTGTGTCCTGGCAATGCAAAAAGCAAACCTCAGTTGCAATTTCAACATGTGAGGCAGAATATATTGCAGCAGCTAGTTGTTGTTCCCAAATCCTATGGATTCAACAGCAGTTGTGGGATTATGGTTAGAACTTTACAGGGACACCGATGATGGTTGACAACACTGCCACCATGTCGATCACAACAAATCCTGTGAAATATTAAAAAACAAAGCACATAGAGATTTGACATCATTTTATTAATGATTGTGCAGAGAAGAAGCTGATTGAGTTGGTGAAAGTTCAAACGGATGACAATTTTGCTGACTTATTTACCAAAGCATTCGATCGTTCACGGTTTGAATTTCTTACTCAAATGATTGGTATGCTTAATCCAACATGACAAAGGTTTTTCAAAAGGTTTTTCATGGAAGTTTTTCTATAGTGTTATAGATTATTTAAAAGTAAATAGTTTTATGCTTTATTTTCTAGCTAGTTTTCTTGCTTTCTGAAAAAATACTCAAACAAATTTGGAATAGATAAAATCGGCACTGCTTGAAGTTAGAGAAGAAATGACAGGTGATCACATATTCATGACCATAGATTGACTACCTGGTGTCTGTATTTATGATTGTGCTTACTTGATTTGATCTAAAATTCTAAAGTCTGCATAAACAGGAAATGATAGCTTCATGACTGCATGACATTTTATATATAATCTCTTAGTTTGGATATTTGCATGTGATTTGAATTGTCAGTAGGCAAGAAGCGTTTTTAGTCCATTAGTAATGTGAAAACATAATGATCTATGTTACAATTGTGATTTGAACCCATGGTATGCCGGGTGTGTGTGTTAAAAGATCATTATTAGATAAAGAATATGAGACTTTAAGTATTTCATGAGAACAGTATCGGACTATATTGATTAGCACAATGTTTCAGTTCATTTTACTGCCCATGTCCCGAAAAGCATGCAATGTGAAGTTGGACTAAGATATGTCTCTGACAACTTGTTGGAACATATATTCACCCTTGGATCAATTATCTTGATTCCATTGAATATAGCCATATAATAGTTGGATCACATTACCCAGTATCATTGATTCAACCGATTCCTTGATCATTCTTCTATTAATACGAATCATGATAATTCATTCAAAACCAAGCTATATGAATCATTCGATTCTGAATCATTCTAATTCAATGTATCGTTCGGGATCTGATTTCATTGATGTGCTAATTGAGATAGTCTCATCCTAGAGATTGATCTAAACTTTGCATAAGTCTCAATATGTCATATTTGGGGGGTATACATTGTGTTCACATAAATGGTACTAACTCACAAGAACGTGGGATAAAAACACTTGTAGTTTCAAATTTTATAATGCTGAAAATTTGAATTGACATGTAGTATATTGAAAATTCGGTATGAATAAGTTAGAATGTCATGATCTGATCTTGTTTACTTTAAATTTTATCGCGTATCATTTCATAAATTTCTGAAAAGAAAAAGGTCAATATTCAAAGACCATGAAAAAGAAAGATGTGATATATGTGGGCTGTTAGTGTTTGAATAAAAATCTCAAAAGATTTAATAGTTTCTGAAAACATGATGTGTTAGATCTGAGAAATTGTTTACTGAAATATGATAAAATGATGCACAAATTGTTTGTTTGCTGAGACAAGTATCTGTGACTATGCAGAATGCCGTAGGTCAACCATTAGATCTGCTAGAGATTTTATATTCATAATGGGTATGTGATACATCAAAGATACTGATATGATCTTCTTACTCGCAGTGTTTCGATCAAAAATATGTGATTCTGTATGTATAGAGAAAAACCAAAAAGATTTTATTTTTAGATGTTTCTAGATCTACTGCATTAATTCTTTAAGAAAAATTTCAAAAAGATTTTAGTGTGTTTTAGCTTAAATGTTTGAAAAATCAAAAAATATGTTCTTTACTTGTTCTTTTAGTTTTTCAAGGAAAAAAATCAAAAAGATTTTGTTTTAATCTTCCATGAAAAATTCTTATAATTTTGGATTAAGTTGTGTACATGTTGGCATAGGGAAAAAATTAAAAAAATTTTGCTAAGTTTTGGCAAAGGCGAACTTGCTATGTTCGCTTATTATGTTCGCTTGTGGTAGCGAACTTGTTAAGTTCGCTTAGCCTGGCGAACTTAACCTGATGCGTATATAAAGGTTTAGGCGAACTTGACCATTCACTTGTTGATTTTCACTTGTGCGAACTCATTGAGTGAACATACCTGTTCTGATTATTACTCATCGATTTTTGAATTCGTGAAACTAAAAGTGATTAACTATTCTTGTTTCTTAATCAAAATCAAGTTGCGAATTTGTAACATCCTGAAAATAGTAAATAAGTAAATAATAATACGATAGAGATTTAAACGTCATAAAACGAAATAAGAACGGATGGGCTTGGGCTCGGCTCCAATGGGCCGAGGGAAGCCCACGTATAAAAGGGGCAAGGCAGCCCACTAGCTCATTTCACCTTCATTTTTCACCATCTTAGAGAGAGAAAGGGAGCTCGGGTCTAGAGAGAGAAAGTCGACGGATCGTCACGAGATTAGAGGAGCACGTTACAGCTGAGCTCGTGAGCAAAACCTCCGAATCAGAACTTCAATCCAGGTAATGATTCGACCATAATCTGAGTTTTTGTTCACTTTGGGGTTTCTCGAGTTTTAGCTAAATAGATGATGTTTTTACGGATGAAACTTGATAATAAGCTTAGAAATGGCATCTAGAATGGAAACCGCACATTTTGATCAAAGAAAATTGTAAGATTAGCATGATCGGATTAACATGCATGAATTCTGAAATTTTGGTCCATGAACCAGGTACTGCGTACTTACCAAGTGCGCAGGAAGGAATTCCTGCGTACTTACCAAGTACGCAGGAGGAAATCCCTGCGTACTTACCAAGTACGCAGGAGGAAGACTCCTGCGCACTTGCCAAGTGCGCATGAGCAAGTCCCTGCGCACTTACTAAGTGCGCAGGCAGCAGACAGCAGGTTGGTTAAGTAAAGTCAGTAAGTTAAGAATGATTAAACCATTAGAGTCGGGGTTGGGTCTAATGTGTATTTAACTACCTAATCCAGATCGAAAGTGACGCTGTTGGACCTTCGTTTAGGACAACCTAGAGTAGCTCATCAGGTGAGTTCTATGTGCCCCCTTCTATGTTATGTGCAAATAATTTATAAATGTTTTGGGGCTGAAGTGTATACACTAAATGAATAAATGTTATAAATGTCAATGTGATCATACGTATATATATATGTATATAAATACTTATATATGAAAATGAATTATGAATAAAGAATGAAGCGTATGACTATAAAGAATGAATGAAAGAAGGACATAACGTAAAAGAATGAAATCTTGCTTTATATTACATATATATTGCATGTTATGAATGAATGTAAACGTTATAAACCCTTCTATGACAACGGCTACTTCGGTAGACGGACGACCACGTGATTATTTTGCAACCGGGACAAAAACGTTCCTTCGCAAGCTAGGACGTATTAAAAGGTATAAATGGACGGTCGAAGCAAATGCCTTAACTAATGTAGAACGGTTGCATACATAATGGTCACGTGGGAAACGGATGCCCTAGGGCAGACGGACAAAAATGACGGACTACGACGGTAGGACGGTAAAGAGCGGACGGACAAAGGTTGCCGGACGGATTTAATGATATGACAGACGGTTTTCTAGAGCCGGACGGTAATGAAACGGACTACAACGGTTGTTCTGACTGCGATGTCTTCATGACATTCACGACAAGTATGATGGGTTGATCTCCCTTAAGATTATGGCCAATAAGTGTTCTCTCAAAGAAAGTATGTATGTACTTATGTATATACCCCCAATGAATGTTATGTGATAAAATAAAGTAAGGAATATTTAAAGGTACGAATATACATATACATGTTATATTCATGAAAAAGATAAGTATTAATTATGAATGTCTTTAAACTAGAACTCACCAGCGTTAGCTGACTTTTAGTATACATTTCAGGTAAGGGAAGAAAGGGTCGTGCGATGGCGTGAAGGTTACCCGGCACAAGACTGACATCCCACTTTTGTTTGTTAAGAATATGTTATGTTTTATTTGTAAAGACTTCCGCTGTTATGATCATGTAATTGAATGATGAATGTTTTAATTTAAGTTCAGTATTTATGACTATGTTTATGAGTAAACCCAACAAGTGAGGTTACCCGGGAAAGGGGCCTTACAAGTTGGTATCAGAGCAATAGTTTGAGAGATTCAGACATCCCTAAATGTCTGGACTCAAACTGATTATGGGACCAACGCACGGATGTCAGTCATGGGTAACCAACGCCAACGCCAGCACAGTAAGTAAGTACTAAGGTTAATACATTTGGATAAGAATAGATACTCAAACCTAGAACCAATAGATGTCAATGTCATGACCAATTTGAAGAGCTTGAAACCCGAAAAGCAATGTAAATTTCTAATCACAAACCGGTCACTGTAATTAAAAAATTTACCTTGTTCGTACTGTTTCAAGACTATGATCTGAGAGAATGACATTGATGTATTCCCTTTATGACCATCAGAAAAACTAGGAACTATGGCCGGAGGAAGAAGAACTGGACGCCAAGGCGGTCGCACTGGCCGAGTGGTAGACCTCCATTGAATCGAAGAAGTGAAGAGGAAGAGAGTGTGCACGCAGAACACACTGAGAGTGTGCACGAAACTAATGTGACCCCAACTGGGGACGGCAATCAAGGGCCTATACAGTTGAAACCCGAGGTTAGGGATGCTATTGCCCGCGAGGTTGTGCTTACTCTGAAGAACATATTGCCTGACCTATTATCTGAGGCACTAAAGAAAAGCAAAGAAGAGGATGAAGGGAACAATGAAGAGAAAATTTATGACAGTGACGGGGATGAAGTAAAAGTGGCATCAAGCAATCGTGGGTGTACTTACAAAGGTTTCAAGGACGGAGACCCACCTAAGTTTGATGGAACCAAGGATTCGGTGGCTACTTTCGAATGGATTGAGAGAATGAACGCTGTAATCAACATCAGCGAGTGCCGACCGGACCAGGCGGTTAAATATGTTGCTCATTCTTTCACCAATGAGGCACTAGGTTGGTGGAGAAACATTCAAAGAACAAAGTCGCCAAATGCTATTGCCAGAATGACATGGGAAGACCTGAAGAAACTCATAATCCAAAAGTTCTGCCCACAGAACAAGATTGATCGCGTGGAGAACGAGTTCCTAAACTTCAAAGCTGGCGACAAGACTCATCGTCAATATACTTCAAGGTTCAACTAGCTGGCCCAACTGGTACCACACTTGGTGGAAACCAAAGAACGTATGATCAAATACTATGTCAAGGGTCTGCCGTAAAGGGTCCGTGTCCACGTAAAAGCCAACCTACCCTCGACCTTTGAGTCGGTAGTCAACCTGTCTGGAATCGTTTACGACGATTATGCCAATGAGGACCCGACACCTGTGACACAAAAGAGAAAGTGGGAGAATCCGTCTAGAGGCACCGGAAGAGGGAATGAAACAACTGAAATTAAGAAAACGAGGTTGGACGGATATGAAACGTGCAAGAAATGTGGAAAGCAACATATTGGCGAGTGTCAAATCGGCACCACCGTGTGTTATAAGTGCGGGAGGCCGGGGCACTACTCCCGAGATTGTTGGAAGGACGCCAAATGTCAAGTATGTGGATTGTTTAGACATCTGACAAAGAATTGCAGGAAGGCCGGCCAATCTGGTTCGGGAAAGGAGAAGGAAAAGGAACAACAAAAGGCAAGGACTCGGGCCTATGCCTTAACTGAGGAAGAAGCAAGGGGAAACCCTGATGTCGTGTCAGGTACGTTCCTAGTTAATGATGAACATGCTGCTATTTTATTTGACTCTGGTGCTAGTAAAATTTTTATATCCAATGCATTTAGTCGTAAACTAGATTGCACTATCAACACCATAGTAAAGGCCTTTAGCGTACAAACTGCCGTTGGTAAAAATTCGGCAGTATTCCAAGTAACAGAGGACTGCATAATAGAAATAGAGGGACATAAGTTTCCTTCTAGATTATTCCTTCTCACCTTAGGAGGATTCGATATAGTATTGGGGATGGATTGGCTAGCTGCCAACGAAGCTCAAATCATATGTAAACGTAAGAGGATACACCTCAAGACTCCAAGCGGCAGTCCAATTACGGTTTATGGGGATTGGAATTGCACGATGCCGAACGTCATCTCGATGATGAAGGCCGAAAGTTACATGAGGCGCGGTTGCGAAGCTTATCTGGCATATATTACTGACGATAGAATGAAAACGAAAGAACTCAAGGATGTACCCGTGGTGTGCAGCTTTCCGGAAGTATTCCCTGAGGATCTACCTGGGTTGCCACCCGATCGGGAAATAGAATTTCAGATTGACTTACTGCCAGGAGCTGAGCCCGTTGCCAAAGCCCCCTACCGATTGGCTCCGTCAGAAATGAAAGAATTGATGTCTCAACTACAGGAATTAACAGAAAAAGGATTTATTAGACCGAGCATTTCACCATGGGGCGCTCCGGTACTATTCGTAAAGAAGAAAGACGGCAGCATGCGCATGTGCATTGACTACCGTGAATTGAACAAGAGGACAGTAAAGAACAAATACAAATTGGCTAGAATAGACGATCTCTTTGATCAACTGCAAGGTGCAAGTTGGTTTTCAAAGATCGATCTTTGGTCGGGTTATCACCAGTTGAAGGTGAGACAAGAAGATGTACCAAAGACCGCGTTACGGGCATTACGAGTTTTTAGTGATGTCATTCGGGTTGACCAACGCACCAGCAGCTTTTATGGACTTGATGAATAGAGTATGTCGGCCGATGTTGGATCGCTCAGTGATAATTTTCATTGACGACATACTAGTTTATTCGAAGAACTAGGGTGATCACCACCGTCACCTAAGAGAGGTCTTGGAAGTGTTAAAGCAGGAAAGGTTGTATGAAAATTTCTCCAAATGCGTGTTCTGGCTTAGGGAAGTCCAATTCCTAGGTCATGTGATAAACACAAAAGGCATCATGGTAGATCCTGCAAAGATCAAGATAGTAAAGGAATGGAACGTTCCAAAGACACCAACAGAGATACGAAGTTTCCTGGGTTTGGCAGGCTACTATCGAAGGTTCATTCAAGATTTCTCAAGAATAGCCTCGCCACTATCTAAATTGACATGTAAGGAAGTAAAATATGAATGGGGTCAAACCCAAAACAACGCGTTTGAGGAACTTAAGGCACGATTAACCCAATCTCCAGTCTTAACACTACCTGAGGGAAATGAAGACTTGGTAGTCTACTCTGATGCTTCGGGGCAAGGTTTAGGGTGCGTACTTATGCAACGAGGAAAGGTAATTGCGTATGCATCGCGGCAACTAAAGATTCACGAGGTTAACTACCCAACTCATGATCTAGAATTAGCAGCAGTAGTTTTCGCGTTGAAGATATGGAGGCACTATCTGTATGGAGTTAAATGCACCATCTACTCCGATCACAAAAGCCTGAAGTACTTTTTCGAACAAAAGGAATTAAACATGAGGCAAAGGAGGTGGTTAGAGTTACTGAAAGACTACGACTGTGAGATATTGTACCATCCGGGTAAGGCAAACGTAGTGGCCGACGCTTTAAGTAGAAAGGAAGAATCGACACCTATCCGAATCAAAGCGTGTCAGCTAATTATAACGCCAGATTTGATGGGTGAAATATCAAAGGCACAAGATGAAGCACTGTTAGAAAGAAATGTGAAACGGGAAAGAATAGTAGGACAACAAGGGAACTTAAGTGCAAATACATATGGTGTACGAACCAGGTTTGGCCGGATGTGGATACCTAAGATTGGCGAGCTTAGAGCCAAAATACTCGATGAGGCCCATAAGTCTCGTTATTCTATCCACCCCGGGACAAACAAAATGTATCAAGACTTGAAGAAAGAGTACTGGTGGCCTAGCATGAAGAATGATGTGACTGAATACATGAACAAGTGCTTAACGTGTTCACTAGTTAAGGCCGAGCACCAGAAACCATGCGGTAAAATGCAACCCTTACCAATACCAGAATGGAAGTGGGAGGAGATCACGATGGACTTCATTACCAAGCTACCGCGAACAGCAAAAGGTAATGATACCATTTGGGTGATCGTCGACCGCTTGACGAAAAGTGCTCACTTCTTGCCAATACGTGAGACTTCTTCATCAGAAAGACTAGCAGAAATTTTTATCAAAGAAATTGTGAGCAGACATGGTATGCCGCTGTCGATTGTGTCTGACAGGGATACTAGATTCACGTCAAGGTTTTGGAAGAAATTCAATGAAGCGATGGGCACTAGATTGAACATCAGCACCGCTTACCACCCTCAGACCGATGGTCAATCCGAAAGAACCATTCAGACCTTGGAGGACATGCTCCGGGCCTGTATCATTGACTTTGGTGGGAGCTGGGACAACCATCTACCATGAGCAGAATTTTCATATAACAATAGCTACCACACAACTATTGGCATGCCGCCATTTGAAATGTTGTATGGGAGGAAATGTAGGACCCCGGTTTGTTGGGGGGAGATTGGACAGAAGGATTTTGCAAGTCTCGAAGTGGTCAAAGCTACTTCCGAGAAATTTGATCAAATCAAGGCTCGGATGAAAGCCGCAAAGGACAGACAGAAATCATACGCGGACAAGCGAAGAAGGGATTTAGAGTTTCGGGTAGGGGACATGGTACTGTTAAATGTATCACCTTGGAAAGGAATCATCCCATTCAGAAAGCGTGGCAAACTAAGTCCAAGGTTTGTCGGACCTTTCAAGATTCTAGCAAGAGTGGGTCAAGTTGCTTACAGACTAGACCTTCCCGTCGAGCATAGGGGAATACACCCTACGTTCCACGTGTCGCACTTACGCAAGTGCCTAGCTGACGACACAGCTCACATACCTTACGACGAGATCGAGGTGGATAACAGTTTAAATTATGTAGAGGAACCGATTGCCATTCTTGACCGAGCTGAAAAATGACTACGCAATAAGTCGATACCTTTAGTCAAAATACAATGGAAGCATAGAAAAGGGTCAGAAGCTACATGGGAAAAAGAAGACGAGATGAGGGGACTATTCCCTCAATTGTTTAACGTGTAAACAGTTTCGAGGACGAAACCTCTCTAAGGAGGGTAGACTTGTAACATCCCGAAAATAGTAAATAAGTAAATAATAATACGATAGAGATTTAAACGTCATAAAACGAAATAAGAACGGATGGGCTTGGGCTCGGCTCCAATGGGCCGAGGGAAGCCCAGGTATAAAGGGGCAAGGCAGCCCACTAGCTCATTTCACCTTCATTTTTCACCATCTTAGAGAGAGAAAGGGAGCTCGAGTCTAGAGAGAGAAAGTCGACGGATTGTCACGAGATTAGAGGAGCACGTTACAACTGAGCTCGTGAGCAAAACCTCCGAATCAGAACTTCAATCCAGATAATGATTCGACCAAAATCTGAGTTTTTGTTCACTTTGGGGTTTCTCGAGTTTTAGCTAAATAGATGATGTTTTTACGGATGAAACTTGATAATAAGCTTAGAAATGGCATCTAGAATGGAAACCGCACATTTTGATCAAAGAAAATTGTAAGATTAGCATGATCGGATTAACATGCATGAATTCCAAAATTTTGGTCCATGAACCAGGTACTGCGTACTTACCAAGTGCGCAGGAAGGAATTCCTGCGTACTTACCAAGTACGCAGGAGGAAGTCCCTGCGTACTTACCAAGTACGCAGGAGGAAGACTCCTGCGCACTTGCCAAGTGTGCATGAGCAAGTCCCTGCACACTTACTAAGTGCGCAGGCAGCAGACAGCAGGTTGGTTAAGTAAAGTCAGTAAGTTAAGAATGATTAAACCATTAGAGTCGGGGTTGGGTCGAATGTGTATTTAACTACCTAATCCAGATCGAAAGTGACGCTGTTGGACCTTCGTTTAGGACAACCTAGAGTAGCTCATCAGGTGAGTTCTATGTGCCCCCTTCTATGTTATGTGCAAATGATTTATAAATGTTTTGGGGCTGAAGTGTATACACTAAATGAATAAATGTTATAAATGTCAATGTGATCATACGTATATATATATATGTATATAAATACTTATATATGAAAATGAATTATGAATAAAGAATGAAGCGTATGACTATAAAGAATGAATGAAAGAAGGACATAACGTAAAAGAATGAAATCTTGCTTTATATTACATATATATTGCATGTTATGAATGAATGTAAACGTTATAAACCCTTCTATGACAACGGCTACTTCGGTAGATGGACGACCACGTGATTATTTTGCAACCGGGACAAAAACGTTCCTTCGCAAGCTAGGACGTATGAAAAGGTATAAATGGACGGTCGAAGCAAATGCCTTAACTAATGTAGAACGGTTGCATACATAATGGTCACGTGGGAAACGGATGCCCTAGGGCAGACGGACAAAAATGACGGACTACGACGGTAGGACGGTAAAGAGCGGACGATCAAAGGTTGCCGGACGGATTTAATGATATGACAGACGGTTTTCTAGAGCCGGACGGTAATGAAACGGACTACAACGGTTGTTCTGACTGCGATGTCTTCATGACATTCACGACAAGTATGATGGGTTGATCTCCCTTAAGAGTATGGCCAATAAGTGTTCTCTCAAAGAAAGTATGTATGTACTTATGTATATACCCCCAATGAATGTTATGTGATAAAATAAAGTAAGGAATATTTAAAGGTACGAATATACATATACATGTTATATTCATGAAAAAGATAAGTATTAGTTATGAATGTCTTTAAACTAGAACTCACCAGCGTTAGCTGACTTTTAGTATACATTTCAGGTAAGGGAAGAAAGGGTCGTGCGATGGCGTGAAGGTTACCCGGCACAAGACTGACATCCCACTTTTGTTTGTTAAGAATATGTTATGTTTTATTTGTAAAGACTTCCGCTGTTATGATCATGTAATTGAATGATGAATGTTTTAATTTAAGTTCAGTATTTATGACTATGTTTATGAGTAAACCCAACAAGTGAGATTACCCGGGAAAGGGGCCTGACAGAATTCAACAAAGGTAAAATCAATTCATTTCATCCATCAATTAGTGAGTAATCGAAGTTTGTAACATCATCTTTCATCGTGACTGTCATCTTCATAGTTTCATCATAATTGTGTGGATAAAATCTGAAATTAAATATTCATATGCACTAATCGAGTGATGGGGATGTGATTTCAGTGTTTGATTTTGGCCATTACATCAGAATTGTGTGGTTTGGATTTCTGTGTCGGTTCGTCTATTTGAGCGAACTTGATCAGGCGAATGGTTTGGATTTCTGTGTCGGTTCATCTGTTTAAGCGAACTTGAACAGGCGAACTTAATAAGTTCGCCTCTTGTAACTCTAAGCGAACTTGTTAATTCGTCTAGGGGATCAGTGGTGTTTAGACTTGAAATTTTTTTTATTTTTTTTTCAATGTTAATTTTTTTTATTTTTTTCTTTCTTTGTTATTTTGAAGAATTTTCAATGCCTAATCATGTCTTTTGAGCAGATTATGGATCGTCGTGTTGAATACAAACACAATCAGGTGGCGTTACTTGATCCCGAATTGGCTGAAGCGGTAAATTATCAAGAGATAATCGATTTCTTAAATCGATCAAGAATACATGATGCTTTGTCTGCTAATCCTCATTTCAGTTTACTTTATATTCAATAATTTTGGGAGACTGCTCATCAGGATACAGATGTTGATCCACACGTGATTAGAGCCACAGTGAACAATCAGGAGATTGCCATATCAGTTCAAGATATTCATGTTGCCTTGAACTTAGGAGGAGTGAATGATGACCCTATTAATCTACCAAATACTTTGATTATGGGTTGTTTTCAACAGATGGGTTATAGAGGAAGACCGAATGATTCCCAAGCGTGTAAAGGAGGTCTGGTTAGTCAATGGTGGTACTTCATGCATGTGATAATCCAGTGCCTCTCTCCTCGAAAAGCTGGCACAGATGGGTTGAAGACATCGTTGTTAGGACATGTTTTGTAACTGTTGATAAAATTCTATGTAAGTTCTTAGAAAGGCGAACTTAACAAGTTCACCTAAGCATCTTTAGGAGCGAACTTGTTAAGTTCGCCTAGCCTATTAGAGGCGAACTTAATAAGTTCGCCTATGGCAGAGCGTGTGTCTATAAATAGGAGTTTACAGTTTCAGTGTAAAAAAACGAGAGCAGCAGAGGGACTTTGAACGAGGTAATTCTGAGAATATGTAAACTCTGTGTTTGATATAAAAGAGGAAGTTTATTTACATGATTGTTTCTGTTGTCGATTGTAATACAAAGCGTTAATACGGTAGGATTCTGCACTCCGCGTTAACGATACGTCTTGTCACGAGATCGATCTAAGATGTATAATGAGGACCTACAAGTGGTATCAGAGCGTTTGCTCATGATTTGCGTTTGATTCTTGGTGATTAGAGACGTTTTTGTGTACAATTTGACAAGAAATTGAGCATTTTTGTATCCATGGAGTTTACAATTTCTTGAAACTGATTTTACTGCTGAATTCGTGAATTTGAGGTTGATTTTGATGAAATTGATCCGATTGAAGTGTTCCTAATCAGTCCCTACACATTCCTACAGTTCAGATTTGTCTAATTTGATCATATACATCAGAAATCATGATTTTTGGAGTTCTGAGTTCGTGTTTTCGTTTTTCTGAAGTTTCAGCGTTTTAGGCGAACTTGCTGATTCAGTTGAAGGCGAACTTTGGGAGGCGAACTTAATAAGTTCTCTTAGTGAAGATAAGGCGAACTTAATAAGTTCGCTTGGGTTCAAGTTCGCTCAGTGAAATTCAGGCGAACTTATTAAGTTCACTTAGGCAGTATCAGTCAAACTTATCTAGTTCGCTAGTGTTCTTAAAAAAAAGAGTTTTTTCTTGTCTAAATTTTTTAGGGAAAGCTTATATGGTTGTTTTGAATCATTTTTGAAATTTTGAATTTTTGAAATTTGAATTGACATGTAGTATATTGAAAATTCGGTATGAATAAGTTAGAATGTCATGATCTGATCTTGTTTACTTTAAATTTTATCGCGTATCATTTCATAAATTTCTGAAAAGAAAAAGGTCAATATTCAAAGACCATGAAAAAGAAAGATGTGATATATGTGGGCTGTTAGTGTTTGAATAAAAATCTCAAAAGATTTAATAGTTTCTGAAAACATGATGTGTTAGATCTGAGAAATTGTTTGCTGAAATATGATAAAATGATGCACAAATTGTTTGTTTGCTGAGACAAGTATCTGTGACTATGAAGAATGCCATAGGTCAACCATTAGATCTGCTAGAGATTTTATATTCATAATGGGTATGTGATACATCAAAGATACTGATATGATCTTCTTACTCGCAGTGTTTCGACCAAAAATATGTGATTCTGTATGTATAGAGAAAAACCAAAAAGATTTTATTTTTAGATGTTTCTAGATCTACTGCATTAATTCTTTAAGAAAAATTTCAAAAAGATTTTAGTGTGTTTTAGCTTAAATGTTTGAAAAATCCAAAAATATGTTCTTTACTTGTTCTTTTAATTTTTCTAGGAAAAAAATCAAAAAGATTTTGTTTTAATCTTCCATGAAAAATTCTTATAATTTTGGATTAAGTTGTGTACATGTTGGCATAGGGAAAAAATTAAAACATTTTGCTAAGTTTTGGCATAGGCGAACTTGCTATGTTCGCTTATTATGTTCGCTTGTGGTAGCGAACTTGTTAAGTTCGCTTAGCCTGGCGAACTTAACCTGATGCGTATATAAAGGTTTGGGTGAACTTGACCATTCACTTGTTGATTTTGACTTGTGCGAACTCATTGAGCGAACATACCTGTTCTGATTATTACTCATCGATTTTTGAATTCGTGAAACTGAAAGTGATTAACTATTCTTGTTTCTTAATCAAAATCAAGTTGCGAATTCAACAAAGGTAAAATCAATTCATTTCATCCATCAATTAGTGAGTAATCGAAGTTTGTAACATCATCTTTCATCGTGACTGTCATCTTCATAGTTTCATCATAATTGTGTGGATAAAATCTGACATTAAATATTCATATGCACTAATCGAGTGATGGGGATGTGATTTCAGTGTTTGATTTTGGCCATTACATCAGAATTGTGTGGTTTGGATTTCTGTGTCGGTTCGTCTATTTGAGCGAAATTGATCAGGCGAATGGTTTGGATTTCTGTGTCGGTTCGTCTGTTTGAGCGAACTTGAACAGGCGAACCTAATAAGTTCGCCTCTTGTAACTCTAAGCGAACTTGTTAATTCGTCTAGGGGATCAGTGGTGTTTAGACTTGAAATTTTTTTTATTTTTTTTTCAATGTTAATTTTTTTTATTTTTTTCTTTCTTTGTTATTTTGAAGAATTTTCAATGCCTAATCATGTCTTTTGAGCAGATTATGGATCGTCGTGTTGAATACAAACACAATCAGGTGGCGTTACTTGATCCCGAATTGGCTGAAGCGGTAAATTATCAGGAGATAATCGATTTCTTAAATCGATCAAGAATACATGATGCTTTGTCTGCTAATCCTCATTTCAGTTTACTTTATATTCAATAATTTTGGGAGACTGCTCATCAGGATACTGATGTTGATCCACACGTGATTAGAGCCACCGTGAACAATCAGGAGATTGCCATATCAGTTCAAGATATTCATGTTGCCTTGAACTTAGGAGGAGTGAATGATGACCCTATTAATCTACGAAATACTTTGATTATGGGTTGTTTTCAACGGATGGGTTATAGAGGAAGACCGAATGATTCCCAAGCTTGTAAAGGAGGTCTGGTTAGTCAATGGTGGTACTTCATGCATGTGATAATCCAGTGCCTCTCTCCTCGAAAAGCTGGCACAGATGGGTTGAAGACATCGTTGTTAGGACATGTTTTGTAACTGTTGATAAAATTCTATGTAAGTTCTTAGAGTTCGCCTAAGCATCTTTTGGAGCGAACTTGTTAAGTTCGCCTAGCCTATTAGAGGCGAACTTAATAAGTTCGCCTATGGCAGAGCGTGTGTCTATAAATAGGAGTTTACAGTTTCAGTGTAAAAAAACGAGAGCAGCAGAGGGACTTTGAACGAGGTAATTCTGAGAATCTGTAAACTCTGTGTTTGATATAAAAGAGGAAGTTTATTTACATGATTGTTTCTATTGTCGATTGTTATACAAAGCGTTAATACGGTAGGATTCCGCACTCCGCGTTAACGATACGTCTTGTCACGAGATCGATCTAAGATGTGTAATGAGGACCTACAAGTGGTATCAGAGCGTTTGCTCATGATTTGCGTTTGATTCTTGGTGATTAGAGACGTTTTTGTGTATAATTTGACAAGAAATTGAGCATTTTTGTATCCATGGAGTTTACAATTTCTTGAAACTGATTTTACTGCTGAATTCATGAATTTGAGGTTGATTTTGATGAAATTGATCCGATAGAAGTGTTCCTAATCAGTCCCTACACATTCCTACAGTTCAGATTTGTCTAATTTGATCATATACATCAGAAATCATGATATTTGGAGTTCTGAGTTCGTGTTTTTGTTTTTCTGAAGTTTCAGCGTTTTAGGCGAACTTGCTGATTCAGTTGAAGGCGAACTTTGGGAGGCGAACTTAATAATTTCGCTTAGTGAAGATAAGGCGAACTTAATAAGTTCGCTTGGGGTCAAGTTCGCTCAGTGAAATTCAGGCGAACTTATTAAGTTCGCTTAGGCAGTATCAGGCAAACTTATCTAGTTCGCTAGTGTTCTTAAAAAAAAGAGTTTTTTCTTGTCTAAATTTTTTAGGAAAAGCTTATATGGTTGTTTTGAATCATTTTTGAAATTTTGAATTTTTGAAATTTTTTAAAAAGAGTTTTTTGACGGGAAATTTTTTCGGAATATTTTCGCAAAAAGTTCAAAATGTCAATTTCATGTGATGATAATGAGATTGAAACTATGCCACCGAGGCTTTTGTGCATATCAGATTACAGTAGCTGGAAAGTCCGGTTCGAACAGTTCGTATCAGAAACTGATTAAAATTTTTGGAGACCAATAATAGAAGGATATGTGCATCCTACTTTTGACTTTCTGGAATTTTGTGATGTTCCTAAACCAGTGACAGCTCTTACTAAAGAAGAAAAGCAGAAGTTTGATCAAGTGATGAAAACGTGTGAAACTTTAACGATGTCTTTACCAAAAGAAATCATTCATAGTCTCGGGAAGTGTCCAACTTCAAGAGATCTATGG
Source organism: Smallanthus sonchifolius (assembly GCA_023525975.1). Taxonomy (NCBI): domain Eukaryota; kingdom Viridiplantae; phylum Streptophyta; class Magnoliopsida; order Asterales; family Asteraceae; genus Smallanthus; species Smallanthus sonchifolius. The sequence goes on from CM042039.1 coordinate 21,696,102, forward strand.
GAAGCATTGAAGAAAAAGGGTGAAGAAACTTCTCAAGCGTTTTTGGTCTTGATCAATGAAGTATTGGAGAAGCAAGGTGATTCTCAAAGTGATTCTTCTGCAGATTTAACTGATAGTGAGAGTATTCGTTCTGGTGAAAGTACTTAATCTACTAAGACTGATGATGACTGAAGAAAGCTTTCAGACAGTTGAAGATGATCTGAGTGAATCAGAAATTAATACAGAGCCTGTCATTGTTGATCAAAAGGTTGAAGCTGATGATGACGTATTCATGGCTCCTGGTGCATCTTCTTCAGAAGTAAAACCTGATGTAGTTTGTAACTCTGAACCGTTTTGTTCTAACTGTGTTTCAGTGAAGGATAAAATGATGAGGGTTATGGATGACAACGTAAACCTCATTTGTGATATGAAATCGATGCACATGGTAAACCAGAAATTAAAGGATAATGAGAATGTGTGTATTGAAAGAAGAGATTCACTGAAGAAGGATATAAATTCTATGACTTTGAAGATCAAAGAGCAAGCATATCACCTGGATATGTCCTTTGCAGAAATTGAGAAAAGAAATAATGATCTTGCTGAGAAAGACAAGGAACTAGCTAAATCTAAAGCAGAGGTGATCAGATTGCACAGAAAGTTAGAAAGATTTGGAAATTCATCATTCTTATTAGAACATTATCATAATAATACAGAAGAGGGGAAGGGAACTAGTGGTATTGGTTATGTTCCTCCACCATTCAATGAAAATTATTTTGTGACACCTGAGATTATAAAAGATGAGTATTTAGATCCTAAGACTGTGTTGAAGGTGAATCCAGTTACAGGTGAAGATATGGTGTATTCTGATGGGAGTGATGATGAATATTTTGATGAAGCTAAGGTAGAGGGGATACAGAAAGAGGTAAAGAAAGAAGACTCAAAGGTTGATTCTAATTCATCTGGAAATTATACATTTGGAAGTTCTTCAAATTCAAGGAGAGTTCCATATGTCAGAGATTATAAAGACAGGCGTACATGTTTTCATTGTAATGAGATGGGACACATTGTGGTGACCTGTCCTTACAAAAATAAAGTGAAGAAGCATGCAAGTCCTGAGAAGATGAAGCCTGAATAAAAACCTGTTGCAAAATCTGGAGTTCCAGAGAAAATAAAACCAAAAGAAGTTCATGTAGGAGAATCTTCTTCAAGTGTGTCTTATCGTGTGAAGATTCCTTATATTAGAGATTATCGTGAGACGAGATCTTGCTTTTATTGTGGTCTTGTGGGTCACATTCGGATTGCTTGTCCTCACAACACCAAAGGTAACCGACATGTTACTCCAGAAAAGGTAAGAACTCTTGGTAAGCCTTATGTTAACCCAAATGTGGTTAAACCTCATGATACACCAAAGGGTAATTCAAAATCTGATGTTCTAGACCTCAAAGACGAAGGAGAAACAGAAGATTGTGAAAACTTTTAAAATAACAAGAGTTTTCACAATCAAATCAATTTTCAAATGAAAGAAAATGTTCAAACACTTCACATTTTAAGCAAAAAGAACTTAATGAACAGAAGTATGTTTGGAAATCTAAAGTTTCTGTTTCTGACTCGTCGGAGCAGTCACCGAAAATCGATGAGAGATTCGATTGTGAATGGAGTGAGGTTTATTATTTTGATACAGATGGACGACCCATGACTACCATGGCTTAGGTCCCAATTTCAAAATAATGTTTCTTGTTAGATGTGCAGGATTTACCAAGAGGGACTATTAATACCATTTTGGTTGTTGATAGTGGTGGTTCTAAGCACATGACAGGGAATGACATCTGCAAGAGTAAAGAGTTGTTGATAACTGAGAATCTATTTGATTCAACGACTTGATGCTCAAGGGGGAGAATATGTCACACAATGTTTTGGAAAGAGTTTTACAAAGTCCAAATGATAACCTAAAACTTAGGATGACAATGGTGAGCATAAATTCGTTGATGCAACCATTTGACTAGATGAGAGGGAGTCTACAGGATAGGGGGAGTACATAACTATGTTGATAAAGGCAAAGGCATTCAATTACAGGATTACATCGGTTTGAGTTTTTAATTGATTGACTTTTTTAATCCTGAGTAACCAAGTAAAATGTTTTTTCTTAAAATGTGTTAGGACATAGTTTGTAATGACAAAAGCTTGTAATAGTTAGATTTTATGTCTTTATGTTTTTGTTATGTAAATGTCAAATGTCACCAAGTGTTTTACAAGTATAGCCTAGAGGCGAACTTGTTAAGTTCGCCTGGTCTATCCGAGGCGAACTTAATAAGTTCGCTTAGGTCTAACTGAGGCGAACTTGTTAAGTTCGCTTAAGCTGTTAGAGGCGAACTTAATAAGTTCGCTTATATCAGGTCAGTTGGTTATATATATGTGTGTTTACAGAGTCAGTCATAACAAACCAGTGAGATCAGATCAGAGAAGTCCGATTGAGTCTGTAAACATCATTGTGATTTGAAATACGAATTGAGAAGGTTATTTACTTACGTGTTTGAATTGTCTTTTATGCATATAAACGTTGACTCGTTGGATTCCGCACTCCGAGTAAACGTCACGTCTTATCACGAGATCGATCCGTAGACGCGTCATGAGGACCTACAAGTGGTATCAGAGCTTATGCTCGTGATTCTTGTTGATTCTAGACGATTTTATATGCAAATTGACATCAAATTCATCATTTTTGAGTTTTTCATTTCAATGGAGTTTTCAAGAATGATTTTGATCTGATTTGGTGTTTTTGAAGAGGATTATCACGAAATTGATCCGATAGAAAGCTTCTAATTGACAAATTACACAATCCTACGGTCCAATTTTGTTTAATTCCTTCAAATCAGTGATTAATGACGATTTTTGGATGTTCTTGGTTCGTGTTTTTGGTCTGAAGAAAGTTCTTGATTTTGATTCTGTTACGGCAAACGAACTTGCTGATTTCTGTGTAGGCGAACTTAGCAGCAGGCGAACTTGTCAAGTTCGCTTCTCACAGGGTTAAACGAACTTATTTTAGGCGAACTTAATCAGATTGTTGATTTCTGATTTAAGCGAACTTATTAAGTTCGCTTGGGTGTATTATAGGCGAACTTATTATCTTCGCCTGAGGGTAAGACTGTTCAGCACTTAGAAATTTTTCAGAAATTTAAAAAAAAAATGGGAAATATGGTTCAAGTCACAAATATGTTCAATTATGACAATGAGATCGGTACATCTCAAAAACCTCCGAAATTGTTGAATCTAGCTGATTATTCAAATTGGAAAGATCGATTCGACCAATTTGTATCTTTTACCGATTCTAGTTTGTGGATTCCGATTTTGGAAGGATATACGCATCCGACTTATTCTTGGATGGGACAGGACAATGTTCCAAAGCCGGTGTCAGCATTAACTACTGAAGAAAAGTTGTTATTTGATAGAGAAAAGAAAGCGATGGCTAGTATTTCGATGTCACTTCCAAAGGAAATATATCACAGTTTTAAACAGTTCAAGTCTTCTCAACAACTGTGGGAAGCGTTATAGAAAAGGTGTGAAGGAAGTTTGGATGTGAAGAAGAGTAGAAAGGAGTTACTAAAGAAGCAGTTCCTAGTCTTTAAACATTTTCAAAATGAATCATTGGATGATCTTGCTACAAGATTCTATCATCTTCTTAGTGAACTGGCTAGTGCGTCTGTGGTGTATGAGACTGAAGAAATCAATGATAAATTTTTGGAGGCTTTACCATCAAAATTTGATGTGTATACGGTTTTAATCAAAGAGAATATTAAGTACAAAACCATGTCTCTTGAAGAAGTTTTAGGGAAGATTCAGTCGCATGACATCAATATGAAGAAGAAAGAGACTAATATGGAGCATATCCAGGATCCCTCAATGTATTTTGCCAAATCTACTGGTAAATCTGCTACTGGAGTGGCATTCTTTTCTGGTGATGCTCAAGAGTCTTCAAATGATCAGTGTTCTGGAGTTCCAATTTATTCTGGTCATTCAAGCCATTCTGGATTTTTTGCGACTACAGCTTCAACATCATCTGGATCTTATTTGAATCAGAAAGTTGCAAATGATTATCTTGCTATGTTTTCATCTTTCATGGCATCATATGAGAATTTTATTGGAGGAAAAATACATGATCCTGAGGTTATAGAAGAAGATTTCAGACAGATTGACACTGTTGATCTGGAAGAAATGAATATCCAATGGAATATGGCCTTGTTGATGCGCCAAGCTAAAGATTTCTTGAAGAAAACAGGCAGAAAATATATTGGTTCAAATAGTCGATCTCGTATGGGTTTTGATAAGAGCAAAGTTCGTTGTTACAACTGCCAAGAGTATGGTCACCTTGCTAAGGAGTGTGTGAAGCCGAAGGTAGAATTTGATTCTCAAAAGAAGCATAATAGGAATCAATCACATGGTTCTTCTGGTAATACAAATCTTGCATCTGCATCATCAGCATTGGTTGCTCAAAACGACGAAAACTATGAATGGGGCATTCATTTGGAAGACTTGGTGGGTGCTGTGAGTCAGGCTTTTGTTGCAGAAATTAATTCTAAAAAACCAGAGGAGTCTACTGATGATAGTTCTAGTGATGATTCTTGTGATGGTGATAGTGTTCCAAGCGTTGATGATGAGGTAGAACAAGGGCAGAATATTAATTCTAATGCTGCATCAGGGGTTGCCGAGGAGGAAATTGTTCTTACAGAAAATGCTTCACTTGGTGATGATTCAGAGAATATTCCCATTGCCAAAATATTCATGGCAGACATGTCTGATCCGTCAAAGGTAAAAGACTCTGTTTGTCATATATACTGTTCTAACTGCATTTCTGTTAAAGATAAACTGCAAAAGGTCATGGATGATAACACAAACTTGATTTGTAACATGAAATCAATGCATTCAGTTAATCAGAAACTGAAAGATAACGATAAGCTGTGCATTGATAGAATTGAGTCTTTGAAAAGAGACTTAAATTCTCTTGGGCTAAAATACAAAGAGCAGGGTTATCATCTAGATATGGCTTATGCTGAAATAGAAAAACGTAATGAAATTGTTGCCCAAAATAATATAGAAATATCTGACAAAGAGTCTAAGGTGTTCAAACTTCATCGAAAGTTGGAACAATTTGAAAGCTCTTCAGTTGTTTTGGATTATTTTAACTCAAATGCTTATCCTACTAAGCGTGTTGCTGGTATTGGATTTATTCCTCCACCACTTAATGCAAATTATGTGGTGGAACCTGAAATCATAAATGAAGAGGAGATAGATCCAAAAACTGTGTTAAAGGTGAATCTGTAGGTCCAGGTAACTCAACTACTGATCAAACTCGTGATATGACGTTTCTATAATACGAAGTGCGGAATCCTTCGTATTAACGTTTGTATACTAACCGACAACACGCGTAAATAAACTTCTCGATTATATTCCAAATAACAATGGTTACAGACTCATTCAGACAATTGTTTCTCTCTCAGATCGATCTCTGTTCGCTACTATCTAATGACTCTGTAACACATATATATAGAACCAAAATTGCTGTAAGCGAACTTAGTTAAGTTCGCCTGAAACAGTCTAAGCGAACTTAACAAGTTCGCCTCAGTTATGCCTAAGCGAACTTATTAAGTTCGCCTCTGTTAGAGCAGGCGAACTTAACAAGTTCGCCTCTAGGCTTACTAGTAAAAACACTTAGCAACTTTACAATTTCATAACAAAACATAAAGACACAAAATCTAACTATTACAAGCTTTTGTCATTACAATTCTATGTCCTAACAGACTCCCCCTTGACAATAGCTTGATCTTCTGTCTTCAGTCTTTATCTTGAACTCTTCCAGTTGTCAGGTAGTCTGCTGCCAGCATGCACACCGTATCTTCTGCATATCTCCAAAACTCTATTATACTGTAGACCTTGTTCTATCCATTCATCAGTATACATTATCTCATTCTTTCGCAGCGTCCTCTGATCTTTCTTTGAAAAATTAATAAGATTCATTGCGTCATAGAAACACACAACGACCTTATTATCTTTATCTTTAACCCTTGCTTCACCAGTATTGACATCAACATACCACCATTTCATATTCCCAAGAAAGTGTTGAGGAATATTCTTTAATGGTATCTTGTGTATAGCACGCACTGGTCTATACTTGTATCTCCAGGTTACTTTCCCAGTCTTAGGATCTGTAATCTTCACTCTCTTTCCCTTCTGTGGTTTCAGCCTTTCATATTTACCCGAACTACCTTCTTTCTTTATCAGATTTGCTATTACATCAGCCAAACCATTCTTCGATCTATTTATGAGTGTCTTTGAAGGTAGACCATTTATTTCACACCTCGGCAAGGTATTGAAATATTTGATCCTTGGCTTTAAGTATTGAACGCCATCAGATCGTTTGATTACAAACAATTTTGATTCACCATCATAAAACCAACTAATGATCCTTCCTATACACTGCTCTTTATTCACATATTTTTCTTTCTGAGCAGGTTGTATTGGAGACTTGGGTTGTACCTTCATCCAACTATTTACTACTTCTCTCCACTGTTCTCGTGTCATACCTGTATCTCTAAACATCACAGGTTCTTCATTAATCTTCGGAGACTCAGTGTGAGTAGTTTCAGTTTCAGCACCCTTATTGAATTGAAGATTCTCATCATCAGTATCCATCTTTGACTCAGCTGTATCATCAGGCAATGTAACGTCTTCAATAGAGTCCATAGAGTCAGTTATTCCGTCATAAGAGAACTCAGGAACAACATCCTCTTGGATGAAGTTATACGGCACCTTAAGACCGTCACAGCCTTCATATGTAACACTATCTTTATCTTTCTCTATTTCAATCTCAACTATTTCTCCTTCTTCTATCTCAGTGTCTGACATATCATCTTCCATGTCATTGAATAAATCATCAATGTCATCAAGACATTCAATCTTTTCAGCTTCCTCTTCTTCTGAATCTTGAAAGAATTCTAATAACAGAATTTCTTCTTCATTATTACCCGAAGTATCTTTATCTTTGTTTCCTTCAAGAGATTGTGATGTCGACTCCCCCTGAACTCTAGATATAGGATTAGCGTCAGTGTATTGACGATCACCCTCAATATTTCCAGCAGGATCATTGTCTTCATCATCATGTCTTTGTATTGACTCAGTGTGACAAGTATCAGGTATCCTCAACTCCCCCTGAGCGTCAAGACGCTGAACGAGTTTGGACACTAACGCTTGCATATCAGCAATCTGTTGAGCTTGAGTCTGAATCACCAGCTGTCGCTGAGAATCAATAGACACAAGAGAGTTAACTTGTGTTTGTAAAGTAAGCACTTGAGATTCAAGGAAAGTAATCCTGTCATAATCCGAAGGCTTTGACGGACCAGCTGTGGATTGTGGAATAGAAGGACTTGAAGTAGTAGGAATCTCTGTAGGAATAGGAGATGGAACTGGAGATGGATCTTTAGAACTTGGAGGAGTAACAATCAGAGAAGCAACAAAATTTGCATCCTCAACTCCTTGAGAAGATTGTGCAGCCGCAATTGAAGCAGACATTAACTTTTGTCGTGAAGGATCAGGATTAAAGTCACTATCAGTGTCAGAACTGTCATCTACCAACGATCTTTTTCCAAGAACTGATCCGGAAGGAGGATCCCGAACAGACTTGCGTCGTGGTCGTCTGGCTTGAGATTTAATGCGTTTTCGAGCATTAGCCAGTGGAATAGCAGCCAACCGTTCATAATGACCTGGAGAAAAATCTCTAGATTCATCAGAAGCAGTGCTGTCATCATCAGATGATGAAGTATCACTTGAACTGGAACTAGACTCAACGTCTGTCACCACATTCCCTTCTTGTTCATGAATGGGCGAGTTCACAGCTTCATCAACAAAATCATCCATGTTCATACCCATATCTTGATTAGGATCATGAACGACCTCTTCTAGAACTGGTTCCTGAATAGGAATATTAACTGCAACCTGTGGAATAGGAACTTGTTCAGGAATAGGAATTTGAGGTTGTACAGGAACTTGTATTTGTGGTTGTGGAATTTGAATTTGTGGAACTGGTATTTGTTGTTGTTGGGCAGGTTGTTGTGGTTGTTGCAGTTGTTGTTGAACTGGAACGTTAACTCCTTGAACTTGAGCAAGTTCATTTGGATGAAACCAATTATCATTTGGTGGTGCAACATAATCAGGATTGATTAAGTGCCCAAACAGTGGAGTATTAACTGGAATCAACGTCGCATTTTGCTGTTTCACCTTTGTACAATCTGTAAAAATACGTTTTGACATCGGAGTCAAAGTCAATCGTATGGCATGCTGTGGAAGATCCGGAATAAGATGATTGAGTATCAGTTGAATAAATCGTGGGTACATCAAGAAACCTTGACCTTCAGCTGGATTGATCTGCATTACCATCTCTCGGTAAAAAAAAAGCGGAAAATTGAATCTTTTTTTCAAAGTTAAAGCCACCATCGCTGTTTGAAGTGCCATCTTCAAGCCCTCAGTACCAGCTTTTCGCGGAGAAATGCATTGTATAATCACATGCATAAAGTACCTCCATTCTCCCACTAATCCCCCTTTCCTAGCCTGTGTATCATTTTGTCTTCCACGATATCCCATACGTTGAAAGCACCCCATAATAAGAGTATTGGGATAAGATATTGGATCTTCAGCATTGCCTCCCAAAACTAGAGCAGCCCGAATTGTCTCTTCTGAAATAGCAATCTCTGTATTATTGACTGTTGCACGAAGAACATGTGGTTCCACATCGATATCTTGACGTCCAGTATCCCAGAATTGTTGGATGTACACCAAACTAATATAAGGATCAGTAGATAATGCAACATGTAGTCTTGATCTATTCAGAAAATTGATAATGCCTTGATAGTGAACTGCTTCAGGCAAATTTGGATCTATCAACGCCACTTGATTATGCTTGTATTCGACACGACGAGCAATCTGTGAAAATATTGGACAACTTAACAAACATTAGAACACGTACACATATAGGATATACATTTAATAAAACACACAAACAAAACAACAAAAAAAAATTTCAAACAAAAAATTTAAAAAAAATTTCAAACAAAAAAAAATCACAACACTTTTTCACTTCTGACCCCTAGGCGAACTTAATAAGTTCGCTTAGTAGTGCAAGAGGCGAACTTATTAAGTTCGCCTGACAAGTTCTCTTGGAACAAGTTCGCTTGGAACCTGAGACCTTTCAAATTCAAACACTGAAATTTCAAAATCCGGCAAACCGATATTAAAACATGAAATAAACCTATCCAAACAATCGAATATCACAATATGACCAAAAATTCTACACAATTTGATATCTTGGTCAAAACTTAGGTCAAAATCATCGTGAAACAGGTCGACGAAACCCGAGATGAAAAACCATCGAATACACACAATTTATCGGATGAAATCCAACGAAAATACCTTTGTTAGATTCGCAACGTGATTCCGATCAAGAGGCAACCGAAAATTAACACCCACAACACAGATTTAAAATTTGAGAAATTTGAACAAGTTCGCTTGATTTACTGATGAAGACGATGGGAGTCAAGTTCGCCTGATTCAAAACTTATTTAGATTAAGTTCGCTTGATTAAGCGAACTTGTTAAGTTCGCTTAACAATCCTTCGGCGAACAAGATAAGTTCGCTTCACCCTTAAGTTCGCTTCACCCGAGACTGAAAATTAAGTTCGCTTCACCAATTTAAGCGAACATATTAAGTTCGCTTCACTGTTCACAGGCGAACTTAATTACTTTTTCAACCTTTTTGCCTTGAACACAAACTTTCCCAACTTCAACCTTTCAAATCTTGAACTTCCTTCAGCACACATATTTGATCCAATCCCGAACAATTTTAATTAAATATTAGAATTTTCATGGAAAGAAAAAAAATCTTTTTGAATTTTATCTATACAGATGGAAACACATATTTTATGTTTTTCTCTATATAAACAGAATCACATATTTTTGGTTTTTTTTTTTTTTTTTTTTAATAAACTGAAATGACATATTTTTGGTTTGATCATCATGAGCAAGAAGATCATATCAGTATTCAATTAATTCATCACACATATTATCAATAACAAAGGGTAACCTATAGTAAGAGACCATTCAACTCAATTTTGTGCATATTGCATCTTTTTCATTTTGAAACTCATTCAATTTGAATAATATTTGAAATGATACGCGATAAATTTCAAAGTAAATAAGATCAGGTTATAAAATGTTCTTTTATTTATACCGAATTTGAAATATAAAGCATGAATTCTTAAAATTGTCAATATTATATTATTTGAAACTATAAGCGTTTATTTTCCAAATTCATGTGATTTAGTACTATTTAGATGATAAACATCGTGTACCCCACATATATGCCAAATAGAAAAATAAATGCACTATCTTCAAGACACATATAAGATTTTACTAAATATTTTCCGAATATTCAGAATGAGCAGACATCTCTTAGCACATGAATAGCAGAATCCAAATTGGATTGTAAAGGAATCAATGAGATTCAGAATCGAATGATTCAATGTTTTGGCTTATATTTGTAGAATCATAAGATTCAGGTACGTGGATCCAACTGTTATCTGGATTATGAATTCAATGGAATCAGTAAAGATGATATATCAATATGATCCAAGGGCTAGTATATGTTTGACATATGTTGTCAAGTACATATCTTGATTATACTTCAAATTGCATGCTTTTCGGGACATGGGCACTGAAGCAAATCTAATGAATAGTGCTAAGTACATAACCCGAAACTGATCTCATAGGAAAATCTTTACTAAAAGCTAATATTATTTATCTGATAGTGATCTTTAAACACACACACCCAGGCATAAAAAGGGTTTAAATCACAGATGTAATCATATTATATTTAATTTTCACACTACTATTAGTTTCAAAACGCTTTTAGCCTATTGACAAGTCAAGTTTCAAATTTTATACACAAATTTTAAAACAAATTATCAAGAATAGAACATTCATAACACTATCATTTCTTATTTATGCAGACTTTGAAATTTAGATCAGATCAACTTATTTTAATCATTCATATATCAAGGTCTCCTAAGGTCGTGTGAAATGAACTAATCACTGATGTACTATCATTTCTTCTCTAACCTCAAATGATGTCAAATTTTATATTTTTCAATTTGTTTTGACTTTTTATAATTTAGACTTTTTGACTGAAAATGTAACTGCAGAAATGTAATAAAGCAATAAAAGAACCTAAAAGAAAAATTTTCCATGAAATTCTGATTTTGAAAAAAATTTTTATTTGGGATTGATCATACCAATCATTTTAATTAGGAACTAAAACCTAGTACGATCAAATGCTTTAGTAAACAAATCAACAAAATTATCTTCAGTATGTACCTTGACCAGCTCAATCAACCTTTTCTCTTCACAATCACGTATAAAATGATATCGAATTTCGATGTGCTTAGTTTTACTATGTTTAACAGGATTATTCGTTATTGACATAGTGTTAGGACATAGATTTGTAATGACAAAAGCTTGTAATAGTTAGATTTTATGTCTTTATGTTTTGTCATGAAATTGTAAAGTTGCTAAGTGTTTTTAGTAGTAAGCCTAGAGGCGAACTTAGTTAAGTTCGCCTGACCTATCAGAGGCGAACTTAATAAGTTCGCTTAGGCATAGCTGAGGCGAACTTGTTAAGTTCGCTTAGTCTGTTTCAGGCGAACTTAACTAAGTTCGCTTACATCAGTTTTGGTTCTATATATATCTGTTACAGAGTCATTAGACAGGAGGGTTGAACAGAATTGAACAATTGTCTGATTGAGTCTGTAACCATTGTTATTCTGAATATAATCGAGAAGTTTATTTACGCGTGTTGTTTTGGATTGTCGGTTAGTATACAAATCGGTAACGAAAAGGATTCCGCACTCCGTGTTATATCAACGTCATATCACGAGTTTGATCAGTAGCTGAGTTACCTGGACCTACAAGTGGTATCAGAGCAAAGTGCTCGTGAATTTAGTACGATTCTTGGTGATAATTGACGGTTTTTGTGTACAATTCGACAAGATTTTCAACATTCTTGAAGTTTCTGCAACAATGGCGTTTTTCAAGTTCTTGAAGACTGTTTCTTGACTGAATTCGTGATTTTGGAAGTGTAATTGACGAAATTAGACCGATAAAACTGTTATATTTGTTAAAATTCATAATCCTACGGATCAATTTCCTTAAATTCCATCAATTCGCTGAGAAATCATGAATTTTGAAGGCTTCGGTTCGTGTTTGGTTGAAGACTCTGATTGATTCTGTTACAGCAGTTTAAGCGAACTTGCTGAGTTCCTGTTCAAGCGAACTTAGCAAGCGAACTTATTAAGTTCGCTTCTCACATTTCAAGAGAATTTAGCTGTTAAGCGAACTTACCAGATTTCCTCCTTAAGCGAACTTGTCTTGTTCGCTTAGTACTCCCTAAAGCGAACTTATTAAGTTCGCCTGAGGGTAAAGAAGTTCAGTACTTAGAAAATTTTTCAGAAATTTTTTTTTAACATGGCAAATATGGTTCAAGTCACAAACATGTTCAATTATGACAATGAGATTGGTACATCTCAAAAACCTCCGAAGTTGCTAAATCTATCTGATTATTCAAATTGGAAAGATCGGTTTGATCAATTCGTATCTTTTACCGATACTAGTTTGTGGATTCCAATTTTGGAAGGATATACACACCCTACTTATTCATGGATGGGAAAAGATGATGTTCCAAAACCAGTGTCTGCTTTATCTACTGAAGAGAAGCTGTTATTTGATCAAGAAAAGAAAGCAATGGCTAGCATTTCCATGTCTCTACCAAAGGAAATTTATCACAGTTTTAAACAGTTCAAGTCTTCTCAACAGCTGTGGGAAGCTCTACAGAAAAGGTGTGAAGGGAGTTTAGATGTTAAGAAAAGTAGAAAAGAATTACTAAAGAAGCAGTTCCTAGTTTTTAAACATTTTCAGAATGAATCTTTGGATGATCTTGCTACAAGATTCTATCATCTTCTTAGTGAACTGGATAATGCATCTGTGGTATATGAGACTGAGGAAATAAATGATAAATTCTTGGAGGCTTTACCATCAAAGTTTGATGTGTATACGGTTTTGATCAAGGAAAATGTTAAGTACAAAACCATGTCTCTTGAAGAAGTTCTAGGGAAGATCCAGTCACATGACATGAATTTGAAAAAGAAAGAGACTAATTTGGAGCATATCCAGGATCCCTCGATGTATTTTGCCAAATCTATTGGTAAATCTGGTACTGGTGTAGCATTCTTTTCTGGTGATGCTCAAGAATCTTCAAATGAAAAGTGTTCTGGAGTTCCAACTTATTCTGGCCATTCAAGCAATTCTGGATTTTCTGCTACTACTGCTTCAACATCATCTGGATCTCATGTGAATCAGAAAGTTGCTAATGATTATCTTGCTATGTTTTCTTCATTCATGGCATCATATGAAAATTTCATTGGAGGTAAAATACATGATCCTGAGGTTATAGAAGAAGATTTCAAACAGATTGACCCTGTTGATCTGGAAGAAATGAATATCCAATGGAATATTGCAATGTTGATGCGACAGGCTAAAGATTTCTTGAAGAGAACTGGTAGGAAATATATTGGTTCAAATAGTCGATCGCATATGGGGTTTGATAAGAGCAAAGTTATGTGTTACAACTGCCAAGAGTATGGTCACTTTGCTAAGGAGTGTGTGAAGCCAAAGGTAGAATTTGATTCTCAAAAGAAGCAATCTAACTTTCAGCATAATAGGAATCAGTCACATGGTTCATCTGGTAATCAAAATCATGGTCCTTCTGGTAATACAAATCATGCATCTGCTTCATCAGCTTTAGTTGCTCAAAATGACGAAAACTATGATTGGGGCATTCATCTGGAAGATTTGGTGGGTGCTGTGAGTCAGGCTTTTGTTGCAGAAATTCATTCAGAAAAACCGGAGGAGTCTACTGATGATAGAAAGTTCTAGTGATGATTCGTGTGATAGTGATAGTGTTCCAAGTGTTGATGATGAGGAAGAAAAAGGGCAAAATATTGATTCTGATGATGTGACAAGGGTTGCTGATGAGGAAATTGTTCTTACAGAAAATACTTCAGTTGGTGATGATGCAGAAAATATTCCAATTGCCAAAGTATTCATGGCAGATATGTCTGACCCAACTAAGGTAAAAGACTCTGTTTATGATATATTTTGTTCTAACTGTATTTCTGTTAAAAATAAAATGCAAAAGGTCATGGATGATAACACCAATTTGATTTGTGACATGAAATCAATGCATTCAGTAAATCAGAAACTGAAAGATAATGATAAACTGTGCATTGATAGAATTGAGTCTTTCAAAAGAGACTTAAATTCTCTTGGGTTAAAATACAAAGAGCAGGGTTATCATCTTGATATGGCTTATGCTGAAATTGAAAAACAAAATGAAGTAGTTGCCCAAAAGAACAAGGAAATTTCGGAAAAAGAATCTGAGGTGATAAAGTTACATAGAAAGCTGGAACAGTTTGAGAATTCATCTGTAGTGTTGGATTATTTTAATGCTAATGCTGATCCCACAAAAAGGGTTGCTGGTATTGGGTTTGTTCCTCCTCCATTCAATGGGAATTAAGTAGTTGAGCCTGAAATAATTCATGAAGAGGAGATTGATCCAAAGAAAGTATTAAAAGTGAATCCAGTGACCGGTGAAGACATGGTGTATGATTCTGATACAGAGGATGAAGTATTTGATGATTCAAAGGTTGAAGGCATTTCGAGAGAGGTGAAAATTGGTGAACCAAAGATTGTGAAGAATGTTACTCGGGATAGGTGCATCTTGACAGAACCTGAAGAGTTGAAGGTGGTTCAAACTAAACTTTCTCCAATATTAAAGTCAAGTGGGTTTGTTGCGGCTGGTTTTCAAAAAGTGAATTCTTCAAAGGTGTCAAAACAGACTTATGTTCCTAAGAAGCCGGTTAATTGTTCTGGGCATTCATCCGAAGCGTCTTCTTCTGATGGTTCTTCAAATTCAAAGAAAACACCTTATTTCAGAACTTATCACGAACGAAGTGTGTGTTTTCACTGCAATGAAGTTGGTCATATTTTGATTAATTGTCCATCGAAGAACAAGGGTAAAATGAAGGATGTTCCTTCACAACCGAAAGTGGTGAAAATTCTAAAAAGAAAAGATGAGGGAAAGTCGTCTTTCAGTCTGGAGAAAAATATGACTGATCATTCTTTTGTTAAATCCCATGGATTTAAACAACAGAATTTATTAAATGCTAAATCTTTTGTTTGTAAAGAGAAATTTGAGATTCCAAAAGCAGGGATTTCAAAAGATACTTTTCAGGAGGTTAAATTGTCAAGACCTCAAAGAAGACGGAGAAACAGAAAATTAAAGAAAATTTTGGAAACATCTGAATCTGAAAATAATTTTTCAAATAATGTTTCTAAAAATAATAAAAATGGTTCTTCTTTGAAAAGGTCTGATTATCAAACTTCTGTTCCAACAGTGAATGATAAAATTGATTGTAATTTACAAGAAGTAGTTTATTTTGATCAATCGGGACGACCCAAGACCACGATGGCTTGGGTTCCACTTTCTAACTGATTCTCGTTGTTTATGTAGGGACAACCAAGGAGGACTATCAACAATACATGGTATGTGGATAGTGGTTGCTCTCGACATATGACAGGGAATGTGAAATTGCTTGAGGATGTGATTAAAATTGATGGTGGTTATGTCGCTTTTACGGGTAATAAAGGCGGGTACATAACAGGCCAGGGAACGTTAAAGAATGACAAAGTAAAATTTGAAAAGGTGAATTATGTTGAGCAACTGGAACACAATCTTTTAAGCGTATCACAAGTCTGTGACAAGAAGTTTTCGTTCCATTTCAACGATCATGAATGTTATATTCTGAAACCGGGTTTTGTGATTCCTGATGAATGGATTCTTATGAAGGCTCCAAGGAGAAATGACACGTATGTCCTTGACATGAGTGTCGTCACTACAACGGATTCAATTCCAACATGTTTACTCTCCAAGGCGTCGGAATCTGATTCAATATTGTGGCACAGGAAGCTAGCTCACATAAACTATAGGAAAATGAACTACATTGTTAGGAATGATCTTGTGCTTGGTATTCCGAAAATGAAATTCTCAGTTCCTGATGATTGTATACCGTGCAAGAAGGGGAAGCAAAGAAAGAAATTCACAAATCGAAATCGACAAATTCTATCGTAACTCCTTTGGAATTGCTGCATATGGATTTGTTCGGTCTAATAAGTATTAGGAGCATTGGTGGGAAATCGTACTGTTTGGTAGTAACTGATGATTACTCCAGATTTTCATGGGTTAAGTTTCTTTCATCTAAAGCTGAAACCACTGAGTTGGTTCAATACTTAATCCTGGGTTTGGAGAATTTATTAAATCTGAAAGTCAGAAGAATCAGGAGTGACAATGGCAGCGAATTTAAGAATAGCAAAATGGGCTTATTCTATTTACAAAAAGGAATTCATCATGAATTCAGTGCGCCATATGTTCCTCAACAAAACGGTGTCGCTGAACGAAAGAACAAGACGTTGGTCGAAACAGCTCGCACGATGCTTGCAGATTCTAAGCTACCAGTCACCTTTTGGGCTGAAGCTGTGAATACTGCGTGTCATGTTTTGAACAGGGTCTTGACCGTCAAGCGACATAACAAGACTTGCTATGAATTGTTAAACAATCGAAAGCCGAATCTGGAATATTTACTACCTTTTGGTAATCCGTGTACTCTACTGAAGGTTCGAGATGTCCTGACAAAATTCAGTGCGAAGGCTATTGAAGGGATTTTTCTGGGGTATGTGGCTAATTCGACTACCAAGAGGGTTTATAACAAAGAGACACGCCAAGTTGAAGAATGGTTCCATATTGACTGTTCAAATCGATCTTTACCACAAATGGCGATTGGTCCGGATTGGGCATTTGATTATGAAAACTTATTCAAGTCTTTTCATTTACCTTCTGACATTTCTGATGAAGATGCTGCTGTTCTTTATGATTCTTGTCAAGATGCACAGGATAATGGATTTCTACCAAATGCAGTTCCCAATTCATCGATTCCTTCTATTTCTGCTCCCGATCCTAATGTTGCTTCTTGTTCCGGTCCACAAGATTCAGAGAGTGAGGAGGATAATGCTATTTTTCAAGATTCTTCTGCTGATCCGCTGTTGAGTGATGATCCATTACCTTCGACACAGGATCAGGGGGAGATTCCAACAAATTTAGACTCGGAAATTCCAATTCCTCAAGATTATTCTTATCAATCTGAATCTACTCAAGTTGACGTGTTGCCGGTTCCTAAGGTCGCATCCATCAAGGAACTCAAAAATCACCCGATGATAAATATAATTGGAAATTTACAGGATGGAGTGAAAACTCGTTCTCTTGTTGACAATACTTGTTTGTATACTTGCATTAAAGATTCTGGTGTTCTTGATGATTGCTCACATTCTTGCTTTATTTCACAGGTTGAACCCAAGAATGTAGAGATGGCTTTAAATGACAATAACTGGATAGAAGCTATGCAGGAAGAACTAGCTCAATTTGACAAACTGAAGGTTTGGAATCTGGTTGATTTACCGAAAGGTGCGTATCCGATAGGAACAAAATGGGTGTTTAAATGTAAAAAGGACGATCGAGGTGTCGTGGTACGCAATAAGGCAAGATTAGTTATCCAGGGTTTCAATCAACAAGAAGGAATTGATTACACCGAAGTTTATGCGCCGGTTGCGAGGCTCGAAGCTATAAGGCTGTTTCTAGCTTTTGCTTCCTTTAAAGGTTTTAAGGTGTTTCAATTGGATGTCAAGAGTGCATTTTTATATGGAAAGGTCAAGGAGGAAGTCTATGTGTGTCAGCCGCCAGGGTTTGAAGATCCACTGAATCCGAACATGGTTTTCAAGCTAGATAAGGCCCTCTATGGTCTTCATCAGGCTCCTCGTGCGTGGTATGAGACTTTATCCACACATCTTTTGGCGAATGACTTTGTTCGTGGAAAATCGACTCGACCTTATTCATAAAGAAATCAGGGGGAGATTACCTACTGGTACAGATTTATGTGGATGATATTATATTTGGCTCGACAAATGAAGGGTTGTGCAAAGAATTTGAGGGTGTTATGAAGTCGAAATTTGAAATGTCTGCGATGGGAGAGTTATCGTTTTTCTTAGGTTTACAAGTAAATCAAAAGGAAGATGGTTTCTTTATTCATCAGTCCAAGTATGTCAAAGACATCTTGAGCCGGTTCAAGATGGAGGACTGTACTTCATACGATACTCCAATTCCGGTCAATCATAAGTTAAATTCTGACCCGGAAGGAAAAGATGTGGACTGTCGACTTTATAGAGCTATGATTGGATCCCTCATGTACTTAACCGCTTCAAGGCCGGATATAATGTTTGCCGTGTGTATCTGTTCCAGATTTCAGGCAAAACCAAAAGAATATCACTTAATTGCTGTGAAAAGAATCTTTCGGTATTTAAAAGGAAAACAACGTTTAGGGCTATGGTATCCTCATGGTTCTAACTTTGATTTCAATGCTTATACTGATTCTGATTTTGGTGGTTGTTGTTTGGACAGGAAATCTACAACAGGTGGTTGCCAGTTCTTAGGTAATCGACTTGTATCCTGGCAATGCAAAAAGCAAACCACAGTCTCGATTTCAACATGCGAAGTAGAATACATCGCTGCTGCAAGTTGCTGTTCACAGATCCTGTGGATACAACAACAATTGAGAGATTACGGTTTGAATTTCACAGGAACCCCTATGTTTATTGATAACAATGCTACTATGTCCATAACGAATAATCCTGTTAAACATAGTAAAACTAAGCACATCGAAATTCGATATCATTTTATCCGTGATTGTGCAGAGAAAAGGTTGATTGAGCTGGTCAAGGTACATACTGAAGATAATTTTGCTGATTTGTTCACTAAAGCATTTGATCATACCAGGTTTGAGTTCCTAGTTAAAATGATTGGTATGATCAATCCCGAATAAAAATTTTTCAAAATCAGAATTTCATGGAAAAATTTTCTTTTAGTTTCTTTTATTGCTTTATTACATTTCTGCAGTTACATTTTCAGTCAAAAAGTCTAAATTATAAAAAGTCAAAACAAATTGAAAAATATAAAATTTGACATCATTTGAGGTTAGAGAAGAAATGATAGTACATCAGTGATTAGTTCATTTCACACGACCTTAGTAGACCTTGATATATGAATGTTTAAAATAAGTTGATTTGATCTAAATTTCAATGTCTTCATAAATAAGAAATGATAGTGTTATGAATGTTCTATTCTTGATAATTTGTTTTAAAATTTGTGTATAAAATTTGAAACTTGAATTGTTAATAGGCTAAAAGCGTTTTGAAACTAATAGTAGTGTGAAAATTAAATATAATATGATTACATCTGTGATTTAAACCCATTTTATGCCTGGGTGTGTGTGTTAAAAGATCACTATCAGATAAAGAATATTAGCTTTTAATAAGGATTTTCCTATGAGATCAGTTTCGGGTTATGTCCTTAGCACTATTCATTCAATTTGCTTCAGTGCCCATGTCCCGAAAAGCATGCAATTTGAAGTATAATCAAGATATGTACTTGACAACATCTGTCAATCATATACTAGCCCTTGGATCATATTGATACATTATCTTTACTGATTCCATTGAATTCATAATCCAGATAACAGTTGGATTCTCGTACCTGTATCTTATGATTCCACAAATATAAGCCAAAACATTGAATCATTCGATTCTGAATCCCATTGATTTCTATACAATCCAATTTGGATTCTGCTATTCATGTGCTAAGTGATGTCTCCTCATTCTGAATATTCGGAAAATTTTTAGTAAAATCTTATATGTGTCTTGAAGATAGTGCATTTATTTTCTATTTGGCATATATGTGGGGTACACGATGTTTTATCAACTAAATGGTACTAAATCACATGAATTTGGAGAATAAACGCTTATAGTTTCAAATAATATAATATTGACAATTTTAAGAATTCAGGCTTTATATTTCAAATTCGGTATAAATAAAAGAACATTTTATAACCTGATCTTATTTACTTTGAAATTTATCGCGTATCATTTCAAATGTCATTCAAATTGAATGAGCTTCAAAATGAAAAAGATGCAAAGTGCACAAGACTGAGTTGGAAGGCTTCATACTATAGGTTACCCTTTATTATTCATAATATGTGTTATGAATTAATTGAATACTGATATGATCTTCTTGCTCATGATGTTCAAACCAAAAATATGTCATTTCAGTTTATTCAGAGAAAAATCAAAAATATGTGATTCTGTTTGTATAGAGAAAAACCAAAAATATGTGTTTCCGTCTATATAGATAAAATTCAAAAAGATTTTATTTTTTACTTTCCATGAAAATTCCAAACTTTTATTAAAATTGTTCGGGATTGGATCAAATATGTGTTGCTGACGGAAGTTCGGGATTTGAAAGTTTGAAGTTGGTAAATTTTGTTCAAGGCAAAAAGGTTGAAAAAGCAATTAAGTTCGCCTGTGTACAGTGAAGCGAACTTAATATGTTCGCTTAAATCGGTGAAACGAACTTAATCTTCTGTCTGAGGTGAAGCGAACTTAAGGATGAAGCGAACTTATCTTGTTCGCCGAAGGATTGTTAAGCGAACTTAACAAGTTCGCTTAGTCAAGCGAACTTATTCTGTTTAAGATTTGATTCAGGCGAACTTGTCATGTTCATCGTTTTCTTCAGAACAAGCGAACTTATCCCAAATTTCTCAAAATTTTAAATCGGTGTTGTGAGTGCTATTTTTTGGTTGTTTCTTGATCGAAATCTCATTACGAATCTAACAAAGGTAATTTCGTTGGATTTCATCCGCCATATTGAGCGTATTCGATGGTTTTTTGATTTTGGTTTTCGTCGGACTGTTTCAAGCCTGCTTTTGACCTAATTTTTGACCGTCATATAAAATTGAACCTCATTGTTGGTTAGATTGTGATATTCGATTGATTGTATAGGATTATTTCATGATTTGATCTTGTTTTGCCAAAATTTGAATTCTCTGTGTTTGAATTTGAACCGTCTCAGGTTCAAGCGAACTTGTTCCAAGCGAACTTGTTCGAAGCGAACTTGTCAGGCGAACTTAATAAGTTCGCCTCTTGCACTACTAAGCGAACTTATTAAGTTCGCCTAGGGGTCAGAAGTGAAAAAGAGTTGTGATTTTTTTCTGTTTGAAATTTTTTTTTAAAAAAATAAATTTTTTTTTTTGTTTGAACCTTTTTAAAATTTTTTGTTGTTGTTAATGATTGTGTGTCTTATTAAAAGTGTGTTTCATATATGTGTACGTGTTCTAATGTTTGTTAAGTTGTCTAATTTTTCTTAGATGGCTCGACGTGTCGAATACAAGCATAATCAAGTGGCTTTATTAGATCCTAATTTGCCGGAAGCTGTTCATTTTCAAGGCATAATCAATTTTCTAAATCGATCAAGATTGCATGTTGCATTATCTGCGGATCCTTATATCAGCTTGGTGTATATACAACAATTCTGGGATACCGTACATCAAGATATTGACGTGGAACCGCATGTCCTTCGTGCCACAGTCAATAATACCGAGATTGCAATTTCAGAAGCGACAATTCGTGCTGCTCTTGCTTTGGGTGGAAATGCTGAAGATCCAATTTCTTATCCTAATACTCTTATTAAGGGTTGTTTTCAAAGGATGGGTTATCGTGGATGACAAAATGATACTCAAGCTCGGAAAGGTGGATTAGTGGGTGAATGGAGGTACTTTATGCATGTGATTATACAATGCATCTCTCCACGAAAAGCTGGTATAGATGGCTTGAAGATGGCACTTCAAACAGCAATGGTGGCTTTAACATTGAATAAACGATTCAATTTTCCATTGTATTTTTATAGGGAGATGGTCATGCAGATTAATCCAGCTGAAGGTCAAGGTTTTTTGATGTATCCAAGATTTATTCAAATGATACTCAATCATCTTATTCTGGATCTTCCACAACATGCTATTAGATTGACTTTGACACCGATGTCAAAACGTATCTTTACCGATTGTTCAAAGGTGAAACAGAAAAATGCTGCGTTGATTCCGGTTAATACTCCATTGTTTGGGCACTTAATCAATCCTGATTATGTTGCACCACCTAATGATAATTGGTTTCATCCAAATGAACTTGCTCAAGTTCAAGGAGCTAACGTTCCAGTACAACAACAACTGCAACAACCACAACAACCTGCCCAACAACAACAAATACCAGTTCCACAAATTCAAGTTCAACAACCACAAATACAAGTTCCTGTACAACCTCAAATTCCTATTCCTGAACAAGTTCCTATTCCACAGGTTGCAGTTAATATTCCTATTCAGGAACCAGTTATAGAAGAGGTCATTCATGATCCTAATCAAGATATGGGTATGAACATGGATGATTTTGTTGATGAAGCTGTGAACTCGCCCATTCATGAACAAGAAGGGAATGTGGTGACAGACGCTGAGTCTAGTTCAAGTTCAAGTGATACTTTATCATCTGATGATGACAGCACTGATTCTGATGAATCTAGAGATTTTTCTCCAGGTCATTATGAACGGTTGGCTGCTATTCCACTGGCTAATGCTGGAAAGCATATTAAATCTCAAGCCAGACGACCACGACGCAAGTCTGTTCGGGATCCTCCTTCCGGTTCAGTTCTTGGAAAAAGATCGTTGGTAAATGAAAGTTCTGACACTGATAGTGACTTTAATCCTGATCCTTCACGACAAAAGTTAATGTCTGCTTCAATTGCGGCTGCACAATCTTCTCAAGGAATTGAGGATGCAAATTTTGTTGCTTCTCTGATTGTTACTCCTCCAAGTTCTAAGGATCCATCTCCAGTTCCATCTCCTATTCCTACAGCGATTCCTACTACTTCAAGTCCTTCTATTCCACAATCCACAGCTGGTCCATCAAAGCCTTCTGATTCTGATAGGATTACTTTCCTTGAATCTCAAGTGCTTACTTTACAAACACAAGTTAACTCTCTTGTGTCGATTGATTCTCAACGACAGCTGGTGATTCAGACTCAAGCTCAACAGATTGCTGATATGCAAGCATTAGTGTCCAAACTCGTTCAGCGTCTTGACGCTCAGGGGGAGTTGAGGATACCTGATACTTGTCACACTGAGTCAATACAAAGACGTGATGATGATGAAGGTACAACCCAAGTCTCTAATACAACCTGCTCAGAAAGAAAAATATGTGAATAAAGAGCAGTGTATAGGAAGGATCATTAGTTGGTTTTATGATGGTGAATCAAAATTGTTTGTAATCAAACGATCTGACGGTGTTCAATACTTAAAGCCAAGGATCAAATATTTCAATACCTTGCCGAGGTGTGAAATAAATGGTCTAGCTTCAAAGCCTCTCATAAATAGATCGAAGAATGGTTTGGCTGATGTGATAGCAAACCTGATAAAGAAAGAAGGTAGTTCGGGTAAGTATGAAAAGCTGAAACCACAGAAGGGAAAGAGAGTGAAGAACACAGATCCTAAGACTGGGAAAGTAACCTGGAGATACAAGTACAGACCAGTGCGTGCTATACACAAGATACCATTAAAGAATATTCCTCAAGACTTTCTTGGGAATATGAAATGGTGGTATGTTGATGTCAATACTGGTGAAGCAAGGGTTGAAGATAAAGATAATAAGGTCATTGTGTGTTTCTATGACGCAATGAATCTTATTAATTTTTCAAAGAAAGATCAGAGGATGCTGCGAAAGAATGAGATAATGTATACTGATGAATGGATAGAACAAGGTCTACAGTATAAAAGAGTTTTGGAGATATGCAGAAGATACAGTGTGCATGCTGGCAGCAGACTACCGGATAACTGGAAGACTTCAAGATAAAGACTGAAGACAGAAGATCAAGCTATTGTCAAGGGGGAGTCTGTTAGGACATAGATTTGTAATGACAAAAGCTTGTAATAGTTAGATTTTATGTCTTTATGTTTTGTCATGAAATTGTAAAGTTGCTAAGTGTTTTTAGTAGTAAGCCTAGAGGCGAACTTAGTTAAGTTCGCCTGACCTATCAGAGGCGAACTTAATAAGTTCGCTTAGGCATAGCTGAGGCGAACTTGTTAAGTTCGCTTAGTCTGTTTCAGGCGAACTTAACTAAGTTCGCTTACATCAGTTTTGGTTCTATATATATCTGTTACAGAGTCATTAGACAGGAGGGTTGAACAGAATTGAACAATTGTCTGATTGAGTCTGTAACCATTGTTATTCTGAATATAATCAAGAAGTTTATTTACGCGTGTTGTTTTGGATTGTTGGTTAGTATACAAATCGGTAACGCGAAGGATTCCGCACTTCGTGTTATATCAACGTCATATCACGAGTTTGATCAGTAGCTGAGTTACCTGGACCTACACATAGTAGCATTGTTATCAATAAACATGGGGGTTCCTGTGAAATTCAAACCGTAATCTCTCAATTGTTGTTGTATCCACAGGATCTGTGAACAGCAACTTGCAGCAGCGATGTATTCTGCTTCGCATGTTGAAATCGAGACTGTGGTTTGCTTTTTGCATTGCCAGGATACAAGTCGATTACCTAAGAACTGGCAACCACCTGTTGTAGATTTCCTGTCCAGACAACAACCACCAAAATCAGAATCAGTATAAGCATTGAAATCAAAGTTAGAACCATGAGGATACCATAGCCCTAAACGTTGTTTTCCTTTTAAATACCGAAAGATTCTTTTCACAGCAATTAAGTGAGATTCTTTTGGCTTTGCCTGAAATCTGGAACAGATACACACGGCGAACATTATATCAGGCCTTGAAGCGGTTAAGTACATGAGGGATCCAATCATAGCTCTATAAAGTCGACAGTCCACATCTTTTCCTTCCGGGTCAGAATTTAACTTATGATTGACCGGAATTGGAGTATCGTATGAAGTACAGTCCTCCATCTTGAACCGGCTCAAGATGTCTTTGACATACTTGGACTGATGAATAAAGAAACCATCTTCCTTTTGATTTACTTGTAAACCTAAGAAAAACAATAACTCTCCCATCGCAGACATTTCAAATTTTGACATCATAACACCCTCAAATTCTTTGCACAACCCTTCATTTTTCGAGCCAAATATAATATCATCCACATAAATCTGTACCAGTAGGTAATCTCCCCCTGATTTCTTTATGAATAAGGTCGAGTCTATCTTTCCACGAACAAAGTCATTCGCCAAAAGATGTGTAGATAATATATAAAAATGCACTCTTGACATCTAATTGAAACACCTTAAAACCTTTAAAATAAGCAAAAGCTAGAAACATCCTTATAGCTTCAAGCCTCGCAACCGGCGCATAAACTTCAGTGTAATCAATTCCTTCTTGTTGATTGAAGCCCTGGACAACTAATCTTGCCTTATTGCGTACCACAACACCTCGATCGTCCTTTTTACATTTAAACACCCATTTTGTTCCTATCGGATACGCACCTTTCGGTAAATCAACCAGATTCCAAACCTTCAGTTTATCAAATTGAGCTAGTTCTTCCTGCATAGCTTCTATCCAGTTATTGTCATGTAAAGCCATTTCTACATTCTTGGGTTCAACCTGCGAAATAAAGCAAGAATGTGAGCAATCATCAAGAACACCAGAATCTTTAATGTAAGTATACAAACAAGTATTGTCAACAAGAGAACGAGTTTTCACTCCATCCTGTAAATTTCCAATTATATTTGTTACTAGATGATCTTTGTGTTCCTTGATGGATGCGACCTCAGGAACCGGCAACACATCAACTTGAGTAGAGTCAGATTGATAAGAATAATCTTGAGGAATTGGAATTTCCGAGTCTAAATTTGTTGGAATCTCCCCCTGATCCTGTGTCGAAGGTAAAGGCTCATCACTCAACAGCGGATCAGCAGAAGAATCTTGAAAAATAGCATTATCCTCCTCACTCTCTGAATCTTGTGGACCGAAACAAGAAGCAACATTAGGATCGGGAGCAGAAGTAGATGGAATCGATGAATTGGGAACTGCATTTGGTAGAAATCCATTATGCTGTGCATCTTGACAAGAATCATAAAGAACAGCAGCATCTTCATCAGAAATGTCAGAAGGTAACTGAAAAGACTTGAATAAGTTTTCATAATCAAATGCCCAATCCGGACCAATCGCCATTTGTGGTAAAGACCGATTTGAACAGTCAATATGGAACCATTTTTCAACTTGGCGTATCTCTTTGTTATAAACCCTCTTGGTTGTCGAATTAGCCACATACCCCAGAAAAATCCCTTCAATAGCCTTTGCACTGAATTTTGTCGGGACATCTCGAACCTTCAGTAGGGTACACGGATTACCAAAAGGTAGTAAGTATTCCAGATTCGGCTTTCCATTGTTTAACAATTCATAGCAAGTCTTGTTATGCCGCTTGACGGTCAAGACCCTGTTCAAAACATGGCACGCAGTATTCACAGCTTCAGCCCAAAAGGTGACTAGAAGCTTAGAATCTGCAAGCATCGTGCGAGCTGTTTCGACCAACGTCCTGTTCTTTCGTTCAGCGACACCGTTTTGTTGAGGAACATATGGCGCACTGAATTCATGATGAATTCCTTTTTGTAGACAGAATAAGCCCATTTTGCTATTCTTAAATTCGCTGCCATTGTCACTCCTGATTCTTCTGACTTTCAGATTGAATAAATTTTCCAAACCCAGGATTAAGTATTGTACCAACTCAGTGGTTTCAGCTTTAGAGGAAAGAAACTTAACCCATGAAAATCTGGAGTAATCATCAGTTACGACCAAACAATACGATTTCCCACCAATGCTCCTAATACTGATAGGACCGAACAAATCCATATGCAGCAACTCCAAGGGAGTTACGATAGAATTCGTCGATTTTGATTTGTGAGATTTCTTTCTTTGCTTCCCCTTCTTGCACGGAATACAATCATCAGGAACTGAGAATTTCATTTTTGGAATACCAAGCACAAGATCATTCCTAACAATGTAGTTCATCTTCCTGTAGTTGATGTGAGCTAGCTTCCCGTGCCACAATATTGAATCAGATTCCGACGCCTTGGAGAGTAAACATGTTGGAATTGAATCCGTTGTAGTGGCGACACTCATGTCAAGGACATACGTGTCATTTCTCCTTGGAGCCTTCATAAGAATCCATTCATCAGGAATCACAAAACCCGGTTTTAGAATATAACATTCATGATCGTTGAAATGGAACGAAAACTTCTTGTCACAGACTTGTGATACGCTTAAAAGATTGTGTTCCAGCTGCTCAACATAATTCACCTTTTCAAATTTTACTTTGTCATTCTTTAACGTTCACTGGCCTGTTATGTACCCGTCTTTATTACCCGCAAAAGCGACATAACCACCATCAATTTTAATCACATCCTCAAGCAATTTCACATTCCCTGTCATATGTCGAGAACAACCACTATCCACATACCATGTATTGTTGATAGTCCTCCTTGGTTGTCCCTACATAAACAACGAGAATCAGTTAGAAAGTGGAACCCAAGCCATCGTGGTCTTGGGTCGTCCGGATTGATCAAAATAAACTACTTCTTGTAATTGACAATCAACTTTATTATTCACTTTTTGAACAAATGTTTGACAATCAGACCTTTTCAAAGAAGAACCAATTTTATTATTTTTAGAAACATTATTTGAAATATTATTTTCAGATTCAGATGTTTCCAAAATTTTCCTTAATTTTTTGTTTCTTCTTCTTCTTTGAGGTCTAGACAATTTAACCTCCTGAAAAGTATCTCTTGAAATCCCAATTTTTGGAATCTCAAGATTTTCTCTGCATACAAAAGATTTAGCATGCAATGTATTCTGTTGTTTAATTCCAGGGGAATTAACAAAAGATTGTCCAGTCATATCTTTTCCCAAACTAGAAGACGATTTTCCCTCATCTTTCCTTTTCAGAATTTTCACCACTCTCGGTTGTGAAGGAACAGTCTTCAGTTTGCCCTTGTTCTTGTATGGACAATTAATCAAAATATGACCAGGCTCATTGCAATGAAAGCACACACGTCTTTCTTGATAAGTTCTGAAATAAGGTGTTTTCTTTGAATTTGAAGAACCATCAGAAGAAGAAGCTTCGGATGAATGCCCAGAACAATTTACCGGCTTCTTAGGAACATAAGTCTGTTTTGGCACCTTTGAAGAATTCACTTTTTGAAAACCAGCCGCAACAAACCCACTTGACTTTAATATTGGAGAAAGTTTAGTTTGAACCACCTTCACCTCTTCAGGTTCTGTCAAGATGCACCTATCCCGAGTAACATTCTTCACAATCTTTGGTTCCTCAATTTTCACCTCTCTCGGAATGCCTTCAACCTTTGAATCATCAAATACTTCATCCTCTGTATCAGAATCATACACCATGTCTTCACCCGTCACTGGATTCACTTTTATTACTGTCTTGGGATCAATCTCCTCTTCATGAATTATTTCAGGCTCAACTACATAATTTCCATTGAACGGAGGAGGAACAAACCCAATACCAGCAACCCTTTTTGTGGGATCAGCATTAGCATTAAAATAATCCAACACTACAGATGAATTATCAAACTGTTCCAACTTTCTATGTAACTTTATCACCTCAGATTCTTTTTCAGAAATCTCCTTGTTCTTTTGGGCAACCACTTCATTTCGTTTTTCAATTTCAGCATAAGCCATATCAAGATGATAACCCTGCTCTTTGTATTTTAACCCAAGAGAATTTAAGTCTCTTTTCAAAGACTCAATTCTATCAATGCACAGTTTATCATTTTCTTTCAGTTTCTGATTTACTGAATGCATTGATTTCATGTCACAAATCAAATTAGTGTTATCATCCATGACTTTTTGTATTTTATCTTTAACAGAAATGCAATTAGTACAAAATATATGACAAACAGAGTCTTTTACCTTAGTCGGGTCAGACATGTCTGCCATGAATACTTTGGCAATCGGAATGTTTTCTGAATCTTCACCAACTGACGCATTTTCTGTAAGAACAATTTCTTCCTCAGCAACCCCTGTCACAGCATCAGAATCACTACTTTGCTCTCTTTCTTCCTCATCATCAACACTTGGAACACTCTCACCATCACATGAATCACCACTAGAACTTTCATCATCAGTAGATTCTTCTGGTTTTTCTGAATGAATTTCTGCAACAAAAGCCTGACTCACAGCACCCACCAAATCTTCCAGATGAATGCCCCAATCATAGTTTTCATCGTTTTGAGAAACTAGAGCCGATGATGCAGATGCATGATTTGTATTACCAGAAGGACCATGATTTTGATTACCAGATGAACCATGAGGCTGATTCCTATTATGCTGAAAGTTAGATTGCTTCTTTTGAGAATCAAATTCTACCTTTGGTTTCACACACTCCTTAGCAAAATGACCATACTCTTGGCAGTTGTAACACCTAACTTTGCTCTTATCAAAACCCATACGCGATCGACTATTTGAACCAATATATTTTCTCCCAGTTCTCTTCAAGAAATCTTTAGCTTGTCTCATTAACATGGCCATATTCCATTAGATATTCATTTCTTCTAGATCAATAGGGTCAATCTGTCTGAAATCATCTTCTATTACCTCAGGATCATGTATTTTTCCTCCAATGAAATTCTCATATGATGCCATAAATGAAGAAAACATAGCCAAATAATCATCAGCAACTTTCTGATTCACATGAGATCCAGATGATGTTGAAGCAGTAGTAGCAGAAAATCCAGAATGGCTTGTATGACTAGAATAAGTTGGAACTCCAGAACACTGATCATTTGTAGACTCTTGAGCATCACCAAAAAAAATGACACACCAGTACCAGATTTACCAACAGATTTGGCAAAATACATCGAGGGATCCTGGATATGATCCAAATTAGTCTCTTTCTTTTTCAAATTCATGTCATGTGACTGGATCTTCCCTAGGACTTCTTCAAGAGACATGGTTTTGTACCTCACATTTTCTTTGATCAAAACCGTATACACATCAAACTTTGATGGTAAAGCCTCCAAGAATTTATCATTGATTTCCTCAGTCTCATATACCACAGATGCACTATCCAGTTCACTAAGAAGATGATAGAATCTTGTAGGAAGATCATCCAAAGATTCATTCTGAAAATGTTTAAAAACTAGGAACTGCTTCTTTAGTAATTCTTTTCTACTTTTCTTAACATCTAAACTCCCTTCACACCTTTTCTGTAGAGCTTCCCACAGCTGTTGAGAAGACTTGAACTGTTTAAAACTGTGATAAATTTCCTTTGGTAGAGACATCGAAATGCTAGCCATTGCTTTCTTTTCTCGATCAAATAACAGTTTCTCTTCAGTAGATAAAGCAGACACTGGTTTTGGAACATCATCTTTTCCCATCCATGAATAAGTAGGGTGTGTATATCCTTCCAAAATTGGAATCCACAAACTAGTATCGGTAAAAGATACGAATTGGTCAAACCGATCTTTCCAATTTGAATAATCAGCTAGATTCAGCAACTTCGGAGGTTTTTGAGATGTACCAATCTCATTATCATAATTGAACATGTTTGTGACTTGAACCATATTTGCCATGTTAAAAAAAATTTCTGAAAAATTTCTAAGTACTGAACTGATTTTACCCTCAGGCGAACTTAATAAGTTCGCTTTAGGGAGTACTAAGCGAACTTAATATCAGGCGAACAAGACAAGTTCGCTTAAGGAGGAAATCCGGTAAGTTCGCTTAACAGCTAAGTTCGGTTGAAATGTGATAAGCGAACTTAATAAGTTCGCTTGCTAAGTTCGCTTGAACAGGAACTCAGCAAGTTCGCTTAAACTGCTGTAACAGATTCAACACAGTCTTCATCCAAACACGAACCAAAACCTTCAAAATTCATGTATTCTCAGCGAATTGATGGAATTTAAGAAAATTGATCCGTAGGATTATGAATTTTAACAAATGTAACAGTTCTATCGGACTAATTTTGTCAAAATCCCTTCCAAAATCACTAATTCAGCAAAGAAACGATCTTCAAGAACTTGAAAAACTCCATTGTTGCAGAAACTTCAAAAAGTTGTATATCTTGTCGAATTGTACACAAAAACCGTCAATTATCACCAAGAATCGTACTTAATTCACGAGAACTTTGCTCTGATACCACTTGTAGGTCCAGGTAACTCAACTACTGATCAAACTCGTGATATGACGTTTCTATAATACAAAGTGCGGAATCCTTCGTATTAACGTTTGTATACTAACCGACAACACGCGTAAATAAACTTCTCGATTATATTCCAAATAACAATGGTTACAGACTCATTCAGATAATTGTTTCTCTCTCAGATCGATCTCTGTTCGCTACTGTCTAATGACTCTGTAACACATATATATAGAACCAAAACTGCTGTAAGCGAACTTAGTTAAGTTCGCCTGAAACAGTCTAAGCGAACTTAACAAGTTCGCCTCAGTTATGCCTAAGCGAACTTATTAAGTTCGCCTCTGTTAGAGCAGGCGAACTTAACAAGTTCGCCTCTAGGCTTACTAGTAAAAACACTTAGCAACTTTACAATTTCATAAGAAAACATAAAGACACAAAATCTAACTATTACAAGCTTTTGTCATTACAATTCTATGTCCTAACAGAATACGGTAACTGGGGAGGATATGGTGTATGAGTCAGATTCTGAAGATGAGATGTTCGATGAAAAGAAGGTCGAGGGTATTCCAAAAGAAGTGAAAATTGATGACCCAACAGTTGTTAAAACTGTTACCCGGGATAGATGGATTATGACTGAACCCAAAGAGGTGAAAGTGGTTCCAACTAAACTTTCTCCAATCTTACAGTCAAGTGGGTTTGTTGCGGCTGGTTATCAAAAAGTGAATTATTCAAAGGTGCCAACACAGACTTATGTTCAAAAGAAGCCGATATATTGTTCTGGACATTCCTCTGAAGCTTATACCTCTGATGGATCCTCAAATTCAAAGAAAACCTCTTATTTCAGAAGTTATCAAGAAAGAAGAGTGTGTTTCTATTGCAATGAGGCTGGTCACATTTTGATCAATTGTCCTTTCAAGAACCATGGTAAAATGAAGACTGTTCCTTCACAACCGAAAGTGGTGAAGATTCTGAAAAGAAAAGATGAGGGAATGTCGTCTTCTAGTTTGGAGAAAAATATGCCTGGTCGATCTTTTTTTAAATCCTCTGGATTTAAACAACAAGATAAATTGAATTCTAAATCTTGCATATGCAAAGAGAAGCTTGAGATTCCTAATGTTGGAATTTCAAAAGATTCTCCGAGGAGGTTAAATTGTCTAGACCTCAAAGGAGAAGAAGAAACAGAAAATTAAAGAAAATTTTGAAAATATCTGAATCTGACAATAATATATCAAATAATGTTTTTCAAAATAATAAAAATGGATCTTCTTTGAAAAAGTCTGATTGTCAAACTTCTGTTCCAGAAGTGTATGATAGGATTGATTGTAAATTACAAGAAGTTGTTTATTTTGATCAATCTGGACGACCCAAGACCACGATGGCATGGGTTCCTATTTCTAACTGATTCTCGTTGTTTATGTCGGGACAACCAAGGAGGACTATCAACAATACATGGTATGTGGATAGTGGTTGCTCTCGACATATGACAGGGAATGTTAGACTGCTTGAAGATGTCAAAAAAATTGATGGTGGTTATGTCGCTTTTGCGGGTAATAAAGGCGGGTACATAACTGGACAGGGAACGTTAAAGAATGACAAAGTCAAATTTGAAAAGGTGAATTATGTTGAGCAGCTGGAACACAATCTTTTAAGCGTATCACAAGTCTGTGACAAGAAGTTTTCGTTCCATTTCAACGATACTGAATGCTATATTCTGAAACCGGGCTTCATGATTCCTGATGAATTGATTCTCATGAAGGCTCCGAGGAGAAATGACACGTATGTCCTTGACATGAGTGTCGCCACTACAATGGATTCAATTCCAACTTTTTTACTCTCCAAGGCGTCGGAATCTGATTCAATATTGTGGCACATGAAGCTAGCTCACATTAACTTTAGGAAGATGAACTACATTGTTAGGAATGATCTTGTTCTTGGTATTCCAAAGATGAAATTCTCAGTTCCTGATGATTGTATTCCTTGCATGAAGGGGAAGCAAAGAAGGAAATTTCACAAATCTAAATCGACGAATTCTATCGTAACTCCTTTGGAGTTGCTGCATATGGATTTGTTCGGTCCTATCAGTATCAGGAGCATCGGTGGGAAGTCGTATTGCTTTGTAGTAACTGATGATTACTCCATATTTTCATGGGTTAAGTTTCTTTCTTCTAAAGCTGAAACCACTGAGTTGGTGCAATACTTAATCCTGGGTTTGGAGAATTTATTCAATCTGAAAGTCAGAAGAATCAGGAGTGACAATGGCAGCGAATTTAAGAATAGCAAAATGGGCTTATTCTGTCTACAAAGAGGAATTCATCATGAATTCAGTGCGCCATATGTTCCTCAACAAAACGGTGTCGCTGAACGAAAGAACAGGACTTTAGTCGAAACGGCTCGCACGATGCTTGCAGATTCTAAGCTTCCAGTCACCTTTTGGGCTGAAGCTGTGAATACTGCGTGTCACGTTTTGAACAGGGTCTTGACCGTCAATCGACATAACAAGACTTGCTATGAATTGCTGAATAATCGAAAGCCGAATCTGGATTATTTACTACCTTTTGGTAATCCTTGCACCCTACTGAAATTTAGAGATGTCCCAACAAAATTCAGTGCAAAGGCTATTGAAGGGATTTTTCTAGGGT
Organism: Smallanthus sonchifolius; assembly: GCA_023525975.1. Taxonomy (NCBI): domain Eukaryota; kingdom Viridiplantae; phylum Streptophyta; class Magnoliopsida; order Asterales; family Asteraceae; genus Smallanthus; species Smallanthus sonchifolius. Next base: position 21,729,964 of record CM042039.1, read on the forward strand.
ATGTGGCAAATTCAACAACCAAGAGGGTTTAAAACAAAGAGACGCGCCAAGTTGAATAATGGTTTCATATTGACTGTTCAAATCGGTCTTTCCGGGTTGGGCATTTGATTATGAAAACTTATTCAAATCTTTTCATTTACCTTCTGATATTTATGATGAAGAGGCTGCTGTTCTTTATGATTCATGTCAGGATGCACAGCACAATGGATTTCTACCAAATGCAGTTACAAATTCATCGATTCCATCTACTTCTGCTCCTGATCCTAATGTTGCTTCTTGTTCAGGTCCACAAGATTCAGAGAGTGAGAAGGATAATGCTATTTTTCAATATTCTTCTGCTGATCCGTTGTTGGGTGATGATTCATTACCTTCGACGCAGGCTCAGGGGAAGATTCCTACAAATTTAGACTCGGAAATTCCAATTAATCAAAATTATTCTTATCAATCTGACTCTACTCCAGTTGACGTGTTGCCGGTTCCTGAGGTTGCATCCATCAAGGAACTCAAAGATCATCCGGTGACAAATATAATTGGAAATTTACAGGATGGAGTGAAAACACGTTCTCTTGTTGACAATACTTGTTTGCATACTTGCATTAAAGTTTCTGGTGTTCTTGATGATTGCTCACATTCATGCTTTATTTCACAGGTTGAACCCAAGAATGTTGAGATGTCTTTAAATGACAACAATTGAATAGAAGCCATGCAGGAAGTACTTGCTCACTTTGACAAACTTAAGGTTTGGGATCTTGTTGATCTTCCGAAGGGTGCGTATCCGATAGGAACAAAATGGGTGTTTAAATGTAAGAAAGACGATCGGGGTGTTGTGGTACGTAACAAGGCAAGATTAGTTGTCCAGGGCTTCAATCAACAGGAAGGAATTGATTACACCGAGGTGTATGCGCCGGTTGCGAGGCTCAAAGCTATAAGGATGTTTCTAGCTTTTGCTTCTTTTAAAGGTTTAAGGTGTTTCAATTAGACGTCAAAAGTGCGTTTTTATATGGAAAGGTCAAGGAGGAAGTCTATGTTTGTCAGCCGCCGGGGTTTGAAGATCCACTGAATCCGAATATGGTTTTCAAGCTTGATAAGGCCCTCTATGGTCTTCATCAGGCTCCTCGTGCGTGGTATGAAACATTATCCACACATCTTTTGGCAAATAACTTTGTTCGTGGAAAGATATACTCGACCTTATTCATAAAAAAATCAAGGGGAGATTACCTACTGGTGCAGATTTATGTGGATGATATTGTTTTTGGCTCGACAAACGAAGGGTTATGCAAAGACTTTGAGGGTGTTATGAAGTCGAAATTTGATATGTCTGCTATGGGAGAGTTATCGTTTTTCTTAGGTTTACAAGTAAATCAAAAGGAAGATGGTTTCTTTATTCATCAGTCCAAGTATGTCAAAGACATCTTGAGCCGGTTCAAGATGGAGGACTGTACCCCATATGATACTCCAATTCCAGTCAATCATAAGTTAAATTCTGACCCGGAAGGAAAAGATGTGGATTGTCGACTTTACAGAGCTATGATTGGATCCCTCATGTACTTAACCGCTTCAAGGCTGGATATAATGTTCGCCGTGTGCATTTGTTCCAGATTTCAGGCAAAGCCAAAGGAATCTCACTTAATCGCTATGAAAAGAATCTTTCGGTATTTAAAAGGAAAACAACGTTTAGGGCTATGGTATCCTCATGGTTCTAACTTTGATTTCAATGCTTATACTGATTCTGATTTTGGTGGTTGTTGTTTGGATAGGAAATCTACAACAGGTGGTTGCCAGTTCTTAGGTAATTGACTTGTGTCCTGGCAATGCAAAAAGCAAACCACAGTCTCGATTTCTACATGCGAAGCAGAATATATTGCTGTTGCGAGTTGTTGTTCACAGATCATGTGGATACAACAGCATTTAAGAGATTACGGTTTGAATTTCACAGGAACCCCTATGCTCATCGATAATAATGCTACTATGTCCATAACTAATAATCCTGTTAAACATAGTAAAACTAAGCACATCGAAATTCGATATCATTTTATACGTGATTGTGCAGAGAAAAGGTTGATAATGAGACTATTCAATCTAATAAAGATGCTGAAACTAAAACTACTCACACTGAGTCTCCAAAGGTTAATGAAGAACCTGTGATGTACAGAGATACAGGGATGACAAGGGAACAGTGGAGAGAAGTTGTAAACAGTTGGATGAAGGTGCTACCCAAGTCTCCAGCACAACCTGCTCAGAAAGAGAAATATGTGAATAAAGAGCAGTGTGTAGGAAGGATCATAAGTTGGTTTTATGATGATGAATCAAAATTATTTGCAATTAAATGATCTGATGGTGTTCAATACTTAAAGCCGAGGATCAAATATTTCAATACCTTGCCAAGGTGTGAAATAAATGGTTTAGCTTCAAAGCCACTCACTAATAGATCGAAGAATGGTTTGGCTGATGTGATAGCAAACTTGATCAAGAAAGAAGGTAGTTCAGGAAAGTATGATCGGCTGAAACCACAAAAGGGAAAGAGAGTGAAGAACACAGATCCAAAGACTGGGACGCTAGAAGTCGAAGACGTACGACTGTGTTAGGACATAGATTGTATGACAAAAGCTTTGTAATAGTTTAGGTCTTATTGTCTTCATGTTTTTATTAAATTGTTTAGTTTTTGTCTAAGTATTAGAACAAGTTCTGCTAGAGGTGAACTTGATATGTTCGCCTAGTGTTGGAGCATATTCTAGTGACAACGAGCTTGAAGATATTATGTCTTAGTCTTAGAGTCTTTGACTTGTAATTGATAGAATTGTTAGCAATAGTTAAAGGGGAGTCTGTTAGGACATGTTTTGTAACTGTTGATAAAATTCTGTGTAAGTTCATAGAGAGGTGAACTTAACAAGTTCGCCTGGTTTATCAACAGAAATTTATCAACAGTTACAAAACATGTCCTAACAGTCTAATAGAGGCGAACTTGTTAAGTTCGCCTAAGCATCTTTGATGCAAATTTGTTATGTTCGCCTACTGCAGAACTTGTGTTTATAAATAGGAGTGTACAGATTCAGAATGTAGAGTACGAGAGATTGAACGAACAAGTATTTCTATAAACTTCTATATGTTTGATGATATAAAAAGAGAAAGTTTATTTACCTGATTGTTTCTATTGTCAATTGATATACATACGTTAACACGAAGGATTCCGCATTCCGTGTTATCGATACGTCATGTCACGAGATCAATCTGAGATAAGTCATGTGGACCTACAAGTGGTATCAGAGCATTTGCTCGTGATTTTTGTTTGATTCTTGGTGATTAGTGATGTTTTTGTATACAATTTGAAAAGAAATTGATCATTTTTAGAAGTTTTTGTATTCATGGAGTTTTCAAGTTCTTGAAGCTGAATTTACTGCAGAATTCATGGATTTGAAATTGAGTTTGGTGAAATTAATCCGATAGAAGTGTTCTAATTCATAAAATACTAAATCCTACGGTTCAATTTCTTCAAATTCCTTCTAATCTGTGAGAAATGATGATTTTTGGTGATATTTGTTCGTGTTTGGGTTAAAGTTCTTACTGAGTTTGTTTCAGCTGCTATAAGCGAACTTGCTGAAAGTTGTTGCAGGCGAACTTAGCAAGCGAACTTATTAAGTTCGCTTCTCTCAGTTTATGCGAACTTAGTAGGCGAACTTAATCAGTACTGGAGTTTCTTGGGTAAGCGAACTTATCAAGTTTGCTTGATATCAAATTCGCTTGTTTGGCTGTGAAGCGAACTTATTATCTTCGCCTAAGAGGAGTTTTTGTTCAACACATGGAAATTTTTTTAGAAAATGGCAAATATGGTGCAAGTGACTAATATGTTAAATTACGACAACGAGATTGGTACACCTTAGAAACAACCCAAATTGTTAAGTCTTGCAGATTATTCTAACTGGAAAGATCGGTTTGATCTGTTCATATCTTTTACTGATACAAGTTTATGGATTCCAATCTTGGAAGGTTATACACATCCGACATATACTTGGATGGAAAACGATGATGTTCCTAAATCAGTATCTGCGTTAACCACAGAAGAAAAATTATTGTTTCATAGAGAAAAGAAGGCAATGGCTAGTATCTCAATGTCTCTTCCTAAAGAAATTTATCACAGCTTTAAACAATTCAGGACTTCTCAACAATTGTGGGAAGCATTGCAAAAGCGGTGTGAAGGTAGTTTGGATGTTAAGAAAAGCCGAAAAGAATTACTGAAGAAGCAATTCTTAGTATTCAAGCACTTTCAAAATGAATCTTTAGATGATCTTGCAACGAGTTTCTATCATTTGTTGAGTGAGTTGTCAAGTGCTTCAGTGGTTTATGAGACTGAAGAGATAAATGATAAGTTTTTGGAGGCATTACCATCTAAATTTGATGTATATAAGGTTTTGATAAAAGAGAATGTCAAGTATAAAACTATGTCTCTTGAAGAGGTTCTTGGCAAGATTCAATCACATGATTTAAATATGAAGAAGAAGGAAACCAATATGAAGCATATTCAAGATCCTTCAATGTATTTTGCTAAGTCTTCTAGCAAAAGTGGTGCAGGGGTTGCGTTCTTTTCTGGTGATAATCAAGGTGCTTCTCATGATCATTGTTCTTGGGTTCCAAGTCATTCAGGTTTCTCTGCAAATACAGCTTCTACATCATTTGGAACACATAATATGAATCAAAGAGTTGCTGATGATTATTTAGCGATGTTTTCTTCCTTTATTGCTTCTTATGAAAATTTTATTGGAGGAAAGATTCATGATCCAGAGGTTATTGAAGAAGATTTCAGACAGATTGATCCTGTTGATCTGGAAGAGATGAACATTCAATGGAACATGGCTATGCTGATGCGACAAGAAAATAATTTTTTGAAGAAGACTGGAAGAATGTATATTGGGTCTAACAGTCGTTCACTTTTGGGATTTGATAAAACCAAAGTTCGTTGCTATAATTGTCAGGAGTATGGTCATTTTGCCAAAGAATGTGTGAAACCAAAAGTTGAATTTGATTCTTAGAAGAAGCCTAATAACTTTCAGAACAATTGTAATCAGTCACATGGCTCCTCTGGCACTGGAAATTCTTATCATGCATCTGCATCATCTGCTTTGGTTGCTCAGAATGATGAAAATTATGACTGGGGTATTCATCTTGAAGATTTGTTTGGTACAGTAAGTCAAGCTTTTGTAGCTGAGATTCATTCTGTAAAATCTGAAGAGTCAACTGATGATGATAGCTCAAGTGATAGTGAGAGTTTGCCAAGTGCTGATGAAGAGTGTGATCAAGTACATAATGTTGAGTCTGATATTGCATCTGGTGTTTCTGAAGATGATATAGTATTAACTCAAAATTCTTCCGATGGTGTTGATTCTGAAAATATTCCGATTGCAAAAGTCTTCATGGAAGATATGTCAGATCCTTCAAAAGTAAAAGATTCTGTCTGTCACATTTATTGTTCTAATTGCATCAGTATAAAAGATAAAATGCATAAAGTAATGGATGATAACAAAAATTTAATTTGTGATATGAAATCGATGCATTCAGTTAATAAAAAATTGAAAGATAATGATAAATTGTGTATAGATAGAATTGGGTCTTTGAAAAGAGATTTGAACTCTTTGGGATTAAAATATATGGAACAAGCATATCATCTGGATATGGCTTATGCTGAGATTGAGAAGCGAAATGAAATTGCCGCTCAGAAGAACAAAGAAATTTCTGATAAAGAATCTGAAGTGATCAAATTACATAGAAAGCTAGAAAATTTTGAAAATTCATCTGTGGTATTGGATTACGTTAATGCTAATCTGATCCTACTAAGAGTTGCTGTAATTGGATTTGTTCCTCCACCATTTAATGCAAATTATGTGGTTGAACCAGAAATTATTCATGAAGAGAAAATTGATCCAAAGACAGGGTTGAAAGTAAATCCAGTAACTGGTGAAGATATGATCTATGATTCTAATTCCGAGGATGAAGTTTTTGATGATAAAAAGGTTGAAGGCATTCCTAAGGAAGTGCAAATTGATGAACCAAAGATAGTGAAAAATGTTACCCGTGATAGATGCATTTTAACAGAACCGGATGAGGTGAAAGTTGATAAACCTAAACTTTCCAAAATGTTACAATCAAGTGGTTTTGTTGCTGCTAGTTATCCGAAGAAGAATTCATCAACGGTGACTAAACAAGTTTTTGTTCCAAAGAAGCCAGTCAATTGTTCAGAAAAATCTTCTGAAGATTGTTCATCAGACGGGTCATCAAATTCAATAAAAACTCCTTATATCAGAAATTATCAAGATAAAAGAATTTGTTTTCATTGTAATGAGGCTGGTCATATTCTGATTCAATGTCCTTATAAGAATCAAGGCAAATTAAAGAGTGATCCCTCACAAAAACTAGTGGTGAAGATTCTGAAAAGACAAAATGGGGAGAAGCCTATGTCTAGTGTTGAAAAGAATATGCCTTGTCAATCATTTGCTAAATCTTCGGGATTTAAGGAACATGATATGCGTATTTTTAAACCCGTTGTTTTTCAAAAGAAGTTTGAGATTCCACATGTTGGAATTTCAAAAGAGTCTCAACCTGAGGTCAAACTTTCTAGACCACAACGAAGAAGACGTAACAGAAAACTAAAGAAATTTTTAGAAATACCTGAATCTGATAATCATAAATCTAATAATGTTTTTCCAATAAATAAAACTATGTCTTCTTTGAGAAGGTCTAATTGTAAATCTTATGTTCCAAAGGTGGATGACAATGTTGATTGTGAATTGCTTGAAGTTGTTTATTTTGATCCATCTGGACGACCCAAGACCACAATGGCTTGGGTTCCAATTTCTAACTGATTTTCTTTGTTTATGTAGGGACAACCAAGGAGGACTATCAACAATACGTGGTATGTAGATAGTGGTTGTTCTTGACATATGACAGGGAATATTAGATTGTTGGAAGATGTTATTAATATTGATGGTGGTTATGTCGCTTTCGCTGGAAATAAAGGCGGGTACATAACTGTTCAAGGTACTTTAAAGAACGAAAAAGTCAAATTTGAGAAAGTAAACTATGTGGACCAAATTGAACATAATCTTTTGAGTGTATCTCAAGTGTGTGACAAGAAATTTTCATTTCATTTCAATGATTTTGAGTGTTATATCTTGAAACCGGGATTTGTGATTCTTTACAAATAGATTCTAATGAAGACTCCGAGGAGAAATGACACATATGTCCTAGACATGAGTGTTGCTACTACAACGGATTCAATTCCTACATGTCTACTCTCCAAGGCGTCTGAGTCGGATTCTATTTTGTGGCATAGGAAACTTGCTCACATCAATTATCGGAAAATGAATTATCTCGTGAAAAAAATCTGGTTATTGGTGTTTCGAAAATGAAATTTTCAGTTCCTGAAGATTGTTTTCCTTGCAAGAAGGGGAAACAACACAAGAAGTCCCACAAATCTACGTCAAAGAATTCAATTGTGACTCCTTTGGAGCTACTGCATATGGATTTGTTCGGACTGATTAGTATCAGGAGCATTGGCGGTAAATCTTACTGTCTGGTAGTAACAGATGATTTCTGTAGATTTTCATGGGTTAAGTTCGTCGCTTCTAAAGCCGAAACCACAGAGTTGGTACAATTCTTAATCCTAGGTTTAGAGAATTTGTTCAAACTGAAAGTCAGAAGAATTAGGAGTGGCAATGGCAGCGAGTTTAAAAATAGAAAGATGAGTTTATTTTGTCTACAAAAGGGAATTCATCATGAATTCAGTGCGTCATATGTACCTCAACAAAATGGTGTTGTTGAACGATAGAACAGGACTTTAGTTGAAACGGCACGTACGATGCTTGCAGATTCTAAGCTTCCAGTAATTTTTTTGATGAGGCTGTTAATACTGCGTGTCACGTTTTGAACAGAGTTTTGACCGTTAAGTGACACAACAAGACATGCTATGAGTTGCTTAATAATCGTAAGCCAAATCAGGAATATTTATTACCTTTTGGTAATCCATGCACCCTGTTGAAAGTTAGAGATGTCCCAACCAAGTTCAGTGCTAAGGCTACTGAAGGGATCTTTCTGGGGTATGTTGCAAATTTTACTACCAAGAGGGTTTATAACAAAGAGACTCGTCAAGTTGAATAATGGTTTCATATTGACTATTCTAATCGGTCTTTACCTCAAATGACGATTGGACTAGACTGGGCTTTTGATTATGACAATTTATTCAAGTCTTTTCATTTACCTTCTGATATTTTTTCTGAGTAAGTTGCTGTATTATATGATTCGTGTCAGGATACACAGAATAGTGGTTTTCTACCGACTGCGGTTCCACAATCATCTTTTCCTTCTACATCCGTTCCAGATTCTAATGCTGCTTCTTGTTCGGGTACACAAGAGTCTGATAGTGAAGATGAAAATGTTATTTTCCAAGATTCTTCTACTGATCCTTTGATAGTTGATGAACCTTCTAATTTGTCACAGGATCAGGGGGAGATTCCTACAAATCTAGACTCGGAGATACCAGTTAATCAAGATCTGTCTTATCAATCTGATACAACTCAAGTTGATGTGTTGCCAGTTCCTGAGGTTGCATCAATCAAGAAACTCAAAGCTCATCCGATTTCAAATATCATTGGGGATTTGCGTGATGGAGTGCAAACGCGTTCTACTCTTGACAACACTTACTTGTATATAGGTTTTAATGATACTGGTGTTTTTGATGTATGCTCATATTCCTGTTTTATTTCTCAGGTCGAACCAAAGAATGTCGAAATGGCGTTAAGTGATAACAATTGGGTAGAGGCCATGCAGGAAGAACTTGCTCAGTTTGACAAACTTAAAGTTTGGAATCTTGTAGATCTTCCAAAGGATGTGTATATAATTGGTACGAAGTGGGTGTTTAAATGAAAGAAAGGCGATCGAGGTGTTGTGGTGCGAAATAAGGCAAGATTATTTGTACAAGGTTTCAATCAACAAGAGGAAATTGATTACACCGAGGTTTATGCTCCTGTTGCTAGGCTTGAAGCTATACGGCTGTTTCTTGCTTTTGCTTCATACAAAGGGTTTAAGGTGTTTCAATTAGATGTAAAAAGTGCTTTCTTATATGGTAAAGTCAAGGAGGAAGTTTACGTGTGTCAGCCGCAGGGGTTTGAAGATCCAATTAATCCGTCTAAAGTTTACAAGCTTGATAAATCTCTCTATGGTCTTCATCAATCTCCTCGAGCGTGGTATGAAACGTTGTCTACACATCTTATAGATAATGATTTTGTTCTTGGACATATTGACTAGACTTTATTCATTAAGAAAGCAGGGGGAGAATATCTACTGGAACAGATATATGTAGATGATATTATTTTTTCCTCTACAAATGAAGGGTTGTGCAAAAAGTTTGAGAGTATTATGAAATCGAAGTTTGAGATGTCAACTATGGGAGAGTTATCATTTTTCCAAGGTCTTCAAGTTAATCAGAAGGAAGATGGTTTCTTTATTCATCAGTCCAAGTATGTAAAGGACATCTTGAGCCGGTTCAAGATGGAGGACTGTACCCCATATGATACTCCGATTCCCGTCAATCATAAATTGAATTCTGACCTGGATGGAAAAGAAGTTGATTGCCGACTCTACCGTGCAATGATTGGATCTCTCATGTACTTAACCGCTTCAAGGCCAGACATAATGTTCGCTGTGTGTATTTGTTCCAGGTTCCAAGCAAAACCAAAAGAGTTTCATTTGATTGCAGTAAAGAGAACCTTCGTTGTCTGAAAGGAAAACAAAGATTGGGACTATGGTTTCCTCAAGGTTCTAACTTTGAATTCAATGCATACACTGATTTTGGTGGTTGTTGTTTGGACAGGAAATCTACTACATGTGGTTGCCAGTTCTTGGGTAATCGTCTAGTTTCCTGGCAATGCAAAAAGCAAACTACGGTCTCCATTTCAACATGTGAAGCATAATACATTGCTGCTGCAAGTTGCTGTTCACAGATCTTGTGGATCCAACAGCAATTAAGAGACTACGGTTTGAATTTTACAGGAACCCCCATGTTTATTGATAATAATGCTACAATGTCTATCACAAATAATCATGTTAAGCACAGTAAAACAAAGCACATTGAAATTAGATATCATTTTATTCGTGATTGTGTAGATAAGAAGTTGATTGAGCTGGTAAATGTACATACAGATGATCATTTTGCTAATCTTTTTACCAAGGTATTTGATCATACCAGGTTTGAATTTCTGATCAAAATGATCGGTATGATCAATCCCGAATAAAAGTTTTTCAAAACAATTTTCATGGAAGATTTTGTTTTAAATTTCTTTTATTGCTTTATTACATTTCTGCAATTTAAATTTCAGTAAAAAATTGTTATTTATAAAAATTCAAAACAAAATGAAAAATATAAAATTGACATCATTTGAAGTTATAGAAGAAATGATAGTACATCAGTGAATAGTTCATTACACATGACCTTAGTAGACCTTTGATATATGATAGTTTAAAGTAATTTGAATTGATCTAAATTACAAAGTCTGCATAAATGAGAAATGATAGTGTTTTGAATGCTCTAATATTGATAATGTGTTTTAATTTGAATATGAGTTTGAAACTTAAATTGTAAATAGACTAGAAGCGTTTTTGAACCAATAGTAGTGTGAAAATTAAATATGATATGATTACATATGTGATTTGAATCCATTATATGCCTGGGTGCGTGTGTAAAAGATCATTATCAGATATAGAAAATATGGTTTTAAGAATTTCATGAAACCAATATCTAATTATGTCTTTAGCACAATCTCTTTCACTACCCATGCCCTGAAAAACGTGCAATGTGTTACTGAACTAAGATATGTTTCTGACAACATCTATTAGAACATATATTCACCCTTGGATCAGTTAGATACATCATCTATTCTGATTTCATTTAAATTTATCCTGATAATAGTTGGATCCTCCTACCTGAATCTATTGATTCTCATTATAAAGCCAATTCATTAGAATCTTTTGATTATGAATCATTCTGATTCTTTTATCCTTTGGGATCTACTATTCTATACTTGTGCTAATAGAGATAATTTCATCTTGGAGATTGATCTAATCTTTCAATATACTGTGTATGTCTTGAAGATATTGCAAATTTAATTTCTGTTGGCATATATGTGGGGTACACGATGTTTTTCATCTAAATGGTACAAACTCACATGATTTTGGAAGAAAAATGCTTATAGTTTCAAATTATATAATATTGACAATTTAAAAATTCATGCTTTGTATTGCAAATTCGGAATGAAAAATTGAGCATTTCATAACCTGATCTTGTTTACATTGAAATGTAACGCGTATCATTTCAAGTATTATTCATATTGATTGCAAAAGTTACATAAAATTGAAAAAGTATTGAGTTACATAAGTATGAGTTTGATTGTTTCATATCATAGGTTACCCATAGTTGATAATAAACTGTGTGATGAATTGTTCATATACTGATATGATCTTCTTGCTCACGAAGTTCATCTAAAAATATGTATTTTAGTTTGCTCATATAAAATCCAAAAATAAGTGTTTCAGTTTGCTCAGATAAAAACCAAAAATATGTGATTCCGTTTGTACAGATAAAATCCAAAAATATTTTGTTTCTATCTTCCATGAGAATTTTATTTTTAATTAAAATGATTCGGGATTGGATTGGATACATGCTACAGATGGGAGTTCACAAGAATGTGTCGTGTTGAAAGTGAAGAATTTTGTTCAAAGGAAAAAGGTTTGGAGCGAACTTAATATGTTCACCTGGTTCTGATTAAGCGAACTTACTATGTTCGCCTGAGGCTTGTTAAGCGAACTTAACAAGTTCACCTAATGAAGCGAACTTAATTGTGATTTAATATTTTGTTCAGGCGAACTTATTCATTTTATCTTGTTCACTGTGAGAGCGAACTTATCGAGCGAACATAAGGAGTTTTTAGCGAACTTTTGATTTTCTGATCTAGGGTTTCAGATTTGAAATTTTGGTGTTTGTTTCTGGATCGGTTTTTTATTACGAGTATTTCTAAGATGGCTCATCGTGTTGAGTACAAACATAATCAAGTGGCGTTATTGGATCCAAATATGTCTGAAGCTGTTAATTTTCAAGGAATTATCAATTTTCTGAATCGTTGACGTTTGCATGTGGCCTTATCTGCTAATTCGTACATCAGTTTACCGTATATTCAACAATTCTGGGATACCGTACATCAAGATACAAATGTTGAACCTCACGTACTTCGTGCTACAGTGAATAATACAGAGGTAACTATTTCAGTAGAAACTATTCGTGCTGCTTTGGCTTTGGGAGGTGTTGTTGATGATCCTATGTCTTATCCTAGAACACTGATTATGGGGTGTTTTCAGAGGATGGGTTACAGAGGAAGACCAAATGATACACAAGCAAGAAAAGGAGGTTTAGTTGGCGAATTGAGGTATTTTATGCACGTCATCATACAACGTCTGTCTCCAAGAAAGGTTGGTACTGATGGTTTGAAGAGTGCATTACAAGCTGCAATGGTTGCATTGACCCTCAACAAACAGTTTAATTTTGTTTTATATATCTACCGTGAGTTAGTCATGCAAATCAATCCTCTAGAAGGTCAAGGGTTCCTTATGTATCATAAGTTCGTGCAAATGATTCTGAACCATTTAATTCCAGATTTACCTCAGCATCCAATCCGTTTGACTTTGTCTCCTACGTCAAAAAGAATCTTTACTGATTGTACTAAAGTTAAACAACAAAATGCTGCTCTAGTTCCTATTCCAACTCCTTTGTTTGGTCACTTAATCAATCATGATTATGTTGAGCCACCTAATGATAATTGGTTTCATCCTGAGGAGTTAGTTCAACAACCGCAACACGTTCCAGTTCAACAACAACAACAAGTTCATGTAAAACAACAACAACCGCAACAAGCTCCTATTCAACAACAGCAACAAGTTCAAGCTCAGGAACAACAAGTTCAAGCTCAGGTACAACAACAACAAAAACAACATGTTCCTATTCCACAAGAACAGGTTCACATTCCTGTTAATGAACCAGTTCAAGAAGAGATTGCTCAAGATAAAGAACAAGATTTGGGTATGAATATGGATGATTTTGATCATGAAGCTGTGAAATCACCTATTCATGAAGCTTAAGGCAATGTTGTAGATACGAGTTTCGGTGATACTATCTTACCTGATTCTGAAGCTACTGATTCTGATTCGTCTAAAGATTTTAGTTCAGATCATTATGAGAGATTGGCTACGTTACCATTGGCTAATGCAGGGAAACGTAATAAATCTAAAGCCAGAAAACCGAGGCATAAGTCTGTTCGGAATCCTCCTTCTAGATCAGTACTTGGAAAGAGAACTTTAATTGATGAGAGTTCTGACTCGGATAGTGATGCTATTCCAGTTCCAAAAGCTCAGAAGCTTATGTCTGCTTCTATTACTGCTACTCATTCATCTCAAGGTGTTGAGGATGCTAATTTTGTTGTTTCCTCATTGATTACACCTCCTACTTCTAAACATCCATCTCTGGTGCTTTCTCCACATGTTCCACACACATATCTGAAGATGGTCCTTCAAAGCCGTCTGATTCTGAAAGAATTACATTACTTGAATCACAGGTGCTAGGTTTGCAGACTCAAGTAGATACTCTTGTGACTACTGATACTCAGAGACAGTTGGTCCTTCAAGCTAAAGCTACACAGATTGCTGACATGCAGTTATTGGTGTCTAAACTTGTTGAGCGACTTAACGCTCAGGGGGAGTTAAGGATATATGATACTTGTCATGCTGATTCTGTTCAACGAAAGAATGATGATGACAATGATCCTAGTGGTAATGTTGAGGGTGATTGTCAATACGCTGACGTGAATCCTATATCAAGAGTTCAGGGGGAGTCTACATCAGGAAATATTGAAGGAACCAAGAATGATTATGGAGTGAATGAAGAAGTATTGTCGGTCCCTCGTGTGTGGTGAATCGTCACATGCAAGTGCGTTGGCTAGTCGGACCGGGTGCGGAATACCCGTGACTAGGTGGAGAATCAAACAACACAAAGTAAACAGACAAGAGAATCACTTTAAACTTTCGTCTATTATAAACACTTGAAGGTTACAGAGAGAAAAATACTGAGTGCACATTAGTCTGCGTACTTATCTACTGTCAACCTATCCTATTTAAACAAGACCTGAACTCTGCGCACTTAGCAAGTGCCCAGGGCAAATTGCTCATGCGTACTTAGCAAGTAAGCATAGTATTCTTGCGTACTTGCTAAGTACGCAGGAACTAATTCATGCGCACATACTAAGTGCACAAAACACTTAGAGAATTAAGCAACTAACAACATGCATTAGTAAATACAACTCGATAAGTAATACATACAGACGCTTACAAACAAAGACAAATATAAAAAATGAAAGTACATAAACTAAGACTCTATCCATAGTGTTTGTCACACAAAAGTGCTTCAACAAAAATCCCCCTTGACAACAGATCTGGATCGTCTTCGTTCTTCACAGCTCTGCATCTTTAGCTTCCATCTTCTTCTTGTAGTCAAGGCAAAACTTGATCACCCTGTCGTATTTAGAAGCAAGGAACTTTTTCAATTCATCCGTATGCATGCAGTACCTGTCAGCTAGAGCCTCCAGATCTTTCATAGAGAAGTTAATGAAGCAGACTTCATCAAATACTCTGATCAGTTCCCTTGGCACTAAGCTTCCACTATCTGACCATACCTTTCCTATCACCACTGCCTCGCCCATTTTTGGATCTACGTACTAGTACCATATGTTACCGAGGATATCCTGAGATAACTTGCTCATGGGAATCTTGGTTTCACATAGTACTGGCTTGTATACCTGTTTCTTTAAGCCTTTCTTAGTCACAGGATGTCTAGCTTTCTTATCCTTGACTCTCTTGGGCACTTGAGGCTTAAACACTTCAAATTTCCCAGATCTTACTTCACGCTGTAGAACCTAACACAAACCCATCGCTACTGCGTGATTTGAGTGACCCAGCAGCTCCCGGTTAGCTAGGTTCACGAGGTCGTATCTAGGTAGGGAGTTGAAAGCTTCACTGGTTGGTTTCAAGTATTGAACCCCCCCAGATCGCTTGATTGCGAACAACTGCTTATCTTCCTCGAACCTCACAGCTAAGATCATCCCTGTTGCTCCGTGTTTGTCTATGATAGAAGTCTTTTGCCAACTAGCAGACATATCTTTGTTTTTCTGTGCCTCTGGATCCACAGTGTAGGGTCGGCAGGGGAGGCATCAGTCAATGCATCAACATTGCTAGCAGTCTCGACTAAACCTGTGTCGAGCTGAGTATCAAAGGATGGAACTTCAAAGATCTCTCCATCTTCAAACTCATACTCGCCTTCCCCGTCGCCCTTGGGAATTTCAATAACTACATCATCATCATCTTCATCCCAATCATCACCAGAGTCGATCTCTCCTTCTTCAAGATTGTCGAGAGCCTCGATCTGTGCTTCTTTGGAATAGTCAGGCTCTAAGAATAAGATCTCATCGTCAGATATATCTCTCAGAACATTAGCCTCTGACTTTCCTTTATCACCACCACCGGAAGTATCACCACCTTCCTGATGAGTCGACTCCCCCTCGGCCATTGGAATAGCAGAAATGGGCACGATTGCCAAAGCTTGATGCTCACTTCCACTAGGACCGACTTCAGGATCCTTGTCTTTGTCACCATCCCTAGTTAAGTCAACCGGATGACAAGCCTCATCACCAGTAGGTTTAGATGCCTTCTCCTTCTCTTTCTCTTTCTCTTTCTCTTTCTCTTTCTCTTTCTCCTTCTCCCCCTGAGCAGCAAGCTTTTCGGTCAGGTCAGTTACTAACTTGACCATCATTTCATGTTCTTTTCGCTGCATGTCAAACCGAAGTTCTAGAGACGACCTGTGACCCAGAATCATATTGTTTGTTTTGATTAGCAGTTTATTCTGGGACATCACATTTGCTAGTCTCTCCTACGTTCCAGCCCTCTGGTTTCTTAGAATGGTAACCTCGTCCACTAATGAATTTATTTGAGCCTGTTGACCCTCAGATTCCTCCCTTGATTTCCGAACAGTTTTCAGTAGAGCAGCAACTTGGGTTTCCAAAGTATCAATCCTTGCATCATTCGGATCAGGATTCATGGATGTAGAAGCTTCAGCATTATGAAGTGGAGATGAGAAGATTGTATCAAAGTTAAAGCCCTGAGTAAAGTCTCCATAGTTGTAGGGTTGACTGATGTGCTCAATGGTGGTAGTAAGGATTGTGGATGGGATGGTGGTTGTAGGAGTGATGGAAGGTGTGATGGTGACTGACTCTGTATGAATAGGAGGAGTCACCACCACAAGGACAGATGGTACAAGGAGGGTCACTATCACAGGAACCTCCTCTGTGATAGAAGTGACCGCCACATAAGGGTGTTACCTGTGGCCTTCTCCGTTGTCGGCGGTACAGCTGCTGTGAAGGTGGGGTAGAAGCTGAATCAGTACTCGTAGCTGATACTTCTACTTACCTCTGAGCACGATCCTCCACCTCACGAGGAATAACTTGTTGCTGCCTATCCCCTCGGTTTTTGTTTATACTTTCACGTCTTTGTCTTTGTATAGCATCGTCAGAGTCAGAGACTGGCTCGTATTCACTACTCGTCGTTTCTCGCTTTCTCTTTGAAGATGACTCAGGAAGGGTTACCTTTGTCAATCTTCTCGGGTGTACCTGTGATGGTGCATCATCAGAATCAGAGGAATCAGACTCTGTATCTTCGGAGTCGGATCCTTCAGCACCATCATTGTAGGTCCTCATGGCACTTCTACGGATTATTCTCGTGATAAGACGTGTCGTTAACTCGAAGTGCGGAATCCAACGAATCAACGATTGTATACACAAAAGACAATAGAGACAATCAAGTAAATAACATTCACACATGTATTCCAATTCTCAATAGAGTTTACAGACTCAATCGTTCAACTCTGTTCGTTTTCTGATTCTCTCAAACTGACTCTGTAAACACTATTTATAGACATCTGACCAGCATTAGGCGAACTTAACAAGTTCGCCTCTAACAGACTAAGCGAACTTAACAAGTTCGCCTCAGATAGACTTAAGCGAACTTAACAAGTTCGCCTCTGTTAGACTAGGCGAACTTAACACGTTCGCCTCTAGCATAACTTGCATAAACACTTAGAACATTATACATAACAAAAACATAAAGACATTAGATCTAAACTATTACAAAGCTTTTGTCATTACAAACTATGTCCTAACAGACTCCCCCTTGACAATAGCTTGATCTTCAGTCTTCTATCTTTATGATGAGCTCTTCCAATTATCCCGTAATCTGCTTCCTGCATGCACTCCATATCTTCTACATATCTCCAACACTCTCTTGTACTGCAATCCTTGTTCTTTCCATTCATCAGTGAACATGATTTCATTCTTTCTCAACGTTCTCTGATCTTTCTTTGAAAAATTGATAAGATTCATTGCATCATAGAAACATACAATGACCTTCTTATCTTTGTCTTCAATCCTTGCTTCACCAATATTAACATCGACATACCACCATTTCATATTCCCAAAGAAATCTTGAGGAATCTTCTTCAATGGTATCTTGTGTACAACACGTACTGGTTTGAATTTGTACTTCCAAGTCACTTTCCCAGTCTTTTGATCCATGTTCTTCACTCTCTTTCCTTTTTGAGGCTTTAGCCTTTCATACATCCCCAAACCACCTTCTCTCTTGATCAGATTTGCTATCACATCAGCTAATCCAAACTTGGATCTATTAATAAGTGGCTTTGAAGCTAGACCATTCATTTCACACCTTGGCAAGGTATTGAAATACTTGATCCTCGGCTTTAAGTACTGAACACCATCAGATCTTTTAATAGCAAATAATTTTGTGTCATTATCATAAAACCAACTTATGATTCTTCCTACACACCTCTCTTTATTCACATATTTTTCTTTCTGAGCAGGTTATGCTTGAGACTTGGGTAGCACCTTCATCCAGCTATTTACAACTTCTCTCCACTGTTCTCTAGTCATACCTGTATTTCTGTACATCACAGGTTCTTGATTCACCATTGGAGACTCAGTGTGAGTAGTATCAGTTTCAGCATCTTTATTGGATTGAATGTTTTCATCATCAGTATCAATTTTAGAATTAGCAGTATCTTCAGGCAGTGTGATGTCTTCAAAAGAGTCCATCGAATATGTTACTCCTTCATAAGTGAACTCAGGAACAACATCATCTTGGATGAAGTTATAAGGGACATTAAGACCATCACAGCCTTCATAAGTCACTTTATCTTTACCTTTCTCTATCTCTATCTCCACTATCTCTCCTTCTTCTATTTCATTATCCGACACATCATCTTCTATGTCATTGAATAATTCATCAATGTCATCAAGACATGCTATCTTTTCAGCTTCTTCCTCCTCAGACTCTGCAAAGAACTCCAATAATAAAATTTCTCCTTCATTAACTCCAGAAGTATCTTTGTTTCCTTCAATGGATTGTGATGTCGACTCCCCCTGAACTTTAGATATAGGATTAACGTCAGCATATTGACGATCACCCTCAATATTACCAGAAGTATCATTGTCTTCATCATCATGTCTTTAAATAGACTCAGTATGACATGTATCACGTATCCTTAACTCCCCCTGAGTGTCAAGACACTCAACCAGTTTAGACACTAATGCCTGCATGGCAGCAATCTGCGTAGCTTGAGTCTGAATCACCAGCTGTCTCTGAGTATTAGTAGATACAAGAGCATCCACCTGAGTTTGTAAAGCAAGCACTTGAGATTCAAGGAAAGTAATCCTATCAGAATCAGAAGGCTTAGAAGGACCAGCCAAATATTTAGCAGCCGAATATTTAGGAACCGAATGACTAGGAGTAGGAATAACCACATGAGGAACATGAGTTAGAACATGAGATTGATCTTTAGAACTTGGAGGTGTAACTATTAAGGAAGCAACAAAAGTAGAATCCTCTACACCCTGTGAATATTGAGAAGCAGCAATTAAAGCAGACATAAGCTTTTGAGTTTTAGGATCCGGATTAAAGTCACTATCATAACTCTCATCCACCAATGTTCTTTTGCCAAGTACTAATCCGGAAGGAGGATCCCGAACAGAGTTACATTTTTGTCTTCTGGCTGTAGATTTAATACGTTTACCTGTATTAGCCAATGGTATACTAGCCAACCTTTCATAATGATTTGAGGAAAAATCTCTAGATTCATCAGATTTGGTTTCTTCAGAAATAGGTAAAATCGTATCACTTGAGCTAGAACTCGACTCATTATCTGTCACCACATT
This sequence comes from Smallanthus sonchifolius, assembly GCA_023525975.1. Lineage (NCBI taxonomy): Eukaryota > Viridiplantae > Streptophyta > Magnoliopsida > Asterales > Asteraceae > Smallanthus > Smallanthus sonchifolius. The sequence continues at coordinate 21,749,319 of CM042039.1, forward strand.
CCCTTTAGCTTCATGAATGGGTGAGTTCACAGCGTCATCAACAAAATAATCCATATTCATCCCTAGATCTTGTTCATGTTCATGAACGACCTCTTCTAGAACAGGTTCATTAACAGGTATATCAACCTGAGCTAGTTGAATTGGAACTTGTTCTTGAATAGGAATTTGTTGTTGTACTGGAACTTGTTGTTGTTGAACTTGTACCTGTTGTGGAATAGGTTGTTGTATAGGTTGTTTTGGTTGTTGTTGTTGTTGTTGAGCATTCGGACCTTGCATTTGAGCTATCTCATCACGATGAAACCAGTTGTCATTCGGTGGTTTAACATAATCAGGATTGATTAAGTGACCAAACAATGGAGTATTAACAGGAATCAACGCTACATTCTGTTGTTTCACCTTAGTGCAATCAGTAAAGATACGCTTGGACATCGGAGTCAGAGTTAATCGAATCGGATGCTGTGGGAGATCAGGAATAAGATGATTCAGAATCATTTGGATGAACCGAGGATACATAACAAATCCTTGACCTTCAGCAGGTGTAATTTGCATAACCATCTCCCGATAAACATAATGTGCAAAATTGAACTGCTTATTCAAAGTCAAAGCTATCATAGCAGCTTGAAGAGCAGTCTTTAACCCATCTGTACCAGCTTTACGAGTAGATAGGCATTGGATAATCACATGCATGAAATATCCCCATTCACCCACCAAACCACCTTTACGAGCTTGTGTATCATTAGGTCTTCCACGGTAACCCATCCTCTGAAAACATTCCATAATCAATGTACTAGGATATGATATAGGATCATCAGCAGCACCACCTAAAGCAAGAGCAGCACGAATAGTTTCTTCCGATATTGCAATCTCCGTATTGTTTACAGTGGCACGAAGAACATGAGGTTCTACGTCAGTATCTTGATGAACTGTGTCCCAAAATTGCTGAATATACAGCAGACTTATGTATGGATCGGCAAATAATGCGACACGAAGTCGTGAACGATTCAGAAATCCAATAATTCCTTGAAAGTTTACGGCCTCTGACATGTTAGGATCTAACAATGCCACCTGGTTATGTTTGTATTTGACACGACGAGCCATCTCTAAAATATTTTAACAACAAACACATTAGACAAATAACAAACATAAACAACACGAAAAACAAATTTGAAACAAATTTTTTTTTTTTAATTTCAAACAACAAAAAAAAAAACAAAAACAATTTACAAGTCCAAAACCCTTCTGGCCCCTAGGCGAACTTAATAAGTTCGCTAAGTGTTGCAAGAGGAGAACTTATTAAGTTCTCCTAGACAAGTTCGCTTGAACAAGTTCGCCTGAACTGTCTGACGTTTCAAATACCAATCCCAGAAATCAAAAATCTTTCAAACCGATTGGAAATCATGAAATAAGCAAAGTAATCACATCGATTAGCACTAATGGAACATTATCAAAGATCAATTTTATGATTTAAGTCTGATATAACAACAATTAGGGCAAAACAGTCGGTTCAAAATAGCGATTGAAAACCGAGATAAAAACTTCAATTTTCTCACAATTGAACGGATGAAATTCGATGAAAATACCTTAGGCAAGTTCGTAATTCAAATCCGAACAAATAGGAATTGGTAAACAACCCAACAATCACTGATTTTGAAAAATTTGAAAAAAAAATTCACAAACAAGTTCGCTTGAAATTTGAGGAAGAAGACTGATTAAGTTCGCCTGGACAAGAACCTTATACAGATTAAGTTGGCTTATGTAGGCGAACTTGTTAAGTTCGCTTAACAAGCACTAGGCGAACATAATAAGTTGCTTCACCAACATCAGGCGAACATATTAAGTTCGCTTCACCAGAGTTAGGCGAACTTAATGACTTCAACTTTTCCCTTGATCAAATTTTTACCAACTTTCAACCCGTCACTTCTTGAACTTCCGTCAGCAGCATGTATTTGATCCAATCCCGAACATTTTAATAAAAGCTTAGAATTTTCATGGAAAATAAAAAACAAAATCTTTTTGAATTTTACCTATACAAACGGAATCACATATTTTTGGATTTTTATCTGTATAAACTGAAATCACATATTTTTGAATTAACATCATGAGTAAGAAGATCATATCAGTATCCGAGTAGTTCATCACACATTTTAGCAATAACCAAGGGTAACCTAGGATATAAAACAATCCAACTCATTATTGTGCACTATGTATCTTTTTCAGTTTTTATAAATCAATCAATTTGAATAATATTTGAAATGATACGCGATAAATTTCAAAGTAAATAAGATCAGGTTATGAAATGCTCAATTATTTATACCGAATTTGTAATATAAAGCATGAATTCTTAAATTTGTCAATATTATATGCTTTGAAACTATAAGCGTTTATTCTCCAAGTTAATGTGATTTAGTACCATTTAGATGAAAAACATCGTGTACCCCACATATATGCCAAACAGAAATAAAAAAATTGCACTATCTTCAAGACATATACAGTTTATTTTAAGATTAGATCAATTTCCAAGATGAAATTATCTCATTTAGCACAAGAATAGAAGCAGATCCCAAAGGATATAAGAATCATGAAGATTCAGAATCATAAGATTCTAATGAATTGGCTGTATATTGAGAATCAACAGATTCAGGTATGAGGATCCAACTATTATTTGGATAAGATTCAATGGAGTCAGACTAGATGATGTATCTAACTGATCCAAGGGCGAATATATGTTTCAACAGATTTTGAAAGCATATCTTAGTTCAACAATACATTGCATGTTTTTGGGGCATGGGCAGTAATGTGAACTGAAATAGATTTGTGCTAAAGATATAATTCGATATTGGTCTCATGAAATTCGTTAAAACCATATATTCTTTATCTGATAATGATCTTTTACACACACACCCAGGCATATAATGGATTCAAATCACAGATGTAATCATAACATATTTAATTTTCACACTACTATTAGTTTCAAAACGCTTCTAGTCTATTGACGATTCAAGTTTCAAAACTCATTCACAAATTTAAAAAAAATTATCAAGATTAGAGCATTCACAACACTATCATTTCTCATTTATGCACACTTTGAAATTTAGATCAAATCAAATTACTTTAAACATTCATATATCAAAGGTCAACTAAGGTCGTGTGAAATGAACTAATCACTGATGTACTATCATTTCTTCTCTAACTTCAAATGATGTCAAATTTTATATTTTTCACTTTGTTTTGACTTTTCATAAATTAAGAACTTTTTGACTGAAAATTTAAAATGCAGAAATGTAATAAAGCAATAAAAGAAATTAAAAACAAAATTTTCAATGAAAATCTGATTTTGAAAAACTTTTATTCGGGATTGATCATACCTATCATTTTGATTAGAAATTCAAACCTGGTACGATCAAATGCCTTGGTAAACAAATCAGCAAAATTATCATCAGTATGAACCTTTACCAGCTCAATCAACCTTTTCTCTGCACAATCACGAATAAAATGATATCTAATCTCAATGTGCTTTGTTTTACTGTGCTTAACAGGATTATTAGTTATAGACATTGTAGCATTATTATCAATAAGCATAGGGGTTCCTGTGAAATTCAAACCGTAATCTCTTAATTGCTGTTGTATCCACATGATTTGTGAACAACAACTTGCAGCAACGATGTATTCTGCTTCGCATGTAGAAATGGAGACTGTGGTTTTCTTTTTGCATTGCCAGGAAACAAGTCGATTACCCAAGAACTGACAACCACCTGTTGTAGATTTCCTGTCCAAACAACAACCACCAAAATCAGAATCAGTATAAGCATTGAAATCAAAGTTAGAACCATGTGGATACCATAGTCCCAATCTTTGTTTTCCTTTCAAATAACGAAAGATTCTTTTTACAGCTATTAAATGAGATTCTTTTGGTTTTGCTTGGAATCTGGAACAGATGCACACAACAAACATTATATTTGACCTTGAAGCGGTTAAGTACATGAGAGATCCAATCATTGCTCTGTAAAGTCGACAATCCACATCTTTTCCATCCTGGTCAGAATTCAACTTATGATTGACCGGAATCGGAGTATCATATGAGATACAGTCCTTCATCTTGAACCGGCTCAAGATGTCTTTGACATACTTGGACTGATGAATAAAGAAACCATCTTCCTTTTGATTTACTTGTAAACCTAAGAAAAACGATAAATCTCCAATAGCTGACATTTCAAACTTCGACTTCATAACACTCTCAAAATCTTTGCATAACCCTTCATTTGTTGAGCCAAAAATAATATCGTCCACATATATCTGCACCAGTAGGTAATCTCCCCCTGATTTCTTTATGAATAAGGTCGAGTCAATCTTGCCACGAACAAAATCATTTGCCAAAAGATGTGTGGACAATGTTTCATACCATGCTCGAGGAGCCTGATGAAGACCATAGAGGGCCTTATCAAGCTTGAAAACCATATTCGGATTAAGTGGATCTTCAAACCCCGGCGGCTGACAAACATAAACCTCCTCCTTGACCTTACCATATAAAAACGCACTTTTCACATCCAATTGAAACACCTTAAAACCTTTATAAGAAGCAAAAGCTAGAAACAGCCGTATAGCTTCAAGCCTCGCAACAGGCGCATAAACCTCGGTGTAATCAATTCCCTCTTGTTGATTGAAACCCTGGACAACTAATCTTGCTTTGTTTCTTACCACGACACGTCGATCGTCTTTCTTACATTTAAATCCCCATTTAGTACCAATCGGATACACACCCTTCGGAAGATCTACAAGATTCCAAACCTTAAGTTTGTCAAACTGAGCAAGTTCTTCCTGCATGGCCTCTATCCAATTGTTATCATTTAAAGCCATTTCAACATTTTTGGGTTCGACCTGAGGATTAAAACATGAATGTGAGCAATCATCAAGAACACCAGAATCTTTAATACATGTATACAAACAAGTATTGTCAACAATAGAACGTGTTTTCACTCCATCCCGCAAATTCCCGATTATATTTGTCACCGGATGATCTTTGAGTTCCTTTATGGAAGAAACATCAGGAACCGGCAACACTTCAACATGAGTTGTATTAGATTGATAAGACAAATCACGATTAATTGGAATTTCCGAGTCTAAATTTGTAGGAATCTCCCCCGAATCCGGTGTCGAAGGTAATGGATCATCACCCAACAAAGAATCAGTAGAAGAATCTTGAAAAATAGTATTGTCTTCCTCACTCTCTGAATCTTGTGGTCCCGAACAAGAAGCAACATTAGGATCGGGAGCAGAAGAAGAAGGAACCGATGAATGTGGAACTGCATTTTGTAGAAAGCCATTGTGCTGTGCATCCTGACATGAATCATAGAGAATAGCAGCTTCATCAGGAGAAATATCAGAAGGTAAATGAAAAGACTTGAATAAGTTTTCATAATTGTAGATGCATAATATGTCCCTAATCCCTTGTAATATGTATTTCATCTATGTTTAATGTAACTATTTGATATATTAATGAAATTACATGTTTATTCTTAATGTTTACTCATAACGTTGATCAATCGTGCTAATGAAAGGCCCATTCGCACGAATGGATCATGAGAATGATCCATTCGCGCGAATAGATCATGAGAATGATTCATTCGCTAGAATAAGTCATGAGAATGATTCATTCGTACGAATGAACCATTCTAATGATTCATTCTTATGAATGAACCATTCTGCTAATTCATTCGCGCGAATGAGTCCATTCACATGGATCATTCGTACGAATGGCCTCAGCACAATATATAGAACTTTCACTTCATGAGCACACACACAACACAAGGAGACAACACATATACACACAGAACCAGACTAAGCAACAGAACACACAAACTCTTTGCACCTGTATTTTCGAATCTCTGTCCGTTGAGAGTTTCCAGGTCTTGTATCCAACTTCTCTACACCAAAGGGTCGATAGAAACCTTCGTTTCGACATCTAATCCGCTCGTTTCTTACGACCCGATCCGTGTCATAGATTGGATTGCCAATCAAATCGGATTCCGCACGATTTGGTTCGGTTAATGTGTTGAATCATTGGATCAAGGTAGATCCCGATCCAACAATAATCAAATACCCAATCTGGTACAATCGCCATTTGAGGTAAAGACCGATTTGAATAGTCAATATGGAACCATTCTTCAACTTGGCGTGTCTCTTTGTTATAAACCCTCTTGGTAGTAGAATTTGCAACATACCCGAGAAAAATCCCTTCAATAGCCTTAGCATTGAATTTTGTTGGGACATCTCGAACTTTCAACAGGGTGCAAGGATTACCAAAAGGTAGTAAATAATCCAGATTCGACATTCGATTATTCAACAACTCGTAGCAAGTCTTGTTGTGTCGCTTGACGTTCAAGACCCTATTCAAAATGTGACATGCAGTATTCACAGCTTCAGCCCAAAAAGTAACTGGAAGCTTAGAATCTGCCAGCATCATGCGTGCCGTTTCAACCAACGTCCTGTTCTTTCGTTCCGCAACACCGTTTTGTTGAGGAACATATGGCGCACTGAATTCATGATGAATTCCTTTTTGAAGACAGAATAAGCCCATCTTGCTATTCTTAAACTCGCTGCCATTGTCACTCCTAATTGTTTTGACCTTCAGATTGAACAAATTCTCCAAACCTAGGATTAAGTATTGTACCAACTCAGTGGTTTCAACTTTAGAAGAAAGAAACATAACCCATGAAAATCTAGAGAAATCATCCGTTACTACCAAACAGTACGATCTTCCACCAATGCTCCTGATATTAATCGGACCAAACAAATCCATATGCAGCAGCTCCAAAGGAGTTATGATAGAATTCTTCGATTTAGATTTGTGTGATTTCTTTCGTTGTTTCCCCTTCTTGCAAGGAATACAATCATCAGCAACTGAGAATTTCATCTTCGGAATACAAAGAACCAGATCATTCTTAACAACATAGTTCATCTTCCGATAGTTGATGTTAGCTAGCTTCCTGTGCCATAAAATAGAATTTGATTCCGACGCCTTGGAGAGTAAACATGTAGGAATTTAATCCATTGTAGTAGCGACACTCATGTCAAGGACATACGTGTCATTTCTCCTCGGAGCCTTCATGAGAATCCATTCGTCAGGAATAACGAAACCAGGTTTCAAGATATAACACTCAGCATCATTGAAATGGAACGAAAACTTCTTGTCACAAACTTGTGATACACTCAAAAGATTGTGTTCAAGCTGCTCCACATAATTCACCTTCTCAAATTTGACTTTATCATTCTTTAAAGTACCTTGTCTAGTTCTGTACCCGCCTTTATTCCCCGCAAAGTAGACATAACCTCTATCAATATTTTTAACATCTTCAAGCAATCTAATATTCCCTGTCATATGTCGAGAGCAACCACTATCCACATACCATGTATTGTTGATAGTCCTCCTTGGTTGTCCCTACATAAACAACGAAAATTAGTTAGAAATAGGAACCCAAGCCATTGTGGTTGTAACATCTCGGAATTTAGTATCCATATTTCAATTCAATGTAATGCAATTTCAAATTCAATGTTCGTGCACTGCCTTATTATTTTGTTTACCTTAAACGAAATGCCATGATTCAATACAAATTTACAAGTTTTGCTCGATTATATACATTTAAACACTATACAAGAAACTATTTTATTCAAACTTATCAAATCTGAAAAGTCAAGGACTAAAGTTGAAAATGTCAAGAAACCCTAGTCTAGCACGGTCGTGCTTCGTCCTAGCACGGTCGCGCCAAGTGCTTTGGCACGGTCGCGCGACCTGCTTTGGAACGATCGCGCCCGGTGCCTAGGCACGGTCGCGCCTGTGTAACAGCTGAAACGTAACTGCAACTTTAATCGCCCGATCGTTCGAATCCGTAACAGTCATACGTTTGTTTTCCCTTAACAATTGTATTACCACTTTTTCAAATTCTCAAAACGCCTCAGTTTCATTTCAACAATTCAAGAAAAACTCTCTCAATTCAAGAAAAAAAAACTCTCTCAAGCTTTTTCGATCAGAATTATCTCAAGCAATCCAGTCAATCGTTTCCCAAATCATCTCTGAATCATCCGAAGCCGCTGAAGCATTCGGAACCGCAGCAGAAGTCGCCGGAAACCAGTCTTGCCGTCGCCGGAACTTCCTCCCTACCGTTCTTTATCAATTCGCTGTTGTTCAGGGTAATTGAATCCTTTCATTCATTCATTTCAGTATCTGTATCGAAAGCCCCTAATCAATTTGGGCTTCCATTATAGAAATCGATCCAAATCAGAACTCATGCTTTATTAAAAATGATTTAATCGAACCCCTACTTAAACGCGATGTGCATACAATTAGATTATATGAAAAGACTCGTAATAAACCATTAATCAAAAGCCCTAACAATTCCAACGTTTAAAATACAAGAATTTGTAAATTCGTGTCTAATTTGGATAAGACACAGTCGCGCTAATCATCTAGCGCGGCCGTGCCTCATAGAGCGCGGTCGTGCCGACTAGCAGCGCGGTCGTGTCCTCCTGTCCAGACCTTGTCATGCCCGCTGGGCTAGTCTCAGTTGTGTCTAAAGATCATAGACACGACCGTGCCGGGACAAGGCACGGTCGTGCCTGTTGACTTGTCTAGATTGTGCTCCTGTTGATCAACCCGGTCGCGCCCCGACTAGCGCGGTCGCGCCCGTGGCTTGAGCACGATCGTGCCCTTCCGAGGCGCGGTCGTGTGAGATGCAGAACTTTTTACTCTTTCACACTTTTGGGGTGAAACATGAACTCTATACGCATTACACATTACACATTTACATTTACACAAACAACACCAGTGCAAAAATCCTATTTACATACATGTGTGCAAATTTTGAGCATTGTGCCCGAGTGCTAGGTGTGCTAACCTTTGTATGCTCTTATGTGCAATCATTAACTATACAAGCCGACGGTTTTCAATGATAGATCTATTGAGTCTGACAAACCCACCCATGGTACGCGGTGATTGAAACCGACAACACGATTTTTGCATGCTAGTTACAAGGTTTGATTGTACATTTGGTTACACAATAGCTGCTCCCCATAAACGCCTTATTTATCATGTCATGTAAAGGATTTGTTTTCAATTATATGCTATCTACATACAACTGTGTTATACTCACCAACTTTTTAGTTGACTTTATTTTATTCATGTTTCAGGCCCGAATATGTGAGATTGATTCAAGACGTGTTCAACATAGGATTTGGACTTAGCAATTTAAATCAAGAATTTTATGAGTTATTTTATGTATTTTGTTTGAATTTGGTTTTGTACTTAGATTATTTGAAATGCAAATTTGACTTTAATATATTTCAATTTAGTCAACCATGTGCTATGAACAGTCTTACATGTCCCGCCCCGATGATTCCGCCATCGGTCGGGGTGTGACAGATTGGTCTTAGGTCGTCCAGATTGATCAAAATAAACAACTTCTAGCAATTCACAATCAATGTTATCATTAACCTTTGGAATAGAAGTTTTACCAACAGATTTTTTTAAAGAAGACACATTTTGATTATTTTGAAAAACATTATTTGATATATTATTATCAGATTTAGATGTTTTCAAAATTTTCTTCAATTTTCTGTTTCGTCTTCTCCTTTGTGGTCTAGACAGTTTAACTTCAGATTGAGAATCTTTTGAAATTCTAACATGAGGAATCTCAAGTTTCTCTTGACAAACAAATGATTTAGAATTCAGTTTATCCTGTTGTTTAAATCCAGAGGATTTAACAAAAGATCGACATGACATATTTTTCTCTAAACTAAATGATGACTTTCCCTCATCTGTTCTTTTCAGAATCTTCACCACTTTTGGTTGTGAAGGAACAGTCTTCAATTTTCCCTGGTTCGTATAAGGACAATTGACCAGAATGTGACCAGCCTCGTTGCAATGAAAACAAACTCTTATCTCTTTATAAGTTATGAAATACGAAGTGTTCTTTGAGTTTGAGGAGCCATCAGAGGAATAAGCTTCAGAAGATTTTCCATAACAGTTTACTGACATCTTTGGAACATAAACCTGTGTAGGCACCTTTGATGAATGCACCTTTTGATGACCAGCAGCGACAAAACCACTTGACTGTAAAATTGGGGAAAGCTGAGCTGTAACAACTTTCACCTCATTACGTTCAGTCAGAATACATCTATCATGAGTAACAGTTTTTACAACTGATGGTTCATCAAGTTTCACCTCTTTTGGAATACCTTCGACTTTCTTCTCATCAAACACCTCATCCTCATAATCAGATTCATAAACCATATCCTCACCAGTTACCGGATTCACTTTCAACATTGTTTTTGGATCTAATTGTCACACCCCGACCGATGGCGGAATCATCGGGGCAGGACATGTAGACTGTTCAAAAGCACGAGGTTGACTATATTGAAATATATTAATTATCAAATTTCATTGCAACATTCATGACAAAACATTCCAAGAAAAACAACATAATTGAAATACATAAGTTCTTTATTTAATTTAACTAGGTCCAAGCCTGTGTGTAGCACATCTTGATCACACTCACACATTAGTACCTGAAACATGAATAAAATAAAGTCAACTAAAAAGTTGGTGAGTATAACACAGGTTTGCATATAGATAGCATATAGTTTGTAAAACAAATCCTTACATAACATGATAAATAAGGCATTTATGGGGAGCAGCTATTGTGTAACCAAGTACAATCAAACCTTTGTAACTAGCATGCAAAATTGTGTTGTCGGTATCAATCACCCTACGTGGGTGGGTTTGTCAGACTCAATAGATCTATCAATGAAAACCGTCAGCTTGAATAGTTAATGATTGCACATAACGGTTCACAAAAGTTAGCACACATAGCACTCGGGCATAAAGCTCAAATTGCACACATGAATGTAATTAGGATTTGTACTTGTGTTATTTGTGTAAATGTAAACAATAGTTTGAGTAGTGTTCATGTTTCACCCCAAAAATGTAAAAGAGTAAAAGGGGCTACGTATACTCACCTGAATCAAAAGTGTAGCTAACACGAGACTCTAGGTAGCAAAGTGATCCTTGTAACGCACAACGTTAACCTAGAGTGTATTGCGTGTGAAGATGAATTATTAAAATATCTAAATCGAAGTCTAGGGCTTCAATGGATGTGAGTATAGAAAATTGTGTAATGAGTCCGTGTCGAATTATGTAAAAGGATTGTGTAGATGTTTGCGTTTTGTTCTTGAATAATTGTTTTATATTAAACGAGGTGAAGATAATATCTAAACATATATATTATTTTTAATTGGAGTCACGGGTTGAAAATAATATAAATATTTTATTTATTTAAAGTCAGGGTTTGAAAATAATATAACTATATTATTTTAAAAGTTGGTATGTTTAAATGAAAAAGGGTTACAAACCAAACCCGAGCCTACGGGTGGTTTTACGAGGCTAGAACCCATTAATATATTAATATAATAATGTAGGGTATTGTTTTTATATTAAAATAATACAACAAAAATATGTTTAAAAATAAATGGGTGTGGAGAGACTCGAACCCGGGTCTCCCCCACACAAGCACACTCACTTAATCAACTCCGCCCGCTAGGGTATCGCACACAAGCCCGGGCAGAAATGGTTTTAACATAGAAACCTAGTGAGTTCTTCCCCTTTACACGAGTTCGATCGACCCAGTCCCAATTCCACCAATTCTGGTAGCGACAGTTTATAAGATCATAGGGGTTTTGTTCGTTAACACCAAACGAGTCTGGGGTGGGTTTTAATTGTAAAAACAACAGGTTTAGGATCGTTTAATTACGGATTCAAAAGGCCAAAACCCTAGGTTTGAACTCAAAATTGTTTTAAATGATCCTGATAATGGAATGTGATGGAAACATGGGCCTTTTACTAATTAGGGTCTTGCGAATCTGTCAGTATGCTTAATTGAATTATGATTAAGTCTAGGATCGAAACCCCCAAATCGTTTTATGAACGAACCCTAGTTTTGATTAAATCGATGATATGAGACTGAATTGGCATAGGGCTATCAATTAAAAAGGGATTTCGAATCTACTAGTATCAATTAATTGGATTTAAACAGAGTCGGGGGTAGGGTTCGATTAAATCCAAAGATGTTAAGAACCCTAGAATCAGATCATGTTTGATTCTATAATGTAAGCCCTAATAAGCACAGGGCTTTTAATCTATAGATAAAAACGAAGCTATTGATAGGTTTAATTACCAGAATGATGTTCGAATTGACTGTGATCGACTAAACGGATGCCGACTGTGACAGGATCGGTTTTCCGGCGACTCTGCGTCCTTCTTCGATGCAATTGGATGGTGTAACAGGTTCAAGGGGATTCGTTTGAGATTGGCAGGTGATCAATTTCAGTGTAAACGATCGATATTTTACGAATTGGTGAGTAATAAGAGTGAGGTCAACGGTTACGGTTGATTAGTCATAAATGGAATTAAATCGTAAAATGATGAAGCTGTTAACTGATCTATAAAGGTCGCTAATGACTCTAACGTGCATAACGGTTACGGATTGCAACGAATTCTGGTGTGGGGTTCGGATTTGAGTCAAGGACAACAGTTTAACTTTCTAAAGTCAACCCAAATCAAGAATGGGTTAATTACATATTTGATCCCTGCAGTTTCCTGTTTAAAAGTTTTGAACTTGGCGGAACTGGTCCCTAGGGTTTGAGTTGAGTTAAATTGGTTAAGGACTTGTTAGCTTGACTTATTAAAAGTCAACAGGAATATAATTCTTTAATTTTTTTAACTTTCAAAGTTAATCATAATTATATTTGACTAATTACACAACTAGTCCTTGTAGGGTTTAATGTCGTATTGTTATTTTAATAATTAAAATAAATTAAAATAGGGTCGGTAAATCAGGAATGTTACAGTCTCCCCATGTTAAGGGAATTTCCTCCCGAAATTTAACTAGTGGAGATTACTGAATCTGGAAGGAAGTGAGTTTGAGTTTTGATTATTGATTTGAGAAGTATGATAGATAACAAGATTTTAGTCTAAGCTCAAGTTAAGTATGAAAGGTATCAGTGGGTTCTAGTTTCAAGAGAGTTAAGGAGAGGTCTGTCGAAGAATCTAAAGGTGAAATGCGTTACATGGAATGGGTTTGATGAGAATTTGATAATTAGGGTTTGGTTAAGATGTATCCTAACATGTTAAAAAATTTTCAGTGGATAAGAGATTTCACAACTATTGGTCTAGGTCAAAACGACATAAAACTTCACATGACACGAATAATGCTACTTCTGATAATATGACAGGAACACTTATATATATGAAGTACCAGCGGCGTATCCACCATGCCCTTTTCATATCTCATTAGTTTCGTTATTATATATCATGATGGGTTTTAGGTCAATACACACGATAGAATTTGCTATGTTTTCCATGCGCTGATTTTTATAATTCCGTGTGCACCTGTAATTACTCAAATCATCGCATGGTCCGTATAGATCATTCTGTTGTGTGTGGGTAAGGGGGCATAATTTTTACTCTGAACACGTCTGTTGTTCTCACATAAAAGTCGCTAATAAGTAACTATATACTTAGTCAGTTCAGTTCGTAACTAAAGAGTAGTAAAGCAGTATAACTTAAAGTTTCTTAGTTTGCTCATGTTTGAACAAGAGTACGTCAAACCCCGAGTCGTTTCAATGTATTATGGTCTTCAACTTTGGTGAACAAAGTGCATGACCATGTCTTGTGTAAAATGTAATCAATCAATTGCATTAATTGTAAGCAAATTTTGTTTCGTGTATAAAGTAAACACACAAATCTTTCGTGTAGTGTGGACAACTAGCATTATGTATTTTGTAAATCACTAAGCTCTCACGTGTAATGTAAATAGAATAGTATCATGTGTAATATAAACAATTTAGTATTAGGTATATAGCATAATGTGCACAGTTTAGTATGGTGTACTTTGTAACCAGATAAATCTTATGTTTAATGTGGTCAATCTAGAATTATGTATCAATCAAACAATTGTCATATATTCTGTATATTGTAAACAACTAAGTTTTGTGTATCACGTGCTCAATCCGGTAGTACGTGTATTGCAAATATCTATGTTTCGTGCGTTATGTGATCAATCCAGTAAATTGTGATTTGTAGACACACTAGTTTCATGTATTATGTAATTTGAGTGGCCTTGGGTATATTGAGAATAAATGGGTTTCATGTACCATGTGGTTGCGTTGGGTATATTGTGAACGTGCGTGCGTAAGTTATTGATCTTCATGTATAATGTATGCTAGCGGATTTCGTATGTGACCGAGTGTTGTGGACAAGCGGGTTGTTTGGCTTTCATGTAAAATGTGGTAGTTAGGTTCTAGTTCTTTAGATCTCACTAAGGTTTGTGGGGATGGTTAACGTCTACGCGAAATGGATCGTCTCTTGAAGTGGTAAGTGAAAGGCGACAAGAAGGGTCTGAGAACACTCTAGGAATGTGTTTATTAATAACTTGTCTTTGTTTGAAATTTGTTCTTGGTTGTAGTTATATAAGGTAGTGAAACTAATGAGTTAAATAATCTAAATAAATGGCCAATTTATGGGAAAAAACTTTTTATTAAAATTTTTAATTTTTATTTTTAAGAGAAACTAATGGTTGAACAAGTAGTTGTATATTAATCTAGCCGAGGTTTAGAAATAATTATTTTAACGAGAAATTCATAATCATTTATTAATTTGAAATGATGCTTTTATAAATCAGGTTATATTAAGTTTATCTCAAGATGAAAATGTTTATAGAAAATTTATATTTTTGATACTATCTGAAAGTTTGATAAACATTTTGTTTGAACAAGATAACGAGGTTCGTTTAAATCTAATAGGGTGAGTTGTTTGCGAAGTAGATTGTCGGTAGTATACTAAATCGTATTGAAAGGAGAAGGTGGTACCCGAGAAATTTTGATGAAAATATGATGGGTGTAATTCACGCTCAACGGGTCAAATCAATGAATAATAACTTTAGAGTTTAAAATATATAAAAATGGATTTAATGCTAAAATGTTAAACATTACTCAAAACATAGGGAAATGGTTCTCAAACCGAAAATTTAAGGACAATATATAGAGATTTCTCCTAACGTCCCTCGAAGCTTTCCACTAGGAAGAAGATAATCACCAAGATGAGCACCGCTATGGTCACTCGAGTAGCAGATCTAGCTTCAGCTTTTGCGGTCTCCGTGCGATGTTCCTGTATTTCTTTCTCGAGGATGGAGATTAATTCCTTTTGGTACCCTAATTGGTTTGCTAGGCTATCCATTCTTTGTCCTTGCAAGTCGTGCATTACTCCTTGCTCCATCCTCTGCCTCTCAAATTCTGAGGTCCTTACATATTGGTTAATGTCATTGGTTGGAATTCCCATAACACTAGTGGGTGCCATGGTATGCCTTACCCAAGGGTTAGGATGGTACGGGTCGGGCATTAGATATGGGTCTCTTAGTGGGGGTGGTAACTGATTGTGAGGGTGAGGTGTCTGATACTGGTTTCTGGGTGCGGGTGATCCAGATGTTCGAAGTCTCGGGCCGGTGTCCCTAATCCAGTCTACCCTTACATCAAACCTGGGCCTAGCAGTTGGGGGTGTTGCTGACCGATATACGGGTGTCTCCGTGTCTTCTTCCCAATCAGATTCTGCTCCAGGACGGTAAACCGGGGAGGAAGGAGAATAGGAGTCCATGTCTAGCAGAAAATAATGAAGAGATTGTAAGTAATAATGAAATATATTAAGTGTCAAATACAGGAGTTATCATAGGTTTAGAGTTTGAGTCATAACGCCGAACCTTCACAATAGTATTTTAGAAATACACTTGACCTATAAGCAATGCATCCCTGAGGAGAATTCCCAGGAAAGAGGGGTGGGTCAATAAGACACACTTAAGTACCCTATCTTTCCTTAGCCAGAATTTCTCATGGGTTTACACGCTCTTCCAGCCATCATGTATTAATAATACCATTGTTGGGCTCATGGTTATGATGAGAATTGTTGTGGACTGGGCTTTGAGGCCCAAAAGTAAGGTTTATGCATTTCAGTGGACTTCCTTCTTCTTGGAGGATAGATGGGCTTCCTAGTTTATTATTGGTGGGCATTAGGTCCAATAGTTTAGGTCTTTGATCATAAGGGTGTTGGTATCATGTATGTGAGTCCAAAGGTGTATGAATAATTTGGTGTGTATGTGTGTGTGTGGAAACTTAGGATAGCACTTTAAATAAAGTAAGTAGGTAGCAATGAATAGGAGGAAAAAGTTGGCAGGTAATGTGTCACATAGACTATTAAGTATTGTATCCTAGGATGTAATAATGTAGTATAACATGTAAAAATATTTGCATTAAAAGTAATCATATAGCATGTAGGTAGTAATGAGTGTAAGCACAAAAGTTATTAAGTAGTGTGACACATAAGTCATTATGTATTGTATCATGTAGGGTAAATACTTATGATAAGATGTAAAAATAATTACACAGGAATTGATAATGTAACATGTAGTAGCATGACATTGTATGGGTGTCCTAAAGTTATAGTCTATGTCAAAAGTGTCTAATAACCTAGTTCCCTATAACCAAGTCTCTGATACCAATCTGTCACACCCCGACCGATGGCGGAATCATAGGGGCGGGACATGTAGACTGTTCAAAAGCACAAGGTTGACTATATTAAAATATATTAATTATCAAATTTCATTGCAACATTCATGACAAAACAATTCAAGAAAAACAATATAATTGAAATACATAAGTTCTTTATTTAATTTAACTAGGTCCAAGCCTATGTGTAGCACATCTTGATCACACTCACACATTAGTACCTGAAACATGAATAAAATAAAGTCAACTAAAAAGTTGGTGAGTATAACACAGGTTTGTATATAGATAGCATATAGTTTGTAAAACAAATCCTTACATAACATGATAAATAAGGCATTTATGGGGAGCAGCTATTGTGTAACAAAGTACAATCAAACCTTTGTAACTAGCATGCAAAATTGTGTTATCGGTATCAATCACCCTACCTGGGTGGGTTTGTCAAACTCAATAGATCTATCATTGAAAACCGTTGGATTGAATAGTTAATGATTGCACATAAGTGTTCACAAAAGTTAGCACACATAGCACTCGGGCATAAAGCTCAAACATGTAATTAGGATTTGTACTTGTCTTGTTTGTGTAAATGTAACAGTAGTTTGAGTAGTGTTCATGTTTCACCCCAAAAATGTAAAAGAGTAAAAGGGGCTATGTATACTCACCTGAATCAAATGTGTAGCTAACACGAGACTCTAGGTAGCAAAGTGATCCTTGTAACGCACAACGTTAACCTAGAGTGTATTGCGTATGAAGATGAATTAATAAAATATCTAAATCGAAGTCTAGGGCTTCAATGGATGTGAGTATAGGAAATTGTGTAATGAGTCCGTGTCGAATTATGTAAAAGGATTGTGTAGATGTTTGCGTTTTGTTCTTGAATAATTGTTTTATAATTATTAAAGTCGGGGTATAGTGTCCTTACAATAATGATTTATAGTTTAGGGTGAATTAACTAAATAATTTAGGTTTATTTATTTAACACATAGTATGAAATTATATTGTTTTAAATATAAACAAAATAAATAAATCTATACTTATTTAGTTATTTAGTCATGAAAATGCGTTAAATTTGGGTAAATATATATTAGTTTATAAAAATTAGTGTTACGTACCATTTAACACTAAGTGAGTTAGAATTGCAATTTATATGAATAATAAATATATTTATTTTTATTCGGGGATATAAACGTGGGTAACTAATATAATTAATTATATTATTTATAAGTTTGAAACGTTACACGAAGTTTATAAACGAGGTGAAGATAATATCTAAACATATATATTATTTTTAATTGGAGTCACGGGTTGAAAATAATATAAATATTTTATTTATTTAAAGTCAGGGTTTGAAAATAATATAACTATATTAATTTAAAAGTTGGTATTTTTAAATGAAAAAGGGTTACAAACCAAACCCGAGCCTACGGGTGGTTTTACGAGGCTAGAACCCATTAATATATTAATATAATAATGTAGGGTATTGTTTTTATATTAAAATAATACAACAAAAATATGTTTAAAAATAAATGGGTGTGGAGAGACTCGAACCCGGGTCTTCCCCACACAAGCACACTCACTTAATCAACTCCGCCCGCTAGGGTATCGCACACAAGCCCGGGCAGAAATGGTTTTAACATAGAAACCTAGTGAGTTCTTCCCCTTTACACGAGTTCGATCGACCCAGTCCCAATTCCACCAATTCTGGTAGCGACAGTTTATAAGATCATAGGGGTTTTGTTCGTTAACACCAAACGAGTATGGGGTGGGTTTTAATTGTAAAAACAACAGGTTTAGGATCGTTTAATTACAGATTCAAAAGGCCAAAACCCTAGGTTTGAACTCAAAATTGTTTTAAATGATCCTGATAATGGAATGTGATGGAAACATGGGCCTTTTACTAATTAGGGTCTTGCGAATCTGTCAGTATGGTTTAATTGAATTATGATTAAGTCTAGGATCGAAACCCCCAAATCGTTTTATGAACGAACCCTAGTTTTGATTAAATCGATGATATGAGACTGAATTGGCATAGGGCTATCAATTAAAAAGGGGTTTCGAATCTACTGGTATCAATTAATTGGATTTAAACAGAGTCGGGGGTAGGGTTCGATTAAATCCAAAGATGTTAAGAACCCTAGAATCAGATCATGTTTGATTCTATAATGTAAGCCCTAATAAGCACAGGGCTTTTAATCTATAGATAAAAACGAAGCTATTGATAGGTTTAATTACCAGAATGATGTTCGAATTGACTGTGATCGACTAAACGGATGCCGACTGTGACAGGATCGGTTTTTCGGCGACTCTGCGTCCTTCTTCGATGCAATTGGATGGTGTAACAGGTTCAAGGGGATTCGTTTGAGATTGGCAGGTGATCAATTTCAGTGTAAACGATCGATATTTTACGAATTGGTGAGTAATAAGAGTGAGGTCAACGGTTACGGTTGATTAGTCATAAATGGAATTAAATCGTAAAATGATGAAGCTGTTAACTGATCTATAAAGGTCGCTAATGACTCTAACGTGCATAACGGTTACGGATTGCAACGAATTCTGGTGTGGGGTTCGGATTTGAGTCAAGGACAACAGTTTGACTTTCTGAAGTCAACCCAAATCAAGAATGGGTTAATTACATATTTGATCCCTGCAGTTTCCTGTTTAAAAGTTTTGAACTTGGCGGAACTGGTCCCTAGGGTTTGAGTTGAGTTAAATTGGTTAAGGACTTGTTAGCTTGACTTATTAAAAGTCAACAGGAATATAATTCTTTAATTTTTTTAACTTTCAAAGTTAATCATAATTATATTTGACTAATTACACAACTAGTCCTTGTAGGGTTTAATGTCGTATTGTTATTTTAATAATTAAAATAAATTAAAATAGGGTCGGTAAATCAGGAATGTTACAGTCTCCCCATGTTAAGGAATTTCCTCCCGAAATTTAACTAGTGGAGATTACTGAATCTGGAAGGAAGTGAGTTTGAGTTTTGATTATTGATTTGAGAAGTATGATAGATAACAATATTTTAGTCTAAGCTCAAGTTAAGTATGAAAGGTATCAGTGGGTTCTAGTTTCAAGAGAGTTAAGGAGAGGTCTGTCGAAGAATCTAAAGGTGAAATGCGTTACATGGAATGGGTTTGATGAGAATTTGATAATTAGGGTTTGGTTAAGATGTATCCTAACATGTTAAAAAATTTTCAGTGGATAAGAGATTTCACAACTATTGGTCTAGGTCAAAACGACATAAAACTTCACATGACACGAATAAAGCTACTTCTGATAATATGACAGGAACACTTATATATATGAAGTACCAGCGGCGTATCCACCATGCCCTTGTCATATCTCATTAGTTTCGTTATTATATATCATGATGGGTTTTAGGTCAATACACACGATAGAATTTGCTATGTTTTCCATGCGCTGATTTTTATAATTCCGTGTGCACCTGTAATTACTCAAATCATCGCATGGTCCGTATAGATCATTCTGTTGTGTGTGGGTAAGGGGGCATAATTTTTACTCTGAACACGTCTGTTGTTCTCACATAAAAGTCGCTAATAAGTAACTATATACTTAGTCAGTTCAGTTCGTAACTAAAGAGTAGTAAAGCAGTATAACTTAAAGTTTCTTAGTTTGCTCGTGTTTGAACAAGAGTACGTCAAACCCCGAGTCGTTTCAATGTATTATGGTCTTCAACTTTGGTGAACAAAGTGCATGACCATGTCTTGTGTAAAATGTAATCAATCAATTGCATTAATTGTAAGCAAATTTTGTTTCGTGTATAAAGTAAACACACAAATCTTTCGTGTAGTGTGGACAACTAGCATTATGTATTTTGTAAATCACTAAGCTCTCACGTGTAATGTAAATAGAATAGTATCATGTGTAATATAAACAATTTAGTATTAGGTATATAGCATAATGTGCACAGTTTAGTATGGTGTACTTTGTAACCAGATAAATCTTATGTTTAATGTGGTCAATCTAGAATTATGTATCAATCAAACAATTGTCATATATTCTGTATATTGTAAACAACTAAGTTTTGTGTATCACGTGCTCAATCCGGTAGTACGTGTATTGCAAATATCTATGTTTCGTGCGTTATGTGATCAATCCAGTAAATTGTGATTTGTAGACACACTAGTTTCATGTATTATGTAATTTGAGTGGCCTTGGGTATATTGAGAATAAATGGGTTTCATGTACCATGTGGTTGCGTTGGGTATATTGTGAACGTGCGTGCGTAAGTTATTGATCTTCATGTATAATGTATGCTAGCGGATTTCGTATGTGACCGAGTGTTGTGGACAAGCGGGTTGTTTGGCTTTCATGTAAAATGTGGTAGTTAGGTTCTAGTTCTTTAGATCTCACTAAGGTTTGTGGGGATGGTTAACGTCTACGCGAAATGGATCGTCTCTTGAAGTGGTAAGTGAAAGGCGACAAGAAGGGTCTGAGAACACTCTAGGAATGTGTTTATTAATAACTTGTCTTTGTTTGAAATTTGTTCTTGGTTGTAGTTATATAAGGTAGTGAAACTAATGAGTTAAATAATCTAAATAAATGGCCAATTTATGGGAAAAAACTTTTTATTAAAATTTTTAATTTTTATTTTTAAGAGAAACTAATGGTTGAACAAGTAGTTGTATATTAATCTAGCCGAGGTTTAGAAATAATTATTTTAACGAGAAATTCATAATCATTTATTAATTTGAAATGATGCTTTTATAAATCAGGTTATATTAAGTTTATCTCAAGATGAAAATGTTTATAGAAAATTTATATTTTTGATACTATCTGAAAGTTTGATAAACATTTTGTTTGAACAAGATAACGAGGTTCGTTTAAATCTAATAGGGTGAGTTGTTTGCGAAGTAGATTGTCGGTAGTATACTAAATCGTATTGAAAGGAGAAGGTGGTACCCGAGAAATTTTGATGAAAATATGATGGGTGTAATTCACGCTCAACGGGTCAAATCAATGAATAATAACTTTAGAGTTTAAAATATATAAAAATGGATTTAATGCTAAAATGTTAAACATTACTCAAAACATAGGGAAATGGTTCTCAAACCGAAAATTTAAGGACAATATATAGAGATTTCTCCTAACGTCCCTCGAAGCTTTCCACTAGGAAGAAGATAATCACCAAGATGAGCACC
The DNA here is from genome assembly GCA_023525975.1 of Smallanthus sonchifolius. Taxonomy (NCBI): domain Eukaryota; kingdom Viridiplantae; phylum Streptophyta; class Magnoliopsida; order Asterales; family Asteraceae; genus Smallanthus; species Smallanthus sonchifolius. The sequence continues at coordinate 21,771,077 of CM042039.1, forward strand.
GCTATGGTCACTCGAGTAGCAGATCTAGCTTCAGCTTTTGCGGTCTCCGTGCGATGTTCCTGTATTTCTTTCTCGAGGATGGAGATTAATTCCTTTTGGTACCCTAATTGGTTTGCTAGGCTATCCATTCTTTGTCCTTGCAAGTCGTGCATTACTCCTTGCTCCATCCTCTGCCTCTCAAATTCTGAGGTCCTTACATATTGGTTAATGTCATTGGTTGGAATTCCCATAACACTAGTGGGTGCCATGGTATGCCTTACCCAAGGGTTAGGATGGTACGGGTCGGGCATTAGATATGGGTCTCTTAGTGGGGGTGGTAACTGATTGTGAGGGTGAGGTGTCTGATACTGGTTTCTGGGTGCGGGTGATCCAGATGTTCGAAGTCTCGGGCCGGTGTCCCTAATCCAGTCTACCCTTACATCAAACCTGGGCCTAGCAGTTGGGGGTGTTGCTGACCGATATACGGGTGTCTCCGTGTCTTCTTCCCAATCAGATTCTGCTCCAGGACGGTAAACCGGGGAGGAAGGAGAATAGGAGTCCATGTCTAGCAGAAAATAATGAAGAGATTGTAAGTAATAATGAAATATATTAAGTGTCAAATACAGGAGTTATCATAGGTTTAGAGTTTGAGTCATAACGCCGAACCTTCACAATAGTATTTTAGAAATACACTTGACCTATAAGCAATGCATCCCTGAGGAGAATTCCCAGGAAAGAGGGGTGGGTCAATAAGACACACTTAAGTACCCTATCTTTCCTTAGCCAGAATTTCTCATGGGTTTACACGCTCTTCCAGCCATCATGTATTAATAATACCATTGTTGGGCTCATGGTTATGATGAGAATTGTTGTGGACTGGGCTTTGAGGCCCAAAAGTAAGGTTTATGCATTTCAGTGGACTTCCTTCTTCTTGGAGGATAGATGGGCTTCCTAGTTTATTATTGGTGGGCATTAGGTCCAATAGTTTAGGTCTTTGATCATAAGGGTGTTGGTATCATGTATGTGAGTCCAAAGGTGTATGAATAATTTGGTGTGTATGTGTGTGTGTGGAAACTTAGGATAGCACTTTAAATAAAGTAAGTAGGTAGCAATGAATAGGAGGAAAAAGTTGGCAGGTAATGTGTCACATAGACTATTAAGTATTGTATCCTAGGATGTAATAATGTAGTATAACATGTAAAAATATTTGCATTAAAAGTAATCATATAGCATGTAGGTAGTAATGAGTGTAAGCACAAAAGTTATTAAGTAGTGTGACACATAAGTCATTATGTATTGTATCATGTAGGGTAAATACTTATGATAAGATGTAAAAATAATTACACAGGAATTGATAATGTAACATGTAGTAGCATGACATTGTATGGGTGTCCTAAAGTTATAGTCTATGTCAAAAGTGTCTAATAACCTAGTTCCCTATAACCAAGTCTCTGATACCAATCTGTCACACCCCGACCGATGGCGGAATCATAGGGGCGGGACATGTAGACTGTTCAAAAGCACAAGGTTGACTATATTAAAATATATTAATTATCAAATTTCATTGCAACATTCATGACAAAACAATTCAAGAAAAACAATATAATTGAAATACATAAGTTCTTTATTTAATTTAACTAGGTCCAAGCCTATGTGTAGCACATCTTGATCACACTCACACATTAGTACCTGAAACATGAATAAAATAAAGTCAACTAAAAAGTTGGTGAGTATAACACAGGTTTGTATATAGATAGCATATAGTTTGTAAAACAAATCCTTACATAACATGATAAATAAGGCATTTATGGGGAGCAGCTATTGTGTAACAAAGTACAATCAAACCTTTATAACTAGCATGCAAAATTGTGTTATCGGTATCAATCACCCTACCTGGGTGGGTTTGTCAAACTCAATAGATCTATCATTGAAAACCGTTGGATTGAATAGTTAATGATTGCACATAAGTGTTCACAAAAGTTAGCACACATAGCACTCGGGCATAAAGCTCAAACATGTAATTAGGATTTGTACTTGTCTTGTTTGTGTAAATGTAACAGTAGTTTGAGTAGTGTTCATGTTTCACCCCAAAAATGTAAAAGAGTAAAAGGGGCTATGTATACTCACCTGAATCAAATGTGTAGCTAACACGAGACTCTAGGTAGCAAAGTGATCCTTGTAACGCACAACGTTAACCTAGAGTGTATTGCGTATGAAGATGAATTAATAAAATATCTAAATCGAAGTCTAGGGCTTCAATGGATGTGAGTATAGGAAATTGTGTAATGAGTCCGTGTCGAATTATGTAAAAGGATTGTGTAGATGTTTGCGTTTTGTTCTTGAATAATTGTTTTATAATTATTAAAGTCGGGGTATAGTGTCCTTACAATAATGATTTATAGTTTAGGGTGAATTAACTAAATAATTTAGGTTTATTTATTTAACACATAGTATGAAATTATATTGTTTTAAATATAAACAAAATAAATAAATCTATACTTATTTAGTTATTTAGTCATGAAAATGCGTTAAATTTGGGTAAATATATATTAGTTTATAAAAATTAGTGTTACGTACCATTTAACACTAAGTGAGTTAGAATTGCAATTTATATGAATAATAAATATATTTATTTTTATTCGGGGATATAAACGTGGGTAACTAATATAATTAATTATATTATTTATAAGTTTGAAACGTTACACGAAGTTTATAAACGAGGTGAAGATAATATCTAAACATATATATTATTTTTAATTGGAGTCACGGGTTGAAAATAATATAAATATTTTATTTATTTAAAGTCAGGGTTTGAAAATAATATAACTATATTAATTTAAAAGTTGGTATTTTTAAATGAAAAAGGGTTACAAACCAAACCCGAGCCTACGGGTGGTTTTACGAGGCTAGAACCCATTAATATATTAATATAATAATGTAGGGTATTGTTTTTATATTAAAATAATACAACAAAAATATGTTTAAAAATAAATGGGTGTGGAGAGACTCGAACCCGGGTCTTCCCCACACAAGCACACTCACTTAATCAACTCCGCCCGCTAGGGTATCGCACACAAGCCCGGGCAGAAATGGTTTTAACATAGAAACCTAGTGAGTTCTTCCCCTTTACACGAGTTCGATCGACCCAGTCCCAATTCCACCAATTCTGGTAGCGACAGTTTATAAGATCATAGGGGTTTTGTTCGTTAACACCAAACGAGTATGGGGTGGGTTTTAATTGTAAAAACAACAGGTTTAGGATCGTTTAATTACAGATTCAAAAGGCCAAAACCCTAGGTTTGAACTCAAAATTGTTTTAAATGATCCTGATAATGGAATGTGATGGAAACATGGGCCTTTTACTAATTAGGGTCTTGCGAATCTGTCAGTATGGTTTAATTGAATTATGATTAAGTCTAGGATCGAAACCCCCAAATCGTTTTATGAACGAACCCTAGTTTTGATTAAATCGATGATATGAGACTGAATTGGCATAGGGCTATCAATTAAAAAGGGGTTTCGAATCTACTGGTATCAATTAATTGGATTTAAACAGAGTCGGGGGTAGGGTTCGATTAAATCCAAAGATGTTAAGAACCCTAGAATCAGATCATGTTTGATTCTATAATGTAAGCCCTAATAAGCACAAGGCTTTTAATCTATAGATAAAAACGAAGCTATTGATAGGTTTAATTACCAGAATGATGTTCGAATTGACTGTGATCGACTAAACGGATGCCGACTGTGACAGGATCGGTTTTTCGGCGACTCTGCGTCCTTCTTCGATGCAATTGGATGGTGTAACAGGTTCAAGGGGATTCGTTTGAGATTGGCAGGTGATCAATTTCAGTGTAAACGATCGATATTTTACGAATTGGTGAGTAATAAGAGTGAGGTCAACGGTTACGGTTGATTAGTCATAAATGGAATTAAATCGTAAAATGATGAAGCTGTTAACTGATCTATAAAGGTCGCTAATGACTCTAACGTGCATAACGGTTACGGATTGCAACGAATTCTGGTGTGGGGTTCGGATTTGAGTCAAGGACAACAGTTTGACTTTCTGAAGTCAACCCAAATCAAGAATGGGTTAATTACATATTTGATCCCTGCAGTTTCCTGTTTAAAAGTTTTGAACTTGGCGGAACTGGTCCCTAGGGTTTGAGTTGAGTTAAATTGGTTAAGGACTTGTTAGCTTGACTTATTAAAAGTCAACAGGAATATAATTCTTTAATTTTTTTAACTTTCAAAGTTAATCATAATTATATTTGACTAATTACACAACTAGTCCTTGTAGGGTTTAATGTCGTATTGTTATTTTAATAATTAAAATAAATTAAAATAGGGTCGGTAAATCAGGAATGTTACAGTCTCCCCATGTTAAGGGAATTTCCTCTCGAAATTTAACTAGTGGAGATTACTGAATCTGGAAGGAAGTGAGTTTGAGTTTTGATTATTGATTTGAGAAGTATGATAGATAACAAGATTTTAGTCTAAGCTCAAGTTAAGTATGAAAGGTATCAGTGGGTTCTAGTTTCAAGAGAGTTAAGGAGAGGTCTGTCGAAGAATCTAAAGGTGAAATGCGTTACATGGAATGGGTTTGATGAGAATTTGATAATTAGGGTTTGGTTAAGATGTATCCTAACATGTTAAAAAATTTTCAGTGGATAAGAGATTTCACAACTATTGGTCTAGGTCAAAACGACATAAAACTTCACATGACACGAATAACGCTACTTCTGATAATATGACAGGAACACTTATATATATGAAGTACCAGCGGCGTATCCACCATGCCCTTGTCATATCTCATTAGTTTCGTTATTATATATCATGATGGGTTTTAGGTCAATACACACGATAGAATTTGCTATGTTTTCCATGCGCTGATTTTTATAATTCCGTGTGCACCTGTAATTACTCAAATCATCGCATGGTCCGTATAGATCATTCTGTTGTGTGTGGGTAAGGGGGCATAATTTTTACTCTGAACACGTCTGTTGTTCTCACATAAAAGTCGCTAATAAGTAACTATATACTTAGTCAGTTCAGTTCGTAACTAAAGAGTAGTAAAGCAGTATAACTTAAAGTTTCTTAGTTTGCTCGTGTTTGAACAAGAGTACGTCAAACCCCGAGTCGTTTCAATGTATTATGGTCTTCAACTTTGGTGAACAAAGTGCATGACCATGTCTTGTGTAAAATGTAATCAATCAATTGCATTAATTGTAAGCAAATTTTGTTTTGTGTATAAAGTAAACACACAAATCTTTCGTGTAGTGTGGACAACTAGCATTATGTATTTTGTAAATCACTAAGCTCTCACGTGTAATGTAAATAGAATAGTATCATGTGTAATATAAACAATTTAGTATCAGGTATATAGCATAATGTGCACAGTTTAGTAGGGTGTACTTTGTAACCAGATAAATCTTATGTTTAATGTGGTCAATCTAGAATTATGTATCAATCAAACAATTGTCATATATTCTGTATATTGTAAACAACTAAGTTTTGTGTATCACGTGCTCAATCCGGTAGTACGTGTATTGCAAATATCTATGTTTCGTGCGTTATGTGATCAATCCAGTAAATTGTGATTTGTAGACACACTAGTTTCATGTATTATGTAATTTGAGTGGCCTTGGGTATATTGAGAATAAATGGGTTTCATGTACCATGTGGTTGCGTTGGGTATATTGTGAACGTGCGTGCGTAAGTTATTGATCTTCATGTATAATGTATGCTAGCGGATTTCGTATGTGATCGAGTGTTGTGGACAAGCGGGTTGTTTGGCTTTCATGTAAAATGTGGTAGTTAGGTTCTAGTTCTTTAGATCTCACTAAGGTTTGTGGGGATGGTTAACGTCTACTCGAAATGGATCGTCTCTTGAAGTGGTAAGTGAAAGGCGACAAGAAGGGTCTGAGAACACTCTAGGAATGTGTTTATTAATAACTTGTCTTTGTTTGAAATTTGTTCTTGGTTGTAGTTATATAAGGTAGTGAAACTAATGAGTTAAATAATCTAAATAAATGGCCAATTTATGGGAAAAAACTTTTTATTAAAATTTTTAATTTTTATTTTTAAGAGAAACTAATGGTTGAACAAGTAGTTGTATATTAATCTAGCCGAGGTTTAGAAATAATTATTTTAACGAGAAATTCATAATCATTTATTAATTTGAAATGATGCTTTTATAAATCAGGTTATATTAAGTTTATCTCAAGATGAAAATGTTTATAGAAAATTTATATTTTTGATACTATCTGAAAGTTTGATAAACATTTTGTTTGAACAAGATAACGAGGTTCGTTTAAATCTAATAGGGTGAGTTGTTTGCGAAGTAGATTGTCGGTAGTGTACTAAATCGTATTGAAAGGAGAAGGTGGTACCCGAGAAATTTTGATGAAAATATGATGGGTGTAATTCACGCTCAATGGGTCAAATCAATGAATAATAACTTTAGAGTTTAAAATATATAAAAATGGATTTAATGCTAAAATGTTAAACATTACTCAAAACATAGGGAAATGGTTCTCAAACCGAAAATTTAAGGACAATATATAGAGATTTCTCCTAACGTCCCTCGAAGCTTTCCACTAGGAAGAAGATAATCACCAAGATGAGCACCGCTATGGTCACTCGAGTAGCAGATCTAGCTTCAGCTTTTGCGGTCTCCGTGCGATGTTCCTGTATTTCTTTCTCGAGGATGGAGATTAATTCCTTTTGGTACCCTAATTGGTTTGCTAGGCTATCCATTCTTTGTCCTTGCAAGTCATGCTTTACTCCTTGCTCTATCCTCTGCCTCTCAAATTCTGAGGTCCTTACATATTGGTTAATTTCATTGGTTGGAATTCCCATAACACTAGTGGGTGCCATGGTATGCCTTACCCAAGGGTTAGGATGGTACGGGTCGGGCATTAGATATGGGTCTCTTAGTGGGGGTGGTAACTGATTGTGAGGGTGAGGTGTCTGATACTGGTTTCTGGGTGCGGGTGATCCAGATGTTCGAAGTCTCGGGCCGGTGTCCCTAATCCAGTCTACCCTTACATCAAACCTGGGCCTAGCAGTTGGGGGTGTTGCAGACCGATATACGGGTGTCTCCGTGTCTTCTTCCCAATCAGATTCTGCTCCAGGACGGTAAACCGGGGAGGAAGGAGAGTAGGAGTCCATGTCTAGCAGAAAATAATGAAGAGATTGTAAGTAATAATGAAATATATTAAGTGTCAAATACAGGAGTTATCATAGGTTTAGAGTTTGAGTCATAACGCCGAACCTTCACAATAGTATTTTAGAAATACACTTGACCTATAAGCAATGCATCCTTGAGAAGAATTCCCAGGAAAGAGGGGTGGGTCAATAAGACACACTTAAGTACCCTATCTTTCCTTAGCCAGAATTTCTCATGGGTTTACACGCTCTTCCAGCCATCATGTATTAATAATACCATTGTTGGGCTCATGGTTATGATGAGAATTGTTGTGGACTGGGGTTTGAGGCCCAAAAGTAAGGTTTATGCATTTCAGTGGACTTCCTTCTTCTTGGAGGATAGATGGGCTTCCTAGTTTATTATTGGTGGGCATTAGGTCCAATAGTTTAGGTCTTTGATCATAAGGGTGTTGGTATCATGTATGTGAGTCCAAAGGTGTATGAATAATTTGGTGTGTATGTGTGTGTGTGGAAACATAGGATAACACTTTAAATAAAGTAAGTAGGTAGCAATGAATAGGAGGAAAAAGTTGGCAGGTAATGTGTCACATAGACTATTAAGTATTGTATCCTAGGATGTAATTATGTAGTATAACATGTAAAAATATTTGCATTGAAAGTAATCATATAGCATGTAGGTAGTAATGAGTGTAAGCACAAAAGTTATTAAGTAGTGTGACACATAAGTCATTATGTATTGTATCATGTAGGGTAAATACTTATGATAAGATGTAAAAATAATTACACAGGAATTGATAATGTAACATGTAGTAGCATGACATTGTATGGGTGTCCTAAAGTTATAGTCTATGTCAAAAGTGTCTAATAACCTAGTTCCCTATAACCAAGTCTCTGATACCAATCTGTCACACCCCGACCGATGGCGGAATCATAGGGGCGGGACATGTAGACTGTTCAAAAGCACAAGGTTGACTATATTAAAATATATTAATTATCAAATTTCATTGCAACATTCATGACAAAACAATTCAAGAAAAACAATATAATTGAAATACATAAGTTCTTTATTTAATTTAACTAGGTCCAAGCCTATGTGTAGCACATCTTGATCACACTCACACATTAGTACCTGAAACATGAATAAAATAAAGTCAACTAAAAAGTTGGTGAGTATAACACAGGTTTGTATATAGATAGCATATAGTTTGTAAAACAAATCCTTACATAACATGATAAATAAGGCATTTATGGGGAGCAGCTATTGTGTAACAAAGTACAATCAAACCTTTGTAACTAGCATGCAAAATTGTGTTATCGGTATCAATCACCCTACCTGGGTGGGTTTGTCAAACTCAATAGATCTATCATTGAAAACCGTTGGATTGAATAGTTAATGATTGCACATAAGTGTTCACAAAAGTTAGCACACATAGCACTCGGGCATAAAGCTCAAACATGTAATTAGGATTTGTACTTGTCTTGTTTGTGTAAATGTAACAGTAGTTTGAGTAGTGTTCATGTTTCACCCCAAAAATGTAAAAGAGTAAAAGGGGCTATGTATACTCACCTGAATCAAATGTGTAGCTAACACGAGACTCTAGGTAGCAAAGTGATCCTTGTAACGCACAACATTAACCTAGAGTGTATTGCGTATGAAGATGAATTAATAAAATATCTAAATCGAAGTCTAGGGCTTCAATGGATGTGAGTATAGGAAATTGTGTAATGAGTCCGTGTCGAATTATGTAAAAGGATTGTGTAGATGTTTGCGTTTTGTTCTTGAATAATTGTTTTATAATTATTAAAGTCGGGGTATAGTGTCCTTACAATAATGATTTATAGTTTAGGGTGAATTAACTAAATAATTTAGGTTTATTTATTTAACACATAGTATGAAATTATATTGTTTTAAATATAAACAAAATAAATAAATCTATACTTATTTAGTTATTTAGTCATGAAAATGCGTTAAATTTGGGTAAATATATATTAGTTTATAAAAATTAGTGTTACATACCATTTAACACTAAGTGAGTTAGAATTGCAATTTATATGAATAATAAATATATTTATTTTTATTCGGGGATATAAACGTGGGTAACTAATATAATTAATTATATTATTTATAAGTTTGAAACGTTACACGAAGTTTATAAACGAGGAGAAGATAATATCTAAATATATATATTATTTTTAATTGGAGTCACGGATTGAAAATAATATAAATATTTTATTTATTCAAAGTCAGGTTTTGAAAATAATATAACTATATTATTTTAGAAGTTGGTATTTTTTAATGAAAAAGGGTTACAAACCAAACCCGAGCCTACGGGTGGTTTTACGAGGCTAGAACCCATTAATATATTAATATAGGGTATTGTTTTTATATTAAAATAATACAACAAAAATATTTTTAAAAATAAATGGGTGTGGAGAGACTCGAACCCGGGTCTCCCCCACACAAGCACACTCACTTAACCAACGCCGCCCGCAAGGGTATCGCACACAAGCCCGGGCAGAATTGGTTTTAACATAGAAACCTAGTGAGTTCTTCCCCTTTACACGAGTTTGATCGACCCGGTCCCAATTCCCCCAATTCTGATAGCGACAGTCTAAAAGATCATAGGGGTTTTGTTCGTTAACACCAAACGAGTCTGGGGTGGGTTTTAATGGTAAAAACAACAGGTTTAGGATCGTTTAATTACGGATTCAAAAGGCCGAAACCCTAGGTTTGAACTCAAAATTGTTTTGAATGATCCTGATAATGGAATGTGATGGAAACATGGGCCTTTTACTAATCAAGGTCTTGCGAATATGTCAGTATGGTTTAATTGAATTATGATTAAGTCTAGGATTGAAACCCCCAAATTGTTTTATGAACGAACCCTAGTTACTGGGTCTTGATTAAATCGATGATATGAGACTGAATTGTAAAATTTCTGGTTTTTACCATGTAAACGTTTCGATGCAATAAACGAGTATTCTATTTTCAATTCGCGTGCAACAACTGTAATGCAATTACACATACAATACATTATGTTACAATAACGCCATTATCTCACAAACCTCGTGGACCAAAATTGACAAAAACTCAAAAACGATAAAAAGTGTCAAACACGATCGTGCCTAGATACAAGCACGGTCGCGCCTAGAGTCAAAGCACGGTCGTGCCTAATACAGACACGGTCGCGCTGCTGAAACCACGTGACTCCGCAGAGTCAGTCAGTGGTCCATGCTCGTCGAATCAAATCGCGTTAAGGCCGGATTTCACACGTCCGACCATACGCAACTGTACACCATCTGAAACACGTCTCCAATTTCGTACTCTAATCGACCTATTTCAATCATCAACTACCCACTCCCACCACAATCATGAATTCAAAAATTTGACGTTATAAGGAGAATCCAATGCCCCCTACACCTTCACATGCACCCTCTCGACCTCTCGGAGCATTCACTCGACTCGCATACAACCTCTGTCGTCCGATCGATCGCCGAGAAACCCGACCTCACGACTTTTAGCCGACTGCATTAAATTGCCTGATTTAAACAAGTAAGTAATATGTCTCTAGCTTCGTATCTACCTCTACCACGAAAGCCCTATGTCAATTCGTAGTAAATATACGCGATCGATCCGATTTTGAACCTAAAAAGTCGAAACTACACTTTTAGTCGAACTACCACTTAAACACGATATAAATACAATTAAACTATGTAAATAGCTTCGCAAGCATCCACTAAGTGAAAGCCCTAAGAATACAGAAGCTTTTAATATAAGAATTGATCGATTTATGTCTGGAAAAGACCCGACACGGTCGCGCTCATCACTGAGCGCGGTCGTGCCTGACCAAGCACAGTCGTGGTCCGAGTAAGGCCCGGTCGTGCTTACCGAGCAAACAAGTCCTGACCAAAAACAAACACTAGACACGGTCGTGCCGGACACGAGCACGGTCGTGCTCCATGACCAGAACCTCTGTAGCCTTCTGACTCGACCACGGGCGCGCTCCAGACCACCACGGTCACGCCCGGAGGCGAGCGCGGTCGTGCCGTTGATGAGCACGGTCGTGCTCAGTCAGAACTGAATCTTTACAGTTTCTCAGATTTGATGATTTTTATAAAACTTATGTTATAAACTTAACTGTTTAAACAGAATCTCACCATTATTAAGCACAACAATTATTTTCATCGATTAAATTGTTTTAAACCGATTCTTACCATTTGAAAATACATTTTCATTTAAAATTTCTAAATTTATAAAAAGTTACAACAAGATTTTATAAAACACTTTATTATGAAAAAGACTTTTATAAACCAATTGTATAAATCCTAGTTACATCAAATAAAATTTATATAAATATAAACTACTTTATATTTTGTGACGTTTTCTAAAATAAGTAGATAAAACGAATTTGTTTGTTTTACATTCAATTAAATATATATACCACACTACCTTATATTTTAAATACATAACTAAACGATACAATTCATTAGTGCAAATCCTTACGCTTGCAATACACTGAAACACTATAGTTACTTTAAACCTTATACACCTCATTAATACACGTCATACATTTACTCAATAGGTCAAGCTCCGTGACCCACAAACACTTAACATTTACTTGGTTGTGCAATCTACACTCTCCAACACATGTGAGTCTACATAACCCCACTTTTACTCTTTTTCACCTTTGGGGTGGACATGATTTACATTAAACAAATTGCAACTCTTTCATAGTACAATCCTTACTTGATTACATGAATTATTTGTGCAATATGCTTGAATGCTATGAGTTATTACTATACATACATGACGCAACTCGTGCAATCATTAACTCTGTACAAGCCAACGGTAAACAAGGATAGTACTATTGAGTCTGACAAACCCACTCGGGTAGGGTGTTTGTTACCGACTTTACATTAGGGTAACCTGCGTGTTATGCCTCAGTCACAAGGTTTGATTGTGCACCTAGTATAACTATAGATTCTCCATATTTGTCTTATATACCATGTGAATCAAGGAATTGTATAAACAGTTTTGAACTCTTATTTGTGTGTCAAAACTTATGTATGCTCACCAACTTTTTAGTTGACCCTTGTTTTTAAATCATGTTTCAGGTGCTAACAATTGAGATGATTACAAGTTGCTTCCACCTAGTTTGAGGACCTAGTTAAAAGGCTCTAAAATAAACATTGTTATGTATTTTGTTATGTTTCGTGTACTTTTTGGATTGTTGTTTGATTTCAATGAAAACTGCATGTTTAATTATTTCAACCTTAGTAAACCATGAGCTATGAACAGTCTGCACGCTTCACGCCCTGACGTTTCCGCCGCCGGTTGGGGTGTGACAGATTGGTATCAGAGCCTTGGTTATAGGGAATTAGGTTATTAGACACCATTGACCTAGACTATAACTTTAGGACACCCAACAATGCCATGCTACATGTTTTATGTGATACGTGCTATTTGCTATATGTCACATGCTTTATGTGTTAGTTATTTGATACTTAAAATGTTTAGACTACATGACTTAATAAGCATACGTAAATAATAAATTAAATAAATCGTATCCATACCCGTATCCTAAGCCGCGTATCCTCCTTAACTGCTTCTATGTCATCATCGCCATAACTTGTGGAAAAACTCATACTCGTAGACACTAGTCTATCAAAAATATTTTTATATACCCGTTAAGGTTTTAGACTCTGTTAATTATTAAAGGACATGTGCAATCTGGAAGGGTGACACCTGTATTCTGGGTTTTCTGTCTAGGAAAGCATTTCATATAAATCCCAATCAACCGAGGGATCCGTATGCTTTCCTGGGAATTCTCGGGATGAGTGTTTACCTATAGGCTAAAGCACGTCTCCTTGAAAATTATATAAGTCTAATTAACCTTAATATGTCATTGTGTTCAAGTAGAAATGTGATTACTTGAAAACAATCCGAACTATGAAATAAATGTGTTATTATTCCTCCTATCCTAAATTTCAACGGATTTTTTTAAATTCTCACAACACTTTTGTATCATTCTCTTTTTATAGAATGCCTCCTCGTCGTAACATCAACCGCAACAACACCGACAATGCCAACAATAGCACCAACACCAATACCGGCAATGCCAACAACAACAATAATACCGACCTTGCTGCTCTCCTCACTCAGCTAGTAACTCAACTAACTCAAGCCAATAACAACAACAATGGGAACGCCAGTGGCAGTTCTAATACTGGTGGTGGCGGTGGTGCCAACCCGCCACAATGTACCTTCAAGCATTTCAACTCTTGCAATCCCCTGAAATTTTATGGTACCGAAGGAGCCACGGGACTCCTTCAATGGTTCGAAAATATTGAGGGCACCTTCCTCAATAGTGACTGTCCGGACAATCTGCGAGTCCGCCATGCCACTAGTGTCTTCCAAAAACGGGCACTAACCTGGTGGAATGGGGAGAAGAGAACAAGGGGAGTAGAAGTAGCAATGGCTTTGCCATGGGATGAGCTAAAAAGGATCATGACCGAGGAATTCTGTCCTCGGAACGAAATGAAAAAGCTGGAAGCAGAATTTTGGGATCTTACCCAAGATAGTGGTGAAAGCTTAGCATACACCAACCGTTTTCACGAACTGAGCATGCTGGTACCTCACATGGTTACGCCTTTGTCTAGGTGTATTGAAAAATATATCGGTGGCCTACCGAGACAAATCCAGGACACTATTTTGGGAAGAAATCTTGCAAGCCTGGAGGATGCTATTCGTCTGGCTGCTACTTTGACTGATAATCACGTTAAAGCAGGTACTCTTACCAGAAAGGGGGCCAAGAAAGTTTCTGACACCACAACACCTCCTGCTCATGTCAAGGAGGTCAAAGCCGAACCGAACCACAACACGAGGAAGAGGAAAGCTAAGAACTATGCCGTAATCACTCCGGCTGCCCCAGTCAACCAAGTTGCGCCTATGGCTCAGAACCAAGTCAAGAAACAATATGTGGGAAACAATCCGTTGTGCAACAACTGCAATTATCACCATTTCCCAAATGTACCCTGCCGCCTATGTGCCAGCTGTGGAAGATATGGGCATGTAGCTAACACCTGCAGAAGTAATCCAACTGGTAATCAAGTCAACCAGGGAAACGGGGCTAATCCAGCAGTTCCAGCTATTGGTAATGGGCATGCTTGCTTCGAGTGTGGCGACCCAAACCACTTCCGAGACCGATGTCCAAAACTTGTGAACAATACTAAAGGCAGAGCTCGTGGGCGTGCCTTCAACATCAACGCCAACGAGGCTCAGGCCAGCGATCCTGTGGTCAACGGTACGTTTCTCATGAATAACCAAAATGCTTCTATACTATTTGATACCGGAGCCGATAAGAGTTTTGTGTCCCTTAACTTTGAACCTTTACTTGCAAAAACACGATCCAAACTAGAGAAAACCTTCACCGTTGAAGTAGCGGATGGAAATTCCATCACTATTGACTCCATTGTCCATGACTGCTCACTAGAACTCAATGGTCACACATTTACAGTCAACCTAATACCAATGCCATTAGGGAGTTTTGATGTCATCATCGGCATGGATTGGTTGTCTAAAAACCACGCCGAAGTCATGTGTTTTGAAAAATACATCCGAATACCTCTTCCATCGGGAGACATATTGAAAGTCTTTGGCGAGAAACCTTGCAAAGGACTCAAACTGATGTCCTGCATCACCACCCAAAAATACATACGAAAGAAGTGCATGGTTTTCCTAGCTCATGTAATCCAAAAAGAAGACAAGGAAAGAAGAATAGAAGATATTCCCATCATTCGGGAGTTTCCCGAAGTCTTTCCCGATGACTTGCCTGGCCTTCCACCTGTTCGGGAAGTAAAGTTTCGAATCGATCTTATACCCGGAGCAAACCCTGTGGCTAAAGCTCCATACCGGCTTGCACCTTCCGAATTGCAAGAACTTGCAAGTCAACTTCAAGAACTCGCTGACAAAGGTTTCATACGGCCAAGTCATTCACCGTGGGGTGCACCAGTCTTGTTTGTTAAAAAGAAGGATGGTTCATTCCGCATGTGTATTGACTATCGAGAGCTCAACAAGCTTGCAATAAAAAACCGCTACCCGTTACCTAGGATTGACGACATCTTCGATCAACTCCAAGGTTCTACTTGTTTCTCGAAGATTGATCTTCGATCTGGTTATCACCAACTGCGTGTCCGAGAAGAAGATATTCCAAAGACCGCCTTTCGAACAAGATATGGTCATTACGAATTCACGGTTATGCCTTTTGGGTTGACCAATGCACCTGTTGTCTTTATGGATCTCATGAACCGCATGTGCAAACCATACCTTGACAAATTCGTGATCGTTTTCATCGATGACATCTTGATCTATTCCAAGACTGAGGAAGAACATGAACAGCACCTTAGACTGATTTTGGATCTCCTGAGAACCGAACAATTATACGCCAAGTTCTCCAAATGTGAATTTTGGCTAAAGGAGGTTCAATTTTTGGGTCATGTTGTCAATAAAAAGGGAATACATGTCGACCCTGCCAAGATCGAAGCTGTCAAGAATTGGAGTGCTCCTCAAACCCCTACCGAGGTTCGTTCGTTCCTTGGTTTAGCGGGTTATTACCGAAGATTCATTTCTAACTTCTCCAAGATTGCTGTTCCCCTCAACGCCTTGACGCATAAAGGTAAACCTTATGTATGGGGACCGAAACAAGAAGAAGCTTTCCAAACTCTTAAACAGAAGTTATGTGATGCTCCTATTCTGACTCTTCCCGAAGGAAACGATGATCTAGTCGTCTACTGTGATGCCTCTAACCTAGGCCTTGGTTGTGTTCTCATGCAACGAGGCAAGGTAATCGCTTATGCATCGAGGCAACTCAAGATCCACGAGAAAAACTATACGACGCACGATTTGGAGTTGGGTGCAGTCATATTTGCCTTGAAGATTTGGAGACATTATCTATATGGCACAAAATGTGTGGTATTCACCGACCACAAAAGCCTCCAACACATCTTCAACCAAAAAGAACTCAACATGAGGTAACGACGTTGGGTTGAACTCCTCAATGATTACGATTGCGAGATTCGTTATCATCCCGGCAAGGCAAACGTAGTAGCCGATGCGCTGAGCCGTAAAGAACGTGTCATGCTCCAAAGTGTCAAGATTCATTCCGACATTCAAACCCGTATTCTAGCAGCTCAACACGTCTCGATTACCGAGGGCAATATGTATGAGGAAATGTCGTGTGGTGCTGAATTCCAACTAGAGACTAAAAACAATGGCTTGCTTTATTTCTTGGATCGTATTTGGGTTCCCAATCGCAATGATCTCCGGGAATTCCTCATGACTGAAGCACACAAGTCTCGGTATTCTATCCATCCCGGTGCGGATAAAATGTATCACAATCTTCGACCACAATATTGGTGGCCTGGTATGAAGAAAGACATTGCACTCTATGTTGCAAAATGTCTAACCTGCTCTAAAGTCAAAGCCGAACATCAACGTCCTTCCGGCTTACTTGAACAACCGGAAATCCCCGTGTGGAAATGGGAAAATCTAGCCATGGACTTCATTACTAAACTCCCCCGTACTTCAAACGGCTATGATAGCATTTGGGTAATCATCGACCGTCTCACAAAGTCTGCACACTTCCTGCCCATCCGTGAAGACTATCGGGTTGAGAAATTGGCCCGAATTTATATTGACGAAATTGTGAGTCGACACGGTATACCTTTGAACATAATCTTCGACAGAGATGCTCGTTTCACTACCAGATTTTGGCAATCTCTGCAAAAGGCACTTGGCACACGATTGGATTTAAGCACAGCCTACCATCCCCAAACTGATGGCCAGACTGAACGAACAATCCAAACGCTCGAAGACATGCTGAGAGCCTGTGTCATAGACTTTGGTGGCAATTGGGATTCACACTTGACACTTATTGAATTCTCCTACAATAACAACTACCACACCAGCATCAACATGGCTCCATTCGAAGCTCTTTATGGTCGCAAATGCCGTTCTCCCATCTGTTGGAACGAGATTGGTGAAGCACAAATCACCGGTCCCGAGTTAATTCAGGAAACATCAGACAAAATCCTTCAAATCCGTGACAACATCCGAGTAGCGAGAAGTCGACAAAAGAGCTATGCCGACAAGCAACGAAAAACCTTGGAATTCCAAGTGGGTGACCTTGTGCTTCTCAAAGTATCCCCTTGGAAGGGTGTGATCCGCTTTGGAAAGAAAGGCAAGCTAGCACCTCGTTACGTAGGCCCGTTCAAGATCATTGAAAGAATCGGGAAAGTGGCTTACAAACTTGAGCTACCTCCAGCACTCAACAATGTTCATCCAACCTTCCACGTGTCCAACCTGAAGAAATGTCTTGCTGATGAGAACCTCCACATACCTCTTGACGACGTGCGCATTGATGAAACGATGCACTTTGTCGAGAAACCGGTGGAAATCATGGACCGTGAGATCAAGCAACTCAAACGCAGCCGCATTCCTATAGTCAAAGTCCGTTGGGATTCTAAACGTGGTCCCGAGTTTACATGGGAACGTGAAGACCAAATGAAATTCAAGTATCCTCACCTCTTCACCGATGCAGCAGCCTCAACTAGTTGAATTTCGGGACAAAATCCCCTCAACATGGGGAGACTGTAACATTTCTGGTTTTTACCATGTAAACGTTTCGATGCAATAAACGAGTATTCCAATTTCAATTCGCGTGCAGCAACTGTAATGCAATTACACATACAATACATTATGTTACAATAACGCCATTATCTCACAAACCTCGTGGACCAAAATTGACAAAAACTCAAAAACGATAAAAAGTGTCAAACACGATCGTGCCTAGATACAAGCACGGTCGCGCCTAGAGTCAAAGCACGGTCGTGCCTAATACAGACACGGTCGCGCTGCTGAAACCACGTGACTCCGTAGAGTCAGTCAGTGGTCCATGCTCGTCGAATCAAATCGCGTTAAGGCCGGATTTCACGCGTCCGACCATACGCAACTGTACACCATCTGAAACACGTCTCCAATTTCGTACTCCAATCGACCTATTTCAATCATCAACTACCCACTCCCACCACAATCATGAATTTGAAAATTTGACGTTATAAGGAGAATCCAATGCCCCCTACACCTTCACATGCACCCTCTCGACCTCTCGGAGCATTCACTCGACTCGCATACAACCTCTGTCGTCCGATCGATCGCCGAGAAACCCGACCTCACGACTTGTAGTCGACTGCATTAAATTGCCCGATTTAAACAAGTAAGTAATATGTCTCTGGCTTCGTATCTACCTCTACCACGAAAGCCCTATGTCAATTCGTAGTAAAAATACGCGATCGATCCGATTTTGAACCTAAAAAGTCGAAACTACACTTTTAGTCGAACTACCACTTAAACACGATATAAATACAATTAAACTATGTAAATAGCTTCGCAAGCATCCACTAAGTGAAAGCCCTAAGAATACAGAAGCTTTTAATATAAGAATCGATCGATTTATGTCTGGAAAAGACCCGACACGGTCGCGCTCATCACTGAGCGCGGTCGTGCCTGACCAAGCACAGTCATGGTCCGAGTAAGGCCCGGTCGTGCTTACCGAGCAAACAAGTCTTGACCAAAAACAAACACTAGACGCGGTCGTGCCGGACACGAGCACGGTCGTGCTCCATGACCAGAACCTCTGTAGCCTTCTGACTCGAACACGGGCGCGCTCCAGACCACCACGGTCACGCCCGGAGGCGAGCGCGGTCGTGCCGTTGATGAGCACGGTCGTGCTCAGTCAGAACTGAATCTTTACAGTTTCTCAGATTTGATGATTTTTATAAAACTTATGTTATAAACTTAACTGTTTAAACAGAATCTCACCATTATTAAGCACAACAATTATTTTCATCGATTAAATTGTTTTAAACCGATTCTTACCATTTGAAAATACATTTTCATTTAAAATTTCTAAATTTATAAAAAGTTTCAACAAGATTTTATAAAACACTTTATTATGAAAAAGACTTTTATAAACCAATTGTATAAATCCTAGTTACATCAAATAAAACTTATATAAATATAAACTACTTTATATTTTGTGACGTTTTCAAAAATAAGTAGATAAAACGAATTTGTTTGTTTTACATTCAATTAAATATATATACCACACTACCTTATATTTTAAATACATAACTAAACGATACAATTCATTAGTGCAAATCCTTACGCTTGCAATACACTGAAACACTATAGTTACTTTAAACCTTATACACCGCATTAATACACGTCATACATTTACTCGATAGGTCAAGCTCCGTGACCCACAAACACTTAACATTTACTTGGTTGTGCAATCTACACTCTCCAACACATGTGAGTCTACATAACCCCACTTTTACTCTTTTTCACCTTTGGGGTGGACATGATTTACATTAAACAAATTGCAACTCTTTCATAGTACAATCCTTACTTGATTACATGAATTATTTGTGCAATATGCTTGAATGCTATGAGTTATTACTATACATACATGACGCAACTCGTGCAATCATTAACTCTGTACAAGCCAACGGTAATCAAGGATAGTACTATTGAGTCTGACAAACCCACCCGGGTAGGGTGTTTGTTACCGACTTTACATTAGGGTAACCTGCGTGTTATGCCTCGGTCACAAGGTTTGATTGTGCACCTAGTATAACTATAGATTCTCCATATTTGTCTTATATACCATTTGAATCAAGGAATTGTATAAACAGTTTTGAACTCTTATTTGTGTGTCAAAACTTATGTATGCTCACCAACTTTTTAGTTGACCCTTGTTTTTAAATCATGTTTCAGGTGCTAACAATTGAGATGATTACAAGTTGCTTCCACCTAGTTTGAGGACCTAGTTAAAAGGCTCTAAAATAAACATTGTTATGTATTTTGTTATGTTTCGTGTACTTGTTGGATTGTTGTTTGATTTCAATGAAAACTGCATGTTTAATTATTTCAACCTTAGTAAACCATGAGCTATGAACAGTCTGCACGCTTCACGCCCCGACGTTTCCGCCGCCGGTTGGGGTGTGACAGAATTGGCATAGGGCTATCAATTAAAAAGGGATTTCGAATCTACTGGTATCAATTAATTGGATTTAAACAGAGTCGGGGGTAGCGTTCGATTAAATCCGAAGATGTTAAGAACCCTAGAATCAGATCATGTTTGATTCTATAATGTAAGCCCTAATAAGCATAGGGCTTTTAATCTATAGATAAAAACGAAGCTATTGATAGGTTTAATTACCAGAATGATGTTCAAATTGACTGTGATCGACTAAACGGATGCCGACTGTGACAGGATCGGTTTTCCGGCGACTCTGCGTCCTTCTTCGATGCAATTGGATGGTGTAACAGGTTCAAGGGGATTCGTTTGAGATTGGCAGGTGATCAATTTCATTGTAAACGATCGATATTTTGCGAATTGGTGAGTAATAAGAGTGAGGTCGACGGTTACGGTTGATTAGTCATAAATGGAATTAAATCGTAAAATGATGAAGCTGTTAACTCATCTATAAAGGTCGCTAATGACTCTAACGTGCATAACGGTTACGGATTGCAACGAAATTCGGGTGTGGGGTTCGGATTTGAGTCAAGGACAACAGTTTGACTTTCTGAAGTCAACCCAAATCAAGAATGGGTTAATTACATATTTGATCCCTGCAGTTTCATGTTTAAAAGTTTTGAACTTGGCGGAACTGGTCCCTAGGGTTTGAGTTGAGTTAAATTAGTTAAGGACTTGTTAGCTTGATTTATTAAAAGTCATCAGGAATATAATTCTTCAATTTTTTTGACTTTCAAAGTTAATCATAATTAGATTTGACTAATTACACAACTAGTCCTTGTAGGGTTTAATGTCGTATTGTTATTTTATTAATTAAAATAAATTAAAATAGGATCGGTAAATTAGGAATGTTACACTATTTCCTCTTCATGTATGATTTCAGGTTCAACCACATAATTTGCATTAAATGGTGGAGGAACAAATCCAATACCAGCAACCCACTTAGTAGGATCAGCATTTGAATTAAAATAATCCAAAACAACCGAAGAATTTTCAAAATTTTCCAACTTTCTATGAAGTTTGATCACCACAGACTCTTTGTCAGAAATTTCTTTATTCTTTTGAGCAACAACTTCATTTCGTTTTTCTATCTCAGCATAAGCCATATCCAGATGATAAGCTTGTTCTTTATATTTTAACCCCAGAGAATTTAAGTCTCTTTTCAAAGACTCAATTCTATCGATGCACAATTTATCATTATCTTTCAGTTTCTGATTAACTGAATGCATCGATTTCATATCACAAATCAAGTTTGTGTTATCATCCATGACCTTTTGCAATTTATCTTTTACAGTAATGCAGTTAGAACAGTAAATATGACAAATAGAGTCTTTTACCTTTGACAGATCAGACATGTCTGCCATGAAAACTTTGGCAATGGGAATATTCTCTGAATCAGCACCATCTGAAGTATTTTGTGTTAGAACAATATCATCTTCAGCAACACCTGATGCAACATCAGAATCAATATTCTGTACCTGTTCTATCTCTTCATCAACAATCTGCACACTTCCAAATGAATACCCCAGTCATAGTTTTCATCGTTCTATGCAACCAATGCCGATGATGCAGACGCATGATTTTAATTTCCAGATGAACCATGTGAGTGATTATGATTATTCTGAAAATTATTCTGCTTCTTCTGAGAATCAAACTCAACCTTTTGCTTCACACACTCTTTAGCAAAGTGACCATACTCTTGACAGTTATAACAATGCACTTTGGTTTTATCAAATCTGTAAGGCCCCTTTCCCGGGTAACCTCACTTGTTTGATTTACTCATAAACATAGTCATAAAAACTGAACTTAGATTAAAAACATTCATCATTCAATTACATATCATTCGTCATTCAATTACATAACATAACATAACTTGACAGCGGAAGTCTTAACACATATATTAAAGTGGGATGTCAGTCTTGTGTCGGGTAACCTTTACGCCATCGCACGACCTTTTCTTCCTTTACCTGAAATGTATACTAAAAGTCAGCTAACGCTAGTGAGTTCTAGTTTAAAACTATTAAGTATGATCATTCTTTTCTTTATAAGTATACATAATTATATACATACATTTCTACAAATACGTATTCATAGCTTTTACTTTTCTTTCTTCATTCTTATGTGATTACATAGATATGCATTCACCTTTTCTTTCCTTTACATTCATTGGTCATACACATAAGGGTGATCAACCCGTCTTTTACTGCGTATATCACAAAGACATACGCCCTTAGGCTACCGTCGTAGCCCTTTTACTTGTCCGATCCTAGAAACCGTCCGCCTTAACTTTTCCGTCCGGCCAACC
This sequence comes from Smallanthus sonchifolius, assembly GCA_023525975.1. Taxonomy (NCBI): domain Eukaryota; kingdom Viridiplantae; phylum Streptophyta; class Magnoliopsida; order Asterales; family Asteraceae; genus Smallanthus; species Smallanthus sonchifolius. The sequence continues at coordinate 21,793,625 of CM042039.1, forward strand.
TTCTGCCGTCCGCCTTAACCGTCCTACCGTCGTAGTCCGTCATATTCGCCCGTCTGCCATAAGGCATCCGTTTCCCACGCGAACTATTGTTTATGCTACCGTTATACTATTTTATCATTTACTTCGACCGCCCTTTTATGCTTTTTGTACGTCCTAGCTTGCGAAGGAACGTATCTTTCCCGGTTGCAAAACAGTCACGTGGTCGTCCGTCTACAGAAGTAGCCGTTAGCTTCATTTCCATCCATAACGTATACATACATTCATAACATGCAATATAAATAATTATAAAGCAAGATTTCATTTATTTACGTTATGCCATTCTTTCCTTCATTCTTTGTAAACATACATTTCATTCTTTGTTTATAATTCATTCTCATATATATATAAAATATATATTAGTACATCTCGTATGATCACATTAGCGTTCATATCATTTATTCATTTAGTATATACATTTCCGCCCCAGATCATTTAATAAGGTTTGCACATAACATAGAAGGGGGCACATAGAACTCACCTGATGAGTAGTTTCTGAGATACACTTAGCTGGTTACTGAGCATCACTAATGTCACTCACAATTTGTATAATAAAGTCATACACGTAAGGTAGTGCTCCTAGATGACACTAGACATTACTATGCTTGAACCTAGTAGTTTCGATGGATTTGCTTATATCAAAACTTGGTAGTTTCGATAGGTTGCTTATGTCAAAACTTGGTAGTTTCGATAGGTTGCTTATGTCGAAACTTGGTAGTTTTGATAGGTTGCTTATGTCGAAACTTGGTAGTTTCGAGTCATGGGTTCATATCGAAACTATGGTAGTTTCGGTAAGTAACTTATGTATTATCTTAGCTTCGGATCGTGGGCATATCGAAACTAGATAGTTTCGATGGGTCTGTATATATATATCGAAACTATGGTAGTTTCGATGGGTTTGTATATATATCGAAACTAAGTAGTTTCGATGGATTCACCTACATCGAAACTACTAGTTTTGATGAATCAGTCTTCTTCCCCAAAAAACCCGAAGGTTCTGCATGCGACTCTGATCGTGTCGATATCTAAATTTTCTTTGATCAAAACGTTCGGTTTTCATTCTAGATGCTATACCTAAGCTCATTTTCAAGTTTCATCCGTAAAATCATCATCTATTGGGCTAAAACCGAAAACCCCAAAAAAATCATAAAAACTCATATTATGATCGAACGCTTACCTGGGTTGGATTTCTGATTCGGAGGAGATGATCACGAGCACCGGAGCAACGTTCTCCTGAATTCCCGAGTCGATCCGTCACTTTTGTCACACCCCAACCGATGGCGGAATCATCGGGGCGGGACATGTAGACTATTCATAAGCACAAGGTTGACTAAATTGAAATATATTAAACTTCAAATTCCATGACAATCATTCAAACAAAACCAAATCCAAGACAGAAACAATATTTCAAAACATAGACTTTTTTATTTAAATTAGCTAAGTCCAAAGCCTAAGTGTAGCACATCTTGATCAAACTCACACATTAGTACCTGAAACATGAATAAAATAAAGTCAACTAAAAAGTTGGTGAGTATAACACAGGTTTGTATATAGATAGCATATAGTTTGAAAAACAAATCCATGCATAACATGATAAATAAGGCATTTATGGGGAGCAGCAATTGTGTAACCAAGTACAATCAAACCTTTGTAACTAGCATGCAAAATTGTGTTGTCGGTATCAATCACCCCAATCTGGGTGGGTTTGTCAGACTCAATAGATCTATCATTGAAAACCGTCGGCTTGAATAGTTAATGATTGCACATAAGTGTTCACAAAAGTTAGCACACATAGCACTCGGGCATAAAGCTCAAACTGCACATATGAATGTAAATAGGATTAGTACTTGTGTTGTTTGTGTAAATGTAAACATGTAATTTGAATAGTGTTCATGTTTCACCCCAAAAATGTAAAAGAGTAAAAGGGGCTATGAAATACTCACTTGATTCGAAGGCGTAGCTAACAAAGATACTAGATAGAATAAGGATCCTTGAAATGCACAAGTTAACCTAGTGTGTAATGCGTATTGTATCAATAGTGTGCACAAAAGTTTAAGTCTAAAGTTGAATTTGAATTTGTCTATAAGGCCATTGATTTGTACTTAAAAGTATTGAATAAAATATAAGGATTTGAAATAAACATTTTTGAAGCATTTTATTTAAGGTTTGAGTTTGAATAATTAATTAGGTAAATTAAATAATTATCGTTTGTGAAAATATTGTAAGTGTTAAATGTAAATAACTAAATGTCTTTGTTTAAATATAAAGTAAATAAATAATCATTATTTTATTTACTTATTTATAAAATGTAACTTAACCATTTAAATACTTTTTAAATGAAAGGTTTAGCAATAATTGTAAATTTAATTTTTATAAACTTTAAATAAATAGCTTTCTATTTATTCCAATATTAAATATTTGATCTTTCTAAATAGAATTAAAATCAACTATTTTTATTTTGTAATTTAATCAGAAATATTTATTGTTTTAAAAATATATAAAATTATAATTCTGCCAAAAGTTTAACTCACACACGACCGTGCCTGGGAAGGGGACGATCGTGCTCGAACCACGGGCACGACCATGCTAGTCAGGGCGCGACCGTGTTGATCAAACAGAGAGCTTAACTAACTAAATCATCAGGCACGATCGTGCCTTGGCCAGGCACGATCGTGTCTATGATTCTAAGACACGACTGAGATTAGACAAAGGGCATGATTGGGTCTGGACAGGAGGACACGACCGCGCTGGTAATTGGCACGACCGCGTCTCATGAGGCACGACCGCGCTAGATGATTAGTGCGACCGCGTCTGTTCCAAATCAGGAACGAATTGAGTAAATCCTATAATAACAGGGTTGGAAATCATAGGGCTTTCACCCATTAGATCATCACGAGTCTTCTTGTATAGATTAATTGTATTTAAAACGTGGTTAAGGTTTGATTCGATTAAATCATTTTTGAATGAAATATAGATTTGGGTTCGAGACGATTTCCATAATGAAAGCCCAAATTAATATGGGGCTTTTGATCTATCAATTGAAACGAGTTAGAAAGATGTTTCAATTACCCGTAAGAGCAGCGAATTGATAGAGAACAGTAGGAAAGAGTTCCGTCGTCGACGAGGATGGTTTCCGGTGCTCCTTGCTGCGATTCCGGCTGTCTCAAAGCTTTCGGGAGTTTCTGAGAAAGTCGATGGAGCGTTTGGTTGGGGGAATTTCACTCCATGATAGAATAATCGATGTTCAAGGGAGAGGATTTTGATTTCTTTGGACGAATCGGGTTTTCTGATGTTAATGGTTGAAATTGATAATATTATTTTCTTTGTTAATGAAAATGAAACGTATATCGGTTACGAAACTCAACGATCTCATGTTTAAAACTGATTTTACGTTTCAACTGGTACGAGAAGCGACCATGCCTAAACGAGGCGCGACCGTGCCAAGGCACCGGGCGCGATCGTTCCAAAGCAAGTCGCGCGACCGTGCCAAAGCACTTGGCGCAACCGTGCCTATTAGGGTTTCTTGCTATTTTTCAACATCAGACCTTGTAACTTTAGGCTTTTGCCATATTTGTATAATTAGATACTTATGTATTGTTTTAATAGGATATAATCGAGTAAAACTTGCAGATTTGCATTGAAATATAGTATTAAATTGATGGTATGAAAAGAAACAAAGCAGTGCACTAGAATTGAGTTTGAAATGTATTACATTGAATTGAAATACCGATACTAAAAATCAGAAATGTTGCAGTCTCCCCATGTTGAGGGAATTTCGTCCCGAAATTTAGCTAGAGGAAGCTACGGCATCAGTAAAAAGATGGGGGTACTTAAGCTTCATTTTGTCCTCTCGTTCCCAAGTGAATTCAGGACCACGCTTAGACTCCCAACGAACTTTGACAATAGGAATACGACTTCGCTTGAGCTGTTTGATTTCACGATCCATGATTTCTACCGGTTTCTCAACGAAGTGCATCGTTTCATCAATGCGCACGTCATCAAGTGGTATATGGAGATTCTCATCAGTGAGACATTTCTTCAGATTAGATACATGAAATGTAGGATGCACATTGCCAAGAGATGGAGGTAACTCGAGTTTGTAAGCCACTTTCCCAATCCTTTCAAGGATTTTGAATGGACCAACATAGCGAGGTGCTAACTTGCCTTTCTTTCAAAAACGGATCACACCCTTCCACGGAGACACCTTAAGAAGAACAAGGTCACCGACTTGGAATTCCAAGGGTTTTCGACGTTTGTCGGCATAACTCTTTTGCCGACTCCTCGCCACTCGAATATTATCACGGATTTGAATGATCTTAACGGATGTTTCTTGAATTAGCTTGGGACCGGTGATTTGTGCTTCACCAATCTCGTTCCAACAGATAGGAGAACGACACTTGCGACCATAAAGAGCTTCGAATGGAGCCATGTTGATACTCGTGTGATAGCTATTGTTGTAAGAGAACTCAATTAAGGGTAAATGTGAATCCCAATTGCCACCAAAATCAATTACACAAGCTCTAAGCATGTCTTCAAGAGTTTGGATTGTCCGCTCGGTTTGACCATCAGTTTGGGGATGATAAGCCGTGCTCAAATCCAATCGTGTACCAAGTGCAGTTTGGAGAGATTGCCAAAAGCGAGAGGTGAACCGAGCATCTCTATCAGAGATTATGTTTAAAGGAACGTCGTGACGGCTCATAATTTCATCAATGTATATTCGGGCTAGTTTCTCAACCCGATAGTCTTCACGGATGGGCAAGAAATGAGCAGATTTGGTGAGACGATCAATGATCACCCAAATGCTATCATAGCCACTCGAGGTGCGAGGAAGTTTGGTAATAAAATCCATGGCTAAGTTATCCCATTTCCACACGGGAATTTCTGGTTGTTCAAGTAATCCGAAAGGACGTTGGTGTTCGGCTTTAACCTTGGAGCACGTTAGGCATTTGGCAACATAGAGAGCAATGTCCTTTTTCATACCGGGCCACCAATATTGTTAGCGAAGATCTTGGTACATTTTATCCGCACCAGGATGAATAGAATAACGAGTCTTGTGAGCCTCGTTCATAAGAAATGTACGGAGATCATCGCGATCGGGAACCCAAATATGGTTCAAGTAATAAAGTAAGCCATTGGGTTTTGATTCAAGTTGGAGTTCAACACCACACGAAATTTCCTCATACATGTTACCATCGGTGACCGAGGCGTGTTGAGCTTCAAAGATGCGGTTTTGAATGTCAGTTTGAATACGGACACATTGAAGCATGACATGGTCCTTTCGACTCAAGGCGTCGGCTACAACATTCGCTTTGCCGGGATGGTAACGAATCTCGCAGTCATAGTCGTTAAAGAGTTCAACCCAACGTCGTTGTCTCATATTGACTTCTTTTTGGGTGAAGATGTGTTGAAGACTTTTGTGGTCGGTGAACACCACACATTTTGTGCCATAGAGATAATGTCTCCATATCTGCAATGCGAATACGACCGCACCACCCAACTCGAGATCGTGCGTCGTATAATTCTTCTTGTGAATCTTGAGTTGTCGTGATGCGTAGGCGATTACTTTGCCTTGTTGCATGAGGACGCAACCAAGACCTTGGTTGGAAGCATCACAGTAGACAACTAGATCATCATTCCCATTAGGGAGAGTCAAGATAGGAGCATTGCACAACTTTTGCTTGAGAGTTTGGAAAGCTTCTTCTTGTTTTGGTCACCATTCATAAGTTTTACCCTTGTGGGTCAAAGTGGTGAGAGGGACAACAATCTTTGAGAAGTTTGAGATGAAACGACGATAATAACCCGCAAGGCCAAGAAATGAAGAACTTCGGTAGGAGTCTTCGGGGCATTCCAATTCTTAACCGTTTCGATCTTAGCAGGGTCAACATGAATACCCTTGTCGTTGACGATGTGACCAAGAAATTGAACTTCCTTTAGCCAAAATTCACATTTGGAGAATTTGGCATATAGTTGTTCCTTCCTCAAGAGATCCAAAACCAGTCTAAGATGTTGCTCATGGTCAGCTTTAGTCTTGGAATAGATTAAAATGTCATCGATGAAAATGATTACGAACTTATCAAGGTACGGTTTGCACACACGATTCATGAGGTCCATGAAAACTGCGGGTGCATTGGTTAGTCCAAAAGGCATAACCATGAACTCGTAATGACCATACCTTGTTCGGAAGGCAGTCTTTCGAATATCGTCTTCTTGCACACGGAGTTGATGATAACCGGATCGAAGATCAATCTTCGAGAAGCAAGTAGAACCTTGAAGTTGATCAAAGAGGTCATCAATTCTAGGCAAAGGGTAACAGTTCTTGATGGTATGTTTGTTGAGTTCGCGGTAGTCAATACACATGCGGAATGATCCATCTTTCTTTTTGACGAACAAGATGGGTGCACCCCACGGGGAATGACTTGGACGATTGAATCCCTTGTCGGAGAGCTCTTGAAGTTGACTTGCAAGTTCTTGCATTTCAGAAGGTGCAAGGTGGTAAGGAGCTCTAGCCACGGGGTTAGCTCCGGGCACAAGATCAATGCGAAATTTTACTTGACGAACGGGTGGAAGACCGGATAGATCTTCGGGAAATACTTCGGGAAAATCCCGAATGATGGGAATGTCTAGTATACTCTTCTCTTTGATATCCTTTTGAACAATATGAGCTAAGCAGGCTATGTACTTCTTTCGTAAGTACTTTTGAGCAGTAGTGCACGATATTAACTTAAGTCCTTTGCAAGGCTTTTCGCCAAAGACTCTTAATGTTTCTCCCGATGGTAGTGGAATTCGAATACACTTCTCAAAGCAAACGACTTCGGCATGATGATTTGATAGCCAATCCATGCCTATGCTGATATCAAAGCTTCCTAGCGGCATTGGAACAAGGTTGATTGGGAATGTATGATCATTAAGTTCTAAAGAGCAATCATAGATAATGGATTCAATTATAAGGGAGTCACCATTTGCTACTTCAACAGTGAAGGTTTTCTCTAATTGGGATCGTGTCTTTGTAAGTAAGGGCACAAAATTAAGTGACACAAAGCTTTTATCGGCACCGGTATCAAATAAAATGGAAGCATATTGAGTATTAACAAGGAACGTACCATAGACCACGTCATTGTTGGCTTGAGCTTCGTTGGTGTTTATGTGGAAAGCACGCCCACGAGCTCCACCTTGTCTAGCATTGGCAAATCTTGGGCATTGATCACGGAAATGGTTCGGGTTGCCACATTCATAACATGCACGCCTATTTGCAATAGCGGGAGCACCTTGATTAGTCACTTGGGTGTTGGTTTGGTTTGGTGGGTTGACTTGGCCCGCAAGAGATTTGGCCCTACAAACATTGACTGTATGGCCATATTTCCCACAATAAGTGCAAAGGCGACATGGGATGCTTTGGGGATGATGATAGTTGCATGTGGCACAAAGCAGGTAGATTCCAACATATGGCTTTTTGGCCGGTGCTTGAACCATAGGTGCAACTTGGTTAATAGGAATAGCAGGAGTGACCACAGCAAAATTTCTAGGCTTTCTCTTTCTATTATTGCGAGAGGGTTCAGATGTGGCTTCTTTGATGTGGGTAGGAGGAGTTGCGGTGTCGGAAACTTTCTTGGTGCCCTTTTTAGTAAGAGTTCCCGCCTTCACATGATTATCGGTTAAGGTAGCGGACAAACGGATCGCATCCTCAAGTGTTGCAGGAGTTCTTCCTAGGACAGTATCTTGAATTTGCCTAGGTAGTCCTCCAATATACTTTTCAATGCAGTGGGACAAAGGAGTGACCATGTGGGGCACGAGAAGACTTAACTCGTGAAACCGAGTTGTATACGCCAAATTTTCACCACTATCTTGGACAAGATCCCAAAATTCGGTTTCAAGTTTCTTTACTTCATTTCGAGGACAGAATTCCTCGGTCATTAGCCTTTTAACCTCATCCCAAGGTAAGACCATTGCTACATCCACACCTCTATTTCTCCTCTCCCCATTCCACCACGTGAGTGCCCATTTTTGTAGGACACTTGTGGCATGACGAACACGAAGGTTGTCGGGCAGTCACTATTGAGAAAGGTATTCTCAATGCTTTCGAACCATTGAAGGAGTCCGGTAGCTCCTTCGGTACCATAGAACTTGAGGGGATTACACGAGTTGAAATGCTTGAAGGTGCATTGAGATGGGTTGGCACCACCATTTCCACCATTACCACCATGGTTACCATTGGCGGCACCATTAGCTTGAGTGAGTTGAGTTATGAGTTGTGTAAGGATGGTAGCAATGTCGGTGTTGGTGTTGGCCACGGGAGCACGACGAGGAGGCATTCTACAGATTTGCACAACATAAGAAAATATGTAAGAACTTATGAGAATTGCTTGGATTAAAAGAACAAGATAATGAAATAAAATAGTTAATCATAGTTTGGATTGTACTCAAATAGTTATATAATCACTTGAATACTATGACACATTAAGGTTAATTAAACTCATATAATTTTCAAGGAGACATGCTTTAGCCTATAACTAAACACTCATCTCAGGAATTCCCAGGAAAGCATACGGGTCCCTCGGTTGATTGGGATTTATGCGAAATGCTTTCCTAGACAGAAAACCCAAAATACAGGTGTCACTCTTCCAGATTGCACGTGTCCTCAAATAATTAGCAAAGTTTAAAACCTTAATGAGGAAATAAAGAAAATTTTATGGATTTAGCTTCATGAAGATTCCACGTTCTAAGAAAGATATAGATAGAGAAGGAGATAAGAGTATTATGAGGTTTTAGAATATAGGAAGGGATACTATTTATTTAATTATTATTTAAGGATATCCTAATAAGTCATGAATTTTTAACAAGTAATGCATCAAAAAAATAAAATAATATTTAATCATAGTAAGCATGTAGCACATAACACATAATCATGAAGCATAGCATAAGTGGGTGTCCTAAAGTTATAGTCTAGGTCAAGGTGTCTAATAACCTAATTCCCTATAACCAAGGCTCTGATACCAATCTGTCACACACCGACCGATGGCGGAATCATCGGGGCGGGACATGTAGACTGTTCATAAGCACAAGGTTGACTAAATTGAAATATATTAAACTTCAAATTCCATTACAATCATTCAAACAAAACCAAATCCAAGACAGAAACAATATTTCAAAACATAGACTTCTTTATTTAAATTAGCTAAGTCCAAAGCCTAAGTGTAGCACATCTTGATCAAACTCACACATTAGTAACTGAAACATGAATAAAATAATGTCAACTAAAAAGCTGGTGAGTATAACACATGTTTGTATATAGATAGCATATAGTTTGAAAAACAAATCTATGCATAACATGATAAATAAGGCATTTATGGGGAGCAGCTATTGTGTAACCAAGTACAATCAAACCTTTGTAACTAGCATGCAAAATTGTGTTGTCGGTATCAATTACCCCAATCTGGGTGGGTTTGTCAGACTCAATAGATGTATCATTGAAAACCGTCGGCTTGAATAGTTAATGATTGCACATAAGTGTTCACAAAAGTTAGCACACATAGCACTCGGGCATAAAACTCAAACTGCACACATGAATGTAAATAGGATTTTTACTTGTGTTGTTTGTGTAAATGTAAACATGTAATTTGAATAGTGTTCATGTTTCACCCGAAAAATGTAAAAGAGTAAAAGGGGCTATGAAATACTCACTTGATTCGAAGGCGTAGCTAACAAAGATACTAGATAGAATAAGGATCCTTGAAATGCACAAGTTAACCTAGTGTGTAATGCGTATTGTATCAATAGTGTGCACAAAAGTTTAAGTCTAAAGTTGAATTTGAATTTGTGTATAAGGCCATTGATTTGTACTTAAAAGTATTGAATAAAATATAAGGGTTTGAAATAAACATTTTTGAAGCATTTTGTTTAAGGTTTGAGTTTGAATAATTAATTAGGTAATTAAATAATTATCGTTTGTGAAAATATTATAAGTGTTAAATGTAATTAAGTGTAAATAACTAAATGTCTTTGTTTAAATACAAAGTAAATAAATAATCATTATTTTATTTATTTATTTGTAAAATGTAACTTAACCATTTAAATACTTTTTAAATGAAAGGTTTAGCAATAATTGTAAATTTAATTTTTATAAACTTTAAATAAATAATTTTCTATTTATTCCAATATTAAATATTTGATCTTTCTAAATAGAATTAAAATCAACTATTTTTATTTTGTAATTTAATCAGAAATATTTATTGTTTGAAAAATATATAAAATTATAATTCTGCCAAAAGTTTAACTCACACACGACCGTGCCTGGGAAGGGCACGATCGTGCTCGAACCACGGGCGCTACCATGCTAGTCAGGGCGCGACCGTGTTGATCAAACAGAGGGCTTAACTAAATAAATCATCAGGCACGACCGTGCCTTGGCCAGGCACGCTCGTGTCTATGATTCTAAGACACGACTGAGATTAGACAAAGGGCATGATTGGTTCTGGATAAGAGGACACGACCGCGCTAGATGATTAGCGCGACCGCGTCTGTTCCAAATCAGGAACGAATTGACTAAATCCTATAATAACAGGGTTGGAAATCATAGGGCTTTCACCCATTAGATCATCACGAGTCTTCTTGTATAGATTAATTGTATTTAAAACGTGGTTAAGGTTTTATTCGATTAAATCATTTTTAATGAAATATAGATTCGGGTTCGAGACGATTTCCATAATGAAAGCCCAAATTAATATGGGGCTTTTGATCTATCAATTGAAATGAGTTAGAAAGATGTTTCAATTACCCGTAAGAGCAGCGAATTGATAGAGAACAGTGGGAAAGAGTTTCGGCGTCGACGAGGATGGTTTCCGGTGCTCCTTGCTGCGATTCCGGCTGTCTCAAAGCTTTCAGGAGTTTCTGAGAAAGTCGATGGAGCGTTTGGTTGGGGGAATTTCACTCCAGGATAGAATAATCGATGTTCAAGGGAGAGGATTTTGATTTCTTGGGACGAATCGGGTTTTCTGATGTTAATGGTTGAAATTGATAATATTATTTTCTTTGTTAATGAAAATGAAACGTATATCGGTTACGAAACTCAACGATCTCGCGTTTAAAACTGATTTTACGTTTCAACTGGTACGAGATGCGACCGTGCCCAAACGAGGCGCTACCGTGCCAAGGCACCGGGCGCGATCGTTCCAAAGCAAGTCGCGCGACCGTGCCAAAGCACTTGGCGCGACCGTGCCTATTAGGGTTTCTTGCTATTTTTCAACATCAGACCTTGTAACTTTAGGCTTTTGCCATATTTGTATAGTTAGATACTTATGTATAGTTTTAATAGGATATAATCGAGTAAAATTTGCGGATTTGCATTGAAATATAGTATTAAATTGATGGTACGAAAAGAAACAAAATAGTGCACTAGAATTGAGTTTGAAATGTATTACATTGAATTGAAATACCGATACTAAAAATCAGAAATGTTACAACTTTCTCTCTCTAGACCCGAGCTCTCTTCTCTCTCTCTAGAACTTGTGAATGGTAGAAATGAAAGGTTTGGAGCAGCCCTTGCCCTTATATACTTGGGCTTCCTTTGGCCCGTTGGAGCCGAGCCCAAGCCCATCCGTTTTTCTTTCGCCATTTAAAAATTATAAATTTCGATCGTGTCATTATTTATTACCAATTTTGGGATGTTACAAGTCTACCCCGCATCTCATCTTCTTTCTCCCATGTAGTTTCCGATCCCTTTCTGTGCTTCCATTGAACTTTGACCAATGAGATTGACTTGTTGCGCAGTCGCTTCTCAGATCGGTCAAGGATGGCTATTGGTTCCTCGACATAATTCAGACTGTTATCCACCTCGATCTCATCGTAAGGTATGTGAGCTGTGTCGTCAGCTAGACACTTGCGTAAGTGCGACACGTGGAACGTAGGGTGTATTTTGCTAAGCGCATCAGGTAGGTCGATTATGTAAGCAAATTGACCCACTCTCGCTAAGATCTTAAAAGGTCCGACGAACCTTGGACTTAGTTTGCCATGTTTTCTGAATCGGATGATTCCTTTCCATGGCGATACCTTCAACAGTACGATGTCCCCTACTTGAAACTCCAATTCCCTCCTTCTCTTATCCGCGTACGATTTCTGTCTGTCCTTCACGGCTTTCATTCGAGCTTTGATTTGATCGAATTTCTCAGAAGTAGCTTTGACCACCTCGAGGCTTGCAAAGTCCTTCTGCCCAATTTCCCCCCAACACACCGGGGTCCTACATCTCCTTCCATACAACATTTCAAATGGCGGCATGCCAATCGTTGAATGATAGCTATTGTTATATGAAAATTCTGCCAATGGTAGATGGCTGTCCCAGCTCCCATCGAAGTCAATGATACAGGCTCGGAGCATGTCCTCCAAGGTCTGAATGGTCCTTTCAGATTGACCATCGGTTTGAGGGTGGTAAGCGGTGCTGATGTTCAGCCTAGTGCCCATCGATTGACTGAATTTCTTCCAAAACCTTGACGTGAATCTAGTATCCCTGTCTTACACAATCGACAGCGGCATACCATGTCTGCTCACAATTTCCTTGATAAATATTTCTGCTAGCTTTTCTGAAGAAGAAGTTTCACGTATTGGCAAGAAGTGAGCACTCTTTGTCAAGCAGTCGACGATCACCCAAATGGTATCATTGCCTTTAGCTATTCGCGGTAGCTTGGTAATGAAGTCCATCGTGATCTCCTCCCACTTCCATTCCGGTATTGGTAGAGGTTGCATTTTACCGCATGGTTTCTGGTGCTCGGCCTTAACTAGTGAACACGTTAGGAACTTGTTCACGTACTCGGTCACATCATTATTCATGCCGGGCCACCAGTACTCTTTCTTCAAGTCTTGATACATTTTGTTTATCCCAGGGTGGATGGAATAGCGAGACTTATGGGCCTCCTCGAGTATTTTGACTCTAAGCTCGCCAATCTTAGGTATCCACATCCGGCCAAACCTAGTTCGTACACTGTATACATTTGCATCCAAATTCCCTTGTTGTCCTACTATTCTTTCCCGTTTAATATTTCTTTCTAATAGTGCTTCATCTTGTGCTTTTGATATTTCATTCATCAAATCTGGCGTTATAATCAGCTAACAAGCCTTGATCCGGATAGGATCAGATTGCTCCTTTCAGCTTAAGGCGTCAGCTACTATGTTTGCCTTGCCTGGATGGTACAGTATGTCACAATCGTAGTCCTTTAATAATTCTAACCACCTCCTTTGCCTCGTATTTAATTCCTTTTTCTCGAAAAAGTACTTCAAGCTTTTATGATCGGAGTAGATGGTGCATTTAACTCCATACAGATAGTGCCTCCATATTTTTAATGCGAAAACTACTGCCGCTAACTCTAGATCGTGAGTTGGGTAGTTAACCTCATGAATCTTTAGTTGTCGCGACGCGTAAGCAATTACCTTTCCTCGTTGTATAAGTACACAGCCTAAACCTTGACCCGAAGCGTCAGAGTAGACTACCAAGTCTTCATTTCCATTAGGTAGTGTCAAGACTGGAGCTTGGGTTAATCATGTTTTAAGTTCCTCAAACGCGTTGTTTTGGGTTGGACCCCATTCATATTTCACTTCTTTCCGTGTCAATTTAGTTAGTGGCGAGGCTATCTTCGAGAAATCTTGAATGAACCTTCGATAGTAGCCTACCAATCCCAGAAAACTTCGTATCTCTGTTGGTGTCTTTGGGACGTTCCATTCCTTTACTGTCTTGATCTTTGCAGGGTCCACCATGATTCCATTTGGATTTATTACATGACCTAGGAATTGAACTTCCCAAAGCCAGAACGCGCATTTGGAGAATTTTGCGTACAACTTTTCCTACTTTAGCACCTCCAGAACCTCTCTTAGGTGACAGTGGTGATCACCCACTTTTTGAATATACCAGTATGTCGTCTATAAAAACTATCACTGATCGATCCAACACGGGTCGACATACTCTATTCATCAAACCCATGAACGCTGCTGGTGCGTTGGTCAATCCGAAGGACATCACGAGAAACTCATAATGCCCATAACGCGTGCGAAACGCGGTCTTTGGTACGTCTTCTTCTCTTACTTTCAACTGATGGTAACCCGACCTAAGATCGATCTTTGAGAAACAACTCGCACCTTGCAGTTGATCAAAAAGGTCGTCTATTCTAGGCAGTGGGTATTTGTTCTTCACTGTCCTCTTGTTCAACTCGTGGTAGTCAATGCACATGCGCATTCTGCCGTCCTTCTTCCTTACAAATAGTACCGGAGCTCCCCACGGTGAGATGCTAGGTCTAATAAATCCTTTTTATGTTATTTCCTCTAGTTGAGACATCAATTCTTTCATTTCTGACGGAGCCAATCGGTAGGGGGCTTTGGCAACGGGCTCAGCTCCTTGCAATAAGTCAATGTGAAATTCTTTTTCCCGATCGGGTGGTAACCCAGGTAGATCCTCAGGGAATACTTTCGGAAAGTTGCACACCACTGGTACTTTCTTGAGTTCATTCATTTTCATTCTATCATCAATAACATATGCCAAATAAGCTTCGCAACCGCGCCTCATGTAACTTTCGGCCTTGATCATCGAGATGATGTTCGGCATCGTGCAATTCCAATCCCCATAAACCGTAATTGGACTGCCGCTAGGAGCTTTGAGGTGTATCCTCTTACGTTTACATATGATTTGAGCTTCGTTAGCAGCTAGCCAATCCATACCCAATACTATATCGAATCCTCCTAAGGTAAGAAGGAATAATCTAGAAGGGAACTTATGACCCTCTATTTCTATGATGCAATCCTCTGTTACTTGAAATACTGCCGAATTTTTACCAACGACAGTTTGTACGCTAAAATTCTTTACTATGGTGTTGATAGTGCATCCTAGTTTACGACTAAATGCATTGGATATAAAACTTTTAGTAGCACCAGAGTCAAATAAAATAGCAGCATATTCGTTATTAACTAGGAACGTACGTGAGACAACATCAGGGTTTCCCCTTGCTTCCTCCTCAGTCAGGGCGTAGGCTCGAGTCCTAGCCCGTGGCTGTTCCTTTTCCCTCTCTTTTCCCGAACCAGATTGGTCGGCCTTCCTGCAGTTCTTTGTCAGATGTCCAAACAATCCACATACTTGGCATTTGACGTTTCTTATACATTCACGAGAGAAGTGCCCCGGCTTCCCGCACTTATAGCATGTGGTGGTGCCGATTTTACATTCGCCAAGATGTTGCCTTCCACATTTCTTGCATGTTTCATATTCATCCGACCTTGTCTTCTTAGTTTCAGTTGTTATGTTCCCTCTTCCGGTGCCTCTAGACGGGTTATCCCACTTTCTCTTTTGGGTCTCTGTTGGTGGGTCCTCATTGGCATAATCGTCGTAGACGATTACGCTCAGATTCACTACCGACTCGAAGGTCGAGGGTAGGTTGGCTTTCACGTGGACACGGACCCTTTGAGGTAGGCCCTTCACATAATACTTGATCATTCGCTCTTCTGTCTCCACCAGGTGGGGTACCAGTTGAGCTAGCTCATTGAATCTAGAGGTATACTGGCGGTGCGTCTTGTTGCCCGCCTTAAAGTTTAGGAATTCGTTTTCCACTCGATCAATTTCGTTCTGGGGACAGAACTTTTGATATATAAGCTTCTTCAGGTCTTCCCATGTCATTCTGGCGATAGCGTTTGGCGACTTTGTTCTCTGAATGTTCCTCCACCAACCTAGTGCTTCGTTGGTGAAAGAATGAGCAACATATTTAACCGCCTGGTCCGATCGACACTCGCTGATGTTAATTACAGCATTCATCCTCTCAATCCATTCAAGAGTTGCCACTGAATCCTTGCTCACATCGAACTTGGGTGGGTCTCCGTCTTTGAATCCTTTGTAAGTGCACCCACGATTGCTTGATCCCATTTTCACTTCATCCCCATCACTATCATACACTTTATCTTCATGGCCTCCTTCATCATCCTCTTTACTTTTCTTTAGTGCCTCGGATAGTAGATCAGGTAATACTTTCTTCAGAGTGAGCACAACTTCACGGGCAATAGCATCCCTGACTTCGGGTTCCAACTGTATCGGCCCTGGATTGTCGTCTCCAGTTGGGGTCACTTCTGTTTCGTGCACACTCTCGGTGTGTTCTGCGTGCACACTCTCTTCTTCTTCTAGTCTTTGATTCAACGGGGGTCTACCTACTCGGCCAGTGCGACCGCCTCGGCGTCCTGTTCTTCCTCTACCAGCCATAATTCTTAGTTTCCTGATAGTTATAGAGGGAATACATCAATGTCATTTTTCAGATCATAGTTTGGAACATTACGAGCAAGGTAAATTTTTAATTACAGTGACCGGTTTGTGATTACTAATTTACATTGCTTTTCGGGTTCAAAACTCTTCAAATCGGTTGTGACATTGACATCAATTTGTTCTAAGTTAAGGTATCTATCCTTACCAAGTGTGTTAACTCTAGTACTTACTTATCGTGCTGGCGTTGGCGTTGGTTACCCATGACTGACATCCGTGCGTTGGTCCCATAATCAGCTTGAGTCCAGACATTTAGGGATGTCTGAATCTCTCAAACTATTGCTCTGATACCAACTTGTAAGGCCCCTTTTCCGGGTAACCTCACTTGTTGGATTTACTCATAAACATAGTCATAAATACTGAACTTAGATTAAAAACATTCATCATTCAATTACATATCATTCGTCATTCAATTACATAACATAACAGAACTTGACAGCGGAAGTCTTAACACATATATTAAAGTGGGATGTCAGTCTTGTGTCGGGTAACCTTCACGCCATCGCACGACCTTTTCTTCCTTTACCTGAAATGTATACTAAAAGTCAGCTAACGCTGGTGAGTTCTAGTTTAAAACTATTAAGTATGATCATTCTTTACTTTATAAGTATACATAATTATATACATACATTTCTACAAATATGTATTCATAGCTTTTACTTTTCTTTCTTCATTCTTATGTGATTACATAGATATTCATTCACCTTTTCTTTCCTTTACATTCTTTGGTCATACACATAAGGGTAATCAACCCGTCTTTTACTGCGTATATCACAAAGACATACGCCCTTAGGCTACCGTCGTAGCCCTTTTACTCGTCCGGTCCTAGAAACCGTCCGCCTTAACTTTTCCGTCCGGCCAACCTTCGGCCGTCCGCCTTAACCGTCCTACCGTCGTAGTCCATTATATTCGCCCGTCTGCCATAAGGCATCCGTTTCCCACGCGAACTATTGTTTATGCAACCGTTATACTATTTTAGCATTTACTTCGACCGCCCTTTTATGCTTTTTGTACATCCTAGCTTGCGAAGGAACGTATCTTTCCCGGTTGCAAAATAGTCACGTGGTCGTCTGTCTACAGAAGTAGCCGTTAGCTTCGTTTCCGTCCGTAACGTATACATACATTCATAACATGCAATATAAATAATTATAAAGCAAGATTTCATTTATTTACTTTATGCCATTCTTTCCTTCATTCTTTGTACACATACGTTTCATTCTTTGTTTATAATTCATTCTCATATATATATAAAATATATATTAGTACATCACGTATGATCACATTAGCGTTCATATCATTTATTCATTTAGTGTATACATTTCAGCCCCAAAACATTTAATAAGGTTTGCACATAACATAGAAGGGGGCACATAGAACTCACCTGATGAGTAGTTTCTGAGATACACTTAGCTGGTTACTGAGCGTCACTAATGTCACTCACAATCTGTATAATAAAGTCATACCGTAAGGTAGTGCTCCTAGATGACACTAGACATTACTATGCTTGAACCTAGTAGTTTTGATGGATTTGCTTATATCGAAACTTGGTAGTTTCGATAGGTTGCTTATGTCGAAACTTGGTAGTTTCGAGTCATGGGTTCATATCGAAACTATGGTAGTTTCAGTAAGTAACTTATGTATTATCTTAGCTTCGGATTGTGGGCATATCGAAACTAGGTAGTTTCGATGGGTCTGTATATATATATCGAAACTATGGTAGTTTCGATGGGTCTGTATATAAATCGAAACTAAGTAGTTTCGATGGATTCACCTACATTGAAACTACTAGTTTCGATGAATCAGTCTTCTTCCCCAAAAAAACCGAAGGTTCTGCATGCGACTCTGATCATGTCGATATCTAAATTTTCTTTAATCAAAACGTTCGGTTTTCATTCTAGATGCTATACCTAAGCTCATTTTCAAGTTTCATCCGTAAAATCATCATCTATTGGGCTAAAACCGAAAACCCAAAAAAAATCATAAAAACTCAGATTATGATCGAACGCTTACCTGGGTTGGATTTCTGATTCGGAGGAGATGATCACGAGCACAACAACAACGTTCTCCTGAATTCCCTAGTCGATCCATCACTTTCTCTCTCTAGACCCGAGCTCTCTTCTCTTTCTCTAGAACTTGTGAATGGTAGAAATGAAAGGTTTGGAGCAGCCCTTGCCCTTATATACTTGGGCTTCCTTCGGCCCGTTGGAGCCGAGCCCCAGCCCATCCGTTTTTCTTTCGCCATTTAAAAATTATAAATTTCGATCGTGTCATTATTTATTTATTACCAGTTTTGGGATGTTACAAAATCCCAAGCGTGATCGACTATTAGACCCAATATATTTTCTGCTAGTTTTCTTCAAGAAATCCTTTGCTTGACGCATCAACATGGCCATATTCCATTGGATATTCATTTCTTCCAGATCAACAGGGTCAATCTGTCTGAAATCTTCTTCAATAACCTCAGGATCATGAATTTTCCCTCCAATAAAATTCTCATACGAAGCCATGAATGAGGAAAACATAGCTAGATAATCATCGACAATCTTTTGATTTATATGAGATCCAGAAGATGTAGAAGCTGTTGTCGTAGAAAATCCAAAATGACTAGAATGACTAGAATGAATAGGAACTCCAGAACACTGATCATTAGAAGAATCATGAGCATCGCCAGAAAAGAATGAAACTCCTGTACTAGTTTTACCAGAAGTCTTAGCAAAATACATTGAAGGATCCTGGATATGCTCCATGTTAGTCTCTTTCTTCTTCATATTCAGGTCATGCGATTGAATCTTCCCAAGAACTTCTTCAAGAGACATGGTTTTGTACTTCATATGTTCTTTTATCAAAATCGTATACACATCAAATTTTGATGGTAATGCCTCCAAGAACTTATCATTAATTTCTTCAGTCTCATACACCACAGAAGCACTGAACAGTTCACTAAGCAGATGATAGAATCTGGTAGCAAGATCATCCAAGGATTCATTTTGAAAATGTTTGAAGACCAAGAATTGATTCTTCAGTAACTCTTTTCTACTCTTCTTTACATCCAAACTACCTTCACATCTTTTCTGTAATGCTTCCCACAGTTGTTGAGAAGACTTGAATTGTTTGAAACTGTGATATATTTCCTTCGAAAGAGACATCAAAATACTTGCCATCGCTTTCTTTTCCCTATCAAACAACAACTTTTCTTCAGTAGTTAACGCTGACACCGGCTTTGGAACATCATCCTTTCCCATCCATGAATAAGTCGGATGCGTATAACCTTCTAAAATAGGAATCCAGAGACTGGTATCGGTAAAAGATACGAACTGATCAAACCTATCTTTCCAATTATAATAGTCAGCAAGATTCAACAACTTCGGCGGTTTTTGAGATGTACCAATCTCATTATCATAATTGAACATATTCGTTACTTGTACCATATTTGCCATTTTTCTAAAAAATTTCCAAGTGTTGAACACTCACTACCCTTAGGCGAAGATAATAAGTTCGCTTCTGTGATACCCAAGCGAACTTAATATGAAGCGAACTTAATAAGTTTGCTTAACCAGAATACAGAAAATCTGATTAAGTTCGCCTAAAAATAAGTTCGCCTAATTTGTGAGAAGCGAACTTGACAAGTTCGCCAGCTAAGTTCGCCTACACACCAAATCAGCAAGTTCGCTTGCTTCAGCAAAATCCAAATCAAGAACAGTTCAGTCCAGAAACCGCGAACCAAAAATCACCATAAAACTCCATAATTCACTGATTTGAAGGAATTCGTCAACATCAAACCGTAAATTAGAACCTTTCTATCGGATCAATTTCTTCAAAATCCTCTTCCAAAACTCCAAATCAGAACCAAATTAAGCTTGAAAACTCCAAGGAAATGAAAATTTCAAAGATGAAGAATTTCTTGTCAATTTGCATACAAAACCGCCTAGAATCACCAAGAATCACGAGCATAAGCTTTGATACCACTTGTAGGTCCTCATGGCACTTCTACGGATCATTCTCGTGATAAGACGTGTCGTTAACTCGAAGTGCGAAATCCAACAAATCAACGATTGCATACACAAAAGACAATAGAGACAATCAAGTAAATAACATTCACACTTGTATTCCAATTCTCAATAGAGTTTACAGACTCAATCGTTCAACTCTGTTCATTTTCTGATTCTCTCAAACTGACTCTGTAAACACTATTTATAGACATCTGACCTGCATTAGGCGAACTTAACAAGTTCGCCTCTAACAGACTAAGCGAACTTAACAAGTTCCCCTCAGATAGACTTAAGCGAACTTAACAAGTTCGCCTCTATTAGACTAGGCGAACTTAACAAGTTCGCCTCTAGCATAACTTGCATAAACACTTAGAACATTATACATAACAAAAACATAAAGACATTAGATCTAAACTATTACAAAGCTTTTGTCATTACAAACTATGTCCTAACAATCATTACCTGCTTCTTCGTCTCCTCCAGACAATTCATCTTCACTTTCAATGTCCTCCTCTTCTTGTTGCTCATTTGAATGTTCACTGAGTTCCAGCTCAGAATCATGAATAAACCATATCCAGTCATCTGGTGTCACATACGCGTCATTTATCAGGTGGCCAAAGAGTGCGGTGTGCTCGGGGGTAGGTTCTACACTGTCTGGCTTTAGGAATTGGGCAAACACTCTCTTGTCCACCCGTTTAACTTGCAATCTCTCCCCAGTAGCAGGCAGATTTGGCAATGCATCATTTATCAGTAGTCTCACAAATCTTGGGTATAACAGGAATCTAAACCTCTTAGCCGTATTTATCTGATCATTTAAGGCTTTGAAGATGTATCTTGAGAAGTTATAGACCCTGTTGAGAGATAAGCCAACCATGGCTGCTGCAAGATCATGTCCCATTGCATCCTTCCCCGCCTTTCTTGAAGAGATGCACATGATCATCACGTGGGCAAAGTACCTCTACTGATCGAGCACCCACATCTTCTTGTAGGAAGAATAATCTCGAACACCGACATATCCCATACGTTGCCTCCAACATCCATCCATGAAGTAGTCAGGATAGGCTGTTGGATCGGTGGCAAGATCTCGAAACTGTAAGACCCGTCGAATGGTGTCCCCAGAAAAGGAGATGTCATGACCCGCCACGGTAGCCCGTATAACATTAGGAGTTACTGTGCAATCATGTTTCGCTGTCTCCCAGAACTGCTCCAGGTACGATCTTGATACTATAGGGTCTGCTAATATAGCATAGCTAATCCTTGAATGGTTCAAGAAGTCAACTATCTGTCGGTATTGTAGTGCAGCACCCTTCCATTCCGGTTCTGTATGTACTAGAAGGTTGAACTCACTGGTAAAGGCACGAGCCATCACTGCAAAAACACACAGAAAACATAATAAGAACAAGAAGTTTCATTTGAATTGAATACACATGACTAAGTATAGCAGTTACTCATTGAACTAAATTTCAGACATAGAAAAATTTCACAAGTTTTGGTCCTGCTTACTTAGGAAGTACGCATGGATTTGTTCTTGCGTACTTAACAAGTACGTAGGAATTACTTCTTGCGTACTTGTTAAGTACGCAAGAATTGCACTTTGTCAAATTTTCCAGAAATCCAAATATTCAACAGATGATCAACATTGATGTGGATTAGGGTCACCACAAGGTTGAAATCAATGATTAAGACTTGTGGAACCAATATCAACATTAATGAACTGCTATTCTTGTCAAAATTTGACCTAAAAGACAACCCAGACTAAACGACGGTCAATCGAGGGGTCAAGGTCAAAATCAAGAGTCATTAAGGACTGAATAAGGATCGATTGTTGATTCTAAGCAAGTTTTAATTATAGTGTGTTACCAAAACAACCAAAAAAATGTCCAAAAATCAAGATTCAACACTAAATTTTTCAAATTTTAAATTGGTCCGAAAGTTACGATTTCATGGTTGAAATGTCCTAAGATTCTCACCAAATGATGTTAATATGATGATGGAACTATAATCGGAATGAAAAATTGGTTAGGAACACTTGAAGATTTTGAGGAAAATTTTGTAGCGGTATTCAACAGTCGTCAACAGTTTGAAATGAGATGAAACTCAAGAAAATTTCTAACACCTGTTTATATACTCAACACAAATTGGTCTTGCGTACTTTCTAAGTGCGCAGGACTTAACTCCTGCGTACTTACTAAGTACGCATGACTTAAGTCTTGCGTACTTGTTAAGTACGCAGGGTTTACCTCATGCGCACTTATCAAGTACGCAGAGACCCTTGTGTGCTGAAATTTTCAACTCAAATTATGAAGATTTCAAGTCAAATAATGAACAGGATAAAAGCATTCAATCAAGAGGATTGAAAGTCAATTCAAGATGGTTAAACACAAAAACTTTTGGCTTTTCTGATTAAAATTGAACTATACACAAACTTAAAATCTATTTGATCTTTTCTAGATAGAAATATACACGTATATACAAACACACTATTTTTGTTCAAAGACACGAGCAGAGGATCATATCAGGCTAACTTATAGCAAAAACGACACAAGATAAACATCAAAGAATATGGTATCATGTCATGGATTACTATTTATTCATATGTAATAAGCACATAAACAAGTAATTCAAGTTGACAGTATTATAAGATTTGAAACTATAAGCATCTCTGTATCACGTTCTTGTGTGTTAAGGTATTAAATATAAGATATACAACGTGTACCCCACTCAAGGCATCGAAGATTTTCCCAATGATTTTCTAAATTTCCAGAATGAGGCTACATCAATTAGCAAAGGAAAAATCAAGTAGAATCCATAAGGATTATCATGAATCATAAGATTCAGAATCGAGTGATTCATTTGTCTTGGTTTCATTTGATTTCTTCATTGAATATTGGTATGATGATTCAGGATAATGAATATGGTGTTTGAGTATTAGGGTAGGAGAATCCAACTTTTATCTGGATTTGAATACAATGAATCAGGAGTGATTCAAGGGTGAATACACGTTTCGCGGTTGATGTAGAGACATGTCTTGATTCAATATCTCATTGCATACTTGTGAGTATGGGCAGTGAGATGAACCGCATTAATTGTGCTAACGACCTAACCCAAAACTGGTCTCTTGAGAGAATTATTGCCAAAATCTAACATCCTTTATCTGATAATGATCTTTTTGTATTCTTTTACCCACGCACACATGCATAATATGGGTTCAAATCACAGTTGTAGTCTATATTTAATTTCCACACTACTAATGATTCAAAGATGCCTACAGCCTACTGACAATTCAAATTACTTGTAAATGAGCAGATTAAAAACATAACAATTTAAACAATTAAGTAAGCATGATGCAATCATTTCCCATATGAGCAGTCTATGGCGTTTAGATCATTTATAATGTACTCTTGTGAAGCCTTGTGGTCGAAATGGTTGCTTGTTTTGAAGATCAACCCTACAATCTTTTGCAGCGTGATCCATTATTAGGACATAAATGTATGACAAAAGCTTGTAATAGTTTAGATCTTATTGTGTTTATGTTTTGTATTAATGTTTTCCAAGTCTTTGTATAAGTTCTGCTAGAGGCGAACTTAACTAGTTCGCCTAGTCTCAAGAGAGGCGAACTTATCTAGTTCGCCTAGTCTCATCAGAGGCGAACTTATCAAGTTCCCCTAGTCTCTGAGAGGCGAACTTATTAAGTTCGCCTATAGCAGGTCTTGTGTCTATAAATAGATGTTACAGTTTCAGTTTTGTAACAAATGAACGAACTAAGTATGTAAACTCTGTGATTGATTGAATACAACGAGAAGATTATTTACTTGCTGTTTGTTATCGTCTCTATTGTCATTTTGTGTATACATAAGTTGATACGGTTGGATTCCTCACTCCGTGTCTTTGATACGTCACGTCACAAGATCGATCTATAGAGGAGTCATGTGGACCTACAAGTGGTATCAGAGCTTTTTCTCGTGATTTGTGTTTGATTCTTGAGTGATTTGTGACAATTTGTGCACAATTTGACTAGAAATTGATCATTTTTGCAAGTTTTCATTTTCATGGAGTTTTCAAGTTCTTGAAGTTGATTTTGAGGCTAAATTCACGGATTTGAGGTGGATTTTGGTGAAATTAATCCGATAGAAGTGTTCTAAATCATAAAATACTAAATACTACGGTCCAATTTCTTCAAATTCCATCAAATCAGTGAGAAATGATGATTTTCGGTATTGTTGGTTCGTGTTTGGGTTGAAGACTCATCTTCCTGAGTTTGTTACAGCTGAACCATGCGAACTTAGTGCTGAGATCCTGTTGTAGGCGAACTTAACAAGTTCGCTCCACTCAATTCAGGCGAATTTATTCAGTAGGCGAACTTATCTGATTTTCTTGATTAAGCGAACTTAACAAGTTCGATTGGGGTCAAGTTCGCTTGTTGGACTTGAAGCGAACATATTATCTTCGCCTAGGGGAGTTCTTGTTCAAGACTTGGTAATTTTTTCTGAAAATGGAAAATATGGTGCAAGTGACGAATATGTTCAATTATGATAATGAGATTGGTACATCTCAAAGCCACCAAAGTTGTTAAGTCTCGCAGATTATCCGAACTAGAAAGATTGATTTGATCAGTTCGTGTCCTTTACTGATACGAGCTTAAGGATTCCAATCTTGGAAGGCTATACACATCCGACATACTCTTGGATGGGAAAGGATGATGTTCCTAAACCAGTCTCTGCTTTAACCACAAAAGAAAACCAATTGTTTGATAGAGAGAAGAAAGCGATGGCTAGTATTTCAATGCCTCTTCCTAAGGAAATTTATCACAGTTTTAAACAGTTCAAGTCTTCTCAACAATTGTGGGATGCGTTACAAAAGAGGTGTGAGGGCAGTCTAGATGTTAAGAAAAAGTAGAAAAGAATTACTTAAGAAGAAGTTCTCAGTGTTCAAGCACTTTCAAAATGAATCTTTGGATGATCTTGCAACGAGATTCTATCATTTGCTGAGTGAATTGTCCAGTGCTTCAGTAGTCTATGAAACTGAAGAGATAAATGATAAGTTCTTGGAGTCATTACCATCAAAATTTGATGTGTATTCAGTTTTGATAAAAGAGAATGTCAAGTATAAAACTATGTCTCTTGAAGATGTTCTTGGCAAGATTCAATCACATGATTTGAATATGAAGAAGAAGGAAACCAATATGGAGCATATTCAAGATCCTTCAATGTATTTTGCTAAGTCTTCGGGCAAAACTGGTACAGGGGTTGCTTTTTTTTTTGGTGATACTCAAGATACTTCAACTGAACATGGTTCTGGAGTTCCATGTCAATCTGGTTTCTCTGCAAACACAGCTCCTTCATCGTCTGGATCACATCATCTGAATCAAAGAGTTGCTGATGATTATTTAGCAATGTTTTCTTCCTTCATGGCATCTTATGAGAATTTTATTGGCGGTAATATTCATGATCCAGATGTTATTGAAGAGGATTTTAGATAAATTGATCTTGTTGATCTGGAAGAAATGAACATTCAATGGAACATGGCTATGCTTATGAGACAGGCAAAGGATTTTTTGAAGAAGACTGGAAGAAAGTATATTGGTTCTAAGAGTCGATCACGAATGGGATTTGACAAAACAAAAGTTTGATGCTATAATTGTCAAGAGTATGGTCATTTTGCCAAAGAATGTGTGAAGAAGAAAGTAGAATTTGATTCTCAGAAGAAGCCTAATACTTTTCAGAATAATCGTACTCAGTCACATGGTTTCTCTGGATCTGGGAATTTTATTCATGCATCTACATCATCTGCATTGGTTTCTCAGAATGATGAGAATTATGATTGGGGTATTCATCTTGAAGATCTGGTTGGCACTGTGAGTCAAGCTTTTGTAGCTGAAATACATTCTGAAAATCCTGAAGAGTCGACTGATGATGATAGTTCAAGTGATGGTGAAAGTTTCCAAAGTGCTGATGAAGAGCTTAATAAAGTACACAATGTTGATTCTGATATTGCATCTGCATCTGGTGTATCTGAAGATTATATAGTATTGACTAAAAGATCTTCTGATGGTGCTGAATCTGAAGATATTCCAATTGCTAAAGTCTTCATGGCAGATATATCAGATCCTTCAAAGGTACAAGATTCAATCTGTAACATTTACTGCTCTAACTACATTTGTGTGAAAGATAAAATACAAAAGGTTATGGATGATAACACAAATTTAGTTTGTGATATGAAATCTATGCATATGGTAAATCAAAAGTTGAAAAATAATGATAAATTGTGTATGGATAGAATTAAATCTTTGAAAAGAGATTTAAATTCTTTGGGTTTGAAGTATAAGGAACAATCATATCATCTGAATATGGCTTATGCTGAAATTGAAAAGCGAAATGAAATTGTCGCTCAGAAGAACAAAGAGATTTCTGACGAAAAAATCTGAGGTGATCAAATTACATCGAAAGCTGGAGAGTTTTGGAAATTCATCTGTGGTGTTGGATTAGTTTAATGACAATGCTGATCCTACAAATAGGGTTGCTGGTATTGGGTTTGTTCCTCCACCATTCAATGGGAATTATGTGGTTGAACCAGAAGTTATTCATGAGGAGGAACTTGATCCAAAGACAGTGTTGAAGGTTAATCCGGTAACTGGTGAAGACATGGTCTATGATTATGATACTGAAGATGAAGTTTTTGATGATAAAAAGGTTGAAGGCATTCCTATGGAGGTGAAAATTGATGAACCGAAGGTGGTGAAACAAGTTACCCGTGATAGGAGCATTTTGACTGAACCTGATGAAGAGAAAATTGATCAACCTAAGCTTTCCAAAGTATTACAAACAAGTGGTGTTGTTGTTGCTGGTCATCAGAAGAAGCAATCATCAAAGGTGACTAAACAAGTTTATGTTCAAAAGAAGTCGGTTGACAGTTCAGTAAAATCTTCTGAAGATTGTTCATCGGGTAGTTCATCAAATTCAAGAAAAAGTCCCTGTATCATAAATCATCAAGATAGAAGAGTTTGCTTTCACTGTAATGAAGCTGGTCATATTCTGATTCATTGTCCTTATAAGAATCAATACAAGAAGCCTATGATGTCAGATACAGGCAAATTCAAGAGTGTTCCCCCACAACAAAAAGTGGTGATGATTCTGAAACGACCTAATGTGGGAAATCCTACTTCTGGTGTTGTAAAGAATGTTATTTTGAGGCAATCGGTGCCTAGTCAATCAATTGCTAAATCTTCAGAATTTAAGCAACATGATAAACAATTTTCTAAACCTGTTGTTGGTCATACTGGTGTGAAAAATGTTGCTGCTTTTCAAAAGCATTATGAGATTCCACGTGTTGGAATCACAAACGATTCTCAACCTGAGGTTACATTTTCTAGACCAAAAAGAAGGAGACGTAACAGAAAATTGAAGAAACTTTTGGAAACATCTGAATCTGATAATCATAAATCTAATAATGTTTTTCCAATAAATCATAATGTGTCTTCATCGAGAAGGTCCGATTGTGATACTTATGTTCCACAGGTTGATGACAAAGTAGATTGTGAATTAATTGAAGTTGTTTATTTTGATCCTTCTGGATGACCCAAGACCACAATGGCCTGGGTTCCCATTTCTAACTGATTTTCTTTGTTTATGTAGGGGAAACCAAGGATGACTATCAGCAATACGTGGTATGTGGATAGTGGTTGTTTTCGACATATGACAGGGAATATTCGTTTGCTTGAAGATGTTATTAAAACTGATGGCGGTTATGTAGCTTTTGCCGGGAATAAAGGTGGGTACATAACTGGTCAGGGAACTTTGAAGAATGATAAAGTCAAGTTTGAGAAAGTGAATTATGTGGAGCAACTTGAACACAATCTTTCGAGTGTATCTCAAGTGTGTGACAAGAAGTTCTCATTCCATTTCAATGATTCTGAATGTTATATCTTGAAACCGGGATTTGTTATTCCTGATGAATGGATTCTAATGAAGTTTCCGAGGAGAAATGACACATATGTCCTAGAAATGAGTGTTACTACAACAACAGATTCTATTCCTACATGTTTACTCTCTAAGGCGTCTGCGTCGGATTCTATTTTGTGGCACATGAAACTTGCTCATATCAATTACCGAAAAATGAATTATCTCCTGAAGAATGATCTGGTTATTGGTGTTCCGAAAATGAAATTCTCCATTCTTGATGACTGTATTCCTTGCAAGAAGGGAAAAAAATGCAAGAAGTCCCACAAATATAAGTCTAAGAATTCAATTGTGACTCCATTGGAGCTGCTACATATGGATTTGTTCGGACCAATTAGTATCAGGAGCATTGGCTGTAAATCTTACTGTCTGGTAGTAACAGATGATTTCTCTAGATTTTCATGGGTTAAGTTCCTTGCTTCTAAAGTCGAAACCACAGAGATGGTGCATTTCTTAATCCTAAGTTTAGAGAACTTGAGCAAACAGAAAGTCAGAAGAATTAGGAGTGACAATGGCAGCGAGTTTAAAAATAGCAAGATGGGTTTATTCTGTCTCCAAAAGGGAATTCATCATGAATTCAGTGCGCCATATGTACCTCAACAAAACGGAGTTGCTGAACGAAAGAACAGAACTTTGGTTGAAACGGCACGTACGATGCTTGCAGATTCTAAGCTTCCAGTGACTTTTTGGGCTAAGGCTGTGAATACTGTGTGTCATGTTTTGAACAGAGTTTTGACCATGAAGCGACACAACAAGACATGCTATGAGTTGCTTATAATCGAAAGCCAAATCTGGAATATTTACTACCTTTTGGAAATCCATGTACCCTGTTGAAGGTTAGAGATGCCCCAATCAAGTTCAGTGCTAAGACTATTGAAGGGATCTTTCTAGTGTATGTTGCAAATTCTACTACCAAAATGGTTTATAACAAAGAAACTCGTCAGGTTGAGGAATGGTTCCATATTGACTGTTCAAATCGGTGTTTACCTCAAATGGCGATTGGACCAGACTAGGCTTTTGATTATGACAGTTTATTCAAGTCTTTTCATTTACCTTTTGATATTTCTCCTGAGGAAGCTACTGTATTATATGAGTCTTGTCAGGATGCACATAATGGTGGTTTTCTACCGACTGCGGTTCCACATTCATCTGTTCCATCTACATCTACTCCGGATCCTAATGTTGCTTCTTGCTCAGGACCACAAGATTCTGATAGTGAGGAAGACGATGTTATTTTTCAAGATTCTTCTACTGATCCTTTATTAGTAGATGAACCGTTTACTTCGACACAAGCTCAGGGGGGAGATTCCTACAAATCTGGACTCGAAAATAACAGTTAATCAGGATTTGTCTTATCAATCTGATACGACTCAAGTTGATGTGTTGCCGGTTCCTGAGGTTGCATCAATCAAGGAACTCAAAGATCATCCGGTGACGAATATAATTGGGAATTTGAGAGATGGAGTGCAAACGCGTTCTATTATTGAAAATACTTGCTTGTATATAGGTATTAAGGATACTGGTGTTCTTGATGTTTGATCACATTCATGTTTTATTTCTCAGGTCGAACCGAAGAATGTCGAAATGGCTTTGTGTGATAACAATTGGATAGAGGCAATGCAGGAAGAGCTTGCTCAGTTTGATAAATTCAAAGTTTGGAATCTTGTAGATCTTCCAAAGGGTGTGTATCCAATTGGTACTAAATGGGTGTTTAAATGCAATAAAGACGATCGCGGTGTTGTGGTGAGAAATAAGGCAAGATTAGTTATACAAGGTTTCAATCAACAAGAGGGAATTGATTACACCGAGGTTTATCCTCCTGTTGCTAGGCTTGAAGTTGTACGATTGTTTCTTGCTTTTGCTTCATACAAAGGGTTTAAGGTGTTTCAATTAGATGTGAAGAGTGCTTTATTATATGGTAAGGTCAAGGAGGAGGTTTATGTGTGTCAGCCGTCGGGGTTTGAAAATCCAGTTAATCCGTCTAAAGTTTTCATGCTTGATAAGGCCCTCAATGGTCTTCATCAAGCTCCCCGAGCGTGGTACGAGACATTATCTAAACATCTTATGGACAATGGTTTTGAGCGTGGCCAAATTAACTCGGCCTTATTCATTAAGAAAGCCGGGGGGAGAATACCTACTGGTGCAGATATATGTAGATGATATTATTTTTGGCTCTACAAATGAAGGGTTGTGCAAAGAGTTTGAGAGTGTTATGAAATCGAAGTTTGAGATGTCAGCTATGGGAGAGTTATCATTTTTCCTAGGACTTCAAGTTAATCAGAATGAAGATGGTTTTTTTATTCATCAGTCCAAGTATGTCAAAGACATCTTGAGCCAGTTCAAGATGGAGGACTGTACCCCATACGATACTCTATTTCCGGTCAATCATAAGTTGAATTCTGACCCGGATGGAAAAGAAGTTGATTTCCGACTCTACCTTGCAATGATTGGATCTCTTATGTACTTAACCGCTTCAAGGCCAGACATAATGTTTGCTGTTTGTATTTATTCCAGATTCCAAGCAAAACCAAAATAGTCTCACTTGATTGCAGTAAAGAGAATCTTTCGTTATCTGAAAGGAAAACAAAGATTGGGACTATGGTTTCCACATGGTTCTAACTTTGAATTCAATGCATATACTGATTCTGGTTTTGGTGGTTGTTGTTTGGACAGGAAATCTACAACATGTGGTTGCCAATTCTTGGGTAATTGTCTAGTTTCCTGGCAGTGCAAAAAGCAAACTACGGTCTCCATTTCAATATGTGAAGCAGAATACATTATTGCTGCAAGTTGTTGTTCACAGATCTTGTGGATCTAACAGCAATTAAGAGACTATGGTTTGAATTTTACAGGAACCCCTATGTTTATTGATAATACTGCTACAATGTCTATCACAAATAATCCTGTTAAGCACAGTAAAACAAAGCACATTGAAATTCGATATCATTTTATTCGTGATTGTGTAGATAAAAAGTTGATTGAGCTGGTGAATTTACATACAGATGATAATTTTGCTGATCTTTTTACCAAGGCATTTGATCGTACCAGGTTTGAATTTCTGATCAAAATTATCAGTATGATCAATCCTGAATAAAGGTTTTCAAAAACATTTTTTCATGGGAGATTTTGTTTTAAATTTCTTTTATTGCTTTATTACATTTCTGCATTTTAAATTTCAGTCAAAAGTTGTTATTTATAAAAATTCAAAACAAAATGAAAAGTATAAAATTGACATCATTTGAAGTTAGCGAAGAAATGATAGTACATCAGTGAATAGTTCATCACACAGGACCATAGTAGAACCTAGATATATGATAGTTTAAAGTAATTTGATTTGATCTAAATTTCAAAATCTGCATAAATAAGAAATAATAGTGTTATAAATGCTCTACTCCTGATAATCTGTTTTAATTTGAATATGAGTTTGAAACTTGAATTTTCAATAGACTAGAAGCGTTTTTGAACCAATAGTAGTGTGAAAATTAAATATGATATGATTACATATGTGATTTGAATCCATTATATGCCTAGGTGTGTGTGTAAAAGATCATTATCATATAAAGAATATATGGTTTTAAGAATTTCATGAGACCAATATCGACTTATATCTTTAGCACAAACTCTATCAGTTCACTTCACTGCCCATGCCCCGAAAAACATGCAATGTGTTGCTGAACTAAGATATGCTTTCTAACAAAATCTGTTGGAACATATATTCACCCTTGGATCATTTAGATACATCATCTATACTGATTTCATTGAAAATTATCCAGATAATAGTTGGATCCTCCTACCTGAATCTATTGATTCTCAATATAAAGCCAATTCATTAGAATCTTTTGATTCTGAATCATCATGATTCATATATCCTTTGGGATCTGCTATTCTATACTTGTGCTAATAGAGATAATTTCAGCTTGGAGATTGATCTAATCTTGCAATAAACTGTATATGTTTTGAAGATAGTGCAATTTTAATTTAGTTGGGCATATATGTGGGGTACACGATGTTTTTCATATAAATGGTACTAAGTCACATGAAATTGGAAGAAAAATGCTTGTGGTTTCAAATTGTATAATATTGGCAACTTAAGAATTCATGCTTTGTATTACAAATTCGGTATGAATAATTGAGGATTTTATAACCCGATATTGTTTACTTTGAAATTTATCGCGTATCATTTCAAGTATTGTTCAAATTGATTGAAAAGTTGAAAAGAAAAGTGAATCGTTTGAAAAGAAAAGAGTCAAATATGTCCAAGACATGAATATGAAGGATTTATAAATATTCATTGCAAAAATGGCATATAATGAAAAAGATATGAGTTGCATAAGAATGAGTTTGATTATTTCATATCATCTTTAAAAAAAATAAGTGAATTTATTTCACATGAATATCATCTTTTAGTGCATATCATAGGTTACCCATAGTAGTTGATAGACTGTGTGATGAATTGCTCATATACTGATATGATCTTCTTGCTCATGATGTTCAACCAAAAATATGTGTTTCAGTTTGCTCAGATAAAAACAAAAAATATCTGATTCGGTTTGTATAGATAAAATCCAAAAAGATTTTGTTTCTATCTTCCATGAAAATTATATCTTTTATTAAAATGATTCGGGATTGGATTAGATACATGCTACAGATGGAAGTTCACAAGAATGTGATGTGTTGACGGTTGACAAAATTGTTTAAGGCAAAGGTATGAAGCGAACTTAATATGTTCGCATGTTTCTTATTAAGCGAACTTAATATGTTCGCTTGGGGATTGTTAAGCGAACTTAAGAAGTTCACCTAATGAAGCGAACTAAATTGTGTGAATACATATCTTTTTCAGGCGATCATATCTCTTTACCCTCTTTCCTGTTTGAGCGAACTTCATATGAGCGAACTTATTGGGTTTTAGCGAACTTGTAAAATTTTGAATTCGGGTGGTTCGGTTTGAAATTTTCATATTTGTTTCTTGATCGGTTTTGAATTATGAGTCTATCTAAGGTACTTACATGGATTTTTATCCGTTAAATCGATGGGAAATTGCTCCTTTAACCTTGTGTTCTTTGTGTTTTTCTGTTCATATGATTTTCTGAGTAAATCACGTTTATCTGTGTGTAAATCTTGAAATTGAAGCTTAATATTGTTTAGTTGTTGTGAACCGATGCTTATACTATGTTTCATTCGAAAAGTTACGGCGATTTGTACATTTTGGAATCTGGTGATGAATTTGTATCGACAAACTGGTTCAGGCGAACTTGTTTAGGCGAACTTATTATGTTCGCCTCTTGCAATACTAAGCGAACTTATTAAGTTCGCCTAAGAGTTAAGTGGTGTTTGGACTTGTGATTTTTTTTTTTAAGTTTGATTTTTTTTATGTTTCTGTATTTGTGTGTATATATCATGTGTTTACCATACTTGTTAATTAAAGCTCTCATCTTCCTCACCCTCTCTAACCCTAACCTCGTCTCCCATCTTCATCTTCTTTATTAATCCACCAAATCTTTCAAATTGGGAGTCTAAATTACTTAATTTTTCAAGAGAAACACATCCTTGGTGTTTATTTTCAAAGAAGTGCAGAGATTTGTGAGAAATCTGAGGTGTAAGTGACGAACCCTAGATTCTCATTTTGGGGGTTTTCACTTTTGGGTTCATTGAAGTAAAGAAGAAGCATATCCTAACCATTTTAAGGAGTAAAGATCAACTAAATCATCCTCACCGCTGCACCGTCGTCTGAAATCAGCCCCGCCGCACCGCGATTATCGCCACCGCTGCGAGTACGATTCAAGACTAGGAGGAGACCTGCGGTCTAAAACCCTAGTTCTACTGTCGGTGGTACCAAGGTGGAATAGGAAGGAGTACCCTAACTTGGGCGCAATTGGGTTAGTTCGTTCCAACTCCTTTATTTCTGTCCGTTTTACCTTCTTGTTACACGAATTGCATGCTTAGGCATTCTTGGTCTGGGTTAGGAGGACCAGCAATTGTTCTTGATTCACAGGGAGAGACATACCCTGTTTTTTGTTTTGACTGTTGCATATACGTGTTGCATCTGTTTGATTAATGAGCAATTTGTCTATTCTATTTGCTTAACTGTGGTTAAAATAAAAATAAATATTCTATTTGCTTAACTGTGGTTAAAATAAAAATAAATACATCTTGTGTATTATTTCAAACATAGACGGTAGGTGGAATAATGTCTCCTTGAGATCATGTTCAGGGGAGAGGGGTGCATCTAGTGCT
Organism: Smallanthus sonchifolius; assembly: GCA_023525975.1. NCBI lineage: Eukaryota > Viridiplantae > Streptophyta > Magnoliopsida > Asterales > Asteraceae > Smallanthus > Smallanthus sonchifolius. The sequence goes on from CM042039.1 coordinate 21,828,106, forward strand.
AACCATAAGGGGTATAGGTTACGTTTGGCATCTTGGAATGTAGGAAGCCTAACTAGTAAGTTGTTAGAGTTAGTAGACGTGCTTAGAAAACATAGGATTCAGGTAGCTTGCCTTCAGGAGACTAGGTGGAAGGGTCAAGGGGGGTGAGTGTAATGGCTACAAACTGTTGCATTCTGGTTGCGATGGAACAAAAAATGGGGTGGGTTTTCTAGTTGCTAAAGAACTGCACGGTAATGTGGTGGAAGTGAAAAGATATAATGATAGGATCATGGTGTTGAGAGTAGTACTTGGTGAGGAAGTTATGGCAATTGTTAGCGCTTATGCACCACATGTAGGTCTAGGAGACCAAGAAAGGAGGGATTTTTGGGGTAGTTTAGACGGAGTAATGAGGTCATTACCTAGACAAGAGAAAATATGCTTAGGAGGTGATTTTAATGGTCACGTTGGTAAGGAGAGTGATGGTTTTCCGATGGTTCATGGAGGTTTTGGTTATGGTGTTAGAAACGATAATGGTAGGGAGCTTCTTGACTTTGCGCTTGTGCATGATCTTGGTATTATAAACACGTTCTTTATAAAGAGGGAATCACATTTGATTACTTGTAGTAGCGGGGGGCGCAACACGCAGATCGACTATTTCCTGATGAGACAAGGGGATCGCAATTGGTGGAAGGATTGCAAGGTAATTCCAGGAGAGTCAGTAGCGACCCAACATCGTCTGTTGGTGGCCGATTTTACCTTGAGAAAAAGGGTGGCGGAGAGGAGAAGAAAAAATAAACCAAGGATCAGATGGGGGAATTTGAAGGACAAAAACATCAATTTGTTTAAAGATAAAGTCATGGCGATGAACACAAATACTAAGGATGGCGACACAAACCAGATGTGGGTAGCTATGGCAACCACCGTTACGCAGGCAGCAAAGGAAACCCTCGGAGTCACATTGGGAGCAACAAGAGGACATCAGGAGTCTTGGTGGTGGAATGAGGAGGTGCGGAGCAAGATAAAGGACAAGCAACAACGCTTTAAAGAGATGTTGCAGTGCAGTAATGGAGAGGAGATAATGACACTACGGGAGAACTATAGACAGGCAAAGAGGGAAGCTAAAAAGGCAGTGAGTGAGGCAAAGAATTTTGCCTATGAAACGATGTATAGAAAACTAGACACCAAGGAAGGGGAGCATCATATGTTTAAGAATGCCAAAAATAGGGAGCGTAGGAAACAAGATCTTGGGGTCGTGAAGTTTATCAAGGAAGATGATGGAAGAGTTTTGGTAAAGGGACGAGACATCAAGCTGAGATGGCAAAACTATTTCTACACCCTTTTCAACAGTTGTAGACCAAGTCTAGCCATAACGGAGAATCCCACTACTCAATCCAGTCAACGAAATAATTGTTATTGTTGAAATATCACACAGGAAGAAGTGAGGAGTGCTCTTAAGAAGATGGGAAGAACTAAGGCAGTCGGTCCAGACAACATACCCATTGAAGCGTGGAAGTGTATGGGAGAGGAAGGCGTTCAGTGGTTGACAAGACTGTTCAACAATATCTTCAAAACCGGGAAGATGCCAGATCAGTGGAGGCGTAGTGTCTTAGTACCCCTATATAAAAACAAAGGAGATGCTCAATGTTGTGCTAACTACAGGGGGATTAAGCTCCTATGTCATACAATGAAATTATGGGAAAGAGTTATAGATACAAGGATTAGACGACAAACCCAGGTTACAGCAAACCAATTTGGGTTCATGCCAGGCCGGTCCACTACGGAGGCGATACATGTTTTAAGAAGATTAATGGAAAAGTACAGAGAGAAGAAACATGATTTACATATGGTGTTCATCGATCTTGAAAAGGCGTACGATAGTGTGCCTAGAAGATTGATCTGGGAAAGTCTGGAGGGAAGAGGGATCCCTAGTAAATATATTGAGGCAATTAGGGATATGTATCATGAGGCTAAGACATGCGTCCGAGCTCCCGTGGGGGATACAGACTTTTTTTCGGTGGAAGTGGGAGTATACCAGGGGTCGGCACTAAGCCCCTTTCTCTTTGCAGTAGTTTTGGATGAGTTGTCAAAGTCAATTCAAGATGCAATTCCATGGTGCATGCTTTTTGCTGATGATATCGTGTTGATTGCAGAAAGTAAAGAGACATTGAACAACAGACTAGAGGAATGGAGAACAGTCTTAGAGCACAAAGGTTTGAAGATAAGCCGATCTAAAACCGAGTACCTTCACTGCAACTTTAGTGGTGCAAACGTCGACGAGGAGACCCAGATTTCTGTTGAAGGTGGGGTTGTCCCTAAGACACTGAAGTTCAAGTATCTAGGATCTGTCATCCAGAGTAACGGGGACATCGACAATGATGTAGTCCATCGGGTGCAGGCTGGTTGGTGTAAATGGAGAGCGGCCTCAGGTGTTTTGTGCGACAAGAGGTTCCCAATAGGGTTAAAGGGTAAATTTTATAGGGTAGCAGTTCGCCCAGCGATGCTATATGGAACCGATTGTTGGGCCATCAAGAAGACACAGACTCGAAAAATGGATGTAGCTGAGATGAGGATGTTGAGGTGGATGTGTGGACACACAAGAAAGGACCGAATAAGAAATGAAGTTGTTCGGAAGAGATTGGGAGTCACATGTATCTCAGATAAGATAAGAGAAGGAAGATTGAGATGGTTTGGACATGTCAAGAGGAGACAGAGCACAGATCCAGTGAGAACGGTGGAAACTCTCGTTGTAGAGGGGAAAAGGAGCAGGGGGAGACCGAAATTAATGTGGGATGAGAGGATTAGGCTTGATTTGCTAGATTTACACCTCTCAGAGGACATGATCAATGATAGGATTTCATGGAGACGTCGTATTAGGGTTTTAGGATGAGTGACCCGTTGTGTGGGAGAGTAGAGTTGTTTAGCAAAGATTTTGCGTATGTCTTGTTTCTTGTAGGTGTGTTGTGTTTCTTGTGACTAATATACTCTAGTCATACACTGCTAATTGTTAGATTACTGTTAGATTTATTTTACTTTATTACTCATTAATTTTATTTATATTTTTATCTTTTCTTTCCCATGGAGCCGGGGGTCTATACGGGAGCAGCCTCTCTATCCCTTGGGATAGGGGTAAGGTTTGCCCTCATCACACCCTCCCCAGACCCTACTAATAGCGTTAGCTATGTGTGGGATTATACTGGGTACGTTTGGTTTGGTTTGGTTTGGTTTGGTTTGGTTTGGTTTGGTTTGGTTTGGTTTGGTTTACCATATGTGTGTTTGTTATATTACTAATGTTTGTTCAAATGTCCAATACATTTACAAATGGCTCGTCGTGTTGAGTACAAACATAATCAAGTGGCGTTGTTAGATCCAAATATGTCTGAGGCTACTAATTTTCAAGGAATCATTAACTTTTTAAATCGTTCACGATTAAATGTGCCCGTATCAGCAAATCCGTGCATCAGTTTGCCGGATATCAAACAATTCTGGGATACCGTACATCAAGACGCTGTTGTTGAACCTCATATGCTTCGTGCTATAGTTAATAATAAAGAGATGGCAATTTCAGTAGATACTATTTGTGCTGCATTAGCATTGGGAGGTGCAAATGAAGACCCTATTTCTTATCTTGGAACACTGATTATGGGGTGTTTTTAGAGGATGGGTTACCGATGCAGACATAATGATACTCAAGCCAGGAAAGGTGGTCTGGTTGGGGAATGGAGGTATTTTATGCACGTCGTCATCCAGTGTTCATCTCCACGAAAGGCTGGCACTAATGGATTGAAGAGTGCGTTACAAGCTGCAATGGTTGCATTGACCCAGAACAAATGGTTTAACTTTGCTTTGTATATATACCGTGAGTTGGTCATGCAAATCAATCCTCCTGAAGGTCAAGGGTTTCTTATGTATCCTAGGTTCCTGCAAATGATTTTGAACCATTTAATTCCAGATTTACCACAGCATCCTATACGTTTGACCTTGACTCCTATGTCCAAAAGAATCTTTACTGATTGTACCAAGGTTAAACAACAAAAAGTTGCTTTGATTCCAGTTCTGACTCCTTTGTTTGGTCACTTAATCAATCCTGATTATGTTGAGCCTCCTAATGATAATTGGTTTCATTCTGAGGAGTTAGTTCAAGGACATGATCAGAATCAAGCTCAACAACAACAACAACCACAACAACAACAACAAGTTCCTATTCCACAAGAACAAGTTCATATTCCTGTTAATGAACCAGTTCAGGATGAAGATGTTGCACATGAGGATGTACAAGACTTAGGTCTTAATATGGATGATTTTAATGATGAAGCTGTGACTCACCCATTCATGAAGCTGAAGGGAATGTGGTGGATACAAGTTCAAGTTTAGGTGAAACTATTCTTCCTGAATATGAAGCTACTGACTCTGATTCGTCTAGAGATTTTAGCTCAGATCATTATGAGAGGCTTGTCACACCCCGACTGATGGCGGAATCATCGGGGCGGGACATGTAGACTGTTCATGAGCACAAGGTTGACTAAATTGTAATATATTACACATCAATTTTCATTTCAAATAATCCAAACACAACCAAATTCAAGAAAGAACATAATTGAAATACATAAAATCCTTTATTCAAATTAACTAAGTCCCAAAGCCTATGTGAAGCAAATCTTGATCAAATCACACATTAGTACCTGAAACATGAATAAAATAGGGTCAACTAAAAAGTTGGTGAGCATACACAGGTTTGTATATGTCACACCCCGACCGATGGCGGAATCATCGGGGCGGGACATGTAAGACTGTTCATAGCACATGGTTGACTAAATTGAAATATATTAAAGTCAAATTTGCATTACAAATAATCCGAGTACAAACCAAATTCAAACAAGAACATAAAACAATTCATAAAGTTCTTGATTTAAATTGCTAAGTCCAAATCCTATGTTGAACACGTCTTGAATCACTCTCACATATTGGGGCCTGAAACATGAATAAAATAAAGTCAACTAAAAAGTTGGTGAGTATAACACAGTTGTATGTAGATAGCATATAGTTGAAAACAAATCCTTTACAAAACATGATAAAATAAGGCATTTATGGGGAGCAGCTATTGTGTAACCATGTACAACCAAACCTTGTGACTAGCATGCAAAAATTGTGTTGTCGGTTTCAATCACCGCGCACCATGGGTGGGTTTGTCAGACTCAATAGATCTATCATTGAAAACCGTCGGCTTGTATAGTTAATGATTGCACATAAGAGCATACAAAGGTTAGCACACCTAGCACTCGGGCACAAAGCTCAAATTTTGCACACATGTATGTAAATAGGATTTTTGCACTTGTGTTGTTTGTGTAAATGTAAATGTGTAATGTGTAATGTGTATAGAGTTAATGTTCCACCCCAAAAGTGTAAAAGAGTAAAAAGGGGTTGTGAATACTCACTTGGTATGGAAGTGTAGCTAACAAGGATTATAGATAGCAAATATGATCCTCGAAATGCACAATTTAACCTAAAGAGTAATGTATATTGAATCAAACAGATGCATAAAGTTTAAGTCTAAATGAAAGTTGAATTTGTGTATAAAACTATTGATTTGTATTTAAAAGTATTGAATTAAATATATAGAGTTTGAAGTAAAAATATTTTTGAAACAACTTGATTAGGTTTGAATTGGATGATTAAATAAATATATAATTATAGTTTATGAAATAATGTAAATATTAATTGCAATTAAGTATAAATAAATAAATGATTTTGATTTAAATGTAAATTAAATAAAAAAAATCATTATCTTATTTATTTATAAATCTTGTAACTTAATTATTTAAAATATCATTTAAGTTTAAGATAATAAATATAAATTAAAAATTTTTTTTATAAACTTTTAAATAAATTATATTTATGTCAAGATTAAACTTTTAATCCATTTTTAAATACAGTAAACATATTTTTAAAAAATCGAAACATTTATTGATCGAAAAATATAAAATTATAATTCTGTTACAGTTTCTGAGTCTCACACGACCGTGCCTCGGAAGGGCCCGATCGTGCTCAAGCCAGGGGCGCGACCGCGCTAGTCGGGGCACGACCGGGTTGATCAACAGAGGCACAAACTAGACCATTCCAACAGGCACGACCGTGCCTTGGCCCGGCACGGTCGTGTCTATGATCTTTAGACACAACAGAGACTAGCCCAGAGGGCATGACAAGGTCTGGACAGGAGGACACGACCGCGCTGCTAGTCGGCACGACCGCGCTCTATGAGGCACGGCCACGCTAGATGATTAGCGCGACCGTGTCTCTTCCAAATCAGACACGAATTGACAAATGCTTGCATTTTAAACGCTGGAATTGTTAGGGCTTTTGATTAATGGGTTATTACGAATCTTTTCATATAATTTAATTGTATGGAAATCGTGCTTAAGTATGGATTCGATTAAATTATTTTTATTAAAACATGGTTTCTGGTTTAGACAGATTTACGAATTGAAAACCAAATTTAATAAAGGGCTTTTGATTCAGATACTGGAATGAATAAATTAGAGGATTCAATTAACCTGAATAGAAGCGAATCGATAGAGAACGATAGAGAGGGAGTTCCGGTGATGGCGGGATTGAGCCCCGGCGTGTTCTGATGTGATCCCGACTGTTTCAACGGTTCCGTAGCTTCAGGAGAGATCGGATGGCGTGACGATGATGCTGGATTTGAGAGAACTTGGATTGAATTGCTTGAGAGAGTTTCCTTGGAAATATTTGAGAGAGAATCCTTTGAGTTGAACGAATTTTGGTTATTTGGTCGAAAAAGAAATGATTGGTAGTATTATTTTGAAATTATAACGTAAAACGGTTATGGATTCGAACAATCGGACGATTAAAATTGCTGTTACGTTTCAGTTGTTTCACAGGCGCGACCGTGCCTAAATATGGCACGACCGTGCCTAGGCACCGGGCGCGATCGTTCCAAAGCAGGTCGCGCGACCGTGCTAGGACGAAGCACGACCGTGCTAGACTAGGGTTTCTTGACATTTTTCAACTTTAGTCCTTGGCTTTTCAGGTTCGATGAGTTTGAATAAAATCGTTTCTTGTGTAGTGTTTAAATGTATATAATCGAGTAAAACTTGTAAATTTGTATTGAATCATTGCATTTAGTTTACTGTAAGCAAAATAACAAGGCAGTGCACGAGTATTGAATTTGAAATTGCATTACATTGAATTGAAATATGAATACTAAATTCAGAGATGTTACAGTCTCCCCATGTTGAGAGAATTTCGTCCCAAAATTTAGCTAGAGGATACAATAGTATTAGTAAAAAGATGAGGGTACTTGAGCTTCATTTGGTCTTCTCGTTCCCAAGTGAACTCAGGACCACGCTTAGATTCCCAACGAACTTTGACAATGGGAATGCGACTTCGCTTTAGCTGTTTGACTTCACGATCCATAATTTCCACCGGCTTCTCAACGAAGTGAATCGTTTCATCAATGCACACGTCGTCAAGCGGTATATGGAGATTTTCATTAGCGAGACACTTCTTCAGATTAGATACATGAAATGTAGGATGCACATTGCCAAGAGATGGAGGTAACTCGAGCTTGTAAGGCACTTTCCCAATCCTTTCAAGGATCTTGAATGGACCAACATAGCGAGGTGCTAACTTGCCTTTCTTTCCAAAACGGATCACGCCCTTCCATGGAGACACCTTAAGAAGAACAAGATCACCGACTTGAAATTCCAAGGGTTTTCGACGTTTGTCGGCATAACTCTTTTGCCGACTCCTCGCTACTCGAATATTGTCACGGATTTGAATAATCTTGTCGGATGTTTCTTGAATTAACTCGGGACCTGTGATTTGTGCTTCGCCAATCTCGTTCCAACAGATAGGAGAACGAAACTTGCGACCATAGAGAGCTTCGAATGGAGCCATATTGATACTTGTGTGGTAGCTATTGTTGTACGAAAACTCAACAAGGGATAAATGTGAATCCCAATTGCCACCAAAATCGATTACGCAAGCTCTAAGCATGTCTTCAAGTGTTTGGATTATTCGCTCGGTTTGACCATCAGTTTGGGGATGGTAAGCCGTGCTCAAATCCAATCGTGTACCAAGAGCAGTTTGGAGAGATTTCCAAAATCGAGAAGTGAACCGGGCATCTCGATAAGATATTATGTTCAAGGGAACGCCATGACGGCTCACAATTTCATCAATGTAAATTCGGGATAGTTTCTCAACCCGATAGTCTTCACGGATAGGCAAGAAATGAGCAGATTTGGTGAGTCGATCAATGATCACCCAAATACTATCATAACCACTTAAGGTGCGAGGGAGTTTGGTAATAAAATCCATGGCTAAGTTCTCCCATTTCCACACGGGAATATCCGGTTGTTCAAGCAAACCAGAAGGACGTTGATGTTCGGCTTTGACTTTGGAACAGGTTAAGCATTTGGCCACATAAAGAGCAATGTCTTTCTTCATACCAGGCCACCAATATTGTTGGCGAAGATCTTGGTACATTTTATCCGCACCAGGATGAATAGAATAACGAGTCTTATGAGCCTCGTTCATGAGAAATGTGCGGAGATCATCGCGATCGGGAACCCAAATACGGTTCAAGTAATATAGTAGGCCATTGGGTTTTGATTCAGGAAGAAGTTCAAAACCACACGACAGTTCTTCATACATGTTACCCTCGGTTACCGAGACGTGTTGAGCTTCTAAGATACGGGTTTGAATATCGGTTTGAATACGGGCACAATGAAGCATAACATGGTCCTTTCGACTCAAAGCATCGGCTACAACATTCGCTTTGCCGGGGTGGTAGCGAATCTCGCAGTCGTAGTCGTTAAGGAGTTCGACCCAACGTCATTGCCTCATATTGAGTTCTTTTTGGTTGAAAATATGTTGAAGACTTTTGTGGTCGGTGAACACCACACATTTCGTGCCATATAGGTAATGTCTCCAAATCTTTAACGCGAATACGGCCGCACCCAACTCGAGATCGTGCGTCGTATAATTCTTCTCATGAACTTTGAGTTGCCTTGATGCATAAGCGATTACTTTGCCTCGTTGCATGAGAACACAACCAAGACCTTGGTTAGAAGCATCACAATAGACAACTAAATCATCGATTCCATCGGGGAGAGTCAATATAGGAGCATTGCACAACTTTTGTTTGAGGGTTTGGAAAGCTTCTTCTTGTTTCGATCCCCATTCATAAGTCTTACCCTTGTGGGTCAAAGCGGTAAGAGGGACAACAATCTTTGAGAGGTTTGAGATGAAACGACGATAATAACCCGCAATACCAAGGAATGAACGAACTTCGGTAGGAGTCTTCGGGGCATTCCAATTCTTAATCGTTTCAATCTTAGCAGGATCAACATGAATTCCTTTGTCATTGACAATGTGACCAAGAAATTGAACTTCCTTTAGCCAAAATTCACATTTGGAGAATTTGGCATAAAGTTGTTCCTTCTTTAAGAGATCCAAAATCAATCTAAGATGTTCTTCATGGTCGGCTTTAGTCTTGGAATAGATTAAGATATCGTCAATGAAGACAATCACGAATTTATCAAGGTACGGTTTGCACACACGATTCATAAGATCCATGAAAACTGCGGGTGCATTGGTTAACCCGAGAGGCATAACCATGAACTCGTAATGACCATACCTTGTTCGAAAAGTAGTCTTAGGAATGTCATCTTCTTGAACACGAAGCTGATGATAACCGGATCGAAGATCGATCTTCAAGAAGCAAGTAGAACCTTGAAGTTGATCAAAGAGATCATCGATTCTAGGCAAAGGATAACGGTTCTTGATAGTAAGTTTGTTGAGTTCTCGGTAGTCAATACACATGCGAAATGATCCATCCTTCTTCTTAACAAATAAGACGGGTGCACCCCACGGTGAATGACTTGGACGGATGAATCCCTTGTCGGAGAGTTCTTGAAGTTGACTTGCAAGTTCTTGCATTTCAGATGGTGCAAGACGATAGGGAGCTCTAGCAACGGGGTTAGCTCCAGGTATAAGATCAATGAGGAACTCTACTTGATGAACGGGAGGAAGACCGGATAAATCCTTAGGAAAAACTTCAGGGAAATCCCGAATGATCGGAATGTCTTGGATACTCTTCTCCTTGACATCCTTTTGAACAATATGAGCTAAGAAAGAAATGTACTTCTTTTGTAAGTACTTTTGAGCGGTAGTACATGACATCAACTTAAGTCCCTTGCAAGGCTTTTCACCAAAAACCCTTAAGGTTTCTCCCGATGGTAGCGGAATTAGGATACACTTTTCAAAGCAAATGACTTCGGCATGATGATTTGATAGCCAATCCATACCTATGATAATATCAAAGCTTCCTAGTGGCATTGGAACAAGGTTGATTGGGAATGAATGATCATTTAGTTCTAAGGAGCAATCATAAATAATAGACTCAATTGTAAGGGAGTCACCATTTGCTATTTCAACGGTGAAGGTTTTATCTAATTGGGATCGTGTCTTTGCAAGTAAGGGCTCAAAATTAAGTGACACAAAGCTTTTATCGGCACCGGTATCGAACAAAATGAAGGCATATTGACTATTAACAAGGAACGTACCATTAACCACGTCGTTGTTGGCTTGAGCTTCGTTGGTGTTTATGTTGAACGCACGTCCACGAGCTCCACCTTGTCTAGCATTTGCAAGTCTTGGACATTGATCACGAAAATGGTTCGGGTCACCACACTCGTAACAAGCACGCCCATTAGCAATGGCGGGAGCACCTTGGTTAGCCACTTGAGGTACGGTTCGGTTTGGAGGGTTGACTTGGCCCGCAAGAGCTTTGGTCCTACAAACACTAACTGTATGACCATATCTCCCACAATAAGTACAAAGGCGACATGGGATGTTTTGAGGATGATGAAAATTGCAGGTGGCACAAAGAGGGTAGATCCCAACATATGGCTTTTTGGCCGGCGCTTGAATCATAGGTGCAGCTTGGTTGACGGGAACGGCAGGAGTAACCACAGCAAAATTTCTAACCTTCCTCTTTCTATTATTGCGAGAAGGCTCGGTTGTGGCTTCTTTGTTGTGAGTAGGAGGGTTTATGGTTTCAGAAACTTTCTTAGAACCCTTTTTGGTAAGAGTTCCAGCTTTCACATGATTATCAGTTAAGGTAGCGGCTAGACGAATAGCATCCTCCAGAGTAGCAGGATTTCTGCCTAAGACAGTATCTTGGATTTGTCTTGGTAGCCCACCAATATACTTCTCGATACATCGGGACAAAGGAGTGACCATGTGGGGCACTAGAAGACTCAACTCATGGAACCGAGTTGTATATGCTAAGCTTTCCCCGCTATCTTGGGCAAGATCCCAAAATTCAGCTTCTAGCTTTTTCACTTCGTTTCGAGGACAGAACTCCTCGGTCATAAGCCTTTTGACCTCATCCCAAGGTGAGGCCAAAGCTACATCAACACCCCTATTTCTTTTCTCCCCATTCCACCATGTAAGAGCCCGTTTTTGTAGGACACTTGTAGCATGACGAACACGGAGGTTGTCGGAACAGTCACTATTGAGAAAGGTATTCTCAATGCTTTCGAACCATTGAAGGAGTCCAGTAGCTCCTTCGGTTCCATAAAACTTTAGGGGATTGCACGAGTTGAAGTGCTTGAAGGTGCATTGAGGTGGATTGTTACCACCATTTCTACCATTTCCACCATTATTACCACTATTGCTTCCATTTCCACCATTGTTGCCATTGGTGGCACCATTGGCTTGGGTGAGTTGTGTCACCAATTGGGTGAGAATAGCAGCAATGTCGGTGTTGGCGTTGGTTGCGGGAGCACGACGAGGAGGCATTCTACAGATTGTCACAAGACAAGAAAAATTGTGAGAACTTATGAGATTTGATAGGATTTAATAGAATGAGATACAAAATAAAATAGATATTCTTAGTTTGGATTGTACTCAAAAGTGACAAATTCACTTGAATACCATGGCACATTAAGGTTAATTAAACTTATAAAATTTTCAAGGAGACATGCTTTAGCCTATAAGTAAACACTCATCTCGGGAATTCCCAGGAAAGCATACGGGTCCCTCGGTTGATTGGGATTTATGCGAAATGCTTTCCTAGACAGAAAACCCAAAATACAGGTGTCACCCTTCCAGATTGCACGTGTCCTCAAATAATTTAACAAGTTTAAAAACCTTAACGTAGAAATAAAATTTTAAAGATTTTTGCTTTAAGAATTTTCCACATGCTTAGAAAGGATAAGGATAGAAAAGAAAATAGAAATATTATGAGGTTTTAGAATATAGGAAAGGATATTATTTATTTAATTATTAAGAATATCCTAATAAGTTATGGATTTAAAACACGTAAGTCATCATAATGCAATAATAAGTAATCATACTAAACATGTAACATATAACATATAGCACATAGCATGTAACACATAGCACAAAAATCATGAAGCATAGTATAAGTGGGTGTCCTAAAGTTATAGTCTAGGTCAAGGTGTCTAATAACCTAATTCCCTATAACCAAGGCTCTGATACCAATCTGTCACACCCCGACCGATGGCGGAAACATCGGGGCGGGACATGTAAGACTGTTCATAGCACATGGTTGACTAAATTGAAATATATTAAAGTCAAATTTGCATTACAAATAATCCGAGTACAAACCAAATTCAAACAAGAACATAAAACAATTCATAAAGTTCTTGATTTAAATTGCTAAGTCCAAATCCTATGTTGAACACGTCTTGAATCACTCTCACATATTGGGGCCTGAAACATGAATAAAATAAAGTCAACTAAAAAGTTGGTGAGTATAACACAATTGTATGTAGATAGCATATAGTTGAAAACAAATCCTTTACAAAACATGATAAAATAAGGCATTTATGGGGAGCAGCTATTGTGTAACCATGTACAACCAAACCTTGTGACTAGCATGCAAAAATTGTGTTGTCGGTTTCAATCACCGCGCACCATGGGTGGGTTTGTCAGACTCAATAGATCTATCATTGAAAACCGTCGGCTTGTATAGTTAATGATTGCACATAAGAGCATACAAAGGTTAGCACACCTAGCACTCGGGCACAAAGCTCAAATTTTGCACACATGTATGTAAATAGGATTTTTGCACTTGTGTTGTTTGTGTAAATGTAAATGTGTAATGTGTAATGTGTATAGAGTTCATGTTCCACCCCAAAAGTGTAAAAGAGTAAAAAGGGGTTGTGAATACTTACTTGGTATGGAAGTGTAGCTAATAAGGATTATAGATAGAAAATATAATCCTCGAAATGCACAATTTAACCTAAAGAGTAATGTGTATTGAATCAAATAGATGCATAAAGTTTAAGTCTAAATGAAAGTTGAATTTGTGTATAAAACTATTGATTTGTATTTAAAAGTATTGAATAAAACATATAGAGTTTGAAGTAAAAATATTTTTGAAACAACTTGATTAGGATTGAATTGGATGATTGAATAAATATATAATTATAGTTTATGAAATAATGTAAATATTAATTGTAATTAAGTATAAATAAATAAATGATTTTGATTTAAATGTAAATTAAATAAAAAAATCATTATCTTATTTATTTATAAATCTTGTAACTTAATTATTTAAAATATCATTTAAGTGTAAGATAATAAATATAAATTTAAATTTTTTTTTTATAAACTTTTAAATAAATTATATTTATGTCAAGATTAAACTTTCAATCCATTTTTAAATACAGTAAACATATTTTTATAAAATCGAAACATTTATTGATCGAAAAATATAAAATTATAATTTTGTTACAGTTTCTGAGTCTCACACGACCGTGCCTCGGAAGGGCACGATCGTACTCAAGCCAGGGGCGCGACCGCTCTAGTCGGGGCACGACCAGGTTGATCAACAGAAGCACAAACTAGACCATTCCAACAGGCACGACCGTGCCTTGGCCCGGCACGGTCGTGTCTATGATCTTTAGACACAACAGAGACTAGCCCAGAGGGCATGACAAGGTCTGGACAGGAGGACACGACCGCGCTGCTAGTCGGCACGACCGCGCTCTATGAGGCACGGCCGCGCTAGATGATTAGCGCGACCGTGTCTCTTCCAAATCAGACACGAATTGACAAATGCTTGCATTTTAAACGCTGGAATTGTTAGGGCTTTTGATTAATGGGTTATTACGAGTCTTTTCATATAATTTAATTGTATGGAAATCGTGCTTAAGTATGGATTCGATTAAATTATTTTTATTAAAACATGGTTTCTGGTTTAGACAGATTTACGAATTGAAAACCCAATTTAATAAAGGGCTTTTGATTCAGATACTGGAATGAATAAATTAGAGGATTCAATTAACCTGAATAGAAGCGAATCGATAGAGAACGATAGAGAGGGAGTTCCGGTGACTGCGGGATTGAGCCCCGGCGTCTTCTGATGTGATCCCGACTGTTTCAACGGTTCCGTAGCTTCAAGAGAGATCGGATGGCGTGACGATGATGCTGGATTTGAGAGAACTTGGATCGAATTTCTTGAGAGAGTTTTCTTGGAAATATTTGAGAGAGAATCCTTTGAGTTGAACGAATTTTGGTTATTTGGTCGAAAAAGAAATGATTGGTAGTATTATTTTGAAAGTATAACGTAAAACGGTTATGGATTCGAACAATCGGACGATTAAAATTGCAGTTACGTTTCAGTTGTTTCACAGGCGCGACCGTGCCTAAATATGGCACGACCGTGCCTAGGCACCGGGCGCGATCGTTCCAAAGCAGGTCGCGCGACCGTGCCAAAGCACTTGGTGCGACCGTGCTAGGACGAAGCACGACCGTGCTAGACTAGGGTTTCTTGACATTTTTCAACTTTAGTCCTTGGCTTTTCAGGTTCAATGAGTTTGAATAAAATCGTTTCTTGTGTAGTGTTTAAATGTATATAATCGAGTAAAACTTGTAAATTTGTATTGAATCATTGCATTTAGTTTACTGTAAGCAAAATAACAAGGCAGTGCACGAGTATTGAATTTGAAATTGCATTACATTGAATTGAAATATGAATACTAAATTCAGAGATATTACAGTATATAGATAGCATATAGTTTGTAAATAAACAAATCCTTACATATCATGATAAAATAAGGCATTTATAGGGAGCCGCTATTATGTAACCAAGTACAATCAAACATTTATAACTAGCATGCAAAAATTGTGTTGTCGGTAACAATCACCCTACCTGGGTGGGTTTGTCAGACTCAATAGATCTATCATTGTTTACCGTCGGCTTGAATAGTTAATGATTGCACATAAATCGCACACCAAAGTTAGCACAACTAGCACTCGGCATAAAGATCAAATTACACACATGAATGTAAAGAGGATTTATGCTTGTGTAGTTTGTGTAAGTGTAAGTAATAGTGTTGTATAGTGTTCATGTTCCACCCCAAAAAGTGTAAAAGAGTAAAAGGGGCTATGTAATACTCACTTGATTTGAAGGCGTAGCTAACACGAGATACTAGATAGTAACGGGGTCCTCGTAATGCACAACGTTAACTTAGAGTGTAATATGTATTGAATTAATAGTGTGCACAATAGTCTATGTCTAAATCTAATGTTAAATTGGATGTGTGTATAAGGAATTTGAAGTTGTAGGTGTTAGTGGTTGGTACTTGAATGGTGTTGTATAAAATTTAAGTTTGGAATAACTAAATAAATAATTTTTGTTTAAAATTAAATAAATAATTGTTACCTTATTTATTTATTTATAAAATATGTAACTTATTCATTTAGTTATAAAATGTATTGATTGTTTTATGTTAAATGTAAACTTTTCTTACTTTATTTTCATAAAGATATGTAATTAAGTTGTGTAATAATATTTAAATGTAGGGTTTAACAATAAATATAAATTAAATTTTGTAAGTTTTAAATAAACAATTTCTATTTACTTATTTTATAAAATCAATTATTTTTATTTAAAAATTAGTTTGAAATACTTATTGTTTTTAAATTCGGGTTCGTTATGATTTTCATATGGTAAGCCCCAATTAAGTTGGGGCTTTTGATCTATAGACTAAAACGAGTCGGTATGAGGTTTCAATTACCCGGAAGAACGATGAATTGATGGTGTACGGTAGAAACGAGTTCCGGCGACGACGGGCTTGATCTCCGGCGTCTTCTGCTGTAACTCCGGCTATAACACGTGTTCAGGAACTTCAGAGAGGATCGACAGTGCATTTGCTTGGGAGAATTGCAAACAAATTGGGGAATTCGATGGTCTCGTGGACGAATTTGATGATTATGAGGTGAATTGATGTAATTCAGTTTATTTGTTATAATTATGATGATCAAAAGGCTTAACTCTGTTCGTTAATAGTTGGAACGTGTAGAACGGTTACGAAATCGAACGTCTCTATGATTAAAGGCTGCATTTACGTTTCAACTGATAAGAGGCGCGACCGTGCCCATATGAGGCGTGACCGTGCCAAGGCACCGGGCGCGACCATTACAAAGCAGGGCGCGCGACCGTGCCAAAGCACTTGGCGCGACCGTGCCAGAACGAGGCGCCACCGTGCCTATTAGGGTTTCTTGTTACTTTTAAACATAAGACCTTGTAACTTTAGTCTTTGACATATTTGTATAAATAGATACTTATGTAGTGTCTAGTAGGTTATAACCGAGTAAAATTTTCGGATTTGCATTTGAAATATAGTATTTAATTGATGGTACGAATATAACAAAACAGTGCACTAGAATTGGGTTTGAAATGCATTACATTGAATTGAAATACGGATACTAAAAATCAGAAATGTTACAAGGCTGGCTACTTTGCCATTGGCAAATGCGGGGAAGCGTATTACATCTACAGCCAGAAAGCCGAGGCGTAAGTCTGTTCGGAATCCTCCTTCCGGTTCAGTACTTGGTAAGAGAACATTAAATGATGAGAGTTCTGACTCGGATAGCGACGTTAATCCAGTTTCAAAAGCTCAGAAGCTTATGTCAGCTTCTATTGATGCTGCACATTCATCTCAAGGTGTTGAGGATGCTACGTTTGTTGAATCCTTACTGATTACACCTCCTTCATCTAAACATCTGTCTCCTGTGATTTCTCCTGTTCCTTTAGTTCCTAAATCATCTGTTGCTAGTGCTTCACAGCCTTCTGATTCTGAAAGGATTACCTTCCTTGAATCACAAGTTCTTGCATTGCAGACTCAGGTAGATACTCTTGTGACTACTGATTCTCAGAGACAGTTGGTCCTTCAGACTCAAGCTAAACAGATTGATGACATGAAGTTATTGGTTTCCAAACTTGTTGAGCGTCTTGACGCTCAGGGGGAGTTAAGGATCCATGATACTTGTCATACTGAGTCTATTCAAAGGAAGGATGATGATGATGGCAATGATCCTAGTGGCAATATTGAGGGCGATCGTCAATACGCTGACGTGAATCCAATATCAAGAGTTCAGGGCTACATCAGTTAATATTGAAGGAACCAAGAAGGATTACGAAGTGAATGAAGAGATTTTGTTACTTGAATTCTTTCAAATTCAAACTGATTCTGATGCTGAAGAAGAAGAAGCTGAGAAGTTAGAGTGTCTAGATCATATTGATGAATTGTTTAATGATATTGAAGATGACATGACTGATAATGAGGTTGAAGAAGGAGAAATTATGGATGATGTTCCTTATGAAGGATGTGACAGTCTGAATGTTCCTTATAACTTCATCCAGGATGATGTTATTCCTGAGTTTTCATATGAAGGAATGACAGATTCTATGGACTCTGTTGAAGACGTTACAAAGCCTGATGATACTGCTCAATCCAAAATGGATACTGATGCTGATACTACTCATCCTGTGTCTCCTAAGACTACTGAAGAACCTGTGATGTACAGAAATATAGGTATGACTAGAGAACAGTGGAGAGAAGTGGTTAACAGCTGGATGAAAGTGTTACCCAAGTCTCCTATACAACCAGCTCAAAAGGAAAGATATGTAAATAAAAGAGCGTTGTATTTGAAGAATCATAAGTTGGTTCTATGATGATGAAAGTAAATTGTTTGCTCTCAAGAGATCTGATGGTGTTCAGTACTTAAAGCCAAGGATCAAGTATTTCAATACCTTGCCAAGGTGTGAAATGAATGGTCTAGCTACGAAACCACTGATAAATAGATCCAAGTATGGATTAGCTGATGTAATTGCTAAACTGATCAGCAGAGAAGGTGGATCGGGAAGTATGAAAAGTTAAAACCTCATAAGGGAAAGAGAGTGAAGATTTTTTATCAAAAGACTTGCATTGTGACTTAGAAATATAATTTCAAACCAGTAAGAGATGTGCAAAAGATTCCATTGAAGAAGATACCACAAGACTTTCTAGGTAATATGAAATGGTGGTATGTTGATGTGAATACTGGTGAAGCTAGAGTTGAAGATAGAGATAATAAGGTCATTGTAAGGTTCTATGATGCAATGAATCTTATTAATTTCTCTAAGAAAGATCAGATAACTCTAAGAAAGAATGAGATCATGTTTACTGATGAATGGAGAGAACAAGGATTGCAGTATAAACGAGTGTTGGAGATCTGTCATAGATATGGAGTGCATGCAGGGAGCAGATTACCAGATAACTGGAAGAGCTCATCAAAGAGACTGAAGACTGAAGATCAAGCTATTGTCAAGGGGGTGTCTGTTAGGAAATAAATGTATGACAAAAGCTTGTAATAGTTTAGATCTTATTGTCTTTATGTTTTGTATTAATGTTTTCCAAGTCTTTGTATAAGTTCTACTAGAGGCGAACTTAACTAGTTCGCCTAGTCTCATGAGAGGTGAACTTATCTAGTTCGCCTAGTCTCATCAGAGGCGAACTTATCAAGTTCGCCTAATCTCTGAGAGGCGAACTTATTAAGTTCGCCTATAGCAGGTCTTGTGTCTATAATAGATGTTTACAGTTTCAGTTTTGTAACAAATGAACGAACTAAGTCTGTAAACTCTGTGATTGATTGAATACAATGAGAAGATTATTTACTTGCTGTTTGTTATCGTTTCTATTGTCATTTTATGTATACATACGTTGATACGGTTAGATTCCACACTCCGTGTCTTCGATACGTCACGTCACGAGATCGATTTATAGAGGAGTCATGTGGACCTACACCCATCTTGCCACACCGTTGACAACGGTTACAAGCACCGACATGGTGGAAGTTACACTTGTTGCACTTGGGGGCTCTTCCCGCATAACCGCCCTGACCTTGGCCTGAAGAGGTTGTCTGATCGGAGTTCTTAGCATGCTCAAACTTATGCTGCTGCTGCTGCGGTTGATTAAACGGGGATCCCTTGGAGTTGGAGTGAGAGTTGGAGTTGTGATCAAACTTGCTCTTATGATTGTCGGTGGATTTAGAAACTGTACCCCTCGGAGGTAGAGTCCCTTGAGTCATCGCCTGATCGGTTAACTTGTGGGCGAGTCTGATAGTCTGTTGGATGGTAGTAGGGTTGGATGAAGTGACCATACTCTGAATCTGAGGCACTAAACCTCCAATGTACAGCTCAATCCTCTTGTAATCAAGAGTCACCTTGTGTGGGCATGTTAGGACATAGATTGGAATGACAAAAGCTTGTAATAGTTAGATTTTATGTCTTTATGTTTTTGTTATGTAAATGTTAAAAGTCACTAAGTGTTTTACAAGTATAGCCTAGAGGCGAACTTGTTAAGTTCACCTGGTCTATCAGAGGGGAACTTAATTGACATCAAATTGACATTGCTCGTGATTCTAGACGATTTTATATGCAAATTGACATCAAATTCATCATTTTTGAGTTTTTCATTTCAATGGAGTTTGCAAGACTGATTTCAATCTGATTTGGAGTTTTTGAAGAGGATTATGATGAAATTGATCCGATAAAAAGCTTCTAATTGACAAATTACACAATCCTACGGTCCAATTTTGTTTAATTCCTTCAATTCAGTGTTTAATGATTATTTTTGAAAGTTCTTGGTTCGCGACTGTGGTCTGAAGAAGTTCTTGATCAAGATTCTGTTACGGCAAGCGAACTTGCTGAATTATGTGCAGGTGAACTTGTCAAGTTCGCTTCTCACAGGGTTAAGCGAACTTATTAAGTTCGCTTCTCCTTAAGTTCGCTTGGGTGTATCAGAGGCGAACTTATTATCTTCGCCTGAGAGTAAGACTGTTCAACACTTGGAAATTTTTCAGAAATTTTTTTTTAATAAAAAATGGCAAATATGGTTCAAGTCACGAATATGTTCAATTATGACAATAAGATCGGTACATCTCAAAACCTCCGAAGTTATTAAATCTAGCTGATTATTCAAATTGGAAAGATCGGTTTGACCAATTCGTATCTTTTACCGATACTAGTTTGTGGATTCCGATTTTGGAAGGATATACGCATCCTACTTATTCGTGGATGGGAAAGGATGATGTTCCGAAGCCGGTGTCAGCGTTAACTACTGAAGAGAAGTTGTTATTTGATAGGGAAAAGAAAGCAATGGCTAGTATTTCTATGTCTCTTCCGAAGGAAATATATCACAGTTTTAAACAGTTCAAGTCTTCTCAACAATTGTGGGAAGCATTACAGAAAAGGTGTGAAGGAAGTTTGGATGTGAAGAAGAGTAGAAAGGAGTTACTAAAGAAGCAGTTTTTGGTCTTTAAACATTTTCAAAATGAATCCTTAGATGATCTTGCTACAAAATTCTATCATCTTCTTAGTGAACTGACTAGTGTATCTGTGGTATATGAGCCTGAGGAAATCAATGATAAATTCTTGGAGGCTTTACTGTGAGGCCCCAAACCCGGGAGGCCCCACTTGTTGGATTTACTCATTTACAAACAGTTCTTAAACATGAATATCAAAATAACACAGCGGAAAATTTCGTTCATTACATAACATAACTGTTCTACATGCGGAAGCGTAAAACTTTGTTTACAACATTCATTACATAACATAATCAAAACATAACGGGATGCCAGTCTTCGTGTCAGCCGGGTAACTCTTCATCGCTAGCCAAGCATCACCGTCCATCATCATAACCTGCCCTTAACCTGAATGTGCATACTAAGAAGGTCAGCTACGCTGGTGAGTTCTAATTTTAACGTAAAACATTAACATCAAATATTTGCCAAAAACATAACATCATACTTCATTTAATAAAAGCGTACATAAAACATGCAATAACTTAACATCATCAAAACATCGTAACATAACATCGTAACAATAGTCAATATGAACCGAATCTGCGCCTTCTCGTAACCGTCAAATCCATACATCGCATACCAGCGGATGAACTTAAGGCTCGCTACCTCTAAGTCATCCGTCATCCAGGTCTCCTAAGGCTCGTTACCTCTAGGTGGACCAAACATACGTCTCCTAAGGCTCGTTACCTCTAGGTAGACTAAACATACGTCTCCTAAGGCTCGTTACCTCTAGGAAGACTAAACATACGTCTCCTAAGGCTCGTTACCTCTAGGAAGACTAAACATACCATAGGCAATATTTCCCCGCAAGGAATAGTACCTTCCATCGGGATCCCGGTAATCCCATGGGTGACCGTCGTCACCCCATCCTCAACCAGTTGTACAACCGTTAGCCAGCCACATAGGCCCCCCGTAAGGTGAGGCCAATACATACATACATACCTTAGCTCCCGTAGGAACTCGTGGCAGATTCGTTCATTCGTGACTTTCATAAAAACTTTACCTCGTTTTAGTTAAAGCATTCGTACGTTTTATTAAATAACACTTCATTCGTAAACCTTTCATAAACTTCGTTTGGCAAAACATTTCATAACATCGTCCTTCGTAAACATCGTTTTATATACCTCATTTCGTAAACATCATTTCGTAAACATCGTTTCGTATGTATGCACACCAGCCCAAAAATATTAATTAAAACATTTAAAGAAGGGCTTCTAGAACTCACCTTATAAGCTAGTCTCGGTTGTCCTAAACAAAGGTCCAACAACGTCACTTCCGATCTGAATCGATTAATTAAATACACATCAGACCTAAATCCCGACTCTAACGGTTTACTCGTTCTGTTACAGGTGAATACACTGACTTCACCTACTGATGCAGACCAATCGAAACTACTTAGTTTCGACAGGTGCAGGCCCATCGAAACTTCTAGTTTCGACAACTGCAGGTCACTCGAAACTTCTAGTTTCGACAACTGCAGGTCACTCGAAACTTCTAGTTTCGACAACTGCAGGTAACTCGAAACTTCTAGTTTCGACAACTGCAGGTCACTCGAAACTTCTAGTTTCGACACCTGCAGGCCACTCGAAACTCTAGTTTCGATACCTGCAGAACTCAGCTATCTTCTCCAAAAACCCTAACTTTCGCATGCAGGTCCGATCTTGTCAAGATCCGGACTTTTTGTATTCAAAACGTGTATTTTCCTTTCGTGATTCCAGATTTATAACCCTTTCCTCATTTGGTTTATAAAAACCCGTCATTTTCACAAAAATACCCGAAAACCCAAAAACGAACAAAAACTCAGATTTGGTTCGGGTGTTACCTGATTTCGAGATTCTGATCCGGAGGTTTTGCTCACGAGTTCAGTAGCAACAAGCTCCTTCAATCTCGGGTCGATCCGCCAACTTTCTCTCTCTACGGTTTCTCTCTCTAGATTCTTGCAAATGAGAGAAATGGTGTGTGTGTTGGCTATTTAAAGGGAGGAAACCCCCCCTTCCTTCAAGTTTGCCGGCCCAACCGGCCCGGCCCGTTACGCCTCGCCCTTTTATCCCGTTCGTCCCGGTTCAACCCGTTATTTAAAATCCTCATTTATTTTGGGATGTTACAAGTCTACCCCCCTTACAATAGGTTTCGTCCCCGAAACCTATCATAAGTCAAACAGTTGAGGGTACGACTCCTTCATTTCCGTCTCCGTTTCCCATGTAGCTTCCGATCCCTTCCGGTGCTTCCATTGGACTTTAACCAATCGAATAACCTTATTACGTAAACGCTTCTCTTTCCTGTCTAAGATGGCCACAGGTTCTTCAATGTAGTTAAGGCTGTTGTCGACCTCGATGTCAGTAAGTGGTACGTGAGCCGTTTCATCCGCCAAACACTTTCGCAAGTGTGATACATGGAAGGTAGGATGAATCCCACTTAACTCATCAGGCAATTCCAACCGATAAGCGACTTCACCAACCCGTGCCATAATCCTGAATGGTCCGATAAACCTCGGACTTAACTTTCCTCTCTTCCTGAATCGTATGATTCCCTTCCAGGGCGACACTTTCAACATTACTCTGTCCCCAACATTAAATTCAATAGGCCTTCGTCGTCTATCCGCGTAGGATTTCTGACGATCTTGGGCGGCCTTCATTCGTGCTTTGATCTGATCAAACCTTTCCGACGTTTCTTTTACAACTTCAAGACTTCCCAATTCCTTCTGTCCAATCTCACCCCAACAAACCGGGGTCCTGCATCTCCTCCCATACAACATTTCATAAGGCGGCATGCCTATCGTCGTGTGATGACTGTTGTTGTAGGAGAATTCGGCTAACGGCAGATGACTGTCCCAACTGCCACCGAAGTCGATAATACAAGCACGAAGCATATCCTCCAATGTTTGAATGGTCCTTTCGGACTACCATCCGTTTGTGGGTGGTATGCCGTACTAATATTGAGTCTCGTGCCCATTGCCTCGTGAAACCTCTTCCAGAACATCGATGTGAATCGTGTGTCCCGATCAGATACAATCGTCAGAGGCATCCCATGCCGCGCCACTACTTCGTTAATAAATACTTCCGCTAACCTTTCCGACGAGAACGTCTCGCGAATAGGTAGAAAATGAGCACTCTTCGTTAAACGGTCCACAATTACCCAAATGGTGTCATGACCTTTAGCTGTGCGAGGTAGCTTGGTTATGAAGTCCATAGTAATGTGTTCCCACTTCCATTCCGGTATCTCAAGTGGTTGAATTTTCCCATACGGTTTCTGGTGTTCGGCCTTCACTTGTGAGCAAGTCAAGCACTTGCTTACGTATTTCGTCACTTCGTGTTTCATCCCAGGCCACCAGTATTCCTTCTTCAGATCTTGGTACATTTTGTTGGTACCGGGATGGATAGAGTAACGAGACTTATGAGCCTCATCCAAGATTTTGGTCCTAAGCTCGCCACCCATAGGTATCCATACTCGACCAAAACGTGTCCTAACACCAAGGGTGTTATATTCTAACTTATCCTGTTGGCCAACCATCCTTTCCTTCTTTATGTTTTCCCCCTTTAGTGCCTCTTCTTGAGCCTTTTCAATTTCCCTCATCACATCCGACGTTACCACCATTTGGCAAGCTTTCACTCTAATAGGAGTAGGCACATCCTTCCGGCTTAGAGCGTCAGCCACCACGTTGGCTTTTCCAGGATGGTACATGATTTCACAGTCATAGTCTTTCAAAAGTTCCAACCATCGCCTCTGCCTCATATTTAACTCCTTTTGCTCGAAGAAGTACTTCAGAATTTTGTGATCGGAGTATATGGTAAACTTTACCCCATAGAGGTAGTGCCTCCAAATTTTTAATGCAAACACAACAGCAGCAAGTTCCAAATCGTGAGTCGGATAGTTGACTTCATGAACCTTCAGCTGTCGTGATGCGTATGCGATCACTCTTCCACGTTGCATCAGCACACACCCCAACCCCTGACCCGAAGCGTCAGAGTATACCACCAGGTCTTCATTGCCCTCGGGAAGGGCCAAGACTGGAGCTTGGGTTAGCTTTTCTTTTAACTCCTTAAATGCATCATCCTGCTTCAGACCCCATTCGTACTTTTCTTCCTTTCGTGTCAACTTTGTCAATGGCGAAGCTATTTTCAAGAAATCCTGAATGAATCTCCGATAGTAGCCTGCCAACCCTAAGAAACTGCGGATCTCCGTTGGCGTCTTAGGAATATCCCAGTCCCTTACCGTCGTTATCTTTGCTGGGTCTACCATAATGCCGTTCGGGTTAATGACGTGACCTAGGAATTGGACTTCCCTAAGCCAGAACGCGCATTTGGAGAACTTAGCATACAACTTCTCCTTCTTTAGAGCTTCCAACACTTCCTTCAAATGACAAGCGTGATCACCCTCATTCTTGGAGTAGACGAGGATATCATCAATGAACATAATTACCGATCGGTCCAGCATTGGTCGACACACCCTATTCATCAAATCCATGAACGCTGCGGGGGCGTTCGTCAATCCAAAAGACATTACGCGGAACTCGAAATGTCCATAACGCGTGCGAAATGCAGTTTTCGGTATGTCTTCTTCCCTCACCTTCAACTGATGGTACCCGGACCGAAGGTCGATTTTCGAGAACCAACTTGCGCCTTGCAATTGATCAAACAGGTCATCGATCCTTGGTAAAGGGTACTTGTTCTTTACCGTTCGTTTGTTCAACTCGCGATAATCGATACACATTCTCATCGAACCGTCTTTCTTTTTCACAAACAACACCGGAGCACCCCACGGCGAGATGCTTGGTTGGATAAATCCTTTCTCAAGTAACTCGTCTAGTTGTGCCATTAATTCTTTCATTTCCACTGGTGCTAGTCGATATGGAGCCTTAGCCACGGGCTGGGCATCTGGTACTAAGTCGATTCGAAATTCAATCTCTCTATCGGGTGGTATCCCAGGCAACTCCTCTGGAAACACCTCCGGGTACTCGCGTACCACGGGTACATCGTCCAGTTCTTTCACTTCCTTACACTTGTCAATTACGTATACCAGATAAGCCTCGCATCCGCGCCTCAAGTAATCTGCTGCCTTAATCATCGAGATGACGTTTGGCATCGGGACGTCACGATCTCCAAAAACCTCGACTTTGCTACCATCCGGAACTTGAGTCGGATTATCTTTCGTTTACATATGATTTGTGCTTCGTTGGCAGTTAGCCAATCCATACCCAGCACGACATCAAACCCTCCCAAAACCATAACAAACAATCTGACAGGGAATCTATGACCTTCTATTTTTATCGTAGAGTTGTCAACTACCTCGGTCACTCTCGCAGTTCTACCCTCAGCGGTTTCTACGCTAAAGGCCCTTTCTAGTATACTTACAGCGTACTTCACTCTCTTACAAAAAGTCGCAGATATAAAACTCTTACTGGCACCCGAATCAAATAACACAGAAACAAGAGTGTTGTCAAGGACGAACGTACCTGACGCCACGTCGTGGTCCATTCTGGCCTGGTCTTGCGTCAGCGCGTACGCACGAGTCTTTGCACGAGATCCCTCTCCCTTCTTTTCCGGGCCCTTTCCCTTCCCGGTTTCCCCCATCCTTGGCTTCGGGCAGTCCCTACTCAGATGACCGAAATCCCCACAGTTGTAGCACTTGTAGTGTTGTGTGCACTCACGGGCGTAGTGTCCGGTCTTGCCACACTTAAAGCACAGGTTAGATCCCAGTCTACATTCACCTACATGCTCCTTTCCACACTTCTTACAAATAGTCGGCTCATCCACCCGAGCCCTTTTATCGCGAGCCCCAAACATCTTTCTACCAGTTCGCTTGTTTGAGAAGCTCGGTCTCTTCTTTGGTTCCTCGATGGCGGCGACATTCAGTGCCAGATCATCAAATACTACGCCGCTCAGTTCTACTACCGAATCATAGGTAGTAGGGGCGTTTGCTTTAACATAGGTGCGGACCTGGTCCGGCAACCCATGAATATAACAGGCAATCTTTCTCTCTTCAGTAGTGACAAGGTGTGGCACCAGACGTGCCAGTTCATTGAATCGGGTTGTATATTGCCGGTGCGTCATGTTCCCGGCCTTCAAACCCAGAAATTCCCTCTCTACCTTCTCAATCTCGTTCCTTGGGCAGAAATTCTTGATCACCAAAGTTTTCAAGTCAGCCCACGTCATTGCATCCACAATCTCGCTCCCTTTTGCCTGACGTACACCTTCCCACCAGTGGGATGCTTCCTCCCTCAAGGAGTTAGCAGCAAACTTCATTACTTGATTAGCTCGACACTCGCTCAGACGAATGGCAGCTTCCATACGGATCACCCAGTCAAATGTAGCCACTGCGTCCTTCTTCCCAGTGAGTATCGGCGGGTCACATGCCTTAAAGGACTTATAATCACATCCGCGAGCAGGCGGTGCATTGTCGGTCTCATTGTTCTGAGCACCAATTGCCGCGCTAGACCCACCCGCCCCATTGACCTGCTTCAACGCTTCAGCCAACAGACCTGGCAGAGAAGCCTTCATCAGTTCTGTGAACTCTCGAGCTATAGCTGCTCTCACTTCGGGTTCAAAAGTGAAAGGTTGCTCTTCAACTTGTGTCTGCTCAGCTTCATGCACACTAACCGTCGGTTCAGTGTGAACCCTTCTTTCTTCGTTGTGCTCTTGGCGCGCAGGAATCCTGCCACGCCCACCATTTCGACCGCCGGTACGACCACCGGTACGGCCACCACGCCTTCCGTTCCCTCTCCTCACCATTCCGTTCTATAAGACAAGAAATCCAATGTCATCACGCTAGTTAACAAATAAAATTCAATAAGCACTGTAAGATGTTAATATACACTGGCCATCTGTAATTAACCATTACACTACCTTTCGATTTCTATTTGACCACCTTTGTGATTCCATCAGAACACAAGTCCTTTCCTAACTCTTCCTAAGGCATACTACATACACATACTCTACTTTTCATACCTGATGCTGTAGCTCGAGTTACCCGTGCTGGCATCCGCTTTCGGTCCCATTCAAAGTTTAAGTTCAGACACTGGGAGTGTCCGAATCTCTCAAACTATTGCTCTGATACCAACTTGTGAGGCCCCAAACCCGGGAGGCCCCACTTGTTGGATTTACTCATTCACAAACAGTTCTTAAACATGAATATCAAAATAACGCAGCGGAAAATTTCGTTCATTACATAACATAACTGTTCTACATGCGGAAGCGTAAAACTTTGTTTACAACATTCATTACATAACATAATCAAAACATAACGGGATGCCAGTCTTCGTGTCAGCCGGGTAACTCTTCATCGCTAGCCAAGCATCACCGTCCATCATCATAACCTGCCCTTAACCTGAATGTGCATACTAAGAAGGTCAGCTACGCTGGTGAGTTCTAATTTTAACGTAAAACATTAACATCAAATATTTGCCAAAAACATAACATCATACTTCATTTAATAAAAGCGTACATAAAACATGCAATAACTTAACATCATCAAAACATCGTAACATAACATCGTAACAATAGTCAATATGAACCGAATCTACGCCTTCTCGTAACCGTCAAATCCATACATCGCATACCAGCGGATGAACTTAAGGCTCGCTACCTCTAAGTCATCTGTCATCCAGGTCTCCTAAGGCTCGTTACCTCTAGGTGGACCAAACATACGTCTCCTAAGGCTCGTTACCTCTAGGTAGACTAAACATACGTCTCCTAAGGCTCGTTACCTCTAGGAAGACTAAACATACGTCTCCTAAGGCTCGTTACCTCTAGGAAGACTAAACATACCATAGGCAATATTTCCCCGCAAGGAATAGTACCTTCCATCGGGATCCCGGTAATCCCATGGGTGACCGTCGTCACCCCATCCTCAACCAGTTGTACAACCGTTAGCCAGCCACATAGGCCCCCCGTAAGGTGAGGCCAATACATACATACATACCTTAGCTCCCGTAGGAACTCGTGGCAGATTCGTTCATTCGTGACTTTCATAAAAACTTTACCTCGTTTTAGTTAAAGCATTCGTACGTTTTATTAAATAACACTTCATTCGTAAACCTTTCATAAACTTCGTTTGGCAAAACATTTCATAACATCGTCCTTCGTAAACATCGTTTTATATACCTCATTTCGTAAACATCATTTCGTAAACATCGTTTCGTATGTATGCACACCAGCCCAAAAATATTAATTAAAACATTTAAAGAAGGGCTTCTAGAACTCACCTTATAAGCTAGTCTCGGTTGTCCTAAACAAAGGTCCAACAACGTCACTTCCGATCTGAATCGATTAATTAAATACACATCAGACCTAAATCCCGACTCTAACGGTTTACTCGTTCTGTTACAGGTGAATACACTGACTTCACCTACTGATGCAGACCAATCGAAACTACTTAGTTTCGACAGGTGCAGGCCCATCGAAACTTCTAGTTTCGACAACTGCAGGTCACTCGAAACTTCTAGTTTCGACAACTGCAGGTCACTCGAAACTTCTAGTTTCGACAACTGCAGGTAACTCGAAACTTCTAGTTTCGACAACTGCAGGTCACTCGAAACTTCTAGTTTCGACACCTGCAGGCCACTCGAAACTCTAGTTTCGATACCTGCAGAACTCAGCTATCTTCTCCAAAAACCCTAACTTTCGCATGCAGGTCCGATCTTGTCAAGATCCGGACTTTTTGTATTCAAAACGTGTATTTTCCTTTCGTGATTCCAGATTTATAACCCTTTCCTCATTTGGTTTATAAAAACCCGTCATTTTCACAAAAATACCCGAAAACCCAAAAACGAACAAAAACTCAGATTTGGTTCGGGTGTTACCTGATTTCGAGATTCTGATCCGGAGGTTTTGCTCACGAGTTCAGTAGCAACAAGCTCCTTCAATCTCGGGTCGATCCGCCAACTTTCTCTCTCTACGGTTTCTCTCTCTAGATTCTTGCAAATGAGAGAAATGGTGTGTGTGTTGGCTATTTAAAGGGAGGAAACCCCCCCTTCCTTCAAGTTTGCCGGCCCAACCGGCCCGGCCCGTTACGCCTCGCCCTTTTATCCCGTTCGTCCCGGTTCAACCCGTTATTTAAAATCCTCATTTATTTTGGGATGTTACATTTACCATCAAGATTTGATGTGTATACGGTTTTGATCAAAGAAAATATTAAGTACAAAACCATGTCTCTTGAAGAAGTTCTAGGGAAGATTCAGTTGTATGACATGAATATGAAGAAGAAAGAGACTAATATGGAGCATATCCAGGATCCCTCAATGTATTTTTCCAAATCTACTGGTAAATCTGGTACTGGAGTGGCATTCTTTTCTGGTGATGCTCAAGAGTCTTCAAATGATCAGTGTTCTGGAGTTCCAATTTATTCTGGTCATTCAAGCCATTCTGGATTTTCTGCGACTACAGCTTCAACATCATCTGGATCTCATGTGAATCAGAAAGTTGCTGATGATTATCTTGCTATGTTTTTTTCATTCATGGCATCATATGAAAATTTCATTAGAGGTAAAATACATGATCCTGAGGTTATAGAAGAAGATTTCAGACAGATTTACCCTGTTGATCTGGAAGAAATGAATATCCAATGGAATATGGCCATGTTAATGCTTCAAGCTAAAGATTTCTTGAAGAGAACTGGCAGAAAATATATTGGTTCAAATAGTCGATCTCGTATGGGTTTTGATAAGAGCAAAGTTCGGTGTTACAACTGCCAAGAGTATGGTCACTTTGCTAAGGAGTGTGTGAGGCCGAAGGTAGAATTTGATTCTCAAAAGAAGCAGTCTAACTTTCAGCATAATAGGAATCAGTCACATGGTTCATCTGGTAATCAAAATCACGGTCCTTTTGGTAATACAAATCATGCATCTGCATCATCAGCTTTGGTTGCTCAAAACGACGAAACTATGATTGGGGCATTCATCTTGAAGATTTGGTGGGTGCTGTGAGTCAGGCTTTTGTTACAGAAATTCATTCTGAAAAACCAGAGGAGTCTACTGATGATGAAAGTTCTAGTGATGATTCGTGTGATGATGATAGTGTTCCAAGCATTGATGATGAGGTAGAACAAAGGCAGAGTATTGATTCTGATACTGCATTAGGGGTTGCTGAGGAGGATATTGTTCTTACAGAAAATGCTTCAGTTGGTGATGATTCAGAGAATATTCCTATTGCCAAAGTATTCATGGCAGACATGTCTGATCCGTCTAAGGTAAAATACTCTGTTTGTCATATTTACTGTTCAAACTGCATTTCTGTTAAAGATAAACTGCAAAAGGTCATGGATGATAACACAAACTTGATTTGTGACATGAAATCAATGCATTCAGTTAATCAGAAACTGAAAGATAATGATAAGATGTGCATTGATAGAATTGAGTCTTTGAAAAGAGACTTAAGTTCTCTTAGGCTAAAATACAAAGAGCAGGGTTATCATCTAGACATGGCTTATGCTGAAATCGAAAAACGTAATGAAGTTGTTGCCCAAAAGAATAAAGAAATATCTGATAAAGAGTCTGCGGTGATCAAACTTCATCGAAAGATGGAACAATTTGAAAGTTCTTCTGTTGTTTTGGATTATTTTAATTCAAATGCTAATCCTACTAAACGTGTTGCTTGTATTGGATTTATTCCTCCACCGTTTAATGCAAATTATGTGGTGGAACCTGAAATTATAAATGAAGAGGAGATAGATTCAATGTTCAACAACAACAACAGCAACAACCACAACAACCCGCACAAATACAAGTTCAACAACAACAGATACCAGTTCCACAAGTACAAGTTCCCGTACAACCACAAATTCCTATTCCTGAACATGTTCCTATTCCACAAGCTAAAGTTGAAATACCTATTCAGGAACCAGTTCAAGAAGAGGTCGTTCATGATCCTAATCAAGATCTTGGAATGAACATGGATGATTTCGTTGATGATGCTGTGAACTCGCCAATTCCAGAAGCTGAAGGGAATGTGGTGACTGATGATGATTCTAGTTCCAGCTCAAGTGATACGATATTATCGGTTAATGAAAGCACTGATTCTGATGACTCTAGGGATTTTTTCTCAGGTCATTATGAACGGTTGGCTACAATTCCACTGGCTAATGCTGGCAAACGCATTAAATCTCAAGCCAGACGACCAAAAAGAAAGTCTGTTCGGGATCCTCCTTCTGGATCAGTACTTGGCAAACGATATTTGGTCGATGAGAGTACTGACACTGATAGTGACTTTAATCCAGATCCTACGCGTCAAAAGTTGATGTCTGCTTCGATTGCTGCTGCAAAATCTTCTCAGGGAGTCGAGGATGCTAATTTTGTTGCTTCTTTGATAATTACTCCTCCAAGATCTAAGGATCCATCTCCAGTGATTTCTCCTATTCCTCCAGTTATTCCTACTACTTCAAGTCCTTCTATTCCACAATCGTCGGCTGGTCCGTCAAAGCCTTCTGTTTCTGAAAGGATTACTTTTCTTGAATCTCAAGTGCTTTCTCTACAAACACAGGTCAACACTCTTGTGTCTACTGATTCATAACGGCAGCTGGTGATTCAAACTCAAGCTCAACAGATTGCTGACATGCAAGCATTAGTGTCCAAAATCGTTCAGCGTCTTGACGCTCAGGGGGAGTTGAGGATACCTGATACTTGTCACACAGAGTCTATTCAATGACGTGATGATGAAGACAATGATCCTGCTAGAAATATTGAGGGTGATCGTCAATACACTGACGCTAATCCTATATCTAGGGTTCAGGGGGAGTCAACATCACAATCACTTGAAGGAAACAAAGACAAAGATACTTCTGGTACTAATGAAGAAGAAATTCTATTATTGGAGTTCTTTCAAGATTCAGAAGAAGAGGAAGCTGAAAAGATTGCATGTCTTGATGACATTGATGATTTATTCAATGACATGGAAGATGATATGTCGGATAATGAGATAGAAGAAGGAGAGATAGTAAAGATTGAGATTGAGAAAGATAAAGATAATGTCACCTATGAAGGCTGTGATGGTCTTAAAGTGCCGTATAACTTCATCCAGGATGATGTTATTCCTGAATTCACTTATGAAGGAGTAACAGATTCTATGGACTCTGTTGAAGACATCACACTGCCTGAAGACACTGTTGATTCAAAGATAGATACTGATGATGAGACTATTCAATCCAATAAAGAGGCTGAAACTGAAACTACTCACACTGAGTCTCCGAAGGTTAATGAAGAATCTGTGATGTACAGAGATACAGGGATGACAAGAGAACAGTGGAGAGAAGTTGAAAACAGTTGGATGAAGGTGCTACCCAAGTCTCTAGCACAACCTGCTCAGAAAGAGAAATATGTGAATAAAGAGCAGTGTGTTGGAAGGATCATAAGTTGGTTCTATGATGATGAATCAAAATTATTTGCAATCAAACGATCTGACGGTGTTCAATACTTAAAGCCGAGGATCAAATATTTCAATACCTTGCCGAGGTGTGAAATAAATGGTCTAGCTTCAAAGCCACTCATTAATAGATCGAAGAATGGTTTGGCTGATGTGATAGCAAACTTTATCAAGAAAGAAGGTAGTTCAGGAAAGTATGATCGGCTGAAACCACAAAAGGGAAAGAGAGTGAATAACACAGATCCAAAGACTGGGAAAGTGACCTGGAGATACAGTATAAACCAGTGCGTGCTATTCACAAGATACCATTAAAGAAGATTCCTCAAGACTTTCTTGGGAATATGAAATGGTGGTATGTTGATGTTAATACTGGTGAAGCAAGGATTGAAGATAAAGATAATAAGGTCATTGTGAGTTTCTATGACGCAATGAATCTTATTATTTTTTCAAAGAAAGATCAGAGGACGATGAGAAAGAATGAGATCATGTACACTGATGTTTGGAGAGAACAAGGTCTACAGTACAAAAGAGTTTTGGAGATATGCAAAAGATATGGAGTGCATGCTGGCAGCAGACTACCAGATAGCTGGAAGGGCTCAAGTTAAAGACTAAAGACTGAAGATAAAGCTATTGTCAAGGGGGAGTCTGTTAGGACATAGATTTGAATGACAAAAGCTTTGTAATAGTTAGATTTTATGTCTTTATGTTTTTGTTATGTAAATGTTAAAAGTCACTAAGTGTTTTACAACTATAGCCTAGTTCGCCTGGTCTATCAGAGGCGAACTTAATAAGTTCGCTTAGGTATAACTGAGGCGAACTTGTTAAGTTCGCTTAAGGTGTTAGAAGCGAACTTAATAAGTTCGCTTATATCAGGTCAGTTGGTTATATATATGTGTGTTTACAGAGTCAGTCAGAGAGAACGAGAACGAATCAGAGAGAAGTCCAATTGAGTCTGTAAACATCATTGTGATTGGAATACGAATTGAGAAGTTTATTTACTTGATTGTTTGCTTTATCTTTTATACGTATAAACATTGACTCGTTGGATTCCGCACTCCGAGTAAACGTCACGTCTTATCACGAGATCGATCCGTAGATGCGCCATGGGGACCTACAAGGCACATGGTAGCAAGCTCATGAGAGCGAGTGGTATAAAGCTCAATTTCATAACCTTCCATTTTCAGGTTCCAGAATTCTACTTCCAACTTCTGAATCACATCCTGAGGACAGTACTCCTCCTTCATCATCGTCTTAAACTCCTCCCACGGAAGTGCATTGGCCATAGCTAAACCCAACATTTGGACCTGTGCATTCCACCATGTGAGAGCCAGGCCTCCAAAGTACTAGAAGCAAATTTGACCTGATTGGCCAGGGGACAGTTGCACATGGCAAATACCGAATCCACTTTCTCGAACCACCAGAGTAGTCTGACAGCTCCTTCAGCACCACTAATGGTGTGGGGCTTACAGTCCATAAATGTCTTGAATGAGTATGTTGGTTGCTTATTCTGTTGACCTGGATTTAGAAACATAATATAGGATCGGAATTATAAAGCTTGGGAAAGGCGCTTTGCGAGATGAATTGACCTCACTAGTCAAATGGTTATAGCATTTACCTGCAGCATTTTGTGTTGCCAGAGCCTCAGTCACACTATCGTTGATTAATGCCGCCAGCTCAGCTGATGTCATGTTGATGGTACCTCGGCCACCAGCAGGACCTCCACGTCCTCTTCCCGACATGATTCTTCACATTCACAAATGCAAAATAATGAGAAATATATTGCATTTCAAACATTATGTGTACAAGTAAAGAAATGGTTACACAACATCTAATATTTCAAAAATAAATAAATTGTAAAGCTACAAAATAAATAACTCCAAACATCAAACTTCTCATGCTTTTATGGAATGGGAACAACCTTACCCATCCAGGTTTGAAATAGAAAGAACATAAACAAAGCATAAATGAAAGGAAGGATAGGATAAAATAATCATCAAACATCCTCGTCATCGGAGGAAATGCATGATAGAGCATCGTCGATCTCAACCGGCTCCTCCTCGGGTGGCCCCTCCTCTAAGAGCTCATCCTCAAACGGCTCCTCCTCGTCGTCATAAAGTGGGATATTCTCCGGCCAAAGTGCTGCTTGCATTTGGACTTCCAGATGAGTCACTCTCTCCAGAATTCCCTCAGCAGCATGGTCTGAGGTGTCCACCCTCATCTCCAAATGTTGAACTCTATCCATCAGATGGTTATGGACCTGATCCGTCACTGCCATCTCAGCGGTCAAAAGCTCTATCCCTATCTTATTCTCCTCTATTTGTGACTCCCGCTGCAGAATGTCGGTTATCTTATCAGTAGCATCTTTCACAATGCTTAACTACCTAGACATGTAAAATACAAAAGCCGCAAAAGATTGTTCCATAGTGCATGGCAAGCTAGGTAAAGTAGATGATGAGAAAGTGGAACCAAAGTAGGGTGATGGGACATTTCCCATTTCGATCCATCTTTGGATCATTTTCGGGTATTCATTCCAATTGCGAGCAGGATTCCTTGCTTGCGCGCTACTCAGTTCACCCTGATCATCCGAATTGTCACTAGAACTAGTCCGGGGCCTTTTGGGCTCCGGGGATGGTAAGATAGGTGCCTCATGTCCTTGTGCCTTAGGTGATGGTGGTGGGGTTGACGACATGGTCCTGTAATGTATTATATAAGTGCCAAAATAAAATGTTTATGACGCGTAACTAATGTGTGAGGTTATAGTCTAGTATGCAATCCTGGTTCTCTTTAACCAATGGCTCTGATACCAATCTGCCACACCCCCAATTTCATCTAACGGAGTTTTACCGTTTGGGAAGTGACAAACTAGGATCTCACTCATTTGTTACATTGAACGACACTATATGGGACTAAAAAGAAAATATCATAAACGATCAAAGTAAATGCGCAAAACAAACGCGCCCAAAAAGTCCAGTCCAAACATAATATAAAACAGTCCAAATGAAATAATAAAACACAATTCACAAAAAGGACTCCATGCATGTCCTATATATGCACCTGTGCCTTATTTTAGCGACCTGAGAAAACATTTAAGAAAAGATGTCAACACGAGGTTGGTGAGTTCACAGGTTTCAGTTTGTAACAAAGTTTAATAGGTTAATGTACATTCAATATATAAATCAACAGGTAGCTAACCCATATACATGTTAACTAATGCGCTCGCAACCGAAAGCTGACTGTTTATGTTTTTGCCTCCCACCAGGCCTATCAACCATGGTGCATGTTTAGGTCAATATTACACTCGTTCGACCTCCAATAGGGTTAGCGCAACTAACACGGGTGAGGTTTGTCAAACCCAGTAGTACTACTCAAATTACCTCGCTATGTTCATATTAACGGTCCGATGTGAGGACTTAATGATAGATGTGTACGCATAGTCAAACAAGTGATAACATATATGAATTACATAACCAAATATGTTTACGTCATGTTTTCTCCACTAGTTTAAAACAATAAAAAAAGGGGCCGTGAAAACTCACCTGATTGCGTAGGTAGTAATCACACAAGTATGTGATTGAAATATCAAGCGTTAGCCCGACACGGCTCACGAATGCCCTAAAATTACAAACAATAATTAGGGACTCATTGGGATTTGTAACGACCCACGGAAGATTAGAACGTCTTTAAACATTCTAAGGATTAACAGGTAAACGAACGAGTTTACGGGAATACGGATTTTTAAGTTAGGATAAATGCGTTTCACGATGAATGACAAAAAATATATAATAATTATTGTTTTGAAAATAAAAAATAAATATTAATCAAGCATTCAGACAAAAGGTTTTCTCACACATGACCGCGCCTAAGACAAGGCACGACCGCGTTCAGGTCACAGGCGCGACCGTGCTGGTCAGGGGTGCGACCGTGTTGATCAAAC
Source organism: Smallanthus sonchifolius (assembly GCA_023525975.1). Classification (NCBI taxonomy): domain Eukaryota; kingdom Viridiplantae; phylum Streptophyta; class Magnoliopsida; order Asterales; family Asteraceae; genus Smallanthus; species Smallanthus sonchifolius. The sequence goes on from CM042039.1 coordinate 21,865,051, forward strand.
AGAAGACACAACAAAGCTGATCACTAGGCACGACCGTGTCTGAGCCAGGCATGACCGTGTATAGGGTTCTGAGGCACGACCGGGTCAGAGTATGAGGCACGGCCGTGCTAAAACTTGGCACGACCGTGTCTCCTGGATATACAGACACAGTGCTTAACAGAATGAACCAATAAATTCAAATTCGTTTGGTTTCGATCGCAATTGACCAAAAGGAAATGGGGGTTCTGTTTAACAGGTATAGGCAATTCTGTGAATGAGTTTAATTTGAAAAACATCACGTTTAAGTTCGTTTAATTCCAGATTTAAGAAATCGAAACCCTATATTGAAACATAGAATCAATTTGATGAAATTGGATGTTAAAACTCAAAGGAATCATAGGGCTTTTACTTTGTAGATCATTGCGAACCTGACCATATACTTTAATTTCATTGACCTTATCGTCCCGATCCAAACCCCCAAATTTATTTTGAATGAACCCTAGAATTTGGTTCATGATCAATTCGATATTGAAAGCCCCTAATAGGTTAGGACTTTCAATCTACATGCGAAAACGAAAGTGAGGATGAAGTCAATTACCAGAATGGTGTTCGGATTGAGGGTTCCCGACTAGTTTGGCTGCCGACGCTAACGGGTTCGATCTTCGGCGAGTGTGAAAGCTTCTCCGATCAATTCAACGCGTGCAAAATCTCTAGTGGGGATCGTCTATCGAGTACAGAGGATCAATGCGTGAAATAGATATACGAATTTGATGAATTCGGTGGTATATTGCAAGGATGTCGACGGTTTTGAATTTAAACATCATAATTGGAATTAATTTGATAATTACGGGTGTTAAAGGGTGAGATAATGGCTCAATGATGATCGCCATTAGAGATTTTACGTTACAAACTTGATATTTGAACGGATTTGCGTTTAAAGGCTGCGTTTACGTTTCAACTGGGCAAGAGGCGCGACCATGCTAATAAGAGGCGCGGTCATGCCAAGGCACTTGGTGCGACCGTGCCAAAGCATGGCGCGACCGTGCCTACTAGGGTTTCTGGTTATTTACACAACGAGCCCTTGCAATTTCAGCTTTGACAGAATTGATCCCTTGGTTTTAGAATTGAGTTAACTTGGTTAGGATTTAACAGAATATTTAACGGAATTGCTAACGAGGTTAACTTGAAAAGTCGGATTGTCACATTCACTATCTTCCTTTTCCCATTCATTCCCATATGTAGCTTTAAAAGCCTCTTTGACGTTCTGAGCAACCACTTTTCTTGACTCTACTGCTACATTCAGTATAACAGTTGGTGAGGAGGGAAGGGATAGATCTGAGTCAGAATCATCCATTGTAATCCATCCCTCCTTTTCAAGAAAAGCTTTGATAATCTTGATCATTGGTTGACTTTCTAAGGAGTTGATGTTGCAGATGTGTGTCCTGAGCTCAAATACCTTATACAGGAAATCTGGATTGAGGAGCAGGATTTCTTGAATGTTGTTACTTTTGAAGGATGATCCATCACACAAGAAGAACTGAAAACCAGAGGACCCAGTGCTTGACCATCCCTGCACTTCCAGGCCCCTGACCACTTCATTATAGAAGAATCTTCTCAAACATAGAACTTGTTCTTCTGTTAAAGCCCTGTTCCCTATCAAGTCAAGTCTTAGAGCTAGTCTTTGTTCTATTGTTCTTGAAGACTCTGCAGTTGATGGATAAGCCAATTTAGTTGCTTCTTGAAGAAACCATTCAAACCAGGGCATATTATCCTCCATCAAGACACAGAATCTATCAATTGCAAGTTCTGTTGAGAGATCTGTGGAGGTGTTGATGCATCTTGTTAAGTACAGTTCAAGGACTTTAAGTGGATTCAGTGTATTCCAATTCAGCTCTTATATTCCACCAAATACCATCCAATCCAGAATCTCTCAGATAGACCATCATACCCCCAAGCTAGGATAGAGTCAAACTCTATCTTATGTGCAGTTAGTATGAATTGAGGGGCAATGGTCTGTCTTGATATACTTACAGTCGCTGGCAATATGTTGAATGATAGAGGTTTGTCTTCATCTTCACTTTTATTTTCCAGGACCTCATCAACATCTCTGACCACTAACTTCCAATCCTCAAAAATATCTCCTTCCTCATCTACTGAGTCTGGCAAGTCATGGATTTGAACAAAATTAGGCTTGAAGAGTGTACTTTGAAATGCAGCCTGCTCTTGTATCTAGTCATCAAGACTATCCTTGTTATCTTCAGCAGTAACTATCACCCCCTTTTGGTTGCATCAGTGCCTAAGGTTTCATCTATTTGAGTTCCCACTGATACAAGGGAAGGAGTAGTCACAGGTGGGCATTTATGGGCTTCATGCATAGAGATTTGGTGCTTTAGTTTAGACACCTCAGCCTCTAGCCTTTCCACCCTGGTCGTCAATTCCATGTTTTCAAGTTTCAGTCTGTCCTCATCCACAGTTGTGGAATCCATAGAACTAGATGGGGCCTTAGGCCTAGCCTCTGTATCCCCATTCCCCTGGTTTTCTTGGCACCTGGGATTCCTCTCTATGAAGAGTGTTTCAAGAGAAACATCTTCACTGTGAGGTGCCATGGTTAGGACTTAGTGATGTTATCACTGTCTTCCTGGTCAATTGTTGGACCAGAAGTAGTGATAGCCCCTTCCATATTCACCCTATCATCATTCCCAGAGTGAACCTTCTCAGGTGATGAACTTGGGCTGGGTACTTTGGCAGCCAAGTCAATCAGTACCTCCAAGATAGTGGCAGTTAGAGAAGGTACATCATCTTGACATGGTGCCTATGTACTTAAGTTCAAAGAAACAGAAGAGTGTATAGGCTCATGGGGTTGTTCTATGGATCCGGGATGTGATCCTGATCCTAATAGAGGGACTTCCAAGGAAGTATTTTTAATCATTTAGTTATCCCTTTTGATATTCTTATTAGAATGTTGGGATTCTGAATGAGGGCTTTTAGGTTGGGATTGGGCCTGAGAGACATGAATAGAAGGAGTCTTCTTGCTCCTTTTTCTTTTTCTGGTATAACTTGCCTCAACTGGGGCCCTGTGTTCTAGTTGGGCTTCCAAAACAGGTGTAAGTATTTGGTGTGCCTATGCACCCTCAATAGGATGCACAGGAGTTTGAACAACAAAAGCAGATTGATGTTCAGGCTTTGAAGTGAAGGGTGTGGGATCAGTATCACCTGGGATTGCTGAACTGTCACCCTGGTACTTTGTATGTTCATCATTGTAGATAACAATGGAAAATTGACCCCTGAGAACTTTTTGGAAGCAGTTCTCATGCTTTGAAAAATGTTATTTTTATGCCCCAACATCAGGTAGATTCTTGCAGGTTTTGATAAATCTTTTAGTTCATTATTGAAAACCTCCTGCAAGAACCTCGGTTACATAAAAAATGTCTGTTTTGCATCTTCCTGAAGGTTATTTCTCAAACCATCAAATATTAGATGTGCAAAATTAAATCCTTTGACAGTAATCATACCATGGACAGTAGATGCGATAGCAGAACTCACTTGATGCCATCCACTTCTCTTCTGGGATATTCATTGAAGAGGAGTGTGGCATAGAAACTTCCATGGAGGACCCATCAGCGCCTTCTCAATGGGGTACTCGTTTTGATTTCCAGTGTACCCTATAGATACAAAGGTCATCATATACTCGTCTTTGGTGTATGAGATGGCGGCTCCCTCGTCCTGAAGTTTGAGGTGTTTTCTTAATGTGGCTTTAGTGACGATGATGTCTTTGCCGTCTACCTTGGCTGAGATTTGGGGAATCCCCTGTTCGGTAGAGTAGACGGATATGTTACAGAAATCCTCCATATGAGGGATATAGATGGTAGGGTTGACGGTGAGTGCAAAATAGATCTTTGATCGACAAAGGAAATCGATCATTTCATCAAACCCTTCAGACTTCTGTCCTTTAACCAGGTATGCAGTGAGATTGTGGTAGGTTAAAAACTTGTCATCAGGATGGTTTATGTCGACCTCTTTCGTTGTCGTTGGATTTGGAGGGAAGGAGGAAGTTTTTGAAAGGTGGTTAAGTATGGAAAGCTTTGAATGCTTGAGAGAAAATGGTGAGAGTTAGGTCAGAATTGAATGTGAAGAGGTTAAGGAGAAACTTGATTTGTGTTATAACGGCACAGGAGGGAAAAAGCAAAGTTACTTGTACAGTACAACCCATTCACTTTTCACTGTTTTATAGCTGTAATACACTGTAGCAGTCATGGTAAAGACTGACAGTACTTTTTACAGCGGTTAAAAGTTAATTTGGCTTATTTTTACCCATCAGCAGCAAAGTTGGTTGCTGAGGATGGTTAAGCCTATCAGCTGTAAACTTGGTTGATGCGGATAGTGAAGTCTGTCAGCAGCATGTCAGCAGTAAACTCAATTGTTGCTGATGCATATAATGGTCCACTGCAAAGATGTTGCTGCTGATTGCCTTAAAGCTATCCGCAGAAAACTTGTTCCTGCTCATAACTTAAAGCAGTCAGTGGCAAATCCTTTGTTGCTGATTATTAGACCTGTCAGCAGTAAAAATGGTTGTTGTTGACTTATAACTTTTATTTACAATAAAAGACAAACACATTTTTATTCAAAAAATTTTAGAGATAGATTTTAGTCAAAGTTCATCATACCAATGGATTCAACTAAATATCTAAATCTATCTTCATCAAAGGGTTTTGTAAACAAGTCAGCATATTGCTCATTGGTATGAACTTTGGTTAAAATAATTCTCTTTTTTCTCAGCTTGACCTCTTATGAAGTGATACCCGATGTCAATGTGTTTTGTCTTGGAGTGCTGCACCAGATTGTTTGTGATTGATATAGCACTCATGTTGTCAATGTGAATGGGAGTGGTCGTGAAAGTCATCCCATAATCCAGCATTTGGTTTTGTATCCAGATGACTTGTGCACAGCAACTTGAAGCTGCAATGTATTTTGCTTCTGCTGTAGAAGTTGATACACGTGTTTGCTTCTTGCACTGCCATGAAATCAGTCTTCCTCCCAGAAACTGACATCCCCCTGATGTGGACTTTTTGTCCATGTTGCATCCCCCATAGTCACTGTCAGTGTATGCATACAGGTTGAACTTATCATTTTTAGAATACCATAGCCCAAGTCTTGGGGCTCCCTTTAAGTATCTAAAAATTCTCTTGACAGCTTGAAGATGTGTATTCTTTGGAGCTGCTTGGAATCTTGCACAAAGGCATACTGCAAACATGATATCTGGCCTTGAGGCAGTGAGATACATGAGTGATCCTATCATTGCACGGTACTGATATTGATCAATGTCTTGACCATCTTTGTCTGGAGTCAGTTGATGATGCACTTGCATAGGAGTTCTTGCAGCAGAGCAGTCAACCATTTTGAATCTTTCTAAAATGCTCTTGACATATTTGGATTGGCTGATGAAGATTCCATTTGGAACTTGTTTGACTTGAAGACCCAAAAAGAAATTTAGTTCACCCATTGAACTCATTTCAAACTTTGAGTGCATCAGGACCTCAAAATCTTTACACAACTTCTTCCTTGTTGATCCAAATATGATGTCATCAACATAGATTTGTATCAGTAGGATTTCTCCCCTTCATCTTTGATAAACAAGATCTGGTCAATGGCACCTTTTCGAAAGTTGTTGCTTAGTAGATATCCGGACAAAGTTTCATACCAGGCTCTTGGAGCTTGATGTAAGCCATAGAGAGCTTTGTCTAGTTTGAACACTTTGTTAGGATGTGAAGGATCTACAAAGCCTGGAGGCTGTCTGACATATACTTCCTCACCAATCTTCCCATATAAAAAGCACTCTTGACATCCATTTGATAAACTATGAAATTCTTGGATGCAACATATGCCAGGAAGATTCGGATGGCCTCTAGCCTGGCAACAGGGGCAAAGACTTCATCATAGTCAATTCCCTCTTCCTGAGTGTAGCCTTGAGCTACAAGTCTGGCTTTGTTCTTGACTACAATGCCTCTCTCATCTTGCTTGTTCCTGAATACCCATCTTGGGCCAATAGCAGATTGACTAGGTGGAAGATCAACAAGTTTGCAGACATCTTGTCTCTTGAATTGCAGCAACTCTTCCTACATTGCCTCAATCCAACTGCTATGTTTCAGAGCTTCATCTATCTTCTTTGGTTATACCTGAGATAGAAAGCAGAAATACAGCCATATATTGGCCTCATGAGTTTTGCTTCTTGTTTGAACTCCTTGTTGTACTTGGCCAATGATATTTTCCACGGGATGTTCCTTGTTGATTCTTTGTGTTGGTACAACATCCAACTGTATTCCTTACTCAAGATTGCTTTGATTCTAATCAGGAAACTCTTCATTCATGGTGGAAGAGTCTTCAATATCAGCAGTATCAGCAGTAGCATCAGCAGCATCTGCAGCAGATGCCTCTACATCATTTACAGATGTGTCTTGAAGTTCATTCTGATTTTCATTCTCAGAGAGGCTGCTGCTCGTGACATTTGAGAGGCTGGTTCTGGCTTCACTAGCTTCAATAGCTTCCACAAAAGATGGAGGATCAACAGATGGCCTTTTCAGTCTTATAAAGGGACTAGTGAACTCCAATCTGTAGTCAGTGGAAGATATGGAAGCTGGTGCTTTGGAAGAGGTAGACTCCATATTTGAGAAGATGAGAGGCTCAAATATTTGGGTGAAGGAGTCTATATCAAAGAGCTAGTCTGGGCCTTTTCCCTGTTCACATGCAATGTGTTGCCTACATTCCACATTGGCTGATTCTTTCACAATTCTTGTTCTTGAGTTGAATACTCTGTAGGCCTTGGATTGAGAGGAATATCCCACAAAGTATCCTTTATCAGATTTGGTACCAAACTTAGGAAGAACCACATGTGTGATCAGGATGGTTCATAGACATCCAAAAGGTTTTAGAAATCCAGTGTAGGGAACTCTTTAGTTCATAAGGTGTCTTGTTAAGAGGCTTGACAATGAGAAATCTATTCTGCACATAGCAAGCTGTGCTGACTGCTTCTGCCCAGAATGTGAGAGGCAGTTTTGAATCAGCCAACATTGATCTTGCTCATTCAATTAGAGTTCTGTTTCTCCTTTCAGTAACCCCATTTTGTTGAGGAGTTCTTAGAGCACTGTACTGTCTTTCTATGCCCTTGCTCTCACAAAAATAGTTCAATGTGTGATTTTTGAACTATGTACCTTGATCATACCTTATAACTTCCACCTCTTGATTGCTTTGATTCACAACTCTAAGAATGTAAGTTTTTAGAATCTCAGCAGTTTCATCTTTTGTTCTCAAGAAGTATACCCATGAAAATCTGGTATAGTCATCAGTGATAACCAGACAGTATGACTTCTTGCCCATTGACATGACATTTGTAGGACCAAAGATATCCATATGCAGCAGCTGTAATGGAGTGTCATTTGAATTCATTGTCTTAGGCTTGTGAGAACTCATGTGTTGCTTCCCCTTCAGGCATGCGATGCAATGATCTTTAATTAGGAATTCTTTGTTAGGAAGCCTCTGAAAAGATTTCCCTTCACCAAATTGTTGATAGTTTTTACATTGACATGGCTTAATCTCCTGTGCCAGAGAGCCGATTCATCAACTGATGCCTTTAACATAAAACAAGATGCACTACTTGATGGAGTGACTTCATTCATGTCAAGCACATATAGGTTATCTTTTCTCTAAGCAGTCAATAGAATATTCTCTAGAGGAGGTCTGTTTAAGCCAGGGGATAACATAAAACATTCCTTATCTGTGAAGCATCCAATACTTTTGATCACAGATCTGAGACACACTCATGAGATTGAAGTCCAATTCCTTGAAAAAGTTTACTCTTTCGATACTCATTCTCTCATTGGACACAGTTCCCTGTCCAGTAATTGATACTCCTTTTGAATCACTCATATTGGCTGCTGATGGTTCAACAACGGATACTTGCTTCTCCTGCTTTACCTTTCTAACAGAGAGTTTCTCTGTGGAAGTTCTTTTGTAGATTGGCTTCTGTTTAGGAGTGGCTTGTTGATGGATCTGGTTGAAAGGATTGAATTCACAATTTGCCACAAAGTGGTCTGATTCACTACAAATGATGCAAGATTGTTGGGATTTTGGAAGTTGCTTCTTTGGAGGAGAAAGAGATTTTCTGAATTCAGTTGTCTTGGTTTCATAGCTTCTTACCTTTTTGTTCTTGTTTGTTTTCTCAAAAGCATGTTGCTTGAGATTTCTTTGGTATTGAAGATAGTAAAAGCAGGTGCTGGCAGTATGGTTGTACTTGCCACAAACAAAGGATGATTTAGCCAATTTGTCCCTTTGAAAGTACACATAGTCCTTTCTCTTGAATAAGTTTTTGAAATTCTAGGGATGAGCTTTATTGTGCTCAAAGGTGGCTTCCTCCAATGTCTTTTGAACATATGGAGCACTTTCTCCAGGTGCATGACAGATATCAAACACCTTTCTGGGTTGAATGGTTTGGTTTGCTTGAAAATTGGTGGAGGTTGAGGATTGTCCCTTTTCAACAATTAACTTTCTCCCTTTGGGAGGATAGGTAATTTTAATCTGTTTGGTGAGTTGAGGTATTGGTACTAGTATTGAAGGGATGAATGGGCTTAGACCGTTGGTTTGAATGACTTCAAAGGCAGGTAGTCATGAAGCTTCATTGGTTTAAGTGGAGTCTGAGCATGTAGACTCAGACTCAGATGAGGTAGTGCATTCTTGCACAAGCGGTTCTTCCTTTGAAGGATCAAGATTTCGGTTGGCTAGATCAAGATTGGAAAGATTGAAACTTGGTTCATGAATGGCTACATAGTCAGCAGGTGGAGGCACATCATTGTAGGGTTTTTCAGCTTGAAACCCAAGCCCAGCAGTTACTTTTTCATGAATTTGAGCATCCAAAAGTCTTTGCAGCTTTTTGGATGCAAACTTATATTTTTCAACATGGACTTTTTGGTCTGCCAATTCAGCCCTTGTAGCTTTTAACTTAACCAGAAGATCATCAATATGAGTTTCAAGATTTGTTTGTTCATGTTTTAATGATGAAATCTCTTTCTTTAAACAGTTAATCTTTTCTTTGTAACTGTTTTCAACCTTTTTGAATTCAGATTTCATTTGGTGAAACTCGTCATTTTGATCTATGAGATTTTGGTTATGTTTTATGTATCCAAGAACCTTATCAATACAAGCTTGAGTACTAAGATGTTCATATACCTGAGGTGGTATCTCTGTGGTGTCTACCATAAGAGCTTGGTTGTTGGCAGGAAGATCCTCATACTTGAAGCTCCAGTCAAATTCAGCAGTTCCAACAGCTGCACAAGGTGCAGTTTGAGCAAGAGGAGTTGCTTGTTGCTGTTGTTGTTGTCTTGGTTGAGCTTGGTGAGCTTGTCTTGGCAGAGCAGCAGCTGGGTTTGCCATTGGTGCCTTGCATTCTCTAGCAAAATGTAACATCTATGATTTTCCAGACCATAATTTTATCTTATCCTTATGTAATAAAGACACTTCATCCCAAATCCCGTACTCATCCTCCACCTTATGTCACATTAATTATTATTTGAAACGTATACCAACCCCAAACTTCAACCTTACAATAACATATTGTTTTCTAGTGTATACATATATATATGATATATGTAGATATAGTTATATAAGCAAACACCTATATATATATATATATGCAGATGTATTTAATTATAAAAAAATACATGTAAATACAAATATATAAAAATATCAAATAAACCTTCTTCTTCTTTTCATAATATGTAATATTGTAAAGATGGATTTTTCCTATATAAAATAGTTAAAATAAAATAAGTAATATTTTATGTTTTTATATCAAGTTTTATAAAAACTATTTTATAACACAATTTAAATTAAAATAGTCTTAAACCTATTCTAAAACAAAGAACCCCCCCCCCCCTTCCTAAACACTTGAACCCTTTTTTTAATGGAACTCTCAATTTGAACCCACACTTGAAAATGAACCCTCACCCTTGAACTTGACCCGTTTGACCTCCAAATTTGACCCCATTTTCCTTTGCCTTGACCTATTTGACCTTAAAAGTCAAACAACCCATTTTCCCTTACAAGTCAAAGCCGCAATCGATAAATCGAGTTTTAGGACTATCCATGTTTGCTTAATCATAAAACGACCACGCCTAGGCCCAATTAACGTTTCAATTCAATCAAATTCTCAGTTAAATTTTGAATTCAAACAGTTTGATTACTCAGAGTCAAACCAAGCCCAAATCATTTGCAAATCAAGAGAATTAATGCGTTTAAAGCCCACAAATCATGCACTGATTGATCACGCATGTATCCAACCTAGAGACACGATCCAATTCACTCCCAATCAACTGAATTGACGCGAAATTCCGTGTTGACAGCTGTGCGTTATTCATCCGAATCGAATTAGGCTAATTAAGTGAAAATGATTCGTGTAAATCACCTACGCACCTTCGCATATCATGTTGCAAAACCTCTGAACACGTATTCGACCCTCATATCATCTCTATACGCCGATAGAGCCCCAAGAACAGCAAGGTTGTTGACCTAGCCAATGGCACTTGATACACGACCTAATCACGTAAGATTTATGTCCTTAAAATCGTAGTTAGATACTCTCCAATAACCACATATCAATTACTGATAACGGGTTATATCGAGTTCAATTTCATGTTGATTCCAGGACCTGTTCATGCGGGAATCGATTTGGGGAATTCTGGTTAGTTTCATGTAATGTATTTAGGTTAGTGGGTTTCATTATTATACCAGCGAAACCACCTGGTCCGACCGGTAAGCCACTGCACCGCCGAACCAGGTGGCATGGGTTCGAAACCCACTGTCCACACCCTCTTTGCTTAATAATAGTACCAAACCCCGGCCCCTTTGAAATTGCGTGTTAAAATGAATTCGAATCAGTCTATTACCAATAGTCAGTCCCTGTTCCAGTGGTTAAGGCTCTAAACCTTCTCTGGGTAGACCCGGGTTCGACCCGGGCAAGTCCCATCTTTTTTTTAGCTGTTTCACAACTCCATTTTATAAATTTAAATTATTTAAAACCTCTTTTTGTTTATAAAAATCATTTAGAAGGTCATTTGAAATTTATTTATTAAACAAAATAACTTAATACTTAATTTGATAAAAGAATTATGTCAACACTTTTATAAAATTCTTTATCACCAAACAAAATTTATAAATCCGTTATCCCTATCAAACTATATGATTCAACTACAATTAAACAAATAGAACTTTTCCTAAATATATACAATTACATTTACATCTTCACGTGTTTAACAGGACCTACTATTTCAATAATAAATAAATAAAGTAAATTTATTTTTTTTAAATTATATTTGAATAAGTATAATCCCACGCTACCTTTTCTAAATAAATCAATAAAAGAACTTATTTATTTAATTTATTTAGTTATTAAAAAATTAAACCCTAATGCATTTACTACTAAATTTAAATACTTTGAATATACGTTTTATATTTTTATCCAAATTCAAATACCAATTTACGAGCATCCCTTTTACGAAATGTCACAAATGCTTTTGTACAAATTCCCGAACTCAAATTCCGTGGAACCTTAGACTTTGACTTAGACTTTTATGCACATCATTGATTAGATACATATAATTCAATTATAGGTTAACTTTGTGGCTAACTAATCACTTGTGCTACCTACTGTTCGGGTGATCTGCAACACACGAATACATGTGAGTTTTACATAGCCCATTTTACATTGTTTTATATTTTTGGGGTAAAACATGAACATTATATACAATGATTTACACAAACTACACAATACAAATCTACTTTACATTCATGTGTGCAATTTGAGCTTTATGTTTGAGTACTAGGTGTGTTAACTACTTGGTGTGCAATTTCATGTGCAATCATTAGCTATACAAGCCGACGGTTAACAATGATAGATCTATTGACTCTGACAAACCCACCCAGTTAGGGTGATTGTTACCAACAACACACTTTGTTTTGCATGCTAGTTACAAAGGTTTGATTGTACAACTCAGTTTTCACAATAGTAACTCTCCATTTTTGCCTTGTTAACCATGATATGTATGGATTGTATACACACAACACTTTGATGCTATTTAGAGTCAAAACCTATGTATGCTCACCAGCTTTTTAGTTGACATCGTTTTCATCATGTTTCATGTACGAAAGTTTGAGTTGATCAAGTTTGCTTCACTTAGGTTGTGGACCTAGTTAATTGAATCAAATGAACATGTTATGTATTTCAAAATTCTTGCATTGTTGAATTTAGAGTTATGAATGGAAATGTAACGTTTAATATATTGAATTTTAGTCAACCATGTGCTCATGAACAGTCTACATATCCCGCCCCGACGTTTCCCCATCGGTTGGGGTGTGACAGATTGGTATCAGAGCCTTGGTTATAGGGAATTAGGTTATTAAACACTTTTGACCTCGACTATAACCTTAGGACACCCATATTATGCCATGCTACTACATGCTACATGATTACTTCTTGTGTGAATATACCTACATGTTACACTACATGATACAATACTTAATAATCCATGTGTCACACTACTTGATAACTCTTGTGCTTATATTCATTACTGTCTACATACTACCTATATGATTCATTAAGTGCTATCCTAAGTTTCAACACACACTTACACACACATAATTCTTCATGCACCCTTAAATCTCACACACATGTCACCATCATCATTTGTGAACAAAAAATTTAAATTCTTAGGCCTAAAGCCTACTAAGATTTTTAAATCCTGTCAAAGTCTTGAGTTCTGAAAATTAGTAGAGAACATGTGTAATCCGGAAGGGTGAATGCCTGTACTTTGGGTCTTCTGTCTAGGAAAGCATTTCATATAAATCCAAATTAACCGAAGGATCCGTATGCTTTCCTGCGAATTCCCGAAATGAGTGTTCACTTATAGGCTAAAGCATGTCTTCTTGAAAGTATAGGAATTTGAATCACTTTGATTTGTCAAAGAATCTATTTGATTATATTATCAAATGAGTACAATCTAAACATCATTGTTTCGTTTATTACAACTTAGTACACGTACCTAAGCCTTCTTTGTAACTAATCATTTTATTATCTAAATTAAGAAACATTGTTATTTTGTTCAAACAAAACGTTTATCAAACCTTTATATAGTATCTGAAATATAATTTTTCTATAAACATTTTCACCTTGTAAGGAAAGTTTAATACAACTTGTTTTATAAAAGCATTAATTTTAATTAATAAGTGAATTATGACTTTTCTCGTTAAACTAATTATTAATAAATCTTGGCTTAGTTACTAAATAATTTAGCCATTATTTTCTCTTCAAAATAGTCTTCTTATATTTTAAAATAAAATAAAAAGGGTTTTCATTTAATTATCCATGTAGTTAATTATTCAACTATTTTTCATCATTTTACAAACAAGAAATAAACTACAACTACTTATTTATTTACAAATAAAGAGTACAAATCAGTTATTCGTAAGCACACTACTCTAAATATCTACACAACCTTCTCGTTATCTTACACATCTAGAAATGTATGATTTTACTAGACACTGCGATGAACAGAAATATTTCACGTAGGAATTAGTCATCCATATAAACCTCAGCAAGATTTACAAATTAAAATCCACTTATCCACGTTATATGTCACACCCCAACCGACGGCGGAATACGTCGGGGCGGGACATGTAGACTGTTCATGAGCTCAAGGTTGACTAAATTATAATGTATTAAATCCATTTCCATTCAAACAAACATAAATCAATTTCAAAGTACATAAATGAAATACAAATTGTTTTTGAATTTAAAATTAACTAAGTCCCGAAACCTATGTGTAGCAAGCCTTGGTCAAATCACATATTAGCACCTGAAACATGAATAAAATAAGGTCAACTAAAAAGTTGGTGAGCATACACAGGTTTTGACTCTAAATAGCATCAAAGTGTTGTGTGTAAAGAAATCCATACAAGTCATGATTAATAAGGCGTTTATGGGGAGTTATTATTGTGTAACCAAGAGTACAATCAAACCTTTGTAACTAGCATGTAAAAATGTGTTGTCGGTAACAATCACCCCAATCTGGGTGGGTTTGTCAGACTCAATAGATCTATCATTGTTAACCGTCGGCTTGTATAGTTAATGATTGTACATGTAATTGCACACAAACAGTTAACACACCTAGCACTCAAACATAAAGCTCAAATTGCACACAAATTGTAAAGTGGATTTGTATTGTGTAGTTTGTGTAAATCATTGTAATGTAGTGATCATGTTTCACCCCAAAATGTAAAACAGTGAAAAAGGGGCTATGTAAAACTCACATTGTATGGATAGCTTGTAGATAACATGAGCAATAGGTAGCAACAGTGATCTTTGCAAATCACAAATTTGACCTAGAGTGAAAATGTATGAACTTAAATCAAAGACATATACAATGTCTAAAGTAAGGTCTAAGGTTCAACGGGATTTGAGCATAGGGATTTGTACAAAAGAGTTTGCGTTATGCAAAAGATGTAAGGCCCCAAACCCGGGAGGCCTCACTTGTTGGATTTACTCATTCACAAAAAGTTCTTAAACTTGATTATCAAATAACGCGGCGGAAAATACTTCAACAATACATAACCATTACATTGTCTAACAACGGAAGCGTAACATAGTCTATTACATAAACATATCATAATCTAATCATAACGGGATGCCAGTCTTCATGATCAACCGGGTAACTCTTCTCGCTTGCCAAGCATCACCGTCCATCATCCATACCAGCCTTAACCTGAATGTGCATACTAAAAAGTCAGCTACGCTGGTGAGTTCTAGTTTTCGTTCGATTTAAGAAATGGTTCATCATTCAAAACATTCATTAGGGTTTAACATCACGTATAAGAAAACAGGGCCTTTCGTTCATCATTGAAAAACCTTCAAACATTTAACATTCATTTAAGTTATACATTACTCTCTACAATCTGTATTTTTCTTTAAGCGTCTCTGTGTCCCCGAAGGAACCTTGCATGTCGTGGGCAACTGTTACGTATCGCCGTCATTGCCACGTTCCGTCAATTCCCTTTTTGTATTGCCCCCAAGGCTAACTGCACGAGGACCGACAATACCCATTCAATTGCCTCTATGGCTCTCATGTCCATAGACCGACAACCTCCATCGACCGCTATGGCTCACGGCCATAACACCGTCGGATCATAATTTAACCTTACGTAGGGTCACGTTAACCCCTGAGTAACCGTCGTTACTCCCTACCAGTTGTACAACATCAAACCATTGGCAGGCCACCAAGACACTGCCCCTGTTGCTCTTATGGCAACTATGGCTCGCTGTCCATAATCTACCACAAGGCTGGGAATTACATTCCCAGGCTTCATTCGTCAATTCCCTTCATTCGACAGATTAGATTTGTAATGACTTCTTTAAAACCTTTGCCCTTTTTCTTTTCTTTTCATAAAACCTTTCATCATTTTCGAAACTCTTTACCTTTAGTTTAAACCATTTCTTTATAAACATTTCGTTCGTAAACATTCCATTCATAAAACTTTCTTTCCGTAAACCGTTCATTCCAAATCATTTCATTTCGTAAACATAGTTTCATAAGCATCATTTTATAAACATAGTTTCATAAACATCGTTTCGTAAAAACATCATTTCATATGTATGCACACCAGCCCGAAAACATTATGTAAAACATTTAAAAGAGGGCTTCTAGAACTCACCTGATAAGCTAATCCGGGTTGCCCTAAACAAAGGTCCCACTACGTTTACTTTCGATCTGAATTGATTAGTTAAATACACATCAGACCAAATCCCGACTCTAACTGTTTAACCTTCTAAACATACCGACTTTACCTAATCAGCCTGATGCCTGCGCACTTAGCAAGTGCGCAAAATCTGCTTCCTGCGTACTTGATAAGTACGCAGGATCCTCTTCCTGCGTACTTGATGAGTACGCAGTGCTCTCTTCCTGCGTACTTAAGTACGCAGGACCTGCTCCGTGCGTACTTGATAAGTACGCACGATCTGTTTCTTCGCAAAACCCTAACTTTCTCATTTAGGTCTAATCACGTCAAGATCTTGAACCTGTTTACATTCAAAACGTTCGTTTTCCATTAAGGAACTCAAATCTATGTTTCTATTTCAGTTTTATCCGTGAAAACGTTACTTTTTCACCCAAAACCCGAAAAACCCAAAAACAAACAAAAACTCAGATTTAGGCCTGATCGTTACCTGAATCTAGTTTCTGATCCGGAGGTTCTTCTCACGAGCTATGGAGCAACACTTTGCTGAAATCTCTGGTCGATCCGCCAACTTTCTCTCTCTACGGTTTCTCTCTCTAGAACTTGCAAATGAGAGAAATGATGGAGGTCTAAGCTATTTATAGGGGAGGCTCCCCTTCCATCCCGCCAGCCCATCCGGCCCAACCCGACATGCCTCGTTCGTTTATTTCGTAATTTTAACTGTCGTTTTATTTTTGGGATGTTATAAGTCTACCCCCTTTACAATAGGTTTCGTCCCCGAAACCTATCATAAGTTAAATAGATAAGGGTACGGCTCCCTCATTTCCTTCTCCGTTTCCTAAGTGGCTTCCGATCCCCTTCGATGCTTCCGTTGGACTTTAACCAATTGAATAATCTTATTACGCAAACGCTTCTCCTTTCTGTCTAAGATGGCCACGGGTTCTTCGATGTAGTTAAGGCTGTTGTCGACCTCGATGTCAGTAAGTGGTACGTGAGCTGATTCATCCGCCAAACACTTTCGCAAGTGAGATACATGGAAGGTAGGATGAATCCCACTTAACTCATCAGGTAACTCTAACCGATAAGCGACCTCACCAACCCGTGCCATTATCCTGAATGGTACGACAAACCTCTGACTTAACTTTCCTATCTTCCTGAATCGTATGATTCTCTTCCAGGGTGACACTTTCAACATTACTCTGTCCCCAACATCAAACTCAATAGGCCTTCGTCATTTATCCGCATAGGATTTCTGACGATCTTGTGCGGCCTTCATTCATGCTTTGATTTGATCAAACCTTTCTAACGTTTCTCTTACTACTTCAAGACTCCCTAATTCCTTTTGTCCAATCTCACCCCAACAAATCGGGGTCCTGCATCTCCTCCCATACAACATTTCATAAGGCGGCATGCCTATCGTCGTCTGATGACTATTATTGTAGGAGAATTCGGCTAACGGCAGATGACTGTCCCAACTGCCGCCAAAATCGATAATACAAGCGCGAAGCATATCCTCCAAGGTCTGAATGGTCCTTTCGGACTGACCATCCGTTTGTGGGTGGTATGCCGTGCTGATATTAAGCCTCGTGCCCATCGCCTCGTGAAATCTTTTCCAGAACCTCGATGTGAATCGTGTGTCCCGGTCGGATACGATCGTCAAAGGCATCCCATGCCGTGCTACTACTTCGTTAATAAATACTTCCGCTAACCTTTCCGATGAGAACGTCTCATGAATAGGTAGGAAATGAGCACTCTTCGTTAAACGGTCCACAATTACCCAAATGGTATCATGACCTTTAGCTGTGCGAGGTAGCTTGGTTATGAAGTCCATGGTAATGTGTTCCCACTTCCATTCCGGTATATCAAGTGGTTGAATCTTTCCATACGGTTTCTGGTGTTCGGCATTTACTTGTGAGCAAGTCAAGCACTTGCTTACATACTTTGCCACCTCATGTTTCATCCCAGGCCACCAGTATTCCTTTCTCAGATCTTGGTACATTTTATTGGTGCCAGGATGGATAGAGTATCGAGACTTATGAGTCTCATCCAAGATTTTGGTTCTAAGCTCGCCACTCATAGGTATCCATACCCGCCCAAAATGTGTCCTAACACCAAAGGTGTTATATTCCAACTTTTCCTGTTGGCCAACCATCCTTTCCTTCTTAATATTTTCTTCCTTAAGTGCCTCATCTTGAGCTCTTTCAATTTCCCTCATCACATCTGATGTTACCACTAACTAGCAAGCTTTCACACTAATAGGAGCAGGCACATCCTTTCGGCTTAGAGTGTCAGCCACCACGTTTGCCTTTCCAGAATGGTACATGATCTCACAGTCATAATCCTTCAGGAGTTCCAACCATCGTCTCTGCCTCATATTAAGATCTCTTTGTTCGAAGAAGTACTTCAAACTTTTGTGGTCGGAGTAAATAGTAAACTTCATCCCGTACAGGTAGTGCCTCCAGATTTTCAATGCGAATACGACAGCAGCAAGTTCCAAATCATGGGTTGGATAATTAGCTTCGTGAATCTTCAACTGTCGTGACGCATACGCGATCACTCTTTCGCGTTGCATCAACACGCATCCCAATCCCTGACCCGAAGCGTCAGAGTATACCACTAAGTCTTCATTGCCCTCGGGAAGGGCCAAGACTGGAGCTTGGGTTAGCCTCTTCTTCAATTCCTTAAACGCCTCATCTTGGGTCGAACCCGATTCATACTTTACCTCTTTCTGAGTCAACTTTGTCAACGGCGAAGCTATTTTTGAGAAATCCTGGATGAATCTCCGATAGTAGCCTGCCAATCCCAAGAAACTACGGATTTCAGTTAGCGTCTTAGGAATATTCCATTCCCTTACCGTCATTATCTTCCCCGGGTCAACCATAATGTCGTTCGGGTTAATGACGTGACCTAGGAATTGGACTTCCCTAAGACAGAACGCGCACTTGGAGAACTTAGCGTACAAATTTTCCTTCTTCAGAGATTCCAATACTTCCTTCAAGTGGCACGCGTGATCACCCTCATTCTTGGAGTAGATGAGGATATCATCGATGAACACGATTACCGATCGATCCAGCATTGGTCGACAAACTCTATTCATCAAATCCATGAACGCTGCGGGGGCGTTCGTCAATCCAAAAGACATTACACGGAACTCGAAATGTCCATAACGCGTGCGAAATGCGGTTTTCGGTATGTCTTCTTCCTCACCTTCAACTGATGGTACCCGGATCGAAGGTCGATTTTTGAGAACCAACTTGCGCCCTGTAATTGATCGAACAGGTCGTCGATCCCTGGTAAAGGGTACTTGTTCATCACCGTACGTTTGTTCAACTCGCGATAATCAATACACATTCTCATCGAACCGTCTTTCTTCTTCACAAACAACACCGGAGCACCCCACGGCGAGATGATCGGTTGGATAAATCCCTTCTCAAGTAACTCATCTAGCTGTGCCATTAACTCTTTCATCTCCACTGGTGCTAGTCGATACGGAGCCTTAGCCACGGGCTGGCATCTGGTACTAAGTCGATTCGAAATTCAATCTCTATGTCAGGTGGTATCCCAGGCAAATCCTCTGGAAACACCTCCGGGTACTCGCGTACCACGGGTACATCATCTAGCTCCTTCACTTCCTTACACTTGTTAATTACGTACACCAGATAAGCCTCACATCCGCGCCTCAAGTAATCTTCTGCCTTAATCATCGAGATGACGTTTGGCATCGGGGCATCACGATCTCCAAAAACCTCGACTTTGCTACCGTCCGGAGCCTTGAGTCGGATTATCTTTCATTTACATATAATTTGTGCTTCATTGGCAGTTAGCCAATCCATTCCTAACACGACATCAAACCCACCCAAAACCATAACAAACAATCTGACAGGGAACCTATGACCTTCTATTTTTATCGTGGAGTTGTCAACTACATCGGTCACTCTCGCAGTTCTACCCTCAGCGGTTTCTACGCTAAAAGCCCTTTCTAGTTTACTGACAGTGTACTTCACTCGTTTACAGAAAGTAGCAGATATAAAACTCTTACTGGCACCCGAATCAAATAACACAGAAACAAAAGTGTTGTCAAGGATGAACGTACCTGACGCCACGTCGGGGTCTGCCCTGGCTTGGTCTTGCGTCAGTTCGTACGCACGAGTCTTTGCTCGGGGCCTCTCTTCTTTCCTTTTCGGGCCTTTCCCTTTCCCGGCTTCACCAATTCCCAGTTTCGGGCATTCCCTACTCAGATGACTGGCATCCCCACAGTTTTAGCACTTGAAGTGTTGTGGGCATTCACGGGAGTAGTGCCCGGTCTTGCCACACTTAAAGCACAAGTTAGATCCCAGTCTACATTCACCTGCATGCTCCCTTCCACACTTCTTACAAACCATCGGCTCATTCACCCCGAGCCCTCTTATCACGAGTCCCAAACATCCTTCCACCAGTTCGCTTGTTCGAGAAGCTCGGTCTCTTCTTCGGTTCCTCAATGGAAATGACATTCAGCGCCAGATCATCGAATACCACGCCGCTCAGTTCTACTACCGAATCATAGGTCGTAGGGGCGTTTGCCTTAACATAGGTGCGGACCTGGTCCGACAACCCTTGAATGTAACAGGAAATCTTTCTTTCCTCAGTCGTGATAAGGTGTGGCACAAAACGTGCCAGTTCGTTGAATCGAGTTGTGTACTGCCGGTGTGTCATGCTCCCGGCCTTCAGACCCAGAAATTCCCTCTCTACCTTCTCAATCTCGTTCCTTGGGCAGAAATTCTTGATCACCAAAGTTTTCAAGTCAGCCCACATCATCGCATCCACAACCTCGCTCCCTTTTGCTTGACGTACCCCTTCCCACCAATGGGATGCTTCATCTCTTAAGGAGTTAGCAGTAAATTTCACAACTTGATCCGTTCGACATTCGCTCAGACGAATGGCAGCCTCCATACAAATCACCCAATCAAACGTATCTACCGCGTCTTTCTTCCCGGTCAAGACTGGCGGGTCACATGCTTTGAAGGACTTATAGTCGCAACCACGGTTAAGCGGTGCGTTGATTGCCTCAGTGTTCGGGGTATCAACCGCCGTGTTAGACCCATCCTTCTCATTAACCTTCTTTAATGCTTCTGCCAACAGTCCTGGCAAAGAAACTTTCATCAAGTCTGTGAACTCTCGAGCTATGGCTGCTCTCACTTCTGGTTCAAAAGTGAAAGGTTGTTCTTCAACCCGTGTCTGCTCGGTTCCATGCACACCAACCGCCGGTTCAGTGTGAGCATTTCCTTCTTCACTATTCTCTTGGCGCTCAGGGGTCCTGCCGTGACCGCCGTTACGACCACCGGTACTCATTCACAAACAGTTCTTAAACTTGATTATCAAATAACGCAGCGGAAAATACTTCAATAAAACATAACCGTTATATTGTCTAACAACGGAAATGTAACATAGTCTATTACATAAACATATCATAATATAATCATAACGGGATGTCAGTCTTCATGATCAACCGGGTAACTCTTCTCGCTTGCTAAGCATCACCGTCCATCATCCATACATGCCTTAACCTGAATGTGCATACTAAAAAGTCAGCTACACTGGTGAGTTCTAGTTTTCGTTCGATTTAAGAAATGGTTCATCATTCAAAACATTCATTAGGGTTTAACATCACGTATAAGAAAACAGGGCCTTTCGTTCATCATTGAAAAACATTCAAACACTTTTCCTCATCATAAACACATTGAACGGATCATTTGTTTAAAACATTTAACATTCATTTAAGTCATACATTACTATCTACAATCTGTATTTTTCTTTAAGCGTCTCTGTATCCCCGAAGGAACCTTGCATGTCGTGGGCAACCGTTACGTATCGCCGTCATTGCCACATTCCATCAATTCCCTTTTTGTATTGCCCCCAAGGCTAACTGCACGAGGACCGACAATACCCATTCAGTTGCCCCTATGGCTCTCATGTCCATAGACCGACAAACCTCCATCGACGGCTATGGCTCACGGCCATAACACCCTCGGATCATAATTTAACCTTACGTAGGGTCACGTTAACCCCTGAGTAACCGTCGTTACTCCCTACCAGTTGTACAACATCAAACCATTGGCAGGCCACCAAGACACTGCCCATGTTGCTCTTATGGCAACTATGGCTCGCTGTCCATAATCTACCACAAGGCTGGGAATTACATTTCCAGACTTCATTCGTCAATTCCCTTCATTCGACAGATTAGATTTGTAATGACTTCTTTAAAACCTTTGCCCTTTTTCTTTTCTTTTCATAAAACCTCTCATCATTTTCGAAACCCTTTACCTTTAGTTTAAACCATTTCTTTATAAACATTTCGTTCGTAAACATTCCATTCATAAAACATTCTTTCCGTAAACCGTTCATTCCAAATCATTTCATTTCGTAAACATAGTTTCATAAGCATCATTTTATAAACATAGTTTCATAAACATCGTTTCCTAAAAACGTCATTTCATATGTATGCACACCAGCCCGAAAACATTATATAAAACATTTAAAAGAGGGCTTCTAGAACTCACCTGATAAGTTAATCCGGGTTGCCCTAAACAAAGGTCCCACTACGTTACTTCCGATCTGAATTGATTTGTTAAATACACATCAGACCAAATCCCGACTCTAATGGTTTAACCTTCTAAACATACCGACTTTACCTAATCAGCCTGATGCCTGCGCACTTAGCAAGTGCGCAGACCCTGCTTCCTGCGTACTTGATAAGTACGCAGGATCCTCTTCCTGCATACTTGATAAGTACGCAGTGCTCTCTTCCTGCGTACTTGATAAGTACGCAGGACCTGCTCCATGCGTCCTTGATAAGTACGCACGATCTGTTTCTTCGCAAAACCCTAACTTTCGCATTCAGGTCTGATCACGTCAATATCTTGAACCTGTTTACATTCAAAACGTTCATTTTCCATTAAGGAACTCAAATCTACATTTATCTTTCAGTTTTATCCGTGAAAACGTTACTTTTTCACTCAAAACCTGAAAAACCCAAAAACAAACAAAAACTCAGATTTAGGCCCGATCGTTACCTGAATCTAGTTTCTGATCCGGAGGTTCTTCTTACGAGCTATGGAGCAACACTTTGCTGAAATCCCGGGTCGATCTGCCAACTTTCTCTCTCTACAGTTTCTCTCTCTAGAACTTGCAAATGAGAGAAATGATGGAGGTCTAACCTATTTATAAGGGAGGCTCCCCTTCCAGTCCGCCGGCCCATCCGGCCCGACCCGACATGCCTCGTTCGTTTATTTCGTTATTTTAACTATCGTTTTATTTTTGGGATGTGACACGTTTATGGGGAGTTACTATTGTGTAACTGTAACATCCTAAAAATAGTAAATAAGTAAATAATAATACGATAGAGATTTAAACGTCATAAAATGAAATAAGAATGGATGGGCTTGGGCTCGGCTCCAACGGGCCGATGGAAGCCCAGGTATATAAGGGGCAAGGCAGCCCACTTTCTCCACTTCACCTTCATTTCACCATCCTAGAGAGAGAAAGGAGAGCTCGGGTCTAGAGAGAGAAATTCGACGGATCGACACGAGATTGAAGGAGCACGTTACAGCTGAGCTCGTGAGCAAAACCTCCGAATCAGAGTTCCAATCCAGGTAACGATTCAACCATAATCTGAGTTTTTGTTCGTTTTTGGGTTTCTCGGGTTTTAGCTAAATAGGAGACGTTTTTATGGATGAAACCTGATAATAAGCCTAGAACTAGTATCTAGAATGAAAACCGCACGTTTTCATCAAAGAAAATTGTAAGATTGGCATGATCGGGTTAGCATTCAAGAATTTCGGATTTTTGGTCTAGGAACCAGGTATTGCGTACTTACCAAGTGCGCAAGAAGGACTTCCAGCGTACTTACCAAGTACGCAGAAGGAAGATCCTACGTACTTACCAAGTGCGCAGGAAGTATTCTCTGCGCACTTGTCAAGTGCGCATGAGTATGGTCCTGCGCACTTAGCAAGTGCGCAGGCAGCAGACAGCAGGCAGTAGGCTGGTTAAGTAAAGTCAGTAAGTTTAGAATGATTTAACCATTAGAGTCGGGGTTGGGTCTAATGTGTATTTAACTACCTAATCCAGATCGAAAGTGACGTTGTTGGACCTTTGTTTAGGACAACCTAGAGAAGCTTATCAGGTGAGTTCTATGTGCCCCCTTCTATGTTATGTGCAAACCTTATTAAATGTTTTGGGGCTGAAATGCATACACTAAATGAATAAATGATATGAATGCTAATGTGATCATACGTCATGTACTAATATATATGTTATATATATATATATGAGAATGAATTATAAACAAAGAATGAAACGTATGTTTACAAAGAATGTAACGTATGTTTACAAAGAATGAAGGAAAGAATGGCATAACGTAAATAAATGAAATCTTGCTTTATAATTATTTATATTGCATTCTATGAATGTATGTATACGTTATGGACGGAAACGAAGCTAACGGCTACTTCTGTAGACGGACGACCACGTGACTATTTTTCAACCGGGAAAGAAACGTTCCTTCGCAAGCTAGGACGTATAAAAAGCATAAAAGGGCGGTCGAAGTAAATGCTAATATAGTATAACGGTTGCATAAACAATAGTTCACATGGGAAACGGATGCCTTATGGCAGACGGGCGAATATGACGGACTACGACGGTAGGACGGGTAAGACGGACGGCCGAAGGTTGGCCGGACCAAAGTTAAGGCGGACGGTTTCTAGGACCGGACGAGTAAAAGGGCTACGACGGTAGCTCAAGGGCGTATGTCTTTGTGATATACGTACCGTAAGATGGGTTGATCACCCTTATGTGTATGACCAATGAATGTTAAGGAAAGAAAAGGTGAATGCATATCTATGTAATCACATAAGAATGAAGAAAGAAAAGGTGAATACATATCTATGTAATCACATAAGAATGAAGAAAGAAAAGTAAAAGCTATGAATACGTATTTGTAGAAATGTATGTATATAATTATGTATACTTATAAAGAAAAGAATGATCATACTTAATAGTTTTAAACTAGAACTCACCAGCGTTAGCTGACTTTTAGTATACATTTAAGGTATAGGAAGAAAAGGTCGTGCGATGGCGTGAAGGTTACCCGACACAAGACTGACATCCCACTTTAATATATATGTTAAGACTTCCGCTGTCAAGTTAGGTTATGTTATGTAATTGAACGACGAATGATATGTAATTGAAAGATGAATGTTTTTAATCTAAGTTCAGTATTTATGACTATGTTTATGAGTAAATCCAACAAGTGAGGTTACCCGGGACCGGGGCCTTACAGTAACCAAGATTACAATCAAACCTTTGTAACTAGCATGCAAAATTGTGTTGTCGGTAACAATTACCCAAATCTGGGTGGGTTTGTCAGACTCAATAGATCTATCATTGTTAACCGTCGGCTTGTATAGTTAATGATTGTACTTGTAATTGCACACAAACAGTTAACACACCTAGCACTCAAACATAAAGCTCAAATTGCACACAAATTGTAAAGTGGATTTGTATTGTGTAGTTTGTGTAAATCATTGTAATGTTGTGATCATGTTTCACCCCAAAATGTAAAACAGTGAAAAGGGGCTATGTAAAACTCACATTGTATGGATAGCTTGTAGATAACACGAGCAATAGGTAGCAACAGTGATCTTTGCAAATCACAAATTTAACCTAGAGTGAAAATGTATGAACTTAAATCAAAGACATGTACAATGTCTAAAGTAAGGTCTAAGGTTCAACGGGATTTAAGTATAGGGATTTGTACAAAAGAGTTTGCGTTATGCAAAAGATGTAAGTTGGCAGAAGTTTGATATAAAATTGTAAGTTCGAAGTATATATGAAAAATAATATTTGACTTTAGGGTTTATGTTTAAATAAATAATTTCCTCTTATTTATTTATTTAAAATAGTAAGTCTTTAAATTTAGTGTGATATTATACTTATCACCCAAATAAGTAAATTTAATTTATTTATTTATAATTATGTGTCAAAATATAGTGTAAATATATATGTTAGTATACATCACAATTTAAACTCTAAATGAAATGTTAATGTAAAAAGATAATTAATTTAAATAAATAAGTTCTCTTTATTTATTTATCTATTATTTAAATAATGTGTCTAAAAGTGGGTATTTAAGAAAGATATTGTTTATCTATATTTAAACCTTAATTAGCATTTTTAAGGAAATATTCAAAATAAATGTTTGTGGTTCCTCTTTCTTGACTACACAAAAAAAGAACAAGGAAACAGGTCAGTGGGTTTCGAACCCATGACCTTGGCTGGGCATACTTGAGCGAGTTAACCACTAGACCAGGGACACATTCAAGTTTAAAATCCGAAATTAAATTTTAAAAGCCGATTTAGTCTGTGTCATCTTCTACAAACAAATACTCAGATTGTAAACACCCTAACCCTAAATCCGATTTCATGAACCTAGACAAAGAGGGGCGACTACGAATGAGAAGGGATACCTGAGGCAAACGATTCGGACCAGGAGAGGCTTGCACATTCGTCGATTAGAGAGGCTCCTCCCCCCCCCCCTTTGCTGAGTCGTTCAGACCGAGAGAGAAGGAAATAAAAGGAAAATCGGACTTGCAGATGATCTCGAGTTGTAAACGAATTAGGTATCGAAAGGTATGTGATTAAAACGCGTTTTACATCTATAACTGAGCGAGATTTGGGGGATTAGAAGCTTGATTTGTGGGTTTTGAAATCCATAACCGAATTCTTAAATGTGCTTTTAAAAATCTTGAATTCTCATTCAATAATGCTGATTACGAGATCCATACGGTCACAAATGTTTTAGACAATGATTGGGGAAGATTTGAATCCCGGATTTACAGGGATTGAAAGAATTGACATCAAATTTGTTTAACTTTGACTCTGGAAAGTCAAACTAAACAGATGAGGCTTGATCTTGCATTTGACTTCGATGTTAGACGAATTAATTCTTCATACGTATTTGTTTAGAGTTCATGCAATGTCTCTGAGAGATTAAGAGGCTATATCACCCTGAAATCGATGGTTTGAGAGATGAATTTGGGTCCTCGTGACTTCTCTAAGTCAAATTGCAAACCTTGTTGACTTTTAGAAGGTCAAAGTACATGTAAGAATCAAGTTTGAGTGTAACGGCTCAAATTGGAAGGTCCGAATACGTAGAGAGGTTCAAAGATAATTTGAGAGGGTTCTTTGCTTTAGAGGGGGTCCAAGACTAATTTTAAATTGAAGTTTTGTAATAAAATAGTTATTTTTATTTTTATTTATTTTTTTTTATAAAACTTTAAATCAAAACTATTATTTATTTTATCTTGAACTATTTTATATAGGAAATTCCATCTTTATAATATTATGAATTAAGGAAACATTTGATTTATTTGATACCAATGGTTATCTTTATATATCTATATATATATATATATATATTTATAATTTAGTACATAAGTATATATATATAAAGAGATGTAAAAACATGAAACTAAAACTCATAATTTTTTTTTATAACAACGTATATATAAGTATGTGCTTATATAAATATATAAAAGAAAACAATGTGTTATTGTAGAGTTGAAATTGGAAATTGGTATAAAATCATAAAATGTTGAATTTGTATGGGATTTGAAAATGAAGTGTCATTTTTGTAAAAATAAATGAATAGAAGAACAAGTAGTACCGGAAAAATTTTGGATGTAACAGTCTCCCCATGTTAAGGGAATTTCGTCCCGAAATTTGGCTCGAGGAGGCTACTGAGCCAGGAGAGAGGTGAGTTCGGATTGTTGAGTTGAGGAGTATAACTGATGCAAGGAATGAGGTCTGTTTCTCAAGGTTAGGCACAAAGTGTAACAGTGGTTTTAGTTCTAAGATGATCTTAAGGAGAAAAAGTGTCGAATAATAATTTGGGTTCAAAGGGTGAAATGCATTACATGGAATGGATTTGATGGGAATTTGATGATCATGGTTTGATTAAGGTGTAGCCTAATACGCTCAGGAGTTGTGACTGGACAAGAGATTACACAAACGTTAGTCTAGGTCAAAACTTCACGTGACACGAACAACGCTACTCCAGATAATATGATAGGGCACTTATATATAGGAGGTACCATAGGCGTATCCACCATGCCCTTGTCATATCACATTCGTTTCGTTGTCACATATCACGATAGGTTTTAGGTCACAACACACGACAAAAGTCGCTATGTTTTCCATGCGTTGATTTTTATAATTACGTGTGCACCTGTAATTACTCGAATCATTGCATGGTCCGTATAGAGCCTTCCGTTGTGTGCGGGGCAAGAGGGGGCACAAATTCACTTAGTTCATGTATATTGCTATCACATATGAGTTGCTAATAAGTAACTATGTCCCTAATAGGCAGGTCAGTTAGCAACTGAAGAGAAATAAGGTAGTATAACTTGAAGTTCCATAGTTTACTCATGTTTGAACAAGAATACGTCAAACACCGAGTTGTTTTAAAGTGTTACAGCTTCCTGGTGTTTGAACAAGAATACGTCAAACCCCGAGTAGCTTCAATGTATTATGGTTTTCAACCTTGGTGAACAAAAGGGTATGACCATACCTTGTTTCGTGTATAATGTAGCACCCAAGTTTCATGTATGATCTAGTGTCATGTAGCTTGTAATCAGATAGGTTCCATGTGTAACGTGAACAATTTAACATCATGTATAGGGTAAGAAATGAGTTTCATGTATGATGTTAACAACTTAGTATCATGTATTTTGTAAACAAGTAAGCTTTCATGTGTAATATAAATAATTTAGTATCATGTACATTGTAAGAAATGAATTTCATGTATGATGTTTACAACTTAGTATCATGTATTTTGTAAACAAATAAGCTTTCATGTATAATGTGAGTAACGTAGCATCATGTGTATCGTATAGTGTGAACAATTTGGTATTATGTATTCTGCAAACAACTAAGTTTCATGTGTTATATGATCCATCCACTATAATGTATATTGCAAACAAGTTTCGTGTATTATGTGATCGGTGTAACATTATGTATATTGCAACTAAGTTTCATGTATTATGTGACCGTGTATATTATGTTCAATCTAGTATCATGTTCAAAATATCAAGTTTCAGGTATCGTGTGATTGACCTACTATCTTGCATATTGTAAACCACTAAGTTTTATGTATCATGTGAAGGTTCGCTTGTAAGTTATTGGATCTCCTGAGTAAATAAACTATCGAATTTTGTAGGTAGTCGAGTGTTGCAGACAAGCGTGTCGTTTGGTGTTCATGTATAACGTGGTAGTTAGGTTCTAGTTCTTTAAATCACGTTGAGGTTGATGGGGACGGTTAACGTATAAGCGGTATGGATCGTCTCTTGAAGCGGCAAGTGAAAGTTAACGAGGGGGTTTTGAAAACACTAAGGGAAATGTGTTTACAAATAACTAATCTTTGTTTGAAAATAGGAAATTCTAAATTTTTCTTGGTTGTAGATATATAAAGTAGAGAAAGTATTGAGTTAAATAATCTAAACAAATAGACAATCTATGGGAAAAACCTCTTTTTTTAAATTTTCAATTATTATAAGGAGAATATTTTCAAGAGGAATTATTGGCTAAACATTAATTGTATATTAATTTAGTCAGGGTTTAGAAATAATTACTTTAATGAGAAAAATCATAATTATTTATCAATTTAAAATAATACTTTTATAAAATAGGTTGTATTAAGTTCCCTTACAAGGTAAAAATGTTTATGGAAGGATTTATATTTCTGATACTCTCTAAAAGTTTGATAAACATTTGGTTTGAAAATAACGAGGTTGTTTAAATCTAATAGGATGATTTGTTTACGAGGGAGATTGCTGGTAGTGTACCAAATCGTGCTGAATGAAGAGGGTGATACATGGAAAATTTTGATGAAAATATAATGGGTGTAATTCACACTCACTTGTCGAATCAATGAATAATAACCTTAGAGTTGGAATATATAAATTTTATTAAATGCTAAGTGTTAAACATTATTCAAAACATAGGGGAATGGTTCTCAAACTGAAAGTTTAAAGACAATAAATAGAAATTTCTACTAACGTCTCTGGTAGTTTCCCACTAGAAGGAAGATAATCACCAAGACGAGCACCGCTATGGTTATTCAGGTAGTCGATCTGGCTTCAGCTCTAGCTGTTTCTGTGCGATTCTCAAGCATTTCTTTTTCGAGGATGGAAATTAACTCCTTTTGTTGCCCTAATTGGTTCACTAGGCTATCCATTCTCTATTCCTGTAAGTCGTGCCTTATCTCGTGATCCATTCTTTGCCTCTCGAACTCTAAGGTCCTCACATTTTGGTGAACGTCATCGATTGGAATTCCCATAGCACTAGTGGGTGCCATGGTACGCCTTACCCAAGGGTTAGAATAATACGGGTCGGGCATCATATACAGGTCTCTTATTGGGGGTGGTAGTTGAGTGTGTAGGTGGGGTGTCTGATACTGGTTTCTGGGTGGGAGTGATCTAGGTGTTCGAAGTCTCGGGTCAGTGTTCCTAATCCAGTCTGCCCTTACATCAAACCTTGTTCCAGCAGCTGCGGGTGTTGGTGACCGATACACGGGTGACCCAGTGTCTTCTTCCTAATCAGATTCTGCTCCGAGACGGTATACCGGGGAGGAAGGATAGTAGGAGTCCATATCTAGCAGAGAAACAATGAAAAGGTTGTAAGCGATAATGAAATACCGAGTGTTAAATATAGGAGTTCTCAAAGGTTTAGAGTTTGACTAGTCATAACACTGAGTCTTGACAATAGTATTTTAGAAATACATTTGACCTATAAGCAATGCATCCCTGAGGAGAATTCCCAAGAAAGATGGGTAGGTCACTAGGACACACTTAATTACCCTGTCTTTCCTTAGCCAGAATCCCTCATGTGCCTACACACTCTTCCAACCATCATGTATTAATAACACTATTGTTGGGCTCATGGTCATGATGAGAATTGTTCTGGACTGGGCTTTGAGGCGCGAAAGTGAAGTTTATTTATTGCAGCATGCTTCTTCTTCTTGAGGGATAAATGGGCTTCTTGTTTATTATTAATGGGCACTAGGCCCAATGGTTTAAATTTAGATCACAAGAGGTGGTGACATTATGTGTGTGAGTTTAAGGGTGCATGAAGAGCTAAGTGTGTATAAGTGTGTGTTGAAACTTAGGATCGCACTTATATGAATCAAATAGATAGCATGAATATAGCACAAAAGTTATCAGGCAGTGTGACACATAAATTATTGAATACTGTATCATGTAGTGTAATTACTTATGATAGCATATAGAAATATTCACACAAGAAGAAATCATATAGCATGTAGTAGCATGGCATTGTATGGGTGTCCTAAGGTTATAGTCTAGGTCAAAAGTGTCTAATAACCTAATTCCCTATAACCAAGACTCTGATACCAATCTGTCACACCCCAACCAACGGCGGAATACGTCGGGGCGGGACATGTAGACTGTTCATGAGCTCAAGGTTGACTAAATTATAATGTATTAAATCCATTTCCATTCAGACAAACATAAATCAATTTCAAAGTACATAAATGAAATACAAATTGTTTTTGAATTTAAAATTAACTAAGTCCCGAAACCTATGTGTAGCAAGCCTTGGTTAAATCACACATTAGCACCTGAAACATGAATAAAATAAGGTCAACTAAAAAGTTGGTGAGCATATACAGGTTTTGACTCCAAATAGCATCAAAGTGTTGTGTATAAATAAATCCATACAAGTCATGATTAGTAAGGCGTTTATGGGGAGTTACTATTGTGTAACCAAGAGTATAATCAAACCTTTGTAACTAGCATGCAAAATTGTGTTGTCGGTAACAATCACCCCAATCTGGGTGGGTTTGTCAGACTCAATAGATCTATCATTGTTAACCGTCGGCTTGTATAGTTAATGATTGTACATGTAATTGCACACAAACAGTTAACACACCTAGCACTCAAACATAAAGTTCAAATTGCACACAAATTGTAAAGTGGATTTATATTGTGTAGTTTGTGTAAATCATTGTAATGTTGTGATCATGTTTCACCCCAAAATGTAAAACAGTGAAAAAGGAACTATGTAAAACTCACATTGTATGGATAGCTTGTAGATAACACGAGCAATAGGTAGCAACAGTGATCTTTTCAAATCACAAAGTTAACCTAGAGTGAAAATGTATGAACTTAAATCAAAGACATATACAATGTCTAAAGTAAGGTCTGAGGTTCAACGGGATTTGAGTATAGGGATTTGTACAAAAGAGTTTGCGTTATGCAAAGGATGTAAGTTGGCAGAAGTTTGATATAAAATTGTAAGTTCGAAGTATATATGAAAAATAATATTTGACTTTAAGGTTTATGTTTAAATAAATAAATTCCTCTTATTTATTTATTTAAAATAGTAAGTCTTTAAATTTAGTGTGATATTATACTTATAATCCAAATAAATAAATTTATTTTATTTATTTATAATTATGTGTCAAAATATAGTGTAAATATATATGTTAGTATCACAATTTAAACTCTAAATGAAATGTTAATGTAAAAAGATAATTAATTTAAATAGATAAGTTCTCTTTATTTATTTATCTATTATTTAAATAATGTGTCTAAAAGTGGGTATTTAAGAAAGAATTTGTTTAATTATATTTAAACCTTAATTAGCATTTTTAAGAAAATATTCAAAATAAATGTTTGTGGTTCCTTTTTCTTGACTACATAGAATTTCCTCATTTTATTTTTAAAAGTTATATTAGTAAAAATCAACTTTGGCAACAAAGTTTTATAAGTTTGTTAAAGAGACACAAAAAAAAAGAACAAGGAAACAGGTCAGTGGGTTTCGAACCCATGACCTTGGCTGGGCATACTTGAGCGAGTTAACCACTAGACCAGGGACACATTCAATTTTAAAATCCGAAATTAAATTTTAAAAGCCGATTTAGTCTGTGTCATCTTCTACAAACAAATACTCAGATTGTAAACACCCTAACCCTAAATCCGATTTCATGAACCTAGACAAAGAGGGGCGACTACGAATGAGAAGGGTTACCTGAGGCAAACGATTCGAACCAGGAGAGGCTTGCACAGTCTTCGATTAGAGAGCCCCCCCCCCCCCCCCCTTTCATGCGCCGTTCGGACCGAGTGAGAAGGAAATAAAAGGAAAATCGGACTTGCGGATGATCTCGAGTTGTAAACGAATTAGGTATCGAAAGGTATGTGATTAGAACGCGTTTTACATCTATAACTGAGTGAGATTTGGGGGATTAGAAGCTTGATTTGTGAGTTTTGAAGTCCATAATCGAATTCTTAAATGTGCTTTTAAAAATCTTGAATTCTCATTCAATAATGCTGATTACGAGTTCCATACGGTCACAAATGTTTTAGACATTGATTGGGGAGGATTTGAATCCCGGATTTACAGGGATTGAAAGAATTGACATCAAATTTGTTTAACTTTGACTCTGGAAAGTCAAACTAAACAGATGAGGCTTGATCTTGCACTTGACTTCGATGTTAGACGAATTAATTCTTCATATGTATTTGTTTACAGTTCATGCAATGTCTCTGAGAGATTAAGAGGCTATATCACCCTGAAATCGATGGTTTGAGAGATGAATTTGGGTCCTCTTGACTGCTCTAAGTCAAATTGCAAACCTTGTTGACTTTTAGAAGGTCAAAGTACATGTAAGAATTCAATTTTGAGTGTAACGGCTCAAATTGGAAGGTCCGAATACGTAGAGAGGTTCAAAGATAATTTGAGAGGGTTCTTTGCTTTAGAGGGGGTCAAAGACTAATTTTAAATTGAAGTTTTGTAATAAAATAGTTTTTTTTTTATAAACCTTTAAATCAAAACTATTATTTATTTTATCTTGAACTATTTTATATAGGAAATTCCATCTTTATAATATTATGAATTAAGGAAACATTTGATTTATTTGATACCAATGGTTATCTATATATATATATATATATATATATATATATATATATTTATAATTTAGTACATAAGTATATATATATAAAGAGATGTAAAAACACGAAATTAAAACTCATAATTTTTTTTTATAACAACGTATATATAAGTATGTGCTTATATAAATATATAATAGAAAACAATGTGTTATTGTAGAGTTGAAATTGGAAATTGGTATAAAATCATAAAATGTTGAATATGTACGGGATTTGAAAATGAAGTGTCATTTTTGTAAAAATAAATGAATAGATGAACAAGTAGTACCGGAAAAATCTTGGATGTTACATTATACATGAACGCTAAACGACACGCTTGTCTGCAACACTTGACTACCTACAAAATTCGATAGTTTACTTTAATCATGAGATCCAATGACTAACAACGAACCCTCACATGATACATAAAACTTATTTATTTACAATATGCATCATACTAGGATAATCACATGATACATGAAACTTGTTAGATTGATACATGATTGAGCACATCATACACGATCACATGATACATAAAACTTAGTTGTTTACAATATGCATGATTCTAGGATAATCACATGATAGATTGATATATGATTGAGCACATCATATACGATCACATGATACATAAAACTTAGTTGTTTACAATATGTATGATAGTAGGTCAATCACACGATACCTGAAACTTGTTGTTTTGATACATGATACTAGATTGAACATATTATACACAGTCACATAATACATGAAACTTAGTTGTTTGCAGAATACATAATACCAAATTGTTCACACTATATAACATACATGATACTAAATTTTTTTATATTACACAAGAAAGCTTATTTGTCTACAAAATACATGATACTAAGTTGTAAACATCGTACATGAAATTCATTTCTTACAATATACATGATACTAAATTGTTTATATTACACATGAAAGCTTATTTATTTACAAAATACATGATACCAAGTTGTTAACATCAAGCATGGAACTCATTTCTTACCCTATACATGATGCTAAATTGTTCACGTTACACCTGGAACCTATTTGATTACAAGCTACATGACACTAGATCATACATGAAACTTGGGTGCTACATTATACACTAAACTAAATTGTCTACAATTGTTGCAATTGGTTTATTTCATTTTACACTAGGCATGGTCATACACTTTTGTTCGCCAAAGTTGAAAACCATAACACATTGAAGCTACTCGGGGTTTGTCGTATTTTTGTTTAAACACGAGGAAGCTGTAACACTTTAAAAAAACTTGGTGTTTAACGTATTCTTGTTCAAACACGAGTAAACTATGGAACTTTAAGTTATACTACCTTACTGCTCTTTAGTTGCTAACTAACCTGCCTATTAGTGACATAGTTACTTATTAGCAACTCATATGTGAAAACAAATATACATGAACTAAGTGAATTTGTGCCCCCTTTTGACCCACACACAACGGAAGGATCTATACGGACCATGCGATGATTTGAGTAATTACGGGTGCACACGTAATTATAAAAATCAGCGCATGGAAAACATAGCGAATTCTATCGTGTGTCATGACCTAAAACCCATCATGATGTATAGCAACAAAACTAATGGGATATGACAAGGGCATAGGGGATACGCCGATGGTACTTCCTATATATAAGTGCTCTATCATATTATCAGATGTAGCGTTGTTTTGTGTCGCGTGAAGTTTTTATGTTATTTGACCTAGACCAATGTTTGTGAAATCTCTTATCCACTGACAATTCTTGAGCATATTAGCCAACTTCTTAAAGAAACCCTGATCATCAAGTTTCCATCAAATCCATTCCAAGTAATGCATTTTCACCTTTAGATTCTTCGAAAGAGCTCTCCTTAACTCTCTTGAAACTAAAATCCACTAATATTATTCATACTTAACTTGAGCTTTAGACCTAAATCTTGTTATCTAACATACTCCTAAAACCGACAATCAAAACTCAAACTCACTTCTTTCCT
This sequence comes from Smallanthus sonchifolius, assembly GCA_023525975.1. Taxonomy (NCBI): domain Eukaryota; kingdom Viridiplantae; phylum Streptophyta; class Magnoliopsida; order Asterales; family Asteraceae; genus Smallanthus; species Smallanthus sonchifolius. The sequence continues at coordinate 21,900,763 of CM042039.1, forward strand.
GATTCAGTAGTCTTCGCTAGTTAAATTTCGAGACGAAATTCCCTTAACATGGGGAGCCTGTAACATCTATGATTTTCCAGACCATAATTTTATCTTATCCTTATGTAATAAAGACACTTCATCCCAAATCCCGTACTCATCCAACACCTTATGTCACATTAATTATTATTTGAAACGTATACCAACCCCAAACTTCAACCTTACAATAACATATTGTTTCCTAGTGTATACATATATATATATATATATATATATATGATATATGTAGATATAGTTAATAAGGAAACACATGTATGTATATATATATATGTATATATATACCTTGTTATAAAAAAAGAGCTTTCAATTTAGTAATTACATCTCTCTCTCTCTCTCTCTCTCTCTCTCTCTCTCTATATATATATATATATATATATATATATATATATATATATATATATATATATATATATATGCAGATGTATTTAATTATAAAAAAACACATGTAAATACATATATATATATAAATACCAAATAAACCTTTTTTTTTCATAATGTGTAATAATGTAAAGATGGATTTTTCCTATATAAAATAGTTAAAATAAAATAAGTAATATTTTAAGTTTTTATATCAAGTTTTATAAAAACTATTTTTTAACACAATTTAAATTAAAATAGTCTTAAACCTATTCTAAAACAAAGAACCCCCCCCCCCCACTTTCCTAAACACTTGAACTCTTTTTTTAATGGAACTCACAATTTGAACCCACACTTGAAAATGAACCCTCACCCTTGAACTTGACCCGTTTGACCTCCAAATTTGACCCCATTTTCCTTTGCCTTGACCTATTTAACCTTAAAAGCCAAACAGTCCCATTTTCCCTTACAAATCAAAGTCGCAATCGACAAATCGAGTTTTAGGACTATCCATGTTTGCTTAATCGTAAAACGACCACGCCCAGGCCCAATTAACGTTTCAATTCAATCAAATTCTCAGTTAAATTTTGAATTCAAACAGTTTGACTACTCAGAGTCAAACCAAGCCCAAATCATTTCCAAATCAAGTGAATTAATGCGTTTAAAGCCCGAAAATCATGCATTGATTGATCACGCATGTATCCAACCTAGACACACGACCCAATTCACTCCCAATCAACTGAATTGACGCGAAATTTCGTGTTGACAGTTGTACGTTATTCATCCGAATCGAATTGGGCTAATTAAGTGAAATTGATGCGTGTAAATCACCTACGCACCTTCGCATATCATGTTTCAAAACCTCTGAACACGTATCCGACCCTCATATCATCTCTATACGTCGATAGAGCACCAAGAACAGCAGGGCTATTGACCTAGTCGTTGGCACTCGATACACGACCTAATCACGTAAGATTTATGTCCTTAAATTCATAGTTAGATACTATCCAATAACCCCATATCAATTACTGATAACGGGTTATATCGAGTTCAATTTCATGTTGATTCATGCGGAAATCGATTTGGGGAATTCTGGTTAGTTTCATGTAATGTATTTAGGTTAGTGGGTTTCATTACTATACCAGCGAAGCCACCTGGTCCGACCGGTAAGCCACTGCACCGTCGAACCAGGTGGCATGGGTTCGAAACCCACTGTCCACACCCTTTTTGCTTAATAATAGAACCAAACCCCGGCCCCTTTGCAATTGCGTACTAAAACGAATTCGAATCAGCCTATTACAAATAATCAGTCCATGTTCTAGTGGTTAAGGCTCTAAGCCTTCTCTGAGTAGACCCGGGTTCGACCCGGTCAAGTCCCATCTAATTTTTTAGCTGTTTCACAACTACATTTTATAAATTTAAATTGTTTAAAACCTCTTTTTGTTTATAAAAATCATTTGGAAGGTCATTTTAAATTTATTTATTAAACAAAATAACTTAATACTTAATTTGATAAAAGAATTGTGTTAACACTTTTATAAAATTCTTTATCACCAAACAAAATGTATAAATCTGTTGTCCCTATTCAACTATATGATTCAACTACAATTAAACAAATAGAACTTTTCCTAAATATATATAATTACATTTACATCTTCACGTGTTTAATAGGACATACTATTTCAATAATAAATAAATAAAGTAAATTTATTTTTTTAAATTATATTTGAATAAAGTATAATCCCACACTACCTTTTCTAAGTAAATAAATAAAAGAACTTATTTATTTAATTTATTTAGTTATTAAAAAGTTAAACCCTAATGCATTTACTACTAAATTTAAATACTTTGAATATACGTTTTATATTTTTATCCAAATTCAAACACCAACTTACGAGCATCCCTTTTATGAAATGTCACAAATGTTTTTGTACAAATTCCCGAACTCAAATCCTGTGGAACCTTAGATTTTGACTTAGACTTTTATGCACATCATTGATTAGATACATATAATTCAATTATAGGTTAACTTTGTGGCTAACTAATCACTTGTGCTACCTTCGGTTCGGGTGATCTGCAACACACGAATACATGTGAGTTTTACATAGCCCCTTTTACACTGTCTTATATTTTTGGGGTGAAACATGAACATTATATACAATGATTTACACAAACTACACAATACAAATCCACTTTACATTCATGTGTGAAATTTGAGCTTTATGTTTGAGTACTAGGTGTGTTTGTAACATCCATGTTTTTCCTAGTATTTCATATTGTGCAATAAATGACAACTTCAATCTAATGTTCACATTCAAAACGTTGTGTCACATCATTTACTATTTTCATGTGCAATTAAGAAGTATTATCATAATGTTAAAAGTACATACACACATCTTACATTGCTACAATAACAACTGAAACAAACCTACGCTATCTCACAAACTACAAGGACTAGTCTTGAAAATTATCAAAATATCACTTGGCACGATCACGTCATGACCTGGCACGGTCGCGCCCCGTAAACACGGTCGCGCCATGACCTGGCACGGTCGCGCTCCGTAAACACGGTCGCGCCGAGAACTGGCACGGTCGCGCCTGAAACTCAGTTGAAACGTAAACACTGCCTTAATCACAAAGTCTGTTCAAGTCCGCGATTGTAACGTCTTTTGTGCCGTTTCCAGGTTAATTCATCAATGACCAAACTCCTGAATAACCACAATTACAATTAGAAACCCAAAACCGTCACTTATCATTTCTTTCTCTCAATCTCGTCCAATTCCGTATCACTCTCGAAATCAAACCTCTGCGTATGATCTTCAAGCTCCTGTGATCACATTCCTCACATCAATCGTGCCGGAATCCCAGCAGAATACGCCAAGGATCAACGCGCCGAAATCGAAACTCCGTTTAGTCGAACTCTACCAATTCGATATCGTTTAAGGTAAGTAAACACATCCTCAGACTCATTTCAATTCCGTGAATGAAAGCCCTAACCTATTCAGGGCTTATACAATCGAATTGAACACGAATAAAATCTACGGTTCATTATATTTTAGTTTAATCGAACTACACCCTAGACACGATCTCCACTCAATTAAAATACAGGGATAGATTCTAAAACAATCAACAATCGAAAGCCACATGAATTCACCCGCTATTAATACAGGATTTAGACAAATTAACTTCTGGAACATTTAGACACGGTCGTGCTAATCAATTAGCACGGTCGTGCCTCTTGTCCAGGCATGGTCGCGCCCCATGCCTAAGCACGGTCGCGCCCCGTGCCTAAGCGCGGTCGCGCCGTACAATTGACACAGTTGTGCTACCTTGGGTCAGAACCTATTTCTTCTGTTATTTTAATATAAACTCATTTTCTTTTATAAAAATTATTTTATAAAACTCCAAAGCCAGAATTGTTTTCATAAACTAAATTATCAACTTGGAAATATTAAACAAATTAATTAAGTCATTTCTAATGGATTAAAAAGTAATAAATTTAAAATAAAAGTTTTACATATAATTGTTTTATTCAAACCTACACAAATTATTTATATTCTAATATATATTTAAAATGCCTCTTGACACATTTTCATGAACATCTAAATAAAAATAATTAAATTATTATTTTAGTTAATTTATGCAAATTAAACCTTAAATCTTTCATTATTAAATTGAACTTACATATTCATTCAAATACCAACGCAAATGAATACACCAACCCTTCGTACAAATCCATGCTCCCATTCCTATTGAAAACCTTAGAATGTCCTTAGACATTGTACATATTATTAATCCAAATTTATACTATTTCACTCTAGGTCAAACTTAGTGAGTTGCAAATCACTTGAATTACCCAACGCTCTTGTTAGCTACTACATTTTGATACAAGTGAGTATTTCATAGCCCCTTTTACTCTTTTAAATTTTTGGAGTGAAACATGAACTCTATCAAATTACATGTTTACATTTACACAAACAACACAAATACAAATCCTATTTACATTCATGTGTGCAATTTGAGCTTTATGCCCGAGTGCTAGTTGTGCTAACTTTTGTGAACACTTATGTGCAATTATTAACTATTCAAGCCGACGGTTTTCAATGATAGATCTATTGAGTCTGACAAACCCACCCAGATTGGGGTGATTGATACCGACAACACAATTTGCATGCTAGTTACAAAGGTTTGATTGTACTTAGTTACACAATATCAGCTACCCATAAATGCCTTATTTATCATGTTATGTAAGGATTTGTTTTACAACTATATGCTATCTATATACAAACCTGTGTTATACTCACCAACTTTTTAGTTGACTTTATTTTATTCATGTTTCAAGTACTAATGTGTGAGTTTGATCAAGATGTGCTACACTTAGGCTTTAGACTTAGCTAAATTAAATAAAGAAGTCTATGTTTTGAAATATTGTTTTTGTCTTGGATTTGGTTTTGTTTGAATGATTGTAATGGAATTTGGAGTTTAATATATTTCAATTTAGTCAACCTTATGCTTATGAACAGTCTACATGTCCCGCCCCGATGATTCCGCCATCGGTCGAGTGTGACAATGTTAACTACTTGGTGTGCAATTTCATGTGCAATCATTAACTATACAAGTCGACGGTTAACAATGATATATCTATTGAGTCTGAAAATCCCACCTAGTTAGGGTGATTGTTACCGATAACACACTTTGTTTTGCATGCTAGTTACAAAGGTTTGATTGTATAACTTGGTTTTCACAATAGTAACTCTCCATTTTTGCCTTATTAACCATGATATGTACGGATTGTATACACATAACACTTTGATGCTATTTAGAGTCAAAACCTATGTATGTTCACCAACTTTTTAGTTGACCTCGTTTTCATCATGTTTCAGGTACGAAATTTTGAGTTGATCAAGTTTGCTTCACTTAGGTTGTGGACCTAGTTAATTGAATCAAATGATCATGTTATGTATTTCAAAAATCTTGTATTGTTGAATTTAGAGTTATGAATGGAAATGTAACGTTTAATATATTGAATTTTAGTCAACCATGTGCTCATGAACAGTCTACATGTCCTGCCCCGACGTTTCCGCCGTCGGTTGGGGTGTGACACAAAATGACCAAGTTGGTTGCAGTTATAACATCTCAGTTTGCTTTTGTCCAAGCCAACTCTGGTGTTGGAGTTGTTGCTTGGGATTTGTCTACCTGTTCTAGAGTAGAACCTTTTTGCTCTAAGGGAAAGCATGGCATAGGAGTTCCATATGTCCATTTCTTCTAGATCATCTGGATGGAAACATTCCAGATCTTCCTTGATAAATGACATATTGCTTGAGTTTTCAGAGACAAAGGCAGCAGAGTTTGTTTGAGGTGGGGCTTCAAGAAGAAATGGTGAGTTGTTTGATTGTGATGTTGGAGTCTGGGGATGGGTAACAATAGGAGGGTAGTAGTTGCTTGAACTAGAAACTAAGTGGTCAGAGTGAAGTGCAGAGGAAGTGGTGGTAGATGATGAGGCTGTTGAGTAACTTGAGCTTCTCTCTTTGGCTTGAATCATTTCTAATTCATAAGTCTTCAGCATGCCAAACAACTCAGTCATCTGCAGCGTCTTTAAATTTTCAGTTCTTCTGATTAACACTGTGTAAAGTGTCCAGCAGCTTGGTAGAGACCTGATAAACTTCTTGAGAATGTCTTCATTCTCCAGCTTCACTTTTGAGCACTATAGCTCTCCCATAAGGTAGGTGTACCTGTTGTACAACACGGTAAGAGACTCACCTTCCTTCTAGACAAAGTTTTCATATTGTTGCTTCAGAATGTCTCTTCTATTTTCTTTCACCTCTTCTGATCCAGCAAACATCTTCTCATGAGACTGACATAGCTCCTTGGCAGTATTATATTCTCTAAAGTTACAGAAAACTTCATTTGGCTAGCACATCTGAATGGATCCCAAGGCTTTGAAGTCTACCTCCATCTTCTTGATATCTTTATCTGAATACTTTGAGGGTTCTTCGGGGACTAATGGACCTCCGGAATCAGCAGAGGCCACCATGGGTACATATGGTCCATCTTTAATGGATCTCCACATCCCATACTCTTGATAGCAGAAGAAACTTTCCATCATGTTCTTCCACATATCATAGTCTTCTCCAGACATCAGTCTTGGTGGTCTGTTGATGCTTCCAATATCATCAAAACCATTGTTTTGTGCCATTTCTGGATTTGTGATATATGGTGTTTTAGCAAAGAGATAGTAGTAAATAGAACCAGAGAGTGATTAAACAAGTGTGCGTTTGTTTAATCTGAGAGCCAAAGCTCTGATACCACTTATAGGATCGGTGATTACAAAATCGTTCTATTTTAGTTGATTGGCGGAAACAATCACAACTATGCAATGTAAACAGATAAACAAAGAGAATACTGATAAATGCAAATTATATTGATCTTCAATGTTTACAAAATTACAGAGAAAACTCTCAGGAAGCACACTTGTACATATGTAAGATACAACACATATAAAGGAACTTAGAATCAAGACAGACCCTTGATTCTAAGGATTAGATCAAACACAAACCGTTGATCTTGGACAGTTACAAGCTATACTACTATTGGTAGACAACTAAAATACAAACTGCAACAAACAGTTGTATTCAGGTCAAAAGTCTTCTTAGGAATATTTGCAGGAGACTTCAGAAGTGGTTTGTCTTTAATCATCTGCACCAATAACATTCCTTCCGCTGATAGATGTGTCAGTGTTGTAGCAGAGATGTCAGTAGTAAAGTCAAAGATGTTGATGATTTGCCTATCAACAGCATCAAGTGTTTGATGCTGCTGAGAAGTCTATCAGCGGCAACTCTGATCTTCAGCAGATAAGGCTATCCGCAGCATAGTTGTTCATCAACAGGAGAACAACTATCCGCAGTAACGAACCTTATCCGCAGTAGCTTGTTGGTCAGTAGCAAAATTGTGGAGTCCGCAGCAGTTGTACTTGGAGAATTTTGTAGCCATCAGTCTTTATATATACATAAACTTCATTTCACTAAGCAACCAATCAAGATTTTAGACACATAAGAACGAAAACTGAGAAAGAAAGTTATACCAATGGTATTAGTTCAATGGCAAGGTCGGATCAGAGCCGACAAGACTTGGGAATTAGAGGAACAGATGAGAGCCAAATACCCTCATCTATTCACATATTAATTTCGAGGACGAAATTTCTTAAAGGAGGGGAGATTTGTAACACCCTGAAATTTCTTAGAAAATGAAAGGACCAAAATTGCCAATTTTCAAAGTTGAGGGTTGGATACGTGAATAATCAAAGTCCATGGACTTGGGAGTTAGAGGAACAGACGAGAGCCAAATACCCTCATCTATTCTATTGGAGCACGTTTGTATGACAAACACTCTAGATGTTGTCTATGCTTTTGTATCATTACTTTCTGTACTTGTACATGTATTTTAGTATCTGTATGTATTGGTTTATCGAGTTGTAAACATGTACGTAGGTACTTAGACATGTTTGTCGTTTGATTAAGTGTTCTGCGCAGGTTACAAAGCCTGCGTACTTAGCAAGTACGTAAGAACATTTGTATGCGTACTTGCTAAGTACGCTGGATCAATGTCCTGCGTACTTGCTAAGTACACAGACACCAGGTCAAGTATAAATAGCTGGTAGTGACAGAAGTTATGTGCGCACTCATTATCCTCTGTAACCGGCTGTGTTTATCGATAGACGAAGTTTAAAAATGACTCTTGTTTGTTGTCGGTTTACTTTGAGTTGTTTGATTCCCCAACTAGTCACGGGCATTCCGCACCTGGTTCGACTAGTCACACACCCGCACGTAACGATCCGAGACACCCGGGGACCTACAAGTGGTATCAGAGCATTGGCTCTTGATTTCAAGTGTTGTGAGTGTGTTAGGAGCATTTTCCACACAATCTACAGCCTTTTTACAAGGAAAAGTGATCGATTTTGGTGATTTTTATGATAAAATAGAGGTAGCTCTTGAGCGCTATTTTAGAAGTAAAAATCCTTCAAAATCCGACCTTTTTGTTGTTTGTTTGAGTGTTTTGTTCATCAATGGTTTGTTAGAAACAAGTTTCTAACCTTTTGGGTTGATCAATTTATTCTAAACTTCAATTTTTGAAGATTTGAGCATTTTTCGGCGACCGAAAAAAGTTGGTGGAGCAGGTTCAAAAAGTGAATTGCGTACTTACCATATTTGGCAAAAAGTACATTGTTCCTGCGTACTTGCTAATTACGCAAGACCAAGTTACTGCATACTTACCATATTGGGCAAAAAGTACACTATTCCTGCATACTTGCTAAGTACGCAAGCCAAGTTACTGCGTACTTATATTTTGTTCCTGCGTATTTTTCCATTCTTCCTACGTACTTGTTAAGTACGCAATAAGAAATCCATAAGTACGCAAGACTTAATTTCAAGTGCACAAGGCCAGTTTCTAAGTGCGCAAGTTGTGCTGATTTTCTGATTTTTGACTAAGTGTTTCACTATGGCAAACCTTCAGAACCTCGGTAGCCTGTTTAACTATGACAATCAGATAGGGACTCCACAGAAACCACCTAAGTTGCTTAATGTTAACGATTATTCAAATTGGAAAGCACGGTTTAAGGAGTACATCTCATACACTGATTCCTCCTTATGGATACCTATCCTTGAGGGATATAAGCATCCAACCTACGTGTTTCTTGAAGAAAATGTTCCCAAGCCTATCTCTAAGCTAGATGAAGAAGAAAAAAAGTTTATGACCGTGAAAAGAAAGCTCATGGTTCCATAACTATGGCATTGTCTAGAGATCTATTTCATAACTTCAGAGGGTATGATAATTCCAAAGATCTATGGAAGGCCCTGCAGAAGAGGTTTAAGGGCAACAATGATGTCAAGAAAAGAAAGAGAGAACTATTGAAGAAACAGTATGAGTGTTTTATATACTTGGAGAATGAATCTATCGAGGAACTTATCTCAAGATTCTATCATCTTTAGACTGAGTTGAAGTCTTATGAAGTCAAGTATCCAGCTGATGAGTTGGTTGAAAATTTTCTAGATGCCTTACCACCCAAGTTTGACATGTATACCACCTTACTTAAAGAAAACCCTAAATTCTATGAGATGACTGTTGAGGAAGCAATAGGCAAGGTTCAGGCACACGATATGAACCTGAGGAAGAAAGAAAGTTCTGGAAAACCTCAAATTCAAGATCCATCTATGTACTTTGGGGTAAATTCTACTGCGAAGTCATCTGGTTCTGGAATTGCCTTATTCCTTGGTAGTCCTCAGGAAGAAGAAAACGCAAATGGTGGTGTTAATCATACTTGTTTTACTGCATCAGGATCCAGCCAATACCATCAAAACCAATCTTCCACAAGAAAGACAACATCTACCCCTTCAGCTAATCAAACTGCTATAGCCAAGATTGCTGAAGATCATGTGGCATTGTTCTCTTCATGTATGCTTGCCTACGAGAACTTCATTGGTGGGAGGCTAACGGATCCTGAGACCATTGAAGAAGACTTCAATCAGGTGGATCCAGACGACATGGAGGACATGGATATTCAGTGGAATATGGCCATGATCTTGAGAAGAGCGAAGCATTTCTTGAACAGAACTGGCAGGAAGTTCATTGGTGGGCCTTCAAATGCCAAGGAGGGATTTGATAAATCCAAGGCAAAGTACTACAAATGTAATAACTTTGGACATTTTGCAAAGGAATGTCAAAAGGAGAAAGCACCAGCTTCGGGTTTAACAAGACCAAGCGAAGGAAGTAGCCAAGGAAACAGTCAACGGTACAACAATCAGAACAACCGCACTCAGAGTAAAGGTAGAACGTCTGGTGCGTTAGTGGTTAAACATGACAATAGCTTTGATTGGGGTGTTCATCTGGAAGATGCCACAATTGCACAGACTCAAATGGGTTTGATGGCAGAGATTATTGAAATGATGGAAGCATAAGAAAGGGAAGCAGCTGAAGCTAACTAAAGAGAATCTACATGTGCATTTGCCCTCATGGCTATTGGAGAGGCATCCAGTTCGTCAACAGAGGTAGATTCCAATTCATTTGATGTTATTTCATGTTCTAAATGTTTAAGCTTGAAAGAAGAGAATAATAAACTTCAAGACAAAGTTGAACCCCTTCGTATTGCAGCTTTCAGTTATAAAGAAAATGAAAAACGTTATAAAGACTCAATTGAAACTCTTAAGAAAGAAAGACATGATTTTTCAATTAAAATCAGTGAACAACAATTTCATTTGGACATTGCAAACAAGGGGTTGGAAAAGAGAAATGTTGAAATCACCAAGCTGCAAAATGAAATCTTGCAGTTGAGTGGCAGAATTGAGAAGTTGAAAAATTCTTTCTTTGTGGTGGAACATTAAGAATCTGTAGTGAGGCAAGTGAGTGGCGTAGGGTTGGGTACTAATGCCATTCCTCCACCAGTGAACGGGAAATTTGTCAACGGTCTGATTGACATTGATTTGTCATGTTTAGATGAATCCTTAAGACAGGATGATTCCTCTAATAAGGATGATTCCTCAATTAAGGCTGACTCAGGTTCTGATGAGGAATTCTTCTCTGATGAAGGCTCTGAGAACACCACCTCTGATGGTATGGTCTCAGAGGAGTTGATTGGTGAACATAAAATTGAGAAAAACATTGTCACTGATCGTGATAATAGCATTTTAACTGAGCCTGGTACTGTTGAGACAAATGACAAATTAAAAGTGATGCTTTATGGAGGTTACAAAACCATAAAGCTAGTCCCAGATCTTGACGACTTGGGTAAAAGTTTTCAGAAAAACATGGTTAAATATTATAATCAAGATGGTAAATCTAAATCAGGTCAAGTTCCGGGTATTTGTTATGTTAACCAAAAAACCATTGGTACTCCTAAAACTGAGTCATCTGCATCCAAAGGCAGAGAACCTTACAGGAGGACTCACAAAGAAAAGCGTGCTTGCTTTCACTGTGGTATGGTAGGTCACATCCTAGTGAACTGTCCTGATAAGAACCAAGGGAAACAGTCAGTTGTTCAACAACAAGCTGTTTCTCCTAAGACACCATCAATGAAGCAACCCAAGAATCCCAAATCAAATGTGGTGAAACCACAAGTGAAACCTATGGTGAAGCCAAACACAACATCTGAGGCTAAACCATCTGTTCTAAAACAGGAAAAGCAACCTGCTAAACCCTGTGTATCTACCTCTGGTAGTGCACAAACTAGTGAGATATCTGTGGTGAAACTCTCTAAACCATAGAGAAGAAGAAGGAACAAAAGATTGAGAAAGCTAGAACAGCTGGCGGGAAGTCAACCAGGTGAAGCTTCTACTAGTTCACCTGTTGTTGATGAATGCAAGTCAAATGTTCCAGTAAAGTAAAAGAAAAGGTCCTGGAACAAGAAAACCAAAAGTGCTCAATCTTCTGATCTTAATCCTTCTAAGGATTCACCCATTTTTTACAGTTACGATTCTGAATTGATTGAAGTTGTTTATTTTGAGAAAGATGGTTGACCCAAGACCACTATGGCTTGGGTCTCCAAAACTAACTGATTTGTTTGTGACTCGTGCAGGTACATCTGAAGGGAACTATCTCTAATCGTTGGTATGTAGATAGTGGATGCTCCCGACACATGACAGGAAACATGACCCTGCTTCAAGATGTTAAACCATTCAGAGGCGGCTATGTGGCCTTTGCGGAGAGAAAGGCGGTAGTATCACTTGTCAAGGCGTGGTTACGAATGGATGTATTAGCTTCGACAACGTCAACTACTGCGAGCAACTGAAGCATAACATGTTGAGTGTTTGGCGAAAACCACCTCATCAGTTGCTACTTGTTTGCTTTCAAAAGCGACATAGCCTGACTCAATCTTGTGGCATAAGAAACTCAAACATATTTCTTATCGTAAAATGAATCATCTTGTCCAAAATGGTTTGGTAACCGGGGTTCCTGAGTTGAGATTTGTCGTTGCAGAAGACTGTATGCCGTGTAAAAAGGGCAAACAGGACCGGAAATTTCATAAGCCCAAGCTCCAAAACTCTATTGATACCCCTTTGGAAGTCCACATATGGATTTGTTTGGACCCATAAGTATCAGGAGTATTGAAGGTAAGTCATACTGTCTAGTTGTAACTAATGATTTCTCACGTTTTTCTTAGGTGCACTTTTTAGGTACAAAGGATGAGACTGCTGAAATTCTTCAATACCTGATCTTGAGCCTGGAATCTTTATGCAAGCTGAAGGTTAGAAGAATAAGAAGTGACAACGACACAGAGTTCCAAAATAACATGATGGAGCTTTTCTGTCTCAAGAATGGTATTCGTCATGAATTCAGTGCACCGTATACACCACAACAAAATGGATTTGCAGAAAGGAAGAACATGTAACACCTGAAAAAATTCCAGAATATAAAACCTTGCTATTGGGATAGGCCCAACTAAGTCCAATAAGACCTAATAGAAATCTAAGCCCATTTGCGGCTCAATAAGGATCCAAGCCCATTAAAGGTTCTAATTTACATAATCCAAACATCATACTAAACACTTCGTTTCAACTAATGACTCGTTACTCGATTAAGAAAGAATGAAGGTACGTACGCGATTCCGTATTTTAAACGTTTAACGCGTTAGTTTACAGTTGATAACCGGATATTCAGCAGAACGGTTAATTAGACAACGAATTATTAATATTAATTATTAATACACATCTGGGAAGGATACCTAGAATATTTAACGTGAAGTGCGTGTATGTAAGCGTTCAACCACGTTAGATACGTAAACGAGCCACCTTAATACAGTAAAAATCACTAAAACAAAAATTTGTGTGACAAATATTATAAATTTCTTATTATGGCGTTATTTTAAAATTTATAAATCAATACAACTCGAAACATTAAGAATATTTGAGGTTCAGTCACGCGTCCTTAAATATACCGACTCCGATATCCCTGAACGATAAATTACAACGAAATAAATATTTTGAATATTTATTTTAGTATTATATATTATGATGAAAAAATAATTATCCGGTACAAGAGTTTAGAACAGTACACTGATAATTTACTGGTTTGATACGCAACGTTCACCTACTTTTTCACCCACCTAAAACCCTACCGATTTAATCACAACCCTTCATTCTTCCATTTGAACAAACCTAACACAGACAATGTGTGTATCTAGAGAGAGAGAGCTGCACGAGGAAGGAGGGGGAGCCGGCCACCTCCCGGTGACTCCTCCGGTGACCGACGACGAGGCCACAACGACTGCAAACTCCTCCGGTGGCAGTCACAGCGTTTCTAGACACCTCCGATAGCGGCGAAGACAAAGGTTTCAGTCCAGGCGACTCGATTAGGTGAGGGGTGGCGGGGATGGTCAATGGCGGCGACGATTTATGTGGTTCGGCGACTGAAGAGACAGACGACGGCGCCTAGCGCTGCACGCAACTGCCAGCGACTGGAGGAGATGAGTCCGACGGTGGCTAGGGTTCAGACCACGCCACTCGTAGCGGTCACAACCTCTGTAGGCGTTCCTCAACAGTCCAACGAAAGCAAATATCACTCAGGTGGCTTACGTGAGTCCAGATCTACGATATCCGAGGTAAACCCCATCCCGTTCATTTCCTTTCCGGCTACCAAACTATCTCTTTTGATGAGTTTTTTTTTTCCAGTTAACGGTCTAGGGTTCCGGAGATGACGATGGTTTTATGTAGATCCGGCAGCGACGGCCATTCCGTACACTACATGGTTTTTCCGGTGAGAAACTAGGGTCAAGACATCAACCCGACTCTCCGACTCACCCTAAGTAACTAGATTTGTTTTGTTCGTCGTCCTACCGTTTTGATCTACGAGGTATGAGGTTGGGTCTGTTAATATCGGTTGGTTACCATACGGTTGCTTGTTTTCCGACTAGATTTAGTAGTTTTGGATACCCGAGTTTCATTCTCGGGTGTTAAAAAGTATGCTTTTGGACAGGAAAGGGCGTAACGGGCGTTGGTCAACCGTGGTCAATGCGTGAACCGTGAGAACTAGAATGTGTCGGCTCGTAAATGAGACGTATGAGAGGTATAAAACGCACGCTAAAGCAATTATATTTATTTACGCAAAGGTTAAACGCAAGTGCGGTTAAACATGTTGAGCTCTAAACGACTTATTAACGATAAAAATAAATATAAACATGACAATAAATAATGACTAGTCGTAATAATGTGTAATTGTTGAGTAGATTACGTACAAACCTAACATACAATTTTAGGTGATAAATATAAACATGAACGTGTTATCGGTAATATAGAACTTTAATGCGACCAATGATTAATACTTACATATAATATAAGATGTAATTATTTATATTATGATTGTAGCATAAAACAGTTTGTACGAAATAGGCACGATTTGGATAACACCAACTTTAAGGATTTTATATAAAGGTATATTGATATATCTAATTCATGTGGTGTTAGTTGGTATGTGGACCGACTAAACGAGGGTTTGACGAATAATAATAATCTGTAAAAATATATTTTTTCTATATAGATATAAATGTATTCATATAAATATATGTAATTATAAATCTTAATGCTTTATAAGAAATCAAACGATTATTTCATCATCCGATATATAGGTTCATATATATATATATATATTACATTAAAGATAAATACAATATACCCATTACACGAAATTGGACGATTATTTGTTATAAATAATATTTGAATACGTATATAAATAAATATGTCAATGAAGTTTGAATACAGAACGGTTTTAAAACATAAGACATTAATATATCATAAACAAGTAGTATAAATATGTATTTAATTATATACTTTTATATCTCGTCTTAAATGGTAATTTACTTATATATAATATATATATATATATATATATATATATATAAATGGGACGTATCAAATGAAAAACCTAAGTTGTTTTGAAAACCGATAAACTTAATCCGAGCCACATATTAATTTTCTTGTTTTTCTATCTTATTTTTAACTAGAGGGGTAATTGTGACATTTTGTCCCACTTTCAACCCTAGATCTGACCTCTCTCCTTCAAACGTCATTATCCTCTTCTCTTTCTAAAAAACTCGGATGCACTCTATCACATCTTCACTAACAGATCTGGGCCTCTCTCCTTCTTCAAACACCATTATCATCTGACCCTCTTCAAGATATGTTTTGTACGCCGCCTATGGAGATCGAGATAACATCAACTCTGTCATTAACGACGGCATCTACCTTTCAAAATCGTACCTGCCGACGGGTTACAGATCTCGATCTGCTTATGTAATTGGCTTCAGACGAGTTCACAACGACGAGGCTCGACAATCGAATGGTTGATTTGTGTAGTTAGATTCGGAGGTAGAAACCAAGCAGTCATGCCATCTTGCAGGTGCGCGTGATCATCCTTTCTTTACATGAAGAGGCGGAATCGTTGAGCAAAATTTGATACTTTTGTAGGTTACGGATCTCGATCTACTTATTAAGTTGGCATCTTGATACTTTAATTTCCATCTTTTTATTTTTTATTTGTTCATCTTACTGATTGAAATCCAAATAAAAGTTTGCATATTTAAAATATTATTCATTATTTATGGATAAATGCGTCGCATATATTTTGTGGTTTAAAAAAAATCATAGATTTGAATAATATTTATATAAATCTGAGATTTGGATTGATGTGTTTCAAAATTATTAAAAAATATATATATATGTAAGAAATTATATTTTATATATATATTTAAACATAAGATTCGGGCTTATGTTTGATGGTTCTTGTTTTCCATATTTTATATTTTTTAAAATTTAGTGAATCACTGAAAAGGTTTACTTAGTTCATAAAATACTTTAGTGTATCTTGATTATGTTTTTTGAATTTCAGGTACAAGATTTTCAAGATTTAATATACAAATAAGGGTTTGATATTAGGTAACTTGATTTTACAACTGGTTTTGATTTTTTACACATGTGTATTTTGATTTTACATGTGTGTATTTCGATTTTACACATGTGTATTTGATTCTTTTTCATAAGTGTAAACTGAATTTACATGTGTAGAAGAATTTATGGTTGACTTAGTTGGACTACTACATTAAAGAAATCTTTTTTTGTAAGTAGAAGTTTTTACAAACTCTTATGTTAATCAATTGAGTTGTAAAGAGTTTTTACCTTTTGTGTATTTGATTATATGCATGTGTATTTAATGTTCTTTTACAAAGTGTAATTATGTATTTTTTTCCGGCTTGTAAAGATATTTGGGTTATTTGGAGGTGAATTATTTTTTTTGATTTGTATATGAGATATTTGTGTATTTACATGTAATTTTCTTATTTATGTATATGTGTAAACTAATTTTACACAACGGTTCCTTAAAAAATCATGTTCTTGAATTTGTCTTAAACTAATCTGAATATATATAGAGAGAGAAGAATAAAATAAAGAGAGTTACTATTAAATCAAAGAATGCCTATTGACTATTTTACCCTTTTGGGAGAATTTTAAAAAGAAAAAAATGTTGATTAAATCTCAGCAACAAAATAAAATATACATAATTGAATGTGTGACCATAAATGAGTTTAAAAGTTTTCACAAAAACTCAGGGTTTTCATTTGATACGTCCCCTATATATATATATATATATATATATATATATATATATATATATATATATGAAAAATATCATGTGTAAACCACATTTAATTGTGTAAACTAAAAATCAAATTTGGACCATTCGTTTAGTTTATTAATATTATAATTAGTGGTCTAAATTAAATTTGATTTTTTTAATAAATAAGTGGCTACAAATAGTTTAATTTGACTTTGTTTTTTTCTCTCTATTCACAACCACGTATTAAATTATTACATTAAAATAATAATTAATATATATATATAAATTTAACTAATTACATATGTAAAATTATAAAATTGTTACCTATTTTAAAATTTATTATTTATTATAAAGTTAAAACTACTTAAAAATTTATTTATTATAAATTTATAACAATATTTTATTTAAGATATTAAGGAATACTGAATGTTATTTAAAATTTCATATACTAAATGTACAATTAATCGATGACGGTTTTGTGCCGGTACTCTAACAAAACGAACAGATAACGGCGTCGTCATTATAGGAACCAGTACCGGTATTTTTTTTATTTTTTTCTAGAGATGTAAAACACTTGTCGATATCCATTTGAGCATGCAATGACTTTATTTTTTAGCGTTTCTCTTAGGGTTTGCGATGGGAGTATCGGTTCAGTGTTAGTACTGTAACGAAACGTACTGATACCAACCCAATTTTCGTCGCGTAACGCGGAGGAATCGCACAGGTTAATTATTAAGTTCGTCGCAATATATAAAATTAAATAGTTAATATGTGGCTCAATATAAAATGAAATAGTAAATTTATAATATCCATGGTTAAAAATTTCAGTAAGTATAATAATTAAACATATTGCTACTTTCATTTACATATTTAAAAACAATAGTCATATGTTTCGCTAAATATTTATTTAAAAGATAAAGTAGTATATATGTCGTTAGCTTTTTTTAATAATTTAACATATTGCTGCTTTTCATTGACATATTTAAAAATAAAATAAAAATAGCTATATTTGTCGCTAAATATTTTATTAAAAAATTAGATAAAAGATAAATTAGTTCATATGTCGCTAGTTTTTTTAATAAAAAATACATTATTTTCATTTCAAAACCCTAATATTTTGATGTATAGTTTTTTTTATAAGAAGTGAAATCGCTGTTTAAAAATAACAAATAAAATGAGCTATTCGTATATGTTGCACACACCAACACTTAATTATTTATATCTGAGCCAAAAGATTCGTTGCCTTTTAGTTCTTAATTCACATGCATTCGAATCTTATAAACATTTATATGCAAAGTTTACATGGAAATTTTGATTTTTTATAAAAATGCATATGTAAAGTGTATTAATTTTGTAATTTTTTTTTGCAAATACGGTTACATGTGTTCATATGCAATAATTGATATTACATATGTAATAACAAGTTACATTTTGTTCTATTACATAAATGTAATATAATATTACATATATGTAATGTGATACTACATATATGTAACAATAAGATATTACGTATATGCAATTTTTTTATATTACAAAATATAAAAATTACATATATGTTAATATTACATATGTGTAATATGATATTACATGTATCAAGTTTTTTTATGATGTAATTGTTTATTATATAGTATAGATAAGACACTACTTATATGTAATATGTGCAATATAAACAATTCTATATGTCGTCATTTATCACTATGTATACTTGATTATGCGGGGGTGTTTTCGAGACTATAACCGAAATAAAGATAAAAATGTTGGTTTTTAAGTTTGTTTTAAAAAGTTAACATTGTATAAAAAACTTATTAGATTAACACATTGTTGTGTTATTTTTTTAAGATTATCAAATAATTAGGTTTTGAATAAACAAAGTTATGAGTGTTTTGGGTTTTTGAATGAATAAATTGTTGGGTTTTGATTTTTTTTGTATAAACAAGTTAGATTAACACAATTATATCCGGGTTTTGGATAAAAAGTTATTTATGTTCTAAAAAATAAATTTGGAACACTACATTAATGTTTATGTTTACATGTATGTAACTGTTCGTTACATATATGTAAAAACTGTCGTTCAAAAAAATAAAATAAAAATTTGCAAAACTATATTCAAATTAAAGATAAAAAAGCTCTATTTAATGGTATAATTTTTATAAAAAAAATAATGTTTTATAAAAAAGTTATGAATGTTTAAAAAAGGAGGGGAGAAATTAATAGGTGGAATCTTTATTAATAAAAAAACGAGGGGAATGTTACATTTACTAAAATATCCTTTTAATAAAAAAAATTGTTATTAGGTGTCATTTTTTATTGGGTTAATTGGTTTACACATAAATGTATGGTTTACAAATGATCCCTACCTTATATATATATATATATGGGAGGGATATTCTAAGAAGGCTAAAAAGTGTAAAAAGTCTTTTAAAAACCCCACCACCACCCCCCAAAAGCCTAAAACCTCCCACCACAACCCCCCCAAAACCTAACCTCCACCCCACCCCACCCACCCCGAAAAACCTAAAACCGCCCACCCCCCAAAAACCTAAATCCTAACAAAAAAAACCCTAAAAAGCCGAAAAGTCGTCTAAAAACACCACCACCACCCCCAAAATCCTAAACCTTCACCCCCCCCCCTAAAACCTAACCACCACCCCACCCCCCCCCCTAAAAACCTAAAACCCCCACCCCACCCCTCAAAAGCCTTCATACTAAAAGCTAAACCCTAAGGATAAACCCCTAAGGCTAACCTAAGGCAAAACGTAAACCCTAAAATCTAAACCCTAAAAGCTAAACCCTACAAGCTAATATCTAAGATTGTAGAGTTCGATGAGACGGTTCCAACGCCGCCGAAATGAGTAAAATCGGAGTTCGTATGAGCCGGTTATGAGTGTTTTAAAACATTTTTTACATTTTTTTCACTTTTTAGCGGATCCCTATACTATATATATATTTACGGTTATGACTCAAATAAACAAAATATGATAATTGAATATACTAAAGTTTATGTATTACGCGTATATGTTACATAAAGACGAACAAATCCTATTAAGGAACGTTTATTTCAAAACACTATACGGTACAACTATAGTTCAGGGTTTTTGAAACTATATAAATATATGTAGAAGTATATATTTATATTTTTAAACATGTGTATGAATACACTATATGTCATGCAATGGTTTTACTAAATCATATAGTCACAAACATTCTGTTAAAGGACGTACGAACCTAAATTATTATTACTAATTATTCTCACGCATATCTATACACGATCGTGTACACGACAAAGTAATATTTTTGTAAATAACTATTGAAACATATTCGAGTTGAGAAACCCGACTCGAATTAAGCAACTAATGTTACCGAATGTTAAACAAACATCGTATACCGAATCGGTAAGACCAATAGTATACCGAATCGGTAAGACTAATAAGAATCAGCGGAGCTCAACCGCACACGTGATAACTCAACTCGAGTTTAGTCTCGCTTTACATTATTAGGGTTAGTCCATAAATATCTTTAAGTACCTACAAGTATCGTAGGGCTCGAATAGGACGTAAAACCGTGACTATCAATTGGACATTGGTTTCCATTGTAACAGAAGGACATTAGTGTTCCTGACACGTCACCAGGTGAGTTCACTACCCCTTTTTACTTTTAAATGTTTTAGAAACATCGGGGGAGAAACATACTTGCATGACACGTTTGAAAACATGAAACATTATCATTTGATACATTTTGAAACATCGTCGTTTGATACATTTGGAAACATCGCTGTTTGATACATTTAGGAACAACATTACTTGATACATTTTAGAAAAAAAACATGAAACATATTTGCTTTATACATTAGAAAACGGAATCATGACCGACCATTTATGTTTATATGAGACAATCATGGAAGAGCTCGTAAAGTCCCCTACGTGAACAATTTATTAACCATTAACTCGTATAGCCATGATATTGTGAATAGTACTATTGGGATTGACACTCCCAGTCATGGTTAGTCGCGCTAACCAAGGGCCCGTATGGCCCAATGACTGTACATTGTCTTAACTCTTGAGCCCGTGGGGAATGGACGAGGGACGAAACACATGTGTTTGGTTTGGTTAACACTCATGTAAAATAAACTTCGTATACCTAGCTAGTTACGATGGGTCAACTTGATGGGTCAAACTTGATATAATTGTCGTTTTTTGTTTATCATATATACATTGAATCGTTTTCATGCAGATGAATCTGCCAATTGTTTTCATACAAATTGGTTTTGCCAATCGTTTACATACAAATGGTTTTGCCATTCATTTACGTGCAAATGTTTTTGACAATGTTTTCAGGGAAAACAGTTTCATATTATGGCTACGTATAAATTATCAATGTTTTCAAGGAAAACTACTTTACATTGAGACAATCAAACTTGTGAACTCAACAACCTTTGTGTTGACACTTTAAGTATGTTTTTCTAGCTATGGCACTGTTGGGATAGGATAACCACTTGGATTAAACCCTAGAAGCCGAATAAGCATTATTGTTAAACCCCAAGACGGTTTTGCACTATATGGTTCTAGGACAATGTACTAGTTTAATATAGTATTTGTAATGTCGTTTAACACTTTACAAGTGTTCAATTTTCTTCCGTCGTTGTGTAATGTTACCAATCATTGCAACCTTAAAATTTTTCATTAAGTAAATGAATTTGGGGGTGTGACAGAACAGGACTCTTATTGAAATTGCAAGGACAATGCTATCAGACGCTAAGATTCCTGTAACTTTCTGGGCAAAAGCGGTCAACACAATTTGTCACGTTTTGAACAGAGTTTTGGTGGTTAAAAGACACAACAAAACTTTTTATGAGCTAATCAACAATCGACCTCCCAATCTTGACTACCTAGTCCCATTTGGTAGTCCCTGTTCCTTATTGTTACAGTTCAAGGATCGCAAATCCAAATTTAATACAAAAGTGGTGGAAGGCATCTTCTTAGGATATGTTGCCAACTCACCCTGCAAGAGAGTGTACAATATAGGAACACGCTCAGTTGAAGAATGGTTCCAAGTAGACTGAAGTAAACACATCATTCCACCAGAACCTACAGGTCCAACATGGGGATTCGATTATGATGATCTATTCAAGTCTTTCAACCTTCCTAGTCTATCTGCCGAAGATGCCGCCAATTTGTATGAATTCTTTAGTGGCGGTGATGACTCAAATTTCTCAACCCGTGCAACTTTACCTATTCTAGCTCCTGATTCCAATGCTGCATCTGCATCTGAACCCCATGAAAGTGACAACGAAGAGGTGGCTCATGTTGATGGAAATGACGCTCCAGCTGATCCTAACACTCGTGTAGGAAATGAAGCTACAATTGATCCAATCAACATCGAATACTCTTCTGGTACACATGATATGGGGGAGTTAAGCACAAATCTTGATTCAAATATCAAGGAACCGCATGTACCAGAGTCGAGAGTGCATAAGAATCATCCAATTGACAACATCATTGGTGATCTTGATGCCGATGTTCAAACTCGTCATAGAACCATTACAGAGAACACCAGTTTGTATGCTGGGATACTTGACACAGGTATCATGGAAACATGTTTAGATGTTGCATTCGTATCCCAATTGGAGCCGAAGAATATGAAAGAGGCTCTCGCTGACAACTACTGGATAGAGGCGATGCAAGATGAACTGTCTCAATTTCAAAAGTTGCATGTGTGGGATTTAGTTGACCTTCCGAAGGGTATGCATCCGATAGGAACTAGATGGGTGTTCGAATGCAAGACGGACGATCGACATGTTGTAGTGAAAAACAAAGCAAGGTTGGTTGTTCAGGGTTTTTATCAGCAATAGGGCTTGGATTACACAGAGGTGTATGCCCCAGTTGCTAGTTCTACTGTTTTTGGCTTATGCCTCCTTTGTCTGCTTCAAGGTCTATCAACTTGATATGAAGAGTGCTTTCCTATACGGCAAAGTTCATGAAGAGGTCTATGTCACTCAACCACCAGGTTTTGAAGATCCGCATAATATTGATAAAGTGTATAAGCTGGATAAAGCACTTTATGGTCTTCATCAAGCACCTAGGGAGTGGTTTGAGACTTTATCAAAACATTTATTGTCCAATGGTTTCGATCATGGAAAAATTGACTCGACTCTCTTCATACGGAAAGCAGGAGGTGATATTCTACTTGTGCAAGTTTATGTCGACGACATTATCTTTGGGTCTACCAATGAAGAGATGTGTAGGGAATTCGAAAGGGTGATGAAGTCCAAGTTTCAAATGTGCAACATGGGTGAACTGTCATTTTTCTTGGGTCTGCAAGTCAGTCAAAGGGAGGATGGCATTTATCTACATCAAACTAAGTTTTTACAGGACATTTTGTCAAAATACAAGATGAATGATTGTAGTACTTATGGCACACCGATCCCAGTCAATCACGGTTTGCAACCAGATAAAGATGGAAGGATGTAGACAGTAAATTGTATCGTGGGATAATCGTATCTCTTATGTATCTCACAGCTACAAAGCCCGACATAATGTTTGCATTCTGCTTGTGCTCGAGGTTTCAGTCACAACCGAAGGAATCTCATCTGATAGCTGTAAAGAGGATATTCAAATACTTGAAAGGGAAACCCCGATTGGGTCTTTGGTACTCCAAGTAGCAGTCATTTGAATTCAAAGCCTATACCGATTCTGATTATGGCGGTTGTAACCTCGATAGAAAATCAATCTCGAGTATATGTCAATTCTTAGGAGACAGGCTGGTCTCCTGGCAGTGTAAGAAGCAGTCAACGGTTTCTGTCTCAATATGTGAAGCATAGTACATTGCTGCCGCGAGCTGTTGTTCTCATATATTATGGATCCAGCAACAATTGAGAGATTATGACTTGAATTTCACTGGAACTCCTTTGTTCATTGACAATAATGCCACCATGTCCATCACAAATAACCTGGTGAAACATTCCAAAACTAAACACACTGAGATTCGTCACCATTTCATCCGTGATTGTGCTGAAAAGCACTTCATTGAATTTGTGAAAGTTCACATGGATGACAACTTTTCTGACCTTTTCACTAAGGCGTTTGATCGTACCCATTTTGAACATCTTGTCAACATGATAGGAATGTTCAATCCTGAGTGAAAACTCTTTTTCAAATCAAAATTTGTTCATAGAAGTTAGAATTTATTTCTTTTTAATTCTGTACAGTTTGTTTTCAATTTCCAGATATTTTACAAAAATCCAAACAAAATAGAAAATCAAGAAAATTTCAAAGTCATTTGACGAAAAAAGGAAATGATTGTACATTAGAAATGATCTAAACATCTTAGATTGCACATATGGGAAATTATTGCGTCATGATTATTTAATTGTTTTAGTTGTTCTAGTTTTAATTTGAAATATTTGCAAGTAACTTGAATTGTCAGTAGGCTATAAGCATTTTTGAATCATTACTAGTGTGAAAAAAAAAATCAATACTACAACTGTGATTTGAACCCATGTTTGCATGTGTGTTTGTATGTAAAAGAATGCAAAAAGATCATTATAAGATATAGGATGTAAGATTTTGTCAAGTGTTTTCTTAAGAGACCAGTTTCGGGTTATCTCTTTAGCACAATTTTTCGGTTCATTTCACTACCCATACTCACAAGTATGCAATGAGAAGTTCGGCCAAGATATGTCTTGACATCAACCGTTGAGCATATATTCACCCTTGAATCATTCCTGATTCATTGAAATCAAATCCAGATAAAAGTTGGATCCCCTTACCTAAATCCTCAGACACCATACTTATTATCCTGAATCATTATACTGATATTCATCGAAGACATCCTATGAAACTGTAACCTTTCTGATTTTCATGTTTTTCCTATGTATTTTATGCCGTGCAATAAAAGATTTCAACCTTACATTTATTGTTCATATACACTTACAAGCATACACGCGTTCATTATAATACAATATTAACGAAAACAATCTTACAAACCTCGAGGACCAAACTTGACCTAAACTTAATCAAAACTCAAAACAACATCAATATTACAAAACTACAAGGACTAGTCTTGAAACTTCCAAACACCAACACAAGCACGGTCGCGCCTAGTCCTAGGCACGGTCGCGCTTGTGCCATGACCACGGTCGTGCTTAACATTAAGCACGGTCGCGCCTCGTTTACAGTTTGACTCCGCAAAGTCAAACCGACTCAAATCTTGTCCAAAAATAGATTGTAAACACGTTTAGAAGGTCGCAAAACTTGCAGAAGAAGATATTCGGCTAATTGAGACTAAAACACGACCAAATACACATGCAATCGTCCCAATACTCGCAAATTCTAAACCGACTCTTTTTTAAAAACGAATCAAGTAATTGGGGCAAGAATCAAACGAATTAAGTTAAGCCCATACCTACCCGAGACATATATAAACTTCCCTAAACCCTAAATCCATCATTCCATCATCTCTATCTCGTCTGTCGATCAAGAAAAAGCCGCGAAGTCTCCCCGTAGCCGTCTGCACTTGTTGCCCATTCAAAACAGGTTAGTAATAGTTCATTAGGATCGTCTCTCCAAGCTAATCGAAAGCCCTAACTTAATTCGTAACCACATTACATGATTTTACAGAATTGAATCTGAGTTTTGATAAAAAATGGTTTTAAACGATCGACACGTTAAACAGGATATAAACCTAATTAAATGGTGTAATTCGATTCGCAAACATCATATCAATGAAAACCCTAAGTTTCTAATCTGTTTTATTACAAGAATCAGGCGAATTGCTTCTGGAATTGGCCAGACACGGTCGCGCCAGCCTATGAGCGCGGTCGTGCCTGACCAAGCACAGTCGTGCCCCGTAAGAGGCCCGGTCGTGTTTACCGATCAAACCAAGTCCTGACCTAGTCAAAACCCTAGGCGCGGTCGTGCTGGATACGGACGCGGTCGTGTCTCAGGACCAGACTCTTGTTTTGACTTCTGACCAACCACGGGCGCGTTACCGACCAAGCGCGGTCGCGTACGTGCCGGGCGCGGTCGTGCCATATACAAGCACGGTCGTGCTCATCCCTTAAACAGAATCTTTACTTTTATTTTCATTCTGTTAATTTGATAAATAAATAACAGTTTAAATAATTATTTTAAGACAAACCCTACACGTTTAAGAATGACAAATTCACTTCCGTCATTAAATAACGCAAATCAATAACACATATACATTGTTCATTAGGTCGAACTTAGCAATCTACAACACATCGCTGTTTTCCATTTGCTTGTGCAACCTACACGCTACATAACACGTGAGTTACATAGCCCCTCTTTTACTCTATTTTACAAACGTTTTGGGGTGGAACATGCGTTCTATTTACATGTTTTCAATTATACACATATACAGTTCCATCCTATGCATGTTTACAGTTTTGCGCTTTGTGCTTGAGTACATTTTGTAGACCAATTATTATGCTCTTCATGTACAATCATTAACTAACAGCCGACAGTAAACAGTGGTAGATCTATTGAGTCTGACAAACCCACCCAGGTAGGGTGACTGTTACTGACAACACAAATTTTGAGTGCAAGTTACAAAGGTTTGATTGTATAGGTCACACGATGTTTTTCTCTCCATAAATGCCTTAATTGTCATGATTGTATTGAACTGTATGCACACAACACGTATTTTGCTATCACACGATTAAACCTATGTACTCTCACCAACTTTCTAGTTGACCCTGTTTTAACCATGTTTCAGGTACCAATGTTTGAAGTGATCAAGATATGCTACACATAGGATTTTGACCTAGTTTTAATTGAACCAGTTATATTTTGATGTAATTTTCATTATTGTTTGGTGGATTGAATCTATGTTTGTTGAACTTATCTATTTGCAATGAAAACAATTATTAATTATTCAAACTTTAGCAAACCATGAGCAATGAACAGTCTGCACGCTTCACGCCCCGATGTTTCCGCCGTCGGTTGGGGTGTGACAGATTGGTATCAGAGCCTTGGTTATAGGGAATTAGGTTATTAGACACCTTTGACCTAGACTATAACTTTAGGATACCCACTTATGCCATGCTTCATGATTTACATGCTATGTGCTACATGCTATATGATATATGCTACATGTTTTATATGTATATATGAATAACTTAAATAAACAATATCCCCACCCATATCCTAAACCACATATCCTTCATGCCTGCTTCCATGTCATCATCAACATAACCTGAATCATATTCTTAGACTTGGGTCTATAAAATTTTCTTTTACACCCGTTAAGGTTTTTAGACTTTGTTTAATTGTTAAAGGACACGTGCAATCTGGAAGAGTGACACCTGTATTCTGGGTTTTCTGTCTAGGAAAGCATTTCGTATAAATCCCAACCAACCGAGGGACCCGTATGCTTTCCTGGGAATTCCCGGGATGAGTTTTTACTTATAGGCTAAAGCACGTCTCCTTGATAATTATCTGAGTTTAAATTAACCTTAATATGTCATAGTACTTGAGTGATTATGTCACTATTTGAGTACAATCCAAACTATGAACTACTTGCATCTATTTATTCTTCTATTTAATCCAAGAAAATCTCACAACTCTTATTGTGTCTAAATCTGTAGAATGCCTCCTCGTCGTGTCAACAGCAACAACAGCAATAACACTGACCTGGCTGCTTTACTCACACAGCTGGTGAACCAAATTACCCAAGCCAACAACAACAATAATGGCCATGCCAGTGGAAGTGCTGCTACTGGAGGTGGTGGTGGTGCCAACCCGCCACAATGCACCTTCAAACACTTCAACTCCTGTAATCCCCTCAAATTCTATGGCAGCGAAGGAGCCACGGGACTCCTTCAATGGTTCGAAAGCATTGAGAGCACTTTTCTCAATAGCGATTGTCCCGACAACCTCCGTACTCGTCATGCTACTAGTGTCTTTCAAAAAAGGGCGCTTACTTGGTGGAATGGTGAGAAAAGGACTAGGGGAGTGGATGTAGCAGTGGCACTGCCGTGGGATGAGTTGAAAAGGATCATGACTGAGGAATTCTGTCCTCGAAATGAGATGAAAAAGCTAGAAGCGGAATTTTGGGATCTTGCTCAAGATAGTGGTGAAAGCTTAGCATACACCACCCGTTTTCACGAGCTGAGTCTACTTGTGCCACACATGGTTACACCTCTGTCTAGGTGTATTGAAAAGTACATTGGTGGTCTACCTAGACAAATTCAAGATACTGTGGTAGGAGGAAATCCTGCTACTCTGGAGGATGCTATCCGTTTGTCAGCTACACTTACTGACAATCATGTTAAAGCGGGTACACTTACAAGAAAGGGTGCCAAGAAAGTTTCTGAAACAACAACACCTTCCGCTCATGTCAAAGAAGTCCAAACTGAACCATACCGCAATACTAGGAAGAGAAAGGTCAAGAACTGTGCTGTAATCACTCCGGCTGCTCCAGTAAATCAAGTTGCACCCATAGCTCCAAACCCAGCAAAGAAGCCCTATGGGGGCAGCTACCCACTTTGCAACACCTGCAACTACCATCACCCTCCAAACATACCTTGTCGCATTTGCAACCACTGCGGGAAACATGGCCACACAGCCAATATTTGTCGAGCAAAGGCACTTGCCAACCAAACCAACCCAGCAAATCAAGCCAATCATCAAGCAACTAACCAAGCCATCCCCGCCATTGCAAATGGACGTGCTTGCTTCGAATGTGGTGACCCGAACCACTTCCGTAACCAGTGCCCAAGACTGATCAATGTTAACCAAGGCGGAGCTCGTGGGCGTGCTTTCAACATCAACGCCAATGAGGCTCAGGCCAACACTGATGTGGTTAACGGTACGTTCCTTATGAATAATCATTATGCTTCTATACTATTTGATACCGGAGCCGATAAAAGTTTTGTGTCACTAGACTTCGAACCGTTACTTGCAAAAACCTGGTCTAAACTAGAGAAAACCTTTACCGTTGAGGTAGCCGACGGTAACACCGTTACGATTGACACCATCATTTATGATTGCTCCCTAGAACTAAATAAACACACCTTTCCAATCAACCTCGTACCAATGCCATTAGGGAGTTTTGACGTCATCATAGGTATGGACTGGTTGTCAAAGCACCATGCCGAAGTCATGTGCTTTGAAAAATGCATCCGTATACCACTCCCATCCGGTGAAACGTTGACGGTCTTTGGTGAGAAACCTTGCAAAGGACTCAAACTAATGTCATGCATTACCGTCCAAAAGTATATACGAAAGAAGTGCATAGTTTTCCTAGCCCACGTTATCCGAAAAGAAGACAAGAAGAGGAGTGTACAAGACATCCCCATCGTTCAGGATTTTCCTGAAGTTTTTCCTGATGACTTACCAGGTCTTCCACCTGTTCGGCAAGTGGAATTTCGCATCGATCTTGTACCTGGAGCAAACCCGGTGGCTAAAGCTCCATACCGGCTTGCACCTTCCGAGATGCAAGAACTTGCAAGTCAACTTCAAGAACTCTCCGACAAAGGTTTCATACGGCCGAGTCATTCACCGTGGGGTGCACCAGTCTTATTTGTTAAAAAGAAGGACGGTTCTTTCCGCATGTGTATTGACTATCGAGAACTCAACAAACTTACAATCAAAAACCGCTACCCTTTACCTAGGATTGACGATCTCTTCGATCAACTACAAGGTTCTACCTACTTCTCGAAGATTGATCTTCGATCTGGTTATCATCAACTCCGTGTGCAAGAGGAGGATATTCCCAAGACTGCCTTCCGAACGAGATATGGTCACTACGAGTTCATGGTTATGCCTTTTGGGCTAACCAATGCACCTGCTGTCTTCATGGACCTCATGAATCGCATGTGCAAACCATACCTTGATAAATTTGTTATCGTGTTCATTGATGACATCTTGATCTATTCAAGAACTAAGGAAGATCATGAACAACACCTTAGGTTGATTTTGGATCTCTTGAAAACCGAACAGCTATACGCCAAGTTCTCCAAATGTGAATTTTGGCTAAAAGAAGTTCAATTTTTGGGTCACATTGTCAATGAAAAGGGAATTCATGTTGACCCCGCCAAAATTGAAGCTGTTAAGAAATGGAAAGCTCCTAAAACCCCTACCAAAGTTCGTTCGTTTCTTGGCTTAGCAGGTTACTATCGAAGGTTCATCTCTAATTTCTCCAAGATCGCTGTTCCCCTCACTGCCTTAACCCAAAAAGGTAAACCCTATGAGTGGGGACCGAAGCAAGAAGAAGCCTTTCAAATTCTCAAGCAAAAGTTGTGCAATGCTCCTATCCTCACCCTTCCTGAAGGTGAAGATGATCTAGTTGTTTACTGTGATGCTTCAAACCAAGGTCTTGGTTGCGTTCTCATGCAACGAGGCAAGGTGATCGCTTATGCATCAAGACAACTCAAAATCCATGAGAAGAATTATACGACGCATGATCTGGAGTTGGGTGCTGTCATATTAGCGTCGAAGATTTGGAGACATTATCTCTATGGCACGAAATGTGTGGTGTTCACCGACCACAAAAGCCTCCAACATATCTTCAACCAAAAGGAACTCAACATGAGACAACGACGTTGGGTTGAACTCCTCAACGATTACGATTGCGAGATTCGTTATCATCCCGGCAAGGCTAATGTTGTAGCCGATGCACTAAGCCGCAAGGAACATGTCATGCTTCAAAGTGTCAAGATCCATTCCGATATTCAAGTTCGTATTCTAGAAGCTCAACATGTCTCGGTTACTGAGGGCAATATGTATGAGGAAATGTCTTGTGGTGCTGAATTCCAATTAGAGACTAAAACCAATGGCTTGCTTTATTTTCTAAATCGTCTTTGGGTTCCCGATCGTGACGATATCCGAGCATTCATCATGACCGAAGCACACAAGTCTCGATATTTTATCCATCCTGGTGCGGATAAAATGTACCAAAATCTTCGTCCACAATATTGGTGGCCTGGTATGAAGAAAGACATTGCTTTGTTTGTAGCAAAATGTCTCACATGTTCTAAAGTCAAAGCTGAGCATCAACGCCCTTCTGGTTTACTTGAACAACCGGAAATCCCCGTGTGGAAATGGGAGAATCTAGCTATGGATTTCATCACTAAACTCCCTCGCACTTCGAGCGGTTATGACAGCATCTGGGTGATCATTGACCGTCTCACTAAGTCCGCACACTTCTTGCCTA
Source organism: Smallanthus sonchifolius (assembly GCA_023525975.1). Classification (NCBI taxonomy): domain Eukaryota; kingdom Viridiplantae; phylum Streptophyta; class Magnoliopsida; order Asterales; family Asteraceae; genus Smallanthus; species Smallanthus sonchifolius. Next base: position 21,931,927 of record CM042039.1, read on the forward strand.
TCCGTGAAGACTATAAGGTTGAGAAATTGGCCCGAATTTACATTGACGAGATCGTGAGTCGTCACGGCGTTCCTTTGAACATAATCTCCGATAGAGATGCTCGTTTCACTTCTCGGTTTTGGCAATCTCTCCAAAAGGCACTTGGTACACGACTGGATTTGAGCACGGCCTACCATCCCCAAACTGATGGTCAGACCGAGCGAACAATCCAAACCCTGGAAGACATGCTGAGAGCTTGTGTCATCGACTTTGGTGGCAATTGGGATTCACATTTGACACTTATCGAATTTTCCTACAAAAATAGTTACCACACCAGCATCGACATGGCTCCGTTTGAAGCTCTCTATGGTCGTAAGTGTCGTTCTCCCATCTGTTGGAACGAGATTGGTGAAGCACAAATCACCGGTCCCGAGTTAATTCAAGAAACCTCCGACAAGATTATCCAAATCCGTGACAACATTCGAGTTGCGAGGAGTCGGCAAAAGAGGTATGCCGACAATCGACGCAAACCCTTGGAATTCCAAGTTGGTGATCTTGTACTTCTAAAGGTGTCTCCTTGGAAGGGGGTGATCCGTTTTGGGAAGAAAGGCAAGCTAGCACCTTGCTATGTGGGTCCATTCAAGATCCTTGAAAGGATTGGGAAAGTGGCTTACAAGCTCGAGTTACCTCCATCACTTGGCAGCGTACATCCTACATTTCATGTATCCAACCTCAAGAAGTGTCTTGCTGATGAGAACCTTCATATACCTCTTGACGATGTGCGCATTGATGAAACGATGCACTTCGTTGAAAAACCAGTCGAGATTATGGATTGCGAGATAAAACAACTCAAGCGCAGCCGTATTCCTATTGTCAAGATTCGTTGGGAATCTAAACGAGGACCCGAGTTTACTTGGGAACGAGAAGACCAAATGAAGCTCAAGTACCCACATCTTTTTGCTGAAGCAGTAGCCTCAACCAGTTGAATTTCGGGACGAAATTCCCTCAACATGGGGATACTGTAACCTTTCTGATTTTCATGTTTTTCCTATGTATTTTATGCCGTGCAATAAAAGATTTCAACCTTACATTTATTGTTCATATACACTTACAAGCATACACGCGTTCATTATAATACAATATTAACGAAAACAATCTTACAAACCTCGAGGACCAAACTTGACCTAAACTTAATCAAAACTCAAAACAACATCAATATTACAAAACTACAAGGACTAGTCTTGAAACTTCCAAAAACCAACACAAGCACGGTCGCGCCTAGTCCTAGGCACGGTCGCGCTTGTTCCATGACCACGGTCGTGCTTAACATTAAGCACGGTCGCGCCTCGTTTACAGTTTGACTCCGCAAAGTCAAACCGACTCAAATCTTGTCCAAAAATAGATTGTAAACAGGTTTAGAAGGTCGCGAAACTTGCAGAAGAAGATATTCGGCTAATTGAGACTAAAACACGACCAAATACACATGCAATCGTCCCAATACTCGCAAATTCTAAACCGACTCTTTTTTAAAAACGAATCAAGTAATTGGGGCAAGAATCAAACGAATTAAGTTAAGCCCATACCTACCCGAGACATATATAAACTTCCCTAAACCCTAAATCCATCATTCCATCATCTCTATCTCGTCTGTCGATCAAGAAAAAGCCGCGAAGTCTCCCCGTAGCCGTCTGCACTTGTTGCCCATTCAAAACAGGTTAGTAATAGTTCATTAGGATCGTCTCTCCAAGCTAATCGAAAGCCCTAACTTAATTCGTAACCACATTACATGATTTTACAGAATTGAATCTGAGTTTTGATAAAAAATGGTTTTAAACGATCGACACGTTAAACAGGATATAAACCTAATTAAATGGTGTAATTCGATTCGCAAACATCATATCAATGAAAACCCTAAGTTTCTAATCTGTTTTATTACAAGAATCAGGCGAATTGCTTCTGGAATTGGCCAGACACGGTCGCGCCAGCCTATGAGCGCGGTCGTGCCTGACCAAGCACAGTCGTGCCCCGTAAGAGGCCCGGTCGTGTTTACCGATCAAACCAAGTCCTGACCTAGTCAAAACCCTAGGCGCGGTCGTGCCGGATACGGACGCGGTCGTGTCTCAGGACCAGACTCTTGTTTTGACTTCTGACCAACCACGGGCGCGTTACCGACCAAGCGCGGTCGCGTACGTGCCGGGCGCGGTCGTGCCATATACAAGCACGGTCGTGCTCATCCCTTAAACAGAATCTTTACTTTTATTTTCATTCTGTTAATTTGATAAATAAATAACAGTTTAAATAATTATTTTAAGACAAACCCTACACGTTTAAGAATGACAAATTCACTTCCGTCATTAAATAACGCAAATCAATAACACATATACATTGTTCATTAGGTCGAACTTAGCAATCTACAACACATCGCTGTTTTCCATTTGCTTGTGCAACCTACACGCTACATAACACGTGAGTTACATAGCCCCTCTTTTACTCTATTTTACAAACGTTTTGGGGTGGAACATGCGTTCTATTTACATGTTTTCAATTATACACATATACAGTTCCATCCTATGCATGTTTACAGTTTTGCGCTTTGTGCTTGAGTACATTTTGTAGACCAATTATTATGCTCTTCATGTACAATCATTAACTAACAGCCGACAGTAAACAGTGATAGATCTATTGAGTCTGACAAACCCACCCAGGTAGGGTGACTGTTACTGACAACACAAATTTTGAGTGCAAGTTACAAAGGTTTGATTGTATAGGTCACACGATGTTTTTCTCTCCATAAATGCCTTAATTGTCATGATTGTATTGAACTGTATGCACACAACACGTATTTTGCTATCACACGATTAAACCTATGTACTCTCACCAACTTTCTAGTTGACCCTGTTTTAACCATGTTTCAGGTACCAATGTTTGAAGTGATCAAGATATGCTACACATAGGATTTTGACCTAGTTTTAATTGAACCAGTTATATTTTGATGTAATTTTCATTATTGTTTGGTGGATTGAATCTATGTTTGTTGAACTTATCTATTTGCAATGAAAACAATTATTAATTATTCAAACTTTAGCAAACCATGAGCAATGAACAGTCTGCACGCTTCACGCCCCGATGTTTCCGCCGTCGGTTGGGGTGTGACAGAAACCAAGACAAATGAATCACTCGATTCTGAATCTTATGATTCCTGATAATCATTATGGATTCTGCTTGATTTTTCTGTGCTAAATGGTGTAACTTCATTCTGGAAATTTTGAATATCATTGGGAAAATCTTAGATGCCTTGAGATAGTGCAAATTTAAATTTCTGTAGCATAACCGTGGGGTACACGTTGTATATCAATAATTAATACCTTAACACACAAGAAAATGATGCAAAGATGCTTATGGTTTCAACTCTTATAATATTGGCAACTTGAATTACTTTTTTATATTGCATATTATGTATGAATAAGTAGTAATCCATGACATGATCCCATATTCTTTGATGTTTATTTGTTTCATTTTTTATTATAATGGCCTGATATGATCCTCTACTCATGACTTTGACCAAAAATAGCTTGGGTGTATATTCTTGTATATCCTGATCTGAATCTTGTGCATATTACCAGTATTCAGAAAAACTCAAAAAGATTTTAAGTTAATGTAGAGTTCAGTCATTATCAAAAATGCCAAAAAAGATTTGAAGTACAGTTTATCAAAACTTAAGAAAAACCAAAAATATTTGTGTTTAACTTCCTTGAATTGCTTTTGAAACCTCTTGATTGAACGTTCTAATCCGGTTCGCTATTTGACTTGACAATTCTTTATAATTTGAGTTGCGTTTTGAGTGAACACTGGTTTCTGCGTACTTGTTAAGTGCGCAAGAGTTAAACCTTGCGTACTTACCAAGTACGCAAGACATAAGTCATGCGTAGTTGGTAAGTACGCAGGAGTTACTTCCTACGCACTTACCAAGTGTGCAAGACCCTTGTGTGTGGGGTATATAAACAAGTGTTAGACAGTTTCATCAGTTATCACATTCAAACGTCCTTACACTGTTTCATACTCTCAGACACGAATTTACTCAAACATTTGTGTGTTCCTAAATCGATTTTTGTCCTGATCTTAGTTTCATCCTCATCTAACTAACATTTGGTGAGAATCTAGGACCATTTCATCCTCAAAATCGATGGTTTTGGACCGATTTTTGAACATGAAAAACCTAGGGTTTTGATTTTGAATTTTCGACAGATTTGAGTGATTCTTGACCCAAATTAGGACCTAAAACATGTTTAAAATCATTAATCGAAGCTCTATCATCTTTAATTCGTTCTTAACATGTCTTGATTTTGGTTTTGACCCCTGTGGTGCCGTGGTTCTACGTCAGACCAGGGATAGGTCAATATAACCGAGGGTTAGCACGATTTTGGTGTTAGTGTTGGGCACATAGGTCCTATACTTGTTTTTCGACCTTGTGGTGACCATAATCCACAACAAAATCACCCATTCTTGGATTCTGGAAATTTAACAAAGTTGTTTAAGTGTTAAACCTTGCACACTGAGTAAGTACGCAAGAGATAACTCCTGCGTACTTGCTTAGTACGCAAGACATAAACCCTGCGTACTTTCAAGTACGCAGGAAGGGCAACTTGGAAAATTTTCTAAGTCTAGAAATCAGTTCTTTATAAATGTGCTATACCGTGTCATGTTTGTTCAATTCCAATGAGTTTATTTGTTCTTATTGTGTTCATTGTGTGTTCTTGCAGTGATGGCTCATGCATTTACAAGTGAATTCAACCTACTGGCTCTAACACAACCCGAATAGAAGGGTGCTGCACTGGAGTACAGGCAGATAGTGGATTCTCTGAACTGATCTAAGATCAGCTATGCCAGATCTGTTGATCCCATTGTTTCAAGACTGTACCTATAGCAATTATGGGAAACGGCTGATCACGACTGTACAGTGACCCCAAATGTCATTAGGGCTACTGTAGCAGGTCATGAGATAACTATTTTTGAAGACACCATTCATAGGGTTCTGCAATTCAGGGACTTACCAACTGATCTGGTGGCTTACCCTGACTACTTTGTTGATGGTTGCTGGAGACAACGAATGGGGTATGTGGGTGCCAGGGATTATGCATCTTACAAGAAGATGTGGGTACTGGATCAGTGGTGCTACTTTGTACACGTCATGATTATGTGCATCTCTTCAAGGAAGGCAGGCAAGGATGCCATGGGTCACGACTTAGCGGCTGCAATGGTCGGACTGTCTCTCAATAAGGGGTATAACTTCTCTAAGTATATCTACAAGCCCATAACCGACCAAATCTATATACAGTGGAAAGGTTTAGATTCCTATTGTACCCAAGATTTGTTCAACTGATGATCAATGATGCCTTGCCAAATCTACCTGTAATTAGTGAGAGACTACAAGTCAAGCTGGTGGACAAGAGAGTGTTTGCACAATTCTTATAGCCAGGTAGTGTAGAACCTACCCCTGAGCACACTCCTCTCTTTGGCCACCTAATCAATGAAGCATATGTGTCCCTTGCAGATTTCAGATGGGATAGTGATGAGTCTGAGCCTGAAATGAGTGAACACTCTGACGAACAAGTAGAGGAGGAAGAGGAAGGAGATGAAGGTTCTGCGAGTGATGAATCTGGTGATGGTGGTGACGAAGAAGGAGAAGGTGCTGGTGCTGAAGAATCATACCCTGAACCTACTGAATCTGTTTCCTTTGATTCTGATGATGCATCGGACCAATCACACCCAACAAGATCGACAAAGGTTTCCCTTCCCTAGTCATCTTCAAAGAGACAAAGACAAGAGAGTTTCGGTAGTGAGTATGAACCCGATTCTGATACTGATACTGAAGTAGAAAGACAGAGAAGAGAACACAGAGTAAAGCAAGGGGAGGATATGCCATTTGCTGCTATCCTTAGAGAGGTTGAAGAGCCTACTCAACGGCATCCAATCACTGAGGCCGTGAGTACTGCTTCAACCTCTACTTCAACTTCAGCCCAACTATATCAGCGACAGAGGAGGCAGCCACGTGTTACTGCTGAGGTGGCTGCCACTACTTTCTCGGAGGCGGTGCCCGAGATAGTATCCCTCCCGCTTCAATCTGTCCAACAGGTGATGGTGACGACTGCAATTCAGACTGCGTCGATCACTATCACCCCAACCACAATTGAAACCACTACCATCCCAACCACTACAATCCCATCCAATATCCCCATTACCACTCTTTAACCCATGAGTCAATCTTATGATTATGGTGATTTCACCCATGGATTCTACTTTGATGAGATCTTCACTTTTCCCTCCCATACAGCCGAAGCCTCGACATCTAGAGATCCTGATCCACGTGATACCAGGATTTCTACCCTAGAGACTCAAGTGACTGGTTTACTTGAAATGGTACGGAAGTCAAGGGAGGAATCTGAGAAGCAACAAGTTCAGATTAATTCGTTGGTGGATGAGGTAGCTCCTTTAAGGAAACAGAGGACTGTTGATGAGATGCATCTAAAGGCGCATGAAATGATGGTCAAGTTAGTATGTGACATGACCAAAACGCTTGCTGCTCAGGGGGAGAAGATTAAGGAGTTGTTGAAGGAGAAGCCGTCAAAGCCAAGTAGTGATGAGGCTTGTCACCTAGTTGACTTGACTAAGGATGGCGACAAAGAAAAGGATCCTAAAGCCGGTCCTAGTGGAAGTGAGCAACAAGCGTTAGCGATTGTTCCCATTTCTCCTGTGCCAATGGCTGAGGGGGAGTCTACTCAGCATGAAGGTGAAGGTGGTGCTTCTGGTAGTGGAGGTGATAAAGGAAAGTTTGCGGCTGATGTGTTTTATGACCTATCTGATGAGGCTATACTTATGATTGAGCTAGACTATTCCAAAGAAGCTCAGAACGACACTCTCAGTAATCTAGAAGAAAGAGAGATCGAGTATGATGATGAATGGGATGTGGAGGATGAGGATGTTGTGGTGGAGTTTCCCAAAGTGGACGGTGAAGGAGTATATGAGCTTGAGGATGGAGAGATTTTTGAGGCTCCAGCCTTTGAAGCTGTTTTAAACACAGGTTCAGTTGAGCCTGAGATTGTTGTTGAGGCTAGTGGTGCAGCTGTGACATCCGGGAAATTTTATTTTATTTTATTTTAATTTTCGGGACGAAAATTCTTTCAACTAGGAGATGACGTGACAATCCGACTTTTTAGACTAACTCTGTTAGTTAAATCCAGTTAAACCTTAACCTAGTTAACTTATCTCAAACCCTAGGGACTATTCCTATCATTATTCCAACTAAAAATACAGGGACTGATTATGTAATAATCCTAAACTCAATCTGTTGACTCAGAAAAGTCAAGATTGAGGAGTTTTGTTTTCTGTTGACTTTTAAAAGTCAAACCCATGGATTCTTGGCTCGAATTCAAACTCATAACTCGTTAAGCACTAAAATTCGTAACTAAATCATCTCTAAATGCAATAAGCGACATCTTTAAGCAGTTTAACATCATTATTAGACACGAATTAATCCCAATTATGAGCTTTAACTCCGTAACCGTCGACCCCTAACAAGAACCTTCGAATTCGACTAATTTCGATTACCATTTTGCAATAAAACACTTCCCACACCTTACGCGCACCTCTGTTGAACTTTTGCACACACGAACGTGGTTGGAGTTGAGGCCGGAGTCGTCGGAGACTAACACACGCAAGCCGGAACTAAGTTCTAGTTGTACACCACCAATTCGAACCTAACTCTGGTAATCAAGCACTCCCTTAGCATCTTTTTCATATGTAAATCAAAAGCCCCATACTAACTCAGTCTTATATCACCGAATTGAACTCGAAACAGACCTAGGGTTCGTATCCATTCGGGTTTAGTCGAACACCACCCTAGACTCAACCTAAATCCAATTTATTTACATGGTTAGAATCGCGATCCTTTGTTGGTTGAAAGCCCTATGATTTCAGTCCATGATCTTATCGAATTCGAACAAATTAAATCTGTGTTCTTAAACTAGGGTTTCAGTTTTTAAAACATGTAATTAAACGAACCTAAACTCGATCATTTTGCAATCAAACTTACCCTCAGATTCGTATAATACCGATGAACAAAACCCCTATGCTTTCTGGTTCAATCGAAATCCAAATCGATGGATTCGGGATCGAGTCGCGTGGGAGGGATGAACACAGAAGTGTTCATGATTAAAACATTTCAGAACTGTTTTTAATGCGAAACCCTAGTGGGTTGGAGTGGTTAGTTCGTTGGACTGTGGGGGAGGAGACCCGGGTTCGAGTCTGTCACACCCCGCCAAGGCGGAAATGCGAGGCGCGACGTTCACTTGTTTCCAAAGCATATGATTACCGCAAACACATACACGTAATTGGATACATAATCGAGTTTAAAATATTTACATCATAAAATATTAACTTGAGTTTACAAAAGTTTAAGATTTCACAAATATGACTCAAGACCCTGAGTTATACAAGAGAAATCCTCCCAAAAGCCGTATCCACATGCATGCATGTATCCTACATTGCTAACCTGATGGCCACGTTCAATTTCCTGAAAACATACTTAAAACTGTCAACACGAGGTTGGTGAGTTCACAAGTTATTATAAAGAGTTATCATAAACCCAATGTTTAAATCTGATCATTTTCCGATCAAAACTCCTTGTTAAACCTGATCACTTTAACCTGATCAGAACTCTTTTGTTTAAACCTGATCACTTTAACCTGATCAGAACTCTTTTCTTTAAAACCTGATCACTTTAGCCTGATCAGAACTCTTTTGTTTAAAACCTGATCACTTTAGCCTGATCAGAACTCTTTTGTGTAAAACCTGATCACTTTAGCCTGATCAGAACTCTTTTGTATGTATTACCAATGAATATGAATACTAATCCGATCTATTGACCCCATTTGTAAGCTTGCAAGGAATACAATAGAGTATGTAATGTACGAGACCGTAACCAAACCCCAACATTCTGTGCCTCCCCTCGCCTTTCTGCGAGTAAGACAATATGCGGTCATTCGGCCATTTGGACCCCTGGTTAGCGCGACTGACCATGACCGGAGGCGTCACCCCAAATAGTACTATTCATATAATCTCGGGCTAAATCCATTGCTAATGGTTACTAATTTATTCAGAGGACTTTAAGCGCTTTACTTTTCCCTCAATACACACATACGGTCAGATCATTAGTTCAATTCATTTACACACAAAAGTCTTTTACAAGTATGTTTCCACCCCAAATCATTTCAAAACTTTAGAAAAAAAAGGGGAATTAGTGAAACTCACCTCGACAGTATGAATGCTAGCAAATATTTGAATAACAGCAGATTCGCCTATCCGTATCCTAATTACACAAGGATAACATACACGTTAAGACTACCCGTCTTAAACGCAAGTTGTTCACCCGATTTAGCAAATCTGATTGCTTTTGTTTAAATATCTTTTTAGTTTTTCAACACTTGTTTCGTTATAAAATAGTTCTAAGTTACTGCTCCATGGGGCTGATGAACAGGTATCGAAACTTTCTTAGTTTCGATTGAACAGAACAGATGTCGAAACTACTTAGTTTCGATTGAGTAAATTGGGTATCGAAACTCCTAGTTTCGATTGAGTAATAGGTATCGAAACTCCTAGTTTCGATTGAACACAGGTATCGAAACTCCCAGTTTCGATTGAACACAGGTATCGAAACTCCTAGTTTCGATTGAACACAGGAATCGAAACTCCTAGTTTCGATTGAACACAGGTATCGAAACTCCCAGTTTCGATTGAACACAGGTATCGAAACTCCTAGTTTCGATTGAACACAGGAATCGAAACTCCTAGTTTCGATTGAACACAGGTATCGAAACTCCTAGTTTTGATTGAACAATAGGTATCGAAACTATAGTTTCGATTACTGATCTTTTGACAGAATCAGTCCTGCATATTTTTATGTTTTAAATCTTGAATTTGACACACTTTTCTTGTTATCTTACTTGCGTTCGAACGATTTTGTTTGTTTAGCTACGGTTCTAAAGAAAATAATATGGATAATATTGAGTTTTTACCTCTAAGCAGAGATGGTGATTTTGAGAGAAACAGAGAAATGGTCTTGAATCTTTTGCTAAACTCTCTTCAGGAACACTTGAAATTCTTCTTATAACACCGGATTATGGTGGATTTTTCCTTAAACTGGACTTCGACTTGAAGGAAAATGGGGAAATTGCCGTAAGAAAATGAGAATGATGAAAGGAATTGTGAGAAAAGTGATTGAAGAGGTATGGTTTTACTTGGATTTCGAAGGCATGAGGTATGGTCACTCTCTGAAGTTTGGTCGAGAAAGTCAAGGAAATTGAGGGGGAAAACCCACTTGTCTCTGCCGATATGATGATTGGGTTTAGAGTTAATTAAATCAAATAATTAGATTTAAGTGTTAATTTATTAATGGTATTAGTATCAATTAGAGTTTTAAAGGGGTAATTTAATTCGGTTTAGATTCTTCACGGTATTATAATTTTAACCAGTTTATGGCTCGTTGAAGAGAATATTAAAATCTTAGTTCAACGTAAATTTTGTGTAATATATATATATATATATATATATATATATATATTTCTGGTTATTTTATTTAACCATTAACGTTCGTATTTAGTCGGGTTATACTGCTTACTTTTTCTAGTAATTCTTTAAGATTTACTAGACTTGGAATAAACTCCTTTGCTAGACTTCTTGACTTTACTTAGTCAAAATAAAATATCAGGAAATAATAAGTATGAACGTGCATTTATGTAATATGGATATTGACCTGAAATGCTGGATGTCACAGAGTCCCTCCACCCCCATCTTTTTATTTAGCCACTTTTCACATTATATTTTTAAATAAAACCTATCCCTATTATATTAGAATATTATTTTAATATGTTTTGAGCCCGTAGACTCGGGTTTGGTTTGTAACCTATATTTATTATTATAACCAACTTATAAAATAATGTATTTATATTATTTTCAACCCGTGACTCCAATTAAAAATAATATATATATATATATATATTATTCTCACCACGTTTATATACTTTATATAGTGTTTCAAACTAATTATAACATAATTACTTATATTATTTTCTCACGTTTGTATTCTCGAATAAAAATAATATATTTATTATTTTTGCTACTTAAACGATTATCGTATATTTTCTACGAGTTCAAAAATAATATATTAGTTATATTATTTTCTTAGGACATTGTTAAATGATACAAACGCACAAATTTATTTATTAATTTATATCATTCGTATTAGAGATGTTCGAAACGTAACGCATTTATCTTAATTATTAAATTAAGAAACTCTTATTCCCGTGGACATGTTCGTCTACTCATTGATCCTTGGAATGTCTTAAGACATTCAAATCTTCCGTGTCGTCGTCACAAAACCCCATTGTATCCCTAATTATTATGCTTATAATTTTAGGGCGTACGTAAGCAGTTCACAGGCAAACTCTTGTGTTTCCTACTTGCATCCTTGTGTGGTGCTATCTACTACTCGTACACAACTCAGGTGAGTTTGACGGCCCCTTTTTACTTGTTTTACTATTGGGGGGAGAAACATGCTTACACACAAACATATTTTACTTGTTTTCCTGTTAAGGAGAAACAAACATGAACACAAACTATCATACTTTTACTTGTTTTCCCCGTGGGGGAGAAACAGGTACGCAGACTAACATTATTTTACATGTTTTTCCCGTTGGGAGAGAAAACATGACACAACTATTTTAGATTATTGTAATTCATATGTTATTACTGTTGAGGCTAAGCGTGACACACTATCACAGAAAGTCCTCATCATACATCGAACCGTTAATATGGATCTTAGTGAGGTAATGTTTAGTAGTACTACTGGGTTTGACAAGCCCCACCCGTGTTAGTCGCACTAACTCGATTAGAGGTCGAACGGGTGAAATGTTAGCCTACTCACATTTGCCAGAGTTGATAGACCTGGCAGGGGGCATACAAACACAAACAGTCAGCTTCGGTTGCGAGCGCTTTAGTAAGACATGAACATAGGCTAGCTACCTAAAGATATGCATATTGAATGTACATAATCTGGAAAACAATCTCTTATTGCAAACTTGAAACCTGTGAACTCACCAACCTTGTGTTGACACTTTTTCTTACATGTTTCTCAGGTTGCTAAGGCACAAGTTGCACACTTAGGACATGCATGGAGTCCTACTGTCGTATCATCCATTTCAAACATTTGAAACAATTTACTTACTTACATTGATTGACGCCTATTGCGTGTATTACTTTTGATTTCATATTAACGTTTACACTTCCGCATTAACTCTGAACTTTTATGTTATGACATTTCAAGTCCCATATAGTGTCGTTTGATGTAACTAATGACTGAGATCCTAGTGTGTCACCTTCCAAACAGTAAAACTCCGTTAGTGGAATTTGGGGGTGTGACAGATTGGTATCAGAGCCATTGGTTATAGAGAACTAGGACTGCATACTAGACTATAACCTCACACATTAGTTACTCGGCACAGACACTCATACCTGATACACATAACACCCATACATACATTGTAGTGTTGGCATGTAACACCATCCGTATCACCCTCAGTTGGCGAGGGACACATCATTCGCATTGCATCATCATTCCCAGTGGCAACACTCGGGGAATCACTAGCATATCATCCACTCCCGTCCGGGGGCAGCGAGACGAAGCCTTTGGAGGAGTCTCTCACACCACCACCATCAGTTGGGTATGGTGGGTTTTCTCAGGTCCATGTTATGGATGACACTCAGCACTAACGCATATCTCTTTGGGAGTTGGGATTGTCGGAGGCGAGTCTCTACTGTATCCGCCAGCAACAATACGCCAAAAGAAGGCAGACCGTTACACGTATTATTGCAGAATCTATTGACACGTAGATGTTATCACCTTCCCGAGCCATGGGCTCGCTTCTTTGGTTGAAATTCTGTTGAGAATAGATTGACCACAAATCTGAGAACGAATTGCTCAATGCATACTCAAACCCTATCTTGACTAAGTTGAAAGGACGGCTACCTTGCTGCTTTCTGTAACTTGTATTCATGAATTAGTTTCATTTCTCGAAGTCGCATTTCATGTATATGTTTGTTACATGTTCTCATTTACAATCCGCTGGATTGGACTTCTGTATTGTGTTTCACTCGAGTGAATACTCAGATCAAACCATCCTCGACTACTCATCCCGATATGAGTTCTAATTGATCAAAATATAGTTGATGACTAAGCTTTTCGATGACTTATCATATCTGACAACACTATATACTCAACAATATAACCTAAAGGACATTATGACACAGGACAGGAAGAACAAAGGTGAGCATGCAAAGCAAATTATCATTACAGGTGCACACGTAATAATAATTTGAGGTGCATGTAAATCCTGGTGAAGCCTAGTGTGTGGATAAATGGTCCTAAGCAGTAATCTACAAACTTAAACTTCCACTATCAACAGAAGTTCTTGTAACCTACTCAACGACTAGTTGGTCTAGTTAAACTCGTTCAACAACTGATAGACGCGACTATCAAGTTGAAGGTGTTTACGGACACACTGGACTATCATTAATGAAATCCATCATTTTATCTCACTCATGTAAGAGTCTTAGTGAAATTAAGACTCTCATCCAAACGTGACCATAGAAACCAACTCGATTGAAACTCTAGTAGAAGCTCATAGTAAACCCATCGACTCCAAGTATGTAAGCGGAATTGGAAGAATTCCTTCCTGCTAATACGTTATTCCTTACACTCCAGCAATAAATTCCAATTGACCCTAATGCATTATCCGGTGACTAATCCTCAGATTAATTTGATATATAACCCAGGGTATCAAACTCTATAAACGAACTTCTTCTTTCACAAAACGATCCAGTTGTTCTAATGACATTAGAAAACAAGGATTTCATCTGACTGATCATCAGTTGAACGCAAATACTTAAACAGACGTCCTATCCCTTGTACTCCTGAAATCTATATTTCATTAAAATCTTTCCTACATGTGAACCTCTTAGCCTTTGTGTTGACCAATGCTTACCTCATAAACGTGGGTCTCACTGGAAGCCTCATCGTGACCTCATAACTTTCTGCTGGTAAAGTCGTACGCCAACTCTATTAGAAATTTAGTACAGAAGCAACTCAAAACCTTTAGAGATGTAAACTAATATTGACTGGTCATAAGTTTGACATTGACCTCACACCAATTACACTTGACAGCTTTGACAAATTTGCCGGTAGGGATTGGTTATCTAAGAACCAAGCCAAGATTATCTGTCATAAGATAATTGTTCGCCTTTCTCTCCCAAGTGGAGAAAACCTTTCTGTCCAAGGTGAAAAGAGTGGTGCTTTCATGGGCATCATATCTTTCGTGAAAGCACAAAAGCGTCTACGTAAAGGTCATACTGCCATTTTAGCTCTCGTCGTCGAGTAGCCACCTGAGGAGAAGAACTTTGACGACATCGTGATCGTTCATGATTATCCGGAGGTATTTCCCGAAGATCTACCAGGTCTTCCACCGCATCATCAAGTCGAATTCCAAATTGATCTAGCACCCGGAGCGGCGCCTATTGCTCGGGCACCCTGTAGACTTGCACCTAGTGAATTGCAAGAGCTGTCTACACAATTGCAAGAGTTGTTAGATAAAGGTTTTATTCGACCTAGCTCATCACCATTGGGAGCTCCAGTCCTATTTATCAAGAAGAAGGACAGGACCTTCCGCATGTGCATCGACTACCGTGAACTTAATGAAGTAACCAACAAGGACCGTTATCCGCTATCCCGCATTAAGGATCTATTTGATCAAACCTAAGGATCAAGCTTCCACTTCAAGATAGATCTTAGATCTGGTTATCATCAACTAAGAGTCCGGGACGAAGACATCTCTAAAACTGCATTCAGAACTCGACACGGCCATTTCGAGTTTTTTGGTCACGCCGTTTGGATTAACCAACGCACCCGCGGTGTTCATGGACCTCATGAAGAGTTTGTGTAAACCCTACCTCGATTAGTTCGGCATCGTTTTCATTGTTGACATCCTCATCTATTCTAAGAACAAGGAAGGACATGAGTAGCACCTACACTTAATCCTTGGATTGCTGAAACAAGAGCAATTGTATGCCAAATTCTCTAAGTGTGAATTCTGGATTCGCGAAGATTCAACTTCTAGAACATGTAGTCAACGAGAAAAGAATAGATGTTGACCCATCTAAAATAGAAGCTATCAAGGATTGGGTGGCACCGACGACTTCAACAAAAATGCGAAAATTTCTGGGATTGGCTGGATATTACCGTCGTTTCATCGAGGGATTTTCCGAGATTGCTCAACCCCTCACTGCCTTAACTCAAAAAGGTAAACCCTATAACTAGGGTGACACTCAGGAGTCAGCATTTCAACAGATTAAACTGAAACTCTACAGTGCACCATCCTATCTATTCCCGAGGCAACGGATGACTTTGTAGTGTACTGCGATACATCTATTCAAGGTCTTATTTGTGTCTTAAATGCAGCAAGAGAAAGTTATCGCATACGTTTCTCGTCAACTGAAAATTCATGAGAAAAACTACACGACTCATGACTTAGAGTTGGGAGCTATGGTATTTGCACTAAAGATCTGGAGACATTACTTGTACGGTACCAAGTGCCACATTTACACCGGTCACAAGAGTCTTCAACACGTCTTTGAGCAGAAAGAGTTGAACATGCGACAACGACGTGGGTTGAACTCTTGAACGACTATGACTGTGCAATCAGATACCATCCAGGGAAGGCTAATGTGGTAGCCGATGCCCTAAGCCATAAGGACACCAAACTCAAACGAGTTCGAGCATTACAGCTTACTATTCACACTGGATTACCTGACAAAATTCGTAGTGCTCAGCTCGAAGCCCTTAAAGAGGAAAACCTACTGCTGGAAGCCACACGCAGTATGGAAGAACAACTGGAGGTCAAATCAGATGGCATTCGCTACCTGGCAGAGCGAATATGTGTTCCAGCGTATGGGAACTTAAGAGAACTGGTTATGGATGAAGCTCATAAATCTCGATACTCTATTCATCCAGGTTCTGACAAGATGTATCATGACCTAAAGGTTCTATGTTGGTGGCCGAACATAAAAGCCGATATAGCAACCTATTTGAGCAAGTGCCTGACCTGCTCAAAGGTCAAAGTTGAGTACCAAGAACCTTCTGGTTTGCTCCAACAACCGGAAATTCCAATGTAGGAATGGGAGCAGGTTTTCATGAACTTTATCATTGTACTACCCTGCTCATACCGGATGCGACACCATCTGGGTGATCGTCGATCGTTTGATAAACCCGCTCATTTCTTAGAAATCAAAGAGACTGGCAAGGTGGAGAAACTTACTCGTGTTTACTTAAAGGAAGTAGTCTCTTGGTACGGAGTGCCAATTTCTATTATCTCGGAACGTGACGCACGATTCACCTCACGTTTCTAGCAATCTTTACAAAAAGCTCTAGGCACGCGCCTGGATATGAGCACGACATACCATCCTTAAACATATGGCTAAATGGAACATACTATTCAAACTCCTGAGGACATGCTACGAGCTTGTGTGATTGATTTCGGTAACAGTTGGGAAACTCACTTGCCTTTAGTGGAGTTCTTCTACAATAACAGTTATCACACTAGCATCAAAGCAGCACCATTCGAGGCATTATGCGGACGAAAATGCCGATCACCTATCTGTTGGACTGAAGTTTTGGAAGCCATCTTACGGGTCCTGAACTCGTATTCGAAGCCTCTAAAAAGATTGTTCAAATTAGAAACCGTATGGCGGCAGCTCGTGATTGTCAAAAGAACTATGCTGATAAGCATCATAAACCGTTAGAGTCTCAAGTAGGTGATATGGTCCTATTGAAAGTCTCACCTTGGAAAGGTGTAATCCGCTTCGAAAAGTGAGGCAAACTAATCCTCGTTATGTTGGACCATTCAAGATAGTGAAGAGAATTCGTCCAGTAGTGTATCAACTGGACCTACCGGAAAGACTTAGTGGTGTAGACAACTTCTTTCACGTCTCAAACTTGAAGAAATGTGTAGAAGACGAGACACTCGCGGTTCCTCTGGAGGAACTACAAATCGATGAACAGCTACGCTTCATTGAAGCACCGGTAGAAATCATGGATAGGGAAGTCAAAATGTTAAAACGCAGTAAAATCCCTATTGTCAGAGTCCGTTGGAACTTGAAGCGGACCGGAATTCACGTGGGAGCGTGAGGATCAGATGATGCGCAAGTATCCTCATCTATTCAAGCACTCCACGTAAAACTGTTAAGTTACTATTTTAATTTTCGGGACGAAAATTCTTTCAACTAGGGGATGATGTGACATCCGGGAAATTTTATTTTATTTTATTTTAATTTTCGGGACGAAAATTCTTTCAACTAGGGGATGATGTGACAATCCGACTTTTTAGACTAACTTCGTTAGTTAAATCCAGTTAAACCTTAACCTAGTTAACTTATCTCAAACCCCAAGGACTATTCCTATCATTATTCCAACTAAAACTACAGGGCCTGGTTATGTAATAATCCTAAACTCAATCTGTTGACTCAGAAAAGTCAAGATTGAGGAGTTTTGTTTTCTGTTGACTTTTAAAAGTCAAACCCATGGATTCTTGGCTCGAATTCAAACTCATAACTCGTTAAGCACTCAAATTCGTAACTAAATCATCTCTAAATGCAATAAACGACATCTTTGAGTAGTTTAACATCATTATTAGACACGAATTAATCCTAATTATGAGCTTTAACTCCGTAACCGTCGACCCCTAACAAGAACCTTCGAATTCGACTAATTTCGATTACCATTCTGCAATAAAACACTTCCCACACCTTACACGCACCTCTGTTGAACTTTTGCACACACGAACGTGGTTGGAGTCGAGGCCGGAGTCGTCGGAGACTAACACACGTAAGCCGGAACTAAGTTCTAGTCGTACACCACTAATTCGAACCTAATTCTGGTAATTAAGTTCTCCCTTAGCATCTTTTTCATACGTAAATCAACAGCCTCATACTAACTCAGTCTTATATCACCGAATTGAACTCGAATCAGACCTAGGGTTCGTATCCATTCGGGTTTAGTCGAACACCATCCTAGACTCAACCTAAATCCAATTTATTTACATGGTTAGAATCGCGATCCTTTGTTGGTTGAAAGCCCTATGATTTCAGTCCATGATCTTATCGCGAACAAATTAAATCTGTGTTCTTAAACTAGGGTTTCAGTTTTTAAAACATGTAATTAAACGAACCTAAACTCGATCATTTTGCAATCAAACTCACCCTCAGATTCATAGGGCTTTCTGGTAGTATCTAAAATTAAACGAACCTAAACTCGATGAACAAAACCCCTATGCTTTCTGGTTCAATCGAAATCCAAATCGATGGATTCGGGATCGAGTCGCGTGGGAGGGATGAACACAGAAGTGTTCATGATTAAAACATTTCAGTACCGGTTTTTAATGCGAAACCCTAGCGGGTTGGAGTGGTTAGTTCGTTGGACTGGGGGGGAGGAGACCCGGGTTCGAGTCCCTCCACCCCCATCTTATTATTTAGCCACTTTTCACATTATATTTTTAAATAAAACTTATCCCTATGATATTAGAATATTATTTTAATATGTTTTGAGCACAAAAACCACTGGTAGACTCGGGTTTGGTTTGTAACCTATATTTATTATTATAACCCACTTATAAAATAATGTATTTATATTATTTTCAACCCGTGACTCCAATTAAAAATAATATATATATATATATTATTCTCACCACGTTTATATACTTTAAATAGCGTTTCAAATTAATTATAACATAATTACTTATATTATTTTCTTACGTTTGTATTCTCGAATAAAAATAATATAATTATTATTTTTGCCACTTAAGCGATTATCGTATATTTTCTACGAGTTCAAAAATAATATATTAGTTATATTATTTTCTTAGGCCATTGTTAAATGATACAAACGCACAAATTTATTTATTAATTTATATCATTCGTATTTGAGATGTTCGATACGTAACGCATTTATCTTAATTATTAAATTAAGAAACTCTTATTCCCGTGGACACATTCGTCTACTCATTGATCCTTGGAATGTCTTAAGACATTCAAATCTTCCGTGTCGTCGTCACAAAACCCCATTGTATCCCTAATTATTATGCTTATAATTTTAGGGCGTACGTAAGCAGTTCACAGGCAAACTCTTGTGTTTCCTACTTGCATCCTTGTGTGGTGCTATCTACTACTCGTACACAACTCAGGTGAGTTTGACGGCCCCTTTTTACTTGTTTTACTATTGGGGGAGAAACATGCTTACACACAAACATATTTTACTTGTTTTCCTGTTGAGGAGAAACAAACATGAACACAAACTATCATACTTTTACTTGTTTTCCTCGTGGGGGAGAAACAGGTACGCAGACAAACATTATTTTACATGTTTTTCCCGTTGGGAGAGAAAACATGACACAACTATTTTAGATTATTGTAATTCATATGTTATTACTGTTGAGGCTAAGCGTGACACACTATCACAGAAAGTCCTCATCATACATCGAACCGTTAATATGGATCTTAGCGAGGTAATGTTTAGTAGTACTACTGGGTTTGACAAGCCCCACCCGCGTTAGTCGCGCTAACTCGATTGGAGGTCGAACGGGTGAAATGTTAGCCTACTCACATTTGCCAGAGTTGATAGACCTGGCAGGAGGCATACAAACACAAACAGTCAGCTTCAGTTGCGAGCGCTTTAGTAAGACATGAACATAGGCTAGCTACCTATAGATATGCATATTGAATGTACATAATCTGGCAAACACTCTCTTATTGCCAACTTGAAACCTGTGAACTCACCAACCTTGTGTTGACACTTTTTCTTACATGTTTCTCAGGTTGCTAAGGCACAGGTTGCACACTTAGGACATGCATTGAGTCCTACTGTCATATCATCCATTTCAAACATTTGAAACAGTTTACTTACTTACATTGATTGACGCCTATTGCGTGTATTACTTTTGATTTCATATTAACGTTTACGCTTCCGCATTAACTCTGAACTTTTATGTTATGACATTTCAAGTCCCATATAGTGTCGTTTGATGTAACTAATGACTGAGATCCTGGTGTGTCACCTTCCAAACGGTAAAACTCCGTTAGTGGAATTTGGGGGTGTGACAGCAACAACCTCAACTGATGCCTCTCCTACCGATCCTGAACCTGTTGATCCTGAATCATGGAAGAGTAAATATCCTTGCAGATGGTTTACTAAGGATCAAGCTCCAGTCTGGCAAAAGACATATATCATAGACAAACACCGAGCCACAGGTATAATCTTGTCTATCAAGTTTGACGACGACAAGAAGTCATTCGCCATCAAACGAGCTGGGAGGGTTCAATATTTGAAAGCAACCAATGAGGCGTTCAACTCATTGCCAAAGTACGATCCGGTGAATCTTGCAAACCGAGAGCTGCTTGGTGACTCTAATCACGCGGTAGCAATGGGTTTGTGGAAGACACTACACGGAGAAGGAAGATTAGGAAACTTCGAGGTTTTCAAGCCTCATATGACCAAGAGAGTCTGGGATAAGAGTATCAAACATCCCGTGACAAACCGTAGTCTAAAGAAGCTTGTTTACAAGCAAGTGCTGTGTGAAACTAGGATTCCCCTGAGCAAGTTATCTCAGGACATCCTTGGTAACATATGGTACTGGTACGTGGAACCAAAGACGGGCGAGGAGGTGGTGATTGGAAGGATAAGGTCCGCAAGTGGAAGCTTGGAATCTAAAGAAATGATCAGGGTCTTTGATGAAATCACTTTCATCAACTTCTTTGTGAAAGATCTGACGGCTCTAAACGACAAATATTGCATCTACACGGACGAGTAGACGAAGCTTCAAGTATCAAGATACGACAAGCTAGTCAAGTTCTGTCTTGATCACAAGCTGAAGATGGGAAGCTAAAGCTGTGGAGTTTGAAGACCGAAGACAATCCAGAGCTGTTGTCAAGGGGGAGTTTGTTGGAGCACGTTTGTGTGATAAACACTCTGGATGTTGTCTATGCTTTTGTATCACTACTTTCTATACTTGTACTTGTATTTTAGTATTTGTATGTATTAGTTTATCAAGTTATAAACATGTATGTAGGTACTTAGACGTGTTTGTCTTTTTGTTAAGTGTTGTGCGCACTTGCAAGTGCGCAGGTTGCAAAGCCTGTGTACTTAGCAAGTACGTAAGAACACTTGTCTGCATACTTGCTAAGTACGCTGGAACAATGTCCTGCACACTTGCTAAGTACGCAGACACCAGGTCTAGTATAAATAACTAGTAGTGACCGAAGTTATGTGCGCACTCAATATCCTCTGCAACCGGCTGTGTTTATCAATAGACGAAGTTTAAAAGTGACTCTTGTTTGTTGTCGGTTTACTTTGTGTAGTTTGATTCTCCACCTAGTCACGGGCATTCCGCACCTGGTTTGTCTAGTCACACACTCGCATGTAACAATCCGAGACACCCGGGGACCTACATATTCACATCTTAATTTCGAGGACGAAATTTCTTAAAGGAGGGGAGATTTGTAACACCCCGAAGTTTCTTAGAAAATGAAAGGACCAGAATTGCCAATTTTTAAAGTTGAGGGTTGGATATGTGAATAATCAAAGTCTAGGGACTTAAAATGAAAATTCTAAAAATCAAGGGGGTAGCGGGTCCACTACGTATTGGCTAAGGAAACCCTCGGGAAATGACACGTGTCCTATGAGTCACCGATTGGGATCTGACGCGTGGAAGGGGTGGCAGACCGCTAAGCCAGACCGTAACGGTCCGCTACGTGTGCCTCAATCTAGCTACACCGCCACCACCTTCCACGCGTTGAGGGTTGGATATGTGAATAATCAAAGTCTAGGGACTTAAAATGAAAATTCTAAAAATC
Source organism: Smallanthus sonchifolius (assembly GCA_023525975.1). Taxonomy (NCBI): domain Eukaryota; kingdom Viridiplantae; phylum Streptophyta; class Magnoliopsida; order Asterales; family Asteraceae; genus Smallanthus; species Smallanthus sonchifolius. Next base: position 21,953,908 of record CM042039.1, read on the forward strand.
AAGGGGGTAGCGGACCGCTACCCAAGACCTTTGCGGTCCGCTACGTATTGGCTAAGGAAACCCTCGGGAAATGACACGTGTCCTTTGACTCACCGATTGGGATCCGACGCGTGGAAAGGGTGGCAGACCGCTAAGCCAGACCGTAACGGTCCGCTAAGTCCCCAATCTAGTTACACCGCCACAAGGGGTGGCGAACCGCCACCACCTAGCATTGCGGTCCGCTACGGACCCCACTTTCACCCTATAAATAGATGATCGAACTCAACCTTCTACACACACTAAACAAACTCAAATACATACACACTCTCTCTACTGTTCCGATCCCGAGCCCCGGTTCGCATACAAGAGTCCGGTTTCTAGCATTCTGACTCCAAATTTCCGTAGATAGTGTTAAGTTAAGGTTCCGGCCTCTCATTAAGCTTTGATTATGAATCATTAAGCAAGATTTGTATAATTAAGTAATGTATTTACTTATCTAGGAAATCTGCCCGAGGTGTTTACCACATTATTGATTATTAAGCCGAAATACTGCCGAAGTGAGTTCTTAAACTGTGATGCATGAACCCTTTCACGACCTTGTCTGGCATGATTGATTTATGGAACATTTTGAGTATCTTGAAATGATTATACTGATTGTTTATATATAACGTATTCTAAGCGCTTATTGTATTTCACTTGCCCGTGGAACATCATGTTGGACATGACCCGTGGAACGGTCTTTGGTTATATATATACTGATGATTGTTCATAGTATCTATGAATTTGGGGGTGGAACCCCATGGATATATTCAAGATACTTTGGCGGGTCATTCTAATAAACTATTTTAGTTTATGAATTCACCAGCTTTGTGCTAACTCATGTTTTATCAAATGTTTTTGACCGCATCACAGGTAGTCATTAGACAGGGCATTCTAGGACTAGAATGAACTGATGAACAATCCAGATGATGGGCATGCCAGGAACTATAAGTCCCGATTAATATGTTCCTTGTTAGGAACGAATGATGTAACTTATTGTTAAACATAATGTAAACAATGTTTTGATATTAATAGAAGTTATGAATTAGTCTTCCGCTGTGTGTTTTTTATATCAACGTCATAGTAACTTGAAGGCAACCTTCTGGCTAGTATGTAGTTATCTAACAAACGGAATGTTCTATCTAGGAAAGAGCGGTGTATAAATCTCTCCTAGACCCGTCGCTCTTACCTGGGAACATATCTGTTAAAGGTACTATTCATGTTAGATAACTGTCCTGTGTTACGGGCTTGACACAAAAATTTATATTTTAACCTTTTGGAACCACATACATGCATCTTTACATGTTTGATACCACACATAATAATAGATCTACACATCTTTCATGATTTTTAGTTGCTACACTTTATGATCTTTAAAGATGTAATTGTTTATTACTCATGTTTAACCTTTTTGAAAGTTTTATGAACTAGAAATCACATTTATAAACACATACGGTTTTACACATACATGGACTCATGCAAGTCTATATTTTTAATGACCAAAATACGTACTTATATCATAAGTTACAAGTTCTACACACGCTTGTGCACGTCCATCATCTAGTAAACTTCTTATGAGAAAAAAATACATATACACATATTTTTATGCACCCAATGGTATACTACACACACACACACACACATATATATATATATATATCATTTATCAGACTCAACAAGTCTATGTCGTGTGCTAGATTGTTTAGTTAGTGATTTTTATGAAAACTCATTATTTTTAGTAAACATTTGCACATCCAAAAGTAAGATTTAGATAAAAGAAAAGTGTTGGTGGAAGTGTATACCCCCAAAGAAGAAAAGATGACGTGCTAGCAAGATGAAAGCTAGATCTTCTTGGATCAACACTTGTAGGCTTCTTCAAACTCCAAATGGAAGAGATTATACAAGCTTTCTAGTGCCAAATCTTAAAAAAATAAAGTGTGTGTGTGTGGGACATGAGCCGAGAGCAAGAAGAGCAAGAGCAAAAGCCCTTTCTTTGCTTCCATTCTTCCCTTTTTATACTAAAATAGATGTAGTACAAGCTTGGTAAAAATCATGGCAAATTATAACAAGGCATGGAGTTAGAGAGATGTGTTGGTGAAGCAAGGTAGTGGTCATGATGGTGAGGTTGATGGTGTGGCATGAAGAAGAGAAGAAAAGAATGAAAAGATGTCTTGAGTGTATATGTGAAGAAAGTAGGTATACAATTAAAAGAGCCGGTATTTGAATCACCTAATGTGTGTACCTCAATAGAATAATAGTTGGTACTGTAAAAGTTGCTCGTGTTTTATATAGATTTAAGTTCCAACTAAATAAGGATAACGCATACTTAATTATATACAACTAGATGTATATATGTCTATTCTTATCTAGTTGTTACGGTACGTGATGATGCCTACGAGAGGTTTGCCATAAATTTTTACGAGTGTTTACGAACTTCTTAATTATTCGTTTCGCAAATTATATTGTACATATATTCTTAATTCCTAATCGTTGTAATGGTAATTGTTGAATTTATCCCTAACGTTTGTGTCGTGCGGAACATTTATATATTTATTTACATATATATATATATATATATATATATATATATATATAACATTAGATGAGGTGAAGAGTGTATCTAGACATAACCATTTTCATCATTATTGTGATATAATGTCTAGAGTGGAATGCTAGATATCATGAAATGATGGCATGATTGTGAGGTGACTAGTTGGTGGTTGAGTGTACAACTTGCTAAAATGATTAGTAGTGGGTGGTTCAAATACGGTATGTTACACGCAATTAATACCCGCTTTAATAAATCAATTTGAAGTTGTCAATCTAATATATATATATATATATAGGGTGAGTTCACTAGAAAACTCATTTTTATGAGAAAACCAAACAACTCATACTTCATATGTGTAGTACACCCAAAAACCTAACCCACCTCCAAAAACCTAAACCCCCCACCCCACCCCCACCCAAAAACCTAAACCCCCCACCCCACCCCTACCCAAAAACCTAAACCCTCACCCCACCCCCACCCAAAAACCTAAACACCCCCACCCAAAAACCTAAACCCCCCTCACCCACCCCCCCAAAAACTAAACCCCCCACCCACCCCCCAAAAACCTAAACCCCTCACCCCACCCCTCTAAAAACCTAAACTAAACCAAAAAACCTAACCACCCCACCCCACCTCACCCAACTAAAACCCTAACCCCACCCCACCTACCCCCTCCCAAAAACCTAACCCCACCCCACCTAAACCCCTCACCCAACCCCTAAAAACCGAAACCCCCCACCCACCCCTCCAAAACCTAAATCCCCCACCCACCCCTCCAAAACCTAAACCCCCCACCTCACCCCTCCAAAAACCTAAACTAAAAGCTAAACTAAACCCAAAAAACTAAACCTAAAAACTAAACCCACTACTTTTCGAGTTTTTTAATTATTTATTTATTTTTTTGAACGAGGACGACGTGAAAAACAAGGTCTCCGAAGCAGTTTTTTTATTTTTGATATATTTTTTGAGTTATGGTTTTTTTTATTATTATTTTTTATCTTAAATAAGTAGTTCTTTGTTTTTTTATTAAAATTAAGTTTTCTTATGATACTTCCCCTATATATATATATATATATATATATATATATATATATATATATATATATATATATATATATATATATATATATATATATATATATATGAAAAGGATCATGTATAAACCACTTTTTATTGTGTAAACTAATTAAACAATTTTAGACCATTAATTTTATTTCACAATATTATAAATAGTGGTACAAATTAAATATGATTATTTTATTATAAATGAGTGTCTAAGAATGATTGAAGGGTGTAATGGTAATTTGATCTTTTTTTTTCTCTTTTCACACAACCACATATTATATTATTACATTAAATTATTATTAATATATATATAAACTTTAACTCATTATTTATTTAAAACCATAAAATTGTTACCTAATTAAAATTTTATTTATTATAAAGTTAAAGCTAATTGAAAATTTATTTATTATAAATTTAAAACAATATTTTGTTTAGATATTGAGAAATACTAAATGTTATTTAAAATTTAATATACTAAATGTACACGTAATCGATCACGGTTCCGTGCCGGTACCATAACAAAATGAACCGATAACGGCGTCACTATTATATGAACCAATAATATTTTTTTTCTAGAGATGTAAAACACTCGCCGATATTCATTTGGGCATGTAACAAATTTATTTTTTTACTTTTTCTCATTTGTTTGCTATGCAAGTGACGGTTTCGTGGTGGTTCCGTAATGAAACGAACCGATACCAATCAAATTCTCGCCGTGTAACGTAGAGGAATCCCACTAGTTAATTATTAAATTCTCTTTATATGTAAATTAAATAATTAAATATGTTGCTAAATGTAAATTAAACAACAAATTTATAATATCTATCGTTAACTATTTCATTAAAAAAGATATTAATTAAGCCTATTGCTACTTCTATTGATATAATTAAAACAAAAATAATGGTTATATTTTTCATTAAATATTTAATTAAAAAATTAAAATATAAATTAGAGTACATGCCGTTAGTTTTTTTTAATAATTAAACCTGTTGCTATTTTCATTGACATATTTAAAAAAATAGTTATATTTTTTCGGTAAATATTTAATTAAAAATTTAAATATAAATTAGTACACATGTCGCTAGTTTTTTTAAGAAAAAATAATTTATTTTCATTTCAAAACCCTAATCTTTTGATGTATGGTTTTTTATTACAAGTGAAATTATTGTTTAAAAATATCAAATAAATGAGTTATTTATATATGTTGCACACAACAACACTTATTTATTTATATTTGAGCTAAAAGATTCTGTCTTTTAACTCTTAATTCACATGCATTTTAATATTCTAAACATGTATATGCAAAGTTTAAATGAAAACTTTAATCTTTCATTCATATGTAAAGTTTATTAATTTTGTAACTTTTTGGTAAAATTGATTATATGAAATATGGTTACATTTTATAATCTTTTACTAGCGATTACATATATGTAATATTGTACTGCATATATGTAACAAGGTATTACATATATTGTTATAAAATTTTACTTATATGTAATATGAAATTACATATATGTAATAGCATGAGATTACATATATGTGATATGATAATACATGTATGTAATATATTACTACAGATATGTAATATAAACAATTACATATATGAGAATATTATATATATATATATGATTGTATATTACAAATGTGTAATTGTTTTCATTAAATGTAAATGTTAATCTCTTATATTTATTTTATATTAAAACAAATTGCTGTTCATTGCACATTGTTATAATTTAAATACACGATTTAACAAACAATAAAAAAAATTAATAGCAAGACTATACTTAATTTTTTCTTACATATATGTAATAAAGACATTAAAACAATTTATGTAGCAAGAGTATACTAGAATTAAATACAGAAGGTGCTTTATTTAATAGTGTATTTTTTATTAAAAAATAACATTATATAAAAATGTTATTAATGTTATAAAAAAGGGATTTTGAATAATTATATATATCTATATCTATACTACTATATAATGCATATTTGAAGGATTATGTTGTAATTTACCAAAAAAATTAAGACACCTAAAACAATAATCTTTACACAATGTACATATTGTCAATGCATAAAAAGGTGTTTAATTACTTTCTAACCCTTCATCACAATTAAAGGCTAATAATAAAAGCCCAGTTATGCATTTAACCCTAAAAGCCCATCTATTCATTTAACCCAACCCATCCTCAATATTCCTAAGCCTCACCCTCCGGCTATTCATGAGCACCCTCCTGCACGTCCATTTACAATGGAACTGAATGGCGCTTATAGACGCCGGAATACAACCTTGTTTATCGGAAACATTCGATTCACCTTCTTCTTCAGTGAGTATTGAAAGTGATTGAATGCTAATTGAATCTGAATCGCCTCGTACATTTCCACACCCCCTCTGTTTAGAACTCAGCCATGGATATCAGGCACACAGGTCGTGCTCGATTTCCGTATTATCAGGCGTGAATGTTGATTGTAGTTAGTTTTCTTGTTGAATATCGATTACTTTCGACTAAGTCCTGTGATTAAATGTCATTCTCCATGGCGATTAAATGTCACCATATGTTTTTTGTTTTGCAGGAAATCCATTTGCCCTAATTAGGTTTATTTATTTAAATTCATATATGTTGGATTGTTTATGTTTATCTTCTTTATAGATTGTGTTGGAGCATGATTTGTGACAACAAGCCTTGTAATTGATTAGTCTTTATGTTTAACGTTTTTGTTTGTTTTGTATTGTAAAAGTTTAAGTTTGCATAGGCAAACTTAATAAGTTCGCCTGGTATAATTGAGGCGAACATAACAAGTTCGCCTGGACTAAAGGAGGCGAACTTATTAAGTTCGCCTAGTTCATTGTATGCTGTCTATAAATAGTTCAAGAGTTGTTCTTAGTTAAAAACTACTGTATTTGGACGGTACAGATTTTATAACTACTATGTGTTTACTATTTGAGAGACAATACAAGAAGCTTTTTATGAAATCGTGTCTTATGTGATTGTATTGCGTTTGTTACTATTTGAGACATACGTATACGCAAGGATTCCGCATTTCGTGTACGTATTATGTGTTTTACAGCAGAGATCGATCAGTAGACCCCTTGGGACTTTCAAGTTGTATCAGACTGGTTCTGATATTAGTTCTTCAGACAGTGACTTGAGTGTTTATGGGAGTGTTGCTGAAACTAAAGAATCATTAATTTAGAATGCTGAGCCAAAATTTTCATCTAAACAACTGCTTGTGATGGAGCTGCTGCGAAAGTGATTGAGAAAATTGCTGAGATGTTATCTGAAGCAAATGCATCCATGGCTGTTTCAAAACAGATACATAAGATTGTTTCTTGTTCTAAGTGCATTGATTCAGATTTGAAAATTGTAAGATTGTGTGATGACAACACAAATCTGATATGTGACATGAAGGCAATATACACATCAAATCAAGTTTTAAAAGAAAATGAAAAGCTTTTAGGGGGTGTTTGGGATTACTTTTTAAAACAACTTATTGACTTATCACCTTTTGGAATAAGGTAATAAGTTATAAGTTTGTTTGGACAATTCAAAATAAGATGAAAAATGTGAGATGGAGAAGTTAAAATCCAAAAGTAAGAAATTCTTACTTTTGGAAATGACTTTTGTAAAAGTCAAAAGTAGCTTAAAAAGTAATCCCAAATGCCCCCTTAAATGCAAGAATTGAATCATTTAAAGATGATATCAAGATTTTACAGATAAAAGTAAATGAACAAGCTTTTCACATTGATGTGGCATATTCTGAATATGAGAAAAAGATAAATGAACTTGCCCAGTCACAGAGTGAGGTCACCAAATTGTTGAGAAAGCTCGAAGATTATAAGAATTCCAGTTTTCTGTTGGAATATTATAATGAGAAAGCGTATGGTGAGAAAGTTATTGGTGGTGTTGGTTCATGTCCTTCATTTGATGACAAAGTTATTGGAGGAGGTGTTGGATATTGTCCATCTTTCAATGGTAATTACACTTCTCGTATTACTGAGGTTGTCACCGAAGACGATCTGGAACCAAAAACCATCCTCAATGTAAATCCTATTACAGGAGAGGACATTGTTTATGATGATTCAAGCGATGATGAAATATTTGATACAAATAAATATGAGGGAATAGTGAAAGACTGCAAGGTTGATGAACCAGTTGTGGTTAAGAAAGTCACCAGAGATCGGTGCATCTTGACTGAACCAGATGAAGATATTGAACAACCACAAATTAAACAAGTAACAAAATTTGTGAGCAGTGGTTTTGATTTTCAAGAAAATAATAGGATTGAGAAAACTTCAACTCTTGATTTTATTAAAAATATGGTTGTTTCAGAAAAACCCAAGGTTGTTCAAGTATCTAGCACTACTTCCCAGTGTACATCATCCAATACAACAAGAGTTTCGAGAGCGAAGTATGTCAGAGTTTACAAAGAAAGACGAACATGTTTTCATTGCGGGGTTGTTGGCCATATCTTGATAAATTGTTCAGATAAGAATTTGGGAAAGCGTCTAGAAGATCACAGGTTGGGAAGACCTTTTGTTAAACCACCAGCAAAGCCAGTGGTGAAATATGTTCTTGTGAAGAAACCCGATGTTTCTAAACCTGATGTAAAAGTTTCATATGTACCAGTGAAACCAAAGTCACAAATTCAGTCAAAAAAAGCTGTGAATCAAACTAGAGCGTCTAGTTCTAGAGGTTCATGAGATATGACTCCTAAAGCTCCTTACGAAAAGAAGTTTATTGATAGGAGAAGTTGTTTTTCTTGTGGTGTAGTGGGTCACATTTGTGTGAATTGTCCTTTAAAGACCCAGTCTTCTGAAACACCAAAGACTAGACTAGTTGTGACAAGTTCTGTTGGTACAAAGTCTCTTAAATCACAATCGAAGGTTAAGCTCTCTCGACCTTAGAGACGGAGAAGAAACAGAAGATTGAGAAAATTTTTAGAACAACAAGACGTTTCGCAATCTCAAAATGTTTTAAATGAACCAGAATGTTCAAACACTTCACTTTTTTAGAGAAAGGAACTTAATGAACATAAGATTGTTTGGAAAAGAAAAGTTTCAGTTTCTGATTCAACGGAACAATCTCCAAAAATTGAGGAGAGATTCGACTGTGAATTGCGTGAAGTCATTTATTTTGATACCGATGGACGACCCATGACTACTATGGCTTGGATTTCTATTTCAGACTAATGCTTCTTGATTAATGTGTAGGATTAACCAAGAGGGACTATTACTATAATTTGATTTGTTAATAGTGGTTGTTCATAGCACATCACAGGGAATGACATCTGTAGGAGCAACAAGTTGTTTGATACCTGATAAGTCTATTTGCTTCAATGACTTGATGCTCAAAGGGGAGATAGTGTCCCACACAATGTTTGTTTTTGGAAAGTGTTTGACCAAGTCCAAAAGACAACCTGAAACTTAGGATGTTGATGGTGAGCATAAAGTTATTGATGCAACCATTTGACTAGTTGAGGGGGAGTCTACAGGATAGTGGAGTACAAATTTGAGTTGGTGACAAAGGCAAAGACATTCAATTACAGGATTACATCGGTTTGAGTTTTTAATTGATTGAATTGCTTAATTCCAAGTAACCAAGAAAAATATTTTTCTTAAAATGTTTTCATGGAAGATATTATTTTTGTTTGTTTTACTTTCTTTGAAAAAGATTTTGAAAAAGCCAAACAAATTGAAAAAGTTAACATCGACATTACTTGAAGTTATAAGGAGAAATGATAGTACATCAGTAGATGTTCAGTCACACATGACCTTAGTTGGACTATATGATGCTTATCTAATATATTTATGATAAATGTTCTAATCAGAATTTCTTAGACTGCACAGTATGGGAAATGATAGCTTCATAACTGCTTATGCTTAACCAAAATTGATGCTTTTAATTTGGATACTAGTATGTAGTCTGAATTGTCAACAGGCTATGATTATCTTTGGTCCATTAGTAGTGTGACAACATAATGATCTTTGTGACAACTGTGATTTGAACCCATGGTATGTCGGGTGTGTGTGTAAAAGATCATTATCAGATAAAGAATATAAGATCTAAAGTACTTCATGAGACCCGTATTGGTTATGTCGTTAAACACAATTTTTCAGTTCACTTCACTACCCATGCCCGGAAAACATGCAATGTCTTGCTGAACTAAGATATGTTTCTGACAACATCTGTTGGAACATATACTAGCCCTTGGATCAAAATCCTGATTCCATTGAACATATCCAGATAACAGTTAGATCACGCTACCCTATGTCATTGAATCAATCGATTCCTTGATTTAATCGTATGTTGAAGAATTCTATTGGTACAATCTTTCTATTTACTATGAATCATGATACTTCATCCAAACCAAGACATTTGAATCATTCGATTCTGTATCATTCTGATTCTCTGCTTGATATTTTCCTGTGTTTATCGGTATAATTCATCCTGGAGATTGAATATTATCTTGCAATGATCTTATATGTCTTGAAGATAGTGCACATTTATTTTTCTATTGGCATATTTGTGGGGTACACGTTGTATTATAAAATAAATGGTACCTTAATTCACAAGAACATGGGACAAAGATACTGATTGTTTCAATTCTTATAATATTGACAATTAGATTGACATGTTATGTGTTGCAAATTCATATGTAATTTATTATAAGCATGTTATGATCTGATCTCATCTTCTTTGAAGTTCTTCGCGTATCATTACATGTTTTGGTTGAGGCTTAAAAGATTTGATGTTATCTGATATAATGAAAGAATGAATCTGGATAGGATACCCATAGAATGTTTATGGATGTTTATCCAAAATGTGTGATTGATTCACTGTTTATACTGATATGATCTTCTTACTCATGATGTTTGACAAAAAATATGTGATTTTGTATTTTACATTTTAGTTTGTACAAAGAAAAACCAAAAAGATTTTGTGTTTCTTATGTTTGAAAAACCAAAAAGATTTTAGTTTTTTATCTTCCATGGAAATTTTACTTGTTGGTTACACTTGGTTGTTCTTCTTTGACATAAATGAAAATTTGCAGATAGAAGTTGACAAGGGGTCCTTCTCCCAAGTTTTCTTCTAGAAAGAAAGAAAGATTGTGAAGATGAACAAGACAAAGACTATGATCTGTTTGAGGACCGATGACAATCTTTTGAAGCTGTTGTCAAGGGGGAGTCTGTTGGAGCATATCCTGGTGACAACGAGCTTGAAGATACTATGTCTTAGTATTATAGTCTTTGACTTGTAATTGATAGAATTGTTAGCAACAATTAAAGGGGAGTCTGTTAGGACATGTTTTGTAACTGTTGATAACAATATTGTTTAAGTTCATAGAGAGGTGAACTTAACAAGTTCGCTTACGCATCTTTAGGAGCGAACTTGTTAAGTTTGCCTATAGTGCTGAAGTTCATAGAGAGGCAAACATAACAAGTTCGCCTAAGCATATTTAGGAGCGAACTTGTTAAGTTTGCCTATAGTGCTGTGTGGGTTTGTGTTTTCCTATAGATAGGTGTTTACAAGTCTTAGATGTTAGAGTTGATCAGTGTAGAACAGAAACTGACAGATCTTGTAAACTAATATTCTGAGTGGAAATACAAACAGAATTATTTACACTGCTGTTGTTGATTGAGTTACACGAGCACATTGATCATGGATTCTGCACGTTATCACCGTGTCGTACCACGAGTCTAGAGATCCGTCATGCACTGAATCGGGACCTACAAGCTTGTAAGTCCCAGCGGGTCTACTGATCGATCTCTACTGTAAAACACATAATACGTGCACGAAGTGCGGAATCCTTGCGTATACGTATGTCTCGAATAGTAACAAACGCAGTACAATCACATAAGACACGATTTCATAAAAAGCTTCTTGTATTGTCTCTCAAATAGTAAACACAGAGTAGTTACAAAATCAGTACCATCCAAATGCAGTAGTTTTTAACTGAGAACAACTCTTGAACTATTTATAGACAACATACACTAAACTAGGTGAACTATTTTGGAGGTATTGATTGACTTGGCTGCTAATGTACCCAACCCAAGTTCATCACCTAAGAAGGTTCACTCTGGGAGTGATGATAGAGTGAATGTGGAAAGGGCTATCACTACTCATGGTACATCATTTGACCCTGAGGACAGTGATAACATCACTAAGACCCTAACCACGACAACTCACACTGAGGATGTTTCTCTTAAAACACTCTTCACTGAGAGGAATCCCTGGTGACAAGAAAACCAGGGTGATGGGGACGTAGAGGCTAGGCCTAAGGCCGCATCTAGTTCCAAGGATTCCACAACTGTGGATGAGGACAGACTGAAACTTCCAAATTTGGAATTGACGGTCAGGGTGGCAATGCTAGAGGCTGAAGTGTCCAAACTACGACACTAAGTCTCTATGCATGAAGCCCATCAATGCCCTCCAGTGACTACTCCCACCCTTGTATCAGTGGGCACTCAAACAGATGAAACTCTATGCACTGATGCAACCAAAAAGGGGGAGATAGTTACTACGGAAGATGATGCTGACAGCCTTGATGAATGGATACAAGAGCAGGATGCTTTTCAAAGTACTCTCTTAAAACCTGCTTTTGTTTAAATCCATGACTTGCCAGACTCAGTAGATGAAGAGGAAGATATCACTGAGGATTGGAAGTTAGTTGTCCGAGCTGTTGATGAGGTGTTAAAGAATGAAAGTCAAGATGAAGACACACCTTTGTCATTCAGCATACTTCCTGCTGCTGCAAACATATCAAGACAGACCATTTCCCCTCAATTCACACCAACTGCAAATAAGCTAGAATTTGACTACATTCTAGCTTGGGGGTATGATGGTCTATCTAAGAGATTCTGGATTGGATGGGAGTTTGGTGGAATAGAAGAGCTTAACTGGAATACACTGAATCCACTTCAAATTCTTGAACTACACTTATCAAGCTGCATCAACACTTCCACAGATCTCTCAGCAGAACTTGCAATCAGTAGGTTCTATGTCCTGATGGAGGATAGTCTGCCCTGGTTTGAATGGTTTCTAGAAGAAACAAACATGGTGGCCTATCCTAAACACCATGTAGAGTCTTCAACAACATCAGAACAAAGACTGGCTCCAAGATTTGACTTGATAAGTTGCAGTGCTTTAACAGAAGAACAAGTTCTATGTTGGAGAAGAATCTTCTACAATGAAATGGTCAGGGGCCTGGAAGTGCAAGGATGGTCAAGCACTGGGTCCTCTGGCTTTTAGTTCTTCTTATGTGATGGATCATCTTTCAAAATCAACCACATTCAAAAGATCCTGCTCCTCAATCCAGACTTCCTACATAAGGTCTTTGAGCTCAGGAGACACATCTGCAACATCAACTCCTTAGAAAGTCAAGCAATGATCAAAATTATCAAAGCTTATCTTGAAAAGGAGGGATGGCCTGCAATGGATGACTCTGACTCATATCTATCCCTTCCCTCCTCACCAACTGTCACACCCCAACCGACGGCGGAATCATCGGGGCGGGACATGTAGACTGTTCATGAGCTCAAGGTTGACTAAATTGTAATATGTTAAATCCATTTCCATTCAAACAAACATGAATCATGTTCCAAGTACAGAATGAAATACAATTTGTTTTTGAATTAAGATTAACTAGGTCCAAAGCCTATGTGTAGCATGTCTTGATCAAACTCATATGAAAGCACCTGAAACATGAATAAAATAAGGTCAACTAAAAAGTTTGTGAGTATAACACAGGTTTGTATATAGATAGCATATAGTTTGTAAAACAAATCCTTACATAACATGATAAATAAGACATTTATGGGGAGCAGCTATTGTGTAACCAAGTACAATCAAACCTTTGTAACTAGCATGCAAAAATTGTGTTGTCGATTTCAATCACCGCGAACCTGGGTGGGTTTGTCAGACTCAATAGATCTATCATTGAAAACCGTCGGCTTGAATAGTTAATGATTGCACATAATCGCATACAAAGGTTAGCACACCTAGCACTCGGGCATAAATTTCAAATTGCACATATGAATGTAATAGGATTTGTATTTGTGTTGTTTGTGTAAATGTAAACATGTAATTTGAATAGTGTTCATGTTTCACCCCAAAAATGTAAAAGAGTAAAAGGGGCTATGTATACTCACTTGATTCGAAAGCGTAGCTAACACGAGATACGAGATAGTAATGTGATCCTTTGTATTGCACAATGTTAACCTAGAGTGTAATGTATATTGCATTAATAATGCACAATAGTCTAAGTCTATATCTAAAATTAAATTGGATAAAGTTAGTGTTTGGTACTTGAAAGCATTGTATAAAATAGAAGATTTGAAATGAATATTTTTAGAATATTTTTGAATGAGGTTTGAGTTTGGAATAATTAAATATGTAAACCAAATAATTACTGTTTATGAAAATAATGTAAGTGTTAGACGTAACTAAATAAATGTTTTTGTTTAATTATAAATCAAATAAATAATTATTACCTTATTCATTTATTTATATAATGTAATTTAAACATTTAAAATATTATTTAAGTGTAGGGTTTATAAATTAAATGTTGAACTTTAAATAATTTCCATTTATTTTAAGATTATATATTTGATCTTTTCTAAATAAAAATAATACAGATTTTTATAAATTCAATTATTATTATTTTAGAAATTAATATGAAATACTAATTGTTTAGAAATATAAAAATTTATAACATTCTGCCAACACACACGACCGTGCCTTGGATAGGGCACGATCGTGCTAGGGCGGGCGCGACCGTGTTGGTCAAACATAGGACAACTAGCTAAACGACTAGGCACGACCGTGTCTATGCTTCTGGGGTACGACCAAGTCTGGCCAACGAGCATGACTGGGTCCGAGCAAGAGGCACGACTGCGCTGGAAGTCGACATGAACGCGTCTCCCAAGGCACGACCGCGCTAGATGAATAGCGCGACCGTGTCTCTTTCAATACAGGAACGAATTGAATGATTTTTATATTTAGAGAACTGGAATGCATAGGGCTTTCATTAACAAGGTTATTATGAGTCTTTTGGTATAGGTTAATTGTGTTTAAAACATGTTTAGGACCGGATTCGGTTAAACTATTTTGAATGAAAATATGGTTTCGGGTTCGAGTAGATTTCGACATTGAAAGCCGAGATTGAGTTAGGGCTTTTGATCTAAAGAATAAATAGATAGTTTAGAAGGTTTCGATTACCCTGTAGGACGATGAATTGATGGCCAAGGGTAGGGACGATTTCCGACGATGACAGGAGTGGTCTCCGGTGCGTTCTGCTGCAACTCCGACTGCTTCAATGGCTTCGGGTGTTCCAGAGAGGGTAGTATATCATATAGTGATGGATTTCTTGAGAGTATCCGGATTGTAGAGAGGATTTGTGGCTTTGAGAGAAAATCATTTGAGGCTAAACGAATTCTAGATTAATTGGTCGTAAAGGGAATAATTTATAGTATTATTTTCTTGGTTAATGAGAATAAAACGTAAAACGGTTTTGAATTCAAACGATCGGGTGATTAAAGTCACAATTACGTTTCAACTGGTACGAAGGCGCGACCGTGCCAAGATAGGCGCGACCGTGCCGAAACACTTGGCGCGACCGTGTTAGGACGAGACGCGACCGTGCTTAGTTAGGGTTTCTTGATATTTTTCAACTTTAGTCCTTGTAACTTTAGTTTTGACATGTTTGTATAAAATAGTTACTTGTATAGAGATTAATTGTATATAACTGAGTAAAACTTGCGGATTTGTATTGAATCATTGCATTTAATTTATGGCGAAGATATAATAAGACAGTGCACGAGAATTTGGTTTAAAATGTGTTACATTGAATTGAAATACGAATACTAAAAATCAGAAATGTTACAGTCTCCCCATGTTAAGGGAATTTCGTCCCGAAATTTAACTAATGGAGGCTGCAAAATCGAGAAGGAGGAGGGAGTTTTTGATTTTCGGTGAATTTTGATTGTTGGATCCCAGGGGGTGTAACGGTTGACTTTGTTTAGGCCTGATACTCAAAGTTGTTTATGAAAGGGGGATAATGGATTTTGTTTTGAAATGAATTTAAGAAGAATATTTGACGAATAATAAATTGAATTCTAAATGTGAGATGTATTACTTGAAATGGATTTGGAGGGATTTTGAAATTTAGAGTTTGTGTAAGATGTAGTCTAATGTGTTCAAAATTGTTAGTGGGTAAAAGATTTCATAAACATTGCTCTAGGTCAAAACTTCACGTGACACGAACAACGCTACTTCTGGTAATATGATAGGACACTTATATATAGGAAGTACCATCGGCGTATCCACCATGCCCTTGTCATGTCACATCAGTTTCGTTGTTACACATCATGATAAGTTTTAGGTCACAACACACGACCAAATTTCTCTATAGTTTCCATGCGCTGATTTTTATAATTCCGTGTGCACCCGTAATTATTTAAATCATCGTATGGTCTGTATAGATTGTTTCGTTGTGTGCGGGTAAGGGGGGGGGGGGCATAATTTCACTATGATCACGTCTATTGTTTACACATAAAAAGTCATTAACAAGTAACTATGTCCCTAATCAGGTCAGTTCGCAACTAAAGAGTAGTAAAGTAGTAACACTTAAAGTTTCTTTGTTTGCTCGTGTTTTAACAAGAATACGTCAAACCTCGAGTCGTTTGAATGTATTATGGTCTTCAACTTTGGTGTACAAAGTGCATGACCATGTCTTGTGTAGAATGTAATCAATCCATTGCAATAATTGTAAGCAAATTTTTGTTTCGAGTATATAGTAAGCACACAAGCCTCATGTATGATCTAGTGTCACGTAGCTCGTAATCAAATAAGTCTCATATATAGCGTAAATAATTAAGCGTCTTGTATTTTGTAAGTCAATGAACTCTGATGTGTAATGTAAACAACATAGTATTTTGTGTATAGTAGGAAATGAATTTCATGTAGAGTGTTGGCAACTTAGCATCATGTATATTGTACAATGCGCACAGCTTAGTGTAATGTACTTCGTAACCAAATAAGTTTCATGTATAGTGTGGTCAATCTAGAATTATGTATTAATGAAGCAATTCTTATGTATCATGTATATTGCAAACAACTAAGTTTCGTGTATCATGTGCTCAAGCCAGTAGCATGTGTATTGCAAATAAACGTGTTTCGTGCATTACGTAATCAATCGAGTAAATTGTGATTTGTAGGCAAACTAGTTTCATGTATCATGTAATTTGTGTAGTATTGGATATATTGAGAATATTTGAGTTTCATGTACCATGTGGTTGCGTTGGATATATTACAAACGTGTATACGTAAGTATTGAACTTCACGTGCGATGTATATTAACGGGTTTTGCATGTGATCGAGTGTTGCGGACAAACATGTTGTTCGGCGTTCTTGCATAATGTGGTAGTTAGGTTCGAGTCCTCAAATCTCGTTGAGGTTGGTGGGAAAGGTTAACGTCTATGCGGTTTGGATCGTCTCTTGAAGCGTCAAGTGAAAGATAACAAGGAGGTTTTGGGAATATTCGGGAATTGTGTTTACAAATACTGGTCTTTGTTTGAACATAGAAAATGGTAAATTGTTCTTGGTTGTAGATATATAAAGTAGTGAAATCATTGAATCGCATATTTTAAATGAATATGCAATTTATGGAAGAAAAAAAAATATCTTTAAGTTAAATTTTCAACTATTGGCTTAAACAAGATTTAGCCAAAGTTTTAGAAATATTTACTTTAATGAAGAAAACCATAATTATCTATCAGTAAAAAAATATATATTTTTATAAAATTGATTGCATTAACTTTCCTTATTAGGTGAAAAAGTTTTATGGGAAATTTATGTTTTTGATATTATCTAAAAATTCGTTAAACATTTTGTTTAAACAAGATAATGAGGTTTTGTTTAAATCACAAAATAGGATGATTTATTTAATGAAAGAGATTGTTGGTAATGTACTAAACCATGTTGAATGAAAGAAGTGATATTTGGGAAAATTTGATGGGAATATAACAGGTGTAATTTACGCCCCACTGGTCAAATCAATGAACAATAACTGTAAAGTTGAAATATATGGAATTGATCAAATGCTGAAATGTTAAACATTATTCAAAACATAGAGAAATGGTTCTCAAATCGAAAATTTAAAGGAAATCAGTAGAAGCTTCTTCTAACGTCTCTGGTAGTTTTCCATTAGGAAGAAGATAATCGCCAAGATGAGCACCGCTATGGTCACTCGAGTAGTAGATCTGGCTTCAGCCCTGGCGGTCTCCGTGCGCTGTTCTTGTACTTCCTTTTCGAGGATGGAGAGTAACTCCTTTTGGTACCCTAATTGGTTTGCTAGGCTATCCATGCTTTGTTTTTGCAAGTCGTGTATCACTCCCTGCTCTATCCTTTGCCTCTCAAATTCTGAATTCCTTACATATTGATGGAAGTCATTGGTTTGAATTCCCATTACACCAGGGGGTGCCATGGTATGCCTTACCCAAGGGTTAGGAAGGTACGGGTCGGGCATTAGGTATGGGTCTCTTAGTGGGGGTGGTAATTGATTGTGGAGGTGAGATGTATGATACGGGTTTACGGGTACGGGAGATCCAGGTGTTTGAAGTCTCGGGTCGGTGTTCCTAATCCAGTCCGCCCTTACATCAAACCTTGGCCTAGTAGCTGGGGGTGTTGGTGACCGGTACACGGGTGTCCCAGTGTCTTCTTCCCAATCAGATTCTGATCCAGGACGTTAAACCAGGGAGGGAGGAGGGTAGGAGTCCATGTCTAGCAGAAAAACAATGAAAAAGTTGTAAGTGATAATGAAATATGAAGTGTCAAATATAGAAGTTCTTATGGGTTTTAGAGTTTGACTAGTCATAACGCCAAACCTTCACGATAGTATTTTAGAAATACACTTGACCTATAAGTAATGTATCCCTAAGGAGAATTCCCAGGAAAGAGGGGTGGGTCACTAAGACACACTTAAGTACCCTATCTTTCCTTAGCCAGAATTCCTCATGGGATTACACACTCTTCCAGCCATCATGTATTAATAATACTATTGTTGGGTTCATGGTTATGATGGGAATTGTTGTGGACTGGGCTTTGAGGCCCAAAGGTAAGGTTTATGCATTTCAGCGGGCTTCTTCTTCTTGGGGAATAGATGGGCTTCTTAGTTTATTATTGGTGGGAATTAGGTCCAATAGTTTAAGTCTTTGTTCATAAAGGTGATGGTATCATGTATGGGAGTCCAAATGTGTATGAATAATTTGGTGTGTATGTGTTAAACTTAGGATAGTGTTTTAAATAATTTAAGTAGGTAGCTATGAATAGAAGGGAAAGTGGGCAGGTAACGTGACACATAAACTATTGGGTATTGTATCATGTGATGTAATCATATAGTATAACAATGTAAAAATATTCACATATGAGGATAATCATATAGCATGTAGGTAGTAATGGGTGTAAGCACAAGAGTTATCAAGTAGTGTGACACATAAATCATTATGTATTGTATTATGTAGTGTAAGTACTTAAGATAGCATGTAAAAATAATCACACAGAAATTGATAATGTAACATGTAGTAGTATGGCATTGTATGGGTGTCCTAAAGTTATAGTCTAGGTCAAAGGTGTCTAATAACCTAGTTCCCTATAACCAAGGCTCTGATACCAATCTGTCACACCCCAACCGACGGCGTAATCATCGGGGCGGGACATGTAGACTGTTCATGAGCTCAAGGTTGACTAAATTGTAATATGTTAAATCCATTTCCATTCAAACAAACATGAATCAAGTTCCAAGTACATAATGAAATACAATTTGTTTTTGAATTAAGATTACCTAGGTCCAAAGCCTATGTGTAGCATGTCTTGATCAAACTCATATGAAAGCACCTGAAACATGAATAAAATAAGGTCAACTAAAAAGTTGGTGAGTATAAAACAGGTTTGTAAATAGATAACATATAGTTTGTAAAACAAATCCTTACATAACATGATAAATAAGGCATTTATGGGGAGCAGCTATTGTGTAACCAAGTACAATCAAACCTTTGTAACTAGCATGCAAAAATTGTGTTGTCGGTTTCAATCACCACGCACCTGGGTGGGTTTGTCAGACTTAATAGATCTATCATTGAAAACCATCGGCTTGAATAGTTAATGATTGCACATAATTGCATACAAAGGTTAGCACACCTAGCACTCGGGCATAAACCTTAAATTGCACACATGAATGTAATAGGATTTGTACTTGTGTTGTTTATGTAAATGTAAACATGTAATTTGAATAGTGTTCATGTTTCACCCCAAAAATGTAAAAGAGTAAAAGGGGCTATGTATACTCACTTGATTCGAAAGCGTAGCTAACACGAGATACGAGATAGTAATGTGATCCTTTGTATTGCACAATGTTAACCTAGAGTGTAATGTATATTGCATTAATAATGCACAATAGTCTAAGTCTATATCTAAAATTAAATTGGATAAAGTTAGTGTTTGGTACTTGAAAGCATTGTATAAAATAGAAGATTTGAAATGAATATTTTTAGAATATTTTTGAATGAGGTTTGAGTTTGGAATAATTAAATAAGTAAACCAAATAATTACTGTTTATGAAAATAATGTAAGTGTTAGATGTAACTAAATAAATGTTTTTGTTTAATTATAAATCAAATAAATAATTATTACCTTATTCATTTATTTATATAATGTAATTTAAACATTTAAAATATTATTTAAGTGTAGGGTTTATAAATTAAATGTTGAACTTTAAATAATTTCCATTTATTTTAAGATTATATATTTGATCTTTTCTAAATAAAAATGATACTGATTTTTATAAATTCAATTATTATTATTTTAGAAATTAATATGAAATACTAATTGTTTAGAAATATAAAAATTTATAACATTCTGCCAACACACAGGACCGTGCCTAGGATAGGGCACGATCGTGCTAGGGCGGGCGCGACCGTTCTAAACAGGGCTCGACCGTGTTGGTCAAACAGAGGACAAGTAGCTAAACGACTAGGCACGACCGTGCCTTCGATAGGCACGACCATGTCTATGCTTCTGGGGCACGACCAAGTCTGGCCAACGAGCATGATTGGGTCCGAGCAGGAGGCACGACTGCGCTGGAAGTCGACTTGACCGCGTCTCCAGAGGCACGACCGCGCTAGATGATTAGCGCGACAGTGTCTTTTTCAAAACAGGAACGAATTGAATGATTTTTATATTTAGAGAACTGGAATGCATAGGGCTTTCATTAACAAGGTTATTATGAGTCTTTTGGTATAGGTTAATTGTGTTTAAAACATGTTTACGACCGGATTCGGTTAAACTATTTTGAATGAAAATATGGTCTCGGGTTCGAGTAGATTTCGACATTGAAAGCCGAGATTGAGTTAGGGCTTTTGATCTAAAGAATAAATAGATAGTTTAGAAGGTTTCGATTACCCTGTAAGACGATGAATTGATGGCCTAGGGTAGGGACGATTTCCGACGATGACAGGAGTGGTCTCCGGTGCGTTCTGCTGCAACTCCGACTGCATCAATGGCTTCGGGTGTTCCAGAGAGGGTAGTATATCATATAGTGATGGATTTCTCGAGAGTATCCAGATTGTAGAGAGGATTTGTGGCTTTGAGAGAAAATCATTTGAGGCTAAACGAATTCTAGATTAATTGGTCGTAAAGGGAATAATTGATAGTATTATTTTCTTGGTTAATGAGAATAAAACGTAAAACGGTTTTGAATTCAAACGATCGGGTGATTAAAGTCACAATTACGTTTCAACTGGTACGAAGGCGCGTCCGTGCCAAGATAGGCGCGACCGTGCCGAAACACTTGGCGCGACCGTGTTAGGACGAGACGCGACCGTGCTTAGTTAGGGTTTCTTGATATTTTTCAACTTTAGTCCTTGTAAATTTAGTTTTGACATGTTTGTATAAAATAGTTACTTGTATAGAGATTAATTGTATATAACTGAGTAAAACTTGCGGATTTGTATTGAATTATTGCATTTAATTTATGGCGAAGATATAATAAGACAGTGCACGAGAATTTGGTTTAAAATGCGTTACATTGAATTGAAATACGAATACTAAAAATCAGAAATGTTACACCAACTATCAAACTGAGTGCAACAGTAGAGTCAAGAAAAGTGGTTGCTCAGAATGTCAAAGAAGTTTTCAAAGCTATACATGGGAGTGAATGGGAAAAGGAAGAGAGTGAAGCAGTCCCTTCCTCTGTGTCTATTCTTCAACCCGCCAATGAAGCTGAAGTTGAGATCTCAACAACATCTCTTACATCTGCTGTTGTGATCGATGAAGCTGAAGCAGAGCCATCCAACAAAGACAAGGGGAAGGGCATCATGACAGAAGAAGAAGAAAGATTAAAGAAAGAGAAAAAGAGAAGAGAGGAATGAAAAAAGAAAAAGAGGAGATGGCAGAGTTTAGAAAGATTCAAAAAAGAAAGGCAGCCATTCTCCTCAGGGAACAACAGATCCAGTTGCATGCTAGGCAACTGGATGCTCTGAAAGTTAAAGTTCCTATAGCTACACAATTACAAGAAGATGAAGCTCTAACTCTTCTGCTGCAGGAACAACTCTATAAAGAAGAAGAAGAAAGAGAAAAGAAAAGAAAAGAAGAAGCTAAGTTCATGATAACTGACTCTGAACTAGCCAAAGAAATGAGAGAGGAGTGGATAGAAGCTCTGATTTCTCAAGGTGAGGATGCAGACTACCTTGAGAAATTATTAAATAAAGAAATCTACAGAGCTTTCATGGGTTAGCAAGGTCAACTGGCATATAAGAAAAGGGCTGAAGAAGAAGAAAAATCCAAACAAAAAACCAAGAAGACCATTGCTTTTAACATTAGGACACATGAAGAAAGGAAGGTCATGATGGACTTCCTAAAGGCTAGAGGAGAATGTGGAAAGAGGCTAGGTCCCATGAGCTTCATGAACCTGCAAGCCTTATATGTCAAAGTCAAGAAGGAAGAGGAAGAAAGATTGGGGAAGGCAGGCTCAAAGAAAAGGGTAAACACTCAAACAGATGAAAGAAAACAAAAGAAACCCAAGCCTACTCCCTCATCCACTCCTTCATCTACACAACAACCTTCCACTCTCCCTTCTAGACCTTCCTCCTCTCCCCCTAAAGAGTCTAAATCCTCACACCCAGCTCCTCCTCATCAACAGCCTCCTAAGAAGAAAACCAAACCTACTACCACACTAGAAGATTCAAGAGAATTGTTATCTGGTTCTACAGCAATCAAGATCAATGGTTTTAAGTTTTCAGCAGAAGGACAGAGGTAAAAATATCTGTAGGTCCCTCGGGTGTCTCGGATCATCACATGCAAATGTGTTCCTTGTCAAACCGGGTGCGGAATACCCGTGACTAGGTGGAGTATCAATCAACACAAAGTAAACCAACAACAAAGACACAAGATACTTTCAAACTTCGTCTATTGATAATCACAGGCGGTTATAGAGAGAATGAGTGCGTACATAATTCTGTTACTAACTTGCTATATATACTAAGACATGTTGCCTGCGACAGTTCACCCATGTTGCTTATTTCAAACTTGGACTTCATCACCTGTTCGAATTCCCTACACATCCTTTCATTTGTAGACCCAAAGATAATGTTGTCAACATAGACTTGTACAAGAAGAATATCACCTCCTGCTTTCCTAATGAAGAGGGTCGAGTCAATTTGTCTGTGGTCGAAAACATTGGACAGAAGATGCTTTGATAAAGTCTCATACCATGCCCGAGGTGCTTGATGAAGACCATTAAGTGCTTTGTCGAGCTTGTACACTTTATTGATATTATGCGGATCTTCAAAACCTGGTGGTTGAGTGACATATACCTCTTCATGAACTTTTCCGTACAGGAAAGCACTCTTCACATCAAGTTCATAGACCCTGAAGCCGACATAGGAGGCATAAGCCAGGAACAGTCGAATGGCCTCAAGTCTAGCAACTTGGGCATATACTTTAGTGTAATCCAGGCCCTCTTGTTGATAAAATCCTTGAACAACCAATCTTACTTTATTCTTCACTACGATATGACAATCATACGTTTTGCACTAGAACACCCATCTGGTTCCAATTGGTTGTACGCCTCTTGGAAAGTCAACTAAATCCCACACATGCAACTTTCGGAATTGGGACAGTTCATCTTGCATCGCCTCAATCCAGCAGTTGTCAGCGAGAGCCTCCTTCACATTCTTCGGCTCCAATTGGGATATGAAAGCAGTATGCAGACACGTTTCCATGACACCTGTGTCAAGTATCTCAGCATACAAACTAGTGTTCTCAGCAATGGTTCTATGATGAGTCTGAACACCGGCATCAGGATCACCAATAATGTTCTCAATTGGATGATTCCGATACACTCTCATCTCTGGTAATTGCGGTTCTTGAATTTCTAAATCGAGGTTTGTGCTCAACTTCCCCATATCCTGTGTTCCAGAAGAAGAAGATTCAATGTTGATTAGATCAGCTGAAGCTTCATTTCCTACTTGAGTGTTAGGATCCGCTTGAGCGTCATTTCTGTCAACATGAACAACTTCAATGTTATCACTATCACGAGTTCCAGATGAAGAAACAACATTTGAATTGGGAGTTACTATCGGTACAGTTGCATGGGTTGAGAAATTGGAGTCATCACCACCACCAAAGAACTCGTACACACTTGAATAGAGCATCATAATCAAATCCCCAAGCAGGACCAGTTGGTTCTGGGGGAATGCTTTGTTTACTGCAGTCCACTTCGAACCATTCTTCCACAGACCTACTCTCAATATTGTACACTCTCTTGCAAGGCGAGTTAGCAATATATCCTAAGAAGATGCCTTCCACTGCTTTTGCATGAAATTTAGAGTTGCGGTCTTTGTACTGTAATAATACAGAGCAGGGACTACCAAAAGGAACCAGGTAGTTAAGATTGGGTGGTCGATTGTTAATCAACTCATAACAAGTTTTATTGTGCCTTTTATCCACTAGAACTTTGTTCAAGACGTGACACGCTGTGTTGACTGCTTCTTCCCAGAAAGTGACAGGAAGCTTTGGATCTGACAGCATTGTCCTTAAGTCTCAATTAGTTTTCTGTTCTTCTGTTCTGCAACTCTATTCTGCGGAGGTGTGTACGGGGCAGTAAATTCGTGGCGAATACCCTTCTTGAGACAGAAAAGTTCCATCAAATTATTCTTGAACTCAGTTCCGTTATCACTCCTCATTCTTCTAACCTTCAACTTGCATAAAGATTCCATGATCAAGATCAGGTATTGAAGAATGTCAGCAGTCTCGTCCTTTGTACCTAAACAATGAACCCAAGAAAAACGTGAGAAACCATCAGTTACAACTAGACAGTATGACTTACCTCCAATACTCCTGATACTTATGGGGCCAAATAGATCCATATGTAATAGCTTCAAAGGGGTATCGATGGAGTTTTGGAACTTGGGCATATGAGACTTCTGTTGCTGTTTGCCCTTTTTACAAGGCATACAGTCATCTGCAATGGCAAATCTCAGCTTAGGAACACCGGTTACCAAACCGTTTCGGACAAGATGATTCATTTTTCGATAAGAAATGTGTCCAATTTTCCTATGCCACAAGACTGAGTCAAGCTCAGTCGCTTTGGTAATCAAACAAGTAGCAACTGATGAGGTGGTTGTTGCCACGCTCATATCGATCTGATAAGTGTCGCTTGTCCTTGGTGCTCGCATCAGAATCCAGTCTTTAGGAACTTCAAAACCCGGTTTGAGAATCATGCATTAAGATTTGTCAAACATGACTGAGTACTCCTTATCACACATATGAGAAACACTCAACAGGTTATGCTTTAGCTGCTCGCAGTAGTTGACGTTGTCGAAGCTAAAACAACCATTTGAAACCACGCCTTGACAAGTAATACTGCCGCCCTTCTCGCCTGCAAAGGCCACATAGCCGCCTCTGAATGGTTTTACATCTTGAAGCAGGGCCATGTCGCCTGGCATGTGCCGAGAGCATCCACTATCTACATACCAATGATTAGAGATTGTTCCCTTCGGATGTCCCTGCACGAGTCACTCGAAATTAATTAGATTTGGAGACCCAAGCCATGGTGGTCTTGGGTCGTCCGTCTTTCTCAAAATAAACTACTTCAATTAATTCACAGCCGTGACTGTCAAAAATGGGTGAATCTTTAGAAGAATTGGGACCTGGAGATTGAGAACTTTTAGATTTCTTGTTCCAGGACCTTTTCTTTTGTTTTACTGGAACAATCGGCTTGCATTCAGAAGCACCAGGTGAACTAGTAGAAGCTTCACCTGATTGAATTCTAGCCAGTTGTTCCAACTTCCTCAATCTCTTGTTCCTTCTTCTCCTCTGTGGCTTAGAAAGCTTAACCACAGGTTTCTCACCAGTTGGTGCACTACCAGAGGTCATCTTTGGCTTCACCATAGGTTTCACTGGTGGTTTTACCACATTTTATTTGGGATTCTTGGGTTGCTTCACTGGTGGTGACTTAGAGATAATAACCAGTTGTGAAACAATTGGCCGTTTCCCTTGGTTCTTAGCAGGGCAGTTCACAAGGATGTGGCCAACTATACCACAGTGAAAGCAAGCACGCTTTTCCTTATAAATCCACCTATATGGCTCATTTGATTTGACGTTTGATGACTCAACATGATGAACAAGAGAAGTTGTTTGGTGAACATGAGTAGTGGTTTTTGATGAACCTGATGTTGATTCATTTTTGGAAATGTAGTATTTTTCTAAATTTGCTTTATAACCAAGCCCATAATGATTTGCAAAGGTTTCTTTCTTAACTTGGTTAATATTCTTATAACCCCCATAAAGCATCACTTTTAGTTTTTCATTTGATTCAACGGTATCAGGCTCAGTCCAAATGCAATTATCACGATCAGTGATAATGTTTTCACAACTTTGTGTTCACCAATCAACTCCTCTGAGATAGCACCATCATGGATGGTGTTCTCAGAGCCTTCATCAGTGAAGAACTCTTGATCAGAAGCAGAGTCAGCCTTGCTTGAGGAATCATCCTTGTTAGAGGAATCATCAAGGCATGCAAGTCAATATCAATTAAGCCGTTGATAAATTTTCCGCTTACTGGTGGAGGAATGGCATTAGTACCCAACCCTAAGCCATTCACTTGTCTCACTACTGATTCATAATTTTCCACCACAAAGCGAGAATTTTTCA
The DNA here is from genome assembly GCA_023525975.1 of Smallanthus sonchifolius. Classification (NCBI taxonomy): domain Eukaryota; kingdom Viridiplantae; phylum Streptophyta; class Magnoliopsida; order Asterales; family Asteraceae; genus Smallanthus; species Smallanthus sonchifolius. Next base: position 21,980,746 of record CM042039.1, read on the forward strand.
ACTTCTCAATTTTATCATTTAACTGCAAGACCTCATTCTGCAGCTTGGTAATTTCATTATTGCTCTTTTCTAACCCCTTGTATGCAACATCTAAATTAAACTGTTGTTCGCTGATTTTAAGTGAAAAATCATGTTTTTCTTTCTTTAAAGTTTCAATTGAATCTTTGTAACGTTTTTAATTTTCTTTGTAGCTTAAAGCTGCAATACGAAGGGCTTCGACTTTTTCCTGAAGCTTAGAATTTTCTTCTTTCAAGCCAAGACATTTGGAACATGAAATGACAGGAAAAGAATTAGAGTCTACCTCAGTTGACGAACTTCATGCCTCCCCAATAGCCATGAGGGCAAATGCAGTTGTAGACTCCTCTTGGTCAGCTACAGATGCTTCCCGTTCTTCTGCTTCCATCATCTCTACTATCTCAACCATTACACCAACTTGTGTGTGAGCAATAAGGGCATCCTCCATTTGAACACCCCAATCAAAGCTTTCATCCTGTTGAGCTACTAAAGCATTGGACGTTCTACTTTGACCTTGATTGCGGTTGTTAGAATTGTTGTACCCTTGATTGTTTCCTTGGTTGTTTCCCTGGCTTGGTCTAGTGAATCCTAAGGCAGGTGCTTTATCCTTCTTACATTCACGAGCAAAGTGTCCAAAGTTCTGACACTTGTAGCACTTGGCCTTGGATTTATCAAAACCCACCCAGGCATTTGAATGCCCACCAATAAACTTCCTGCCAGTTCTATTCAAGAAACGCTTGGCCCTTCTCAAGATCTTGGCCATATTCCATTGAATATCCATGTCCTCCATGTCATCTGGATCCACCTAATTAAAATCTTCTTCAAATGTTTCAAGAAATTATAAGCTTGCCACCAATGAAGTTCTCATAGGCAAGCATACACGATGAAAACAATGCTACATGATCTTCAACTATCTTGGCTATTGCAGTCTGGTTAGCTGAAGATGTGGAGGTAGGATTTCTTGAGGAATGTTGGTGGTGAGGAGCAGATCCAGATGCTATGAAGCATGTATGACCCCCACAACCATTCGAGTTATCTTCTTCATGAGAGTTCCCTGAGAATAAGGCGATTCCTGAACCAGATGATTTAGCTGTGGAAGACGTCCCATAATACATCGAAGGGTCTTGGATTTGAGGTCTCCCTGAGCTTTCTTTTCTCTTGAGGTTCATATCGTGTGCTTGAACCTTACCGATTGCTTCTTCAATCGTCATCTCATAGAACTTGGGGTTCTCTCTCAGCAGAGTGGTATACATATCAAACTTTGGTGGTAACGCATCCAGAAATTTTTCAACTAATTCCTCATCAGGATACTTCAGCTCAAAAGCTTTTAACTCAGTTTGTAGATGATAGAATCTAGATATAAGTTCATATGTAGATTCATTCTCCAAGTATCTAAAGCACTCATACTGCTTTCTCAGGATATCTCTTTTGCTCTTCTTGATGTCACTGTTCCCCTCAAATCTTTTCTTCAATGCCTTCCAGAGATCTTTCGAATTATCATATCCTCTGAAGCTGTGAAAGAGTTCTCTAGTTAGGGCCATTGTGATAGATCCATGTGCTTTCTTTTCCCTGTCATAAACTTTCTTTTCTACTTCATCTAGCTTAGATATAGACTTGGGAACATATTCATCAAGATATGTATAAGTAGGATTCTTATAACCCTCAAGTATAGGTATCCACAAAGAGGAATCAGTGTATGAGATATAATGCTCAAAGCGTGCTTTCCAATTCGAATAATCATTAACATTAAGCAGCTTTGGCGGTTTTTGCGGAATACCTATCTCGTTATCATAGTTAAGCAGGTTACCAAGATTCTGAAGATTTGCCATAGGGTAAAACTTAGTCAAAAACTCAGAAAGTCAATACAACTTGCGCACTTAAGAATGACCTTGTGCACTTAAGAAACGGTTCTTGCGCATTTGAGATTTCCTCTTGCGTACTTAGTAAGTACGCAGGAGTAAATGTTAAGTACGCACGAGGAAAAGTTAATTACGCACAAGAATGGTCCTGTGTACTTGTCATGTACGCACGAAGACTGTCCTTTTAGCCAAAAAGGCTAAGTACGCAGGTCACTTTTTCACCTGCTCTCACCAACCTTTTCTAATCGCCGGAAATACCTCATATCTTCAAATTTTGAAGATATGAACAAATTGATCAAGCCAAAAGGTTAGAAACTTGTTTCTAACAAACCCTTGATGTTCAAAACACTCAAACAAATAGGAAAAGGTTGGATTTTGAAGGATTTTTGCTTTTAAAATAGTGCACAAGAGCTACCTCTATTTTATCACAAAAATCACCAAAATCAGTCACTTTTCCTTGTAGAAAGGCTGTAGATTGGGTCAAAAATGCTCCTACTACTCTCACAACACTCGAAATTAAGAGCAAATGCTCTGATACCACTTGTAGGTCCCTCGGGTGTCTCGGATCGTCACATGCAAATGTGTTCCTGGTCGAACCGGGTGCGGAATGCCCGTGACTAGGTGGTGTATCAATCAACACAAAGTAAACCAACAACAAAGACACAAGATACTTTCAAACTTCGTCTATTGATAATGACAGCCGGTTACAGAGAGAATGAGTGCGTACATAATTCTGTCACTAACTGGCTATATATACTAAGACATGTTGCCTGCGCACTTAGCAAGTGCGCAGGGCTTAACTCTTGCGTACATAGCAAGTACGCAGACTTTGTTCTTGTGTACTTGCTAAGTACGCAGGATATACATCCTGCGCACTTGTTAAGTGCGCATAACACTTAACAAAGACGAATACAACGACAAGTACCTACGAACATGATTACAACTCGATAAACAAATACATACAGACACTGATATACAAATACAAATACATAAAGACAATACATAAGTAACAACAATATTCAGAGTGCTTGTCACAAGAATTGCTTCAACAAGATCAGTCTACAAATCTGTTGATGAGGTGATGCGGCTCCCAGATTCTAATCTTAGAAGAATGATGGAGTTGGGTGAAGCTCATGAGCCTGAGAATGAAGGTGGAAGGCATCTGTTGCTAGTGATCAAACATCACCTCAATCTTTGCAAAGATGTAGTCTTTGATGCTAAACCTCTCCAATCCCACTCTCCATTCATCAGTTGGCCCTACAATGCTGCTCAGGATGATTACACTTTGATAGATGTCAGAGGACAAAAGAAGAGATGTTCAAGCAATGCCATCTTCAGTACGCCAAGAAAAGACATCAAGACTCTGTCTGAGCTTCCTCTTGACAATCCTAACAAGGACCCTAGAAGATATGAGGTTGCAAGGATAGTTGCCAACATGCAAAAGCTTCATCAACAAAAGTAGTAAAAGAGTTTTGGTAGCATCATTCTAGGGGGAGTTTGTAGATATAAAGACTGATGGCTACAAAATTCTCTAAGTAAAACTGATGTAGACTCCACAGGTTTTGCTGCTGACCAACAAGCCGCTGCAGATAAGCTTGTTTTCTGCGGATAGTTGTTCTCCTGCTAATGACCAACTCTGTTGCGCACAGCCTTATCTGCTGAAGTCCAGAGTTGCTGCTGATAGGCTTCTCAGCAGCTGTAACACTTCTGATTTTTAGTATCCGTATTTCAAATTCAATGTAATGCATTTCAAACCAAATTCTAGTGCACTGTTTTGTTCTATTCGTACCATCAATTAAATACTATATTTCAATGTTAACCCGCAAATTTTACACGGTTATAACCTACTAAAACACTACATAAGTATCTAATTATACAAATATGTCAAAGACCAAAGTTACAAGGTCTGGTGTTGAAAATTTACAAGAAACCCTAATAGGCACGGTCGCGCCTCGTTCTGCCACGGTCGCGCCGAGTGCTTTGGCACGGTCGCGTGACCAGCTTTGGAACGATCGCGCCCGGTGCCTAGACACGGTAGCGCCTCAAATGGGCACGGTCGCGCTTAGTACCAGTTGAAACGTAAATACAATTTTAATCACCCGATCGTTGAGTTTCCGTAACCGATTTAAACCTCATTACCATTAACGAAAGCAATGACACTTCCAATTACAACAAACGTCTCAGATTAATCCACATAATCTCAAAAATTCTCTCAAGCATTTTAAAGAAAACACAAAACCTCCTTGCGATCCGAATTCTCTCAATCAAGCAGCAGAGTCACGCTACTTGATTTTCCCTAAAGCTCCTAGACTCTCTAGTTTAGCCGGAATCGCAGCAAAAGATGCCGGAAGCCACTCTCGTCGTCGCCGGAACTCATTTCTATCGAACGCTATCCATCCGTCGTCCTTTCGGGTAATTGAAACCTTGTCCTCTATCGATTTAGTCTTTAGATCAAAAGCCCCATGTCAATTTGGGCTTTCATTATGGAAATCACCACGAACCCGAATCCACATTTTCGTTAAAATTGATTTAATCGAAACGAACATTAGACACGTTTTAAAAACAATTAATTTATACAGAAAGACTCGTGATGATCTAATGGGTGAAAGCCCCATGGATTCCAACATTAACAATATAAGAATTAGCCAAATTGTTTCTGTTTTGGGACAGACACGGTCGCGCTAGTATTCTAGCGCGGTCGTGCTTCATGAGACACGGTCGCGTCAAATACCAGCACGGTCGTGCCTCACACACTCAGACCCAGACATGCCTTTGGCTAGACTTATGCCTCAAAACCCTAGACACGGTCGTGCCTAGTCCAGAACACGATCGTGCCTAGAGAACAAACAAATTGTGCGTTCTGTTTGATCAACACGGTCGCGCCCTGACTAGCATGGTCGCGCCCGTGGTTCAAGCACGATCGTGCCCTTCCCAGGCATGGTCGTGTGTGAGTTAAATTCTTGACAGAATTATAAATTTTATATATTTTTCAAATAATAAATATTCTGGTTAAATTACAAAATAAAAATAGTTGATTTTTAAAAAGTTGCATTTAATCCTATTTAGAAAGAACAAATATCTAATAAATAGAAAAATAGTTATTTAAAATTTATAAAATTAAATTTACAATTATTGCTAAACCTTTCATTTAAAAAGTATTTAAATGGTTAAGTTACACTTTATAAATAAATAAATAAAATAATGATTATTTATTTACTTTACTTTATGTTTAAACAAAGACATTTATTTATTTACACTTAATTTCAATTAACACTTAAAATATTTTCATAAACAATAATTATTTACATTACTTATTTAATTATTCAAACTCAAACCTTAATCAAAACGTTCTAAAAATATTCTTTCAAACTTTATACATTTTATTCAATACCTCCCATTTACAAATCAATGACCTTTTTACACAAGTCCAAATGCAACTCTAGACTTAAACTTTGATGCACACTATTAATACCATATATACATTACACTTTAGGTTAACTTGTGCATTTCAAGGATCTTTATTCTATCTAGTATCTTTGTTAGCTACGCCTTCAAACCAGGTGAGTTTAGATAGCCCCTTTTACTCTTTTACATTTTTGGGGTGAAACATGAACATTATTCAAATTACATGTTTACATTTACACAAAAAATACAAGTACAAATCCTATTTACATTCGTGTGTGCAATTTGAGCTTTATGCCCGAGTGCTAGGTGTGCTAACCTTTGTATGCGATTATGTGCAATCATTAACTATTCAAGCCGACGGTTTTCAATGATAGATCTATTGAGTCTGACAAACCCACCCAGATTGGGGTGATTGATACCGACAACACAATTTTTACATGCTAGTTACAAAGGTTTGATTGTACATGGTTACACAATAGTTGCTCCCCATAAATGCCTTATTTATCATGTTATGTAAAGATTTGTTTTACAACTATATGCTATCTATATACAAACCTGTGTTATACTCACCAAATTTTTAGTTGACTTTATTTTATTCATGTTTCAGGTTCTAATGTGTGAGATTGATCAAGATGTGCTACACATAGGCTTGGACTTAGTTAATTTAAATAAAAGAACTCTATGTATTTCAATTTTGTTCTATTTTGGATTTGGTTGTGTTTGGACTACTTGTTATGAAATTTGATGTTTAATATATTCAATCTAGTAAACCATGTGCTTATGAACAGTCTACATGTCCCGCCCCGATGATTCCGCCATCGGTCGGGGTGTGACATATTGGTATCAGAGCCTTGGTTATAGGGAATTAGGTTATTACACACCTTGACCTAGACTATAACTTTAGGACACCTACTTATGCTATGTTTCATGATTTCATGTTACATGTTATATGCTATATGTTATATGTTATTGTGTTACATGCTATGTGCTAGATGCTTACTATGATTAGTTATTATTTTGTTTGATGACTTAATTGTTAAAAATCCACGACTTACTAGTATATACTTAAATAATAAGTTAAATAAACAATATCCTTTCCTATATCCTAAAACCTCATAATATTCCTATCTTCTTCTCTATCTTTATCTTTCTAAGCATGTGGAAACTTCATGAAGCTAAATTCATAAAAATTTCTTTATCTCCTCGTTAAGGTTTTTAAGCTTTGTTAATTATTTGAGGACACGTGCAATCTGGAAGAGTGACACCTGTATTTTAGGTTTTCTGTCTAGGAAAGCATTTCGCATAAATCTCAATCAACCGAGGGACCCGTATGCTTTCCTGGGAATTCCCGAGATGAGTGTTTACTTATAGGCTAAAGCATGTCTCCTTGAAAATTATATAAGTTTAATTAACCTTAATGTGTCATAGTATTCGAGTGATTATATCACTATTTGAGTACAATCCAAACTATGATTATCTATTTATTTTGTTATCTTATTCTATTAAATCCAAACAATTCTCATAAGTTCTTACATCTTTTTCTTGTCTTGTGAAAATCTGTAGAATGCCTCCTCGTCGTGCTCCCGCGGCCAACACCAATACCGACATTGCTGCTATTCTTGCACAACTCGTGACACAACTAACTCAAGCTAATAGTGCCACCAATGGCAACAATGGTGGAAATGGTAGTAATAGTGGTAATGCTGGTAATGGTGGAAATGGTGGTAACAACCCATCTCAATGCACCTTCAAGCATTTCAACTCGTGTAATCCCCTCAAGTTCTATGGTACCGAAGTAGCTACCAGACTCCTTCAATGGTTCGAAAGCATTGAGAATACCTTTCTCAATAGTGACTGCCCCGACAACCTTCGTGTTCGTCATGCCACAAGTGTCCTACAAAAACGGGCACTCACGTGGTGGAATGGGGACAAGAGAAATAGAGGTGTGGATGTAGCAATGGCCTTACCTTGGGATGAGGTTAAAAGGCTAATGACCGAGGAATTTTATCCTCGAAATGAAGTGAAGAAACTTGAAGCTGAGTTTTGGGAGATTGCCCAAGATAGTTGTGAAAACTTGGCGTATACGACTCGGTTCCATGAGTTGAGTCTTCTTGTGCCCCACATGGTCACTCCTTTGTCCCGCTGCATTGAAAAGTATATTGGGGGACTACCTAGGTAAATTCAAGATACTGTCCTAGGAAGGAATCCCGCAACACTTGAAGATGCCATCCGTTTGTCCGCTACCTTAACCGATAATCATGTGAAGGCGGGGACTCTTACTAAAAAGGGCACCAAGAAAGTTTCTGACACTATAACCCCTCCTACCCACAACAAAGAAGCCACAACTGAAACCTCCCGCAATAATAGGAAAAGGAAGACTAGAAACTATGCTGTGGTCACTCCTACTATTCCTGTTAACCATGCTGCACCTATGGTTCAAGCACCGGCCAAAAAGCCATATGTTGGAATCTACCCACTTTGTGTCACCTGTAACTACCATCATCCCCAAAGCATCCCATGTCGCCTTTGTACATATTGTGGGAGATATAGCCATACAATTAATGTTTGTAGGACCAAAGCTCTTGCGGGCCAAGTCAACCCACCAAACCAAACCAACACCCAAGTGGCTAATCAAGGAGTACCCGCTATTGCAAATGGGCGAGCATGTTATAAGTGTGGCAACCCGAACCATTTCCGTGATCAATGCCCAAAGTTAGTCAATGCTAGACAAGGTGGAGCTCGTGGGCGTGCTTTCAACATAAATGCCAATGAAGCTCAAGCCAACAATGACGTGGTCAATGGTACGTTTCTTGTTAATAGTCAATATGCCTCCATTTTATTCGATACCGGTGCCGATAAAAGTTTTGTGTCACTTAACTTTGAACCTTTACTTGCAAAGACACGATCCCTTTTAGAGAAAACATTTACCGTTGAAGTAGCAAATGGTGACTCTCTTACAATTGAATCCATTATCTATGATTGCTCTTTGGAACTTAATGATCATACATTCCCAATCAACCTTGTTCCAATGCCACTAGGAAGCTTTGATATCATCATGGGCATGGATTGGCTATCAAATCATCATGCCGAAGTCATTTGTTTCGAGAAGTGCATCTGAATACCCCTACCATCGGGAGAAACGTTAAGAGTCTTTGGTGAAAAGCCTTGCAAAGGCCTTAAGTTAATGTCGTGCACTACCGCCGAAAAGTACCTACGAAAGAAGTACGTGGCCTTCTTAGCTCATATTGTCCAAAAAGATGTCAAAAAGAAGAGTATACAAGACATTCCCGTCATTCGGTATTTTCCCAAAGTATTTCCCGAAGACTTATCCGGCCTTCCACCCGTTCGTCAAGTAGAATTTCGCATTGATCTTGTGCCCGGAGCTAACCCCGTGGCTAGAGCTCCTTACCGTCTTGCACCTTCTGAAATGCAAGAAGTTGCAAGTCAACTTCAAGAGCTCTCTGACAAGGGATTCATTCGTCCAAGTCATTCACCGTGGGGTGCACCCATCTTATTCATCAAAAAAGAAGGATGGATCATTTCGCATGTGTATTGACTACCGCAAACTCAACAAGCTTACTATCAAAAACCGTTATCCTTTGCCTAGAATTGATGACCTCTTTGATCAACTTCAAGGTTCTACTTGCTTCTCAAAGATTGATCTTCGATCTGGTTATCACCAACTCCGTGTGCAAGAAGACGATATTCCAAAGACTGCCTTCCGAACAAGGTATGGTCATTACGAGTTCATGGTCATGCCTTTTGGACTAACCAATGCACCCGCAGTTTTCATGGACCTCATGAATCATGTGTGCAAACCGTACCTTGATAAGTTCATGATCGTTTCATCGATGACATCTTAATCTACTCCAAAACTAAAGCCGACCATGAACAACATCTTAGATTGGTTTTGGATCTCTTGAAGAAAGAACAACTATATGCCAAATTCTCCAAATGTGAATTTTGGTTAAAAGAAGTTCAATTTCTTGGTCATATCGTCAATGACAAGGGTATTCATGTTGACCCTGCTAAGATCGAAACGGTTAAGAATTGGAATGCCCCGAAGACCCCCACTGAAGTTCGTTCATTCCTTGAGCTTGCAGGATATTACCGCCGTTTTATCTCAAACTTCTCTAAGATTGCTGTCCCCCTTACCACTTTGACTCACAAAGGTAAGACTTATGAATGGGGACCAAAACAAGAAGAAGCTTTCCAAATCCTCAAACAAAAATTGTGTAATGTTCCCATTTTGACTCTCCCTGATGGGAGTGATGATCTAGTTGTCTACTGTGATGCTTCTAACCAAGGTCTCGGTTGTGTCCTCATGCAACGAGGTAAACTAATCGCTTATGCATCAAGGCAACTTAAGATTCATGAAAAGAATTATATGACGCACGATCTCGAGTTGGGTGCGGTCGTATTTGCATTGAAGATTTGGAGACATTATCTCTATGGCACGAAATGCATGGTCTTCACCGACCACAAAAGTCTCCAACACATCTTCAACCAAAAGGAACTCAATATGAGGCAACGACGTTGGGTTGAACTCCTTAACGACTATGACTGCGAGATTCGTTACCATCCCGGCAAAGCGAATGTTGTAGCCGACGCCTTGAGTCAAAAGAACCATGTCATGCTTCAATGTGTTCGAATTCAAACCGACATTCAAAACCGCATCTTAGAAGCTCAACACGTCTCAGTCACCGAGGGTAACATGTACGAGGAATTTTCGTGTGGTGTTGAACTTCTGCTTGAATCTAAACCAAATGGCTTACTTTATTACTTGACCGTATCTGGGTTCCCGATCGCGATGATCTCCATACATTTCTCATGAACGAGGCTCACAAGACTCGTTATTCTATTCATCCTGGTGCGGATAAAATGTACCAAGATCTTCGCCAACAATATTAGCGGCCCGGTATGAAGAAGGACATTGCTCTTTATGTTGCCAAATGTTTAACCTGCTCCAAAGTCAAAGCCGAACATCAACATCCTTCTGGATTACTTGAACAACCAGAAATTCCCGTGTGGAAATGGGAAAACTTAGCTATGGATTTCATTACCAAGCTCCCTCGCACCTCGAGTGGTTATGATAGCATTTGGGTGATTATTGATCGTCTCACCAAATCTTCTCATTTCTTACCTATCCGTGAAGACTATCGGGTTGAGAAACTAGCCCGAATTTACATTGATGATATTGTGAGCCGTCATGGTGTTCCCTTGAACATAATATCCGACCGAGATGCCCGGTTCACTTCTCGATTTTGGCAATCTCTCTAAACCGCTCTTGGCACACGATTGGATTTGAGCACGGCTTACCATCCCCAAACTGATGGTCAAACCGATCGAACAATCCAAACACTTGAAGACATGCTTAGAGCTTGTGTAATCGATTTTGGTGGAAATTGGGATTCACATTTATCCCTCATTGTGTTCTCTTACAATAATAGCTATCACACAAGTATCAACATGGCTCCATTCGAAGCTCTTTATGGTCGCAAGTGTCGTTCTCCTATCTGTTGGAACGAGATTGGTGAAGCACAAATCACCGGTCCTGAGCTAATTCAAGAAACATCCGAAAAGATTATTCAAATCCGTGACAACATCCGAACAACGAGAAGTCGGCAAAAGAGTTATGCCGATAAACGACGAAAACCCTTGGAATTCCAAGTCGGTGACCTTGTTCTTCTTAAAGTGTCCCCGTGGAAGGGTGTAATCTGTTTTGGAAAGAAAGGCAAGTTAGCCCCTCGCTGTGTTGGTCCATTCAAAATCCTTGAAGGGATTGGGAAAGTGGCTTACAAACTCGAGTTACCTTCATCTCTTGGCAATGTGCATCCTACATTTCATGTATCTAATATGAAGAAATGTCTCGCTGATGAGAATCTCCATATACCACTTGATGACGTGCGCATTGATGAAACGATGCACTTCGTTGAGAAAACGGTAGAAATTATGGATCGTGAAATCAAGCAACTCAAGCGAAGTCGTATTTCTATTGTCAAAGTTCGTTGAGAGTCTAAGCGTGGTCCTGAATTCACTTGGGAACGAGAGGACCAAATGAAGCTCAAGTACCCCCATCTTTTCACTGATGCCGTAGTTTCCTCTAGCTAAATTTTAGGACGAAATTCCCTCAACATGGGGAGACTGTAACACTTCTGATTTTTAGTATCCGTATTTCAAATTCAATGTAATGCATTTCAAACCAAATTCTAGTGCATTGTTTTGTTCTATTCGTACCATCAATTAAATACTATATTTCAATGTTAACCCGCAAATTTTACACGGTTATAACCTACTAAAACACCACATAAGTATCTGAAACGTAAATAAAGTTTTAATCACCCGATCGTTGAGTTTCCGTAACCGATTTACACCTCATTACCATTAACGAAAGCAATGACACTTCCAATTACAACAAACGTCTCAGATTAATCCAATTAATCTCAAATATTCTCTCAAGCATTTCAAAGAAAACACAAAACCTCCTTGCCTCAATCAAGCAGCAGAGTCACGCTACTCGATTTTCCCTAAAGCTCCTAGACTCTCTGGTTTAGACGGAATCACAGCAGAAGACGCCGGAAGCCACTCTCGTCGTCGCCGGAACTCATTTCTATCGAACGCTATGCATCAGTTGTCCTTCCGGGTAATTGAAACCTTGTCCTCTATCGATTTAGTCTTTAGATCAAAAGCCCCATGTCAATTTGGGCTTTCATTATGGAAATCACCACGAACCCGAATCCACATTTTCGTTAAAAATGATTTAATCGAAACGAACATTAGACACGTTTTAAAAACAATTAATTTATACAGAAAGACTCGTGATGATCTAATGGGTGAAAGCCCCATGGATTCCAACATTAACAATATAAGAATTAGCCAAATCGTTTATGTTTTGGGACAGACACGGTCGCGCTAGTATTCTAGCACGGTCGTGCTTCATGAGACACGGTCGCGTCAAATACCAGCGCGGTCGTGCCTCACACACTCAGACCCAGTCATGCCTTTGGCTAGACTTGGTTATGCCTCAAAACCCTAGACACGGTCGTGCCTAGTCCAGAACACGATCGTGCCTAGAGAACAAACAAATTGTGCATTCTATTTAATCAACACAGTCGCGCCCTGACTAGCATGGTCACGCCTGTGGTTCGAGCACGATCGTGCCCTTCCCAGGCACGGTCGTGTGTGAGTTAAATTCTTGGCAGAATTATAAATTTTATATATTTTTCAAACAATAAATATTCTGATTAAATTACAAAATAAAAATAGTTGATTTTTATAAAGTTGCATTTAATCCTATTTAGAAAGAACAAATATCTAATAAATAGAAAAATAGTTATTTAAAATTTATAAAATTAAATTTACAATTATTGCTAAACCTTTCATTTAAAAAGTATTTAAATAGTTAAGTTACAATTTATAAATAATAAAATAAAATAATGATTATTTATTTACTTTACTTTATGTTTAAACAAAGACATTTATTTATTTACACTTAATTTCATTTAACACTTATAATATTTTCATAAACAATAATTATTTACATTACTTATTTAATTATTCAAACTCAAACCTTAATCAAAATGTTCTAAAAATATTCTTTCAAACTTTATACATTTTATTCAATACCTCCCATTTACAAATCAATGACATTTTTACATAAGTCCAAATGCAACTCTAGACTTAAACCTTGGTGCACACTATTAATACCCTATACATTACACTTTAGGTTAACTTGTGCATTTCAAGGATCTTTATTCTATCTATTATCTTTGTTAGCTACGCCTTCAAACCAGGTGAGTATACATAGCCCCTTTTACTCTTTTACATTTTTGGGGTTAAACATGAACATTATTCAAATTACATGTTTACATTTACACAAACAATACAAGTACAAATCATATTTACATTCATGTGTGCAATTTGAGCTTTATGCCCGAGTGCTAGGTGTGCTAACCTTTGTATGCAATTATGTGCAATCATTAACTATTCAAGCCGACGGTTTTCAATGACAGATCTATTGAGTCTGACAAACCCACCCAGATTGGGGTGATTGATACCGACAACACAATTTTTGCATGCTAGTTACAAAGGTTTGATTGTACATGGTTACACAATAGCTGCTCCCCATAAATGCCTTATTTATCATGTTATGTAAGGATTTGTTTTACAACTATATGCTATCTATATACAAACCTGTGTTATACTCACCAACTTTTTAGTTGACTTTATTTTATTCATGTTTCACGTTCTAATGTGTGAGATTGATCAAGATGTGCTACACATAGGCTTGGACTTAGTTAATTTAAATAAAAGAAATCTATGTATTTCAATTTTGTTCTATATTGGATTTGGTTGTGTTTGGACTACTTGTTATGAAATTTGATGTTTAATATATTCAATCTAGTAAACCATGTGCTTATGAACAGTCTACATGTCCCGCCCCGATGAATCCGCCATCGGCCGGGGTGTGACAGCAGCAACAAACACTTGATGCTGCTGATAGGCAAATCATCAGCAGCTTTGGATAGTTGTGTCTTGATGCGGATCACCAACTTTGCTACGGTTAGCCATATCTACTGAAGATAAATCGTTGCTGCTGATTGGCCTAGCAAAAGCATCAGCTTTATCACTGACAACTTTCTGCTGCAACTCTGACACATCTCATGCAGAAAGAATGTTACTGGTGCAGACAATAAAAGACAACAACGCTCTCCTTCCAAGTATCCAATCAATGATGCCTAAGAAGACGTTTGAGTAAAGTTATCATGTGTAGTATTTATTGTCTTAACGTTTAGTATAGCTTCTAGTATACAAGATCAACGGCTTGTGTTCGATCTGATCCTTAGAATCAAGGGTCTGTCTTGATTCTAAGTTACAATATAAGTAGTGTATCGTTTCATTGTACAAGTGTTCTTTCTTAGAGTTTTCTCTGTATTCTTGTACCCATTGAAGCTTAATACAAATCGCATTTATCAGTATTCTTTGTGTTTACTTGTTTACATTGCTTAGTTGTGATTGTTTCCACCAATCTCAACTAGAATAGAACCATCTTGTATTTACCGATCCTACACCAACCCTCTAACTCGCACAAAGCACACACATAATTAGCTAGACCTGGGAAAATCTATACGTTATACAATATAACCTTTTTATTTATAGACACACAAACTCCTGAACTCTACCTCCTAACCTTCTATTTATTATAATTGTGGCCTCTGCCACATGTCATCACATACTCACACAAAGTTTACCCAATCGTACCCCATCGGGTAGTATTAATAGTTTAATGCAACACCCTACTCGACCTAAACATAAGTCAACACTCTACACATTCAAACACATAGTATTTATAATCATAATCGTTCCACAAGACCTTGTATTGAACATTTACACCTATCAAAGATGTTTAATCATAACTCCCCATAGGACCCCGTCCTTATTGCTCGCACAAGGTGCAATTCACCCATTGCACTTCAACATCACCTAGACATTAACACATAGGTGACACTATATTACCACTGTATGTCTATACAAGTATACTCACACCATCTAACCAACCATGCTCTAGTATCACAACAAGGATCACAGTTAATGCTTACTCACATCCTTTAAAATGCAGTCACACCATACCGCGCATATTCTACTACACGAATACATTTATAATCAATTAGGTTCTAATCACCACGCGGTAAGACTTACAATAAATGGCAAAATCAAATAATAAATATTTTAATTGAACATCAACCCATGTAAACGTCTAATCATGCATAACGTTGAATTTCCCCAAAATCTCCCAAGATAACTGCCACACTAACTAATTATTAAGCAATTGAGCATTCCAAGCACTGCCCGCCAAAACACTGCTAGACCATGTCAGGTGCATCTAGCGCGTCCTCCTCTGGTTCCTCCTGAAACAAAACTCTCTTAACCAACGCAAGTGGTCGATCTCTCCGTGCAGGTCCACATCCTGGAGGAATATCACGTACATCTGGCACTGCTCTTCCTTTTCCATTATGTGTTTCCAATCATAGCTCCACGCGGTATGTCGCCGACCGAAGCTCTAGTCACACTTGGCACGAGAAGCGCAAACACTACTCACGTTTCGCTAGCAGTTTCACCCGTAGCAGCCGTCGTCTTGACTGGTCGTTTTGCATTCCCTCTAGCAAGAGCATCACACCTGACCGATCTCGGATGCTTCGTTTTAACCACCTAATCCTACTCACGATAGAATGCTAGAGTGATTACTATGGGCACAAATTCAGAATATGAGAGTAATCATAGACTGCTAAATCACGGTGATCAAATGTACTTTGGTGGTCCACATCACTGCTCGGTTTCTAAACCTCTCCCATCATACCCACACTAACTTTCTGCCTTCACGCACACCAGATGCACATGCATCCCACACAACTCACATAACACATAGCAATAATCTAACAAATTATCATATTCATCACAAATGCACTTCACACATGGTTACACACAAAATCACTAACCATGCTAACACACCAAACCATTTCACATAACGCAATTAATGTAATCCACATTAACTAACTCACAAAACACGATTTCACCAATTTACACCACACAACTTCACGTAGTGTTAAACTACACAATTAACACACTAACAATTTATGCATAACTCAAAAGACGTCCCTCTTGGCTCGCGGTTACTCGTGGTGGCATTCGTTTCACCCTCATCCCATTTTCGGTTTAAGTAAATTATTTTATTTTTTTAAAAATACTAGTTTTCTCTTAAACCACAGCTCTAATACCATCTTGTAATACCCCGAACCGGGAATCCTACAGGTGGTTCTCATAACGGGTCATTCTTATTTAAAACACATTTATTATAAGTCAAACTACAGCGGAAGTCTTTCTAAAATCATTTATTAGCATTTAATGTTAATAAATATACCTCACGAATGCCTGCACACCAATCCGAGTAACACCGCCTCCAAGGCAAGATACGTCAATGACACGGTTACCTGCAAAACAATCCAACGTACACACAAAGTCAGCTACGCTGAGTGAGTTCTAATAGTGTAATTTATTTAAAAGCTAACTAGTGACAAGTTATTTGAACTTTACTCAGGACCCACGGTCCTTAAAAAGTATAGTTTATCAATTCATTAACAACTAGATAACCCCTGTTATCACACGATATCCCATAATAGTTCATTACCCAAGACTCGTCCCATAATATTAATAATCTCCCAGTTTTGTCGACATAGGACGAACTTACTACACTAATAATTCATACTCTAGTGCACGTATTAACTCGATACTTGGTTAACACAACAATTCCCTAGACAACGTCTTACTCATCCTTAACTAAGGCTCTTCCCAATCTACCAACACAACGGTTATCAACACCGCATCAAAATCCTGACACGACGGTCAATCTGACTCTACTTGACACATTAATACCATCTACACATCACACTAATAATATTTCACGCACAATACATATAACTCAACACTTGGATGCAAAATAATACATATATGAGCATGCAAACACATACCTTATCACTGCACCCTCGTTAGGGCATTCGACGCACCCCGAGCTCATCATTGTCCTGTTGGACATCGTCACCTATGGTGACCTCCCGAAGGACCTCGTCCTTTACAAAACCCGTTTTCCATGTCAAAAAGATGACGATGCAAACACAATACTCGTCGTGCCACAAGGACAATGACACAAAACACGCAACACAAATAGTGACATAGCATATCACACTATATTTATATGTCTCGTTAACCACACATGCACCTTACACATAGCACTAAAACAATACATATATCCCACAAAAAATCATAAGCATTTAGCTTAAGGCCCGACTCTCCTCGATCAAACCTTAACACGGCACACATATTATTTATATGCCTAGTTACTAGGCTTGCACCATATACACATCCTACTTACGCTCATATGTTGTTTAGCTTATATCCCGACACCCCTATTAGGTCACTATATGACCCATGACCATATACCCACCTTTAACCTACACATCTTAAGACAATGCATAGTCCCTTATCCCCATATTTAACTACTTAAATTCTTAAACTCATTGGGTTCAACCCCAAAGCTCGATACACATTTAATGTAATAAAACACGTCTCGAAAGTATGTACGATAGCCCTAAAACGTTAAAACATTTAGAAGAGAGGATTGGAAACTCGCCGGTTGCGAAGCTTTCCTTCGGAAGTCGCATACCCGTAAACTCGTAGTCCAACGTGAACCTTTGCATACAAGCCGTTCTAAGCGATTTTGTACGAAACTGCTGAGCACCACGCAAGAGGAAAACTTGTTTTGCTCATATCTCGACCATACGAGCTCCGTTTCACGCGAACCACCTATCCACACGTTAGTCTTAACATGCCCGTCCTCAGAAAAATATTGGTGTCGGCCGTCGCCATGACCGCTGCTGCCAGAACACGAATTTGTCTTTCAGCTCGTTCGGTTTTGCTCGTCAAAATACGAGTAGCTTAAAACCGACCCAAATGAACTCCGTTTTAGGCGAATTATATGTCCGCGCGTTCGTATCGCCGAACCCTTTCAGGCGAACCAGTCTCCAACATCGAAAACCACCGCATCCGTCTCTGGAAAACCAAACAATTGCCGGAATCGCTTATTTTACGCGTCTATCTTCGCGCCGCTCGAACCCCTAACAAACGAACTCGGAATTGGGAAAATAATATATCCACGCGACCGTGTCGCCAAGCCCTTCGACCTCTTACCATCGCCGCTGCCTTCCACCTCCGGCGCCACCATCAGAAATGCAAACAGTTTTTGGAATCTCGCCGAAAATTCTCGTTCTTGCACGATTTCTTCACCATCGTATCCGGGTCTTTTTCTAGCCATCTTAAAACTGAAACAATTCAAACTTACTTGAGAAACCCTCCACAACCGAATACAAGGATGCTCAGAAAATTACCTAGTTGTTGTACGGAAGCCGTTGCTCGATACCGTCGTCGGACCGTTGCCGTTTGCTCCCCTTCGACCACTCCTTCCTCGCCGACTCCTTCTCCTTGCTCACTACTCCAGCCATCGCACACCTAGGGTTTCAAATGACAATAGGGTTTGCGCATAAGTGGTTTATTAACCACCCCATGTTTCGTTTCGGGTCCCCCTAGTTCCATCTCACATGATCCGGTCCCAAACGCTCTTTAAACAACTAACCGTGTTAGTCAATGACGTTAAAACGCCTCATGCGTCACAAATCTTACCCATCAATTTTAAATAATACATTTTCGGGTCGTCCATTAACCCGAATTACAAATTTATAAATTTCCGGGATGTTACAATAGCTATTGGTTACAAATGTTGATAATGTTCAGGGGACTTTAAGAGCTCTCCTGTCACACCCCGACCGATGGCGGAATCATCGGGGCGGGACATGTAAGACTGTTCATAGCACATGGTTGACTAAATTGAAATATATTAAAGTCAAATTTTCATTACAAATAATCTAAGTACAAACCAAATTCAAACAAAGAAATATAAAACAAGTCATAGAATTCTTGATTTAAATTGCTAAGTCCAAATCCTATATTGAGCATGTCTTGAATCATTCTCACATATTAGGGCCTGAAACATGAATAAAATAAAGTCAACTAAAAAGTTGGTGAGTATAACACAGTTGTATATAGATAGCGTATAGTTGAAAACAAATCCTTTACATATCATGATAAATAAGGCATTTATGGGGAGCAGCTATTGTGTAACCATGTATAACCTAACCTTGTAACTAGCATGCACAAATTGTGTTGTCGGTTTCAATCACCGCGCACCTGGGTGGGTTTGTCAGACTCAATAGATCTATCATTGAAAACAGTCGGCTTGTATAGTTAATGATTGCACATAATCGCATACAAATGTTAGCACACCTAGCACTCGGGCATAAAGCTCAAATTGCACACATGAAAGTAAATAGGATTTGTACTTTGTGTTGTTTGTGTAAATGTAATGTGTAATTTGAATAATGTTCATATTTCACCCCAAAAGTGTAAAAGAGTAAAAGGGGTTGTGAATACTCACTTGGTATGGAGATGTAGCTAACAAGCATAATAGATAGAAAAATAAAGATCCTCGAGCGCACAAATTAACCTGAAGAGTAATGTATGTTGTATCAAATAGGTGTACAAAGTTTAAGTCTAACATTGAAGGTTGGATTTGTGTATAAAAAGTATTAAATGAAATATATAAAGTTGTAGTAACCATTTTTGGAACATTTGATTAAAGTTTGGAATTTAAATAATAAAATAGAATTTTTATAAAATTGTTGATTATGAAAATAATGCATGTGTTAAATGTAAATTAATAAATAAATAAATGATTATAGTTTATGAAATAATGTAAATATTGATTGTAATTAAGTATAATTAAATAAATGATTTTTGTTTAAATATTAAATAAATAATTATTATCTTATTTATTTATAAACTTTGTAACTTAATCATTTAAAACATCATTTAAGTATATGATAAATATAAATTTAATTTTTATATATTTTTAAATAAACTTTTAAAATAATATTTATCTCCAGATTAAACTTTAAATCTCTTCAAATACAGAAAATATATTTTTATAAAATTTGAAACATTTATTGCTTGGAAAATATAAAATTATAATTCTGTTAAAATTTCTGAGTCACACATGACCGTGCCTCGGAAAGGCACGATCGTGCTCAAGCCACGGGCGCGACCGCGCTAGTCAGGGCGCGACCAGGTTGATCAACAGAGGGCACAAACTAGACAAGTCAACAGGCACGACCGTGCCTTGGATCGGCACGGTGTGTCTATGATTTTTAGATACAACAGAGGCTAGCCCAAAGGGCATGACTAGGTCTGGACAGGAGGACACGACAGCGCTACATGAGGCACGGCCGCGCTAGATGATTAGCGCGACCGTGTCTCTTCCAAAACAGACACGAATTGAATAAATCTTGTATTTATAGCGTTGAAATTGTTAGGGCTTTTGATTACTGAGTTGTTACGAGTCTATTCATATAAATTAATTGTATGGAAAACGTGTTTAAGAATGGATTCGATTAAATCCTTTTTATTAAAAATAGGAATTTCGGTTTCGGATAATTTCTGTAAGGGAAGCCCAGATTAACATGGGGCTTTCGATCTAAATACTAAAACGGATAATAACAAGTGATCAATTACCCGAAAGAGTAGGGAATCGATGGAGGTCGGTAGAAGGAGGTTCCGGCGACGGCAAGATTGCTTTCCGGCGTCTTCTGCTGAGATTCCGACTGATTCAACCCTTCAGAAACCTTAGAGATGATCGGAGGATCGCGTTCCTTGATTATTTGGTAGCAATTGGATCGAAAATAGAGATTTGAGGCTTGGGAGATAATTTGGACGGTTTCTTTTGAGAGTAATTTGTATTTTGGAAATGATAATGGTAATTGACGGAGATATTTTCCTTGATAACAAAAGTAAAACGTAAATCGGATTTGAATTCGAACGATCGAACGTTTTGAAACTGCATTTACGTTTGGACTGTTACGCAGGCGTGACCGTGCCCAAGAGAGGCGCGACCGTGCTTAGGCACCGGGCGCGATCGTTCCAGGACCAGTCGCGCGATCATGCCGAGGCACTTGGCGCGACCGTGCAGGACGAAGCACGACCGTGCTAGACTAGGGTTTCTTGACATTCTTCAACTTTAGTCCTTGACTTTTCAGGCTTGGTAAGTTGAATGAAATAATTACTTGTATAGCGTTTAAATGTATATAATCGAGTAAAACTTGTAAATTTGTATTGAATCATTGCATTTAATTTATGGCGAGAAAATAACACAAAACAGTGCATGAGTATTGAGTTCGAAATACATTACATTGAATTGAAATATGAATACTAAAATCAGAAATGTTACAGTCTCCCCATGTTGAGAGAATTTCGTCCTGAAATTTAGTTTGAGGAAGCGACGGCATCGGTAAAAAAGATGAGGGTACTTGAGCTTCATTTAGTCTTCTCGTTCCCAAGTGAACTCAGGACCACGCTTAGATTCCCAACGAACTTTGACAATAGGAATGCGACTTCGCTTGAGCTGTTTGACTTCACGATCCATAATTTCCACCGGCTTCTCAACGAAGTGCATCGTTTCATCAATGTGCACGTCGTTAAGCGGTATATGGAGATTTTCATCAGCGAGACACTTCTTTAGATTAGATATATGAAATGTAGGATGCACATTTCCAAGAGATGGAGGTAAATCGAGCTTGTAAGCCACTTTCCCAATCCTTTCAAGGATTTTGAATGGACCAACATAACGAGGGACTAACTTACCTTTCTTTCCAAAACGGACCACACCCTTCCACGGGGACACCTTAAGAAGAACAAGATCACCGACTCGGAATTCCAAGGGTTTTCAACGTTTGTCGGCATAACTCTTTTGCCGACTCCTCGCTACTCGAATATTGTCACGGATTTGAATAATCTTGTCGGATGTTTCTTGAATTAACTCCGGACCAGTGATTTGTGCTTCACCAATCTCGTTCCAACAGATAGGAGAACGACACTTGAGACCATAGAGAGCTTCGAATGGAGCCATGTTGATACTTGTGTGGTAGCTATTGTTGTAAGAAAACACAATAAGGGATAGATGTGAATCCCAATTGCCACCAAAATCGATTACACAAGCTCTAAGCATGTCCTCAAGAGTTTGGATTGTTCGCTCGGTTTGACCATCAGTTTGCGGATGGTAAGCCGTGCTCAAATCCAATCGAGTACCAAGAGCCTTTTGGAGAGATTGCCAAAATGTAGAAGTGAACCGAGCGTCTCTATCGGATATTATGTTCACGGGAACGCCATGACGGCTCATAATTTCATCAATGTAAATTCGGGCTAGTTTCTCCACTTTGAAGTCTTCGCGGATAGGCAAGAAGTGAGCGGATTTAGTGAGACGATCAATGATCACCCAAATACTATCATAACCACTCGAGGTGCGAGGGAGCTTGGTAATGAAATCCATAGCTAGGTTCTCCCATTTCCACACGGGAATTTCTGGTTGTTCGAGTAAACCAGATGGACGTTGATGTTCGGCTTTGACTTTGGAGCAAGTTAAGCATTTGGCCACATAAAGAGCAATGTCTTTCTTCATACCGGGCCACCAATAAAGTTGGCGAAGATCTTGGTACATTTTATCCGCACCAGGATGAATAGAATAACGAGTCTTATGAGCCTCGTTCATGAGAAATGTACGGAGATCATCGCGATCGGGAACCCAATATAGTAAGCCATTGGGTTTTGATTCAAGAAGAAGTTCAACACCACACGACATTTCTTCATACATGTTACCCTCGGTTACCGAGACGTGTTGAGCTTCTAAGATACGGGTTTGAATATCGGTTTGAATACGGGCACAGTGAAGCATAACATGGTCCTTTCGACTCAAAACATCGGCTACAACATTCGCTTTGCCGGGATGGTAACGAATCTCGCAGTCATAGTCGTTAAGAAGTTCGACCCAACGTCGTTGCCTTATATTGAGTTCTTTTTGGTTGAAGATATGTTGAAGAATTTTGTGGTCGGTGAATACTACACATTTTGTGCCATATAGGTAATGTCTCCAAATCTTTAACGCGAATACGACCGTACCCAATTCGAGATCGTGCGTCGTATAATTCTTCTCATGAACTTTGAGTTGCCTTGATGCATAAGCGATTACTTTGCCTCGTTGCATGAGAACACAACCAAGACCTTGGTTAGAAGCATCACAATAGACAACTAAATCATCGATTCCATCGGGGAGAGTCAATATAGGAGCATTGCACAATTTTTGTTTGAGGGTTTGGAAAGCTTCTTCTTGTTTCAGTCTCCATTCATAAGTCTTACCCTTGTGGGTCAAAGCGGAAGAGGGACAGCAATCTTTGAGAAGTTTGAGATGAAACGATGATAATAACCCGCAAGACCAAGAAATGAATGAACTTCGGTAGGAGTCTTCGGGGCATTCCAATTCTTAACCGTTTCAATCTTAGCAGGATCAACATGAATACCCTTGTCGTTGAAGATGTGACCAAGAAATTGAACTTCCTTTAGCCAAAATTCACATTTGGAGAATTTGGCATAAAGTTGTTCTTTTCTCAAGAGATCCAAAACTAGTCTAAGATGTTCTTCATGGTCGGCTTTAGTCTTGGAATAGATTAAGATATCATCAATGAAAACGATCATGAATTTATCAAGATATGGTTTGCACACACGATTCATGAGATCCATGAAAACTGCGGGTGCATTGGTTAACCCGAAAGGCATAACCATGAACTCGTAATGACCATACCTTGTTCGAAAAGCAGTCTTAGGAATGTCATCTTCTTGAACACGAAGCTGATGATAACCGGATCGAAGATCGATCTTTGAGAAACAAGTAGAACCTTGAAGTTGATCAAAGAGATCATCGATTCTAGGTAAAGGATAACGGTTCTTGATAGTAAGCTTGTTGAGTTCGCGGTAGTCAATACACATGCGAAATGATCCATCCTTCTTCTTAACAAATAAGACGGGTGCACCCCACGGTGAATGACTTGGACGAATGAAACCTTTGTCGGAGAGCTCTTGAAGTTGACTTGCAAGCTCTTGCATTTCGGAAGGTGCAAGACGATAAGGAGCTCTAGCAACGGGGTTAGCTCCAGGTATAAGATCAACACGGAACTCTACTTGACGAACGGGAGGAAGACCGGATAAATCCTTTGGAAAAACTTCGGGGAAATCCCGAATGATCGGAATGTCTTGGATACTCTTCTCCTTGACATCCTTTTGAACAATATGCGCTAAGAAAGCAATGTACTTCTTTCGTAAGTACTTTTGAGCGGTAGTACACGACATCAACTTAAGTCCCTTGCAAGGCTTTTCACCAAAAACCCTTAAGGTTTCTCCCGATGGTAGCGAAATTCGGATACACTTTTCAAAGCAAATGACTTCGGCATGATGATTTGATAGCCAATCCATACCTATGATAATATCAAAGCTTCCTAGTTGCATTGGAAGAAGGTTGATTGGGAATGAATGGTCATTTAGTTCTAAGGAGCAATCATAAATAATGGAGTCAATTGTAAGGGAGTCACCATTCGCTATTTCAACGGTGAAGGTTTTCTCTAATTGGGATCGTGTCTTTGCAAGTAAAGGCTCAAAATTAAGTGACACAAAACTTTTATCGGCACCGGTATTGAACAAAATGGAGGCATATTGACTATTAACAAGGAACGTACCATTAACCACGTAGTTGTTGGCTTGAGCTTCGTTGGCGTTTATGTTGAACGCACGCCCACGAGCTCCACCTTGTCTAGCATTTGCAAGTCTTGGACATTGATCACGAAAATGATTCGGGTCACCACACTCATAGCAAGCACGCCCATTAGCAATGGCGGGAGCACCTTGATTAGCCACTTGAGGTACGGTTCGGTTTGGAGGGTTGACTTGGCCCACAAGAGCTTTGGTCCTACAAACACTAACCGTATGACCATATCTCCCACAATAAGTACAAAGGCGACATGGGATGTTTTGGGGATGATGGTGGTTGCAGGTGGCATAAAGTGGGTAGATTCCAACATATGGCTTTTTAACCGGTGTTTGAACCATAGGTGCAGCTTGGATAACCGGAATAGTAGGAGTAACCACAGCAAAATTTCTAACTTTCCTCTTACTATTATTGCAAGAGGGCTCGGTTGTGGCTTCTTTGTTGTGGGTAGGAGGGGTTACGGTTTCAGAAACTTTCTTAGAACCCTTTTTGGTAAGAGTTCCAGCTTTCACATGATTATCAGTTAAGGTAGCGGCTAGACGAATAGCATCCTCCAGAGTAGCAGGATTTCTACCTAAGACAGTATCTTGGATTTTTCTTGGTAGCCCACCAATATACTTTTCGATACAACATGACAAAGGAGTGACCATGTGGGGCACGAGAAGACTCAACTCATGGAACCGAGTTGTATATGCTAAGCTTTCCCCACTATCTTAGGCAAGATCCCAAAATTCAGCTTCTAACTTTTTCACTTCATTTCGAGGGCAGAACTCCTCGGTCATAAGCCTTTTGACCTCATCCCAAGGTAAAGCCATAGCTACATCAACACCCCTATTCCTTTTCTCCCCCTTCCACCATGTAAGTGCCCGTTTTTGTAGGACACTTGTAGCGTGACGAACACGGAGATTGTCGGGACAGTCACTATTGAGAAAGGTATTCTCAATGCTTTCAAACCATTGAAGGAGTCCAGTAGCTCCTTCGGAACCAAAGAACTTGAGGGGATTGCACGAGTTGAAGTGCTTGAAGGTGCATTGAGGTGGATTGTTACCACCATTTCCACCATTATTACCACTATTGCTTCCATTTCCACCATTGTTGCCATTGGTGACTCCATTGGCTTGGGTGAGTTGTGTCACCAATTGAGTAAGAATAGTAGCAATGTCGGTGTTGGCGTTGGTTGCAGGAGCACGACGAGGAGGCATTCTACAGATTGTAAGAACTTATGAGATTTGATAGGATTTAATAGAATGAGATAATAAAAATAGATATTCTTAGTTTGGATTGTACTCAAAAGTGACAAAATCACTTGAATACCATGGCACATTAAGGTTAATTAAACTTATATAATTTTCAAAGAGACAAGCTTTAGCCTATAATAAACACTCATCTCGGGAATTCCCAGGAAAGCATACGGGTCCCTCGGTTGATTGGGATTTATGTGAAATGCTTTCCTAGACAGAAAACCCAAAATACAGGTGTCACCCTTCCAGATTGCACGTGTCCTCAAATAATTTAACAAGTTTAAAAACCTTAACGAAGAAATAAAATTTTTTTTAAAGATTTTTGCTTCAAGAATTTTCCACATGCTTAGAAAAGATAAAGATAGAAAGAAGATAGAAATATTATGAGGTTTTAGAATATAGGAACGAATATTATTTATTTAATTATTAAGAATATCCTAATAAGTCATGGATTTAAAACACATAAGTCATCAAAATGAAATAATAAGAAATCATACTAAGCATGTAACATATAGCATGTAGCACATAGCACATAATCATGAAGCATAGCATAAGTGGTTGTCCTAAAGTTATAGTCTAGGTCAAGGTGTCTAATAACCTAATTCCCTATAACCAAGGCTCTGATACCAATCTGTCACACCCCGACCGATGGCGGAATCATCGGGGCGGGACATGTAAGACTGTTCATAGCACATGGTTGACTAAATTGAAATATATTAAAGTCAAATTTCCATTACAAATAATCCAAGTACAAACCAAATTCAAACAAAGAAATATAAAACAACTCATAGAATTCTTGATTTAAATTGCTAAGTCCAAATCCTATATTGAGCACGTCTTGAATCATTCTCACATATTAGGGCCTGAAACATGAATAAAATAAAGTCAACTAAAAAGTTGGTGAGTATAACACAGTTGTATATAGATAGCGTATAGTTGAAAACAAATCCTTTACATATCATGATAAATAAGACATTTATGGGGAGCAGCTATTGTGTAACCATGTACAACCAAACCTTGTAACTAGCATGCAAAAATTGTGTTGTCGGTTTCAATCACCGCGTACCTGGGTGGGTTTGTCAGACTCAATAGATCTATCGTTGAAAACCGTGGGCTTGTATAGTTAATGATTGCACATAATCGCATACAAAGGTTAGCACACCTAGCACTCGGGCATAAAGCTCAAATTGCACACATGAAAGTAAATAGGATTTGTACATTGTGTTGTTTGTGTAAATGTAATGTGTAATTTGAATAATGTTCATGTTTCACCCCAAAAGTGTAAAAGAGTAAAAGGGGTTGTGAATACTCACTTGGTATGGAGATGTAGCTAACAAGGATAATAGATAGAAAAATAAAGATCCTCGAGCGCACAAATTAACCTAAAGAGTAATGTATGTTGTATCAAATAGGTGTACAAAGTTTAAGTCTAACATTGAAGGTTGGATTTATGTATAAAAAGTATTAAATGAAATATATAAAGTTGTAGTAACCATTTTTGGAACATTTGATTAAAGTTTGGAATTTAAATAATAAAATAGAATTTTTATAAAATTGTTGATTATGAAAATAATGCATGTGTTAAATGTAAATTAATAAATAAATAAATGATTATAGTTTATGAAATAATGTAAATATTGATTGTAATTAAGTATAATTAAATAAAAGATTTTTGTTTAAATATTAAATAAATAATTATTATCTTATTTATTTATAAACTTTGTAACTTAATCATTTAAAACATCATTTAAGTGTAAGATAAATATAAATTTAATTTTTATAAATTTTTAAATAAACTTTTAAAATAATATTTATCTCCAGATTAAACTTTAAATCTCTTCAAATACAGAAAATATATTTTTATAAAATTTGAAACATTTATTGATTGGAAAATATAAAATTATAATTCTGTTAAAATTTCTGAGTCACACGACCGTGCCTCGGAAGGGCACGATCGTGCTCAAGCCACGGGCGCGACCGCGCTAGTCGGGGCGTGACCGGGTTGATCAACAGAGGGCACAAACTAGACAAGTCAACAGGCACGACCGTGCCTTGGATCGGCACGGTCGTGTCTATGATTTTTAGACACAACAGAGGCTAGCCCAAAGGGCATGACTAGGTCTGGACAGGAGGACACGACCGCGCTGCTAGTCGGCACGACCGCGCTACATAAGGCACGGCAGCGCTAGATGATTAGCGCGACCGTGTCTCTTCCTAAACATACACGAATTGAATAAATCTTGTATTTATAGCGTTGAAATTGTTAGGGCTTTTGATTACTGAGTTGTTACGAGTCTATTCATATAAATTAATTGTATGGAAAACGTGTTTAAGAATGGATTCGATTAAATCCTTTTTATTAAAAATAGGAATTTCGGTTCCGAATAATTTCTGTAAGGGAAGCCCAGATTAACATGGGGCTTTCGATCTAAATACTAAAATGGATAATAACAAGTGATCAATTACCCGAAAGAGTAGGGAATCGATGGAGGTCGGTAGAAGGAGGTTCCGGCGACGGCAAGATTGCTTTCCGGCGTCTTCTGCTGAGATTCCGACTGATTCAACCCTTCAGAAACCTTAGAGATGATCGGAGGATCGTGTTCCTTGATTATTTGGTAGCAATTGGATCGAAAATAGAGATTTGAGGCTTGGGAGATAATTTGGACGGTTTCTTTTGAGAGTAATTTGTATTTTGGAAATGATAATGGTAATTGACGGAGATATTTTCCTTGATAACAAAAGTAAAACGTAAATCGAATTTGAATTCGAAGGATCGAGCTTTTGAAACTGCATTTACGTTTCGATTGTTACGCAGGCGCGACCGTGCCCAAGAGAGGCGCGACCGTGCTTAGGCACCGGGCGCGATCGTTCCAGGATCAGTCGCGCGATCGTGCCGAGGCACTTGGCGTGACCGTGCCAGGACGAAGCACGACTGTGCTAGACTAGGGTTTCTTGACATTCTTCAACTTTAGTCCTTGACTTTTCAGGCTTGGTAAGTTGAATGAAATAATTACTTGTATGGCGTTTAAATGTATATAATCGAGTAAAACTTGCGAATTTGTGTTCAATCATTGCATTTAATTTATGGCGAGAAAATAACACAAAACAGTGCACGAGTATTGAGTTCGAAATACATTACATTGAATTGAAATATGAATACTAAAATCAGAAATGTTACATCTCCTCATGTACAACATAATGTTAGTGTCTTGTTTTCTTGTTATCATATAAAAATGTTTGCAATGTTTTCT
The DNA here is from genome assembly GCA_023525975.1 of Smallanthus sonchifolius. Lineage (NCBI taxonomy): Eukaryota > Viridiplantae > Streptophyta > Magnoliopsida > Asterales > Asteraceae > Smallanthus > Smallanthus sonchifolius. The sequence continues at coordinate 22,009,763 of CM042039.1, forward strand.
CAAGTGTATGAATCAACAATATTTCCAAATGCGTTGAGCAATAACGTAAAGCTTGATATGTAAGTATGTTTCTCCCCCGCAGTTTACAAAACATTAAAAAGCGAAAAGGGGGGGGCCATAAACTCACCTGGTGTCTGATGAAATGCTAGCAAACGGTAATTGTTCCTAATCAAACTCGACTACTCGTATCCTAGTTACACACGAGGGTAATATATGTTAAGACTAAGTGTCTTAAGTGCAATTGTTCACCCACTTAAGTACACCCGGTTAAGGATATGTTTATTTTTTTGAAAAGGTGTTTCGTGATGCGATCCGTTGGTGAATAATACCTACTCATGTCACTATCTACGCACGTATTAAACTTACACGATTAAGTACAACTATGTCAGTCGTAATAATCAAGTGGTTATATACTTTCCAAATATATACATATATGTGTAACTATTTTTAGGAGAATATTCCATTATCGTCGCGTGGTGTAAATAATATAACTTATATTATTTATACTTCGTTTGCATCTAAGTTTCGAGTTTATCATGAACATAATAAAATATGTAATCACCCATTTCGACAAAAGACTTATTTGTTTAGGTTTCGATGTAAATGAGTTTCTATCAACATATGTTTACTAATAACATGATGTAATTTTATATATGTCGTGTATTTGAAATCTGTCATTGTCATATGGCATATCATATATATTTGAATTCGCTTAATGATTTTAATTATTAAAACACATATGTGGGTCTTCATATATTTATCGAATCCCTATCTAAAACTCATATTTGCAGATAAATTATTATATTTTAACTAAAATATATGTATTGTCACAACGTTTCCATATTTTGTAAAACTCATTTTCGATTGAAGCGACCAACTATATATATACATGTATTGTCAATAATAATCAAGTTCTGTATAACGAATGTTTTCAAATCTCTAAATGTCTGGAGCAAAAAATTATAGTTTAACCTTTTGGAACAACATACATACATATTTACATGTTTGATACCACACATAATAATAGATCTATACATCTTTCGAGATTTTTAGTTGCTACACTTTATGATCATTCAAGATCTAAATGTTTATTACTCATATTTAATCTTTTTTGTAACTTTTATGAACTAGATATCACATTTATAAACACATACGGTTTTATACATACACGGACTCATGCAAGTCTATATTTTTAATGACCAAAATATGTACTAATATCATAAGTTTCAAGTTCTACACACGCTTGTGCACGTCCATCATCTAGTAAACTTCCTATGAGACAAAAATAAATATACACATATTTTTACGCACCCAATGGTATACTACACACACACATATATATATACATATATATATATATGTCTATATATATATGTATATATATCATTTATCAAACTCAACAAGTCTATGTCGTGTGCTTGATTGTTTAGTTAGTGATTTTTATGAAAACTCATTATTTTTGGTGAACATTTGCTCATCCAAAAGTAAGATTTAGAGAAATGAAAAGTGTTGGTGGAAGTGTATACCCCAAAGAAGAAAAGATGACGGGTTAGCAAGATGGAAGCTAGATCTTCTTGGATCAACACTTGTAGGCTTCTTCAAACTCCAAATGGAAGAGATTATACAAGCTTTCTAGTGCCAAATCTTAACAAAATAAAGTGTGTGTGTGTGTGTGGGACATGAGCCGAGAGCAAGAAGAGCAAGAGAAAAAGCTCTTGCTTTGCTTCCATTCTTCCCTTTTTATACTAAAATAGATGATGTACAAGCTTGGTAAAAATCATGACAAATTATAACAAGGCATGGAGTTAGAGTAATGTGTTGGTGAAGCAAGATAGGGGTCATGATGGTGAGCTTGATGGTGTGGCGTGAAAAGGAGAAGAAAAGACTGAAAAGATGGCTAGAGTGTATAAGTGAAGAAAGTGGGTATTCAATTAAAAGATCCGGTATTTGAATCACCTAATGTTGTACCTCAACAGAATAATAGTTGGCACTATAAAAGTCGCTCGTGTTTTATATAGATTTAAGTTCCAACTAATTAAGGATAACGTATCCTTAATTGTATAACTAGATGTATGTATGTCTATTCTTATCTAGTTGTTACGGTACTTGATGATGCCTACGAGAGGTTTTGCCATAAATTTTTACGAGTGTTTACGAACTTCTTAATTATTCGTTTCGCAAAATATATTGTACATATATTCTTAATTCCTAATCGTTGTAATGGTAATTGTTGAATTTGTCCCTAACGTTTGTGTTATGCGGAACATTTATACACACACACACAGATATATATATATATATATATATATATATATATATATATATATATATAAACATTAGATGAGGTAGAGTGTGCATCTAGACATAACCATTACCATCATCATGGTGATATAATGTTTAGAGTAGAATGCTAGATATCATGAAATGATGGCATGATTGTGAGGTGACTAGTTGGTGGTTGAGTGTACATCTTGCCAAAATGATTAGTAGTGGGTGGTTCAAATACGGTATACTACCCGCAATTAATACTCGTTTCCATAAATCAATTTGAAGTTGTCAATCTAATATATATATATATATATATATATATATATTCTTAGTTTAGACGTGTTAACGAACTTGAATGAGAACGTTCATGTTTTCGTATATGCTTGGTTGTAAATATGATCGCTCTCATTTTATACCCATATTGAGAGAATAATTCACAATGACAACTCTAGAATGTTTTTAAGAGTGTCTTTATATAATATATAGTAAAGATTTAGTCTTCGGAACATGATCGTTTATTTAGAATATAATTCTAAATATTTTTCCGTGTAATAATTAATTGCTATCGTTTGTACTGTACGGATTTGGCGTCCGCATGAACCGGAAATTCTCATAATTATTACGGTATGAAACGATCGATGCATTATGTTCACTTAGACTTTTATCGTTCAATTGTAGGATTTTAAGTGATTTTGGAAACATGTTAACGTAAACACGTTTAAGTCATGTACGAGTGATGTCTTAGAAATGCCTCACAACCAGCCACCTTCCTGCGGCTCCACCTGCGCTGGCGGAAGACGGAGAAGGAGACAGGTCGGCGACCCGCTTTTTTGGCCAACCTCGTTTACCTGGTAAGTGTCCAAACTCTGATAACCATGGTGTTAGCGACAAGGAACAAATCAAGGCTTTTAACCTGTTTCTTTGGTAAAGACGGCTGCTAGGGTTTCGCCCCTAGCAGCGGCGGTGACGGGCGGACACACACACCCATCACAGATCCATCCCTTCCCGACACTCCAAATGGGAGTTTTGGCGACTGTTCTCTGAGATTCAGCTGTAGACAACTGAAACGGGTATCCGACGACTCCCGGTTTTCCGGCGAGTCCCACGACGAGCAGATCATGGATATTAGTTGTTGTACCGTCCCGATCTACACATTCCAAGGCTTGTTTCGATGACTTAGAGTAACTTTTAAAGATTAATTGTTTTCCAGACAAGATCTTGTGACTCTTGGTCGCCATGTTTCATTCCCGTGTATAAAATGGGTCTATTGGACATGTTATGGAGATGGAAATAAATCACCAAATAGGCGGGGCTGCTCGGGTCGTTCCCGACAGTCCCGGGTTTTGGTCAACAAAAGTCAACGCTGGTCAGTCAAACTTGGGTCAACGACGGTCATACATGTTCGAATACATAGTCCATGAGATTTAGAATGTGTCGGTTGAGAGTGGAACACACGGAAGGTAAAAGCGCACACTTAACGATTTCCGTTTAATATTTTGAAAGTTAAACGCGCGTGCGGTCGAATTGCATTGAGCCTAAACAATTGGTTAATGATAAAAGTAAATAATAATTACTATTAACGGACCACAATTACATATAGTCAATCTAGAGAGCCAGTTCCGACTAAAAGATATAATCGTTATTAAACGAGAATCTTAAGCGCGATCAACGAACGATGCATATTATAATTGTTACGTGAGCGTAAAAATAATTATATTATAATTGTGATATAAAACGGTTAGTACAACTTAGATATGGTTGGAATGGCATTAACATCAAGTATGTAGTTCCCCGGGTGTCTTTGATCATTACGTGTGGGTGTATGACTAGTCTAACCAGGTGTGGAATGCCCGTGACTAGGTGGATAAACAAACAACACAAAGTAAGCCGACCAAAAAGACACTTTCAAACTTCCTCTATTATAAACTCAACCGGATACAGAACTGTAGAAATAAAGACTGATGGCAATAAAATTCTCTAAGTAGAACTGCTGCGGACTTCACAGTTTTGCTGCTGACCAACAAGCTACTGCGGATAAGCTTGTCTGCTACGGATAGTTGTTCTCCTTCTGATGAACATTCCTGCTGCGGACAGCCTTATCTGCTGAAGACAAGAGTTGTTGCGGATAGGCTTCTCAGCAGCATCAAGATCAGCAGCTCTGGATAGTTGAGTCTTGCTGCAGATTATCAACAATGCTGCTGATAGCCAAATCCGATGAAGATCAATCGTTGCAGCTGAAGCAACTTTTTAACTGACAACTTTCTACTGCAACTCTGACACACCCCATGCAGAAAGAATGTTAGTGGTGCAGACAATAAAAGACAACAATGCTCTTCTTCCAAGTATCCAAGCAATGATGCCTAAGAACACGTTTGAGTAAAGTTAACCATTGTAGTATTTGTTGTCTTTATGTATAATATAGCTTCTATATAAGATCAACGGCTTGTGTTCGATCTGCTCCTTAGAATCAAGGGTCTGTCTTGATTCTAAGTTACTATATAAGTATTGTATTCATTCATTGAACAAGTGTGCTTTTCTTAGAGTTTTTCTTTGTATCCTTGTAACCATTGAAGCTTAATACAAATTGCATTTATCAGTATTCTTTGTGTTTACTTGTTTACATTGCTTAGTTGTGATTGTTTCCGCCCATCTCAACTAGAATAGAACCATCTTGTATTCACCGATCCTACAAGTGGTATCAGAGTTTTGGCTCTCAGATTAAACAAACTCACACTTGTTTAATCACTTTCTGGTTCTATTCAATACTATCTCTTTGCTAAGAGACCCTTTATCAGAAATCAAAAATGGCACAAAACAATGGTTTTGAAGATATTGGAAGCATCAAGAAACCACCAAGACTGGTGTCTGGAGAAGACTATGATATGTGGAAGAACAGGATGGAAAGCTGCTTCTGCTATCAAGAGCATGGGATGTGGAGTTCCATTAAAGATGGACCATATGTACCCATGGTGGCCTCTGCTGATTCCAGAGGTCCATCAGTCCCTAAAGAACCTTCAAAATATTCAGATGAAGACATCAAGAAGATGGAGGTAGACTTCAAAGCTTTAGGAGCCATTCAAATGTGCTTGCCAAATGAAGTATTTCACAACTTCAGAGGATACAAGACTGCCAAGGAGCTATGGGAAGCTCTTGATAAGATGTTTGCCAGTTCAGAAGAAGTGAAAGAAAACATAAGAGACATTATGAAGCAACAATATGAGAACTTTGTCTGGAAGGAAGGTGAGTCTCTTACTGTGTTGTATAACAGGTACACCTATCTTGTGGGAGAGCTACAATGCTCAAAAGTGAAGCTAGAGAATGAAGACATTCTCAAGAAGTTCATAAGGTCCTTGCCCAGCTGCTGGACACTTTACATAGTGTCAATAAGAAGAACTGAAAATTTGAAGACCCTGCAGATGACTGAGCTGTTTGGCATGCTGAAGACTTATGAACTAGAAATGATTCAAGCTAAAGAGATAAGCTCAAGTTACTTAACAGCCTAATCATCCACCACCACTTCCTCTGCACTTCACTCAGATAACTCAATTCCCAGTTCTAGCAACTACTATCATCCTGTTGTCACTCATCCCTACACTCCAACCTCTCAATCAAACAACTCACCATTTCTTCTTGAATCCCCACCTCAAACATCAACCTCTGCTGCTTTTGTCTCTGAAAACTCAAGCAACAAGTCCTTTATCAAGGAAGATCTTGAATGTTTTCATCCAGATGATCTAGAAGAAATGGATATACAGCACTCCTATGCCATGCTCTCCCTAAGAGCAAAAAAGTTATACTCAAGAACAGGAAGACCAGTTCCAAGCAACAACTCCAACACCAAAGTTGGCTTGGACAAAAGAAAATTGAGGTGTTACAACTGTAACCAACTTGGTCATTTTGCTAGAGAATGCCAGGCACCAAAGGCAAACCGAGCTAATGCTCAGACCAGACAAGCTCACCAAGCTCACCAAGCTCAACCAAGATAGCAACAACAACAACAAGCTAATCCTCCTGCATAAATTACAACTTGTGCAGATGGTGGAATTGCTGACTTTGACTGGAGCTACCAGTATGAAGATCTTCCTTCCAACAACCAAGCGCTCATGGCAGACACAACTGAGATACCACCTCAGGTATATCAACATCCTTGTTCCCAAGCTTGTATTGATAAGGTTCTAGGTTAAAGAAAGCATAATCAAAACCTTATAGATCAAAATGAAGAGTTTCACCAAATGAAATCTGAATTCAAAAAGGTTGAAAATAGTTGTAAAGAAAAGATTAAATGCCTAAAGAAAGAGATTTCATCATTAAAACATGAACAAACAAATCTTGAAACTCAGATTGATGATATATTGGTCAAATTAAAAGCTACCAGAGCAGAATTGTCAGAACATAATTTTCAAGTTGAAAAAAATGAATTTGCATCCAAAAAGCTACAAGACTTTTAGATGCTCAAGTTTATGACAGAGTAAAGATTGGTATGGGGTACCAAGCTGACCAGTACAAAACAGTTGCACCACCTGCCGACTATGTAGCCATTCATGAACCAAGCTTCAATCTTTCAAATCTTGATCTGGCCAACCGAAATCTTGATCCTTCAAAGGAAGAACCTCTTATGCAAGAATGCATTACCTCATCTGAGTCTTATTCCACTTGCTCAGACTCCACTGAAACCAATGAAGCTCCATCACCACCTACTTGTGAAGTTATTAAAACCAACAATCCAAGCCCTTTCATCCCTTCAAAAACAGTACCAGTATCTTAAACTACCAAACAAATCAAAATTAGCTATCCTCCACAAGAAAGAAAGTTAACTGTTGAAAAGGGACAGTCCTAAATCTCCACCAACCCAAATTCTCAACTCAAAACCATTCTTCCTAGAGAGAATGCTCCATATGTTCAAAAGACATTGGAAGAAGCCACCTTTGAGCACATCAAATCCTATCCCTAGAACTTCAAAGACTTATTCAAGAAAATGGATTATGTGTACCTTCAAAGGGAAAAATTGGCTGAATCATACTTTATGTGTAGCAAATACAACCATACTGCTAGCACCTGTTTCTACTACCTTCAACACCAAAGAAACCAAAAGCAACATGCCTTTAAGAAGACAAACAAGAACAAAAAGGTAAAAGCTTTGAAGCCAAAGAAACTCATTTCAGAAACTCTCTATCCCCACCAAGGAAGTATCTGCCAAAACCTCAACAATCTTGCATAATCTGTGGTCAATCAGACCACTTTACTGCAAATTGTAAATTCAATCCATTCAATCAGATTCTTTATCAAGCCCCTCTTAAACAAAAGCCTATCAGGAAGGTAAGGAAGGATAGGCAGACATCTGTTGTGAAACCAACAGCAGCCAACAAAAATGCTGCTTATCAGATAAAGCCCAAGAAACCAAAGAAGCCTGTTGCTGCTCAAGTAAAATGATCAGCAGCAACAAAATCCGCTGCCGATAAGCCAAAGGACTCAGTAGCAAAATCTGCTGCTGATCAAGCAAATATGTCAGCAGCCAAAGTAACATCAGCTGCTGATAGAACAAAGAAGTCTAGAAAACCACCAAATCAGCAATGGAAAGGCAAGATCCCAGTCTCTATCCCTCAAAGCATTATCATTGGCTCTATTGAATGCAAAAATACTGATGCTGCTGATCCAACGAAATAGTTATCCAATTTTGCAAGTTCTTGGGTTCCTCCCTCTAACTAGATCTCTCTCATGTGCAGGGACAGCCAGGTCACAAGAATAACACATGGGTTGTAGACAGTGGTTATTCCAGGAACAAGACAGGCAACAGATCCATCATCTACAACTTCAGACACTTCAATGGAGGATATGTTGCCTTTGGGAGTGATTCAAAAGGAGGATCTATTACTGGGAAAGGAACTGTGTCCAATGAAAGAATGAGTATTGAAAAAGTAAACTATGTCAAAGAATTGGATTTCAATCTCATGAGTGTTTCCCAGCTTTGTGATCAGAAGCATTGGATGCTTTTCACAGATAAAGAATGCTTTGTTCTATCCCCTAGTTTAAGCAAACCTCCTCTAGAGAAGATACTACTAACTGTTTAGAGAAAATATAACCTATATGTGCTTGATATGAATGAGGTCACTCCATCTTGTAATGTATCTTGTTTTCTATCAAAGGCATCAGTTGATGAATCAACTCTCTAGCACAGGAGATTAAGCCATGTAAATATCAAAACCATTAACAAGTTGGTGGAGGAAAATCTTGTCAGAGGGCTTCCTGAAAAAGAATTCCAACTTGAAGATCATTGCATTGCATGTTTGAAAGGGAAGCAACACAAGAGTTCTCACAAGCCCAAGACATTAAATTCAAATGACACTCATCTACAGCTGCTGCATATGGATCTCTTGGGTCCTACAAATGTCATGTCAATGGGCAAGAAGTCATACTGTCTGGTGATTACTGATGACTATACCAGATTTTCATGGGTATACTTCTTGAGAAAAAAAGATGAAACTCCTGAGATTCTTAAATCTTACATTCTTTGAGTTGAGAATCAAAGCAATCAAAAGGTGAAAATCAAAAGGTGCGATCAAGGTACAGAGTTCAATAACCACATTCTGAACTGTTTCTATGAGAGCAAGGGAATAGAAAGACAATACAGTGCTCCAAGAACTCCTCAACAAAATGGTGTTGCTAAAAGAAGAAACATAACTCTAATTAAATCAACAAGATCAATGTTGGATGATTCAAAACTACCTCTCACACCGTGGGAAGAAGCAGTCAGTTTTTGTAAGTCCCAGAGGGTCTGATCGATCTCTGCTATAAAAAACATAATACGTACATGAAGTGCGGAATCCTTGCGTATACGTATGTCTCGAATAGTAAAAAACACAATACAATCACATAAGACTCGATTTCATAAAAAAGCTTCTTCTATTGTCTCTCAAATAGTAAACACAGAGTAGTTACCAATGAAGTACCGTCCAAATGCCATAGTTTTTAACTGAGAACAACTCTTGAACTATTTATAGACAACATACACTGAACTAGGCGAACTTAATAAGTTCGTCTCCTTTAGTTCAGGCGAACTTGTTAAGTTCGCCTCAACTATACCAGGCGAACTTATTAAGTTCGCCTATGCAAACTTAAACTTTCACAATACAAAACAAACAAAACGTTAAACATAAAGACTAATCTATTACAAGGCTTGTTGTCACAAATCATGCTCCAACAGACTCCCCCTTGATAACAGCATGGTCTTTATCTTCAAGTCCTGTTCTTCCAATTCTTTGGCAATGAGCTCCCTGAACATATCCTTCGAACTAGATGTTTCGTCTTGTAATTTCCATTTACCAAGTATTGTATTGGGAAGATGACCCCGTACAGATTTGCATCGTGGTAAAGACACCTTCTGTTAAGCAAATTAAACACGTTCGCCTAACCTATACTTGAACAAAATTTTGACATTCTCCATTTCTTCTTTTTTCCGACATTTCGATTATCTTGCAACCTGTACAACAATCTCAATCCAAAATTATAAGAATTTTTCATGGAAGATAAAAACAAATTCTTTTTGGATTTTTCTTATAAAACTAAATGAGCACGTAAATTACATATTTTTGGATTTTTCAAAATTTATGCTAAAACACACTAAAATCTTTTTGAAATTTTTCTTAAAGACCTAAAGCAGTAGATCTAGAAACATCTAAAAATAAAATCTTTTTTTATTTTACTCTGTACATACAGAATCACATATTTTTGGTTGAACACTACAAGTAAGAAGATCATAGCAGTATCTTCGATGTATCACATACCCATTCTGAATATAAAATCCCTAGCATATCTAAGGGTTGACATATGGCATTATGCATATTCACAGATAATTGGCTCAGTAAACAAACAATTTGTGCATCAATTTTTTTTTATATTTCAGCAAACAATTTCTCAGATCTAACACCTCATGTTTTCAGAAACTATCAAATCTTTTGAATTTTATATTCGAACACTTACAGCTCACAGATACCCCATCTTTCCTTTTCATGGTCTTTGAATATTGACCTTTTCCTTTTCGAAAATTACATGACAAGTTTTGTTGTGTTTCTTCATGGTCAAACATGTAATTTATCAAATTACATGACAAGTTTTGTTGTGTTTCTTCATGGTCAAAACCCTATTGAGAACATGAAAAGCTGTATTTACTCCGTCTGCTCAAAAAGTAACTGGAAATTTTGAATCAGATAACATAGTACGAGAAATATCAATAAGAGTTCGATTCGTCCATTCAGCAACACCATTTTGTTAAGGAACATAAGGAGCACTGAATTCATGATGAATACCCTTCTTCAAACAAAATAAACCTAAATTCCCATTCTTGAATTCTGTGCCGTTGTCACTCCAAATTCTCCTGACTTGCAAGTTGAACAATTTCTCAAGTCCTACAATTAGGAACTTAAGAAGTTCAGCTGTTTCAGCCTTAGAAGCAAGAAATTTTACCCAAGAAAACCTCGAGTAATCATCAGTCACAACCAAACAATAAGAATTGCCGCCTTCACTCTTGACACTAATAGGTCTGAACAAATCCATATGCAACAACTCTAAAGGAGTCACCATTGAATTAGTCAACTTTGAAGGATGAGACTTCCTGTGCTGCTTCCCTTTCTTGCATGGAATATAGTCTTCATTCACATGAATTCTCATAACTGGGAAACCAGAAATCAACCCATTCTTGACAAGATAGTTCATTTTTCTGAAATTTATATGAGCCATTTTCCAGTGCCACAAAGTTGAATCGGACTCAGAAGCATTCGAAAGAAAACAAGTTGGAACAGACGATGTTGTCGTTGCTATGCTCATTGCAAGCATATATATATCATTCTTTCAAGGAGATCGAATAAGTATCCAATCTTCAGGTATCACAAATCCCGGCTTTAGAACCAAACATTCTGACTTATTAAAATGAAATGAGAAATCTTTAATATAGACTTGCAAAACAGATAACAAATTATGTTCTAGCTGCTCAACATAGTTGACTTTCTCAAAGCTCAATCTCCCATTAATTAGTAATAGAGACCCAAGCCATTGTGGTCTTGGGTCGGACTGATTCATCAAAATAAACAATTTCCTTCAATACACAATCAAATTTCTCCTGAATTTTAGAAGATTGTTTCCTTGAAACAGAAATAGTGGATTTAGGTTTCCACTTTGATGTAACCTGAACCTTGTCAGTCTCACTCACCACCTCAACCTTGTCATTTACCACTGGTTGTTCGAGAAGTTTTCTCAAACGTTTATTTCTTCGACGTCTTTGTGGTCTAGACAATTTTTCTTTTGGTTGTGTAGACACACCAATTGACTCAACCTTCTTCACAACTTTCAAAGAATCAGAAGCAATCTGAACACCTGGCTTCTTTACACCACTATCCACATTCTTACTTACAGATTTTGCTGGTGAATTCACAAAAGGACATGCCAACTTAGGATTCTCCAGATGCTTTGTCACACCCCGACCGATGGCGGAATCATCGGGGCGGGACATGTAGACTGTTCATAAGCACAAGGTTGACTAAATTGAAATATATTAAACTTCAAATTCCATTACAATCATTCAAACAAAATCAAATCCAAGACAGAAAACAATATTTCAAAACATAGACTTCTTTATTTAAATTAGCTAAGTCCAAAGCCTAAGTGTAGCACATCTTGATCAAACTCACACATTAGTACCTGAAACATGAATAAAATAAAGTCAACTAAAAAGTTGGTGAGTATAACACAGGTTTGTATATAGATAGCATATAGTTTGAAAAACAAATCCATACATAACATGATAAATAAGGCATTTATGGGGAGCAGCTATTGTGTAACCAAGTACAATCAAACCTTTGTAACTAGCATGCAAAATTATGTTGTCAGTATCAATCACCCCAATCTGGGTGGGTTTGTCAGACTCAATAGATCTATCATTGAAAACTTTAGGCTTGAATAGTTAATGATTGCACATAAGTGTTCACAAAAGTTAGCACACAAACCACTCGGGCATAAAGCTCAAATTGCATACATGAATGTAAATATGATTTGTACTTGTGTTGTTTGTGTAAATGTAAACATGTAATTTGAATAGTGTTCATGTTTCATCCCAAAAATGTAAAAGAGTAAAACGGCTATGAAATACTCACTTGATTCGAAGGCGTAGCTAACAAAGATACTAGATAGAATAAGGATCCTTGAAATGCACAAGTTAACCTAGTGTGTAATGCGTATTGTATCAATAGTGTGCACAAAAGTTTAAGTCTAAAGTTGAATTTGAATTTGTGTATAAGGCCATTGATTTGTACTTAAAAGTATTGAATAAAATATAAGGGTTTGAAATAAACACTTTTGAAGTATTTTGTTTAAGGTTTGAGTTTGAATAATTAATTAGGTAAATTAAATAATTATCGTTTGTGAAAATATGGTAAGTGTTAAATGTAATTAAGTGTAAATAACTAAATGTCTTTGTTTAAATATAAAGTAAATAAATAATCATTATTTTATTTATTTATTTATTAAATGTAACTTAACCATTTAAATACTTTTTAAATGAAAGGTTTAGGAATAATTATAAATTTAATTTTTATAAACTTTAAATAAATAATTTTCTATTTATTCCACGATTAAATATTTGATCTTTCAAAATAGAATTAAAATCAACTATTTTTATTTTGTAATTTAATCAGAAATATTTATTGTTTGAAAAATATATAAAATTGTAATTCTGCCAAAAGTTTAACTCACACACGACCGTGCCTGGGAAGGGCACGATCGTGCTCGAACCACGGGCGCTACCATGCTAGTCAGGGCACGACCGTGTTGATCAAATAGAGGGATTAACTAACTAAATCATAAGGCACGATCGTGTCTATGATTCTAAGACACGACTGAGATTAGCCAAAGGGCATGATTGGGTCTGGACAGGAGGACACGACCGCGCTGGTAATTGGCACGACCGCGTCTCATGAGGCACGACCGCGCTAGATGATTAGCGCGACCGCGTCTGTTCCAAATCAGGAACGAATTGACTAAATCCTATAATAACAGGGTTGGAAATCATAGGGCTTTCACCCATTAGATCATCACGAGTCTTCTTGTATAGATTAATTGTATTTAAAACGTGGTTAAGGTTTGATTAGATCAAATCATTTTTGAATGAAATATAGATTCGGGTTCGAGACGATTTCCATAATGAAAGCCCAAATTAATATGGGGCTTTTGATCTATGAATTGAAACGAGTTAGAAAGAGGTTTCAATTACCCGTAAGAGTAGCGAATTGATAGAGAACGGTAGGAAAGAGTTCCGGCGTCGACGAGGATGGTTTCCGGTGCTCCTTGCTGCGATTCCGGCTGTCTCAAAGCTTTCGGGAGTTTCTGAGAAAGTCGATGGAGCGTTTGGTTGGGGGAATTTCACTCCAGGATAGAATAATCGATGTTCAAGGGAGAGGATTTTGATTTCTTAGGACGAATCGGGTTTTCTGATGTTAATGGTTGAAATTGATAATATTATTTTCTTTGTTAATGAAAATGAAACGTATATCGGTTACTAAACTCAACGATCTCGCGTTTAAAACTGTTTTTACGTTTCAACTGGTACGAGACGCGACTGTGCCCAAACGAGGCGCGAACGTGCCAAGGCACCGGGCGCGATCGTTCCAAAGCAAGTCGCGTGACCGTGCCAAAGCACTCGGAGCGACCGTGCCAGAACGAGGCGCTACCGTGCCTATTAGGGTTTCTTACAATTTTTCAACATCAGACCTTGTAACTTTAGGCTTTTGCCATATTTGTATAATTAGATACTTATGTATTGTTCTAATATTTTTGAAGCGAACTTAGCTGTTAAGCGAACTTACCGGATTTCCTCCTTAAGCGAACTTGTCTTGTTCGCCTGATCTCAAGTTCGCTTAGTACTCACTAAAGCGAACTTATTAAGTTCGCCTGAGGGTAAAACAGCTCAATAATTAGAAATTTTTCAGAAATTTTTTTTAACATGGCAAATATGGTTCAAGTCACAAACATGTTCAATTATGATAATGAGATTGGTACATCTCAAAAACCTCCAAAGTTGTTGAATCTAGCTGATTATTCAAATTGGAAAGATCGGTTCGACTAGTTCGTATCTTTTACCGATACTAGTTTGTGGATTCCGATTTTGGAAGGATATACGCATCCTACTTATTCATGGATGGGAAAAGATGATGTTCCGAAACCAGTGTCCGCTTTAACTACAGAAGCAGTTCCTAGTTTTTTAGGTGTGAAGGGAGTTTAGATGTGAAGAAAAGTAGAAAAGAGTTACTAAAGAAGCAGTTCCTAGTTTTTTAACATTTTCAAAATGAATCTTTGGATGATCTTGCTACAAGATTCTATCATCTTCTTAGTGAACTGGCTAGTGCATCTGTGGTATATGAGACTGAGGAAATAAATGATAAATTCTCGGAGGCTTTACCATCAAAGTTTGATGTGTATACGGTTTTGATCAAAGAAAATGTTAAGTACAAAACCATGTCTCTTGAAGAAGTCATAGGGAAGATTCAGTCACATGACAGGAATTTGAAAAAGAAAGAGACTAATTTGGAGCATATCCAGGATCCCTCGATGTATTTTGCCAAATCTGTTGGTAAATCTGGTACTTGAGTGGCATTCTTTTCTGGTGATGCTCAAGAATCTTCAAATGATCAGTGTTCTGGAGTTCCAATTTATTCTGGTCATACAAGCCATTCTGGATTTTCTGCTACTACTGCTTCAACATCATCTGGATCTCATGTGAATCGAAAGTTGCTGATGATTATCTTGCTATGTTCTCTTCATTCATGGCATCATATGAAAATTTCATTGGAGGAAAAATACATGATCCTGAGGTAATAGAAGAAGATTTCAGACAGATTGACCCTGTTGATCTGGAAGAAATGAATATTCAATGGAATATGGCCATGTTAAAGCGACAAGCTAAAGATTTCTTGAAGAGAACTGGGAGAAAATATATTGGTTCAAATAGTCGATCGCGTATGGGTTTTGATAAGAGCAAAGTTAGGTGTTATAACTGCCAAGAATATGGTCACTTTGTTAAGGAGTGTGTAAAGCCAAAGGTAGAATTTGATTCTCAAAAGAAGCAATCTAACTTTCAGCATAATAGGAATCAGTCACATGGTTCATCTGGTAATCAAAGTCATGGTCCTTCTGGTAATACAAATCATGCATCTGCATCATCAGCTCTAGTTGCTCAAAACGATGAAAACTATGATTGGGGCATTCATCTGGAAGATTTGGTGGGTGCTGTGAGTCAGGCTTTTGTTGCAGAAATTCATTAAAAAAAAACCAGAAGAGTCTACTGATGATGAAAGTTCTAGTGATGATTCGTGTGATGATGATAGTGTTCCAAGCATGGATGATGAGGAAGAAAGAGGGCAAAGTATTGATTCTGATGCTGTGACAGGGGTTGCTGAGGAAGAAATTGTTCTTACAGAAAATGCTTCAGTTGGTGAAGATTCAGAAAACATTCCAATTGCCAAAGTATTCATGGCAGACATGTCTGACCCGACTAAGGTAAAAGACTCTGTTTGTCATATATTTTGTTCTAATTGCATTTCTGTTAAAGATAAACTACAAAAAGTCATGGATGATAACACAAATTTGATTTGTGACATGAAATCAATGCATTCAATTAATCAGAAACTGAAAGATAATGATAAACTGTGCATTAATAGAATTGAGTCTTTGAAAAGAGACTTAAATTCTCTTGGGTTAAAATACAAAGAACAGGGTTATCATCTTGATATGGCTTATGCTGAAATTGAAAAACGAAATGAAGTAGTTGCCCAAAAGAACAAGGAGATTTCTGAAAAAGAATCTGAGGTGATAAAGTTACATAGAAAGCTGGAACAGTTTGAGATTTCTGAAAAATGAATCTGAGGTGATAAAGTTTCAATGCTAATGCTGATCCCACAAAAAGGGTTGCTGGTATTGGGTTTGTTCCTCCTCCGTTCAATGCGAATTATGTGGTTGAGCCTGAAATCATTCATGAAGAGGAGATTGATCCCAAGACAGTATTAAAAGTGAATCCAGTGACGGGTGAAGACATGGTGTATGATTCTGATACAGAAGATGAAGTGTTTGATATTCACAGGTTGAAGGCATTCCGAGAGAAGTGAAAATTGAGGAACCAAAGGTTGTGAAGAATGTTACTCGGGATAGGTGCATTTTGACTGAACCTGAAGAGGTGAAAGTGGTTCAAACTAAACTTTCTCCAATCTTACAGTCAACTGGGTTTGTGGCGGCTGGTTTTCAAAAGGTGAATTCTTCAAAGGTGCCAAAACAGACTTATGTTCCTAAGAAGCCGATAAATTGTTTAGGGCATTCCTCTGAAGCTTGTTGTTCTGATGGTTCTTCAAATTCAAAGAAAACATCTTATTTCAGAAGTTATCAAGAAAGAAGAGTGTGCTTTCATTGCAATGAGCCTGGTCATATTTTGATTAATTGTCCATACAAGAACAAGGGTAAAATGAAGACTGTTCCTTCACAACCGAAAGTGGTGAAAATTCTGAAAAGAAAGGATGAAGGAAAATCGTCTTCTAGTTTGGATAAAGATATGACTGGACGATCTTTTGTTAATTCTCCTGGAATTAAACAACAGAATACATTGCATGCTAAATCTTTTGTATGCAGAGAGAAACTTGAGATTCCAAAAGCTGGGATTTCAAAAGATACTTTTCAGGAGGTTAAATTGTCTAGACCTCAAAGAAGAAGAAGAAACAGAAAATTAAAGAAAATTTTGGAAACATCTGAATCTGACAATAGTATATCAAATAATGTTTTTCCAAATAATAAAAATGGTTCTTCTTTGAAAAGGTCTGATGGTCAAACTTCTGTTCCAAAAGTGAATGATAAAATTGATTGTAAATTACAAGAAGTTGTTTATTTTGATCAATCCGGACGACCCAAGACCACGATGGCTTGGGTTCCACTTTCTAACTGATTCTCGTTGTTTATGTAGGGACAACCAAGGAGGACGATCAACAATACATGGTATGTGGATAGTGGTTGCTCTCGACATATGACAGGGAATGTGAAATTGCTTGAGGATGTGATTAAAATTGATGGTGGTTATGTCGCTTTTGCGGGTAATAAAGGCGGGTACATAACAGGCCAGGGAACGTTAAAGAATGACAAAGTAAAATTTGAAAAGGTGAATTATGTTGAGCAGCTGGAACACAATCTTTTAAGCGTATCACAAGTCTGTGACAAGAAGTTTTCGTTCCATTTCAACGATCATGAATGTTATATTCTGAAACCTGATTTTGTGATTCCTGATGAATGGATTCTCATGAAGGCTCCAAGGAGAAATGACACGTATGTCCTTGACATGAGTGTCGCCACTACAACGAATTCAATTCCAACATGTTTACTCTCCAAGGTGTCGGAATCTGATTCAATATTGTGGCACAGGAAGCTAGCTCACATAAACTACAGGAAGATGAACTACATTGTTAGGAATGATCTTGTGCTTGGTATTCCGAAAATGAAATTCTCAGTTCCTGATGATTGTATTCCGTGCAAGAAGGGGAAGCAAAGAAAGAAATCTCACAAATCAAAGTCGACGAATTCTATCGTAACTCCTTTGGAGTTGCTGCATATGGATTTGTTCGGTCCTATCAGTATTAGGAGCATTGGTGGGAAATCATATTGCTTGGTCGTAACTGATGATTACTCCAGATTTTCATGGGTTAAGTTTCTCTCTTCTAAAGCTGAAACCACTGAGTTGGTACAATACTTAATCCTGGGTTTGGATAATTTATTCAATCTGAAAGTCAGAAGAATCAGGAGTGACAATGGCAGCGAATTTAAGAATAGCAAAATGGGCTTATTCTGTCTAAAAAAAGGAATTCATCATGAATTCAGTGCGCCATATGTTCCTCAACAAAACGGTGTCGTTGAACGAAAGAACAGGACGTTGGTCGAAACAGCTCGTACGATGCTTGCAGATTCTAAGCTTCCAGTCACCTTTTGGGCTGAAGCTGTGAATACTGCGTGTCATGTTTTGAACAGGGTCTTGACAGTCAAGCGGCATAACAAGACTTGCTATGAATTGTTAAACAATCGAAAGCCGAATCTGGAATACTTACTACCTTTTGGTAATCCGTGTACCCTACTGAAAGTTTGAGATGTCCCAACTAAATTCAGTGCAAAGGCTATTGAAGGGATTTTTCTGGGGTATGTGGCTAATTCGACAACCAAGAGGGTTTATAACAAAGAGACACGCCAAGTTGAAGAATGGTTCCATATTGACTGTTCAAATCGGTCTTTACCACAAATGGCGATTGGTCCGAATTGGGCATTTGATTATGAAAACTTATTCAAGTCTTTTCATTTACCGTCTGATATTTCTGATGAAGATGTTGCTGTTCTTTATGATTCTTGTCAAGATGCACAGCACAATGGATTTCTACCAAATGCAGTTCCCAATTCATCGATTCCATCTACTTCTGCTCCCGATCCTAATGTTGCTTCTTGTTCAGGTCCGCAAGATTCAGAGAGTGAGGAGGATAATGCTATTTTTCAAGATTCTTCTGCTGATCCGTTGTTGAGTGATGATCCATTACCTTCGACACAGGATCAGGGGGAGATTCCAACAAATTTAGACTCGGAAATTCCAATTCCTCAAGATTAATCTTATCAATCTGACTCTACTCAAGTTGATGTGTTGCCGGTTCCTGAGGTCGCATCCATCAAGGAACACAAAGATCATCCAGTAACAAATATAATTGGAAATTTACAGGATGGAGTGAAAACTCGTTCTCTTGTTGACAATACTTGTTTGTATACTTGCATTAAAGATTCTGGTGTTCTTGATGATTGCTCACATTCTTGCTTTATTTCACAGGTTAAACCCAAGAATGTCGAGATGGCTTTACATGACAATAACTGGATAGAAGCTATGCAGGAGGAACTAGCTCAATTTGACAAACTGAAGGTTTGGAATCTTGTTGATTTACCGAATGGTGCATATCCGATAGGAACAAAATGGGTGTTTAAATGTAAAAAAGACGATCGAGGTGTCGTGGTACGCAATAAGGCAAGATTAGTTGTCCAGGGCTTCAATCAACAAGAAGGAATTGATTACACCGAAGTTTATGCGCCGGTTGTGAGGCTTGAAGCTATAAGTCTGTTTCTAGCTTTTGCTTCCTTTAAAGGTTTTAAGGTGTTTCAATTAGACGTCAAGAGTGCATTTTTATATGGAAAGGTCAAGGAGGAAGTCTATGTGTGTCAGCCGCCGGGGTTTGAAGATCCACTGAATCTGAACATGGTTTTCAAGCTAGATAAGGCCCTCTATGGTCTTCATCAGGCTCCTCGTGCGTGGTATGAGACTTTATCTACATATCTTTTGGCGAATGACTTTGTTCGTGGAAAGATAGACTCGATCTTATTCATAAAGAAATCAGGGGGAGATTACCTACTGGTACAGATTTATGTGGATGATATTATATTTGGCTCGACAAATGAAGGGTTGTGCAAAGAATTTGAGGGTGTTATGAAGTCGAAATTTGAAATGTCTGCTATGGGAGAGTTATCGTTTTTCTTAGGTTTACAAGTAAATCAAAAGGAAGATGGTTTCTTTATTCATCAGTCCAAGTATGTCAAAGACATCTTGAGCCAGTTCAAGATGGAGGACTGTACTTCATACGATACTCCAATTCCGGTCAATCATAAGTTAAATTCTGACCCGGAAGGAAAAGATGTGGACTGTCGACTTTACAGAGCTATGATTGGATCTCTCATGTACTTAACAGCTTCAAGGCCGTATATAATGTTCGTCGTGTGTATCTGTTCCAGATTTTAGGCAAAGCCAAAAGAATCTCACTTAATTGCTGTGAAAAGAATCTTTCGGCATTTAAAAGGAAAACAACGTTTAGGGCTATGGTATCCTCATGGTTCTAACTTTGATTTCAATGCTTATATTGATTCTGATTTTGGTGGTTGTTGTCTGGACAGGAAATCTACAACAGGAAATCTACAACATCTTAGGTAATCGACTTGTATCCTGGCAATGCAAAAAGCAAACCACAGTCTCGATTTCAACATGCGAAGCAGAATACATCGATTCTGCAAGTTGCTATTCACAGATCCTGTGGATACAACAACAATTGAGAGATTACGGTTTGAATTTCACAGGAACCCCCATGTTTATTGATAACAATGCTACTATGTCCATAACGAATAATCCTATTAAACATAGCAAAACTAAGCACATCGAAATTCGATATCATTTTATACGTGATTGTGCAGAGAAAAGGTTGATTGAGCTGGTCAAGGTACACACTGAAGATAATTTTGCTGATTTGTTTACTAAGGCATTTGATCGTACCAGGTTTGAATTCCTAATTAAAATGATTGGTATGATTAATCCCGAATAAAAGTTTTTCAAAATTCAGAATTTCATGGAAAATTTTTCTTTTAGGTTCTTTTATTGCTTTATTACATTTCTGCAGTTACTTTTTCAGTCAAAAAGTCTAAATTATAAAAAGTCAAAACAAATTGAAAAATATAAAATTTGACATCATTTGAGGTTAGAGAAGAAATGATAGTACATCAGTGATTAGTTCACTTCACACGACCTTAGTAGACCTTGATATATGAATGATTAAAATAAGTTGATCTGATCTAAATTTCAAAGTCTGCATAAATAAGAAATGATAGTGTTATGAATGTTCTATTCTTGATAATTTGTTTTATAATTTTTGTATAAAATTTGAAACTTAAATTGTCAATAGGCTAAAAGCGTTTAGAAACTAATAGTAGTGTGAAAATTATATAAAATATGATTACATCTGTGATTTAAACCCATTTTATGCCTGGGTGTGTGTGTTAAAAGATCACTATCAGATAAAGAATATTAACTTTTAATAAGGATTTTCCTATGAGACCAGTTTCGGGTTATGTCTTTAGCACTATTCATTCGATTTGCTTCAGTGCCCATGTCCCGAAAAGCATGCAATTTGAAGTATAATCAAGATATGTACTTGACAACATCTGTCAAACATATACTAGCCCTCGGATCGTATTGATAAATCATCTTTACTGATTCCATTGAATTCATAATCCAGATAACAGTTGGATCCACGTACCTGAATCTTATGATTCCACAAATATAAACCAAAACATTGAATCATTCGATTCTGAATCTCATTGATTCCTTTACAATCCAATTTGGATTATGTTATTCATGTCCTAAGTGATGTCTCCTCATTCTGAATATTTGGATAATCTTTAGTAAAATCCTATATATGTCTTGAAGATAGTGCTTTTATTTTCTATTTGGTATATATGTGGGGTACACGATGTTTATCATCTAAATGGTACTAAATCACATGAATTTGGAGAATAAACGCTTATAGTTTAAAATATTATAATATTGAAAATTTTAAGAATTCAGGCTTTATATTTCAAATTCGGTATAAATAAAAGAGCATTTTATAACCTGATCTTATTTACTTTGAAATTTATCGCGTATCATTTCAAGTATTATTCAAATTGAATGAGTTTCAAAATGAAAAAGATACAAATAGCACAAAATTGAGTTGAATGGTCTCTTACTATAGGTTACCCTTTGTTATTGATAATATGTGTGATGAATTAATTGAATAACTGATATGATCTTCTTGCTCATGATGTTCAAACCAAAAATATGTGATTCTGTTTATTCAGAGAAAAACTAAAAAAAAATATGTGATTCTGTTTGTATAGAGAAAAACCAAAAATATGTGATTCTGTTTGTACAGAGAAAAATCAAAAATATGTGTTTCCGTCTGTATAGATAAAATTCAAAAAGATTTTGATTTTTACTTTCCATAAAAATTCTAAACTTTTATTAAAATTGTTCGGGATTGGATCAAATATGTGTTGCTGACGGAAGTTCAAGATTTGACAGGTTGAAGTTGGTAAAATTTGTGTTCAAGGCAAAAAGGTTGGAAAAGTAATTAAGTTCGCCTGTGTACAGTGAAGCGAACTTAATAAGTTCGCTTAAATCAGTGAAGCGAACTTAATTTTCAGTCTAGGGTGAAGCGAACTTAAGGGTGAAGCGAACTTATCTTGTTCGCCGAAGGCTTGTTAAGCGAACTTAACAAGTTCTCTTAATCAAGCGAACTTAACCTGAATAAGTGTTGAATCAGGCGAACTTGTCTCTCATCGTCTTCATCAGAACATAAGCGAACTTGCCCAAATTTTTCAAAAATTTAAATCTGTGTTGTGAGTGTTAATTGCTGGTTGTATCTTGATCGAAATCGCATTGCGAATCTAACAAAGGTAGTTTCGTTGATTTTCATCCACTAAATTGAGTGTATTTGATGGTTTTCACTTTCGGATTTCGTCGAACGGTTACAGGAACAATTTTTGACCTAATTTTTGACCTAATTTTTGACCTAAATATAAAATTGATCATCATTTTTTATTGTAATGTGTTATTCGATTGCTTGTACATGGTTATTTCATGATGACGATCGATTTGCCGAAGTTTGAAGAAAATCTGTGTTTTGAATTTGAAACGTCTCAGGTTCAAGCGAACTTGTTCCAAGCGAACTTGTTCGAAGCGAACTTGTCAGGCGAACTTAATAAGTTCTCCTCTTGAACTACTAAGCGAACTTATTAAGTTCGCCTAGGGGTCAGAAGTGAAAAAGGAGTTGTGATTTTTTTGTTAAAATTTGTTTTTGTTTGAAATTTTTTTTAAGATTTTTTTTGTTTGATTTTTTTTGTTTTGTTTGTTGTTTCATATATGTGTTAGTCTACTAATGTTTGTTGTGCTGTCCGAAATTTTTCCCAGATGGCTCGACGTGTCGAATATAAGCATAATCAAGTGGCGTTGTTAGATCCTAATTTGCTAGAAGCAGTTCATTTTCAGGGCATTATCAATTTTCTGAATCGATCAAGACTACATGTTGCATTATTTGTGGATCCTTATATTAGCTTGGTGTACATCCAACAATTCTGGGATACTGTACATCAAGATATCGATGTGGAACCACATGTCCTTCGTGCAACAGTCAATAATACCGAGATTGCAATTTCAGAAGAGACAATTCGTGCTGCTCTAGATTTGGGTGGAAATGCTGAAGATCCAATATCTTATCCTAACACTCTTATTATGGGTTGTTTTCAAAGGATGGGATATCGTGGAAAACAAAATGATACACAAGCTAGGAAAGGTGGATTAGTAGGAGAATGGAGGTACTTTATGCATGTGATTATACAATGCATCTCTTCGCGAAAAGCTGGTACCGATGGCTTGAAGATGGCTCTTCAAACAGCAATGGTGGCCTTAACTTTGAATAAAAGATTCAATTTTCCACTTTATTTTTATCGGGAGATGGTAATGCAGATAAATCCGGCTGAAGGTCAAGGTTTCTTAATGTATCCACGATTTATTCAAATGATACTAAATCATCTTATTCCGGATCTTCCACAACATGCTATAAGATTGACTTTGACTCCAATGTCAAAACGTATCTTTACTAACTGTACAAAGGTGAAACAGCAGAATGTTGCTTTGATTCCAGTCAATACTCCACTATTTGGGCACTTAATCAATCCTGATTATGTTGCACCACCTAATGACAACTGGATTCATCCTAATGAACTTGCTCAAGCTCAAGGAGTTAACGTTCCAGCACAACAACAACAGCAGCAACCACAACAACTTGTACAACAACAACAGATACCAGTTCCACAAATACAAGTTCCTGTACAACCTCAAATTCCTATTCCTGAACAAGTTACTATTCCACAGGCTGCAGTTGATATTCTGATTCAGAAACCAGTTCAAGAAGAGGTCGTTCATGATCCTAATCAAGATCTGGGTATGAACATGGATGATTTTGTTGATGAAGCTGTGAACTCGCCCATTCATGCACAAGAAGGGAATGTGGTGATAGATGCTGAGTCTAGTTCCAGTTCAAGTGATACAACATCATCTGATGATGACAGCACTGATTCTGATGAATCTAGGGATTTTTCTCCAGATCATTATGAACGGTTGGCTGCTATTCCACTGGCTAATGCTGGAAAACGCATTGAATCTCAAGCCAGATGACCACGACGCAAGTCTGTTCGGGATCCTCCTTCCGGATCAGTACTTGGAAAAAGATCGTTGGTAGATGAAAGTTCTGACACTGACAGTGACTTTAATCCAGATCCTTCACGTCAAAAGTTAATGTATGCGTCAATTGCTGCTGCAAGATCTTCTCAAGGAGTTGAAGATGCTAATTTTGTTGCTTCTTTGATAGTTACTCCTCCAAGATCTAAGGATCCATCTCCAGTTCCATCTCCTGTTCCTCCAGAGATTCCTACTACTTCGAGTCCTTCTATTCCACAATCAACAGCTGGTCCGTCAAAGTCTTCTGATTCTGACAGGATAACTTTCCTTGAATCTCAAGTGCTATCTCTACAAACACAAGTTAACTCTCTTGGGTCTATTGATTCTCAACGACAGCTGGTGATTCAGACTCAAGCTCAACAGATTGCTGATATGCAAGCATTAGTGTCCAAACTCGTTCAGCGTCTTGACGCTCAGGGGGAGTTGAGGATACCTGATACTTGTCACACAGAGTCAATTCAAAGACGTGATGATGAAGACAATGATCCTGCTGGAAATATTGAGGGTGATCGTCAATACACTGACGCTAATCCTATATCTAGAGTTCAGGGGGAGTCGACATCACAATCTCTTGAAGGAAACAAAGACAAAGATACTTCTGGTACTAATGAAGAAGAAATTCTGTTATTAGAATTCTTTCAAGATTCAGAAGAAGAGGAAGCTGAAAAGATTGAATGTCTTGATGACATTGACGATTTATTCAATGACATGGAAGATGATATGTCAGACACTGAGATAGAAGAAGGAGAAATAGTGGAGATTGAAATAGAGAAAGATAAAGACAGTGTTACATATGAAGGCTGTGACGGTCTTAAGGTGCCGTATAACTTCATCCAAGAGGATGTTGTTCCTGAGTTCTCTTATGACGGAATAAGTGACTCTATGGACTCTATTGAAGATGTCACATTGCCTGATGATACAGCTGAGTCAAAGATGGATACTGATTATGAGAATCTTCAATTCAATAAGGGTGCTGAAACTGAAACTACTCACACTGAGTCTCCGAAGATTAATGAAGAACCTGTGATGTTCAGAGATACAGGAATGACACGAGAACAGTGGAGAGAAGTAGTAAATAGTTGGATGAAGGTACTACCCAAGTCTCCAGTACAACCTGCTCAGAAAGAGAAATATGTGAATAAAGAGCAGTGTATAGGAAGGATCATAAGCTGGTTCTATGATGGTGAATCAAAAATATTTGCAATCAAACGATCAGACGGTGTTCAATACTTAAAGCCAAGGATCAAATATTTTAACACCTTGCCGAGGTGTGAAATAAATGGTCTAGCTTCAAAGCCACTCATAAATAGATCGAAGAATGGTTTGGCTGATGTGATAGCAAATCTGATAAAGAAAGAAGGTAGTTCGGGTAAGTATGAAAGGCTGAAACCACAGAAGAGAAAAAGAGTGAAGAACACAGATCCTAAGACTGGGAAAGTAACCTGGAGATACAAGTATAAACCAGTGCGTGCTATTCACAAGATACCATTAAAGAAGATTCCTCAAGACTTTCTTGGGAATATGAAATGGTGGTATGTTAATGTTAATACTGGTGAAGCAAGGGTTGAAGATAAAGATAATAAGGTCATTGTGTGTTTCTATGACGCAGTGAATCTTATTAATTTTTCAAAGAAAGATCAGAGGACGCTGCGAAATTATGAGATAATGTATACTGATGAATGGAGAGAACAAGGTCTACAGTATAAAAGAGTTTTGGAGATATGCAAAAGATACGGTGTGCATGCTGGCAGCAGACTACCAGACAACTGGAAGAGTTCAAGATAAAGACTGAAGACAGAAGATCAAGCTATTGTCAAGGGGGAGTCTGTTAGGACATATATTTGTAATGACAAAAGCTTGTAATAGTTAGATTTTATGTCTTTGTGTTTTTGATATGTAATTGTTTAAAGTTGCTAAGTGTTTTTACAAGTATGCCTAGAGGCGAACTTGTTAAGTTCGCCTGGTCTATCAGAGGCGAACTTAATAAGTTCGCTTAGGTCTAACTGAGGCGAACTTGTTAAGTTCGCTTGGTCTGTTGGAGGCGAACTTAACAAGTTCGCTTACAGCAGGTTAGTTTCTATATATATGAGTTTATAGAGTCATTAGACAGAACACTGAACAGAGAGAACAGAGAGAACGATTTGTCTGATTGAGTCTGTAAACCATTGTTGAATCTGAATATATTGAAGAAGTTTATTTACGCGTGTTGTTTGAATTGTCGGTTAGTATACAAACGTTAACACGAATGATTCTGCACTTCGTGTTATAGCAACGTCATATCACGAGTTCGATCAGTAGTTGAGTTACCTGGACCTACAATATAATCGAGTAAAATTTGCGAATTTGCATTGAAATATAGTATTAAATTGATGGTACGAAAAGAAACAAAACAGTGCACTAGAATTGAGTTTGAAATGTATTACATTGAATTGAAATACCGATACTAAAAATCAGAAATGTTACATGCTTCACCAGGTTCTTATTTAGACAATCTTTCAAGATATGACCAACAGTACCCCAATGAAAACAAGAACGTTTTTCCTTGTAGACACGAACATACTTTTCTTTCTGAACCTTGAATGAAGTAGATGATGAACACTGAGAAATAGTGTTTGAAGAATGAACAACCTTATGAGTTTCCACCTCAAGTTTCTTTTTAAAAAAATCAGGAGTTGAGATATTCTCAATCTTGTTTGTCTCTTGTGAATCAAAACCACCACTTACAAACGGTTTAACTGGTTTAAAAGTAGATTTAGATTTTGGTTGTACACTCACATCATCTGGTTCAGTTAGAATGCACCTGTCTCTTGTCACTGTTTTCATCACAATGGGTTCCACATACTTACATTATGTTACTATGCCTTCAACTTTTTCCGAATCAAACACATCATCACCAGTTGAATCATCATATACCATGTCATTACCAGAACATGATTGATGTTCAACACTGTTTTCGGTTCCAGATCTTCAACCAAAACTTCTTCTATCAAGCATGTGGTATAATTTGCATTAAATGGTGGACAATAACCAACACCACCCCCAATCTCTGTATTATCAAAAGAAGGACAAGAACCAACCCCACCAATAACCTTTTCTCCCGAAGCTTTATCATTATAATATTCCAACAAGAAACTGGAATTCTTATAACACTCAAGCTTGCGTAACATATTTGTTACCTCAGTCTGTGACACAACAAGTTCATTAATTTTCTTTTCATACTCAGAGTGTGACACATCGAGAAGAAATGCTTGTTCATTTACTTTGGTTTGCAAAACTTTGATATCATCTTTTAGAGATTCAATTTTAGTTTTCAAAACCGTTTCATTATCCTTCAAAGTTTGGTTCGATGTGTACATTGCTTTCATGTCACAGATGAGATTCGTGTTATCATCACAGAATCTCATAATTTTGAATTCAAAATCAAAGCATTTTAAACAAGAATCAACCTGTTTTACCTGTTTAGAATCGGCCATGAATGCATTTCCTTCAGCTAACATCTCTGCAATATTTTCTGTAACCTTTCCAGCAGCTCCATCATTCAGTAACTCTTCATTTGAAAACTTTAGTTCACTCATCTGAGGCACTGACTCTTCACTTTCATGTACACTCCCAGAATCTGTAGAGTCACTATTAGAAGAACCACTTCCAATTCCATCTTCAGGATGAACTTCAGCCAGAAAAGCTTGACTAACATTAGCCACAATATCTTCCAAATGAATACCCCAGTCATAATTTTCATCTTGCTGAGATATCAAAGCTGTGGAAGTACTCTGTTTGTTTTGATTTCCTTGAGAGTTTGAAGGTCCTTGATTCTGATTTCTTGGTTTTGTATATTCTCGAGCAAAATGACCAAATTCCTAACATTTATAACACTTCACCTTAGACTTATACATTCCCATCTTGGTTTTGCTTGATGCCCCAATGAAATTCTTCCCAGTTCTCTTCAAGTGATTTTTTCCTTCTCTCAACCACAACGCCATGTTCCACTAAATATTCATTTCTTCTAAAGTATCTTAATCCAGTTGTTTAAAATCCTCCTCAATTTTCATAAGAAGTTAAGAATGATGCAATCATTGCCATCATATCATTAGCTGCAGATGAAGACACTTTTGTAGAACACAAATGACCTTCATTCTTGTAATGAGTTGAACATTCAGAATTCGATCCAACAAAACATGTATTTCCTTGACAAGAATTGTCTTTTGGAACATCAGACGACTCTCCCGAAAACAAAGCAACTACACCAGATTTTGATGACGATGTACCATTCCCAAAATAAATGATTGGATCTTGATAGAATGTGTCTTTCTTTTGTTTATTCAAATCATATGATTGAATCTTTCCCATCAAATCTTAAAGACTAAGATCATCAAATCCAGATTGTTATTTGATCACTATGGTGTACATCTCAAAATGTGCTGGTAAAGCATCCAAGAACTTTTCAAGAATCTTCTTATTTTTGTAAGTGATGTCATTGTTGACCATTTCACTTAGAAGATGATAATATCTTGACATGACTTCATTCACTGATTAAACCTCAAAGTGTTTAAAAACACTAAACTGTTTCTTTAACAATTATTTTCTTCTCTTCTTGATATTTGTGTTACCTTCACATCTTTTAGCCAAACCATCCCAAAGTTCACGAGAAGTCTTGAACTTCTTGAAAGTATGGTAGATATCTAGAGGTAAATACATGGATAAAGCTGCAAGAGCTTTCTTTTCACGATCATACAACTTCTTTTTATCATCGTTAAGAGCTGAAATTGGTTTTGGTGAATCCGACACACCCATATGACGATGAACAAGATGCTCATATCCCTCACTAATAGGAATTCACAAACTCGTGTCATTGATATTAACATAATTCTCAAATCGACTTTTCCAATTTGAATAATCTTTGAGATTCATGATCCTCGGTGGCTTGGTTGGAGTTCCAATCTCATTGTCATGATCAAGTAAGTGAGTCATATTGTTCACTTGATTAGAGGTAGACGACATCCTTGAACACACTTCAACACTTAGAAAAATTTAACAAATTTCTGTATGAAGCGAACTTAACAAATTCGCCTCTTAAGTTCGCCTAACTTGAATTCAGCGAACTTAACACATTCGCCTCTTAAGTTCGCCTAACTTGAATCCAGCGAACTTACCAAGTTCACTTGACAAGTTCGTCCGTAACAAAATAGACAAGTTCTCCTGTATCAGCTGAAGAACAAGGAAGATTGTTCTAACACCCAAACGCACGAACAGGTCTGAAAATTTCCATAAATCTTGATTTAGAATGAATTAGAGAAATTCCTTCCATAGGATTCTTCAAATATTTATTTAGAACACTTCTAACGGATCAATTTTGATAAAACACCACCAAAAATGAAGAAATCAATCAAAATTCAGTTCAAAAAGTCGCAAACTTCTCAAGAACACAGAAACTTTCAAAAATCTCCATCTTGCTGTGAAAAATTAATCGAGACAATGTCAAACAACAGTAGTTAATCAAGAGCAAAAGCTCTGATACCACTTGTAAGTCCCAGCGGGTCTACTGATCGATCTCTGCTGTAAAACACATAATACGTACACGAAATGAAGAATCCTTGGGTATACGTATGTCTTGAATAGTAACAAACGCAATACAATCACATAAGACATGATTTCATAAAAAGCTTCTTGTATTGTCTCTCAAATAGTAAACACATAGTAGTTACCAATGCAGTACCGTCCAAATGCAGTAGTTTTTAACTGAGAACAACTCTTGAACTATTTATAGACAACATACACTAAACTAGGCGACCTTAATAAGTTCGCCTCCTTTAGTTCAGGCGAACTTGTTAAGTTCGCCTAAACTATACCAGGCGAACTTATTAAGTTCACCTATGCGAACTTAAACTTTTACAACACAAAACAAACAAAACGTTAAATATAAAGACTAATATATTACAAGGCTTGTTGTCACAAATCATGCTCCAACAATATTGCTTGCTATGTGAAGAATAGAGTTCTCATTGTCAAATCTTTGAACAAGACATCTTATGAACTCTGGTTTAAAAGAGTTCCCTACATTGGATTTCTAAAACCTTTTGGATGTCCATGTGCCATTCTTATCACACATGGGGTTCTTCCTAAGTTTGATGCCAAATCCGATGAAGGATAATTTGTGGGCTATTCCTCTCAATTAAAGGCCTATAAGTTATTTAATTCAAGAACAAGAATTATGGAAGAATCTGCCAATGTGGAATGTAGGGAACACATTGCATGTAAACAGGGAAAAGGCCCAGACTGGCTCTTTGATATAGACTCCTTCACACAGATATTTGAGCCGCTCATCTACTCAAATATGGAGTCTACCTCCTCCAAAGCACTAGCTTCCACTTCTTCCTCTGACTACATATTGGAGTTCCCCAGTCCCTCTATCAGACTTAAAAGACCATGTATTGATCCTCCATCTGTTGTGGAAGCTATTGAAGCCAGTGAAGCCGGAACCAGACTCTCAAATGTCACCAGTAGCAACCTCTCTGAAAATGAAAATCTGAATGAAGACTCATCTGTAAAAATCTATAGAGGCATCTACTGCAGATGCTGCTGATAATGTTGATGCTGCTGTTGATATTGAAGATTCTTACACCATGAATGAAGAGTTTCCTGATCAGAATCAAAGCAATATTAAGCAAGGGATTCGATTGGATGTTGCTCCAGCACAAAGAATCAACAAGGAACATCCCCTGGAAAATATCATTGGCCAAGTTCACCAAGGAGTTCAAACAAGAAGCAAATCTCATGAGGCCAATATATGTCTGTTTTCTTGTTTTCTGTCTCAGGTAGAACCCAAGAAGATAGATGAAGCTCTGCAGCACAGCTGTTGGATTGAGGCAATGTAGGAAGAGTTGCTGCAATTCAAGAGGCAAGATGTCTGGAAACTTGTTGATCTTCCACCTGGTCAAACTGCTATTGGAACAAGATGGGTATTCAGGAACAAGCAAGATGAGAGAGGAATTGTCTTCAAGAACAAAGCCAGACTTGTAGCTTAAGGCTACACTCAGGAAGAGGGAATTGACTATGATGAAGTCTTTGCTTCTATTGCTAGGCTGGAGGCCATCAGAATCTTCCTGGCATATGCAGCATCCAAGAATTTCATGGTTTGTAAAATGGATGTCAAGAGTGCCTTTCTGTATGGAAAGATTGGTGAGGAAGTATATGTCAAACAGCCTCCAGGCTTTGTAGATCCTGCACATCCTAACAAAGTGTTCAAACTAGACAAAGCTCTCTACGGCTTACATCAAGCTCCAAGAGCCTGGTATGAAACTCTGTCTAGATATCTGCTAAGCAACAACTTCAGAAGAGGTGCCATTTACCACACCTTGTTTATCAAAGATGAAGGGGGAGAAATCCTACTGGTACAAATCTATGTTGATGACATCATCTTTGGATCAACAAGGAAAAAGTTATGTAAAGACTTTGAGATCCTGATGCACTCAAAGTTTGAAATGAGCTCAATGGGTGAACTAAACTTCTTTCTGGGTCTTCAAGTCAAACAAGTTCCAAATGGAATCTTTAACAGCCAATCCAAATATGTAAAGAGCATTTTGGAAAGATTCAAAATGGCTGACTGCACTGCTGCAAGAATTCCTATGTAAGTGCACCATCAACTGACTCCAGACAAAGATGGTCAAGACACTGATCAACATCAATACCGTGCAATGATAGGGTCACTCAAGTATCTCACTGCCTCAAGGCCAGCTATCATGTTTGCAGTATGCCTTTGTGCAAGATTCCAAGCAGCTCCAAAGAACACACATCTTCAAGCTGTCAAGAGAATTTTTAGATACCTAAAGGGAGCCCCAAGACTTGGGCTATGGTATTCTAAAAATGAAAAGTTCAATTTGTATGCATACACTGACAGTGACTATGGGGGATGCAACATGGACAAAAAGTCCACATCAGGGGTATGTCAGTTTCTGGGAGGAAGACTGATTTCATGGCAGTGCAAGAAGCAAACTTGTGTATCAATTTTTACAGCAGAAGTAGAATACATTGCAGCTTCAAGTTGCTGTGCACAAGTCATCTGGATACAAAACCAAATGCTGGATTATGGGATGACTTTCTTGGCCACTCCCATTCACATAGACAACATGAGTGCTATATCAATCACAAACAATCTGGTGCAGCACTCCAAGACAAAGCACACTGACATCAGCTATCACTTCATAAGAGATCAAGCTGAGAAAAAGAGAACTATTTTAACCAAAGTTCATACCATTGAGAAATATGCTGATTTGTTCACAAAACCTTTTGATGAAGCTAGATTTAGATATTTAGTTGACTCCATTGTTATGATGAACTTTGATAAAACTCTGTCTCTACAATTTGTTTTGTAACTGTGTTTGTATTTTGTTGTAAATAAAAGTTATAAGTCAGCAGCAAACAAAGTTATCAGCAGGAACAAGTTTCCTACGGATAGTTTTAAGTTATCATGCTGACAGGTTTAATCTTCAGCAACAAAGAATTTGCCACTGATTGCTTTAAGTTATCAGCAGTAACAAGTTTCCTGCGGATAGCTTTAAGGAAGTCAGCAGCAACATCCTTGCTGCGGATCTTTGCATCCTTAAGTAGCAGTTGAGTTTGCTGCTGACAGACTTAACCATCCATGGCAACCAAGTTTGCAGCGGATAGGCTTAACTGTTAAAGCACTTTCCTGTGACAAACACTCTGGATAAAGTCTTAGTTTGTATTTTCATG
Source organism: Smallanthus sonchifolius (assembly GCA_023525975.1). Classification (NCBI taxonomy): domain Eukaryota; kingdom Viridiplantae; phylum Streptophyta; class Magnoliopsida; order Asterales; family Asteraceae; genus Smallanthus; species Smallanthus sonchifolius. The sequence goes on from CM042039.1 coordinate 22,042,896, forward strand.
TTTGTAATTGTCTTTGTGTGTAAGAGTCTTTATGTATTAGTTTATCGAGTTGTATTTACTTTTACATATTGAATGTTGCATAATTCTCTAAGTGTTTTGCGCACTTGTATGTGCGCAGGAGAAAGCTCATGCGTACTTAGCAAGTACGCAAGAATATCTTTGCGTACTTGTTAAGTACGCAAGAGCATTTTGCCCTGCGCACTTGCTAAGTGCGCATGCATCAGGTCATGTATAAATAGGAATGGTTGACAGAAGTTAAGTACGCAGTTGTAGGCAATCAGAATAGCAAATACGCGCATTGTAATCTCAGTACTTCTCTCTGTAACCTTCAAGTGTTTATAATAGAAAGAACGTTTAAATTGATTCTCTTGTTGGTTTACTTTGTTTTAGTAAGACTCTCCTCCTAGTCACGGGTATTCCGCACCCGGTCCGACTAGTAGACCCACTTGCATGTGACGATCCGCCACACCCGAGGGTCCTACAAGTGGTATCAGAGCTTTGCTCCTGATTTCGAGTGTTGTGAGTGAGTTTGGAGAGTTTCTACCGAGTTTTACAGGCACAAAGAGGTATTTTTGTTGATTTTTGTGATAAAATAGGGGTAGCTCTTGAGCACTATTTTAGAAGCAAAAATCACTTAAAAACTGATTTTTGTTATGTATTTGAGTGATTTGAGCATCAAGGGTTGGTTAGAAACAAGTTTCTGAACCTTTGGCTCATTTGCATTGTTCATCAGTCCAATTTTTACCATCTCCGACGATTTTCCAGTGACCGAAATAGTTTGGTGAGAGTTGCTGAAAAGGTGTTGTGCGTACTTACCATTTCTGGCAAAAAGTACAGTTCTGTTGCGCACTTACTAAATACGCAAGACTAATCTCCTGCGTACTTACAAGTGCGCAAGACTGATCTTGTGCGAACTTAAGTTATATCCTGCGTACTTATCATTTACTCATGTGTACTTATCAAGTACTCAAGAGCAAATCTTAAATACGCAAGACCATTTCTCAAGTGTGCAAGGCTAATATCAAGTGCGCAACTGTGTCTGATTTTTCTGAAATTTGACTAAGTGTTCAGTATGCGAATCTTCAGAATCTTGGAAACCTTTTAAACTATGATAATGAGATCGGTACACCATAGAAACCGCCAAAGTTGCTGAACGTAAACGATTATTCTAATTGCAAGGCACGTTTTGAGCACTACATTTCTTATACCGACTAATCGTTATGGATACCAATCCTTGAGGGATATAAGCATCCCACACACATCTATCTTGATGAAACCATGCCCAAACCTATCTCTAAGCTTTCTGACGAAGAAAAGAAAGCTTATGATCGAGAAAAGAAGGCTCTTGGTTGAATCACTATTGCATTAACTCGGGAGTTGTTCCACAGTTTCCGAGGTTATGACAATTCTAAGGATCTTTGGAAAGCTTTACAAAAAAGATTCAAAGGAAAGAGTGATATCAAGAAGAGTAAGCGGGATCTACTCCGGAAGCAGTATGAATGCTTCAGATTTTTAGAGAACGAATCTTTAGATGACCTCATCTCTAGATTCTATCATCTACAGATTGAGTTGAAGGCTTTTGAACTCAAGTATCCCGATGAAGAGCTGGTGGAAAAGTTTTTGGATGCTTTGCCACCCAAATTTGAAATGTACACAACCCTAATGAGGGAGAATCTAAAATTCTATGAGATGACAGTAGAGGAGGCAATTGGAAAGGTTCAAGCTCATGACATGAACCTAAAAAAAAGGAGAGCTCAGGAAGACCTCAGATACAAGACCCTTCTATGTATCATGGGACGTCTTCTACAACCAAGTCATCGGGCTCCGGAATTGCCCTTTTCTCTGGAAACTCTCATGAGGAAGAAACTGTAAAAGCTTGTGCTGGTCATGCATGTTATGCAGCATCCGGATCTAGTTCTGGATCTCATCAACAACATCCCTCAAGAAATCCTTCTGCTACATCTTCAGGTAACCAATCAGGGATAGCCAAAATAGCTGAAGATCATGTAGCATTATTCTCATCGTGTATGCTTGCCTATGAGAACTTCATTGGCGGCAAGCTTACAGATCCCGAGACGATTGAAGAAGATTTTAATCAAGTGGATCCTGATGACATGGAGGACATGGATATTCAGTGGAATATGGCTATGATACTGAGGAGAGCCAAGCGTTTCCTAAACAGAACGGAAGAAAGTTCATTGGCGGGCATTCTAATGCCAAGGTTGGTTTTGACAAATCCAAGGCCAAATGCTACAAGTGTCTGAACTATGGACACTTTTACCAGAACTAGCTAAGGAAATAGCCATGGCTACAACAACTCAAACAGCCACAATCATAGCCAAAGTGGAACGTCCAATGCACTGGTAGCTCAACAGGACGAAAGCTTTGATTGGGGTGTTCATTTGGAGGATGCCATCATTGTACAAACTCAGGTTGGTCTCATGGCTGAGATCATGGAGATGATGGAAGCTGAGAAAAATGAAGCTTCTATGGCTGACCTAGAAGAGTCTACTACTGCTGCTACAGAGGAGGAGAAGGAAGCTGAAGAAAAGGAAGCTTCTGTAGCTGATCAAGAATAATCTACTACTGATGTTGCTCTCATGGCCATTAGAGAAGCAGCAAGTTCATCGTCTGAGGTAGATTCTAATCCTTTTTCTGTTATTTCATGTTCCAAATGTCTAGGGCTAAAACTTGAAAATTCTAGGCTTCAAGATAAAATCGAACCCCTAAGTATGGCAGCTCTAAACTATAAAAAAAAAAGGAAAAACGTTTTAAAGATTCAATTGAAACGTTGAAAAAGGAAAAATGTGAATATTCTCTAAAAATAAGCGATCAACAGCTTCACTTGGATGTTGCATATAGGGGGTTGGAAAAACGGAACAATGAAATTAACAAACTGCAAAATGAAATCTTGCAGTTAAAATGTACTAATGAGAAGTTGAAAAACTCTCGTTTTGTGGTGGAACACTACGAATCTATAGTGAGACAAATGAATGGGTTAGGGCTGGGTACTAATGCCATTCCTCCACCAGTACGCAGGAAGTTTGTCAATAGCTTAATAGACATTGATCTTACTTGTCTAGATGAGTCCTCTGATAAGGATGATTCCCCTAAAAAGGATGAATCCTCAAGTAAGGCTAACTCCACATCTAGTGAGGAGTTCGTTACTGCTTCTGAAGATGGGTCGGTTAACACTTGCCCTGAAGGAGTAGTATCTGAGGAGTTGTTAACTGAACAGAAAGTAAAGAAAAAACATTATCACTAATGGTGATAATTGCATTTTAACTGAACCCGATATCATTGAAACAAATGATAAACTAAAGGTAATGCTTTATAGGGGTTATAAAAATCTTAACCAAGTACAGAAAGAGGCTTTTTCAGCTCACTATGGGCTTGGTTACAAAGAAAATTTGCAAAAATACTATACTCCCAAAAACCAAACTTTAAAGGTTCAGACTCCTGTTCATAAACCAACTCCTCCTGCTCATAATGCTGAGTTATCTAAGGCCAGATCTAATGAGCCTTACAAGAGAACTTATATAGACAAGAGGAATTGTTTTCACTGTGGCTTGGTTGGTCACATTTTTGTGAACTGTCCTTCAAAGAACCAAGGGAAACGACCTGTTGTTTCACAACCAGCTGTTATCCCTAAGTCGCCATCAGTGAAATCTCCCAAATGTCCAAAACAAAATGTGGTGAAACCACTAGTCAAACCGATGGTAAAGCCTAAGATCAAATCTAAAGCTAAACCATATGTTTCAAGAAAGGTAACGCAACCTGCTGTACCTTGTGTACCTACCTCCGGTCGTACACGTACTGGTGAGAAACATGTGGCGAGACTTTCTAAGCCACAGAGAAGAAGAAGAAACAAGAGGTTGAGAAAGCTAGAACAGCTAACTTCAGTTCAATCAGGTGAAGCTTCCACAAGTTCACCTGCTGTAGTTGAATCAAAGTCTCTTGTTCCGGTTAAGAAACAAAAGAGATCCTGGACTGCCAAATCCAAAAATTCTCAATCTCCTAGTTCTAATTATTTTAAAGATTCATTAATTTTGAAAAGTCATCATGACTGTGAGTTAATAGAGGTAGTTTATTTTGAAAAGGATGGACGACCCAAGACCACAATGGCTTGGGTCTCCAAATCTAACTAATTCTTTTATGACTCGTGCAGGGACGTCCGAAGGGTACTATCTCTAACAGCTGGTATGTAGATAGTGGATGCTCCCGACACATGACAGGAAACATGGCCTTGCTTCAAGATGTTAAACCATTCAGAGGCGGCTATGTGGCCTTTGCCGGAGAAAATGGTGGCAGTATCACGTGTCAAGGCGTGGTTTCGAATGGTTATGTCAGCTTTGACAATGTCAACTTTTGCGAGCAGCTGAAGCATAACCTGTTGAGTGTCTCCCAAATGTGCGACAAGGAGTACTCGGTGATGTTTGACAAGTCAGAGTGCCTGATTCTCAAACCTGGTTTTGAAGTTCCTGAAGATTGGATCCTGATGAGAGTGCCAAGGACAAACGACACCTATCCGATTGATATGAGCGTGGCAACAACCACCTCATCAGTTGCTACCTGTTTGCTTACCAAAGCGACAGAGCTTGACTCTATCTTGTGGCATAGGGAACTCGGACATATTTCGTATCGTAAAATGAATCATCTTGTCCAAAACGGTTTGGTAACCGGGGTTCCTAAGCTGAGATTTACCGTTGCAGATGACTGTATGCCTTGTAAAAAGGGCAAACAGCAAACGAAGTCTCCCAAGCCCAAGCTCCAAAACTCTATTGATACCCCTTTGGAGATATTACACATGGATATGTTTGGCCCCATAAGTATCAGGAGTATTGGAGGTAGGTCGTTCTGTCTGGTTATAACTGATGATTTCTCACGTTTTTCTTGGGTGCATTTTTTAGGTACTAAGGACGAGACTGCTGATATTCTTTAATACATGATCCTGAGCTTGGAATCTCTTTGCAAGCTGGAGGTTAGAAGAATAAGGAGTGACAATGGAACTGAGTTCAAGAATAACTTGATGGAAATTTTCTGTCTCAAGAAGGGGATCCGTCACGAATTCAGCGCCCCGTACACCTCAGCAGAATGGAGTTGCTGAACGGAAGAATAGAACACTGATTGAGACTGCAAGAACTATGCTGTCGGATGCAAAGCTTCCTGTCACTTTCTGGGCAGAAGCCGTTAATACAGCTTGCCACGTCTTAAACAGAGTTCTGGTTGTGAAGAGGCACAACAAGACTTGTTACGAGTTGATCAACAATCAACTTCCCAATCTTGATTACCTAGTTCCTTTTGGCAGTCCCTGTTCCTTGTTGCTACAATACAAAGACCACCGGTCTAAGTTTCATGCAAAAGCGGTGGAAGTCATCTTCTTAGGATACGTTGCCAACTCGCCTTGCAAGAGAGTGTACAATATAGGAACTCGTACTGTCGAGGAATGGTTTGAAGTGGATTGTAGTAAACACAGCATTCCACCCAAACCAACAGGTCCAGCTTGGGGTTTTGATTATGTTGCGTTATTCAAGTCATTCAATCTTCCTGATATATCTGCAGTTGACGCCGCAAATGTTTATGAATTATTGGGTGGCGACTATGACTCCAGTTTCTCTACTCGTGCTACTGTACCGATTATATCTCCTGATTCTAATGCTGCATCTGCATATGGAACTCATGACAGTGATAACAGTGAAGATGTTCATGTTGTTGGAGATGACGCTCAAGCCAATCCTAACACAACTGTAGGAAATGAAGCTCCAGCTGATCCGATTACCATTGAATCCTCTTCCTCTGGAACACAGGAAATGGGAGAGTTAAGCACGAAACTAGATTCAGAAATTCAGGAACCGATTGTACCAGAGACGAGAGTGCATAGGAATCATCCAATCGACAATATTATTGGTGATTCTTATGCTGGTGTTCAGACTCGTCATCGAACCATCACTGAGAAACACTAGTCTTTACAAAGAGATACTTGACACTGGTGTCATGGAAACATGTCTACATGCTGCATTCGTGTCCCAGTTAGAGCCGAAGAATGTGAAGGAGGCTCTCACTGACTACTGCTGGATTGAGGCGATGTAAGATGAATTGTCTCAATTCCAAAAGTTGCACGTGTGGGATTTGGTTGACTTGCCAAAAGGCTTTCAGCCAAATGGAACCAAATGGGTGTTCAAATGCAAGACGGATGATCGTCGTGTGGTTGTGAAGAACAAAGCATGGTTGGTTGTTCAGGGTTTTTACCAACAAGAGGGCTTGGATTACACGGAAGTATATGCCCCAGTTGCTAGAATTGAGGCCAATCGACTGTTCTTGGCTTATGCCACCTATGTTGGCTTCAAGGTCTACCAACTTGATGTGAAAAGTGCTTTCCTATATGGAAAAGTTCATGAAGAGGTCTATGTCACTCAACCTCCCGGCTTTGAAGATCCGCATAATATCAATAAAGTGTATAAGCTCGACAAAGCACTTTATGGTCTTCATCGCACTTACTGTCTAGTGGTTTCGACCGTGGACAGATTGACTCGACTCTCTTCATTAGGAAAGCAGGAGGTGACATTATTCTTGTACAAGTCTACGTCGACGAAATTATTTTTGGATCTACCAATGAAGGGATGTGTAGGGAATTCGAGCAGGTGATGAAGTCCAAGTTTGAATGAGTAACATGGGTGAATTGTCATTCTTCCTAGGTCTGCAAGTCAGTCAAAGAGAGGATGGCATTTATCTACATCAAACTAAGTATGTGCAGGACATCTTGTCAAAATATAAGATGAATGATAGCAGTACTTATGGCACACCTATCCCAGTCAATCATGGTCTGTAGACAAAGATGGAAAGGATGTGGATTGCAAATTGTACCGTGGGATGATCGGATCACTTATGTATCTCACAGCTTCAAGACCCGATATAATGTCTGCTGTGTGCTTATGCTCAAGGTTTCAGTCTCAACCGAAGGAGTCACATATGATAGCCGTGAAGAGGATTTTCAGATATCTGAAAGGGAAACCCCGATTGGGTTTTTGGTACTCTAAGTAGCAGTCATTCGACTTCAACTTCACTGGAACTGGAACTCTGGCTTAAACTAACTCCGTTATTCATTGACAATAATGCCACCATGTCCATCACAAATAACCCGGTGAAACATTCCAAAACTAAACATATAGAAATTCACCATCATTTCATCCGTGATTGTGCTGAAAAGCATCTAATTGAACTTGTAAAGGTTCACACGGATGACAATCTTGCTGACCTTTTCACAAAGGATTTTGATCGATCCCGTTTTGAGCATCTTGTCAACTTGATAGGAATGTTCAATCCTGAGTGAAAACTTGTTTTCTTAAATCAATTCAATTCATGGAAGTTAAATTTTAATTTTTTTTTAAATTTTCTTTATAGTTCTTTTAATTTTCAAAATATTTTATAAAATTAAAAAAAATAGAAAATGAGAAAATTTCAAAGTTAACTTGAGATTAGAGGAAATGATAGTACATCAGAAATGATCTATACGTCATAGACTGCTCATATGAGAAATGATTGCGTCATGCTTACATAATTGTTTAAATTATTATGTTTTTAATCTGCTTATTTACATGTAATTTGAATTGTCAGTAGGCTGTATGCGTCTTTGAATCACTAGTAGTGTGGAAACTAAATCTAAATTACAACTGTGATTTGAACCCATGTGTGCAAGTGTGTGTGCGTAAAAGAATAGAAAAGATCATTATCAGATACAGGATATTAGATTTTGGAAATATTTTTCTTCTGAGATCAGTTTCGGGTTATGTCGTTAGCACAATTAATGCGGTTCATCTCACTGCCCATACTCTCAAGTATGCAATGAGAGATTGAATCAAGACATGTCTCTACATTATCCGTCGAGCATGTATTCACCCTTGAATCACTCCTGATTCATTGAAATCAAATCCAGATAAAAGTTGGATTCCCTTACCTTATTCAAACACCATACTCATTATCCTGAATCATCATATCGATATTCAATGAAGAAAATCAAATGAAACCAAGACAAATGAATCACTCGATTCTGAATCTTATGATTCCTGATAATCCTTATGGATTCTGCTTGATTTTTTCCTGTGCTAATAGATGTAACTTCATTTTGAAAATTTAGAAAATTATTGGGAAAATCTTAGATGCCTTGAGATAGTGCAATTTACATTATTGTAGCATATCAGTGGGGTACACGTTGTATATCTTATAATTAATACATTAATACACAAGAACGTGATACAAAGATGCTTATGGTTTCAAATCTTATAATATTTTCAACTTGAATTACTTGTTTATGTGCGTATTACGTATGAATTAAGAGTAATCCATGACATGATCCCATATTCTATGATGTTTATATTGTATCGTTTTTGCTAAAAGATAGCCTGATATGATCCCTTGCTCGTGTCTTTGATCAAAAATAGTTTGTGTGAATACTTGAATATTTCTATGAGAAAAGATCAAAAATATTTTAAGTGTATGCATAGTTCAATTTTATTCAGAAAAGCCAAAAATATTTGTGTTTAACCTTCCTGAATTGTATTTGAATCCTCATGATTGAATATTTTTATCTTGTTCGTTATTTGACTTGAAAATCTTCATAATTTGAGTTGAAAGTTTGCGCACTTAAGGGTTACTGCGTACTTGACAAGTGCGCATGAAGTAAGCCCTGCGTACTTAACAAGTACGCAAGAGTTAAGCCTTGCGCACTTGTAGGTATGCAAGAGTTAAAGCGTGCGCACTTGCTAAGTACGCACGACCTTTTTGCGTGGGGTATATAAACTGGACTTAGAAAAATTTCAGAGTTTCATCACATTCAAACCGGTTCAAATTCCCTCTGACTTTTACTCAAAAACTAAAGTGTTCCTAAACCGATTTTTCGTCCCGTTGTTAGTTTCATCTTCATATAACAACAAATTGGTGAGAATCTAGGCTAAATCCATCCACGAAATCGTGACTTTGGACCGATTCAATGACTTAGAAAATCTAGGTTTATTCCTTGATTTTTGGGTAAATCTTTATCACTAAAACCTGATTAGATACTATAATCGAACTGTAATTTGTCCGTATAGCTCTTGATTTTGTCCTTGACCTCGAATTTGAACCGAAAGTGGTTTCGGTCGACTTTTAGGTCAAAATTGGTCAAGTATAGCAAGTATTTGGTGTTGTTGCTGGTCCCATAGGCTAGAATCATCGATTCCGACCTTGTGGTGACCCAATACAAACCGATTTTTGAACATCAATTAAATTTTCAAATTTCTGGGATTTTCACCAAGTGTAGTTCTTGCGCACTTAGCAAGTACACAAGAAGCAATTCATGAGTACTTGTTAAGTACGCAAGAGGAAATTCCTGCGTACTTGCTAAGTACGCAGGACCAACACTTGGGAAAAATTTCTAAGTCTGAAATTTCAGTTCAAAGAGTAACTGCTATACTGAGTCATGTTTATTCATTTCCAATGATACTTGTGGTTCTGATCATGTTTTCTGTGTGTTTTTACAGATTATGGCTCGGGCGTTTACTAACGAATTCAATCTGTTAGCTAACATTGTACCAGAATGGAAGGGTGCAGCACTGCAGTATAGAGAAATAGTTGATTTCTTGAACCGTTCAAGAATCAGCTACGCTATTTCTTCTGACCCGATGTTTCAAGACCCTGTCTGGAGCAGTTTTGGGAGACTGCGGAGGACGATTGCACGTTAACCCCCAACGTTATAAGGGCTACCGTTGCTGGTCATGCTATCGCCTTTTCTGAAGATTCTATTAGAAAGGTCCTGCAATTCAGAGATCTCTCGACCGACCCGACAGCCTATCTAGACTACTTTGTGGACGTCTGTTGGAGGCAAAGAATGGGATATGTTGGTGTGAGAGACTATGCTTCATATAAGAAGATGTGGGTGCTAGACCAATGGAGATACTTCGCCCACATCATGATCATGTGCATTTCCTCAAGGGAAGCTGGAAAGGATGCCATGGGTCATGACCTTGCAGCAGCCATGGTTGGCCTATCTCTCAATAAGGTCTACAACTTCTCCCGCTACATATTCAAAGCCATCAATGACCAGATCAACACGGCGGAGAGGTTTAGGTTCTTATTATACCCTAGGTTTGTGCAACTTTTGATTAACGACGTGTTGCCAAACCTACCTGCTATAGGGGAGAGACTGCAAGTGAAGAAGGTGTACAAAAGAGTGTTCGCACTATTCTTAAAGCCAGGCAGTGTAGAACCTACCCCTGTGCATACAGAACTCTTTGGCCACCTCATAAATGAAGCATATGTGGCACCAGGAGACTGGAGATGGTATAGTCATGATTCGGAGCCTGAATTGAGTAAACACTCCGATGAACAACAGCAAAAACAACAGGAGGAAGTGGAAAGTGATGATGGATCGTCTGATAATGGAGACGAAGAAGGAGGAAATGATGGTGCTGAGGGATCCGGCTCGGAAGAGACAGAGTCAGATTCTTCTGATTCCGATGATGCACCATCGCAGGTACACCCAAGGAGAACGATAAAGGTAACCCTACCTGAGTCATCCTCCAAGAGAAAGCGAAAATCTTCTAGCAGCGAATATGAGCCAGACTCTGACTCTGACGCCGCTATACAGAGACAAAGACGAGAAAGCATTCATAAAAACAGGGGAGATAGGCAACAACTGTCTATCCCCAGTGAGGTGGAGGCTCAGCAGTAAGTACAAGTTTCAGCTGCTAGTCCTGATTCAGCCTCCACCCCACCTTCACAGCAACTATACCGTAGGAGGAGGAGGCCACAGGTGCAACTTGGCATGGCCGTCACTTCAATCACAGAGGAGATCCCTATGATAGTGACCCTCCCTATCACAACTGCTCAGGTGGCAGTGACTACTCCAATTCTCACGGAGTCAGTCACCATCACCCCTACCATAACTCCTACAACCCTCATCACATCCTCAATCCTAACAACCACCATTGATCCTCTAAGTCAACCCTTCAATTATGGAGATTTCACACAAGGGTTTGACTTCGATACCATCTTCTCCTCCCCTGTTCACAATGCCGAGGCATCATCATCCAAACATTCTGATCCGAATGCTGCAAGTGTAGATGTTCTAGAAACCCAAGTTGCTGGATTATTGGAAATCAAAGGAGGAGTCTGACGCTCAACAAGCACATATTAATTCATTGGTAGACGAAGTTAGAATCCTACGTAGACAAAAAGAACGGGGACTGATGAAAGAATAAAGAACGTCATGGCCCAGAACGAGCTCCTAATCAAGATAAATGAAATGATTCTGGGTCACAGGTCGTCCTTGGAGCTGAGGTTTGATCTACAGAGGAAAGAGCATGAAGCGATGGTCAAACTAATTGTCGAACTGACCAAAAAGCTTTATGCTCAGGGGGAGAAAGAGAAAGAGAAAGAAAAGACACACACTTGTGATGAACCGTGTCATCCTATCGACTTAACTAAGGATGACGACAAAGACAAGGATCCTGAAGCCGGTCCTAGTGGAGGTGAGCACCAAGCTTTAGAAATTGTGCCCATCTCTGCTATTCCAATGGCTCAGGGGGAGTCTACTCATCAAGTAGGTGGTGATACATCTGGTAGTGGTGGTGAGAAAGGAAAGTTAGCGGCTGACGTGCTTAAGGACTTATCTGATGATGAGATCCTATACCTAGAGCCTGACTATTCCAAGGAAGCACAGATCGATGCTCTCTTTAATCTAGAAGAAGGAGAGATCGACTATGGTGACGATTGGGATGATGATGATGAGGATGTTGTAATTGAAATTCCCAAGGGTGACAGGGAAGGAGAGTACGAGTTAGAAGATGGAGAGATCTTTGAATTTCCATCCTTCGAAGATCTTTGAATTTCCATCCTTCGACACAGGTTAGTCGAGCATGCTAGTAATGTGGAAGCCTCGACTGAATCCTCCCCAGTTGACCCTACACCTGTGGACCCAGAGGCACCGAAAGAAAAAGATATGCCTTCTACTTCATCAAAGGGTCCAGCTCCTGTGTGGAAAAAACATCTATAATAGACAAACAAGGAGCAACAGGGATGATCTTGGCTGTAAGGTTCGAGGAGGATATGCAGCTGTTCACAATCAAAAGATCTGGGGGGTTCAATACTTGAAACCCACCAGTGAAGCGTTCAGCTCCTTACCCAAATACGACCTTGTGAACCTAGCAAACCGAGAGCTGCTGGGTCATTCTAATCATGCAGTGGTGATGGGTTTGTGGGTGGTGATGCAGCGGGAAGCAAGATCTGGGAAATTCAAAGTGTTCAAGCCTCAAGTGCCCAAGAGAGTCAAGGATAAGCACGCTAGACAACCTGTGACTAAGAAGTACTTAAAGAAATTGGTATACAAGCCAGTGCGATGTGAAACTAAGATTCCCCTGAGCAAGTTATCTCAGGATATCCTTGGTGACATGTGGTACTGGTACGTAGATCCAAAGACGGGCGAGGCTGTGGTGATTGGAAAGATGAGGTCAGAAAGTGGATGCTTAGTGCCGAGGGAACTAATCAGAGTATTTGATGAAGTCTGCTTCATTAACTTCTCTGTGAAAGATCTGGAGGCACTAGCAGACACGAATTGCATGCACACTGATGAATGGACAAAGCTCCTTGCTTCTAAATATGACAAGGTGATTAAGTTCTGCCTTGAATACAAGAAGAAGATGGAAGCTAAAGATCAAGTGATGTGAAGACTGAAGACGATGATGATCCAGAGCTGTTGTCAAGGGGGAGTTTTTGAAGCACTTTCCTGTGACAAACACTCTGGATAGAGTGTTAGTTTGTATTTTCATGTTTGTAATTGTCTTTGTATGTAAGAGTCTTTATCTATTAGTTTATCGAGTTATATTTACTTTTACATATTGAATGTTGCATAATTCTCTATGTGTTTTGCGCACTTGTATGTGCGCAGGAGAAAGCTCCTGCGTACTTAGCAAGTACGCAATAATATATTTGCGTACTTGTTAAGTACGCAAGAGCATTTTGCCCTGCGCACTTACAAGTGCGCAGGCATCATGTCAGGTATAAATAAGAATGGTTGACAGAAGTTAAGTACGCAGTTGTAGGCAATCAGAATAGCGAATACGCAAATTGTAATCTCAGTACTTCTCTCTGTAACCTTCAAGTGTTTATAATAGAAAGAACGTTTAAAGTGATTCTCTTGTTGGTTTACTTTGTTTTAGTAAGACTCTCCGCCTAGTCACGGGTATTCCGCACCCGGTCCGACTAGTAGACCCACTTGCATGTGACGATCTGCCAAACCCGAAGGACCTACATTAACCATCCGCAGCAACCAAGTTTGCTGCTAATGGGTAAAAATAAGTCCAAATTAACTTTTACCCACTGTAAAAATACTTTCAGTCTTTACCATGACTGCTATAGTGTATTACAGTTGTAACAGTGAAAAGTGAATAAGGTTGTACTGTACAAGTAACTTTGCTTTTTCCCTCCTCTGCTGTTATAACACAAATCAAATTTCTCCATAACCTCTTCACATTCAATTTCAACCTAACTCTCATTATTTTCTCTCAAGCTTTCACCACATTCAAAGCCTTCCATACTTAACCACCTTTCAAAAACCTTCCTCCTTCCCTCCAAACCCAACAACAATGGCAGAGGTTGACATAAACTAGCCTGATGACAAGTTCTCACCCTACCACAATCTCACCACATACCTAGTCAAAGGCAAGAAGTCCAAGGGTTTCAATGACATGATTGATTTTCTCTGTCGATCAAAGATATACTATGCATTAACCGTCAACCCCACCATATACATCCCTCATATGGAAGAGTTTTGAAACACCGCCGTCTACTCTACCGAACAGGGGATTCCCCAAATCCAAGCTATGGTAGACGGCAATACATCACCATCACTGAAGCTACCCTTCAAAAACATCTCAAGCTTCAGGATGAGGGGGCCGCCATTTCATACTCAAAGGAAGAATATATGAGGACCTTTGTATCCATAGGGTACACTGGAAATCAGAACGAGTACACCATTGAAAAGGCGCTGATGGGACCTCCATGGAAGTTTCTATGCCACACACTTATACAATGGATATCCCAGAAGAGAAGTGGATGGCACCAAGTGGGCTCTGCACTTACCTCTGCTATTCATGGTATGGTCTCTGGCCAAGGTTTTAACTATGCACATCTCATCTTTGAAGGTTTGAGATATAACCTTCAAGAAGGTGCAAAGCAGTCATTCTTTATATACCCAAGGTTCTTGCAAGAGGTTTTCAACAATGAACTAAAAGATTTTTCAAAACCTGCAAGAATCTATCCTATGCTGGGTCATAAAAATAATATTTTTCAAAGCATGAGAACTGTTTCCAAGAAGTTCTCGGGGGTCAATGTTCCATTGTTATCTACAATGACGAACATAAAAAGTACCCAGGGTGACCGTTCAGCAATCCCAGCTAATACTGATCCCACACCCTCCACTTCAAAACCTGAATAACAAACTGCTTCCACTGTTCGAACCCCTGTGCATACTACTAAGGATGCACATGCAAAAAAATTACTTACACCTGTTTTGGATGTTATCACCACCCAACTGGAACACAGGGCCCCAGTTGCGACAAAATATACAAGAAAAGGAGCAAGAAGTCTCCTTCTACTCTTGTCTCACATGCCTAATCCCAGCCTAAAAGCCCTCATTCAGAATCCCAATATTCTGATGAGAATATCAAAAGGGATAGCCAAACCATTAAAGAGACTTCCCTGGAAGTTTCTCTATTAGGATCAGGATCACATCCCAGATCCATAAAACAACCTGCTGAACCATAGCATTATTTTTCTTCTCTGAACTTAAGTGTAGATGCACCTAGTCAAGATGATATACCTTCTCCAACTACCACTATTTCAGAGGTATTGACTGACTTGGCTGCTAATGCACCTAACCCATGTTCATCACCTAAGAAGGTTCACTCTGGGAGTGATGATAGAGTGAATGTGGAAAGGGCTGTCACTACTCCTGGTACATCACTTGACCAGGAGGACAGTGATAACATCATTAAGACCCTAACCACAACAACTCATAGTGAGGATGTTTCTCTTGAAACACTCTTCACTGAGAGGAATCCCAGGTGCCAAGAAAACCAGGGTGATGGGGATGAAGAAGCTAGGCCTAAGGCCCCATATTGTTGCAAGGATTCCACAACTGTGGATGAGGACAGACTGAATCTTCATAATTTTGAATTGACGGCCAGGGTGGCAATGCTAGAGGCTGAAGTGTCTAAACTACGGCACCAAGTCTCTATGCATGAAGCCCATCAATGGCCTCCAGTGACTACTCCCTCCCTTGTATCAGTGGGCACTCAAACTGTTGAATCTCTATGCACTGTTGCAACCAAAAAGGGGAAGATAGTTACTATGTAGGATGATGTTGACAGCCTCGAAGAATGGATACAAGAGCAAGTTCTCTCTTCAAACCTGCTTTTGTTCAAATACATGACTTGCCAGACTCAGTGGATGAAGAGGAAGATATCACTGAGGATTGGAAGTTAGTTGTCCGAGCTGTTGATGAGGTGTTGAAGAATGAAAGTTAAAATGAAGACACACCTTCATCATTCAGCATACTTCCTGCTGCTGCAGCCATATCAAGACAGACCATTGCCCCTCAATTTACTCCGACTGTAAATAAGCTAGAATTTGACTCCATTCTAACTTGGGGGTATGATGGTCTAACGGAGAGATTCTGGATTGGATGGGAGTTTGGTGGAGTAGAAGAGCTGAATTGGAATACACTGAATCCACTTCAGGTTCTTGAACCGTATCTATCAAGCTGCATCAATACTTCTACAAATCTCTTAGCAGAACCTGCAATCGACAGGTTCTATGTCTTGATGGAGGATAATCTACCCTGGTTTGAAAGGCTCCAAGAAGAAACACCATGCAGAATCTTCAACAACATCTAAACAAAGCCTTGCTCCAAGACTTGACTTGATCATGAGCAGTGCTTTAACAGAAGAAGAAGTTCTATCTTGGAGAAGATTTTTCTACAATAAAGCAGTCAGGGGCCTGGAAGTGCAAGGTTGGTCCAGCACTGGGTCCTCTGTCTTTAAATTCTTCTTAAGTGATGGATCATCTTTCTTAATCAACAACATCCATGAGATCCTACTCCTCAATTCAGACTTCCTGCATAAGGTCATTGAACTCAGAACACACATCTACAACATCAACTCCTTAAAAAGTCAAGCAATGATCAAAATTATCAAAGCTTATCTTGTAATGGAGGGACGACATGAAATGGATGACTCCGAATCAGACCTATCCATTCCACCCTCACCAGCTGTCATCCTAAATACAAAAGAAGAATCCAGAAGAAGAGAAAAAGAGAAGGTGAGGGCAGAGTGGAAGGCAGTGATTGGGTATGAATGGCAAGAAAATGAAGAAAGTGTCCTTCTTTTGTTTGTTCCTCAAATTGCCAATGAAGCTGAAGCTGAGATCCCAACAGCATCTCTTACATCTGCTGTTGTGATCCATGAAGCTGAAGCAGAGGCATCCAACAAAGACAGGGGGAAGGGCATCATGACAGAGGAAGAATAAGAGAGACAACTGAAAGAGAAAAGAGAAAGAGAGAAGAGAAGGAGATAAAGAGAAGAAGAGGAGATGGTAGAGTTTACAAAGATTCAAGAAAGAAAGGCTGACATTCTCCTCAGGGAACAACAGATCCAGTTGCTTGCTAGGCAACTGGATACTATGAAAGTTAAAGTTCCTGCAGCTACATAATTAGAAGAAGATGAAGCTCTAGCTCTTCAGATACAGGAACAACTCAATAAAGAAGAGGAAGAGAGAGAAAAGAAAAGGAAAGAAGAGGATAAGTTCAGAATAACTGACTCTGAATTAGCCAAAGAAATGAGAGAGGCGTGGATAGAAGCTCTGATTTCCCAAGGTGAGGATGCAGACTACCTTGAAAATTTGTCAAATAAAGAAATCTACAGAGCTTTCATGGGTCAGCAAGGTCAACTAGCAAATAAGAAAAGGGCTGAAGAAGAAGAAAAAGCCAAACAGAAAACCAAGAAGACCATTGCTTTTAACATTAGGACCCATGAAGAAAGGAAGGTCATAAAGGCTAGAGGAGAAAGTGGAAAGAGGCTAGGTCCCATGAGCTTCATTAACCTGCAAGCCTTGTACTTCAATGTAAAAAAGGAAGAGGAAGAAAGATTGGAGAAGACAGGCTCCAAGAAAATGGTGATTACTCAACTTGATGACAGAAAACGAAAGAAACCCAAGCCTACCTCCTCAGCCACCTCTTCCTCTATCCAACAACCTTCCACTCTCCCTCCTAGACCTCCCTCATCTCCACCCAAAAATTCCAAATACTCCCACCCATCTCCTCCTCATCAACAACCTCCCAAGAAGAAAACCAAACCTACTGCTGCACCAGAAGACCCAAGAGAAATTGTTATCTGGTTTTACAGCAATCAAGATCAATGGTTTGAAGTTTTCAGGGGAAGGGCAGAAGTAAAGAGATCAATGTACAAATCAGTTGATGAGGTAATGCAGCTCCCAAATTCTAACCTTAGAAGAATTATGAAGCTGGGTGAAACTCATGAGCCAGAGAATGAAGGTGGAAGGCATATGTTGCTAATGATCAAACATCAATTCAATACTAGCAAATATGTAGTAATTGATTCTTGTAGGTCCACATGGCTCTTCTACGGATCGTTCTCGTGATAAGACGTATCGTTAATGCGGAGTGCGGAATCCTACCGAATCAACGACTGCGTACGAAATAGACAATAGAAACAATCAGGTAAATAACATTCACTTGTATTCTAACAATCACAGATTTTACAGAATTCTTATTCGATTAGTCTCACTATTCTTTCGCTACTCTATTTTAAACAGACTCTGAAACTCTATTTATAGACACATGTTCTGCACCAGGCGAACTTAACAAGTTAGCCTCAAAGATGCTTAGGCGTACTTATTAATTTCCCCTCTAATAGGCTAGGCGAACTTAATAAGTTCGCTCCTAAAGATGCTTAGGCGAACTTGTTAAGTTCGTCTCTAGCATAACTTGTATAAACACTTAAAAAACATTTAATACAAAAAAATAAAGAGGTTTAGATCTAAACTATTACAAAGCTTTTTTCATACAATCTATGTCCTAACAGACTCCCTCTTGACAATAGCTTGATCTTCAGTCTTCTGTCTTTATGATGAGCTCTTCCAGTTATCCGGTAATCTACTGCCTGCATGCACTCCATATCTTCTACAAATCTCCAAAACTCTTTTGTAATGCAATCCTTGTTCTTTCCATTCATCAGTGAACATGATCTCATTCTTTCTCAACGTCCTCTGATTTTTCTTTGAAAAGTTAAGATTCATTGCATCATAGAAACTCACAATGACCTTATTATCTTTATCATCAATCCTTGCTTCACCAGTATTAACATCTACATAGCACCATTTCATATTCCCAAGAAAATCTTTTGGAATTTTCTTCAATGGTATCTTTTGTACAACACGTACTGGTTTGAACTTGTACTTCCAGGTCACTATCCCAGTCTTTTGATCTATGATCTTCACTCGTTTTCCTTTCTGAGGCTTTAGCCTTTCATACTTCCCTGAACCACCTTCTTTCTTTATCAAATTGGCAATCACATTAGCTAATCCACAATTTGATCTATTAATCAATGGTTTAGTAGCTAGACCATTCATTTCACACCTTCGCAAGGTATTAAAATACTTGATCCTAGGCTTTAAGTACTGAACACCATCAGATCTTTTAAGAGCAAACAACTTTGTGTCATTATCATAAAACCAACTTATGATTCTTCCAATACACCTCTCCTTATTCACATATCTTTCTTTCTGAGCAGGTTGTACTTGTCACTTGGGTAGCACCTTCATCCAGCTTTTCACAACTTCTCTCCACTGTTCTCTAGTCATCCCTGTATTTCTATACATCACAGGTTCTTCATTCAGCTTAGGAGACACAGTGTGAGTAGCCTTAGTATCAGCATCTATATTGGATTGAACATTTTCATCATCAGTATCAATCTTGGATTGAGCGGTATCCTCAGACATAGTGATATCTTCAATAGAGTTCATAGAATCTGTTACTCCTTCATAAGAGAATTCAGGAATAACATCATCTTGGATGAAGTTATAAGGAACATTCAGACCATCACATCCTTCATAAGTAACTTTATCTCTATTCTTCTCTATATCTATCTCCATTATCTCTTCTTCTTCAACTTCATCTTCAATGTCATTGAATAATTCATCAATATCATCCAGACATTCTATCTTCTCAGCTTCTACCTCTTCAGAGTCTGCAAATAATTCCAATAATAGAATTTCTTCATTAACTCCAAAGTCATCCTTGTTTCCTTCAATCGTTTGTGATGTCGACTCCCCCTGAACTCTTGATATAGGATTAACGTCAGCAGCGTATTGACGATCACCCTCACATTACCAGTAGGATCATTGTCTTCATTCATTCGTTCGTTGAATAGACTCAGTATGACATGTATCATGTATCCTTAACTCCCCCTGAGCGTCAAGATGCTCAACAGATTTGGACACCAATAATTGCATGTCGGCAATCTGTGTAGCTTGATTCTGAATAACCAGCTGTCTCTGAGCATCAGTAGATACAAGAGTATCCACCTGATTATGTAAAGCAAGCACTTGTGATTCAAGGAAAGTAATCCTATCAGAATCAGAAGGCTTTGAAGGACCAGCCGAATATTGAGGAACACACGGAATCGAAGTAATCACAGGAGAAACAGGAGTAAGCACAGGAGATGGATTCTTAGATCTCGGAGGTGTAATCAATAAGGAAGCAACAAAGTTAGCATCCTCAACACCTTGTGAAGAATGAGCAGCATCAATAAAAGCAGACATAAACTTCTGAGCTTTTGGATCCGGATTAAAATCACTATCTGAATCAGAACTCTCATAAACTAATGTTCTCTTACCAAGTACTGATCCGGAAGGAGGATCCCGAACAGACTTATGACTCGGTTTTCTGGCTTTGGATTTAATACGCTTGCCAGCATTTGCCAATGGCACATTAGCCAATCTCTCATAATGATCTGAGCAAAAATCTCTAGACTCATCAGAGTCAGTACTCTCAGAAACAGGTAAAATTGTATCACTTGAGCTGGAACTAGAATCATTTTCATCCACCACATTCCCTTCAGGTTCATGAATGGGCGAGTTCACAGCTTCATCATTAAAATCTTCCATATTCAGACCAAAGTCTTGTTCATGCTCTTGAACAACTTCTTCATAAACAGGTTCATTCACAGGCACTTATGGAATATGAACTTGTTGAACAGGAATATGTTGTTGTTGAGGAACTTGTTGTTGAACAGGAACTAGTATAGGTTGTTGTGGTTGAGGTTGTTGTTGTTGTTGTAGATTCTGACCTTGCCCTTGAGCCAACTCCTCAGGATGAAATCAATTATCATTTGGGGGTTCAACATAATCAGGATTGATTAAGTGACCAAATAAAGGAGTTTGAACATGAATCAAAGCAGCATTCTGTTGTTTCACCTTTGTGCAATCAGTAAAGATACGTTTTGACATCGAAGTCAAAGTTAAACGAATTGGATGATGTGGGAGACCAGGAATAAGATGATTCAGAATCGTTTGGATGAACCAAGGATACATTAGAAATCCTTGACCATCTAGAGGATTAATCTGCATAACCAACTCCCGGTATATATAAAGAGCAAAGTTGAACCATTTGTTTAAAGTCAAAGCCACCATTGCAGCCTGTAGAGCACTCTTTAACCCATCAGTACCAACTTTTCTAGGAGATAAGCATTGGATAATCACGTGCATGAAGTACCTCCACTCTCCAACTAAACCACCCTTACGAGCTTGAGTATCATTAGATCTTCCATGATAACCCATCCTCTGAAAACATCCCATAATCAATGTTCCAGGATATGACATAGGATCGTCATTAGCACCTCTAACAACTAGAGCAACACGAATAGTCTCTGCCGAGATAGCAATCTCTGTATTGTTCACTGCAGCACGAAGAACATGAGGTTCAACATCCGTATCTTGATGTACCGTATCCCAAAATTGTGGAATGTACACTAAGCTTATATACGGATATGCTGATAAGGCCACACGTAGACGTGACCGATTCAAGAATCCAATAATCCCTTGAAAATTTACAGCCTCCGACATGTTAGAATCTAATAGTGCAACTTCTTTATGTTTGTACTCAACACGACGAGCCATATGAAAAGTATTTGGACAACAAACACATTAGACATATAACAAACACACTTATAAAATTCACAAAAAAATTTTATAACAAAAAAAATTTTCAAACAAAAAAAAATTCACAAGTTCAAAAACCATCTGAGCCCCTAGGCGAACTTACTAAGTTCGCTTAGTGTTACAAGAGGCGAACATAATAAGTTCGCCTAAACAAGTTCGCCTGAACAAGTTCGCCTGAACTTGTCTGTCGATACAAATTCTACACAGAAATCTAAATCTGTCAAAATGAAATTGTAAACTTGAATTAAACATCGGATTGACATCGACTAGTACTCACGAAACAAAATCAAGACTCAATTTGTCGATTTAATACAGATTTAGCATCAATTAGGTCAAAATATCTCTCGGGTAGAACCGTCGACGAAAACCGAAAAGAAAAACCTAATTTCTCACGATTTAACGGATGAAATCCAACAAAATTACCTCAGAAATGATCGCAATCAAGAATCGATCAACAAATTATTAGTTAACAACCAACAACACCTTTTGAATTTCAAAATTTTTCGAAATTGCTCAAATGGTTAAGTTCGCTTAACATCTGATGAAGAAGAAAAAGTGACTAAGTTCGCCTGAACAAAAAGCATTATACCCATTAAGTTCGCTTCATTAGGCGAACCTGTTAAGTTCGCTTAACAAGCCTCAGGCGAACTTATTAAGTTCGCTTCACCAGAACCAAGCAAACAGAACAAGTTCTCCTCAACTTTTTGCCCTGAACAATTTTTAGCAACTTTCAAAACGTCAGAACTTGTGAGCTTCCATCAGCATCCTGTATCCGATCCAATCCCGAATCATTTTAATAAAAGATTAAAATTTTCATGGAAAATAAAGAACAAAATCTTTTTGAATTTTATCTGTACAAACGGAATCACATATTTTTGGATTTTATCTGAACAAACAGAAATCACATATTTTTGGATTTACATCATGAGTAAGAAGATCATATCAGTATAGGAGTAATTCATCACACATTTGATCAATAACCACGGGTAACCTATGATATGAAACAATCCAACTCATTCTTATGCAACTCGCATCTTTTTCATTTTTTATATACTATTTGAAGTATTATGAATAATGTTTGAAATGATACACGATAAATTTCAAAGTAAGCAAGATCAGGTTATGAAATGCTCAATTATTCATACCGAATTTGTAATATAAATCATGAATTCTTAAATTTGGCAATATTATATGATTTGAAACTATAAGCGTTTATCTTCCAATTTCATGTGAGTTAGTACCATTTAGATGAAAAACATCGTGTGCCCCACATATATGCCAAACACAAATATAAATTGCACTATCTTCAAGACATATATAGTTTATTTTAAGATTAGATCAATTTCCAAGATGAAATTATCTCTTTTAGCACAAGTATAGAAGTGAACTGAAAAAGTTTGTGCTAAAGATATAATTCGATATTGGTCTCATGAAATTCTGTAAAACTATATATTCTTTATCTGATAATGATCTTTTACACACACACACCCAGGCATAGAATGGATTCAAATCACAGATGTAATCATATCATATTTAATTTTCACACTACTATTTGTTTATAAACGCTTCTAGTCTATTAACAATTTAAGTTTCAAAACTCATACACAAATTTAAAACAGATTATCAAGATTAGAGCATTCAAAACACTATCATTTCTCATTTATGCAGACTTTGAAATTTAGATCAAATCAAATTACTTTAAACAATCATATATCAAAGGTCTACTAAGGTCGTGTGTAATGAACTAATCACTGATGTACTATCATCTCTTCTCTAACTTCAAATGATGTGATTTTGTATTTTACATTTCAGTTTATATAGAGAAAAAACCAAAAAGATTTTTTCTTTCTTATGTTTGAAAAACCAAAAAGATTTTATTTTTCCAGCTTCCATGGAAATTTTAATTGTTGGTTATTCTTGGTTATTCTCCTGTGCAAAAACTGAATATTGCAGACAGAAGTTGACAAGGGGTCCTTCTCCCAAGTTTTCTTCTAGATAGCAAGAGAAAGTGCAGATGAACAAGACGAAGACTAAAGTGTGTTTGATGATATATGAAGACGGATGACAATCTTCTAAAGTTGTTGTCAAGGGGGAGTCTGTTGGAGCATATTCTGGTGACAACGAGCTTGAAGATATTATGTCTTAGTCTTAGAGTCTATGACTTGTAATTGATAGAATTGTTAGCAACAGTTTAAGGGGAGTCTGTTAGGACATAGATTGTGTGACAAAAGCTTTGTAATAGTTTAGATCTAAATGTCTTTATGTTTTTGTATTAAATGTTTTCTAAGTGTTTATACAAGTTATGCTAAGCATCTTTAGGAGTGAACTTATTAAGTTCGCCTAGCCTATTAGAGGCGAACTTATGCATCTTTGAGGCGAACTGGTGCAGAACATGTGTGTATAAATAGAGTTTCAGGGTCTGTTTAGAACAGAGTAGCGAAAGAGTAGTGAGATTGATCGAACAAGAATTTTGTAAACTCTGTGATTGTTGGAATATAAGTGAATGTTATTTACCTGATTGTTTCTATTGTCTATTTCGTATGCAATCGTTGATTCGGTAGGATTTCGCACTCCGCATTAACGATACATCTTATCACGAGAATGATCCGTAGAAAAGCCATGTGGACCTACAAGTGGTATCAGAGCATATGCTCGTGATTCTTAGTGATTTGAGACGGTTTTGTATGCAAATTGAAAAGAAATTGATCTTCTTTAAAAATTTTCATTTCCATGGAGTTTTTCAAGTTCTTGAATCTTATTTTGCTGCTGATTTGGTGATTTTGAAGTGGAT
The DNA here is from genome assembly GCA_023525975.1 of Smallanthus sonchifolius. Lineage (NCBI taxonomy): Eukaryota > Viridiplantae > Streptophyta > Magnoliopsida > Asterales > Asteraceae > Smallanthus > Smallanthus sonchifolius. The sequence continues at coordinate 22,066,954 of CM042039.1, forward strand.
TTTGAGGAAATTCATCCAATAGAAGTGTTATAATTGATAAAATACATAATCCTACGGTTCAATTTTGTCTAATTCCTTCAAATCAGTGAGATATGAAGATTTTTGGTAAATTTCTGTTCGTGTTTTTGAGTTGAAGCTGTTCTTGATTTTGATTCTGCTGAAGCAAGCGGACTTGCTGAATCTGTGTGCAAGCGAACTTAGCAGGCGAACTTGTCAAGTTCGCTTTTCCCAATTCAGGCGAACTTAATTTTCTAGGCGAACTTACTGGATTTTCTGGATTTTTTGATTTAAGCGAACTTATTAAGTTCACTTGATATCAAATTCGCTTGGGTGTAGTTGAAGCGAACATATTATCTTCGCCTAAGGGTAAGCTTGTTCAACACTTGAAATTTTTTCTGGAAAAATGGCAAATATGGTGCAGGTGACTAACATGTTAAATTATGATAATGAGATCGGTATATCTCAGAAACCTCCAAAGTAACCTCCAAAGTTGTTAAGTCTTGCAGATTATTCTAACTAGAAAGATCGGTTTGATCAGTTTGTATCTTTCACTGATACAAGTCTATGGATTCCAATCTTGGAAGGTTATATACGCATCCGAAATACACTTGGATGGGAAGGGATGATGTTCCGAAACCGGTGTCTGCATTAACCACATAATAAAAGTTATTGTTTTATAGAGAAAAGAAAGCGATGGCAAGTATCTCGATGTCTCTTCCTAAGGAAATTTATCACAGTTTTAAACAATTCAAGTCTTCTCAACAATTGTGGGAAGAATTACAAAAGAGATGTGAAGGGAGTTTGGATGTAAAGAAGAGCAGAAAGGAATTACTGAAGAAGCAACTCTTAGTATTCAAGCACTTTCAAAATGAATCTTTGGATGATCTTGCTACAAGATTCTATCATCTGCTAAGTGAATTGTCGAGTGCTTCAGTGGTGTATGAGACTGAAGAGATAAATGATAAGTTCTTGGAGGCATTACCATCTAAGTTTGATGTGTATACAGTTTTGATAAAAGAGAATATCAAGTATAAAGCAATGTCTCTGGAAGAGGTTCTTGGAAAGATTCAATCTCATGATATGAATATGAAGAAGAAGGAGACTAATATGGAACATATACAAGATCCTTCAATGTATTTTGCCAAGACTTATGGTAAAGCTGGTACAGGGTTGCATTCTTTTCTGGTGATGCTCAAGATACTTCTAATGATTAGTGTTCTAGAGTTCCTATTCATTCTGGTCATTCTGGTTTCTCTACAACTACAGCGTCTTCATCGTCTGGAACTCACAATATGAATCAAAAGGTTGCTGATGATTATTTGGCTATGTTTTCCTCATTCATGGCATCGTATGAAAATTTTATTGGAGGAAAAGTTCATAATCCAGAGGTTATTGAAGAAGATTTCAGACAGATTGATCCTGTTGATCTGGAAGAAATGAACATTCAATGGAATATGGCTATGTTGATGCGACAAGCAAAATATTTTCTGAAGAAGACTGGAAGAAAATATATTGGCTCTAACAGTCGATCACGCATGGGATTTGATAAAACCAAAGTGCGTTTCTATAACTGTCAAGAGTATGGTCACTTTGCTAAAGAATGTGTGAAGCCAAAAGTTGAGTTTGATTCTCAGAAGAAACCGAACAACTTTCAAAATAATCGTAATCAGTCACATGGTTCATCTGGTAATTCTAATCATGCATCTGCATCATCGGCTTTGGTTGCTCAGAATGATGAAAACTATGACTGGGGTATTCATCTGGAAGATTTGGTGGGTACGATAAGTCAAGCATTTGAAGCAGAGATTCATTCTGAAAATTCTGAAGAGTCGACTGATGATGATAGTTCGAGTGATGGTGAAAGTGTGCCGAGTGTTGATGAAGAGATTGAACAAGTACAGAATGTTGATTCTGATATCGCATCAGGTGTTACTGAAGATGATATTGTTTTAACTCAAAATGCTTCAGATGGTGCTGATTCAGAAAATATTCCTATTGCAAAAGTAGTCATGGCATACATGTCTGATCCGTCAAAGGTAAAAGATTCTGTCTGTAACATTTATAGTTCAAATTGAATTAGTGTAAAAGATAAAATGCAAAAAGTCATGGATGATAACACAAATTTAATTTGTGATATGAAATCGATGCATTCAGTTAATCAAAAACTGAAAGATAATGATAAACTGTGTGTCGATAGAATTGAATCTTTGAAAAGAGATTTAAATTCTTTGGGATTGAAATATAAGGAACAAGCATATCATCTGGATATGACTTATGTTGAGATTGAGAAACGAAATGAAATTGTTGCTCAAAAGAACAAGGAAATTTCTGATAATGAATCTGAGGTGATCAAACTATATCAAAAGCTGGAAAATTTTGAAAACTCTTCTGTAGTATTGGATTACTTTAATGCTAATGCTGATCCTACTAAGAGGGTTACTGGAATTGGATTTGTTCCTCCACCATTCAAAGCAAATTATGTGGTTGAACCTGAAATTATTCATGAAGAGGAAATAGATCCAAAGACAGTGTTGAAAGTCAATCCAGTAACTGGTGAAGATATGATATATGATTATGAGGATAAGGATGAGGTTTTTGATGATAAGAAGGTTGAGGGCATTCCAAAGGAAGTGCAACTTGATGATCCAAAGACAGTGAAAAATTTTACCCGTGAGAGATGCGTTTTGACAGAACCTGATGAGGTGCAAGTTGAACAACCTAAACTGTCAAAAATGTTACAATCAAGTGGTTTTGTTGCTGCTAGTTATCAAAAGCCGATTTCATCAAAGGTGCCTACACAAATTTATGTACAAAAGAAGCCGGTTAACTGTTCAGTTACATCTTCTGAAGCTTATTCATCAGAGAGTTCTTCAAATTCAAGAAAAACTCCTTATGTCAGAAATCATCATGATAGAAGAGTGTGTTTTCACTGTATTGAGGCACTAAACCATTGTTCTAAACCAGTTGTTTTTCATCAAAAGTTTGAGATTCCACATGTTGGAATTTCAAAGGAGTCTCAACCTGAGGTCAAACTTTCTAGACCACAACGAAGAAGACGTAATAGGAAATTAAAGAAAATTTTGGAAACAACTGAATCTAATAATAATAAATCTAAAAATGTTTATCCAATAAATCAAAATATGTCTTCTTTGAGAAAGTCAAATAATAAATCTTATGTTCCAAAGGTTGATGACAATGTTAATTGTGAATTACTTGAAGTTGTCTATTTTGATCCATCTGGACGACCCAAGACCACAATGGCTTGGGTTCCTATTTCTAACTGATTTTCTTTGTTTATGGAGGGACAACTAAGGAGGACTATCAACAATACGTGGTATGTGGATAGTGGTTGTTCTCGACATATGATAGGGAATTTCGGTTGCTTGAAGATGTCAAAAATATTGATGGAGGTTATGTCGCTTTTGCGGGAAATAAAGGCGGGTACATAACTGGTCAGGGTACTTTAAAGAATGACAAAGTAAAATTTGAGAAAGTGAATTATGTGGAGCAACTTGAACATAATCTTTTGAGTGTATCTCAAGTGTGTGACAAGAAGTTTTCATTTTATTTCAATGATTCTGAATGTTATATCTTGAAACTTGGCTTTGTTATTCTTGATGAATGGATTCTAATGAAGGCTTCGAGGAGAAATGACACATATGTCCTTGACATGAGTGTTGCTACATCAACGAATTCAATTCCTACATATTTACTCTCCAAGGCGTCTGAGTCAGATTCTATTTCGTGGCACAGGAAGCTTGCTCACATCAACTATCGGAAGATGAACTATCTTGTTAAAAATGATCTGGTTCTTGGTATTCTGAAGATGAAATTCTCTGTTCCTGATGATTGTATTCCTTGCAAGAAGGGGAAACAACGCAAGAAATCCCACAAATCTAAATCAAAGAATTCTATTGTAACTCCTTTGGAGATGCTGCATATGGATTTGTTCAGTCCGATTAGTATCAGGAGCATTGGTGTTAAATCTTACTGTTTGGTAGTAACAGATGATTTCTCTAGATTTTCATGGATTAAGTTTCTTGCTTCTAAAGCTGAAACCACTGAGTTGGTACAATTCTTAATCTTGGGTTTGGAGAATTTGTTCAATCTGAAAGTCAGAAGAATTCGGAGTGACAATGACAGCGAGTTTAAGAATAGTAAGATGGGTTTATTCTATCTACAAAAGGGAATTCATCATGAATTCAGTGCGCCATACGTTCCTCAACAAAATGGAGTTGCTGAACGAAAGAACAGGGCTTTGGTTGAGACGGCACGCACGATGATTGCAGATTCTAAGCTTCCAGTTACATTTTAGGCTGAAGCTGTGAATACTGCGTGTCGTCTTGACCGTTAAGCGACACAACAAGACATGCTACGAGTTGCTTAATAATCGGAAGCCGAATTTGGAATATTTACTACCTTTTGGTAATCCATGCACCCTGTTGAAAGTTAGAGATGTCCCAACCAAGTTCAGTGCTAAGGCTATTGAAGGGATTTTTCTGGGGTATGTTGCAAATTCTACTACCAAGAGGGTTTATAACAAAGAGACTCGCCAAGTTGAAGAATGGTTCCATATTGACTGTTCTAATCGGTCTTTACCTCAAATGGAGATTGGACCAGACTGGGCTTTTGATTATGAAAACTTATTCAAGTCTTTTCATTTACCTTCTGATATTTCTCCTGAGGAAGCTACTGTTTTATATGATTCATGTCAGGATGCACAGCATAGTGGTTTTCAACCAAATGCAGTTCCACATTCATCGGTTCCATCTACTTCTGCTCCCGATCCTAATGTTGCTTCTTGTTCGGGAGCACAAGAGTCTGAGAGTGAGGATGATAATGCTATTTTTCAAGATTCTTCTGCTGATCCTTTGTTAGGTGATGAACCATTTCCTTCGACTCAGGATCAGGGGGAGATTCCTACAAATCTAGACTCGGGGATTCTAATTAATCAGGATTTATCTTATCAATCTGATACAACTCAAGTTGATGTGTTGCCAGTTCCTGAGGTTGCATCAATCAAAGAACTCAAAGATCATCCGGTGACAAATATAATTGGGAATTTGCGAGATGGAGTGAAAACGCGTTCTATTATTGATAATACTTGTTTGTATACATGTATTAAAGATTCTAGTGTTCTTGATGTATGCTCACATTCCTGTTTTATTTCTCAGGTCGAACCAAAGAATGTCGAAATTGCATTAAATGATAACAATTGGATAGAGGCCATGCAGGAAGAACTTGCTCAGTTTGACAAACTCAAGGTTTGGAATCTTGTTGATCTTCCGAAGGGTATGTATCCAATTGGTACAAAGTGGGTGTTTAAATGCAAGAAAGACGATCAAGTCTCGTGTTAAGAAATAAGGCAAGGTGTCGTCCTTCCGGGTAATTGAAACCATGTCCTCTATCGATTTAGTCTTTAGATCAAAAGCCCCATGTCAATTTGGGCTTTCATTATGGAAATCACCACGAACCCGAATCCACATTTTCGTTAAAAATGATTTAATCGAAACGAACATTAGACACGTTTTAAATACAACTAATTTATACAGGAAGACTCGTGATGATCTAATGGGTGAAAGCCCCATGGATTCCAACATTAACAATATAAGAATTAGCCAAATCGTTCTGTTTTGGGACAGACACGGTCGCGCTAGTATTCTAGCACGGTCGTGCTTCATGAGACACGGTCGCATCAAATACCAACGCGGCCGTGCCTCACACACTCAGACCCAGTCATGCCTTTGGCTAGACTTGGTTATGCCTCAAAACCCTAGACACGGTCGTGCCTAGTCCAGAACACGATCGTGCCTCGAGAACAAACAAATTGTGCATTCTGTTTGATCAACACGGTCGCGCCCTGACTAGCATGGTCGCGCCCGTGGTTTGAGCACGATCGTGCCCTTCCAAGGCACGGTCGTGTGTGAGTTAAATTCTTGGCAGAATTATAAATTTTATATATTTTTCAAACCACAAATATTCTGATTAAATTACAAAATAAAAATAGCTGATTTTTATAAAATTGCATTTAATCTTATTTAGAATGAACAAATATTTAATAAATGGAAAATTATTTATTTAAAGTTTATAAAATTTAATTTACAATTATTGCTAAACCTTTCATTTAAAAAGTATTTAAATGGTTAAGTTACAATGTATAAATAAATAAATAAAATAATGATTATTTATTTACTTTATGTTTAAACAAAGACATTTATTTATTTACACTTGATTTCATTTAACACTTGTAATATTTTCATAAACAATAATTATTTACATTACTTATTTAATTATTCAAACTCAAACCTTAATCAAAATATTCTAAAAAAATATATTCTTTCAAACTTTATATATTTTATTCAAATACCTCCAATTACAAATCAATGACCTTCTTACACAAGTCCAAATGCAACTTTAGACTTAGACTTTGGTGCACACTATAAACACCATATACATTACACTTTAGGTTAACTTGTGCATTTCAAGGATCTTTATTCTATCTAGTATCTTTGTTAGCTACGCCTTCAAATCAAGTGAGTATACATAGCCCCTTTTACACTTTTACATTTTTGGGGTTAAACATGAACATTATTCAAATTACATGTTTACATTTACACAAACAACACAAGTACAAATCCTATTTACATTCATGTGTGGAATTTGAGCTTTATGCCCGAGTGCTAGGTGTGCTAACCTTTGTATGCGATTATGTGCAATCATTAACTATTCAAGCCGACGGTTTTCAATGATAGATCTATTGAGTCTGACAAACCCACCCAGATTGGGGTGATTGATACCGACAACACAATTTTTGCATGCTAGTTACAAAGGTTTGATTGTACATGGTTAAACAATAGCTGCTCCCCATAAATGCCTTATTTATCATGTTATGTAAGGATTTGTTTTACAACTATATGCTATCTATATACAAACCTGTGTTATACTCACCAACTTTTTAGTTGACTTTATTTTATTCATCTTTCAGGTTCTAATGTGTGAGATTGATCAAGATGTGCTACACATAGGCTTGGACTTAGTTAATTTAAATAAAAGAACTCTATGTATTTCAATTTTGTTCTATCTTGGATTTGGTTGTGTTTGGACTACTTGTTATGAAATTTGATGTTTAATATATTCAAACTAGTAAACCATGTGCCTATGAACAGTCTACATGTCCTGCCCCGATGATTCCGCCATCGGTCGGGGTGTGACAGATTGGTATCAGAGCCTTGGTTATAGGGAATTAAGTTATTAGATACCTTGACCTAGACTATAACTTTAGGACACCTACCTATGCTATGTTTCATGATTTCATGTTATATGCTACATGTTGTATGTTATATGTTATGTGTTACATGCTATGTGCTACATGCTTACTATGATTAGTTATTATTTTATTTGATGACTTATTTATTAAAAATTCCTGACTTATTAGTATATACTTAAATAATAAATTAAATAGACAATATCTTTTCCTATATCCTAAAACCTCATAATATTCTTATCTTCTTCTCTATCTTTATCTTTCTAAGCATGTGGAAACTTCATGAAGCTAGATCCATAAAATTTCTTTATTTCCTCGTTATGGTTTTTAAGCTTTGTTAATTATTTGAGGACACGTGCAATCTGGAAGAGTGACACCTGTATTTTGGGTTTTCTGTCTAGGAAATCATTTCGCATAAATCCCAATCAACCGAGGGACCCGTATGCTTTCCTGGGAATTCCTGAGATGAGTGTTTACTTATAGGCTAAAGCATGTCTCCTTGAAAATTATATAAGTTTAATTAACCTTAATGTGTCATAGTATTCGAGTGATTATATCACTATTTGAGTACAATCCAAACTATGATTATCTATTTATTTTGTTATCTTATTCTATTAAATCCAAACAATTCTCATAAGTTCTTACATCTTTTTCTTGTCCTGTGAAAATCTGTAGAATGCCTCCTCGTCGTGCTCCCGTGGCCAACACCATTACCGACATTGCTGCTATTCTTGCACAACTCGTGACACAACTCACTCAAGCTAATAGTGCCACCAATGGCAACAATGGTGGAAATGGTAGTAATAGTGGTAATGCTGGTAATGGTGGAAATGGTGGTAACAACCCATCTCAATGCACCTTCAAGCATTTCAACTCGTGTAATCCTCTCAAGTTCTATGGTATCGAAGGAGCTACCGGACTCCTTCAATGGTTCGAAAGCATTGAGAATACCTTTCTCAATAGTGACTGCCCCGACAACCTTCGTGTTCGTCATGAGTGTCCTACAAAAACGGGCACTCACGTGGTGGAATGGGGAGAAAAGAAATAGAGGTGTGGATGTGTGACATTTCAAAAATTTTCGTTGTGGAATTTATCGTATAAATATTAACATTTTATTTCAAAACATATACACGTATATTTAATCAAATTTATACAAATTGATGTATTGGCATAGGCAATTTATGTATTTTCAATTTAAAAAAAAAAAAAACAAAACAAAAAATTTGAAGGATATAAACTATATAAATTATGTTATTAAATTGAATAATTTATATATGGTTTTCAATTTTATTAACCATTCAATGAGATTGATTTTAAATAAAAATATAAGTTTTATAAAATTTTATATGCTTAAGTTTTATTTGGTTTAAAAGAATTTAAGTAAAATAAACTTATTAATTTAATAAATAATTTAATGTATTATTTCAATAAGATAATTATTTTTATAAAAGTTAAGGGGTTTGTTTTGAAACTTTTCAAACTAGAAGGTTTTAAGCAAAAAATCAGTTGAGGGACTATTTCTGTACAAATCAAACTACAAGGACTAAATCTGCCAATTCCCAAATCGACTTTCTGATCACCATGTTCTTTGGTCCGGCGGGTAAAGCATTTTTTCGGCGAACACCCCGACAGGGTTGTTCCCTGCACCTCGACAGCTGCTAAAGGCAGCTCTGGCCTCGTCTCTCCCACGCGAACAAAAGGCCCCGACCAATTGGTCTCCCCAACATACGAATCGCCTGATCTTGTTGGTGGCCGAGAACCCACGCCTCGAATTCGAGCCCGATAGTCAACCTTGACGCGTATTTAATAGCTCGTTAGCTTCGTCTCGTCCAGACGAGTGTCGGGACGTGCCCAATTGCACACTTTGTCATAAGAAACGAACTCGGCTATAAATACCCATAGTCAGACCTGCTCAAGCTCGCTACCCCTCTTCCACCCAATCTCACTCCAAATTGAAGGCACCATTACAATCGCCATCTCTGTGTGAAGCTGTGACCTAGGTTGTAGAGGCTAATCCCATCCAGAAGCTCGATTCTCATTCTGGACATTCTCGGATTTAAGACCCTACCGTCCAACCCCTTTGCGACCACGTAAGAATCCTCAACTTCGTTTCTTTACCTTCTGTTATCATAAGGCAAGCTGAACCAATCGAAGTCACGACTCCAAACCATCGATTACCGGACAAACTATTTTCCTGAAAAAATTTACTGTTTTAGTTTCTAAAATCTGGGCCATCGAAACTACTTAGTTTCAATTGAGTAAATGGTCAATCGAAACTAGTAGTTTCGATAGATGGTAGTTTCGACAGCCTGTGTATCACTTATAAATGATCAATCGGAACTAGTAGTTTCGATAGATGGTAGTTTCGACAGCCTGTGTATCACTTATAAATGATCAATCGAAACTAGTAGTTTCGATAGATGGTAGTTTCGACAGCCTGTGTAACTTATAAATGATCAATCGAAACTAGTAGTTTCGATAGATAGTAGTTTCGATTGAACACAGTTTCGATACCTGTCACAACTATAAACAGTTTCGATCAAATCAGTAAATTCAAGTAAATCTGGACCAACTTTTATGCAAATAACACTAAGAAATATTATTATAAACCTATACACAATTGAATACTAATACGCACATGTGAACATACAATAATACCCATTTATCTACATAGGGTTCCAACATGCTTAGACTTCAACATCTTTATCACCCACACGCGTGGAAAAATACCCGCTTGCAAGGTGAGTTACATAGCCCCTATTTTACGTTTTTATACGTTTTGGGGTGAAACATTATACATGCTACTCACATTGTTTGTACGTGTTATACATGAGACTATATGCTTATTCTTTGGATGTACATACATTTAAACACAAGACAACCAACTGTAATATTGATAGATCTATTGTGCCTGACCAGCCCACCCGGTTAGGGTGTTTATTACTGCATACTCGGATATAACCGCGTGTTATATTCAAACATATCGGATATAGTGGGTAACTATATTCAAACATACCGGACTTAGCTGTTGTGCTCTGTTCAAGCGCGTCAAACTCGATTTGAATTGTGATTAAATAAATGATACATCATATATACTATGTTTAACAAGATAAACAATGAGTTGCAAAACGATTTACAACTACTATTTACCGGAATTACTAAACCTATGTACTCACCAACTTTTTAGTTGACACTTGATTTAAATAATGTTTCAGGTTTGGATATGTGACTACTTGCCGAAGATTTCTCCACTTAAGAACTATGGACCTAGTTAAATAAATCAATGTTGAACTAGACTAGGTTATTTGGAATGTATCGTATTTGGATCTTGTTGTCTTTAAATTTAATTAATGAATTATGCAACCTTTTAGCTATCATGTGCTTTTGAACAATCATTCTATAGTCCGCCTCGATGATTCCGCCATCGGTCGGGGTGTGACAGATTGGTATCAGAGCCATGGTTATAGGGAATTAGGTTATTAGACACAATGACCTAGACTATAACCCTAGGACTCCCTTTTATGTGTTATGTGCTAAATGATTAATTGCTATGTGAATTATTTGTAGTTAGGTATTATTTGAATCTTCCCGAGTTTAGTACATGAGACTTATACACATACATACAAGACTTTGATACATGATACATACTTTACATACACATTTGACAAACAAACTTATACAAAAAAAATACACTTCCCATCCTTATCCATACTCTTTCCTAATCCGTATTAATTGCAACAATTCCTACACATTTTATACTCATATACTCTCAAGTCTATTAAAATCTTGAAAATCTCGTCAACGACTTAATTTCTCGAAACCAGTAAAGGACACATGCAATCTGGAAGGGTGACACCTGTACATCGGGTTTTCTATCTAGGAAAGCATTTCGTATAAATCCAAATAAATGGACCCGTATGCTTTCCTTGGAATTCCTGAAGTGAGTGTTTACCTATAGGCTAAAGCATGTCTCCTTGAAAGTTTTGAGGAATTACTTAACGTTGATAAGTCATTGTATTCGCAAGAATACGATCCGAACCTAAACTCAAAATTTGGGGACATTATAGCAAGATAGGAAGAACTAGACAAACATGCAAAACAAATCATTATTACGGGTGCACACGTAATAACAATTTGTAGTGCATGCGAATCCCGGCCATTCCTATCGCGCGAATAATGATCTATGTTATCATATCCTCCCAGGAATAGATTTCATGGCTTATTTCCCCTATCCTTTAGTGTTATAAATTTTGGATGAATTATGTGATCAGTTTTAGTCAGAACTTACATACATTATCATGCGACATGATGAGTGTCATCTCGCGTTCCTGCTTGCATTATTGTGAACAGTCTACCAACTGTAGCACATGCATGCCTATTTTATCAGAAGTCTCATAAAATTTTGTCTTTTCTCGTGGTATTTTATAGAATGCCTCCCCGTCGCGCAGCTAATGCTAACTCCAGCAATCCCAACACTGACCTTGCTGCACTACTTACTCAACTAGTAGGCCAAATGATCCAAGCTAACAACAACAGTGATGGGTCTAATACGCAAGGGAATGGTGCAAACCCACCGTACTGCACATTCAAGCATTTCAATTCTTGCAACCCCACCAAATTCTTCGGGACGGAAGGTGCTACTGGCCTTCTTCAATGGTTTGAAAGTATGGAGAGTACTTTCCTAAATAGCGATTGTCCCGACAACCTCAAAGTCCGTTATGCTGCCAGCGTCTTCCAAAAACGAGCAGTCACCTGGTGGAACGGTGAGAAACGTACTCGAGGCAATGAATCTGCTATGTCCTTGTCTTGGGACGAAATGAAACGACTTATGACCGACGAGTTCTGTCCTCGCAACGAAATAAGGAAGCTCGAAGCTGAATTTTGGGATCTCACCCAAGATAGCGGAGAAAATTTGGCATACACCACTCGTTTTCAAGAACTAATTCTGCTCGTGTCCCACATGGTTACTCCCTTAGCACGGGGAATTGAGAAATACCTAGGTGGACTGCCTATGCCGCTCCAAGACACCGTATTAGGAAGTAATCCCTCCACACTCGAAGACGCTATCCGTTTGTCTGCTGTGTTGACTGATAACCACGTCAAAGCGGGTACCTTATCTAGGAAGGGTACCAAGAAAGTGGTCGACAAAGCTGCTACTTCCGTGTCCGACAAAGATGAAGAACCCAAATCTTCCCATCATGATAGGAAGCGTAGGGCCCAAAACTTTGCGGCCATCATTCCTGCCGTACCTGTGACCCAAGTTACTCCTGCGGGTCAAATTCTGAAAAATTATGTAGGTTCATTTCCCCAATGCCCTACTTGCAAGTATCACCATGCCCCGCATGCTGCATGTCGTCTATGCTCAAAATGTGGACGCTATGGACACGTTGTTACTACTTGCCGTGCTCGCACTATCGTTAATCAAGCTACTCAAGGCAATCATCCAGTGCCTCTCACTGTCACCTATGGACGGGCCTGTTATGAATGTGGAGACCCAAACCACTTTCGAAACCAATGTCCAAGACTTCAAAATCAAGGTGGTCCTCGTGGACGAGCATTTAAATGCTAACGAGGCTCCGGACAATGACGACACTGTCAACGGTACGTTCCTTTGTTCACTATCTTTATACATCCGTTTTATTTAATATTCATGCCAATAGAAAAATTGTGTCTCTTGCTTTTAACCAACTATTTTCTAAACAACCAACCAATCTTGATAACTCGTATATCATGGAAATAGCGGATGGGAAATCCATTGCTATGAGTTCTATAACCCGTGATTGCATATAACAGCTATGCTATCACCATTCATCTCATTCCTATACTTTTGTGAAACAAACCTATTATGTTTAAATCCAGTCATACAACTTGCTAGCTCTGTTAAAGTTTACTTAAATTGTTGAAGTTCTAAATCCTAGTAATTATGCACGGGGAATCCCCGGTATATCAAAGGGGTGGTGGGTTAGCCGCTGGTACACCCTATACATAAACCCACTTGATATAACGAGTATAAACCATGCATAAGTACTAGGAGGAAGACCGGTTTTAGAAAATGTTTTTGCAAAATTTGAAAATATGAACACCCGTGGGGTGGAGTTTTAAAGGAATGCCATGTCACAAGGTGATTGGCACCAATATTGTTAAATCTGGTTTCTAGTAGTTTACATTCATGCGTTGTATGAACAATTGTATGCATAAATCTCATTATACTATTAGATCGACTAATTGACGACTCGACTCGAATTTACGTCATCCGTATCATACGCTACTTCCCACTAAGTCTTTCTCTGGTGAATAATTCCATTCTATGTCTATTGGCATCCCTTTTCTCATTTCCATAACCTTCGCTAATCGAATTTCGGGACGAAATTCCTTCAACTTGGGGAGACTGTGACATTTCAAATATTTTCGTTGTGGAATTTATCGTATAAATATTAACATTTTATTTCAAAACATATACACGTATATTTAATCAAATTTATACAAATTGATGTATTGGCATAAGCAATTTATGTATTTTCAAATTTTTTTTTTTTTAAAAAAAAAATAATAATAATTTGTAGGTTATAAACTATATAAATTATGTTATTAAATTGAATAATTTATATATTGTTTTCAATTTTATTAACCATTCAATGAGATTGATTTTAAATAAAAACATAAGTTTTATAAAATTTTATATGCTTAAGTTTTATTTGGTTTAAAAGAATTTAAGTAAAATAAACTTATTAATTTAATAAATAATTTAATGTATTATTTCAATAAGATAATTATTTTTATAAAAGTTAAGGGGTTTGTTTTGAAACTTTTCAAACTAGAAGGTTTTAAGCAAAAATCAGTTGAGGGACTATTTCTGTACAAATCAAACTACAAGGACCAAATCTGCCAATTCCCAAATCAACTTTCCGATCACCATGTTCCTTGGTCCGGCGGGTAAAGCATTTTTTCGGCGAACACCCCGACAGGGCTGTTCCCTTCACCTCGACAGCTGCTAAAGGCAGCTCTGGCCTCGTCTCTCCCACGCGAACAAAAGTCCCCGACCAATTGGTCTCCCCAACATACGAATCGCCTGATCTTGTTGGTGGCCGAGAACCCACGCCTCGAATTCGAGCCCGATAGTCAACCTCCACGCGTATTTAATAGCTTGTTAGCTTCGTCTCGTCCAGACGAGTGTCGGGACGTGCCCAATTGCACGCTTTTTCATAAGAAACGAACTCGGCTATAAATAGCCATAGTCGGACCTGCTCGAGCTCGCTACCCCTCTTCCACCCAATCTCACTCCAAATTGAAGGCACCATTACAATCGCCATCTCTGTGTGAAGCTGTGACCAAGGTTGTAGAGGCTAATCCCATCTAGAAGCTCGATTCTCATTCTTGACATTCTCGGATTTAAGACCCTGCCATCCAACCCCTTTGCGACCACGTAAAAATCCTCAACTTCATTTCTTTACCTTCTGTTATCATAAGGCAAGCTGAACGAATCGAAGTCACGACTCCAAACCATCGATTACCGGACAAACTATTGTCCTGAAAAAAATTATTGTTTTATTTTCTAAAGTCTGGGCCATCGAAACTAGTAGTTTCGATAGATGGTAGTTTCGACAGCCTGTGTATCACTTATAAATGATCAATCGGAACTAGTAGTTTCGATAGATGGTAGTTTCGACAGCCTGTGTATCACTTATAAATGATCAATCGGAACTAGTAGTTTCGATAGATGGTAGTTTCGACAGCCTGTGTATCACTTACAAATGATCAATCGGAACTAGTAGTTTCGATAGATGGTAGTTTCGACAGCCTGTGTAACTTATAAATGATCAATCGAAACTAGTAGTTTCGATAGATAGTAGTTTCGATTGAACACAGTTTCGATACCTGTCACAACTATAAACAGTTTCGATCAAATCAGTAAATTCAAGTAAATCTGGACCAACTTTTATGCAAATAACACTAAGAAATGTTATTATAAACCTATACACAATTGAATACTAATACGCACATGTAAACATACAATAATACCCATTTATCTACATAGGGTTCGAACGTGCTTAGACTTCAACATCTTTATCACCCACACGCGTGGAAAAATACCCGCTTGCAAGGTGAGTTACATAGCCCCTATTTTACATTTTTATACCTTTTGGGGTGAAACATTATACATGCTACTCACATTGTTTGTACGTGTTATACATGAGACTATATACTTATTCTTTGGATGTACATACATTTAAACACAAGACAACCAACTGTAATATTGATAGATCTATTGTGCCTGACCAGCCCACCCGGTTAGGGTGTTTATTACTGCATACTTGGATATAACCGCGTGTTATATTCAAACATATCGGATATAGTGGGTAACTATATTCAAACATACCGGACTTAGCTGTTGTGCTCTGTTCAAGCGCGTCAAACTCGATTTGAATTGTGATTAAATAAATGATACATCATATATACTATGTTTAACAAGATAAACAATGAGTTGCAAAACGATTTACAACTACTATTTACCGGAATTACTAAACCTATGTACTCACCAACTTTTTAGTTGACACTTGATTTAAATAATGTTTCAGGTTTGGATATGTGACTACTTGCCGAAGATTTCTCCACTTAAGAACTATGGACCTAGTTAAATAAATCAATGTTGAACTAGACTAGGTTATTTGGAATGTATCGTATTTGGATCTTGTTGTCTTTAAATTTAATTAATGAATTATACAACCTTTTAGCTATAATGTGCTTTTGAACAATCATTCTATTGTCCGCCTCGATGATTCCGCCATCGGTCGGGGTGTGACAGGATGTAGCAATGGCCTTACCTTGGGATGAGGTTAAAAGGCTAATGACCGAGGAATTCTGTGCTCGAAATGAAGTGAAGAAACTTGAAGCTGAGTTTTGGGATCTTGCCCAAGATAGTGGTGAAAACTTGGCGTATACGACTCGGTTCCATGAGTTGAGTCTTCTTGTGCCCCACATGGTCACTCCTCTATCCTGCTGCAGTGAAAAGTATATTGGGGGACTACCTAGACAAATTCAAGATACTGTCCTAGGAAGGAATCCCGCAACACTTGAAGATGCCATCCGTTTGTCCGCTACCTTAACCGATAATCATGTGAAGGCGGGGACTCTTACTAAAAAGGGCACCAAGAAAGTTTCTGACACTATAACCCCTCCTACCCACAACAAAGAAGCCACAACTGAACCCTCCCGCAATAATAGAAAAGGAAGACTAGAAACTATGTTGTGGTCACTCCTGCTATTCCTGTTAACCAAGCTGCACCTATGGTTCAAGCACCGGCCAAAAAGCCATATGTTGGAATCTACCCACTTTGTGCCACCTGTAACTACCATCATCCCCAAAGCATCCTATGTCGCCTTTGTACTTATTGTGGGAGATATGGCCTTACAGTTAATGTTTGTAGGACCAAGGCTCTTGCGGGCCAAGTCAACCCACCAAACTAAACCAACACCCAAGTGGCTAATCAAGGTGTACCCGTTATTGCAAATGGGCGAGCATGTTATGAGTGTGGCAACCCGAACCATTTCCGTGATCAATGCCCAAAGATAGTCAATGCTAGACAAGGTGGAGCTCGTGGGCGTGCTTTCAACATAAACGCCAATGAAGCTCAAGCCAACAATGACGTGGTCAATGGTACGTTTCTTGTTAATAGTCAATATGCCTCCATTTTATTCGATACCGGTGCCGATAAAAGTTTTGTGTCACTAAATTTTGAACCTTTACTTGCAAAGACACGATCCCAATTAGAGAAAACCTTCACCGTTGAAGTAGCAAATGGTGACTCCCTTACAATTGACTCCGTTATCTATGACTGCTCCTTAGAACTTAATGATTATACATTCCCAATCAACCTTGTTCCAATGCCACTAGGAAGCTTTGAAATCATCATAGGCATGGATTGGCTATCAAATCATCATGCCGAAGTCATTTGTTTCGTGAAGTGCATCCGAATACCCCTACCATCGGGAGAAACGTTAAGAGTCTTTGGTGAAAAGCCTTGCAAAGGACTTAAATTAATGTCATGCACTACCGCTCAAAAGTACTTACAAAAGAAGTACGTGGCCTTTTTGGCCCATATCGTTCATAAGGATGTTAAAAAGAAGAGTATTCAAGATATCCCCATTATCCGAGATTTTCCTGAAGTATTCCCCGAAGACTTATCCGGTCTTCCACCCGTTCGTCAAGTAGAATTTCGCATTGATCTTGTGCCCGGAGCTAACCCCGTGGCTATAGCTCCTTACCGTCTTGCACCTTCTAAAATGCAAGAACTTGCAAGTCAACTTCAAGAGCTCTCCGACAAGGGATTCATTCGTCCAAGTCATTCACCGTGAGGTGCACCCGTCTTATTCGTCAAAAAGAAGGATGGATCATTTCGCATGTGCATTGACTACCGCGAACTCAACAAGCTTAGTATAAAAAACCGTTATCCTTTGCCTAGAATTGATGACCTCTTTGATCAAAGGTTCTACTTGCTTCTCAAAGATTGATCTTCGATCTGGTTATCACCAACTCCGTGTGCAAGAAGATGATATTCCAAAGACTCCCTTCCGAACAAGGTATGGTCACTACGAGTTCATGGTTATGCCATTTGGACTAACCAATGCACCCGTAGTTTTCATGGACCTCATAAATCGTGTGTGCAAACCGTACCTTGATAAGTTCATGATCGTTTTCATCGATGACATCTTAATCTATTCTAAGACTAAAGCCGATCATGAGCAACATCTTAGATTGGTTTTGGATCTCTTGAAGAAAGAACAACTATACGTCAAATTCTCCAAATAAGAATTTTGGTTAAAAGAAGTTCAATTTCTTGGTCACATTGTCAATGACAAGGGTATTCATGTTGACCCTGCTAAGATCGAAATGGTTAAGAATTGGAATACTCCGAAGACTCCCACTGAAGTTCGTTCATTCCTTGGGCTTGCGGGATATTACTGTCGTTTTATCTCAAACTTCTCTAAGATTGCTGTCCCCCTTACCGTTTTGACTCACAAAGGTATGACTTATGAATGGGGACCGAAACAAGAAGAAGCTTTCCAAACCCTTAAGCAAAAGTTGTGCAATGCTCCCATTTTGACTCTCCCTGATGGGAATGATGATTTAGTTGTCTACTGTGATGCTTCTAACCAAGGTCTCGGTTGTGTCCTCATGCAACGAGGCAAAGTAATCGCTTATGCGTCAAGGCAACTTAAGATTCATGAGAAGAATTATATGACGCACGATCTCGAGTTGGGTGCGGTCTTATTCGCATTGAAGATTTGGAGACATTATCTCTATGGCACAAAATGTGTGGTGTTCACCGACCACAAAAGTCTCCAACACAACTTCAACAAAAAGGAACTCAATACGAGGCAACGACGTTGGGTTGAACTCCTTAACGACTATGACTGCGAGATTCGTTACCATCCCGGCAAAGCGAATGTTGTAGCCGACGCTTTGAGTCGAAAGAACCATGTCATGCTTCAATGTGTTCGAATTCAAATCTACATTCAAAACCGCATCTTAGAAGCTCAACACGTCTCAGTCACCGAGGGTAACATGTACGAGGAAATGTCGTGTGGTGTTGAACTTCTGCTTGAATCTAAACCAAATGGCTTACTTTATTACTTAAACCGTATCTGGGTTCCCGATCACGATGATCTCCGTACATTTCTCATGAACGAGGCTCACAAGACTCGTTATTCTATTCATCCTGGTGCGGATAAAATGTACCAAGATCTTCGCCAACAATATTGGTGGCCCGGTATGAAAAAGGATATTGCTCACTATGTTGCCAAATGTCTAACGTGTTCCAAAGTCAAACCCGAACACCAACGTCCTTCCGGATTACTTGAACAACCGGAAATTCCCGTGTGGAAATGGGAGAACTTAGCCATGGATTTTATTACCAAACTCCCTCGTACCTCGAGTGGTTATGATAGCATTTGGGTAATCATTGATCGTCTCACCAAATCTGCTCATTTTTTGCCTATCCGCGAAGACTATCGGGTTAAGAAACTAGCCCGAATTTACATTAATGAAATTGTGAGCCGTCATGGTGTTCCCTTGAACATAATATCCGACCGAGATGCCCGGTTCACTTCTTGATTTTGGCAAGCTCTCCAAACCGCTCTTGGCACCCGATTGGATTTGAGCACGACTTACCATCCCCAAACTGATGGTCAAACCGAGCAAACAATCCAAACACTTGAAGACATGCTTAGAGCTTGTGTAATCGATTTTGGTGGAAATTGGGATTCACATTTATCCCTCATTGAGTTCTCTTACAATAATAGCTATCACACAAGTATCAACATGGCTCCATTCGAAGCTCTTTATGGTCGCAAGTGTCGTTCTCCTATCTGTTGGAACGAGATTGGTGAAGCACAAATCACCGGTCCCGAGCTAATTCAAGAAACATCCGACAAGATTATTCAAATCCGTGACAACATCCGAACAGCGAGAAGTCGGCAAAAGAGTTATGCCGATAAACGACGAAAACCCTTGGAATTCCAAGTCGGTGACTTGTTCTTCTTAAGGTGTCCCCGTGGAAGGGTGTGATCCGCTTTGGAAAGAAAGGCAAGTTAGCCCCTCGCTATGTTGGTCCAATCAAAATCCTTGAAAGGATTGGGAAAGTGGCGTACAAACTCGAGTTACCTCCCTCTCTTGGCAATGGGCATCCTACATTTCATGTATCTAATCTGAAGAAATGTCTCGCCGATGAGAATCTCCATATACCGCTGGATGACGTGCACATTGATGAAACGATGCACTTCGTTGAGAAACCGGTAGAAATTATGGATGGTGAAATCAAGCAACTCAAGCGAAGTCATATTCCTATTGTTAAAGTTCGTTGGGAGTCTAAGCGTGGACCTGAATTCACTTGGGAACGAGAGGACCAAATGAAGCTCAAGTACCCCCATCTTTTTACTGATGCCGTAGCTTCCTCTAACTAAATTTCGGGACGAAATTCCCTCAACATGGGGAGACTGTAACATTTCTGATTTTTAGTACCCGTATTTCAAATTCAATGTAATGCATTTCAAACCAAATTCTAGTGCACTGTTTTGTTCTATTTGTACCATCAATTAAATACTATATTTCCATGTTAACCCGCAAATTTTACACAGTTATAACCTACTAAAACACTACATAAATATCTATTCATACAAATATGTCAAAGACCAAAGTTACAAGGTCTGATGTTGAAAATTTACAAGAAACCCTAATAGGCACGGTCGCGCCTCGTTCTGGCACGGTCGCGCCGAGTGCTTTGGCACGGTCGCGTGACCAGCTTTGGAACGACCGCCCCCGGTGCCTAGGCACGGTCGCGCCTCAAATGGGCACGGTCGCGCCGAGTACCAGTTGAAACGTAAATACAGTTTTAATCACCCGATCGTTGAGTTTCCATAACCGATTTACACCTCATTACCATTAATGAAAGCAATGACACTTCCAATTAAAACAAACGTCTCAGATTAATCCAATTAATCTTAAAAATTCTCTCAAGCATTTCAAAGAAAACACAAAACCTCCTTGCGATCTGAATTCTCTCAATCAAGCAGCAGAGTCACGCTACTCGATTCTCCCTAAAGCTCCTAAACTCTCTGGTTTAGCCGGAATCGCAACAGAAGACGCCAGAAGCCACTCTCGTCGTCGCCGGAACTCATTTCTATCGAACGCTATCCATCCGTCGTCCTTCCGGGTAATTGAAACCTTGTCCTCTATCGATTTAGTCTTTAGATCAAAAGCCCCATGTCAATTTGGGATTTCATTATGGAAATCACCACGAACCCGAATCCACATTTTTGTTAAAAATGATTTAATCGAAACAAACATTAGACATGTTTTAAATACAATTAATTTATACAGGAAGACTCGTGTTGATCTAATGGGTGAAAGACCCATGGATTCCAACTTTAACAATATAAGAATTAGCCAAATCGTTCAGTTTTGGGACAGACACGGTCGCGCTAGTATTCTAGCACGGTCGTGCTTCATGAGACACGGTCGCGTCAAATACCAACGCGGTCGTGCCTCACACACTCAGACCCAGTCATGCCTTTGGCTAGACTTGGTTATGCCTCAAAACCCTAGACACGGTCGTGCCTAGTCCAGAACACGATCGTGCCTCGAGAACAAACAAATTGTGCATTCTGTTTGATCAACACGGTCGCGCCCTGACTAGCATGGTCGCGCCCGTGGTTTGAGCACGATCGTGCCATTCCCAGGCACGGTCGTGTGTGAATTAAATTCTTGGCAGAATTATAAATTTTATATATTTTTCAAACCATAAATATTATGATTAAATTACAAAATAAAAATAGCTGATTTTTATAAAATTGCATTTAATCTTATTTAGAAAGAACAAATATTTAATAAATGGAAAATTATTTATTTAAAGTTTATAAAATTTAATTTACAATTATTGCTAAACCTTTCATTTAAAAAGTATTTAAATGGTTAAGTTACAATGTATAAATAAATAAATAAAATAATGATTATTTATTTACTTTATGTTTAAACAAAGACATTTATTTATTTACACTTAAATTCATTTAACACTTGTAATATTTTCATAAACAATAATTATTTACATTACTTATTTAATTATTCAAACTCAAACCTTAATCAAAATATTCTAAAAAAATATTCTTTCAAACTTTATGTATTTTATTCAAATACCTCAAATTACAAATCAATGACCTTCTTACACAAGTCCAAATGCAACTTTAGACTTAGACTTTGGTGCACACTATTAACACCATATACATTACACTTTAGGTTAACTTGTGCATTTCAAGGATCTTTATTCTATCTAGTATCTTTGTTAGCTACGCCTTCAAATCAAGTGAGTATACATAGCCCCTTTTACTCTTTTACAATTTTGGGGTGAAACATGAACATTATTCAAATTACATGTTTACATTTACACAAACAACACAAGTACAAATCCTATTTAAATTCAGGTGTGCATTTTGATCTTTATGCCCGAGTGCTAGGTGTGCTAACCTTTGTATGCGATTATGTGCAATCATTAACTATTCAAGCCGACGGTTTTCAATGATAGATCTATTGAGTCTGACAAACCCACCCAGATTGGGGTGATTGATATCGATAACACAATTTTTGCATGCTAGTTACAAAGGTTTGATTTTACATGGTTACACAATAGCTGCTCCCCATAAATGCCTTATTTATCATGTTATGTAAGGATTTGTTTTACAGCTATATGCTATCTATATACAAACCTGTGTTATACTCACCAACTTTTTAGTTGACTTTATTTTATTTATCTTTCAGGTTCTAATGTGTGAGATTGATCAAGATCTGCTACACATAGGCTTGGACTTAGTTAATTTAAATAAAAGAACTCTATGTATTTCAATTTTGTCTATCTTGGATTTGGTTGTGTTTGGACTACTTGTTATGAAATTTGATGTTTAATATATTCAAACTAGTAAACCATGTGCTTATGAACGGTCTACATGTCCCGCCCCGATTTTTCCACCCCGATGATTCCGCCATCGGTCGGGGTGTGACATCGACGGTTTCTACTTTTGGGCTTTAATTTGCAATGATTAGTGCTGATGATCGGTTAGAAACGGCTTAATGACATTCGAAATCATCAATGACATGCGTTACAACATTGAACTCAAACAGTTTTACGGTTAAAGAATCGAATTTGAATCAAGATAATTTGGGGTTTGACTTTTAAAGGTCAACTAATCTAATTTGTGTCAAAAATGTTCAATTTTGACTTTCAGAAGTCAAACAGTTGTGTTTAGGATAAATACAGCTTTAGTCCCTGTAGTTTCATGCATATGTGTTTGAGGTTTTGCAGAATTAGTCCTTGGAGTTTGTACTTGGGTTTAGTAGGTTAAGATTAACGGAATTAACTGAGTTTAAGTTAACGGGGTTAACTCTAAATGACCGGGTGTCACATCATCCCCTAGTTGAAAGAATTTTCGTCCTGAAAATTAAATAAATAAATAAATAAAAATTTCTGAGGTGTCACATCATCCTCTAGTTGAAAGAATTTTCATCCCGAAAATTAAATAGTACCATAAGAATTTGACGCGGAGTGCTTGAACAGATTAGGATGTTTGCGCATCATCTGATCCTCGCGCTCCCACGTGAATTCCGGTCCGCGCTTCGAGTTCCAACGAACTCTGACAATAGGGATTTTACTACGTTTAAGCGTTTTGACTTCCCTATCCATGATTTCTATCGGTTCTTCGATGAAACGCAACTGTTCGTCGATGTGTAGTTCCTTAAGAGGAACCGCGAGTGACTCGTCAGCTAGATATTTCTTCAAGTTCAGACATGAAAGATGTTGTGTACACCACTAAGTCCTTCAGGTAGGTCCAGTTGATACACTATTGGTCCGATTCTCTTGATTATCTTGAATGGTCCAACATAACGAGGATTCATTTTCCTCGTTTCCCGAAACGAATGACACCTTTCCACGGTGAGACTTTGAGTAAGATCATGTCACCTATTTGAAATTCTAAAGGTTTACGATGCTTGTCGGCATAGCTCTTTTGACGATCACGAGCTACCGCCATACGGTTTCTAATTTGAACGATATTTTCGGAAGTTTCAAATACAAGTTCAGGACCTATGAGTTAGCTATCTCCAACCTCGGTCCAACAAATGGGAGAACGGCATTTCCGTCCATAAAGTGCTTCAAATGGAGCTGCCTTGATGCTAGTATGATAACTGTTGTTGTAGGAGAACTCCACCAACGATAAGTGAGACTCCCAAGTGTTACCGAAATCAATCACACAAGCTCGTAGCATGTCTTCCAGTGTTTGAATAGTACGTTCTGTCTGGCCGTCAGTTTGAGGATGGTATGCTGTGCTCATGTCTAGACGCGTGCCTAAGGCTTTATGTAACGACTGCCAGAAACGAGACGTGAATCGTGTATCACGATCCGAAATGATAGAGATTGGCACCCCGTGCCGAGAGACTATTTCTTTCAAGTAAGTACGAGTAAGCTTATCTATTTTGTCGGTCTCTTTGATTGCTAAGAAGCGAGCGGACTTTGTTAATCGATCAACAATTACCCAAATAGTATCACATCCGGTAGGAGTTCGTGGCAACTTTGTGATAAAGTCCATGGATATTTGTTCCCATTTCCACATGGGAATTTTTGGTCGTTGTAGAAGACCGGAAGGCTTTTGGTATTCAACTTTGAACTTTGCGCAAGTCAGAAATTTGCTCACATAGGTGGCTATATCGGCTTTCATCTTTTGTTGGAGCATATTCTGGTGACAACGAGCTTGAAGATATTATGTCTTAGACTTAGAGTCTTTGATTTGTATTTGATAGAATTGTTAGCAACAGTTAAGGGGGAGTCTGTTAGGACATGTTTAGTAACTGTTGATAAAATTTTGTGTAAGTTCTGCTAGAGGCGAACTTAACAAGTTCACCTAGCCTATCAGAGGCGAACTTAATAAGTTCGCCTGGTCTATCAGAAGCAAACTTAATAAGTTTGCTTAAGTCTATCAAAGGCGAACTTATTAAGTTCGCTTAGCCTATTAGAGGCGAACTTAATAAGTTCGCCTAAGCACAGTGAAGCGAATTTGTTAAGTTCGCCTGTTGCAGAACAGTAGTTTATAAATAGACATAACAGAGTCAGTTTGATAGAACTAAGAGGTAAGACGATATCAGAGTAGACAAGAGAGAAATCTTGTAACCAGATATTGTGGTGGAAATACAAAGCGTTTATTTACACCGTTGTTGTTGATTGAGTTACACGAGCACGTTGATCATGGATTCCGCACGTTATCACCGTGTCGTACCGCGAGTCTAGAGATCCGTCAAGCATCGAATTAGGGACCTACAGTTGCTGGTTCCCCTTTTTACAAGGCATACAGTCATCTGCAACGGAGAATCTCAGCTTAGGAACCCCCGTAACTAAACCGTTTTGGACACGATGGTTAACTTTTATGATAAGAGATATGTCCGAGTTTCCTATGCCACAAGATTGAGTCAAGCTCAGTTGCTTTGGTAACCAAACAAGTAGCAACTAAAGATTTGGTTTTCGCCACGCTCATGTCAATCTGATAGGTATCATTCGTTCTTAGCGCACGCATCAAAATCCAGTCTTCAGGAACCTCAAACCTAGGTTTGAGAATCATGCATTCAGATTTTTCAAACATGACTGGGTACTCCTTATCACACATCTGAGAAACACTCAACAAGTTATGCTTTAGCTGCTCGCAGTAGTTGACGTTGTCAAAGCTAACACAACCATTTGAAACCATACGATCGCCCTTCTCGCCTGCAAAGGCCACATAGCCTCCTCTGAATGGTTTTACATCTTGAAGCAGGGACATGTGGCCTGTCGTGTGCCTGGAGCATCCACTATATACATACCAACGATTAGAGATAGTTCCCTTTGGATGTCCATGCACGATCACAAGAAATTAATTAGATTTGGAGACCCAAGTCATGGTGGTCTTGTGTCGTCTGTCTTTTTCAAAATAAACTACTTCAATTAATTCACAATCATGACTGACAAAAATGGGTGAATCTTTAGAAGACTTGGGACCAGGAGATTCAGAACTTTTAGATTTCTTGTTCCAGGACCCTTTCTTTTGTTTTACTGGAACAGTCAGCTTGCATTTAGAAGCACCACGTGAACTAGTAGAAGCTTCACCTGATTGAATTCCAGCCAGCTGTTCCAGCTTCCTCAATCTCTTGTTCCTTCTTCTTCCCTGTGGCTTAGAAATCTTAACCACAGGTTTCTCACTAGTTGGTGCACTACCAGAGGTAGACACACAGGGTTTAGCAGGTTGCTTTTCCCTTTTTGGAAAAGATGGCTTAGACTCAGATGTGATCTTTGGCTTCACCATAGGTTTCACTGGTGGGTTCACTGGTGGTTTCACCACATTTGATTTGGAATTCTTGGGTTGCTTCACTGGTGGTGACTTAGAGATAACAGCCGGTTGTGAAACAATTGGCCGTTTCCCTTGGTTATTAGCAGGGCAGTTCACAAGGATGTGACCAACCATACCACAGTGAAAGCATGTTCTTTTATCCTTGTAATTCCTCATGTAAGGTTCATTATATCTGGCATTAGATGACTCAGCATGATGAGCAGGAGAAGTTGTTTGGTGAACAGTAGTTTGACCCGATGGTGATTGGTTTTTGGGAATATAATACTTTTGCATATTTTCTTGATAGCCAAGCCCATAATGAGCTGCAAAGGCTTCTTTCTTAACTTGGTTAATATTTTTATAACCCCCCATAAAGCATCACTTTTAATTTTTCATTTGTTTCAACAATGTCGGGTTCGGTTAAAATGAAATTACCATGATCAGTGACAACGTTTTTCTTAACCTTCTGTTCATCGAGCAACTCCTCTGAGACTACACCATCAGGGCAGGTGTTCTCAGACCCATCATCAGAAGCAGTAAGGAACTCTTCATCAGATGCAGAGTCAGCCTTACTTGAGGAATCCTCCTTGTTAGAGGAATCATCCTGACTCGAGGACTCATCAAGGCAAGACAAATCAATGTCAATTAAGCCGTTGACAAATTTTCCGCTTACTGGTGGAGGAATGGCATTAGTACCCAGCCCTAAGCCATTCACTTATCTCACTACAGACTCGTAGTGTTCCACCACAAAACGAGAATTTTTCAACTTCTCAATATTACCTTTCAACTTCAAGATCTCATTTTGCAGCATGTTGATCTCATTGTTCCTTTTTCTCTAACCCCTTGTATGCAACATCCAAATGAAACTGTTGATCGCTGATTTTAAGTGAATAATCACGTTTTTCTTTCTTCAACGTTTCAATTGAATCTTTGTACCATTTTTCATTTTCTTTGTAGCTTAAAAGCTACAATACGAAGGGGTTCGACTTTGTCTTGAACCTTAGAATTTTCTACCTTTAAGCTTAGACATTTGGAACAAGAAATGACAGCAAAAGAGTTAGAATCTACCTCATTAGATGAACATGATACCTCTCCAATAGCCATGAGGGCAACTGCAGTTGTAGACTCTTCTTGGTCAGCCACAGAAGCTTCCCGTTCAACTACTTCCATCATCTCCATAATCTAAGCCATGAGACCAACTTGCGTTTGAGAAATAAGGGCATCCTCCAGATGAACACCCCAATCAAAGTTGTCATCGTGTTGTGCTACCAAATCATTGGACGTTCCACCTTGACCTTGATTATGGTTGTTTGAGTTGTTGTACCCTTGACCGTTTCCTTGGCTAGGTCTGGTGAACCCCGAGGCCGGTGCTTTGTCCTTTTTGACATTCTCTTGCAAAATGCCCAAAGTTATTGCATTTGTAGCACTTGGCCTTGGATTTATCAAATCCCACCTTGGTATTTGAATGTCCACCAATAAACTTCCTGCCAGTTCTATTCAAGTAATGCTTCGCCCTTCTCAAGATCATGGCCATATTCCATTGAATATCCATGTCCTCCATATCATCCGGATCCACCTAATTGAAGTCTTCTTCTATGGTTTCAGGAACTGTGAGCTTACCGCCAATGAAGTTCTCATAGGCAAGCATGCATGATGAGAATAAAGCCACATGGTCTTCAGCTATCTTCGCTATTGCTAATTGGTTAGCTGAAGATGTGGGAGAAGGATTTCTTGAGGAATTCTGGTGGTG
The DNA here is from genome assembly GCA_023525975.1 of Smallanthus sonchifolius. Lineage (NCBI taxonomy): Eukaryota > Viridiplantae > Streptophyta > Magnoliopsida > Asterales > Asteraceae > Smallanthus > Smallanthus sonchifolius. The sequence goes on from CM042039.1 coordinate 22,094,859, forward strand.
AGATCCAGATCCTGATCCAGATGCTGCATAGCAAGCATGACCACCACAAACTTTTGATTTATCCTCATCGTGAGAGTTCCCTGAGAAAAGGACAATTCCAGAACCCGATGACTTGGCTATAGAAGACATCGCAAAATACATAGTAGGGTCTTGTATTTGAGGTCTCCCTGAGCTATCTTTTCGTTTTAGGTTCATATCATGTGCTTGAACCATTCCGATTGCTTCATCAATAGTCATCTCATAAAACTTTGAGTTCTCTCTCATCAAGGTAGTGTACATCTCAAATTTTGGTAGTAGGGTATCTAGAAACTTCTCAACTAACTCCTCATTTGGATAGATGAGGTCAAAATCTTTCCCTCGAAGATCCCTCTTACTCTTCTTGATGTCGCTGTTTCCCTCGAATCTCTTCTGCAAAGCCTTCTAGAGATCCTTGGAGTTATCGTATCCTCTAAAGCTGTGAAATAACTCCCTGGTCAAGGCCAAAGTAATAGATCCGTGTGCCTTCTTCTCTCTGTCATAAACTTTCTTTTCTTCTTCATCAAGTTTGGAGATAGGCTTGGGAACTTCCTCATCAAGATATGTATATGTGGGATGCTTATAACCCTCTAGAATGGGTATCCAAGGTGAAGAATCGGTTTATGAGATATAATGCTCAAAGCGTGCTTTCCAGTTTGAGTAATCATTTACGTTAAGCAGCTTTGGTGGTTTCAGTGGGGTTCCAATCTCATTGTCATAATTTAACAGGTTACCGAGATTCTGAAGATTTGCTATGGTGAAACACTTAGTCAAATTTCAGAAAAATCAAAGCAATGTGCGCACTTAAGTTATGGCCTTGTGCACTTATGAACTTGGTCTTGCGTACTTAAAAAGTACGAAGGAGTAAATGAAATCAAGAGCAAATGCTCTGATACCACTTGTATATCCCTCGGGTATCTCGGATCGACACATGCAAGTGTGTTCCTGGTCGAACCGGGTGCGGAATGCCTGTGACTAGGTGGAGTATCAATCAACACAAAGTAAACCGACAAAAAAAACACAAGATACTTTCAAACTTTGTCTATTGATAATCACAGCCGGTTACATAGAGAATGAGTGCGTACATATATATTCTGTCACTAACAGCTATATATACTAGAGCAGTTGCCTGCGCACTTAGCAAGTGCGCAGGGTTTAACTCATGCGTACTTAGAAAGTACGCAGACTTTGTTCTTGCGTACTTTCTAAGTACGCAGGATACACATCCTGCGCACTTACTAAGTGCGCATAACTCTTAACAAAGACGAATACAACGGCAAGTACCTACGAACATGATTACAACTCTATAAATCAATACATACAGATGCTGATATACAAATACAGATACATAAGGATAATATATAAGTAAAAACAATCTTCAGAGTGCTTGTCAAAAGAATTGCTTCAACAAACTCCCCCTTGACAGCAGCTCTGGAAATGTCTACACAGCTTTAGAGTAAACAGCTTCAGAGTGATTATCACAAGAATTGCTTCAGCAGTTGTCAAAAAGGAAGTCCAGCCGAATGTGGTTCCAGCAGTTAAACCGATTGCTCCTCGACCTGAACCTTCTACTGTTAAGCCATCTTCAAATAAGAAGCACATAATTTGCTCTATTGAATGCAAAAATTTCTGATCCTGCAGAACTGTCCATCCAAGATTGCACACACTTTGCTCTATTGAATACAAAAATTGGAAGAAGCCACCTTTGAGCACAACAAAGCCTATCCCTGGAACTTCAAAGACTTATTCAAGAAAAGGGATTATGTGTACCTTCAAAGGGAAAAATTGCCTGAATCATGCTTTGTGTGTGGCAAATACAACGATACCACCAGCACCTACTTCTACTACCTTCAGCATCAAAGAAACCAAAAGCAACATGCCTTTGAGAAGACAAACAAGAACAAAAAGGTAAGAAGCTTTGAAGCCAAAAAAACTCATTTAGAAACTCTCTATCCCCACCAAGGAAGCATCTGCCAAAACCTCAACAATCTTGCATAATCAGTGGTGAATCAGACCACTTTGCTGCAAATTGTAAATTTAATCCTTTCAATCAGATTCTTTATCAAGCCCCTATTAAACAAAAGCCTATCAGCAAGGTAAAGAAGGATAGGCAGACGTCTGTTATGAAACCATCAGCAGCCAGCAAAAATGTTGATGATCAGATAAAGCCCAAGAAACAAAAGAAGCCTGCTGCTGCCGAAGTAAAACCATCAGCAGCAACAAAATCTGTTGCCGATAAGCCAAAGTCCTCAGTAGCAAAATCTTATGCTGATCAAGCAAATCTGTCAGCAGCTAAACTAACATCAGCAGCTGATAGAACATAGAAGTCTGGAAAACCACCAAATCTGCAATGGAAAGCCAAGATCCCAGTCTCTATCCCTCAAAGCATTATCTTTGGCTCTATTAAAGGCAAAAATACTGATGTTGCTGATCCAATGAAATACTTATCCAAGTTGACAAGTTCTTGGGTTCCTCCCTCTAACTAGATCTCTCTCATGTGCAGGGACAGCCAGGTCACAAGAATAACACCTAGGTTGTAGACAGTGGTTGTTCCAGGCACATGACAGGCAACAGAACCATCCTCTCCAACTTCAGACAATTCAATGGAGGATATGTTTCCTGTCACACCCCAACCAATGGCGGAATCATCGGGGTGGGACATGTAGACTGTTCATGAGCACAAGGTTGACTAAATTTGGATTACTCAAACTGGAAAGCACGCTTTGAGCATTATATCTCATAAACCGATTCTTCACTTTGGATACCCATTCTAGAGGGTTATAAGCATCCCACATATACATATCTTGATGAGGAAGTTCCCAATCCTATCTCCAAACTTGATGAAGAAGAAAAGAAAGTTTATGACAGAGAGAAGAAGGCACACGGATCTATTACTTTGGCCTTGACCAGGGAGTTATTTCACATCTTTAGAGGATACGATAACTCCAAGGATCTCTAGAAGGCTTTGCAGTAGGGATTCGAGGGAAACAGCGACATCAAGAAGAGTAAGAGAGATCTTCTTAGGAAGCAATATGAGTTAGTTGAGAAGTCATTTGCTATGGTGAAACACTTAGTCAAATTTCAGAAAAATCAAAGCAATGTGCGCACTTATGAACTTGGTCTTGCGCACTTAAGATTTGCTCTTGCGTACTTAAAAAGTATGAAGGTGTAAATGAAATCAAGAGCAAATGCTCTGATACCACTTGTAGATCCCTCGGGTATCTCGGATCGACACTTGCAAGTGTGTTCATGGTCGAACCGGGTGCGGAATGCCCGTGACTAGGTGGAGTATCAATCAACACAAAGTAAACCGACAACAAAAACACAAGATACTTTCAAACTTTGTCTATTGATAATCACAGCCGGTTACATAGTGAATGAGTGCGTCCATTTATTCTGTCACAAACAGCTATATATACTAGATCTGTTGCCTGCGCACTTAGCAAGTGCGCAGGGTTTAACTCATGCGTACTTAGAAAGTACGCAGACTTTGTTCTTGCGTACTTTCTAAGTACGCAGGATATACATCCTGCGCACTTACTAAGTGCGCACAACACTTAACAAAGACGAATACAACGGCAAGTACCTACGAACATGATTACAACTCTATAAATCAATACATACAGATGCTGATATACAAATACAGATACATAAGGATAATACATAAGTAAAAACAATCTTCAGAGTGCTTGTCAAAAGAATTGCTTCAACAAACTCCCCCTTGATAGCAGCTCTGGAGATGTCTACACAGCTTTAGAGTAAACAGCTTCAGAGTGATTATCACAAGAATTGCTTCAGCAGTTGTCAAAAAGGAAGTCCAGCCGAATGTGGTTCCAGCAGTTAAACCGATTGCTCCTCGACCTGAACCTTCTACTGTTAAGCCATCTTCAAATAAGAAGCACATAATTTGCTCTATTGAATGCAAAAATTTCTGATCCTGCAGAACTGTCCATCCAAGATTGCTTAGACTTTGCTCTATTGAATGCAAAAATTGGAAGAAGCCACCTTTGAGCACAACAAAGCCTATCCCTGGAACTTCAAAGACTTATTCAAGAAAAGGGATTATGTGTAACTTTAAACGGAAAAATTAGCTGAATCATGCTTTGTGTGTGGCAAATACAACGATACCGCCAGCACCTACTTCTACTACCTTCAGCATCAAAGAAACCAAAAGCAACATGCCTTTGAGAAGACAAACAAGAACAAAAAGGTAAGAAGCTTTGAAGCCAAAAAAACTCATTTAGAAACTCTCTATCCCCACCAAGGAAGCATCTGCCAAAACCTCAACAATCTTGCATAATCAGTGGTGAATCAGACCACTTTGCTGCAAATTGTAAATTTAATTCTTTCAATCAGATTCTTTATCAAGCCCCTATTAAACAAAAGCCTATCAGCAAGGTAAAGAAGGATAGGCAGACGTCTGTTATGAAACCATTAGCAGCCAGCAAAAATGTTGATGATCAGATAAAGCCCAAGAAACAAAAGAAGCCTGCTGCTGCCGAAGTAAAACCATCAGCAGCAACAAAATCTGTTGCCGATAAGCCAAAGTCCTCAGTAGCAAAATCTTATGCTGATCAAGCAAATCTGTCAGCAGCTAAAGTAACATCAGCAGCTGATAGAACATAGAAGTCTGGAAAACCACCAAATCTGCAATGGAAAGCCAAGATCCCAGTCTCTATCCCTCAAAGCATTATCTTTGGCTCTATTAAAGGCAAAAATACTGATGTTGCTGATCCAATGAAATACTTATCCAAGTTTACAAGTTCTTGGGTTCCTCCCTATAACTAGATCTCTCTCATGTGCAGGGACAGCCAGGTCACAAGAATAACACCTAGGTTGTAGACAGTGGTTGTTCCAGGCACATGACAGGCAACAGAACCATCCTCTCAAACTTCAGACAATTCAATGGAGGATATGTTTCCTGTCACACCCCAACCAATGGCGGAATCATCGGGGTGGGACATGTAGACTGTTCATAAGCACAAGGTTGACTAAATTTGGATTACTCAAACTGGAAAGCACGCTTTGAGCATTATATCTCATAAACCGATTCTTCACTTTGGATACCCATTCTAGAGGGTTATAAGCATCCCACATATACATATCTTGATGAGGAAGTTCCCAATCCTATCTCCAAACTTGATGAGGAAGAAAAGAAAGTTTATGACAGAGAGAAGAAGGCACACGGATCTATTACTTTGGCCTTGACTAGGGAGTTATTTCACATCTTTAGAGGATACGATAACTCCAAGGATCTCTAGAAGGCTTTGCAGTAGAGATTCGAGGGAAACAGCGACATCAAGAAGAGTAAGAGGGATCTTCTTAGGAAGCAATATGAGTTAGTTGAGAAGTCATTTGCTATGGTGAAACACTTAGTCAAATTTCAGAAAAATCAAAGCAATGTGCGCACTTAAGTTATGGCCTTGCGCACTTATGAACTTGGTCCTGCGTACTTAAGATTTGCTCTTACGTACTTAAAAAGTATGAAGGAGTAAATGAAATCAAGAGCAAATGCTCTGATACCACTTGTAGATCCCTCGGGTATCTCGGATCGACACATGCAAGTGTGTTCATGGTCGAACCGGGTGCGGAATGCCCGTGACTAGGTGGAGTATCAATCAACACAAAGTAGACCGACAACAAAAACACAAGATACTTTCAAACTTTGTCTATTGATAATCACAGCCGGTTACATAGAGAATGAGTGCGTCCATTTATTCTGTCACAAACAGCTATATATACTAGATCTGTTGCCTGCGCACTTAGCAAGTGCGCAGGGTTTAACTCATGCGTACTTAGAAAGTACGCAGACTTTGTTCTTGCGTACTTTCTAAGTACGCAGGATATACATCCTGCGCACTTACTAAGTGCGCACAACACTTAACAAAGACGAATACAACGGCAAGTACCTACGAACATGATTACAACTCTATAAATTAATACATACAGATGCTGATATACAAATACAGATACATAAGGATAATACATAAGTAAAAACAATCTTCAGAGTGCTTGTCAAAAGAATTGCTTCAACAAACTCCCCCTTGATAGCAGCTCTGGAGATGTCTACACAGCTTTAGAGTAAACAGCTTCAGAGTGATTATCACAAGAATTGCTTCAGCAGTTGTCAAAAAGGAAGTCCAGCCGAATGTGGTTCCAGCAGTTAAACCGATTGCTCCTCGACCTGAACCTTCTACTGTTAAGCCATCTTCAAATAAGAAGCACATAATTTGCTCTATTGAATGCAAAAATTTCTGATCCTGCAGAACTGTCCATCCAAGATTGCATAGACTTTGCTCTATTGAATGCAAAAATTGGAAGAAGCCACCTTTGAGCACAACAAAGCCTATCCCTGGAACTTCAAAGACTTATTCAAGAAAAGGGATTATGTGTACCTTCAAACGGAACAATTAGCTGAATCATGCTTTGTGTGTGGCAAATACAACGATACCGCCAGCACCTACTTCTACTTCCTTCAGCATCAAAGAAACCAAAAGCAACATGCCTTTGAGAAGACAAACAAAAACAAAAAGGTAAGAAGCTTTGAAGCCAAAAAAACTCATTTAGAAACTCTCTATCCCCACCAAGGAAGCATCTGCCAAAACCTCAACAATCTTGCATAATCAGTGGTGAATCAGACCACTTTGCAGCAAATTGTAAATTTAATTCTTTCAATCAGATTCTTTATCAAGCCCCTATTAAACAAAAGCCTATCAGCAAGGTAAAGAAGGATAGGCAGACGTCTGTTATGAAACCATCAGCAGCCAGCAAAAATGTTGATGATCAGATAAAGCCCAAGAAACAAAAGAAGCCTGCTGCTGCCGAAGTAAAACCATCAGCAGCAACAAAATCTGTTGCCGATAAGCCAAAGTCCTTAGTTGCAAAATCTTATGCTGATCAAGCAAATCCGTCAGCAGCTAAAGTAACATCAACAACTGATAAAACATAGAAGTCTGGAAAACCACCAAATCAGCAATGGAAAGCCAAGATCCCAGTCTCTATCCCTCAAAGAATTATCTTTGGCTCTATTAAAGGCAAAAATACTGATGTTGCTGATCCAATGAAACACTTATCCAAGTTTATAAGTTCTTGGGTTCCTCCCTCTAACTAGATCTCTCTCATGTGCAGGGACAGCCAGGTCACAAGAATAACACCTAGGTTGTAGACAGTGGTTGTTCCAGGCACATGACAGGCAACAGATCCATCCTCTCCAACTTCAGACAATTCAATGGAGAATATGTTTCCTGTCACACCCCAACCAATGGCGGAATCATCGGGGTGGGACATGTAGACTGTTCATGAGCACAAGGTTGACTAAATTTGGATTACTCAAACTGGAAAGCACGCTTTGAGCATTATATCTCATAAACCGATTCTTCACTTTGGATACCCATTCTAGAGGGTTATAAGCATCCCACATATACATATCTTGATGAGGAAGTTCCCAAGCCTATCTCCAAACTTGATGAAGAAGAAAAGAAAGTTTATGAAAGAGAGAAGAAGGCACACGGATCTATTACTTTGGCCTTGACCAGGGAGTTATTTCACAGCTTTAGAGGATACGATAACTCCAAGGATCTCTAGAAGGCTTTGCAGTAGAGATTCGAGGGAAACAGCGACATCAAGAAGAGTAAGAGGGATCTTTATAGGAAGCAATATGAGTTAGTTGAGAAGTCATTTGCTATGGTGAAACACTTAGTCAAATTTCAGAAAAATCAAAGCAATGTGCGCACTTAAGTTATGGCCTTGCGCACTTATGAACTTGGTCTTGCGCACTTAAGATTTGCTCTTGCGTACTTAAAAAGTATGAAGGAGTAAATGAAATCAAGAGCAAATGCTCTGATACCACTTGTAGATCCCTCGGGTATCTCGGATTGACACATGCAAGTGTGTTCATGGTCGAACCGGGTGCGGAATGCCCGTGACTAGGTGGAGTATCAATCAACACAAAGTAAACCGACAACAAAAACACAAGATACTTTCAAACTTTGTCTATTGATAATCACAGCCGGTTACATAGAGAATGAGTGAGTCCATTTATTCTGTCACAAACAGCTATATATACTTGATGTGTTGCCTGCGCACTTAGCAAGTGCGCAGGGTTTAACTCATGCGTACTTAGAAAGTACGCAGACTTTGTTCTTGCGTACTTTCTAAGTACGCAGGATATACATCCTGCGCACTTACTAAGTGCGCACAACACTTAACAAAGACGAATACAACGGCAAGTACCTACGAACATGATTACAACTCTATAAATCAATACATACAGATGCTGATATACAAATACAGATACATAAGGATAATACATAAGTAAAAACAATCTTCAGAGTGCTTGTCAAAAGAATTGCTTCAACAAACTCCCCCTTGATAGCAGCTCTGGAGATGTCTACACAGCTTTAGAGTAAACAGCTTCAGAGTGATTATCACAAGAATTGCTTCAGCAGTTGTCAAAAAGGAAGTCCAGCCGAATGTGGTTCCAGCAGTTAAACCGATTGCTCCTCGACCTGAACCTTCTACTGTTAAGCCATCTTCAAATAAGAAGCACATAATTTGCTCTATTGAATGCAAAAATTTCTGATCCTGCAGAACTGTCCATCCAAGATTGCTTAGACTTTGCTCTATTGAATGCAAAAATTGGAAGAAGCCACCTTTGAGCACAACAAAGCCTATCCCTGGAACTTCAAAGACTTATTCAAGAAAAGGGATTATGTGTACCTTTAAACGGAAAAATTAGCTGAATCATGCTTTGTGTGTGGCAAATACAACGATACCGCCAGCACCTACTTCTACTACCTTCAGCATCAAAGAAACCAAAAGCAACATGCCTTTGAGAAGACAAACAAGAACAAAAAGGTAAGAAGCTTTGAAGCCAAAAAAACTCATTTAGAAACTCTCTATCCCCACCAAGGAAGCATCTGCCAAAACCTCAACAATCTTGCATAATCAGTGGTGAATCAGACCACTTTGCTGCAAATTGTAAATTTAATTCTTTCAATCAGATTCTTTATCAAGCCCCTATTAAACAAAAGCCTATCAGCATGGTAAAGAAGGATAGGCAGACGTCTGTTATGAAACCATCAGCAGCCAGCAAAAATGTTGATGATCAGATAAAGCCCAAGAAACAAAAGAAGCCTGCTGCTGCCGAAGTAAAACCATCAGCAGCAACAAAATCTGTTGCCGATAAGCCAAAGTCCTCAGTAGCAAAATCTTATGCTGATCAAGCAAATCTGTCAGCAGCTAAAGTAACATCAGCAGCTGATAGAACATAGAAGTCTGGAAAACCACCAAATCTGCAATGGAAAGCCAAGATCCCAGTCTCTATCCCTCAAAGCATTATCTTTGGCTCTATTAAAGGCAAAAATACTGATGTTGCTGATCCAATGAAATACTTATCCAAATTTACAAGTTCTTGGGTTCCTCCCTATAACTAGATCTCTCTCATGTGCAGGGACAGCCAAGTCACAAGAATAACACCTAGGTTGTAGACAGTGGTTGTTCCAGGCACATGACAGGCAACAGAACCATCCTCTCAAACTTCAGACAATTCAATGGAGGATATGTTTCCTGTCACACCCCAACCAATGGCGGAATCATCGGGGTGGGACATGTAGACTGTTCATAAGCACAAGGTTGACTAAATTTGGATTACTCAAACTGGAAAGCACGCTTTGAGCATTATATCTCATAAACCGATTCTTCACTTTGGATACCCATTCTAGAGGGTTATAAGCATCCCACATATACATATCTTGATGAGGAAGTTCCCAATCCTATCTCCAAACTTGATGAGGAAGAAAAGAAAGTTTATGACAGAGAGAAGAAGGCACACGGATCTATTACTTTGGCCTTGACTAGGGAGTTATTTCACATCTTTAGAGGATACGATAACTCCAAGGATCTCTAGAAGGCTTTGCAGTAGAGATTCGAGGGAAACAGCGACATCAAGAAGAGTAAGAGGGATCTTCTTAGGAAGCAATATGAGTTAGTTGAGAAGTCATTTGCTATGGTGAAACACTTAGTCAAATTTCAGAAAAATCAAAGCAATGTGCGCACTTAAGTTATGGCCTTGCGCACTTATGAACTTGGTCCTGCGTACTTAAGATTTGCTCTTGCGTACTTAAAAAGTATGAAGGAGTAAATGAAATCAAGAGCAAATGCTCTGATACCACTTGTAGATCCCTCGGGTATCTCGGATCGACACATGCAAGTGTGTTCATGGTCGAACCGGGTGCGGAATGCCCGTGACTAGGTGGAGTATCAATCAACACAAAGTAGACCGACAACAAAAACACAAGATACTTTCAAACTTTGTCTATTGATAATCACAGCCGTTACATAGAGAATGAGTGCGTCCATTTATTCTGTCACAAACAGCTATATATACTAGATCTGTTGCCTGCGCACTTAGCAAGTGCGCAGGGTTTAACTCATGCGTACTTAGAAAGTACGCAGACTTTGTTCTTGCGTACTTTCTAAGAACGCAGGATATACATCCTGCGCACTTACTAAGTGCGCACAACACTTAACAAAGACGAATACAACGGCAAGTACCTACGAACATGATTACAACTCTATAAATTAATACATACAGATGCTGATATACAAATACAGATACATAAGGATAATACATAAGTAAAAACAATCTTCAGAGTGCTTGTCAAAAGAATTGCTTCAACAAACTCCCCCTTGATAGCAGCTCTGGAGATGTCTACACAGCTTTAGAGTAAACAGCTTCAGAGTGATTATCACAAGAATTGCTTCAGCAGTTGTCAAAAAGGAAGTCCAGCCGAATGTGGTTCCAGCAGTTAAACCGATTGCTCCTCGACCTGAACCTTCTACTGTTAAGCCATCTTCAAATAAGAAGCACATAATTTGCTCTATTGAATGCAAAAATTTCTGATCCTGCAGAACTGTCCATCCAAGATTGCATAGACTTTGCTCTATTGAATGCAAAAATTGGAAGAAGCCACCTTTGAGCACAACAAAGCCTATCCCTGGAACTTCAAAGACTTATTCAAGAAAAGGGATTATGTGTACCTTTAAACGGAACAATTAGCTGAATCATGCTTTGTGTGTGGCAAATACAACGATACCGCCAGCACCTACTTCTACTTCCTTCAGCATCAAAGAAACCAAAAGCAACATGCCTTTGAGAAGACAAACAAGAACAAAAAGGTAAGAAGCTTTGAAGCCAAAAAAACTCATTTAGAAACTCTCTATCCCCACCAAGGAAGCATCTGCCAAAACCTCAACAATCTTGCATAATCAGTGGTGAATCAGACCACTTTGCAGCAAATTGTAAATTTAATTCTTTCAATCAGATTCTTTATCAAGCCCCTATTAAACAAAAGCCTATCAGCAAGGTAAAGAAGGATAGGCAGACGTCTGTTATGAAACCATCAGCAGCCAGCAAAAATGTTGATGATCAGATAAAGCCCAAGAAACAAAAGAAGCCTGCTGCTGCCGAAGTAAAACCATCAGCAGCAACAAAATCTGTTGCCGATAGGCCAAAGTCCTTAGTTGCAAAATCTTATGCTGATCAAGCAAATCCGTCAGCAGCTAAAGTAACATCAACAACTGATAAAACATAGAAGTCTGGAAAACCACCAAATCAGCAATGGAAAGCCAAGATCCCAGTCTCTATCCCTCAAAGAATTATCTTTGGCTCTATTAAAGGCAAAAATACTGATGTTGCTGATCCAATGAAACACTTATCCAAGTTTATAAGTTCTTGGGTTCCTCCCTCTAACTAGATCTCTCTCATGTGCAGGGACAGCCAGGTCACAAGAATAACACCTAGGTTGTAGACAGTGGTTGTTCCAGGCACATGATAGGCAACAGATCCATCCTCTCCAACTTCAGACAATTCAATGGAGAATATGTTTCCTGTCACACCCCAACCAATGGCGGAATCATCGGGGTGGGACATGTAGACTGTTCATGAGCACAAGGTTGACTAAATTTGGATTACTCAAACTGGAAAGCACGCTTTGAGCATTATATCTCATAAACCGATTCTTCACTTTGGATACCCATTCTAGAGGGTTATAAGCATCCCACATATACATATCTTGATGAGGAAGTTCCCAAGCCTATCTCCAAACTTGATGAAGAAGAAAAGAAAGTTTATGAAAGAGAGAAGAAGGCACACGGATCTATTACTTTGGCCTTGACCAGGGAGTTATTTCACAGCTTTAGAGGATACGATAACTCCAAGGATCTCTAGAAGGCATTGCAGTAGAGATTCGAGGGAAACAGCGACATCAAGAAGAGTAAGAGGGATCTTTATAGGAAGCAATATGAGTTAGTTGAGAAGTCATTTGCTATGGTGAAACACTTAGTCAAATTTCAGAAAAATCAAAGCAATGTGCGCACTTAAGTTATGGCCTTGCGCACTTATGAACTTAGTCTTGCGCACTTAAGATTTGCTCTTGCGTACTTAAAAAGTATGAAGGAGTAAATGAAATCAAGAGCTAATGCTCTGATACCACTTGTAGATCCCTCGGGTATCTCGGATAGACACATGCAAGTGTGTTCATGGTCGAACCGGGTGCGGAATGCCCGTGACTAGGTGGAGTATCAATCAACACAAAGTAAACCGACAACAAAAACACAAGATACTTTCAAACTTTGTCTATTGATAATCACAGCCGGTTACATAGAGAATGAGTGAGTCCATTTATTCTGTCACAAACAGCTATATATACTAGATGTGTTGCCTGCGCACTTAGCAAGTGCGCAGGGTTTAACTCATGCGTACTTAGAAAGTACGCAGACTTTGTTCTTGCGTACTTTCTAAGTACGCAGGATATACATCCTGCGCACTTACTAAGTGCGCACAACACTTAACAAAGACGAATACAACGGCAAGTACCTACGAACATGATTACAACTCTATAAATCAATACATACAGATGCTGATATACAAATACAGATACATAAGGATAATACATAAGTAAAAACAATCTTCAGAGTGCTTGTCAAAAGAATTGCTTCAACAAACTCCCCCTTGATAGCAGCTCTAGAGATGTCTACACAGCTTTAGAGTAAACAGCTTCAGAGTGATTATCACAAGAATTGCTTCAGCAGTTGTCAAAAAGGAAGTCCAGCCGAATGTGGTTCCAGCAGTTAAACCGATTGCTCCTCGACCTGAACCTTCTACTGTTAAGCCATCTTCAAATAAGAAGCACATAATTTGCTCTATTGAATGCAAAAATTTCTGATCCTGCAGAACTGTCCATCCAAGATTGCATAGACTTTGCTCTATTGAATGCAAAAATTGGAAGAAGCCACCTTTGAGCACAACAAAGCCTATCCCTGGAACTTCAAAGACTTATTCAAGAAAAGGGATTATGTGTACCTTCAAACGGAAAAATTAGCTGAATCATGCTTTGTGTGTGGCAAATACAACGATACCGCCAGCACCTACTTCTACTACCTTCAGCATCAAAGAAACCAAAAGCAACATGCCTTTGAGAAGACAAACAAGAACAAAAAGGTAAGAAGCTTTGAAGCCAAAAAAACTCATTTAGAAACTCTCTATCCCCACCAAGGAAGCATCTGCCAAAACCTCAACAATCTTGCATAATCAGTGGTGAATCAGACCACTTTGCAGCAAATTGTAAATTTAATTCTTTCAATCAGATTCTTTATCAAGCCCCTATTAAACAAAAGCCTATCAGCAAGGTAAAGAAGGATAGGCAGACGTCTGTTATGAAACCATCAGCAGCCAGCAAAAATGTTGATGATCTGATAAAGCCCAAGAAACAAAAGAAGCCTGCTGCTGCCGAAGTAAAACCATCAGCAGCAACAAAATCTGTTGCCGATAAGCCAAAGTCCTTAGTTACAAAATCTTATGCTGATAAAGCAAATCTGTCAGCAGCTAAAGTAACATCAACAACTGATAAAACATAGAAGTCTGGAAAACCACCAAATCAGCAATGGAAAGCTAAGATCCCAGTCTCTATCCCTCAAAGAATTATCTTTGGCTCTATTAAAGGCAAAAATACTGATGTTGCTGATCCAATGAAACACTTATCAAAGTTTATAAGTTCTTGGGTTCCTCCCTCTAACTAGATCTCTCTCATGTGCAGGGACAGCCAGGTCACAAGAATAACGCCTAGGTTGTAGACAGTGGTTGTTCCAGGCACATGACAGGCAACAGATCCATCCTCTCCAACTTCAGACAATTCAATGGAGAATATGTTTCCTGTCACACCCCAACCAATGGCGGAATCATCGGGGTGGGACATGTAGACTGTTCATGAGCACAAGGTTGACTAAATTTGGATTACTCAAACTGGAAAGCACGCTTTGAGCATTATATCTCATAAACCGATTCTTCACTTTGGATACCCATTCTAGAGGGTTATAAGCATCCCACATATACATATCTTGATGAGGAAGTTCCCAAGCCTATCTCCAAACTTGATGAAGAAGAAAAGAAAGTTTATGACAGAGAGAAGAAGGCACACGGATCTATTACTTTGGCCTTGACCAGGGAGTTATTTCACAGCTTTAGAGGATACGATAACTCCAAGGATCTCTAGAAGGCTTTGCAGTAGAGATTCGAGGGAAACAGCGACATCAAGAAGAGTAAGAGGGATCTTCTTAGGAAGCAATATGAGTTAGTTGAGAAGTCATTTGCTATGGTGAAACACTTAGTCAAATTTCAGAAAAATCAAAGCAATGTGCGCACTTAAGTTATGGCCTTGCGTACTAATGAACTTGGTCTTGCGCACTTAAGATTTGCTCTTGCGTACTTAAAAAGTATGAAGGAGTAAATGAAATCAAGAGCAAATGCTCTGATACCACTTGTAGATCCCTCGGGTATCTCGGATCGACACATGCAAGTGTGTTCATGGTCGAACCGGGTGCGGAATGCCCGTGACTAGGTGGAGTATCAATCAACACAAAGTAAACCGACAACAAAAACACAAGATACATTCAAACTTTGTCTATTGATAATCACAGCCGGTTACATAGAGAATGAGTGCGTCCATTTATTCTGTCACAAACAGCTATATATACTAGATCTGTTGCCTGCGCACTTAGCAAGTGCGCAGGGTTTAACTCATGCGTACTTAGAAAGTATGCAGACTTTGTTCTTGCGTACTTTCTAAGTACTGCGCACTTACTAAGTGCGCACAACACTTAACAAAGACGAATACAACGGCAAGTACCTACGAACATGATTACAACTCTATAAATCAATACATACAGATGCTGATATACAAATACAGATACATAAGGATAATACATAAGTAAAAACAATCTTCAGAGTGCTTGTCAAAAGAATTGCTTCAACAAACTCCCCCTTGATAGCAGCTCTGGAGATGTCTACACAGCTTTAGAGTAAACAGCTTCAGAGTGATTATCACAAGAATTGCTTCAGCAGTTGTCAAAAAGGAAGTCCAGCCGAATGTGGTTCCAGCAGTTAAACCGATTGCTCCTCGACCTGAACCTTCTACTATTAAGCCATCTTCAAATAAGAAGCACATAATTTGCTCTATTGAATGCAAAAATTTATGATCCTGCAGAACTGTCCATCCAAGATTGCATAGACTTTGCTCTATTGAATGCAAAAATTGGAAGAAGCCACCTTTGAGCACAACAAAGCCTATCCCTGGAACTTCAAAGACTTATTCAAGAAAAGGGATTATGTGTACCTTCAAACGGAAAAATTAGCTGAATCATGCTTTGTGTGTGGC
This sequence comes from Smallanthus sonchifolius, assembly GCA_023525975.1. NCBI lineage: Eukaryota > Viridiplantae > Streptophyta > Magnoliopsida > Asterales > Asteraceae > Smallanthus > Smallanthus sonchifolius. The sequence continues at coordinate 22,110,587 of CM042039.1, forward strand.
AAATACAACGATACCGCCAGCACCTACTTCTACTACCTTCAGCATCAAAGAAACCAAAAGCAACATGCCTTTGAGAAGACAAACAAGAACAAAAAGGTAAGAAGCTTTCAAGCTAAAAAAACTCATTTAGAAACTCTCTATCCCCACCAAGGAAGCATCTGCCAAAACCTCAACAATCTTGCATAATCAGTGGTGAATCAGACCACTTTGCAGCAAATTGTAAATTTAATTCTTTCAATCAGATTCTTTATCAAGCCCCTATTAAACAAAAGCCTATCAGCAAGGTAAAGAAGGATAGGCAGACGTCTGTTATGAAATCATCAGCAGCCAGCAAAAATGTTGATGATCAGATAAAGCCCAAGAAACAAAAGAAGCCTGCTGCTGCCGAAGTAAAACCATCAGCAGCAACAAAATCTGTTGCCGATAAGCCAAAGTCCTTAGTTGCAAAATCTTATGCTGATCAAGCAAATCTGTCAGCAGCTAAAGTAACATCAACAACTGATAAAACATAGAAGTCTGGAAAACCACCAAATCAGCAATGGAAAGCCAAGATCCCAGTCTCTATCCCTCAAAGAATTATCTTTGGCTCTATTAAAGGCAAAAATACTGATGTTGCTGATCCAATGAAACACTTATCCAAGTTTATAAGTTCTTGGGTTCCTCCCTCTAACTAGATCTCTCTCATGTGCAGGGACAGCCAGGTCACAAGAATAACACCTAGGTTGTAGACAGTGGTTGTTCCAGGCACATGACAGGAAACAGATCCATCCTCTCCAACTTCAGACAATTCAATGGAGAATATGTTTCCTGTCACACCCCAACCAATGGCGGAATCATCGGGGTGGGACATGTAGACTGTTCATGAGCACAAGGTTGACTAAATTTGGATTACTCAAACTGGAAAGCACGCTTTGAGCATTATATCTCATAAACCGATTCTTCACTTTGGATACCCATTCTAGAGGGTTATAAGCATCCCACATATACATATCTTGATGAGGAAGTTCCCAAGCCTATCTCCAAACTTGATGAAGAAGAAAAGAAAGTTTATGACAGAGAGAAGAAGGCACACGGATCTATTACTTTGGCCTTGACCAGGGAGTTATTTCACAGCTTTAGAGGATACGATAACTCCAAGGATCTCTAGAAGGCTTTGCAGTAGACATTCGAGGGAAACAGCGACATCAAGAAGAGTAAGAGGGATCTTCTTAGGAAGCAATATGAGTTAGTTGAGAAGTCATTTGCTATGGTGAAACACTTAGTCAAATTTCAGAAAAATCAAAGCAATGTGCGCACTTAAGTTATGGCCTTGCGCACTTATGAACTTAGTCTTGCGCACTTAAGATTTGCTCTTGCGTACTTAAAAAGTACGAAGGAGTAAATGAAATCAAGAGCAAATGCTCTGATACCACTTGTAGATCCCTCGGGTATCTCGGATCGACACATGCAAGTGTTTTCATGGTCGAACCGGGTGCGGAATGCCCGTGACTAGGTGGAGTATCAATCAACACAAAGTAAACCGACAACAAAAACACAAGGTACTTTCAAACTTTGTCTATTGATAATCACAGCCGGTTACAGAGAGAAAGAGTGCGTACATACATTCTGTCACTAACAGCTATATATACTAGATCGGTTGCCTGCGCACTTAGCAAGTGCGCAGGGTTTAACTCATGCGTACTTAGAAAGTACGCAGACTTTGATCTTGCGTACTTTCTAAGTACGCAGGATATACATCCTGCGCACTTACTAAGTGCGCACAACACTTAAGAAAGACGAATACCACGGCAAGTACCTACGAACATGATTACAACTCTATAAATCAATACATACAGATGCTGATATACAAATACAGATACATAATGATAATACATAAGTAAAAACAATCTTCAGAGTGCTTATCAAAAGAATTGCTTCAACAAACTCCCCCTTGACAGCATCTCTGGAGATGTCTACACAGCTTTAGTGTAAACAGCTTCAGAGTGATTATCACAAGAATTGCTTCAGCAGTTGTCAAAAAGGAAGTCCAGCCGAATGTGGTTCCAGCAGTTAAACCGATTGCTCCTCGACCTGAACCTTCTACTTTTAAGCCATCTTCAAATAAGAAGCACGTAATTTGCTCTATTGAATGCAAAAATTTCTGATCCTGCAGAACTGTCCATCCAAGATTGCACAGACTTTGCTCTATTGAATGCAAAAATTGGAAGAAGCCACCTTTGAGCACAACAAAGCCTATCCGTGGAACTTCAAAGACTTATTCAACAAAAGGGATTATGTGTACCTTCAAACGGAAAAATTAGCTGAATCATGCTTTGTGTGTGGCAAATACAACGATACCGCCAGCACCTACTTCTACTACCTTCAGCATCAAAGAAACCAAAAGCAACATGCCTTTGAGAAGACAAACAAGAACAAAAAGGTAAGAAGCTTTGAAGCCAAAAAAAACTCATTTAGAAACTCTCTATCCCCACGAAGGAAGCATCTGCCAAAACCTCAACAATCTTGCATAATCAGTGGTGAATCAGACCACTTTGCTGCAAATTGTAAATTTAATCCTTTCAATCAGATTCTTTATCAAGCCCCTATTAAACAAAAGCCTATCAGCAAGGTAAAGAAGGATAGGCAGACGTCTGTTATGAAACCATCAGCAGCCAGCAAAAATGTTGATGATCAGATAAAGCCCAAGAAACAAAAGAAGCCTGCTGCTGCCGAAGTAAAACCATCAGCAGCAACAAAATCTGTTGCCGATAAGCCAAAGTCCTCAGTAGCAAAATCTTATGCTGATCAAGCAAATCTGTCAGCAGCTAAAGTAACATCAGCTGCTGATAGAACATAGAAGTCTGGAAAACCACCAAATCAGCAATGGAAAGCCAAGATCCCAGTCTCTATCCCTCAAAGCATTATCTTTTGCTCTATTAAAGGCAAAAATACTGATGTTGCTGATCCAACGAAATACTTATCCAAGTTTACAAGTTCTTGGGTTCCTCCCTCTAACTAGATCTCTCTCATATGGAGGGACAGTCAGGTCATAAGAATAACACCTAGGTTGTAGACAGTGTTTGTTCCAGGCACATGACAGTCAACAGATCCATCCTCTCCAACTTCATACAATTCAATGGAGGATATGTTTCCTGTCACACCCCAACCGATGGCGGAATCATCGGGGTGGGACATGTAGACTGTTCATGAGCACAAGGTTGACTAAATTTGGATTACTCAAACTGGAAAGTACGCTTTAAGCATTATATCTCATAAACCGATTCTTCACTTTGGATACCCATTCTAGAGGGTTATAAGCATCCCACATATACATATCTTGATGAGGAAGTTCCCAAGCCTATCTCCAAACTTGATGAAGAAGAAAAGAAAGTTTATGAAAGAGAGAAGAAGGCACACGGATCTATTACTTTGGCCTTGACCAGGGAGTTATTTCACAGCTTTAGAGGATACGATAACTCCAAGGATCTCTAGAAGGCTTTGCAGTTGACATTCGAAGGAAACAGCGACATCAAGAAGAGTAAGTGGGATCTTCTTAGGAAACAATATGAGTTAGTTGAGAAGTCATTTGCTATGGTGAAACACTTAGTCAAATTTCAGAAAAATCAAAGCAATGTGCGCACTTAAGTTATGGCCTTGCGCACTTATGAACTTAGTCTTGCGCACTTAAGATTTGCTCTTGCGTACTTAAAAAGTACGAAGGAGTAAATGAAATCAAGAGCAAATGCTCTAATACCACTTGTAGATCCCTCGGGTATCTCGGATCGACACATGCAAGTGTGTTCATGGTCGAACCGGGTGCGGAATGCCCGTGACTAGGTGGAGTATCAATCAACACAAAGTAAACCGACAACAAAAACAGAAGATACTTTCAAACTTTGTCTATTGATAATCACAGCCGGTTACAGAGAGAATGAGTGCGTACATACATTCTTTCATTAACAGCTATATATACTAGATCGGTTACCTGCGCACTTAGCAAGTGCGCAGGGTTTAACTCATGCGTACTTAGAAAGTACGCAGACTTTTTTCTTGCGTACTTTCTAAGTACGCAGGATATACATCCTGCGCACTTACTAAGTGCGCACAACACTTAACAAAGACGAATACCACGGCAAGTACCTACGAACATGATTACAACTCTATAAATCAATACATACAGATGCTGATATACAAATACAGATACATAATGATAATACATAAGTAAAAACAATCTTCAGAGTGCTTATCAAAAGAATTGCTTCAACAAACTCCCCCTTGACATCAGCTCTAGAGATGTCTACACAGCTTTAGAGTAAACAGCTTCAGAGTGATTATCACAAGAATTGCTTCAGCAGTTGTCAAAAAGGAAGTCGAGCCGAATGTGGTTCCAGCAGTTAAACCGATTGCTCCTCGACCTGAACCTTCTACTTTTAAGCCATCTTCAAATAAGAAGCACGTAATTTGCTCTATTGAATGCAAAAATTTCTGATCCTGCAGAACTGTCCATCCAAGATTGCACAGACTTTGCTCTATTGAATGCAAAAATTGGATGAAGCCACCTTTGAGCACAACAAAGCCTATCCCTGGAACTTCAAAGACTTATTCAAGAAAAGGGATTATGTGTACCTTCAAACGGAAAAATTGGCTGAATCATGCTTTGTGTGTGGCAAATACAACGATACCGCCAGCACCTACTTCTACTACCTTCAGCATCAAAGAAACCAAAAGCAACATGCCTTTGAGAAGACAAACAAGAACAAAAAGGTAAGAAGCTTTGAAGCCAAAAAAACTCATTTAGAAACTCTCTATCCCCACCAAGGAAGCATCTGCCAAAACCTCAACAATCTTGCATAATCAGTGGTGAATCAGACCACTTTGCTGCAAATTGTAAATTTAATTCTTTCAATCAGATTCTTTATCAAGCCCCTATTAAACAAAAGCCTATCAGCAAGGTAAAGAAGGATAGGCAGACATTGTTATGAAACCATCAGCAGCCAGCAAAAATGTTGATGATCAGATAAAGTCCAAGAAACAAAAGAAGCCTGCTGCTGCCGAAGTAAAACCATCAGCAACAAGAAAATCTGTTGCCGATAAGCCAAAGTCCTCAGTAGCAAAATCTTATGCTGATCAAGCATATCTGTCAGCAGCTAAAGTAACATCAACAGCTGATAAAACATAGAAGTCTGGAAAACCGCCAAATCAGCAATGGAAAGCCAAGATCCCAGTCTCTATCCCTCAAAGCATTATCTTTGGCTCTATTAAAGGCAAAAATACTGATGTTGCTGATCCAATGAAATACTTATCCAAGTTTACAAGTTCTTGGGTTCCTCCCTCTAACTAGATCTCTCTCATGTGCAGGGACAGCCAGGTCACAAGAATAACACCTAGGTTGTAGACAGTGGTTGTTCCAGGCACATGACAGGCAACAGATCCATCCTCTCCAACTTCAGACAATTCAATGGAGGATATGTTTCCTGTCACACCCCAACCAATGGCGGAATCATCGGGGTGGGACATGTAGACTGTTCATGAGCACAAGGTTGACTAAATTTGGATTACTCAAACTGGAAAGCACGATTTGAGCATTATATCTCATAAACCGATTCTTCACTTTGGATACCCATTCTAGAGGGTTATAAGCATCCCACATATACATATCTTGATGAGGAAGTTCCCAAGCCTATCTCCAAACTTGATGAAGAAGAAAAGAAAGTTTATGACAGAGAGAAGAAGGCACACGGATCTATTACTTTGGCCTTGACCAGGGAGTTATTTCACAGCTTTACAGGATACGATAACTCCATGGATCTCTAGAAGGCTTTGCAGTAGACATTCGAGGGAAACAGCGACATTAAGAAGAGTAAGTGGGATCTTCTTAGGAAGCAATATGAGTTAGTTGAGAAGTCATTTGCTATGGTGAAACACTTAGTCAAATTTCAGAAAAATCAAAGCAATGTGCGCACTTAAGTTATGGCCTTGCGCACTTATGAACTTAGTCTTGCGCACTTAAGATTTGCTCTTGCGTACTTAAAAAGTACGAAGGAGTAAATGAAATCAAGAGCAAATGCTCTGAAACCACTTGTAGATCCCTCAGGTATCTCAGATCGACACATGCAAGTGTGTTCATGGTCGAACCGGGTGCGGAATGCCCGTGACTAGGTGGAGTATCAATCAACACAAAGTAAACCGACAACAAAAACACAAGATACTTTCAAACTTTGTCTATTGATAATCACAGCCGGTTACAGAGAGAATGAGTGCGTACATACATTCTGTCACTAACAGCTATATATACTAGATCGGTTGCCTGCGCACTTAGCAAGTGCGCAGGGTTTAACTCATGCGTACTTAGAAAGTACGCAGACTTTGTTCTTGCGTACTTTCTAAGTACGCAGGATATACATCCTGCGCACTTACTAAGTGCGCACAACACTTAACAAAGACGAATACCACGGCAAGTACCTACGAACATGATTACAACTCTATAAATCAATACATACAGATGCTGATATACAAATACAGATACATAAGGATAATACATAAGTAAAAACCATCTTCAGAGTGCTTGTCAAAAGAATTGCTTCAACAAACTCCCCCTTGACAGCAGCTCTGGAGATGTCTACACAGCTTTAGAGTAAACAGCTTCAGAGTGATTATCACAAGAATTGCTTCAGCAGTTGTCAAAAAGGAAGTCCAGCCGAATGTGGTTCCAGCAGTTAAACCGATTGCTTCTCGACCTGAACCTTCTACTTTTAAGCCATCTTCAAATAGGAAGCACGTAATTTGCTCTGTTGAATGCAAAAATTTATGATCCTGCAGAACTGTCCATCCAAGATTGCACAGACTTTGCTCTATTGAATGCAAAAATTGGAAGAAGCCACCTTTGAGCACAACAAAGCCTATCCCTGGAACTTCAAAGACTTATTCAAGAAAAGGGATTATGTGTACCTTCAAAGGGAAAAATTGGCTGAATCATGCTTTGTGTGTGGCAAATACAACGATACCGCCAGCACCTACTTCAACTACCTTCAGCATCAAAGAAACCAAAAGCAACATGCCTTTGAGAAGACAAACAAGAACAAAAAGGTAAGAAGCTTTGAAGCCAAAAAAACTCATTTAGAAACTCTCTATCCCCACCAAGGAAGCATCTGCCAAAACCTCAACAATCTTGCATAATCAGTGGTGAATCAGACCACTTTGCTGCAAATTGTAAATTTAATTCTTTCAATCAGATCCTTTATCAAGCCCCTAGTAAACAAAAGCCTATCAGCAAGGTAAAGAAGGATAGGCAGACGTCTGTTATGAAATCATCAGCAGCCAGCAAAATTTTGATGATCAGATAAAGCCCAAGAAACAAAAGAAGCCTGCTGCTGCCGAAGTAAAACCATCAGCAGCAACAAAATCTGTTGCCGATAAGCCAAAGTCCTCAGTAGCAAAATCTTATGCTGATCAAGCAAATCTGTTAGCAGCTAAAGTAACATCAGCTGCTGATAGAACATAGAAGTCTGGAAAACCACCAAATCAGCAATGGAAAGCCAAGATCCCAGTCTCTATCCCTCAAAGCATTATCTTTGGCTCTATTAAAGGCAAAAATACTGATGTTGCTGATCCAACGAAATACTTATCCAAGTTTACAAGTTCTTGGGTTCCTCCCTCTAACTAGATCTCTCTCATGTGGAGGGACAGTCAGGTCATAAGAATAACACCTAGGTTGTAGACAGTGGTTGTTCCAGGCACATGACAGTCAACAGATCCATCCTCTCCAACTTCAGACAATTCAATGGAGGATATGTTTCCTGTCACACCCCAACCGATGGAGGAATCATCGGGGTGGGACATGTAGACTGTTCATGAGCACAAGGTTGACTAAATTGAAATATATTAATCATCCAAATTCATTTCAAGTATTCAAGACAAAAAAAATCCTTTATTAATTTGTATCTAGGTCCAAAACTTATGTGTAGCAAGTCTTGATCAAAATCACACATTAGTACCTGAAACATGAATAAAATAAGGTCAAATAAAAAGTTGGTGAGCATACACAGGTTTGTATATATATAGCATATAGATTATGAATAAACAAATCTTTACATAATATGATAAAATAAGGCATTTATGGAGAGCAGCTATGGTGTAACCAAGTACAATCAAACCTTTGTAACTAGCATGCAAAATTGTGTTGTCGGTAACAATCACCCCAATCTGGGTGGGTTTGTCAGACTCAATAGATCTATCATTTTTTACCGTCGGCTTGAATAGTTAATGATTGCACATAAATTGCACACAAAAGTTAGCACACCTAGCACTCAGGCATAAAGCTCAAATTTGCACACATGAATGTAAAGAGGATTTGTACTTGTGTAGTTTGTGTAAATGTAAACACTAGTTTGTATATTGTTCATGTTCCACTCCAAAAAGTGTAAAAGAGTAAAAGGGGCTATGTAATACTCACTTGATTCAATAGGTGTAGCTAACACGAGAGACTAGTTAGTAAGATGATCCTTGTAATGCACAACGTTAACCTATCGTGGAATGTATATTGAATTAATAGTGTGCACAATAGTCTATGTCTAAGTCTAGGGTTGAATTGGATGTGTGTATAAAGCTTGTGGTTTGTACTTGAAAGGTATTGTATAAAATGAAAGATTTGAAATGGATGTTTTTAGAATATTTTGATCAAGGTTTGAGTTTGAATAACTAAATAAATAAATTACATAATTATTATTTATTCACTTAGTTATAAAAATAATGTAGGTATTAGGGGTAATTAAGTATAACCTAAATAAATAATTTTTGTTCAAATGTAAATTAAATAAATAATTGTTAACTTATTTATTTATTTATAAAATATGTAACTTACTCATTTAGTTATAAAAATGTATCGGAGGTTTTATATTAAATATAAATTTCTTTACTTTATTTTCATAAAGATGTGTAAATAAGTTGCGTAAGTAATATTTAAGTGTAGGGTTTAACAATAATTATAAATTTAATTTTGTAAATTTAAATAACTAACTTCTATTTATTTTAGGATTAAGAATTTGATCTTTTAATATAAATCTTTATAAAACCAATTATTTTTATTTGAAAATTAATCTGAAATATTTAGTGTTTTTAAAATATAAAAATAATTATTCTGTCAAAATTTTTCTCACACACACGAACGTGCTTGGGACAAGGCACAATCGTGCTAGGACAACGGGGGCGACCGTGCTAGTCAGGGCGCGACCGTGTTGATCAAACAAAATGCATAACAAAGTTGTTCACTAGGCACGACCGTGTCTGGGCCAGGCACGACCGTGTCTAGGGTTCTGAGGCACGACCAAGTCTAGCCAAGGGGCATGACCGGGTTTGAGTGTGTGAGGCACTACCGCGCTGGTATTGGCACGACCGTGTCTCATGAAGCATGACCGCGCTAGAAGACTAGCGCGACCGTGTCTGTTCCAAAACAGAAATGAATTGCTTAAATCTTATATTGTTAATGATGGAAATCAGAGGGCTTTCATCTGTAGGGTTATTACGAGTCTTTTGGAATATATTAATTGTATTTAAAACGTGTTCAAAGCAAGGTTCGATTAAATCCATTTTGAACGAAAAATAGATTCTGGTTCGTGATGATTCCCATATTGTAAGCCCAAATTAGATTAGGGCTTTTGATCTATAGACTAAAACGTAAGTGTGGAAGGTTTCAATTACCCGGAAGGAGGATGAATCGATGGCGTACGGGTAGAATGAGTTCCGGCGATGACGGGCTTGACCTCCGGCGTATTCTGCTGCAATTCCGACTAAATCAGCGTGTCCAGAAGCTTTAGAGAGGATCAATTGTATGTTGGCTTGGGAGAATTGCAAATCAAAATGGTGAATTCGATGGTCTCGTGAGAGGATTAGGCGGTTATGAAATAAATCGACGAAATTGAGTTTATTTGTTGTAATTGTGATGATTAAAAGGTTTAATTGGGTTCGTTAATGGTGAAAACGTGTAGAACGGTTACGAAACTAAACGATATTATGATTAAAGGCTGCATTTACGTTTCAACTGACGAGAGGCGCGACCGTGCCCATATGAGGTGCGACCGTGCCAAGGCACCGGGCGCGACCGTTCCAGAGCAAGGCGCGCGACCATGCCATAGCACTTGGCGCGACCGTGCCAGAATGAGGCGCGATCGTGCCTATTAGGGTTTCTTGTTAATTTAGAAAATCAGTCCTTACAAGTCTCAGTTTTGACAAATTTGTATAAATATGGACTTATGTAAAGTTTAATAGGATATATTCGTGTAAAATTTGCGGGTTTGCATTGAAACGTAGTATTTATTTGTTTGTACGAATAGAACAAGTCAGTGTACTAGAATTTGGTTTGAAATGTATCACATTGAATTGAGATTTAGATAATGAAAATCAGAAATGTTACATTTCCTTTGGAAGTGATTCAAAAGGAGGATCTATTACCGGGCAAGGAACTGTGTCCAATGAAAGAATGAGTATTTAAAAGTAAACTATGTCAAAGAATTGGATTTCAATCTCATGAGTGTTTCTCAGGTTTGTGATCAGAAGCATTGGAAGCTTTTCACAGATAAAGAATGCTTTATTCTATCCCCTGGTTTAAGCAAACCTCCTCCAGAGAAGATGCCACTAACTGCTCAGAGAAAAGATAACCTATATGTGCTTAATATGAATGAGGTCACACCATCTGGTAATGTATCTTGTTTTCTATCAAAGGCATCAGTTGATGAATTAGCTCTCTGGCAAAGGAGATTAAGCCATGTTAATATCAAAACCATTAACAAGTTGGTAAAGGTAAATCTTCTCAGATGGCTTCCTGACAAAGAATTCCAACTTGAAGATCATTGCATTGCATGTTTGAAAGGGAAGCAACACAAGAGTTCTCACAAGCCCAAGACATTAAATTAAAATGACACTCCTCTACAATTGCTGCATATGGATCTCTTGGGTCCTACAAATGTCATGTCAATGGGTAAGAAGTCATACTGTCTGGTGATTACTGATGACTATACTAGATTTTCATGGGTATACTTCTTGAGAACAAAAGATGAAACTGCTGAGATTCTTAAATCTTACATTCTTCGAGTTGAGAATCAAAGCAATCAAAAGGAGAAAATCATAAGGTGTGATCAAGGTATATGTAGAGTCATATATTTCGTATAAGCTGTTGTCATTTATTGTATGTTTAAACAATTTTAGACTAGTTTACTTTCTGTCATTTCATTATTGTAATTTCAGTTTTTCTGTAATTAGTTATGTCTGGGCCATTGAAACTACTTAGTTTCGATTGAGTCTGTTCAATCGAAACTAGTAGTTTCGATAGATGGTAGTTTCGACAGGTCTAAGTATGTCACTACTATAAATAGCCTAGTTTGAGATTGTTTAGGGTGTGAGTAGCGGCTGTAACCCTGAACTTTCTCTTTCACATTTTGCTGAATCAATACAATCTGCAGTTGTTTATTCACTATGTTCTTACATTTTCATACCCTTTGATTGTTGTTTCATACTGTGGTTAGCTGGTTATCTTCACCATCACTGTTTCGTTTATCAATTTCACCTCCATATACACAGTTTCCGCCTGTGTATGTGTTAAATCGATCATATCAGTGATTTTTTCGATTAAATCTGGACCTACAATTGGTATCAGAGCTTTATGCTCTAGTGTTTTTGAGTGTTATCAGGTTATTGATCGATTCTAGGTGATTACCGAGGGTTTTCGTTGCTTATTTTGGGTTTTTGCACATTTATTCTCGAGGTACTGTTTCATCATTTTTCAAAGGTTTTTGCTCGTATTTTCGGAATCGGAGGTTGGATTCGTGATCAGGATAGTTAGACGAAGGTTTTCGCTGGATTAGTTTGTTATTTCTGCATCTTTCATTTCTGGAGCTTTTCATCAATGGAGTATTTCTGTTTTGGAGAAGAAGGCATCGAAACTATGGGAACAATTTCTGATTTCTGTTGATCATCGAAACTTCTTGTCTACGTTTTGTCGGGAGAAGGTACTGTCGAAACTAGATTTTTGTCTCTTATAGAAACTGTGGTTATCGAAACTAGTTGTTTCGATAATAGTTGGTCTATCGAAACTAGTCCTATCGAAACTAGTTGTTTCGATAGAAGTTTGCCCTATCGAAACTAGTTACTGTTTTAGTTTCGATTCAAAACATTATGGCCACTTCAAGTTCAACAGAACATTCTGGGGGAAATAGACCACCTGTTCTTATGTCCACAAGAGATTTTGATGACTGGACTAAAAAAATGAAGCTTTTCTTTCAATTTCACGATTATACACTGTTGAATTCTATCACTGATGGTCCCCACAAGCCCGTAACTACCACTGCTGATGTTCAACGTCCTAAGTTAGTGTCTGAATATGATGAGAAAGATCTTGCCTTGATTGCCCGAGACAACAAGGCCTATGGGACTATTGCCATGGCTCTTCCTATGGATATTTTCAACATCTTTGCTGAGTACACAACTGCCAAAGTCTTATGGGCTGCACTGTGTACAAGATATGAAGGAAGTGAGGATGTCAGAGAAAGCAAAAGAGATCTGATCAAGAAACAATATGATATGTTCAGCAGTGTAAGGGGAGAATCAATATCTGATTTGATCAACCGTTTCTCAAGCATTGTCTCAAGGTTGAAGGTTATGGGAGTTGAGTACCCTACTCTTGATCTGAACAAGAAACTCCTAGATTCTCTTCCTTAGGAATGGAATATGTATCGAATCATGATCAAAAAGACTGAGAATCTGAGTGCTCTGTCTCAACAGGAAGTCTATAGCATTCTTGAATCTTATGAAATTTAGATTAAGAAGGGAGCAGTCACCCCATCTAATCAGTCTGGAAACACAGCTCTCATTGCTGGATCAAGCTCATCCGGTAGCCCATACTTTCAGACTGATGTTCCTCCTTCATCTGCTGCAATTAAGTCTACCAGCTCCTCTGCTCCTCAAAAGACTATCACCATGATTCCTGATGAATATGTCCCAATCATGACTGCTTTCATGTCGTGCTATGATGCACTAATCTCTAGAAATCTAACACCGGTTAGCTTTCAACCTGATGACTTGGAGCAGATTAATCCTGATGATTTGGAGAAAATGGACATTGATTGGTGCATGGCCATGTTGACCTTAAGAGCCAAGAGATTTATCAAAAGGACTGGTATAGATAGGTTCAAGCATGGAAAGACGCTTGGGTTTGACATCAAGAAGGTGAGATGCTACAATTGTGATCAGCTGGGTCACTTTGCCAGAAACTGCAAGGAGCCGTCCTCCAAAGATCAGCAAGATAAGAAGATTTCCTCTGGTAAACAAGCTGCCAATCCTCCAAAGACAAACACAACTTCCAGTTCCACAGCTCTTGTGTGCCAAGCTGATGGACATTATCATTGGGGAGAACAAGCTGAGGAAGCTGCTGATAAAGCCTTGATGGCTGATGTGGAAGAAAATGGCAAGTGTGTCATGATTGAAACAGCTGAGGATCTCACTGCTGTGCCTGCTGAGGTTACTTCTAAACTTTGTGATTCTAGATCTTGCTTAAATGAAATTCAAAAATACAGATTCATCAATCAAGCCTTGATTGATGAACGAAATCACATTAAGGTGATGTATGACCCTGTGGTAAAAAATGAGAAACTTTACCTAAAGAAAATTCGTGATATTTCTGGTGAAAATCGTTCTTTAATTGTGCAACTCAATACTCAAACCATTAATAATACAATTTTAACAGAAAGAGTCCAAAAGGCAGAAAATGCCAAATTACAGGTTGATCACATGGATATGGATCAGAAAATTCTGTTTGGAATAATTGACAAACAATTTAATAGAAAAGGCACAGAAGGTCTTGGGTATAACTCTCATCCACCTCCTTATTCTAAATCAGGGAAATTTGCTGATATGCCTACTCCACATGTTTCCACACCTTTTGTTTGCACATTATCTCCTGATGGTTATATTACATCCTCTGATTCTGACAGTTTTGCTTCTTGTGCAAAGTCAAATTGTGTAAAGTCCGAAGATGATTGTGATAAGAGTGCTAATGATAGAACTATTTTAAAAGAACTTGAGTCGGATGAATGTAATAATATGTCCGTGTCAAAACCAAATATTTGTGAACACGTTAAAAACTTGTATTTTGATTCTATGCCTGCTGAGCATACGGGTTTGGGATGTGATGTTTCTAAATTTCAAAATGTCTTGCCGTTTGTTCCTAAATCTTTGAATGTTATGCCATGTGTTACAAAATTTAAAAGTGCAGGAATTATTGTGAATGATGTACCACGTGAAACCATGAGCAACATGAAATTTTTCAGATTAAAGGAAGCACATCATCTTCAAGGCAAAGTTATTGATGAAAGAACCGTCTCATGTTCAGATTCCTCAACATCAAAATCATCTTCATCTTGTGATGATTATTATCAGGCTAAGATATCTTGTAAAAACGTTTGTTTTAGTTGTGGTGCCTCAAATCATGTTTCAAAAAGTTGTAAATTAACAACCGCAAATCTTAATGAAGAATCACCTTCCCAAAGTTCATTAAATTCATATGTGTTGCCTAACTCTTCTCACAGTAGGAAATCTAGGCGTAAAAGAATTAAAAATGCTAAAAATTATTTAAAACGAACTTGGAAAATTAAAAATAATGTTCTATTTGATGACCGTGCTTCATCAAAAGATGGTTGCACTTCTGATTCCAATGAGATGTCATATCCTGACACTAAAATCTCTTGATTGAAACATTTTTGGTCAAAACGTATAAATGGTTCGTTGTGTATAGGGTCAATCAAGAAGAACCGGTGATAATATATGGCATGTAGATAGTGGATGTTCAAGGCATATGTCTGAGCACTTTAACTTGCTGCAAGATTATCATCAGATTGATGGAGAGTATGTTGCTTTTGCTGGAAACCCAAGAGGAGGAAAGATTGAAGGACAAGGAACAGTATCAAATGGAGTAAATAGTCTGGAATTTGTCAACTATGTTCCTCAGTTAAAGTACAATCTGATGAGTGTTTCACAGATTTGTGACAAGGACTTTTGTGCTTTATTCAATTCTAAAGAATGTCTTATCTTAAAGCCGGGAGTGGTGATTCTGGAAGAACTTATTCTCATGCGTGCTCACAGAAGATACAACACATATAGCTTGGATATGAACAACCCATCGGGTATTGAATCGTGTTTTCTCTCAAAGGCTTTCGAAGATAAATCTTTCCTGTGGCATAAGAGGTTGGGACATGTCAACTTCAAAAAAATGAACCGACTGGTTCGAGGCAACCTAGTCACTGGATTACCTCTCAAATATTTCACTCCTATGGAACACTGTATTTCATGTTCCAAGGGAAAACAGCACAAATCTTCACATAAGCCTAAAACCACCAATTCCATTGACTCTCCTCTCCAATTGCTTCACATGGATCTCTTTGGTCCAGTGAGTGTCATGAGTCTTGGACGAAAGTCATACTGTCTGGTGGTAACAGATGATTTTTCTCGATTCACTTGGGTGTTTTTCTTAGCTAAGAAGAATGAGACGCCAGAGATTTTAAAGACCTGTCTGCTTCAAATTGAAAACCTCTTCAGTTTAAGTGTGAAGACTATCCGTAGCGATCATGGAACAGAATTTAAGAATGCAACTCTTGATTCCTTCTGTGAAAGCAAAGGAATTTCTCGTCAACTTAGTGCACCTCGTAGTCCTCAACAAAACGGTGTAGCTGAAAGGAGAAACCGCACCTTAATTGAAGCTGCACGAACTATGATTGTTGACTCTAAGCTTCCCGTGACTTTCTGGGCTGAGGCGGTCAACACTGCATGTTTCGTGCAGAATCGGGTTCTTATCACTAAAAGCTGCAACAAGACACCATATGAGATCATGTACAAGCGCAAGCCAGTTATTGATTTCTTCAGAAAATTTGGGTGTGTGTGCACGATGCTGAACACTTCAGATCAGCTCAACAAGTTTGAAGCCAAAGATGATGAATGTTATTTTGTTGGTTATTCCTCCAATCAACGTGCTTTTCGTGTCTATCATAAGCAGAAAAGAATAGTGCTGGAGTCCATTGATATCAATTGGCATGAAAATAATCATACGGACGCAGGAGACGGACCCAATTGGCTATTTGACGTCGATTCAGTTTTTAAATCATTTAATCTTCCTGATTTCTCAATTGACTCAACTCATGCTAATCCTTATTTTTCTGTGAACAATTTAGGGAACTTAAATGATCAAGGTTCTTCCTCATCTGCTCAGGTTGAAATTCCTGTGGTTGCAAATGCTGAATCTGATATGGAGTCTTCCGGTTCTGGTGCAACAAGTGAAAATGTTGAAGACAACTCCATTCCAATAGTAGATGTTGCACCACAATCACCTGCTGAAGATCCTATTACTGATATTGCCGATCCTCCTGCTGAAAATCTCTCCAATTTGGAAGAAGTCATGGAAGAAGATGCAATTCCTCAACTGCGAATTCACAAGATTCATCCCACCAATAACATCATTGGACCACTCAATGTGGGTGTTAGTACCCAAAGTGCCTGTGAAGCATTTGAAAACAACATGTTTTCCTGCTTCATCTCTCAAACTGAACCAAAGAACATTAAAGCAGCACTACTAGAAAACAGCTGGGTGGAAGCAATGCAGGAAGAGCTACAGCAATTCTCTAAGTTACATGTGTGTAATTTGGTGGATCTACCCAAGAACAAAGTTCCAATCGGTACTTGTTGGGTCTTTCGCAACAAAAAGGATGAAGGCGGCACTGTGATTCGTAACAAAGCTCGTCTGGTGGTTCAAGGTTTCTATCAAGAAGAAGGGATTGACTACGAGGAAGTCTTTGCACCAGTGGCTCGCTTGGAAGCCATCCGAATGTTTCTCGCCTATGCAGCCTACATGGACTTCACCGTCCATCAAATGGATGTCAAAAGCGCATTTTTGTATGGCAAAGTTCAAGAAGAAGTATATGTCAAGCAGCCGCCGGGTTTCATTGATCCTAATTTTCCAGACCGTGTTTAGAAGTTAGACAAAGCATTGTACGGTCTTCACCAAGCACCTCGTGCGTGGTATGAAACTTTATCAAAGCATCTGCTTGAGAATGGTTTCACACGAGGAGCAATTGACAAAACATTGTTCAAACGGAAGGAGGAAAAGGATACAATCATGGTGCAAATTTATGTGGATGATATCATTTTTGGTTCTATAAATCCCCGTCTCTGCAAAGAATTTGAAGAAGTTGTTGGATCGGGATCTACCTTGATCCAATGATTCAACACATTAACCGAACCAAATCGTGCGGAATCCGATTTGATTGGCAATCCAATCTATGACACGGATCGGGTCGTAAGAAACGAGCGGATTAGACGACGAATCGAAGGTTTCTATCGACCCTTTGGTGTAGAGAAGTTGGATACAAGACCTGGAAACTCTCTAGAACAGAGATTCGACAATACAGATGCAGAGAGTTTGTGTGTTCTGTTCTTAGTCTTGTTCTACTCTGGACAGTATGTGTATATGTGTTATGTATTCTATTCTATTGTGTGCTCATGAAGTGAAAGTTATATATATAGTGCAGAGGCTATTCGTACGAATGAGCCATGTGAATGGACTCATTCGTGCGAATGAATCAGCAGAATGGTTCATTCGTAAGAATGAATCATCAGAATGTTTCATTCGTGCGAATGAGTCATTCTCATGACATATTCTAGTGAATGAATTATTCTCATGATCTATTCGCACGAATGGATCATTCTCATGATCCATTCGTGCGAATGGGCCTTTCAATAGCACGATTGATCAACGTTATCGATATTTATCAGATCATTTAATACACAGTCGTTATATATGAGTAAACATTAAGGATAAACATGTAATTTCATTAATACATCAAATAGTTACATTAAACATAGATGAAATACATATTACAAGGGATTAGGGACATAATATGCATCTACATACTCCCCCTTGGACCTAGATCCCTTCAAAATGACCTAACTAACATTAGTTGGTCTTCAACATCTCTTTTGAACGAGTTTTCCAGTTGACCCCGGCGTGTATGTTAAAAGCAAAGCATATACGTATCACCTTCACATACTGCAATGCCTGGTCTATATCTTCAACTTCAAAAAACGGCTGACACTTGTATAAAGTGGTAACATCTTGTTCAGACAAGTTGGTCAGCCACAACGGATCAAAGACCCTGATGGTCTCCCATGACCCTTCTTTACAAAGCACTATTACAGCTTCACCAGTACGCCCATCATAGTACCACCATTTGAATTGATCTGAGAAGTCCTGGATCATTTTCCTTAAAGGAATCTTCTTCATGATCGTTGGAGGTTTCCACTTTAATACAATTAGGGGCTTCTTGGTGATTGGATGAACCTTTTCCTTGTGAATGTAACGTGTAGGCATTTGTGGCTTGAAGTTCACCCAATTCTTCCGGTATTCATACTGTAATTGACGTTCAAACCATTCGGACAGACCGGAAGATTCGCTGTATAGAAGCTTTAGACGCGCCAATTGATTTACTTCAAATGCGGGCAGCGTCTTGAAGTCATGAGGGTACCTGAAATATTGTATGCCCTTCTCTCTTTTTATAGCATAGCAGCTTAAGTCGTTGAAGTATGCCCAACTGATTATACGACCATCAGACTTGTGTCCTTTGAGTCGATAAACTTTAGTGTACTTGGTTGGAGGAGAGGGCTTTGAGTTCTTCTTTAGTTCAGCCATGTATTCCATCCACTGACTTTTACGTTCATTCAGCTCTTCAATGTCAAAAGTGGAGGGACCGGCTTCATCCTCTTTGTTGTCGATAATGCGGTTGACCTCCTCGTCGGACTGCTGAGTGAATAAGTCCGCGAAGGAGGGAAGATCATCACCATCTACTGATGTGTACTTTGGATATTCTTGATCAGTGATGTCTTCGACTTCAACCTCATCAACGTCTTCTAGTTCGTCAGAGGAGGGATAATCAGTTGTAGGAACAGATGCCTCTTCAGTAATGACTTCATCGGGATTCATTTGAAATAGCTCGGCAATCTGTTCTTTTGACAAGCAGTGTACGATTTCTCCTTCCTCTTTATCATAAATCACTGAATGTTGGATGATCCCTTGCATGTCAAGCACATAAGTTAACTTTGAAGGTTGTTGCTTGAGAGGCATCACATCCAAAACTATTTTCACAAACAAACAAAGAATAAACAAAGAATAAACAAACAAAACTATTTTCACAAACAAACAAAGAATAAACATGTGAGACAACTTAAAACACTTAAAACAAAAACTATCAACCTTCAGTTCCCTTTTGTGTATCTGATGATGGGCCTACTGGTTTGTCTAATTTTTGCTTCGTGCGTGCCTCTGCTTCTGCTGTCTTTGAAGCACTTGATGCAGCACCAGCATTGGCACCATCATCCTTATCTTCGTCATTCTTGTCATCATCATCATCATCACTATCATCATCAACATCATCGTCACCATCATCATCCTCATCATCATCATCATCATCACCATCATCACCATCATTTCGAGCACCCTCAATTCTAGGTGTCGTGTCCCTTCTGCTTTCTAAGTCTTCCAACAGTCTCTTATTTTCCTCCTCTATCCTTTGTATTCTCTGAGCATGTGCATCAACAGTTTTAGACAACTGTTGATTCTGGTTTGTAGCAGTGAGAATGAGGGCTGGTTGATCATTGCATCTATTGGAAAGACTTGTGATGGCTTGGGCTTGTTCAGTATTTTGCAGAGTCAACTGACTGATCTACGAGCCCTGAAGATCTAAACGCTTTGACTGTTCTTGATTTTGAGCCAGAAGCTGCAGTACCAAGCTGTTTAGAGTGATGATTTGATCGCTCAACGAAATAGTCGGCAATGATGTTGATGGCTCAGCTCGAGTAGTGGCTGGCTGTGATGTATGAGCAGTCGTGTAGATGGGAGGAGGAATCGGAGGCACAGTTTGTGTCTGAGGCATGGATGTTGACATTGGAGCCTCAGACCTGGTGGCAGTTGCTGTTGTAGCAGAGGTGTCTCCGTCCTTCTGACAAGTTTGAACTTTTGGCGTTTGGCCATTCTCTTCATTCTTCCTTTATTGACTGGGGTAGATTGGGAAGGAGCAGCAGATACTTGTGGACAGTCAGGGACAAAGTCAGCATCCCTGACGTCATCATCATCAACCCTTGAGCTTCCTTGATCTGCTCCCCTCTTTCGTTTTGTGGCGACCAATCTTGCCCCTTGTTGACTGATTTCGAATTCATCTTCAGTTTCCTCAGAATCAGTAAACAGGACGGTGTCCAGGTTAACGTCTTCTGGGTTAGTTGGAAGGGATGAATCGATAGCAGTAACAGTAGGAGTGGTGGCAGCGGTAGATGGAACATTAGGAGCATTGCCACCACCTCCCTGACCATCTTGGTCGTCGTCATCTTGGTCGTCAGCTGGAGGCACAACAATATCCTCCCTGTCAGAATCACTATTATCGTGACGCCAATTTCTGTTTACAGGTGCCACATAATCAGAATTTGCCAGATGTCCAATAAGGCGTTTATGTAGAGGCTTTGTTGGTCTTCCCCTATAAGTCTGTACCCGGTTTAGTGTGACATCAGTCATATGCTCCAGCCTTATCATGTCAATATCGGATCGTGGCAGTAGAGGAAGTTGGTCATCGATTATCATCTGTAAGAATCGGGGGTACATGAGATACGCATTGTCCCCTTTTAGCGAGATGTTTTCCTTCAGGTGTGTGAACACCATCTCTGAAAAGTTGAACGGTATGTTCAACACCAGTGCCACAAATGCGCTCTGTATTGTTTCGCGCATATCATCAAATCCGCCACGACGGGAACCGAGGCAGTGAAGAAGAACGTGTCCTAAATATTTATACTGGGGACAGAGGTTCGCCTTGTTGAGAACGCCTTCGGCGACATTTCCGTCGTACTTTATTCTCATGAAGCATCCACGGACCAGATATTTATCCAGTGTCACTGGATCTTCAGGATGATCACCAAATTGACACAATCGGCGAATGTGAGAGGCAGATACAATAACCTCCTGTCCTGCAATCTTTCCCCGTATCACAGTTGGAGAAACTTCACAGTCTATTTCAGCTGTGGCCCAGAATTCCCGTTGATGAGAAGCATAGGGAGTGCAGATATAAGATATAGCATGGGCTATCCTGGATCGAGACAAGAACTCGATCATTCCAATAAACGGTCTTGCATTCTTTGAAGTTGGGATCATGTAAGCACAAATGTTGCTTTTTGTTGAAGCTTTAAGAACAACTGGAGCTCTGTGCTCCATAACGATCAGTCTGCAAACACAAAAACATGAAGCACATCAGATCAGTACATGCAAGATTTTGGAAATATGAACTTTTGGACCTTTTGGTTCATTCGTGCGAATGGATCATTTTCATTCGTGCGAATGGATCATTCTGCCTATTCATTCGTGCGAATGAGTTTCATTCGTGTGAATGAGCGTTCATTCGTGTGAATGAATGTTGTTCTCATTCGTACGAATAAACATGAAGAGTGTGTCCATTCGTATGACAGACGGGTCGCGATCCAATTTGTCCAAAAATCAACCAACACTTGAAAAGATTTGCCGAAAAAGACACCAAAACACTCGACTATGGTTTTCAACCAGTATTTAGCATTTTAATCGGTTTATTAATTCATTTTTTACGTTTTTAAGTTTGGTTTTCGGTTTTGAGCCCTAAATCTAATCGAACATCCTCAAATCGTTATACATTTGATGAATACTTGTGGGGTTATACCTGTAAAATGAAATCAAATGATTAGATCGGTGATTGGACGGAGTTTTGTTCAAAATCAGAATTTCAATCAAACAGACGTGCGAATGCTTTCTGAAATGTGCGAATGAGACTGCACATGCGAATGAATGGCATATTTATAAGATGGCCTGGTTCATTCGTACGAATGGACCATTCTGGTCAGTCCATTCGTGCGAGTGGACCAGACTTGATTCATTCTGCCACTCATTCGTACGAATGGACCATTCTGGTCAGTCCATTCGTGTGAATGATCTATTCTCCTCATCCATGCGTACGAGTGAGCCATTCTGCTCATCCATTCGTACGAGTGAGCCATTCTTCTCATCCATTCGTACGAATGGGACAATCCCCTTATGCAAATTAAACTTTTCAGGTTAAATGGGATATCCGACCACATTGGTCTTGACAACAATTTGATTATGAAGTAATTTACATTTAATTATGAAGTGAGGGATCAATTATGAAGTTTTGGAATAGGTTAGGAAGTAAAGGAACGATTTGATCAATCAGTAAGTCAAGCGGTTTTCAAATTTGGTTGATAACAGTCGTTCGAGTCTTATCGAATAATCTAAAATTTAGAAAAATTAAAATATTTTTGGATTTTTTTTTTATTTTATTTATTTATTTTTTTTTTGAATATGTAATACTGAAAATAATATCAACAAGATATATACACACATGTCATAGTAAGAATGATCCTTATGAGAAATCATACAGACATAATGACTAATGATCTGAGACATTTTGAATTTTGTAGATACAACTATACAATGGTATTTACACATCTTTTTGTGAGAAAGATCCGAACATGGGATCAGTACTAGACTCATAGCAATCATCAACATTGCAAATTATCTGAGCTTTAAGTACACTTAGTCAAAATGCGATCATTGATATGTTTGTCCATCATAAACTTATGCATACCTTTTCTCAACACTTACAAGATGATCTTGAAGGATTAAGTCCATTATCTGTGTGTCCCACACTAGTTAAGAATTGACTTGAATTACTTTTCAAAACATGTTAATGTTTCAAATCAGCACAACTTACTTAACCAGTCATCATAAGTTCATGAGATCTCAGTTATTCCCTGTTACTTCTTTACTACACCAATTTTTTTTTTTTTTTAGTATTCACAGTGACAGCCATCAGCTCATGGACGGCTTCAGCCAGGTATTTACAAGGCAATATGGCACGTATGCAGCTAACGGTGTTTGTGTTCATCCTATCCCATGGATGGCTTCAACCAGGCTGCAACCCGGTAATATGGCACATATACGGATTCGGATTCATACTTTTATTTTATTCTTAATCGCATGGACGGCTTCAGCCAGGTATTTACAAGGCAATATGGCACGTATACGACTTCGGAATCTAATTTTTTTAATTTTATAACTACTTTCTGATATCTCATTAAACCGATGATAACTGGTGTGCACAGAATGAGAAACACCTTCAGTTTCTATTGTTGATTTTCGTCAATCCTTTCACCATTATGTGACTCACAAGACAATATCTAATATGGTATAGATCAATCATCAATGGTCGAGATTCAGTAAGATAAGCCTATCAATGCATCACATGTCGACTTAGTGTGACTATTCACTATGACAATAAATGCAATGTGCTTCATACATATGGTTAGTGTGCCATCACTTCCCAAAGGTTGGATACGATTTCTCATTTTTTATATTTTCAGATGTTTTTTGGTTTTAGACTGTACAAAAATGGAAAATCTTTTTTTTTTTTTTTTTTTTTTTTTTTTTACTGTACACAATATAGAAATCTTTTTGGAGTCTCAGATAACTAGCGTCTGTGTACTATCATTTTTCTCAGTGAGAGATCATTTTCTTACTGACATTTTCTCCCCCTAAAATTTCAAAATGAAAAATCTTTTTGAGTTTTTGAGATTTTTAATAAACGCAAGAAAGAAAATATATACAGGAACGTAATTGATAAAAATGATTATTGACTCGACTCTTGGTCCGGAACAACGTCATCCTTCTTTTTCATGCCGTTTACCTCTAACAAGAATAAAAATCTTGGTTTGTCAAAGGCTTTTGTATAGAGGTCGGCCTTTTGGAAATCAGTGTTAATTTGAACCATATCAATCAGTTTCTTTTCAAAACAATCACGAATGAAGTGATATTTTATGCCGATGTGTTTGGTTTTTGAATGTTGAACCAGATTCTTAGTGATAGCTATGGCAGCAGAATTATCTACATAAATAGGAGTGTTAGAGAATTGCAAACCGTAGTCCCGAAGTTGCTGTTGAATCCAGATAATCTGAGAACAGCAACTGGCAGCAGCGATGTATTCAGCTTCACATGTAGATGTAGCCACTGAAGTCTGCTTTTTGCATTGCCATGTCACGAGACGGTTTCCAAAGAACTGACACCCTGCAGATGTAGACTTGAAGTCTGTTTTGCAACCACCATAATCAGAATCACTATATGCAGTAAGCTCAAAGTTATCATCATTAGAATACCATAATCCAAGATCAGGAGTACCCTTCAGATAACGAAAAATCCTTTTGACAGTAATTAAGTGGGAGACTTTTGGTTTTGACTGATATCGGGCACAGAGACATGTGGCGAACATGATGTCTGGTCGAGATGCCGTGAGATACATGAGAGATCCGATCATGGCTCGATAGAGAGTAGCATCAATATACTCCCCCTTGTCATCAGGCGAAATCCCGTGATTGATCGCCAATGGAGTACCAGCAGGTTTGGCATCAGTCATACTGAATCGGCTCAGTATGTCTCCAACATAATTTGTTTGATGAAGGAAAATCCCTGTCTCAGATTGATCTACTTGTAGCCCTAGAAAGAACTTCATCTCTCCCATGGAACTCATCTCGAACTTGTCCTGCATAACTCTTTCAAATTCTTTGCACAGAACATCATTCGTCGATCCAAAAATAATGTCATCCACGTATACCTGTACCATTAAAAGTTCTCCACCCTTTTCTCGAATAAACAACGTGCAGTCGATGACACCTCTTCTAAATCCGTTGTTCAGAAGATGAGTGGAAAGTGTCTTGTACCACGCTCGCGGAGCTTGGTGAAATCCGTACAGTGCCTTGTCCAATTTGTAGACACGGTCACGATGCATAGGATCTTCAAACCCGGGAGGTTGACTGACGTATACGACTTCACTGATTTCTCCATGAAGGAATGCACTCTTTACATCCATTTGATAGACTTTGAACCTTTTGTAGGATGCATAAGCAAGAAAAATTCGAATTGCTTCCAGACGAGCAACCGGTGCAAACACTTCATTGTAGTCTATACCTTCAATTTGCCTAAATCCCTGAACGACCAAACGAGCCTTATTTCTTATGACTATTCCTTGATCATCCCTTTTGCAATGAAGAACCCATCGAGTACCAATCTTCTTAGCTCCTTTTGGTAAATCAACTAACTTCCAAACTCCGAGCTTCTGAAATTGGAGTAGTTCTTCCTGCATTGCATTTACCCAAGATTCTTCTTTTAAAGCATCTGTTATAGACCGTGGTTCGATTTGCGAGATGAAACATGAATGCGCACAATCGTTGACCACACCAGATTCCATGATTTCTGAGTAGACTCCAGAGTTGATCTGACCCCTAGTTTTGACACCAGATGTGGGATCACCAATAATATTCTGTTGAGGATGAATTCTATCAATCCTACCCACAGGATGAGCAGGAACCTCAACAGTTTGATCAAGGTTTGTGATACTCTGTTCAATTGCCACAGAATGTGAAACATCATCACTCAATTGTACAACATCATGGGAAGGATCTTCAATCACCTGGTCTATTTCTTGTCGAGAACCCTCATACTCTGAAGAAGAAGAAGAATCATCATCCTGTGTGACTTGTGTGTTATTGGAGGACTCAGGAATGTCAGATGATGAGGGAGTAGGTTGCACATGTTCATCAGGTGCGTTTTGAGCATCATACATCATTTGAACAGCAACCTCCTCATCTGAACATTCTGGAGGAAGATTAAACGAGGCAAAAAGTTCTTCATAATCAAACATCCAAGGAAGACCTTTTCCAGCAGCAGGAGAGGTATACTTCTGAACATCAACATGGTACCATTCTTCTACATTCCCAGAGACTTTGTTGTAAACTCTTTTATTGGGAGTGCTGTACCCTAAGAAGTAACCTTCCTCTACTTTCTCGTTAAACTTGCCATGAGCATCTTTTTTCAACATGGTACATGGAGCGCCGAACGGTTCAAGATACTGTAAGTTCGGTTTCCGTCGATGCAACAATTCAAAACAAGTTTTATCGTGACGCTTGACAACTAGAACCCGGTTGAACGTGTAACACGCATTAGCAATAGCTTCATTCCAGAACTGCACGGGTAAGTTTGAGTCAGCTAGCATAGTCCTTGCAGCTTCTATCAAGGTCCGATTTTTCCTCTCAGCAACACCGTTCATTTGTGGAACATATGGCGCACTGAATTCATGGTGAATACCAAGTTTTTGACAGAAAGTTTCCATAAGGTGATTTTTAAATTCAGTACCATTGTCCGAACGGATCCTCCTAACCTTTAACTTATACAAAGACTCCAATTTGGTAATCAGAATCTCCACATATTCAAAAGTTTCAGATTTTTCTTTTAAGAACATCACCCAAGAATATCTTGAATACTCATCCGTCACAACCAAACAATATAAGTCTCCAGCAATGCTCTTCCGGTTGATAGGACCAAACAAGTCCATGTGTAAGAGCTCTAGTGGTATAGTGATGGAATGTTGAGATTTGGGTTTATGAGATTTCTTGGTTTGTTTGCCTTTCTTGCAAGAAACACACACGTCAGGAAGATGAAAACTTTTCACAGTGACTCCTTCAACAAGATTTTTGTGCACCAAATGATTCATTTTTCTGAGACTAAGATGTCCCATTCTTTTGTGCCATAAAATAGAATCCTTCTCAGTGGCTTTTGAAACAAAACATGATGCTGTGGACACTGAGGATGATGCTTGTGACATGTCAAGAATATAAAGGTCATTCACTCTTGGAGCAGACATAACCACCATGTCTTCTGGAATTATAAACTCCTTTTTCAAGATATAACAATGCTTGTCATCAAAAATAACCTTGAACTCCTTATCACAGATTTGAGAAACAGAAAGCAAGTTGTTATCCAACTGTTTGACAAAGTTGACCTTCTCAAAACTGACAGCTCCATTAGACAGTGTTCCCTAAGCTGAGATAAAACCACCTTTATCGCCTGCAAATGAAACATAGCCCCCTTTGATATTTCTGACGTCGAAAAGGAGAGCTAAGTTTCCAGTCATGTGCCTGGATGCCCCACTATCAACAATCCAATTATTGCTAATAGGATTGTAAAGGACAACCTGCACAAGAAAGAAGGTAATTAGTTTAGGTTAGGAACCCAAGCCTTTACGGTCTTGGGTTTCCCAGACTCATCTACAACAGTACAATCCATCCATTGTCCTTGTCGACTTTTGGAACAACCATTTGACTTTGAAGTACAGTCGTCAGAAGCATCGTCTGATTTTGCTTTCCACACATGTTGGTTGTGCAACGACTGTTTGTGGTAAACAGTGGATTGCTTAACGATTTGTACAGGTGTGGAACTCGAATCAGAGACCAACAAGTCATGCATCTTTTGTTTAACTTTCTTTTGATGCACTTGTTGCTGGGTAAAAGAGTTAGATTTTGACTTTAAAAACTTTTGTTTATTTTCTGGAAAATGATTAACTCTTTTACTTGGCTTCTGAAGATAAGGACAGTTGACAACAACATGTCCTTTTGTACCGCACTCAAAACAGTATCTTCGCTCAACCAACCTCGGAGATCTGTAATGATTTTCACTTTGGTGAGGTTTTGAACCACCAGCCTTAGCTTCTTTTTGTTCAGCTGAAGAGAGTGACTTGTTTGATTGAACAGACTCTCCAGCTTTAACAAAATTAACCTTTTTGATTGAGGCTTTGGTTACTTGACTCTTCTGATCAGAAGTAGTGGGATAAGATGGACGGCGATTGGTTTGTTTAATTTTAAAAACATTTTTAGAAGCTGATTTTGAAATACCAATGCTGTCATTCTGTGGAGCAGACGAGATTTTATGTCCCAAACCACGAGTAGAGCATTCATCGTCGTCTTCATCCCACTCTTCTACCATTCCATCAACACACTGGGACTTCGAGGTCGAAGCACCATTATCGTTAACCTTTGGTTGACAAATTTTGTTTTCTGTTGGATCAACGACAAGAGGCGTTTTGACCTTAAAGTCAATGATTGGGTTATCATCAGATGTGTTTACCATAGTATTCAACACCGGAGGAGGACAATTTTTATACCCCATCCCAGCATTTTTCTTTCCTGGACTCCGTGAAATCATGTAATCAAGAATGTAAGAAGAATTTGAATAACTTTTTAGCTTTTGATTTAAAGTTTCATAATCACATTCGACTAGCGCCAGCTTTCTCTTTGTTTCATCAATCGTGTTTAAATAAAAAGTGATGGCATTTTGTTTGTTGATAACACAGATTTCTAATTCATGAACTTGTCTGTTTAAAAGATCAATTTTGTTTTTGAAGGCAAGTTCGTTTCCCTTTAAAACACGGTTTGCTTCAAGACAAGCAGTTAAATCAGTAATTAAGTCTGTGTTGTGACTTTTAAGTGCCCCAACTTTCTTTTCAAGTTCATCACAAATTAAACACGGTTGAGATTTAGACTCACTTTCAAAACTGTCAGAATTTACCTGAATGCCTGTGGATGTTTTTACCATAAAAGCACAGCTACAGGTAGATTTAGAAGAGGAATTGTTATCATCCACATCAGCTGTCGATTGACTTGCAGAGACGACAGATGATTTATCCTCATTCTCAGCTGTGAAGCCAGAACTGTTTGAAGATGTGTCGTCTTCATCCGATGAACTTTCTGAAGCAATCTCTTTATCAGCATCAGAATCTGATTCTTCATTGATTTCTACAGCCTTTGCCATGCAAGCTCTATCCCCTGAACTGACATCAGCTCCAAATTTAAAAGACCAGTCAACAGTCTCATCTATTTGAACAACCATAGCTTTTGTTCCACTTGAAGTTCCTTTATCTTGTGCAAGAGTAACTGGAATAATGTTTGTTTCTGTATTTTGAGTTTGTGGCTTCGGTTGGCTTTGACGGTTGTTGAAAGGGTTACGGTTTCCAGTCTGTTTAGGCTTTTCACATTGCCTAGCAAAATGCCCTTTCTCACCACAGTTAAAACAAACAACAGCAGACAGATCAAAACCATAAGTAGTGTCTTTGTTCCCTTCGAGAGTTTTTCCTGTCCTTTTTACATAATCTCTCGCTCTTCTGACTGCACTTGCAAGAGCCCACATTATATCAATTCGATCCATTTCATCCTTATCAATCTGAGCATAGTCTTCTGCTGTCAGATGACTGTTTCCAACCTGTCCAGCAACAAGACTGTCATATGAATTGACAACGGTAGACAACAGAGCCATGTGTTCCTTGGCCACTTCGATAGTAACCTTGTCGAAGTTGTCTGTTTGCAATTTAATGGGGCTTGGTGGAGGAGTACTAGCAGTATTTCCCTGCTGTGGAACCGAGCTTGATGGAACTGAAGCATGAGCTGTTGAAGACTGGCTGGCTGAAACATTTGACATGTTTGATACAAACGCAGTCTGTAAAGGAGCATTTTGTTGAGTTGATGTAGAATAGTACAATGAAGGATCCTGAGCTTGTACACCTCTCTTTAACTTCCACTTATTCATCACCTCTTGTTCTCTCAATTTCTGAAGAAATTCATTGATGTCAATGGTTTCAAGAGTATTGTTCTGTTTGAGAACCATCAAGAATGAATCCCATTTTGGTGGTAGTGCATCTGCCATGCATTGAACCTTTTCTTCTTTCGTTGTTTTGACCCCATGGGCATGTAATTCACTCATCAAGTGATAGAATCTCTCAAATAGATCATCTAAGGACTCATTTCCAATATACATAAAATTATCAAATTCCTTCCGAATGGCCTTAGCATTGATAGCTTTCAACGAAGCATTTCCTTCATGACGTTGTTCTAAGGCATCCCACAGAGATTTTGAAGATGTAAACAGCCTGAATTGATGAAATATTTCTCTTGACATGGCCTGAGATAGGATAGCATATGCCTTCTTTTCTAAGTCATAATCTTTTCTTTGTTGTTCGCTTAAAAGTGAAGCCAAAACAGGAGTTCCATCCTCACTCAACACTTTTTGATATCCATTCTCTATCATCATCCATAAGTTTGTATCAACTCCATTAATGTGTATCTCAAACCTGTTTTTCCAGTGATGATATTCGTCCATTGTCATGAGTTTTGGAGCCTTGTTAGCATTTCCAGCTTCATTATCGATTAATAACAAGTTTTGGATTTTGCTGTTCTGACAGGCAACAAAGGCTAAGTCCGACATGATAAAAAACGAAGGTTTTCGACACTTGGAAAAAATTCAGAAGAGATTTGTACGAATGGGTCTATTCGTGCGAATGGAATTTTCTATTCGTGCGACTGGAATTTTCTATTCGTGCGAATGGAATTTTCTATTCGTGCGACTGGAATTTTCTATTCGTGCGAATGGAATTTTCTATTCGTGCGACTGGAATTTCTATTCGTGCGATTGGAAGTTTGAACAAACGAGCGGGAGACTTGATCTATTCGTGCGAATGGTAGGAGCCATTCGTGTGAATGAAGTTCATCATAGTAGCCATTCGTACGACAGAGGGCAGTTTGACTTTTTTGCACCAAAAAGCACCAATGATTGAGCCTTTTATCAGATCTGGAATCTGAGATGATCAGATCACTCAGAAGCAATAATCACAAGATATGAACGTGGAAAAACAACGATCAAGTGATCTTTATAACATTCAAGAAGCTAGAAAAAGCAAGATCAAAAGCAAGATTAGATTTTCTATGTTGAATCTAGAGCACAATCAGGCTCTGATACCACTTTGTTGGATCGGGATCTACCTTGATCCAATGATTCAACACATTAACCGAACTAAATCGTGCGGAATCCGATTTGATTGGCAATCCAATCTATGACACGGATCGGGTCGTAAGAAACGAGCGGATTAGACGACGAATCGAAGGTTTCTATCGACCCTTTGGTGTAGAGAAGTTGGATACAAGACCTGGAAACTCTCTAGAACAGAGATTCGACAATACAGATGCAGAGAGTTTGTGTGTTTTGTTCTTAGTCTTGTTCTACTCTGGACAGTATGTGTATATGTGTTGTGTATTCTATTCTATTGTGTGCTCATGAAGTGAAAGTTATATATATAGTGCAGAGGCTATTCGTACGAATGAGCCATGTGAATGGACTCATTCGTGCGAATGAATCAGCAGAATGGTTCATTCGTAAGAATGAATCATCAGAATGTTTCATTCGTGCTAATGAGTCATTCTCATGACATATTTTAGTGAATGAATCATTCTCATGATCTATTCGCACGAATGGATCATTCTCATGATCCATTCGTGCGAATGGGCCTTTCAATAGCATGATTAATCAACGTTATCGATATTTATCAGATCATTTAATACACAGTCGTTATATATGAGTAAACATTAAGGATAAACATGTAATTTCATTAATACATCAAATAGTTACATTAAACATAGATGAAATACATATTACAAGGGATTAGGGACATAATATGCATCTACAGAAGTGATGCGATCTAAGTTTGAGATGAGCTCCATGGGGGAAATGAAGTTCTTTTTGGGACTACAAGTTGATCAGTCTGAGTCAGGAATCCTTATCCATCAAGAAAAATACGTCAAAGAAATCTTGACCAAGTTCAAAATGGCTGATTCCCACCCTGTAAAAACTCCTGTGGAAGTTCGTCATTGTTTGACTCCTGATGTGGATGGTGAAAGTGTTGATCCGCATCTATATCGCTCTATGATAGGATCGCTCATGTATCTCACGGCCAGCAGACCAGACATCATGTTTGCAATGTGCTTATGTGCACGTTTTTAGGCTAATCCTAAACTCTCTCATTTATTTGTTGTAAAACGTATTTTGAGATATTTAAAATATAAGCCAAAATTGGGTCTGTGGTATCCTAAAACTGACTTGTTTGATCTTGTGGCTTATTCAGACTCAGACTACGGGGGTTGCAACTTAGACCGAAAATCCACTTCTGGAGGTTGTCAATTCCTTGGCAACCGCCTTGTCTCATGGCAATGTAAGAAACAGTCCACCGTTTCCCAATCCACCGCCGAAGCCGAATACATTGCCACAACTCTCTGTTGTTCCCAAGTCAGATGGATACACCATAAAATGCTTGATTATGGGATCACATTCCATGAAACACCCATTCTGTGTGACAACACCGCCGTTCCTCATATCACCAAAAACCCCGTTCAGCATTCCAAAACCAAACACATTGAAATCAAACATCACTTTATCTGTGACTGTGTTGAAAAGAAGCATATTCAAATTGTTGAAGTCAAAACTAACAAACAAACCGCAGACATCTTCACAAAGGCTTTTGACTCTACCAGATTTGCCCAACTGGTGGAGATGCTTGGAATGATCAACTTTCAGTAAATTGTGTGAATAGTATTTTTTTTATTTTATTTTTCTTTTATTTTTATTCTATTTACTTGTCAAAGAAAATTCCAAAAAAAGATTTTATTTTTATGAACAGTTTTTACGCAAATCATTTGGGGGAGAAATATTATATTGAAAAGAATTGCTGAAAATATTATATTGAAAAGAATTGCTGTGTATATAATCTTACAAGTGGTTTTGAGTTGCAGGAAGAATTGAATTTGACCTTTGAGAAATGATAGTGTCTGATCTCATCTCTTGGACATGGAATGGACCAAAAGCGATGGTGTTTACTGAGGTATAGCTGGTAGGCCCGACATATGGTTAAAACTTGTAAGTAGTGTGAAAAATCTAATATATATCTCATACTTGTGTGTTTGAACCCATTATTGAAACATCTAACCCATTTTTATATCTAAGAAAACCAATTCAATCAGATACAGGCTTACGTATTGGATTCCTATTCATACGCCAAGTGACCGTCAATATAACGATATTTACCACCGATGACCCCGTATGTTTTGCTTACGCAAAGATCTCGGGTGCTCATCCTTTTCCCATCCACTTGGATGATTTGACCCCGTCTGTTTTGCTTACGCAAAGATCTCGGGTGTTCAATTTTTTTTTTTCAATCCTCTTGGATAATTTTACGACATCTTCTGTTTTGCTTACGCAAATATCTAGAATGCTCGTACCTTTTAATATCTACTTGGATATTCTTTATTTTAATTTTCTAAAATCCACTTGGATATATTATTTTATTTTTGGGTGGTACTTTGACATTACTAAGACGATATCTTGGTTAATCAGAAAGAGATGATAGGATGAAGGTGGGTACTTCTTGAGGATTGATAGGTTTTCAAAATCATTTTATTTTAATATGTGGGGTACACCTTGTATAATGCTTAAATGGTACCTTTTAATCACATGAAATCAAAATACAAACAAATGTTTGGGTTTACTTTGCACAAATATCAGCTATCTTCAGGGACTCACATTAGTTAATTGCAAAAGGAAGTGTTTCAAGAGACTGACCAGATCTGATCTCATGTTGGATCTTTTTCAAGAAGAAAAAGTGTAAATATCTTGTGTATATATGTTAGTCTTATTTCTGTTACTATGTAAATATCGAAACTAGTTTGCTCTATCGAAACTACTCTGTAAATATCGAAACTAGTTTGACCTATCGAAACTAGTTGTTTCGACAGGGGCATTTTTGTCTTTTGTTCCTCGCAATTTAAACGCCTGCATAAATGAATCCCTCCCTTCACTTCTTATTCACTCGTCTTTTTCGCTAACCCTATTCATCTTCTCCGTCTCTCACAAACCTATCAAGCCTTGGTCTGAGTTGCAAGATATCAGTGATTATTCACCTGATTTTCCCGTTGTCACCAGCGTCTCCATCATCAGGTAAAGTCACTATTTCATTTGAATGATTCTTGCGAATCAACAGACCTAGAGTTTCAAAATTTCAAAAACAGTTCGACTGAATCTTCATAATCTCAGTCGTATCCGTGTTTGCAGAAATCTTTATCATCTGAGAACTCACTTTTTATGTGTATTCTTGCAGAAATCATACTCGCTTTCGGTAAGACGAATATCCGTCATTCACAGGCCACTCTAAAACCTTTCATTTAATTGTTTATATTGTCTGAGTATAATGAATCAATAGGGGGTTTGGGTTTCAAAATTAGTTAGTTTTGATAAAGGAGTTCAACTCCTTCAAAAGGTTTTCAAAAGGTTTTTTAATCGAAACTACTGGTTTCGACACCCAAACTTGACCTAATCTCTCTATCGAAACTACTAGTTTCGATAAGTTCATCTCTATCGAAACTACTTAGTTTCGACATTGTTGATTTCAGGATTTTTATAAGTGTTGATCAAAGCTCATTGACCCTATCGAAACTAGTTAGTTTCGATAAATTCATCTCTATCGAAACTACTTAGTTTCGACAGTGTTGATTTCAGAGTTTTTATAAGTGTTGATCAAGGCTTTTTGCCTCTATCGAAACTAGTTAGTTTCGATACGTCCATCTCTTTCGAAACTACTTAGTTTCGACAGTAAGGATTTCTGATTTTTTTTAAGTGTTGAAATATCTTGTTTCGATTGACCAAATTCAGAAATTTTACTTATTGATGAACTTTACAGGTATGGATCTCGTATTCGTGAAGAGGCACAATGTCTGTGCATTCCTTAATAGCAATGATCCGAAAGCTGCTGAATTTATTCCTGTCTTAAACTTTCTGGCAAACTCCAACATAAGTTTTGCCATCAGCCACAATCTGCCGGTTTTCGAAGCAACTATAAGACAATTCTGGGAAACTTCTGAGATAATAACAGTTGATAATGTGCAGCACATTAGGGCAACCGTACATGGCCAAGAAGTATTATTCTCTAAAGACACAGTTAGAGAAGCACAGCAGTTAAATGACAATCCAGAAGCAACCGTTGAGTTCCCAATCTTCTATGTGAAAGAATGCTTTAGAAGAATGGGTCATCCTGATGAATTTAAGAATGGTCAAATAATCAAGAACTCTTTACCTAGCCATTGGAGATATATAGTGCATGTGTTTATTCACTGCCTATCAATAAGGAAAGGGGGTTTTGATTCAGCTAACAGTACTCTGGGATCAGCTATTTTGGGATTAACAAAGGGAAGAGAATACAACTTTTCTGGTTTCATATTCACTCAGCTGAAGTATAACTTAACAGGAGCAGTAAAGGAGAAATTTCTAGCATATCCTAGATTTCTACAAATTATCATCAATCATCTTCTTCCAGAGATTCAACAAGGTGGAAACACTTTTGTTTTTGATAACATGATAGCCAAAACTCTCAGCTACATGAAAAGCACCAGCAAAAGGACCAACAGGGCGATAGCTGACATTCCCCTGTTTGGTCATGTCATTGGAGAAGAAGAAGAGTTCATCCCTGACATTGATCCTGACCTTGAAGAAGAAAACTTATCATCAGATGAAGAGCTGGAAGCTGAAATTGAAATAGACATTCCTGTTGTACAAGAAGAAGAACAGCAAATTCTTGAGCCTGTGATAGAGGCCCCATTTGTTGAAGAAATACAGGTAGTTCAAGAGCCAGCAGTCATTGCTGAAGCTGATGTACAGGAGGTTGAAGTAGAAGCTGCAGAGTCAAGTGGGACTCTTGATGCAGGAATCTATGGATCAGACTATTACAAGTCTGATTCAGATGATAGAAAAGATCAACTTGCATCTTCCTCTAAAAGGCAAATTGAATCAGGGTCTGATTTTGAAGAGGAGGACTCTAGAGCTAAAAGGATAAAGACTGGATTGGAGGATTTGTCATCCTCGTCAGATTCATCATTCACTACTCCAGAACCATCCCCACATCCAACTCCACCTACCTCTCCACAACAGGCACCCATACCTACACCTCCTACTTCTCCACAACAATCACCTATCCATACTACTCCCACATCACCAACTCATGATTCAGCCTCTCCTGTACCAAGAGTTAAGACTCTAAGCCTTGAACTGAAGAAAATGCAGGATACAATTCAAAAGAAAGATGAAGAAATGGAAGGCTTAAAAAATAATTTGCATAATGTCCAGGAAGAGGTTAAAGACCTAAAGCTGGAAGTTAGGGGTTTACATACCCAAATTGAGGTCCAACAAACCCAACTTAAAACAAAGCAGAAACTGATAACAAAGCCACAAGAAGATTTCAAAGCCTTAGCTGAAACAGTTAAGCAGCTCAAAGACTCAATACTCAAATCTACACCTCAACAGCCAACCACCTCAACAGGACAGGGGGAGACTACATCAGAAGTTGAACCATCGTCTCCTGCCTTTGTCACTAATCCTGAATCTGCATTAACTATGTATACCGGTCACGGTACCAAGACAAAGGAGTCTTTTGAAATAAAGGTTGAGGAGATAGAGTCTGACCTTCCCTCAACTAGTGAAAGAAGAGAAGCAAGGAGAAGAGGGAAGGGAGCTATGCCTGATATTGAAACTGTCATTCTGGATGAAGAAGATATACCATCTGATGATGAGCTGAATGCTCTTCTAGATGACATTGAAAACTTTGGCTATAATGACCTTCATTCAGAAATTCTAACCACTGAAGAAAAAGAGACTGAACGAACAAGATATTTTACTGAAGAAGGTGATGAGATTCAAACACTATCAGATGAAGAAGACGTTCAGATTAACCTCATCAAAGATATCATTCATGAACCAACCATTCCAGTATCTAAAACAACTCCAGCACAAGATCAACCTTCAACTGCACCTGAACCTCCAATCTCAAGAAAGTCCTGGTTTAAGAAAATAATTCAGGAGGAAACTCCTAAGACATATGAGTGGATAGCAGAGCATCAAGAGCTAAAAAGGCCTCCAATTGGCTGGAAATATGAAGCTGAAAGGAAGCTCTTTATCATCAGAAGATTTAGAGGGGGAGTTCAGCACTTCAAAAATATGACTGACTTCCAAACCCTTCCTTTCTATGACCTCAGGGATTTAGCAAAACTTCCACTTCAAAACCCTGGGAACTTTGAGAAGTTTCTACATTCTCAAGTCAACAATGATTTCAAAGGAATGATGCCTAGGAAAACTCAGAAGAAGATCTCAAAGACTAGGTTTCATCCTAAAACTAAAAAGCCATATGTGTTCCTAAGATACAAGCCTGCCCAAACACACAAGACTATCACTATTCCAAAATCTGTACCTGTCCAGCTACAAACTTTCAGAAAGTGGTTCTATAACCCAGTCATTGGCAGTGCAGTTATTGAATGTGAGGGCAAGGAAGACATCACCATCTTTGATCTAATGGAGCTGTTAAAATTTCAACCAGAAGATCTGGAAGTACTTTTCCAGAATCACATTCAGGCTTACAGCGATGAAGATGAAGCTGATGCGAAGGCCTATCAAAGGATTGTCTCTCTCCATGTCAAACCTTTCATTCCAAAGACATCTGAAAGACTAGCTGCTTGATGAAGAGTTGCAGACAGTAATGCAACAGCCTAGGGGGAGATTGTAGAGTCATATATTTTGTATAAGCTGTTGTCATTTATTGTATGTTTAAACAATTTTAGACTAGTTTACTTTCTGTCCTTTCATTATTGTAATTTCAGTTTTTCTGTAATTAGTTATGTCTGGGCCATCGAAACTACTTAGTTTCGATTGAGTCTGTTCAATCGAAACTAGTAGTTTTGATAGATGGTAGTTTCGACAGGTCTAAGTATCATTTGTAAATGGTCGATCGAAACTAGTAGTTTCGATTGACCATAGTTTCGATACCTGTCACTACTATAAATAGCCTAGTTTTAGATTGTTTAGGGTGTGAGTAGCAGCTGTAACCCTGAACTTTCTCTTTCACATTTTGCTGAATCAATACAATCTGCAGTTGTTTATTCACTGTGTTCTTACATTTTCATACACTTTGATTGTTGTTTCATACTGTGGTTAGCTGGTTATCTTCACCATCACTGTTTCGTTTATCAATTTCACCTCCATATACACAGTTTCCGCCTGTGTATGTGTTAAATCGATCATATCAGTGATTTTTTCGATTAAATCTGGACCTAAAGTATAGAGTTCAAGAACCACATTCTGAACTATTTCTGTAACATCTCGGAATTTAGTATCCATATTTCAATTCAATGTAATGCAATTTCAAATTCAATGTTCGTGCACTGCCTTATTATTTTGTTTACCTTAAACGAAATGCCATGATTCAATACAAATTTACAAGTTTTGCTCGATTATATACATTTAAACACTATACAAGAAACTATTTTATTCAAACTTATCAAATCTGAAAAGTCAAGGACTAAAGTTGAAAAATGTCAAGAAACCCTAGTATAGCACGGTCGTGCTTCGTCCTAGCACGGTCGCACCAAGTGCTTTGGCACGGTCGCGCGACCTGCTTTGGAACGATCACGCCCAGTGCCTTGGCACGGTCGTGCCATATTTAGGCACGGTCGCGCCTGTGTAACAGCTGAAACGTAAATGCAACTTTAATCGCCCGATCGTTCGAATCCGTAACAGTCATACTTTTGTTTTCCCTTAACAATTGTATTACCACTTTTTCAAATTCTCAAAATGCCTCAGTTTCATTTCAACAATTCAAGAAAAACTCTCTCAATTCAAGAAAAACTCTCTCAAGCTTTTTCGATCAGAATTATCTCAAGCAATCCTGTCAATCGTTTCCCAAATCATCTCTGAATCATCCGAAGCCGCTGAAGCATTCGGAACCGCAGCAGAAGTCGCCGGAAACCAGTCTTGCCGTCGCCGGAACTTCCTCCCTACCGTTCTTTATCAATTCGCTGCTGTTTAGGGTAATTGAATCCTTTAATTCATTCATTTCAGTATCTGTATCGAAAGCCCCTATTCAATTTGGGCTTCCATTATAGAAATCGATCCGAATCAGAACTCATGCTTTATTAAAAATAATTTAATCGAACCCCTACTTAAACGCGATGTACATACAATTAGATTATATGAAAAGACTCGTAATAAACCATTAATCAAAAGCCCTAACAATTCCAACGTTTAAAATACAGGAATATGTAAATTCGTGTCTGATTTGGAAAAGACACGGTCGCGCTAATCATCTAGCGCGGCCGTGCCTCATGTAACGCGGTCGTGCCGAATAGCAGCGCGGGCGTGTCCTCCTGTCCAGACCTTGTCATGCCCGCTGGGCTAGTCTCTGTTGTGTCTAAAGATCATAGACACGACCGTGCGGGGCCAAGGCACGGTCGTGCCTGTTGACTTGTCTAGATTGTGCTCCTGTTGATCAACCCGGTCGCGCCCCGACTAGTGCGGTAGCGCCCGTGGCTTGAGCACGATCGTGCCCTTCCGAGGCCCGGTCGTGTGAGACTCAGAACCTTTTAACAGAATTATAAATTTTTATATTTTAATCAGTAAATGTTTCAGATTTTATAAAAATATGTTTTCTGTATTTAAAAATGGATTAAAAGTTTAATCTTGGCATAAATATAATTTATTTAAAAGTTTATGAAAATTTAATTTATATTTATTATCTTACACTTAAATGATATTTTAAATAATTAAGTTACAAAATTTATAAATAAATGAGATAATGATTATTTATTTAATTTACA
This sequence comes from Smallanthus sonchifolius, assembly GCA_023525975.1. Taxonomy (NCBI): domain Eukaryota; kingdom Viridiplantae; phylum Streptophyta; class Magnoliopsida; order Asterales; family Asteraceae; genus Smallanthus; species Smallanthus sonchifolius. The sequence continues at coordinate 22,150,004 of CM042039.1, forward strand.
TTTTAAATCAAAATCATTTATTTATTTGTACTTAATTATAATTAATATTTACATTATTTCATAAACTATAATTATATATTTATTCAATTATTCAATTCAAACCTAATCAAATTGTTTCAAAAATATTTTACTTCAAAATCTATGTATTTTATTCAATACTTTTTAAATACAAATCAATAGTTTTATACACAAATTCAACTTTCATTTTAGACTTAAACTTTATGCATCTATTTGATTCAATACACATTACTCTTTAGGTTAAATTGTGCATTTCGAGGATCATATTTGCTATCCATAATCTTTGTTAGCTACACTTCCATACCAAGTGAGTATTCACAACCCCTTTTTACTCTTTCACACTTTTGGGGTGGAACATGAACTCTATACGCATTACACATTACACATTTACATTTACACAAACAACACAAGTGCAAAAATCCTATTTACATACATGTGTGCAAAATTTGAGCTTTGTGCCTGAGTGCTAGGTGTGCTAACCTTTGTATGCTCTTATGTGCAATCATTAACTATACAAGCCGACGGTTTTCAATGATAGATCTATTGAGTCTGACAAACCCACCCATGGTACGCGGTGATTGAAACCGACAACACAACTTTTGCATGCTAGTTACAAGGTTTGATTGTACATTTGGTTACACAATAGCTGCTCCCCATAAACGCCTTATTTATCATGTCATGTAAAGGATTTGTTTTCATCTATATGCTATCTATATACAACTGTGTTATACTCACCAACTTTTTAGTTGACTTTATTTTATTCATGTTTCAGGCCCCAATATGTGAGATTGATTCAAGACGTGTTCAACATAGGATTTGGACTTAGCAATTTAAATTAAGGATTTTATGAGTTATTTTATGTATCTTGTTTGAAATTGGTTATGTACTTGGATTATTTGTAATGCAAATTTGACTTTAATATATTTCAATATAGTCAACCATGTGCTATGAACAGTCTACATGTCCCGCCCCGACGATTCCGCCATCGGTCGGGGTGTGACAATTTCTATGAGTGCAAGGGAATAGAAAGACAGTATAGTGCTCCAAGAACTCCTCAACAAAATGGGGTTGCAGAAAGAAGAAACAGAACTCTAATTGAATCAGCAAGATCAATGTTAGCTGATTCAAAACTGCCTCTCACATTCTGGGCAGAAGCAGTCAGTACTGCTTGTGTAGGATCGTGAAATTACAAGATGGTTATGTTCTTAGTTGAAATTGGCGGAAACAATAACAACTACACAAATGTAATCGAACAAGCAGAAAGAATACTTTTAAGAACACTGTTGTATTAAGCTTTTTCAGAAAAAACGATTACAATTGAAACTCAATCAAAAAGCACAAAAAGCACACTTACAATGAAGTGTTTACAGATTATTTATACTCACTTAGAATCAAGACAGCCCTTGATTCTAAGGATCAGATCTAACACAGACCGTTGATCTGTTGTATGTAGCTAACTATTACACGTTTTGTCTAAAACTAGTTAACTTTATTGAAGCGTCTTCTTTATGCATCATTACTTGCATGCTTGGAGAAGAGCATTGTTGTCCGTCATTGGTTGAGTCATTGCGGTTCCTTCTTCTTTGAGTGTGGCAGTTGCTTTTGCAGAATGTTGTCAGTGACGCTTGGTATGGATAGTCAGCTGCAACGATTTATCTTTAAGGCACAAAGCTGTCAGCAACAAAGATGTTGATCAGCAGCAAGATGTAACCATCCAAAGCTGCTGATGATTTGCCTGTCAGAAGCATCATGTGTTGATGCTGCTGAGAAGCCTATCCACAACAACTTTGGTCTTCAGCAGATAAGGCTATCCGCAGCAGATTTGTTCTTCAGCAGGAGAACAAGTATCCGCATCAGATAAGCTTGTCCGCAGCAGTTTGTTGGTCAGCAGCAAACTCTGAGATCAGCAGCATTTGTACTTAGAGAATTTTGTAGCCATCAGTCTTTGGTTCTACAAACTCCCCCTAGACTGATGCTACCAAAATTCTCTTACTGCCTTTGTTACTGAAGCTTTTGCACATTTCTGACTATCCTTTCAACCAAAAGAAAATGCTTCAATAATAGACATCTTGTATTTTGAAATACAGCCTCCTCTTGAATCCAGTCATCAAGACTGTCTGAGTCTTCCTCCATTGGGACCATCTCCCCCTTTTGGTTGCATCAGTGGACAAATGTGCATCAGTTTGGGTGCCCATTGATACAAAGGAGGGAGTAAGAAAAGTTGGGATTGATGTGCCTCTATCATATTCACCCTGGCCGTCAATTCCAAGATATGAAGTTGTAGTCTGACCTCATCCACAGTTGTGGAATCCTTGGATCCAGATGGGGCCCTAGGCCTAGCCTCTTCATCCCCATCACCCATGGTTTCTTGGCACCTGGGATTCCTCTAAGTGAGGGGAGTTTCCAAGGAAGCATCCTCACTGTGAGTTGCCGTGGTTGAGGTCTTAGCAATGTTGTCACTATCCTCCTAGTTATTTGATGGACCAGCAGTAGTGACAGCCTCTTTCACATCCATTCTGTCATAACTCCTAGAGTGGACCTTCAGGGTAGACGAACTTGGGATGGGTGTGTTGGAAGCAAGATCAATCAGTACCTCCGAGATAGTGGTAGTTGGAGAAGGTACATCATCTTGATCAGGTTCCTCAACACTTAAGTTCAGAAGAGAAAGGAAAAGCTCATGGGGCTGTTCTATGGATCCGGGATGTGATCCTGATCCTAATAGAGAGACATCCAAAGGAGTCTCCCTAATAATGTGGTTGTCCCTTATGATATTCTCACCAGAATGTTGTGATTCTGAGTGAGGGCTGTTAGGTTGGGTTTGGGCTTTGGAGGCAGGAGAAGAAGGAATTCTCTTGCCCCTTTTTCTAGTATATGTCGTTGCAACCGGGGCCCTGTGTTCTAGTTGAACGATAACATCCAAAACAGGTGTAAGTAACTTTTGTGCTTGTGTATCCTTAGTAGTATGCACATGGGTTCGAATGGTAGAAGCAGACTGTTGTTTAAGATGTGCGGTGGAGGGTGTGGGATCAGTATCAGCTAGGATTGCTGAACTATCACCCGGGGTACTCTGTATGTTCAGCATTGTAGATAACAATGGAACATTGACCCCTGAGAACTTTTTGGAAACAGTTCTCATGTTATCACTTCAGATCGGCGAAAATGCAGACCTTCGTGAAAACCCTAACGGGTAAGATGATCACGTTTGAGGTCGAATCCTTCGACACAATCGACAACGTGAAGGCAAAGATCCAAGACAAGGAAGGCATTCCGCCAGACTAGCAGCGTCTAATCTTCGCCGGAAAACAGCTCGAGGACGGCAGAACCTTAGCCGATTACAACATCCAGAAGGAGTTAAATCTTCGCCTCGTCCTTCGTCTCCGTGGTGGCGCGAAGAAGCGCAAGAAGAAGACCATGGAGGGTGGAGGAAAGTACGAAGCTTACCTGATGACATCCGCTTCTTTTCTGAGATATGCATTGGAGAAGAGTGTGGTTTCCGAGATGGTGATATCCTTGCCGTCTACCTTAGCTTTGATTTGGGGAATCCTCTGTTTAGCGCGGTCGCGCCCGTGGTTCGAGCACGATTTCCCATGCACGATCGTGTATGAGTTAAATTTTTGGCAGAATTATAATTTTATATACTTTTCAAACAATAAATATTTCTGATTAAATTACAAAATAAAAATAGTTGATTTTTATAAAAAAAAATGCATTTAATTATATTTAGAAAGATCAAATATTTAATCTTGGAATAAATAGAAAATTATTATTTAAAGTTTATAAAAATTAAATTTTCAATTATTGCTAAACCTTTCATTTAAAAAGTATTTAAATGGTTAAGTTACCTTTTATAAATAAATAAATAAAATAATGATTATTTATTTACTTTATATTTAAACAAAGACAATTATTTATTTACACTTAATTACATTTAACACTTACAAAATTTTCACATACGATAATTATTTAATTTAGTTAATTAATTATTCAAACTCAAACCTTAAACAAAAGACTTCAAAAATATTTATTTCAAAACCTTATATTTTATTCAATACTTTTAAGTACAAATCAATGGCCTTATACACAAATTCAAATTCAACTTTAAACTTAAACTTTTGTGCACACTATTGATACAATACGCATTACACACTAGGTTAACTTGTGCATTTCAAGGATCCTTATTCTATCTAATATCTTTGTTAGCTACGCATTCAAACCAAGTGAGTATTTCATAGCCCCTTTTACTCTTTTACACTTTTGGGGTGAAACATGAACTCTATCAAATTACATGTTTACATTTACACAAACCTAATTACATTCATGTGTGCAATTTGAGCTTTATGTCCGAGTACTATGTGTGCTAACTTTTGTGAACACTTATGTGCAATCATTAACTATTCAAGCCAACGGTTTTCAATGATAGATCTATTGAGTCTGACAAACCCACCCAGATTGGGGTGATTGATACCGACAACACAATTTTGCATGCTAGTTACAAAGGTTTGATTGTACTTGGTTACACAATAGCTGCTCCCCATAAATGCCTTATTTATTATGTTATGTAAGGATTTGTTTTACAACTATATGCTATCTATATACAAACCTGTGTTATACTCACCAACTTTTTAGTTGACTTTATTTTATTCATGTTTCAGGTTCTAATGTGTGAGATTGGTCAAGATGTGCTACACATAGGCTTGGACTTAGCTAATTTAAATAAAAGAACTCTGTGTATTTCAATTTTGTTCTATCTTGGATTTGGTTGTGTTTGGAATACTTGCAATGAAATTTGACGTTTAATATATTCAATTTAGTCAACCTTGTGCTTATGAACAGTCTACATGTCCCGCCCCGATGATTCCGTCATCGGTCGGGGTGTGACAGATTGGTATCAGAGCCTTGGTTATAGGGAATTAGGTTATTAGACACCTTGACCTAGACTATAACTTTAGGACACCCACTTATGCTATGCTTCATGATTATGTGTTATGTGCTACATGCTATGTGCTACATGCTTACTATGATTAAATATTATTTCATTTTTTTTTATGCATTACTTGTTAAAAATTCATGGCTTATTAGGATATCCTTAAATAATAATTAAATAAATAGTATCCCTTCCTATATCCTAAAACCTCATAATACTCTTATCTCCTTCTCTATCTATATCTTTCTTAGCATGTGGAATCTTCATGAAGCTAAATCCATAAAATTTTCTTTATTTCCTCATTAAGGTTTTTAAACTTTGGTAATTATTTAAGGACACATGCAATCTGGAAGAGTGACACCTGTATTTTGGGTTTTCTATCTAGGAAAGCATTTCGCATAAATCTCAATCAACCGAGGGACCCGTATACTTTCCTGGGAATTCCCGATATGAGTGTTTACTTATAGGCTAAAACATGTCTCCTTGAAAATTATATGAGTTTAATTAACCTTAATGTGTCAAAGTATTCAAGTGATTATATCATTATTTGAGTACAATCTAAACTATGATTAACTATTTTATTTCATTATCTTGTCCTTTTAATCCAAGCAATTCTCATAAGTTCTTACATCTTTTATTGTCTTGTGAAAATCTGTAGAATGCCTCCTCGTCGTGCTCCAGCGGCCAACACCAACACTGACATTGCTGCTATTCTTGCACAACTCGTGACACAACTCACTCAAGCTAATGGTGCCACCAATGTCAACCATGGTGGAAATGGTAGTAATAGTGGTAATGGTGGTAATGGTGGAAATGATGGTAACAACCCATCTCAATGCACCTTCAAGCATTTCAACTCATGTAATCCCCTCAAATTCTATGGTACCGAAGGAGCTACGGGACTCCTTCAATGGTTCGAAAGCATTGAGAATACCTTTCTCAATAGTGACTGTCCCGACAACCTTCGTGTCCGTCATGCCAGAAGTGTCCTACAAAAACGGGCACTCACGTGGTGGAATGGGGAGAAAAGAAATAGAGATGTAGATGTAGCAATGGCCTTACCTTAGGATGAGGTTAAAAGGCTAATGACTGAGGAATTCAGTCCTCGAAATGAGGTAAAGAAACTTGAAGCCGAATTTTGGGATCTTGCCCAAGATAGTGGTGAAAGATTGGCATATACGACTCGGTTCCATGAGTTGAGTCTTCTTGTGCCCCACAAGGTCACTCCTTTGTCCCGCTACAGTGAAAAGTATATTGGGGGACTACCTAGGCAAATTCAAGATACTGTCCTAGGAAGGAATCCCGCAACACTTGAGGATACTATCCGTTTGTCTGCTACCTTAACCGATAATCATGTGAAGGCGGGGACTCTTACTAAAAAGGGCACCAAGAAAGTTTCTGACACCATAACCCCTCCTACCCACAACAAAGAAGCCACAACTGAACCCTCTCGCAATAATAGAAAGAGAAAGACTAGAAATTTTGCTGTGGTCACTCCTGCTATTCCTATTAACCAAGTTGCACCTATGGTTCAAGCACCTGCCAAAAAGCCATATGTTGGAATCTACCCACTTTGTGCCACCTGCAACTATCATCATCCCCAAGGCATCCCATGTCGCCTTTGTAATCATTGTGGGAGATATGGCCATACGGTCAATGTTTGTAGGGCCAAAGCTCTTGCTGGTCAAGTCAACCCACCAAACCAAAACAACACCCAAGTGACTAATCAAGGTGCTCCCGCTATTGCAAATGGGCGTGCATGTTATGAATGTGGCAACCCGAACCATTTCCGTGATCAATGCCTGAGGTTGGTCAATGCTAAACAAGGTGGAGCTCGTGGGCGTGCTTTCAACATAAACGCCAATGAAGCTCAAACCAACAATGATGTGGTCAATGGTACGTTCCTTGTAAATAGTCAATATGCCTCCAATTTATTTGATACCGGTGCAGATAAAAGTTTTGTGTCACTTAATTTTGAGCCTTTACTTGCAAAGACACGATCCCAATTAGACAAAACCATTACTGTCGAAATAGCAAATGGTGACTCCCTTACAATTGACTCTGTTATCTATGACTGCTCCTTAGAACTTAACGATCATGCATTCCCAATCAACCTTGTTCCAATGCCACTATGAAGTTTTGATATCATCATAGGCATGAATTGGCTATCAAATCATCATGCCGAAGTCATCTGTTTCTAGAAGTGCATCCGAATACCTCTACCATCGGGAGAAACCTTAAGAGTCTTTGGTGAAAAGCCTTGTAAAGGACTTAAATTAATGTCATGCACTACCGCTCAAAAGTACTTACGAAAGAAGTACATAGCCTTCTTAGCTCGTATTGTTCAAAAGGATGTCAAAGAGAAGAGTATACAAGACATTCCCATCATTCGGGATTTTCCCGAAGTATTTCCCGAAAATCTATCTGGTCTTCCACCCGTTCATCAGGTAGAATTTCGTATTGATCTTGTGCCCGGAGCTAACCCCGTGGCTAGAGCTCCTTACCGTATTGCACCCTCTGAAATGCAAGAACTTGCAAGTCAACTCCAAGAGCTCTCTGACAAGGGATTCATTCGTCCAAGTCATTCACCATGGGGTGCACCCGTCTTGTTCGTCAAAAAGAAAGATGGATCATTCCGCATGTGTATTGACTATCGCGAACTCAACAAGCTTACTATCAAAAACCGTTATCCTTTGCCTAGAATCGATGATCTCTTTGATCAACTTCAAGGTTCTACTTGCTTCTCAAAGATTGATCTTCGATCGGGTTATCATCAACTCCGTGTTCAAGAAGATGACATTCCTAAGACTGCCTTCCGAATAAGATATGGTCATTACGAGTTCATAGTTATGCCTTTTGGGCTAACCAATGCACCCGCAGTTTTCATAGACCTCATGAATCGTGTGTGCAAACCGTACCTTGATAAGTTCGTAATCGTTTTCATCGATGACATTTTAATCTATTCCAAGACTAAAGCTGACCATGAGCAACATCTTAAACTGGTTTTGGATCTCTTGAGGAAGGAACAACTATATGCCAAATTCTCCAAATGTGAATTTTGGCTAAAGGAAGTTCAATTTCTTGGTCTCGTCGTCAACGACAAGGGTATTCATGTTGACCCTGCTAAGATCGAAACGGTTAAGAATTGGAATGCCCCGAAGACTCCTACTGAAGTTCGTTCATTTCTTGGTCTTGCGGGATATTACCGTCGTTTCATCTCAAACTTCTCTAAGATTGTTGTCCCTCTTACCGCCTTGACCCACAAGGGTAAAACTTATGAATGTGGACCAAAACAAGAAGAAGCTTTCCAAACTCTCAAGCAAAAGTTGTGCAATGCTCCTATCTTGACTCTCCCTGATGGGAATGATGATCTAGTTGTCTACTGTGATTCTTCCAACCAAGGTCTTGGTTGTGTTCTCATGCAACGAGGCAAAGTAATCGCTTATGCATCAAGGCAACTTAAAATTCATGAGAAGAATTATACGACGCACGATCTCGAATTGGGTGCGGTCGTATTCACATTGAAGATTTGGAGACATTATCTCTATGGTACAAAATGTGTGGTGTTCACCGACCCCAAAAGCCTTCAACACATCTTCAACCAAAAGGAACTCAATATGAGGCAACGACGTTGGGTTGAACTCCTTAACGACTATGACTGTGAGATTCGTTACCATCCCGACAAAGCGAATGTTGTAGCCGACGCTTTGACTCGAAAGGACCATGTTATGCTTCAATGTGTCCGAATTCAAACCGATATTCAAATCCGCATCTTAGAAGCTCAACACGTCTCAGTCACTGAGGGTAACATGTATGAAGAAATGTCGTGTGGTGTTGAACTTCTACTTGAATCAAAACCCAATGGCTTACTCTATTACTTGAACCGTATTTGGGTTCCCAATCGCGATGATCTCCTTGCATTTCTCTTAAACGAGGCTCATAAAACTCGTTATTCCATTGATCCTGGTGCGGATAAAATGTACCAAGATCTTCGCCAGCATTATTGGTGGCTCGATATGAAGAAAGACATTGCCCTTTATGTTGCGAAATGTTTAACCTGCTCCAAAGTCAAAGCCGAACATCAACGTCCACCTGGTTTGCTTGAACAACCGAAAATTCCCGTGTAGAAATGGGAGAACTTAGCTATGGATTTCATTATCAAACTCCCTCACACCTTGAGTGGCTATGATAGCATTTGGGTAATCATTGATCGTCTCACCAAATCTGCCCATTTCATGCCTATCCGCGAAGACTACAAGGTTGAGAAACTAGCCCAAATTTACATTGATGAAATTGTGAGCCGTCACGGTGTTCCCTTGAACATAATATCCGATAGAGACGCTCGGTTCACTTCTCGATTTTGGCAATCTCTCCAAACTGCTCTTGGCACACGATTGGATTTGAGCATGGCTTACCATCCTCAAACTGATGGTCAAACCGAGAGAACAATCCAAACTCTTGAAGACATGCTTAGAGCTTGTGTAATCGATTTTGGTGGCAATTGGGATTCACATTTATCCCTCATTGAGTTCTCTTACAATAATAGCTACCACACAAGTATCAACATGGCTCCATTCAAAGCTCTTTATGGTCACAAGTGTCGTTCTCCGATCTGTTGGAACGAGATTGGTGAAGCACAAATCACCGGTCCCGAGCTAATTCAAGAAACATCCGATAAGATCATTCAAATCCGTGACAATATTCGAGTGGCGAGGAGTCGACAAAAGAGTTACGACGACAAACGTCGAAAACCCTTGGAATTCCAAGTCGTGACCTTGTTCTTCTAAAGGTGTCTCCGTGGAAGGGTGTGATCCGCTTTGGAAAGAAACGTAAATTATCACCTCGCTATGTGGGCCCATTCAAGATCATGGAAAGGATTGGGAAAGTGGTTTACAAACTCGAGTTACCTCCATCACTTGGTAACGTACATCCTACATTTAATGTGTCTAATCTGAAGAAATGCCTTGCTGATGAAAATCTTCACATACCTCTTGACGACGTGCACATTGACTAAACGATGCACTTCGTTGAGAGACAGGTAGAAATCATGGATCGTGAAATCAAACAGCTCAAGCGAAGTCGTATTCCTATTGTCAAAGTTCGTTGGGAGTCTAAGCGTGGTCCTGAATTCACTTGGGAACGAGAGGACCAAATGAAGCTCAAGTACCCCCATCTTTTCACTGATGTTGTAGCTTCCTCTAGCTAAATTTCGGGACAAAATTCCCTCAACATGGGGAGACTGTAACATTTCTGATTTTTAGTATCCGTATTTTCAATTCAATGTAATGCATTTCAAACTCAATTCTAGTGCCCTGTTTTGTTTCTTTTCGTACCATCAATTTAATACTATATTTCAATGCAAATCCGCAAATTTTACTCGGTTATATCCTATTAAAACAATACATAAGTATCTAATTATACAAATATGACAAAAGACTAAAGTTACAAGGTCTGATGTTGAAAAGTAGCAAGAAACCCTAATAGGCACGGTCGCGCCTCGTTCTTGCATGGTCGCGCCGAGTGCTTTAGCACGGTCACGCGACTTGCTTTGGAACGATCGCGCCCGGTGCCTAGGCACGGTCGCGCCTAATATCAGTTGAAACGTAAATACCGTTTTAATCCCCCGATCGTTGAGCTCCGTAACCGTCCTACACTTCATTCTCATTAACGAATGCAATAAACCTTTCAATTACACGAAACATCTCGGATTAATTCAATCAATCTCAAAAATCGCTTAGACATTTCAAGAAAAACACAAATTCTTCTTTCGGTCTGAATTATCGCAATCAAGCAGCAGATTTACGCTACTCAATTCTCACTAAAACTTCTGGACTCTCTGGTTTAGCCGGGATTGCAGCAGAAGACGCCGGAAGCAATTCGCATCGCCGCCGGAACTCTTTTCTATCGAATGCTATCCATACATCGTCGTCCCAGATAATTGAATCTCCATACTCGTTCGTTTCAGTTCACGGATCAAAAGCCCCATATTAATTTGAGCTTTCATTATGGAAATCATCTCGAACCAATCCTAAGTTCCTTTTCAAAATAACGTAATCAAACCCGACTCTGGACATGTTTTTAAGACAATTAAAATAACCTAATAGTCTCATAATAATCTAATGGGTGAAAGCCCTATGATTTCCAACCCTGTTATTATAGGATTTAGTCAATTCGTTCCTGATTTGGAACAGACGCGGTCGCGCTAATCATCTAGCGCGGTTGTGCCTCATGAGACGCGGTCGTGCCAATTACCAGCGCGGTCGTGTGCTCCTGTCCAGACCCAATCATGCCTTTTGGATAATCTCAGTCATGTCTTAGAATCATAGACACGATCGTGCCTGCCCAAGGCGCGGTCGTGCCTAATGATTTAGTTAGTTAAGCCCTCTGTTTGATCAACACGGTCACGTCCCGACTAGCGCGGTCGCGCCCGTGGTTCGAGCACGATCGTGCCCTTCCCAGGCACGGTCGTGTGTGAGTTAAATTTTTGGCAGAATTATAATTTTATATACTTTTCAAACAATAAATATTTCTGATTAAATTACAAAATAAAAATAGTTGATTTTTGGCAGAATTATAATTTTATATACTTGAAGTTGCAATGTATTCTGCTTCAGCTGTAGAAGTTGAAACACATGTTTGCTTCTTGCACTGCCATGAAATCAATCTCCCTCCCAGAAACTGACATCCCCTTGAAGTGGACTTTTTGTCCAAGTTGCATCCCCCATAGTCACTATCAGTGTATGCATACAGATTAAACATGTCATTTTTAGAGTACCATAGCCCAAGTCTTGGGGCACCCTTTAGGTATCTAAAGATTCTATTGACAGCCTGAAGATGTGAAACTTTTGGAGCTACTTGAAATCTTGCACAGAGGCATACTGCAAACATGATATCTGGCCTTGAGGCAATGAGATACATGAGAGACCCTATCATTGCACGATACTGATGTTGATCAGTGTCTTGGCCATCTTTGTCTGGAGTCAGTTGATGATGCACTTGCATAGGGGTTCTTGCAGCAGAGCAGTCAGCCATTTTGAATCTTTTCAAAATGTTCTTTACATATTTGGATTGGCTGATGAAGATTCCATTTGGGACCTGTTTGACTTGTAGACCCAAGAAGAAATTTAATTCACCCATTGAACTCATTTCAAACTTTGAGTGCATCAGAGTCTCAAAGTCTTTGCACAGCTGTTTCCTTGTTGATACAAAGATGATATCATCGACATAAATTTGAACTAAAAAGATTTCTTCCCCTTCATCTTTGATAAACAAGGTCTGGTCTATGGCACCTCTTCTGAAGTTGTTACTTAGTAGATATCCTGACAAGGTTTCATACCAGGCTCTTGGTGCCTGATGTACACAAAGCTTTGTCTAGTTTGAACACTTGAGTAGGATGTGCAGGATCTATAAAGCCTTGAGGCTGTTTGACGTATACTTCCTCACCAATCTTCCCATATAGAAAAGCACTTTTTACATCCATTTGATAGATAGTGAAATTCTTGGATGCAGCATATGCCAGGAAGATTCTGATGGCCTCCAGTTTGGCAACAGGAGCAAAGACTTCATCATAGTCAATTCCTTCTTCCTGAGTGTAGCCTTGAGCTACAAGTCTGGCTTTGTTCTTGACTACAATGCCTCTCTCGTCTTGCTTGTTCGTGAAAAACCCATCGTGTGCCAATAGCATATTTACCTGGTGGAAGATCAACAAGTTTCAAGACATCCTGCCTCTTGAATTACAGCAATTCTTCCTGCATTGCTTCAATCCAGCTGATGTGTTTGAGTGCTTCATCTATCTTCTTGGGTTCCACCTGAGATAGGAAACAAGAAAACAAGCATATATTGGCCTCATGAGATTTGCTTCTTGTGAGAACTCCTTGGTGTATTTGACCAATAATATTCTCTTGAGGATGTTCTTTGTGGATCCTCTATTCTGGTACCACCTCCTGCTGTATCCCTTCAGATTGCTTTTATTTTGATCAGGGGTCTCTTCATTCATGGTTGAAGAGTCTTCAACCGCATTATCCACATCAATATTTTCAGCAAGAGCATCAGCAGCATCTACAGCATTTACCGAAGAGTCTTCATTTAGATTTTCAGTTTCAGACAGGCTGCTGCTGGTGATATTAGACCGTCTTGTTCCTGCTTCACTTGCTTCAATTGCTTCCATAACTGATGGAGGATCAATTGATGGTCTTCTCAGACTGATAGAAGATTTGGGAAAATCCAGTCTGTAGTCAGTGGATGAAGTAGAGGCAGGTGTTTGTGTAGACGTAGACTCCATATTTGAGAAGGTAAAAGGCTCAAATATTTAGGAGAATGAGTCTATGTCAAAGAGCCAGTTTGGTCCTTTTCCCTACTCACAGACAATGTGTTCTCTGCATTCCACATTTGCTGATTCTTCAACAATTCTTGTTCTTGAATTGAATACTCGATAGGCCTTTGATTGAGAGGAATAGCCTACGAAATATCCTTCATCAGATTTGGCACCAAACTTAGGAAGAACCCCATGTGTGATGAGAATGGTGCATGGACACCCAAAAGGTTTTAGGAACCCAATATAGGGAATTCTTTGAAACCAAAGTTCATAGGGTGTTTTGTTGAGGGGTTTGACAATTAGAACTCAGTTTTGCACATAACAGGCTGTGCTAACTGCTTCTGCCCAGAATGTGAGTGGCAGTTTTGAGTCAGCCAACATAGATCTTGCTGACTCAATAAGAGTTCTATTTCTTCTTTCAGCAACTCCATTTTGTTGAGGAGTTCTTGGAGCAATGTATTGTCTTTCTATCCACTTGCTTTCACAGAAACAGTTCAATGTGTGGTTCTTGAACTCTATGCTTTGATCACACCTTATGATCTTCACCTTTTGATTACTTTGATTCTCTACCCTGAGAATGTAGGATTTGAGAATTTTAGCAGTTTCATCTTTAGTTCTCAAAAATTATACCCATGAGAATCTGGTGTAGTCATCAGTTATCACCAGACAGTACGACTTCTTGCCCATTGACATGACATTTGTAGGACCAAAGAGATCCATATGTAGCAGTTGCAGTGGAGTGTCATTTGTATTCAAGGTCTTGGGCTTGTGAGAGCTTTTGTGTTGCTTCCCCTTTAAGCATGCAATGCAGTGGTCTTCCAGCTAAAATTCTTTGTCAGGAATCGCTCTGATAAGATAATTCTTCACCAACTTGTTGATAGTTTTGATATTAACATGGCTTAATCTCCTATGCCAGGGAGCTGATTCATCAACTGAGGCCTTTGATAAAAAGCAGAAAACACTCCCAGATGGAGTGAATTCATTCATGTCCAGTACATAGAGATTTTCTTTTCTCTGAGTAGTTAATAAAATGCTTTCTGGAGGAGGTGTGGACAAGCCTGAGTCAGTACAAAACATTCTTTATCTGTGAAGAGCATCCGATGCTTTTGGTCACAGACCTGGGAAACACTCATGAGATTGAAGTCCAATTCTTTAACATAGTTGACCTTATCAATGCTCATTCTTTCGTTAGACACAGTTCCTTGTCCAGTAATGGATCCTCCCTTTGAGTCACTTCCAAACGCAACATATCCTCCATTGAAATGTCTGAAGTTGGAGAGGATGGATCTGTTGCCTGTTATGTGCCTGGAACACCCACTGTCTACCACCCAGGTGTTGTTCTTGTGACCTGGCTGTCCCTACACATGATATATTTCAAATTAGTAGAAGGAACTTAAGAGTCTGCAGACTTGAAAAAGATGGTTGTTAGTTTATCCTTTTCAATATGTTTGAAGTCAACGAAACCAATGACAGTGCTTGAAGATGGATTGGCTTTCCATTGCCTTGTTGATGATTTTCTAGTTTTCCTCACATTGTCAGCAGCAGATTTTGCTACTGATGTTTCTGGCTTGTTGACAGTAGATCCTGCTACTGATGGCTTTGTTGAAGTGGCAGCATTCTTTGTTGCTGAAGGCTTTGCCTTATCAGCAATGTACACTCTTGCTACTGATGTCTTTGCCTTATCAGCAGCAAATTTTGCTGCAGAGGATTTTAGCTTATCAGCAGCAGACTTGGTTGCTGCTGAAAGCTTCTGCTTTGTTTTCTTGGGCTTAACTTGACTAACAACCGATGTATGCTGATCCTTCTTTACCCCTTGTCTTTGAGGGACTTGATGAAGGATCTGGTTGAAGGGGTTAAACTTACAGCTTGCAGCAAAGTGGTCTGATTCACAACAAATGATGCAAGTTTGTTGAGATTTAGGCAGCTTCACTCTTGGGGGAGATAGAGACTCCCTGAAGTTAGTTGCTTTGACTTCGTAGCTTCTTACATTCTTGTTTTTGTTAGTCTTTTCAAAGGCATGCTGCTTTGAATTTCTTTGGTATTCCAGGTAATGAAAGCAGGTGCTGGAAGTGTGGTTATATCTGCCACTCACAAAGCAAGATCTTGCCAGTTTGTCTCTTGAAAGGTAGACATAGTCCTTTCTTTGGAACAGATCCTTGAAGTTCCATGGATGAGCTTTGTTATGTTCAAAAGTGGCTTCTTCTAGGGTCCTTTGCACATATGGAACTTTTTCTTCAGGCTTACGACATATATAAAATACCTTCCTCTTTGTGATTGGCTTTGACTGAGGCTTAGGGTTTGTGGGTCCTGATGTCTGTCCCTTTTCAATGTTTAGCTTTCTTCCATCTGGAGGATATCTGATCTTTATCTGTTTGAATGGTACAGAGGCTAGAACAGCTGGAAGAACAGTAGGAACTGCAACTCCATTCAGAACAGCTTTAGATAGGACTGCACTGGTTTCATCATGGTTTGAGTGGTTTGACTCAGATTCCGATGAGGTAGTGCAGTCTTCGACGAAAGGTTCATCCGTTGAAGGATCAAGGTTTTGGTTTGTAGTGTCAAGATTTGCAACATTGAAGTTTGTTTCGTATATGGCAATATAGTCAGCAGGATGAGGAACAACATTGTACTGATCATTGTTATACCTAAGTCCAGTTTTTACCTTCTCATAGACTTGAATATCTAAAAGTCTTTGTAACTTTTTGGAGGAAAATTCATATTTTTCAACATGAACTTTCTGTTCTACCAGTTCAGCTCTGGTAGCTTTTAGTTTGACCAGTAGATCATCAATCTGAGTTTCAAGATTAGTTTGTTAGTGTTTTAGCGATGAAATCTCTTTTTTAAGGCAGTTAATCTTTTCTTTATAAGTATTTTCAACCTTTTTGAACTCAGATTTCATCTGATGAAACTCTTCATTTTGATCTATAAGGTTTTGGTTATGCTTTCTATAACCCAAAACTTTATCAATACAGGCTTGAGAGCAAAGATGTTCAAATACCTGAGGTGGTATCTCTGTAGTGTCTGCCATCAGAGCTTGATTGTTGACAGGCAGTTATTCATATTGAAAGCTCCAGTCGAACTCAGAAGTTCCAACAGTTGCACAGGCTGCAGTTTTTTTACTGGAGGAGTAGCTTGTTGTTGTTGTCTGGGTTTGGCTTGATGAGCTTGTCTTGACTGAGAAGTAGCTGGATTTGCTCTTGGTGCCTTGCATTCTCTAGCAAAGTGACCCAGTAAGTTACAGTTGTAACATTTTAGTTTGCTTTTATCCAAGCCAACTCTGGTGTTGGAGTTGTTACCTGGAATGGGTCTTCCGGTTCTAGAGTAGAACCTTTTTGCTCTTATAGAGAGCATGGCATACGAGTGCTGTATGTCCATTTCTTCTAAATCATCTGGATGAAAGCATTCCAGATCCTCCTTGATAAAGGACATGTTAGTTTTCAGAAACAAAAGCAGTAGAGGATGATGTTTGAGGAAGAGCTTCTAGGAGAAATGGTGAGCTGTTTGTTTGAAAGATTGGAGTTTGAGGATGAGTGATGATGGGAGGATAGTAGTTACTTGAACTAGGACCCGGGTGCTCAGAATGGAGGGCAGAGGAGGTGGTGGTGGATGTTGAGGCTGTTTGGTAGCTTGAGCTTCTTTCTTTTGCCTGAATCATCTCTAGCTCATAGGTTTTTAGCTTTCCAAAGAGCTCAGTCATCTGGAGAGTCTTCAGATTCTCAGTTCTTCTGATTGACAATGTGTAAAGTGTCCAGCAGCTTGGTAGAGACCTGATGAACTTCTTGAGGATATCTTCATTCTCTAGCTTCACCTTTGAGCACTGCAGCTCTCCTACAAGATAGGTAAATCTGTTGTATAGAATAGTTAGAGACTCACCTTCCTTCCAGATGAAGTTTTCATACTGCTGTTAGGACATGTGTTTGTAACTGTTGATAAAATTCTGTGTAAGTTCTGCTAGAGGCGAACTTAACAAGTTCGCCTAGCCTATCAGAGGCGAACTTAATAAGTTCGCCTGGTCTATCAGAGGCAAACTTAATAAGTTCGCTTAAGTCTATCAGAGGCGAACTTATTAAGTTCGCTTAGTCTGTTAGAGGCGAACTTAATAAGTTCGCCTGGTGCAGAACAGTGCTTATATATTGACAGAACAGAGTCTGTTGAGGTAGAACATAGAACACAGAGATTAGATACAAGACGATATCAGAGTAGACGAGAGAGAATTCTTGTAACCTGATATTGGTGGAATACAAAGCGTTTATTTACACCTTTGTTGTTGATTGAGTTACACGAGCACGTTGATCATGGATTCCGCACGTTATCACCGTGTCGTACCGCGAGTCTAGAGATCCGTCACGCAACGAATTAGGCGAACTTAATAAGTTCGCTTAGTGAAGATCAGGCGAACTTAACAAGTTCGCTTCGGGTCAAGTTCGCTTCTCATTAAGTTCGCTTGGGTGGTTCTGTCAGGTGAACTTATTTAGTTCGCTCAGGCAGGCGAACTTAGCTAGTCTTAAAAAATAAAAAAAAAAAAATAAAAAAAAAATGTCAATTTCGTGTGATGATAATGTCAATTTCGTCTTGTCCAAATTTTTTAGGGAATGTTTATATGCTCGTTTTGAATCATTTTTGAAATTTTGAATTTTCGAAATTTTTTAAAAAGAGTATTTTGGCGGGAAATTTTTTTTCCAATATTTTCGCCAAAATTTCAAAATGTCAATTTCGTGTGATGATAATGATATTGGAAATATGCCACCGAGACTTTTATGCATATAAGATTTCCGTAGCTGGAAAGTCCGGTTTGAACAGTTCGTATCAGGAACTGATGAAAACTTTTGGACATCCATATTTGAAGGATATGTGCATCCTACTTATTACTATATGGGATATTATGATGTTCCTAAACCAGTGACAGCTCTTACTAAAGTAGAAAAGCAGAATTTTTATCGAGAGATGAAAACGCGTGAAACTTTAGCGATGTCTTTACCAAAAGAAATCATTCATAGTCTCGGGAAGTGTCCAACTTCAAGAGATCTATGGGAATCAATAAAGAAAAATGGTGAAGCAACTTCTCAAGCGTTTGTAGTCTTGATCAAAGAAGTATTGGAGAAGCCGAGTTATTCTCAAAGTGATTCTTCTTCAGATTTAACTGATAGTGAGAGTATTCGTTCTGGTGAAAGTACTCAATCTACTGAGACTGATGTGATGAGTGGAGAAAGTTTTCAGACAGTTGAAGATGATCTGAGTGAATTAGAAAGTGATGTTGAGCCTGTCATTGTTGATCAAAAGAATGAAGCTGATGATGACGTTTTCATGGGTCCTGGTACATCTTCTTCAGAAGTAAAACCTGAGGTAGTTTCTAACTCTGAGACGTTTTGTTCTAACTGTATTTCAGTAAAGGATAAAATGATAAGGGTTATGGATGACAACGTCAACCACATTTGTGATATGAAATCGATGCACACAGTAAATCAGAAATTAAAGGATAATGAGAATGTGTGTATTGAGAGAATAGAATCACTGAAGAGGGATATAAATTCTCTGACTTTGAAGATCAAAGAGCAGGCATATCACCTGGATATGTCCTTTGCAGAAATTGAGAAGAGAAATAATGATCTTGTTGAGAAAGATAAGGAATTAGCTGAATCTAAAGCAGAGGTAATCAGATTGCATAGAAAATTAGAAAGCTTTGCAAATTCATCATTCTTATTAGAACATTATCATAATAATACTGAAGAGGGGAAGGGAACTAGTGGTATTGGCTATGTTCCTCCACCATTCAATGGAAATTATTCTGTTGCACCTGAGATTATAAATGATGAGGATTTAGATCCTAAGACTATGTTGAAGGTGAATCCAGTCACATGTGAAGATATGGTGTATTCTGATGAGAGTGATGATGAATATTTTGATGAAGCTAAGGTAGAGGGGATAGCAAAAGAGGTTAAGAAAGAAGACTCAAAGGTTGATTCTAATTCATCTGGAAATTCTACATTTGGAAGTTCTTCAAATTCAAGGAGAGTTCCATTTGTCAGAGATTATAAAGACAGGCATACATGTTTTCATTGTAATGAGATGGGACACATTGTGGTGACCTGTCCTTACAAAAATAAAGGAAAGAAGCATGTAGTTCCTGAGAAGGTGAAGCCTGAATCAAAACCTGTTGAGAAAAAGTTTGTTCCGTCTCAAACTCCAAAAGAAGTTCATGTAGGAGAATCTTCTTCAAGTGCATCTAATCGTGTGAAGATTCCTTATATGAGTGAATATCATGAGACGAGATCTTGCTTTTACTGTGGTCCTGTTGGTCATATTCGGATTGCTTGTCCACACAAAGCCAAAGGTAACCGACATGTTACTCCAGAAAAGGTACGAACTCCTCGTAAGCCTTATGTTAACCGAAATGTGGTTAAACCTCGTGATACACCAAAGGGTAATTCAAAATCTGAGGTTAGGCTTTCTAGACCTCAAAGACGGAGGAGAAATAGAAGATTAAGAAAACTTTTAGAACAACAAGAGTTTTCATAGTCTAAACCTTTTTCAAATGAACATGATTATTCAAACACTTCACATTTTAAGCAAAAAGAACTTAATGAAAAGAAGTATGTTTGGAAATCTAAAGTTTCTGTTTCGGACTCGTCGGAGCCATCACCGAAAATCGATGAGAGATTCGATTGTGAATGGAGTGAGGTTTATTATTTTGATACAGATGGACGACCCATGACTACCATGGCTTGAGTCCCAATTTCAAATTATTGTTTCTTGTTAGTTGTGCAGGATTTACCAAGAGGGACTATTAATACCATTTTGGTTGTTGATAGTGGTTCTTCTTAGCACATGACAGAGAATAACATCTGCAAGAGTAAAGAGTTGTTGATAACTGAGAAATCTATTTGTTTCAACGACTTGATGCTCAAGGGGGAGAATATGTCACACACAATGTTTTGGAAAGAGTTTTACAAAGTCCAAAAGATAACCAGAAACTTAGGATGACGATGGTGAGCATAAAGTCATTGATGCAACCATTTGACTAGTTGAGGGGAAGTCTACAGGACAGGGGGAGTACAGAACTGTGTTGGTGACAGAGGCAATGACATTCAATTACATTACATTGGTTTGAGTTTTTAATTGATTGAATTGCTTAATCCTAAGTAACCAAGAAAAATGTTTTTCTTAAAATGTTTTCATGGAAGGTTTATTTTCGTTTGTTTTACTTTCTTTGATAAAGATTTTGAAAAAGTTAAACAAATTAAAAAAGATAAAATTGACATTACTTGAAGTTAAAGAAGAGTTGATAGTACATTAGTAGATGTTCTTTCACACATGACCTTAGATTGACTGGTTGTTGTTTTATGTTAATATATCTGAATTATATGTTTTGATCTAAACTTTAGAGACTACACAAATAGGAAATGATAGTGTTGTGTATACATATAATTTGAATTGTCAGTAGACTAAAAGCGTCACTGAACCATTAGTAGTGTGAAAACATAATTTCATATGTTACAACTGTGATTTGAACCCATTATATGCCTGGGTGTGTCTGTTAAAAGATCACTATCAGATAAAGAATATTAGCTTTTAATAAAGATTTTCCTATGAGATCAGTTTCGGGTTATATCCTTAGCACTATTCATTCGATTTGCTTCAGTGCCCATGTCCCGAAAAGCATGTAATTTGAAGTATAATCAAGATATGTACTTGACAACATCTGTCAAACATATACTAGCCCTTGGATCATATTGATAAATCATCTTTACTGATTCCATTGAATTCATAATCCAGATAACAGTTGGATCCAAGTACCTGAATCTTATGATTCCACATATATAAGCCAAAACATTGAATCATTCGATTCTGAATCTCATTGATTCCTATACAATCCAATTTGGATTCTGCTATTCATGTGCTAAGTGATGTCTCCTCATTCTGGAAATTCGGATAATCTTTAGTAAAATCTCATATGTCTTGAAGATAGTGCATTTAATTTATGTTGGCATACTAGTGGGGTACACGTTGTATTTCATACTTAAATGGTACCTTAACTCACAAGAAAGTGGGAATGAGATGCTTTAGTTTCAAATCTTATAATATTGACAATTTGAATTTATGTGTCATAGCCTGATCCTATTTTCTTTGAATGTTTATCGCGTATCATAACATGCAATATAAAAGTCTTGAAAAGATAGAGTGTGATAATCTTGAAAAATATTAGTTTGATTGGTCAAGGCTTGAAAGAATGACATAGGATACCATTTGATATTATATGGATTTTATATCCAAGATGTGTGATTGATATCTCATATATATACTGATATGATCTTCTTACTCGTGATGTTTGACCAAAAAGATATGATTTTGTATTTTACATTTCAGTTTGTACAGAGAAAAACCAAAAAGATTTTGTCTTTCTTATGTTTAAAAAACCAAAAAGATTTTATTTTTCCAGCTTCCATGGAAATCTTAATTGTTGGTTATTCTTGGTTGTTCTCCTTTGCAAAAACTGATAATTGTAGACAGAAGTTGATAAGGGGTCCTTCTCCCAAGTTTTCTTCTAGACAAAGAGAGAGTGTGCAGATGAACAAGACGAAGACTACAGTGTGTTTGATGATATATGAAGACGGATGACAATCTTCTAAAGCTGTTGTCAAGGGGGAGTCTGTTGGAGCATATTCTGGTGACAACGAGCTTGAAGATATTATGTCTTAGTCTTAGAGTCTTTGACTAGTAATTGATAGAATTGTTAGCAACAGTTATAGGGGAGTCTGTTAGGACATGTTTTGTAACTGTTGATAAAATTCTGTGTAAGTTCTGCTAGAGGCGAACTTAACAAGTTCGCCTAGCCTATCAGAGGCGAACTTAATAAGTTTGCCTGGTCTATCAGAGGCGAACTTAATAAGTTCGCTTAAGTCTATCAGAGGCGAACTTATTAAGTTCGCTTAGTCTGTTAGAGGCGAACTTAATAAGCTCGCCTGGTGCAGAACAATGCTTATATATTGACATAACAGAGTCTGTTGAGGTAGAACATAGAACACAAAGATTAGGTACAAGACGATATCAGAGTAGACGAGAGAGAATTCTTGTAACCTGATATTGGTGGAATACAAAGCGTTTATTTACACCGTTGTTGTTGATTGAGTTACACGAGCACGTTGATCATGGATTCCGCACGTTATCACCGTGTCATACCGCGAGTCTAGAGATCCGTCACGCAACGAATTAGGGACCTACAACTGCTGCTTCAGGATGTCTCTTATGTTCTCTTTGACTTCCTCAGAGCCAACAAACATTTTCTCAAGAGCTTCCCAAAGCTCTTTAGCAGTTTTGTAACTTCTGAAGTTATGAAAAACTTCATTTGGAAGGCACATTTGGATAGCTCCTAGTGCCTTGAAGTCCACCTCCATCTTCTTTATGTCCTCTTCTGAGTACTTGGAGGGCTCCTTTGGAACTGGTGGTCCTCCAGAGTCAGCAGAGGCCACCATGGGAGTGTAGGGTCCATCCCTGATGGATTTCCACATTCTGTACTCCTGATAGCAGAAAAAACTTTCCATGCGATTTTTCCACATGTCGTAGTCTTCCCCAGATACCAATCTTGGTGGTCGGTTGATGCTGCTGATGTTTTCAAATCCGTTGCTCTGTGCCATCTTTGTTCTTGGTGACTTGATGAAAGAGAGAGAGTTTAGAATAGAACCAGAAGTGATTAAACAAGTGTGAGTTTGTTTAATCTGAGCCAAAGCTCTGATACCACTTGTAGGATCATGAAATTACAAGATGGTTCTGTTCTTAGTTGAAATTGGCAGAAACAATAACAACTACACCAATGTAATCGAGCAAGCAGAAAGAATACTTTTAAGAACACTGTTGTATTAAGCTTTTGCAGATAAACGATTACAATTGAAACTCAATCAAAAAGCACAAAAAGCACACTTACAATGAAGTGTTTACAGATTATTTATACTCACTTAGAATCAAGACAACCCCTTGGTTCTAAGGATCAGATCTAACACATACCGTTGATATGTCGTATGTAGCTAACTATTACACGTTTTGACTAAAACTAGGTAACTTTATTGAAGCGTCTTCTTTATGCATCATTACTTGCATGCTTGGAGAAGAGCATTGTTGTTCATCATTGGTTGTGCCATTGTGGTTCCTTCTGCTTTGAGTGTGTTAGTTGCTTTTGCAGAAAGTCGTCAGTGACGCTTGGTATGGATAGTCAGCTGCAACGATTTGTCTTCAAGGCACAAAGCTGTCAGCAACAAAGATGTTGATCAGCAGCAAGATGTAACTATCCAAAGCTGCTGATGATTTTCCTGTCAGCAGCATCAAGTGTTGATGCTGCTGAGAAGCCTATCCGCAGCAATTTTGGTCCTCCGCAGATAAGGCTATCCGCAGCAGATTTGTTCTTCAGAAGGAGAACAAGTATCCGCATCAGATAAGCTTGTCCGCAGCAGTTTGTTGGTCAGCAGCAAACTTTGAGATCAGCAGCATTTGTACTTAGAGAATTTTGTAGCCATCAGTCTTTGGTTCTACAGCTTGATATGTGCAGAATACAGTTCTCATTGTCAAGCCTCTCAACAAGACACCTTATGAACTCTGGTTTAAAAGAGTTCCCTACATTAGATTTCTAAAATCGTTTAGATGTCTATGTACCATTCTTATCACATATGGGGTTCTTCCTAAGTTTGTTGCCAAATTCGATGAAGGATATTTTGTGGGCTATTCCTCTCAATCAAAGGCCTACAGAGTATTTAATTCAAGAACAAGAACTGTGGAAAAATCAGCCAATGTGGAATATAGGGAACACATTGCATGTGAACAGGGAAAAGGCCCAGACTGGCTCTTTGATATAGACTCCTTCACACAGATATTTGAGCCTCTCATCTACTCAAATATGGAGTCTACCTCCTCCAAAGCACCAGCTTCCACTTCTTCCTCTGACTACATATTGGAGTTTCCTAGACCCTCTATCAGACTGAAAAAGACCATCAATTGATCCTACATCTATTGTGGAAGCTATTGAAGCCAGTGAAGCCAGAACCAGACTCTCAAATGTCACCAGCAGCACCCTCTCTGAAAATGAAAATCTGAATGAATACTCATCTGTAAATGTTGTAGAGGCATCTGCTGCAGATGCTGCTGCTAATAATGTTGATGCTGCTGCTCATAATTCTGATGCCGTTGTTGATATTGAAGATTCTTCCACCATGAATGAAGTGTCTCCTGATCAGAATCAAAGCAATCTTGAGCAAGGGATTTGATTGGATGTTGTTCCAACACAAAGAATCAACAAGGAACATCCCCTGGAAAATATCATTAGCCAAGTTCACCAAGGAGTTCAAACAAGAAGCAAATCTCGTGAGGCCAATATATGTATGTTTTCTTGTTTTCTGTCTCAGGTAGAACCTAAGAAGATAGATGAAGCTCTGCAACACAGCAATTGGATTGAGACAATGCAAGAAGAGTTGCTGCAATTCAAGAGGCGGGATGTCTGGAAACTTGTTGATCTTCCACTTGGTCAAACTGCTATTGGCACAAGATGGGTATTCAGGAACAAGCAAGATGAGAGAGGCATTGTCGTCAAGAACAAAGCTATACTTGTAGCTCAAGGCTACACTCAGGAAGAGGGAATTGAATATGATGAAGTCTTTGCTCCTGTTGCCAGGCTGGAGGCCATCAGAATCTTCCTGGCATATGCAGCATCCAAGAATTTCATGGTTTATCAAATGGATGTCAAGAGTGCCTTTCTGTATAGGAATATTGGTGAGGAAGTATATGTCAAACAGCCTCTAGGCTTTGTAGATCCTGCACATCCTAACAAAGGGTTCAAACTAGTCAAAGCTCTCTACGGCTTACATCAAGCTCCAAGAGTCTGGTACGAAACTATGTCTGGATATATGCTAAGCAACAACTTCAGAAGAGGTGCCATTGACCAGACCTTGTTTATCAAAGATGAAGGGGGAGAAATCCTACTGGTAAAAATCTATGTTGATGACATCATCTTTGGATTAACAAGGAAGAAGTTGTGTAAAGACTATGAGATCCTGATGCACTCAAAGTTTGAAATAAGCTCAATGGGTGAACTAAACTTCTTTCTGGGTCTTCAAGTCAAACAAGTTCCAAATGGAATCTTTATCAGCCAATCCAAATATGTAAAGAGCATTTTGGAAAGATTCAAAATGGCTGACTACACTACAGCAAGAACTCCTATGCAAGTGCACCATTAACTGACTCTAGACAAAGATGGTCAAGACACTGATCAATATCAATACCGTGCAATGATATGGTCATTCATGTATCTCACTGCCTCAAGGCTAGATATCATGTTCTCTAAAATCTATCTTTAAAAAATCCGTTTTGTATATGTGTTTGTCTTTTGTTGTAAATAAAAGTTATAAGTCAGTCGCAAACAAAGTTATCAGCAGAAACAAGTTTCCTGCGGATAGCTTTAAGTTATCATGCTGACAGGTTTAATCTTCAGCAGCAAAGAATTTGCCACTGACTGCTTTAAGTTATCAGCAGGAACAAGTTTCCTGCGGATAGCT
Organism: Smallanthus sonchifolius; assembly: GCA_023525975.1. Lineage (NCBI taxonomy): Eukaryota > Viridiplantae > Streptophyta > Magnoliopsida > Asterales > Asteraceae > Smallanthus > Smallanthus sonchifolius. The sequence goes on from CM042039.1 coordinate 22,175,793, forward strand.
TTAAGGCTGTCAGCAGCAACATCCTTGCTGCGGATCTTTGCATCCTTCAGCAGCAATTGAGTTTGCAGCTGACAGACTTAACCATCTGTAGCAACTAAGTTTGCAGCAGATAGGCTTAACCACCCGCAGCAACTAAGTTTGCTGCTGATGGGTAAAAATAAGTCCAAATTAACTTTTACCCATTGTAAAAATACTTTCAGTCTTTACCATGACTGCTATAGTGTATTACAACTGTAACAGTGAAAAGTGATTAAGGTTGTACTGTACAAGTAACTTTGCTTTTTCCCTCCTCTGCCTTTATAACCTTAAATCAAATTTCTCCATAACCTCTTCACATTCAATTTCAACCTAACTCTCATTATTTTCTCTCAGGCTTTCACCACATTCAAAGCCTTCCATACTTAACCACCTTTCAAAAACCTTCCTCCTTCCCTCCAAACCCAACAACAATGGAAGAGGTTGACATAAACCAGCCCAATGACAAGTTCTCACCCTACCACAATCTCACCGCATACCTAGTCAAAGGCAAGAAGTCCGAGGGTTTCAATGACATGATCGATTTTCTCTGTCGATCAAAGATATACTATGCATTAACTGTCAATCCCACCATATACATCCCTCATATGGAGGACTTTTGGAACACCGCCGTCTACTCTACCGAACAGGGGATTCCAAATTGTAATTGTAATTGATTCTGGTGACAACGAGAATCTTTGACTTTTAATTGATAGAATTGTTTGCAACAGTTAAAGGGGAGTAAGTTAGGACATGTTTTGTAACTGTTGATAAAATTCTGTATAAGTTCATAGAGAGGCGAACTTAATCTTTAGGAGCGAACTTGTTAAGTTCGCCTAGCCTATTAGAGGCGAACTTAATAAGTTCGCCTAAGCATATTTGAGGCGAACTTCTGCAGAACTGGTGTTTATAAATAGGAGTTTACAGGTTCAGAACAGAAAAGAAGAAATGAAAGATCAGAGAAGTAGAACAGAAGTGATCTAATTATCTGATTGAGTCTGTAAACTCTATGATGGTTGGAATACAAGCTTGAATGTTATTTACGTGATTATTTCTATTGTCTTTTGTGTATACAATTGTTGATTCGGTTGGATACCGCACTCCGCGTTAACAATACGTCTTATCACGAGAACGATCCGTAGAAGAGCCATGTGGACCTACAAGTGGTATCAGAGCTTATGCTCGTGATTCTTGGTGATTTGAGACGGTTTTGTATGCAAATTGACAAGAAATTCATCATCTTTGAAATTTTCATTTCCATGGAGTTTTTTAAGCTTATTTTGCTTCTGATTTGGTGTTTTTGAAGTGGACTTTGAAGAAATTGATCCGATAGAAAGGTTCTAATTGAGAAAATACACAATCCTATGGTTTAATTTGGTCTAATTCCTTCCAATCAGTGAATTATGAAGATTTTTGGTGAAATTGGGTTCGTGTTCTTGAGGTGAATCTGTTACTGAGTTTTGATTCTGCTGAAGCAAGCAAACTTATTATGTTCGCCTAGGGCTTGTTAAGCGAACTTAACAAGTTCGCCTAAATAAGCGAACTTAGTCTGTATAAGGTTTTGTCCGGGCGAACTTAATCAATCATCCTCTAAGCGAATTTGTTTGTTTGGAGATTTTTTTTTATTTTCAAAATCAGTGATTGTTGGGTTGTTTACCGATTTATTCTTGTTCAGATTTGAAATACGAACTTGCCTAAGGTATTTTAATCGAATTTCATTCGTTCAATCGTGAGAAAATTACCTTTTTCAGTCGGTTTTCATCGCGGGACTGTTCTGCCCTAAATTGATGGTTATTTTGACTTAAATCATAAAATTGATCATTGATATTGATTCATTAATGCTAATCGATGTGATTACCATGCTTATTTCATTATTTTCAATCGATTTGAAGATATTTGATTTCTGGGTTGGTATTTGAAACGTCAGACATGTTCAGGCGAACTTGTTCAAGCGAACTTGTCTAGGTGAACTTAATAAGTTCGCCTCTTACAACACTAAGCGAACTTATTAAGTTCGCCTAGGGGTCAGAAGGGTTTTTGGACTTGTTAAATTTTTTTTTTTTTTCAATTTTTTTTTCTTATTGTTTGTGTTTGTTAGTTGTCTAATGTGTCTGTTGTCCAAATATTTTTCAGATGGCTCGTCTTGTCGAATACAAACATAACCAGGTGGCATTGTTAGATCCTAACATGTCAGAGGCCGTAAACTTTCAAGGAATTATTGGATTTCTGAATCGTTCACGACTTCGTGTCGCATTATCAGCAGATCCATACACTAGTCTGGTGTATATTCAGCAATTTTGGGACACAGTTCATCATAATACTGACGTAGAACCTCATGTTCTTCGTGCCAATGTAAACAAAATGGAGATTGCAATATCGGAAGAAACTATTCGTGCTGCTCTTGCTCTAGGTGGTGCTGCTGGTGATCCTATGTCATATCCTGGTATGGGATGCTTTCAGAGGATGGGTTACCGTGGAAAACCTAATGATACACAAGCTCGTAAAGGTGGTTTGGTTGGTGAATGGATATATTTCATGCATGTGATTATCCAATGCCTATCTCCTCATAAAGCTGGTACAGATGGGTTAAAGAGTGCTTTACAAGCTGCTATGGTAGCTTTGACTTTGAACAATCGGTTCAACTTTGCTCTTTACATTTATCGGGAGATGGTTATGCAAATCACACCTGCTGAAGGTCAAGGATTTTTGATGTATCCTAGGTTTATCCAGATGACTCTGAATCATCTTTTTCCTGATCTCCCACAGCATCCGATTCGATTAACTTTGACTCCGATGTCCAAGCGTATCTTTACTGATTGCACTAAGGTGAAACAGCAGAATGCAGCGTTGATTCCTGTTAATACTCCATTGTTTGGTCACTTAATCAATCCTGATTATGTTGAACCACCGAATGACAACTGGTTTCATCCTGATGAGATAGCTCAAGTGCAAGGTCCGAATGTTCAACAACTACAATAACAACCACAACAACCTATTCAACAACCTGTACTAGTTCAACAACAAAAAGTTCCCGTACAACAACAAATTCCTATTCAAGAACAAGTTCCAATTCAACAAGCTCAGGTTGATATACCTGTTAATGAACCTGTTTTAGAAGAGGTCGTTCATGAACATGAACAAGATTTAGGGATGAATATGGATGGTTTTGTTGATGACTCTGTGAACTCACCCATTCATGAAGCTGAAGGGAATGTGGTGACAGATAATGAGGCGAGGTATAGCTCAAGTGCTTCGATTTTACCTATTTCTGAAGAAACCGAATCTGATGAATCTAAAGATTTTTCCTAAGATCATTATGAAAGGTTGGCTAGTATACCATTGGCTAATGCTGGTAAACGTATTAAATCTACAGCCAGAAGACAAAGACGTAAGTCTGTTCGGGATCCTCCTTCGGGATCAGTACTTGGAAAAAGAACATTGGTGGATGAGAGTTCTGATAGTGATTTTAATCCAGATCCTAAAACTCAAAAGCTTATGTCAGCTTCAATTGCTGCTGCTCAATCTTCACAGGGTGTAGAGGATGCTACTTTTGTTGCTTCCTTACTAGCTACACCTCTAAGTTCTAAAGATCCATCTCTTGTGCTAACTCATGTTCCTCCTGTGATTATTCCTACTCCTAGTCCTTCGGTTCCTCAATCTTCGGCTGGTCCTTCCAAGCCTTCTGATTCTGATAGAATTACTTTCCTTGAATCTCAAGTGCTTGCTTTACAAACTCAAGTGGATACTCTTGTATCTACTGATACTCAAAGACAGCGGGTGATTCAGACTCAAGCTACGCAGATTGCTGCCATGCAGATATTAGTGTCCAAACTTGTTGAGCATCTTGACGCTCAGGGGGGGTTAAGGATACGTGATACATGTCACATCGAGTCTATTAAAAGACATGATGATGAAGACAATGATCCTTCATGTAATATTGAGGGTGATCGTCAATACGCTGACGTTAATCCTATATCTAGAGTTCAGGGGAGTCGACATCACCATCCATTGAAGGAAACAAAGATACTTCTGGAGTTAATGAAAATAAATTTTATTATTGAAGTTCTTTGAAGATTCTGAAGAGGAAGAAGCTGAAAAGATAGCATGTCTTGATGACATTGATGAATTATTGAATGACAATGAAGATGATGTGTCGGATAATGAAACAGTAGACTTGAGAAAGACACGATATCAGGAGGAACTGATTAGAGACAGAATTATTATAAACTGATATTGTGGTGGAAATACGAAGAGTTTATTTACACCGTTGTTGTTGATTGAGTTACACGAGCACGTTGATCATGGATTTCGCACGTTATCACCGTGTCGTACTGCGAGTCTAGAGATCCGTTACGCACCGAATTAGGGACCTACAAGTGGTATCAGAGTTTATGCTCGTGATTCTTGGTGATTTTAGTTGGTTTTGTTTGCAAATTGACAAGAAATTCATCTTCTTTGAAATTTTCATTTCCATGGAATTTTCAAGCTTATTTTGCTTCTGATTTGGTGTTTTTGAAGTGGATTTTGAAGAAATTGATCCGATAGAAAGGTTCTAATTGAGAAAATACATTATCCTACGGTTTAATTTGGTTGCTTTTCTCAATTAGAACCTTTCTATCAGATCAATTTCTTCAAAATCCACTTCAAAAACACCAAATCAGAAGCAAAATAAGCTTAAAAACTCCATGGAAATGAAAATTTCAAAGATGGTGAATTTCTTGTCAATTTGCACACAAAATCGTCTAAAATCAACAAGAATCGCGAGCATAAGCTCTGATACCACTTGTAGGTCCCTAATTCAGTGCGTTACGGATCTCTAGACTCGCAGTACGACACGGTGATAACGTGCGAAATCCATGATCAACGTGCTCGTGTAACTCAATCAACAACAACGGTGTAAATAAACTCTTCGTATTTCCACCACAATATCAGTTTATAATAATTCTGTCTCTAATCAGTTCCTCCTGATATCTTGTCTTTCTCAAGTCTACTATTTCATTATCCGACACATCATCTTCATTGTCATTGAATAATTCATCAATGTCATCAAGACATGCTATCTTTTCAGCTTCTTCCTCTTCAGAATCTGCAAAGAACTTCAATAATAAAATTTCTTTTCATTAAATCCAGAAGTATCTTTGTTTCCTTCAATGGATGGCGATGTCGACTCCCCCTGAACTATAGATATAGGATTAACGTCAGTGTATTGACGATCACCCTCAATATTACCAGAAGGATCATTGTCTTCATCATCATGTCTTTGAATAGACTCGATGTGACATGTATCACGTATCCTTAACTCCCCCTGAGCGTCAAGATGCTCAACAAGTTGGGACACTAATGTCTGCATGGCAGCAATCTGTGTAGCTTGAGTCTGAATCACCCGCTGTCTTTGAGTATCAGTAGATACAAGAGTATCCACCTGAGTTTGTAAAGCAAGCACTTGAGATTCAAGGAAAGTAATTCTATCAGAATCAGAAGGCTTGGAAGGACCAGCCGAAGATTGAGGAACCGAAGGACTAGGAGTAGGAATAATCACAGGAGGAACAGGAGTTAGAAAAAGAGATGGATCTTTAGAACTTAGTGGTGTAGCTAGTAAGGAAGCAACAAAAGTAGCATCCTCTACACCCTGTGAAGATTGAGCAGTAGCAATTGAAGCAGACATAAGCTTTTGAGTTTTAGGATCTGGATTAAAATCACTATCAGAACTCTCATCCACCAATGTTCTTTTTCCATGTACTGATCCGGAAGGAGGATCCCGAACAGACTTACGTCTTTGTCTTCTGGCTGTAGATTTAATACGTTTACCAGCATTAACCAATGGTAAACTAGCCAACCTTTCATAATGATCTGAGGAAAAATCTCTAGATTCATCAGATTCGGTTTCTTCAGAAATAGGTAAAATCAAAGCACATGAGCTACAACTCGACTCATTATTTGTCACCACGTTCCCTTCAGCTTCATGAATGGGCGAGTTCACAACGTCATCAACAAAATCATCCATATTCATCCCTAGATCTTATTCATGTTCACGAACGACCTCTTCTAAAACAGGTTCATTAACAGGTATATCAACCTGAGCTTGTTGAATTGGAACTTGTTCTTGAATAGGAATTTGTTGTTGTATGGGAACTTTTTGTTGTTGAACTAGTACAGGTTGTTGAATAGGTTGTTGTGGTTGTTATTATAGTTGTTGAACATTCGGACCTTGCACTTGAGCTATCTCATCAGGATGAAACCAGTTGTCATTTGGTGGTTCAACATAATCAGGATTGATTAAGTGACCAAACAATGGAGTATTAACATGAATCAACGCTGCATTCTGTTGTTTCACCTTAGTGCATTCAGTAAAGATATGCTTGGACATCGGAGTCAAAGTTAATTGAATCGGATACTGTGGGAGATCAGGAAAAAGATGATTCAGAATCATCTGGATAAACCTTGGATACATAAAAAATCCTTGACCTTCAGCAGGTGTGATTTGCATAACCATCTCACGATAAATGTAAAGAGCAAAGTTGAACCGCTTGTTCAAAGTCAAAGCTACCATAGCAGCTTGTAAAGCACTCTTTAACCCATCTGTACCAGCTTTACGAGGAGATAGGCATTGGATAATCACATGCATGAAATATCTCCATTCACCAACCAAACCACCATACGAGCTCGTGTAACATTAGGTTTTCCATGGTAACCCATCCTCTGAAAGCATCCCATAAGCAATGTACCAGGATATGGCATAGGATTATCAGCAGCACCACCTAGAGCAAGAGCAGCACAAATAGTTTCTTCCGATATTGCAATCTCCATTTTGTTTACATTGGCACGAAGAACATGAGGTTCTACGTCAGTATCCTGATGAACTATGTCCCAAAATTGCTGAATATACACCAGACTAATGTATAGATCTCCAGATAATGCGACACAAAGTCGTGAACGATTCAGAAATCCAATAATTCCTTGAAAGTTTACGGCCTCTGACATGTTAGGATCTAACAATGCCACCTGGTTATGTTTGTATTCGACACGACGAGCCATCTGAAAAATATTTGGACAACAGACACATTAGACAAATAACAAACACAAACAACAAGAAAAAAAATTTGAAACAAAAACAAAAAACATTTAACAAGTACAAAAACCCTTCTGACCCCTAGGCGAACTTAATAAGTTCGCTTAGTGTTGCAAGAGGTTTGCGTGAACATGTCTGACGTTTCAAGTACCAACCCAGAAATCAAATATCTTCAAATCGATTGAAAATCATGAAATAAGCATGGTAATCACATCGATTAGCACTAATGAATCAATATCAATGATCAATTTTATGATTTAAGTCAAAATAACCATCAATTAAGGCAAAACAGTCCCGTGATGAAAACCGACTGAAAAAGGTAATTTTCTCACGACTGAACGGATGAAATTCGATTAAAATACCTTAGGCAAGTTCGTATTTCAAATCTGAACAAGAATAAATCGGTAAACAACCCAACAATCACTGATTTTGAAAATTAAAAAAAATTCTCCAAACAAACAAGTTCGCTTAGAGGATGATTGATTAAGTTCGCCTGGACAAAACCTTATACAGACTAAGTTCGCTTATTTAGGCTAACTTGTTAAGTTCGCTTAACAAGCCCTAGGCGAACATAATAAGTTCGCTTCACTAACATCAGGCGAACATATTAAGTTCGCTTCACCAGAGTTAGGCGAACATAATGACTTCAACTTTTCCCTTGATCAAATTTTTTACCAACTTTCATCCCGTCACTTCTTGAACTTCCGCCAGCAGCATGTATTCGATCCAATCCCGAACAATTTAATAAAAGCTTAGATATTTCATGGAAAATAAAAAAACAAAATCTTTCTGAAGTTTTATGTTGATTTTTGGTTCGCGGTTTCTGGAATGAACTGTTCTTGATTTTGATTCTGCTGAAGCAAGCTAACTTGCTGATTTGGTGTGCAGGCTTCGCTTAATATTAACTTCGCTTGGGTATCACAGAAGCGAACTTATTATCTTCGCCTAAGGGTAGTGGGTGTTCAACAATTGGAAGTTTTTCAGGAAAATGGAAAATATGGTACAAGTAACGAATATGTTCAATTATGATAATGAGATTGGTACATCTCAAAAACCGCCGAAGTTGTTGAATCTTGCTGATTATTCTAATTGGAAAGATAGGTTTGATCAGTTCGTATCTTTTACTGATACCAGTCTATGGATTCCTATTTTAGAAGGTTATACGCATCCGACTTATTCGTGGATGGGAAAGGATGATGTTCCAAAGCCGGTGTCAGCGTTAACTACTGAAGAAAAGTTGCTGTTTGATAGGGAAAAGAAAGCGATGACAAGTATTTCAATGTCTCTTCCGAAGGAAATATATCACAGTTTCAAACAATTCAAGTCTTCTCAACAACTGTGGGCAGCATTACAGAAAGTTGTGAAGGTAGTTTGGATGTAAAGAAGAATAGAAAAGAGCTACTGAAGAAGCAATTCTTGGTCTTCAAACCTTTTCAAAATGAATCCTTAGATGATCTTGCTACCATATTCTATCATCTGCTTAGTGAACTGTCGAGTGCTTCTGTGGTGTATGAGACTAAAGAAATTAATGATAAGTTCTTGGAGGCATTACCATCAAAATTTGATGTGTATACAGTTTTGATAAAAGAAAATATCATGTACAACACCATGTCTCTTGAAGAAGTTCTTGGGAAGATTCAATCGCATGACCTGAATATGAAGAAGAAAGAGACTAACATGGAGCATATCCAGGATCCTTCAATGTATTTTGCCAAGACTTCTGGTAAAACTGGTACTGGAGTTGCATTCTTTTCTGGCGATGCTCAAGATTCTTCTAATGATCAGGACAGGGGGAGTACAGAACTGTGTTGGTGACAGAGGCAATGCCATTCAATTACATTACATTGGTTTGAGTTTTTAATTGATTGAATTGCTTAATCCTGAGTAACCAAGTAAAATGTTTACATCAGTAGATGTTCTTTCACACATGACCCTAGATTGACTGGTTGGTGCTTTATGTTAATATATCTTAATTATATGTTTTGATCTAAACTTCAGAGACTGCACAAATAGGAAATGATAGTATTGTGTATGCATATAATTTGAATTGTCAGTAGAGTAAAAGCGTCACTGAACCATTAGTAGTGTGAAAACATAATTGAATATATTACAACTGTGATTTGAACCAATTTTATGCCTGGGTGTGTGTGTTAAAAGATCACTATCAGATATAGTATATTAGCTTTTAATAAAGATTTTCCTATGAGATCAGTTTCGGGTTATGTCCTTAGCACTACTCATTCAATTTGCTTCAGTGCCCATGTCCCGAAAAGCATACAATTTGAAGTATAATCAAGATATGTGCTTGACAACATCTGTCAAACATATACTAGCCCTTGGATCATATTGATAAATCATCTTTACTGATTCCATTGAATTCATAATCCAGATAACAGTTGGATCCACGTACCTGACTCTTATGATTCCACATATATATAAGCCAAAACATTGAATCATTCAATTCTTAATCTCATTGATTCCTATACAATCCAATTTGGATTCTACTATTCACGTGCTAAGTGATGTCTCCTCATTCTGGAAATTCGAATAATCTTTAGTAAAATCTCATATGTCTTGAAGATAATGCATTTGTTTTCTGTTGGCATACTAGTGGGGTACACGTTGTATTTCATACTTAAATGGTACCTTAACTCACAAGAAAGTGGGAATGAGATGCTTTAGTTTCAAATCTTATAATATTGACAATTTTAATTTGTGTGTCATAGCCTGATCCTATTTTCTTTGAATGTTTATCGTGTATCATAACATGCAATATGAAAGTCTTGAAAAGATAGAGTGTGATAATCTTGAAAGATATTGGTTTGATTGGTCAAGGCTTGAAGGAATGACATAGGATACCATTTGATATTATATGGATTTAATATCCAAGATGTGTGCTTGATATCTCATTTATACTGATATGATCTTCTTACTCGTGATGTTCGACCAAAAAGATGTGATTTTGCATTTTACATTTCAGTTTATATAGAGAAAAACCAAAAAGATTTTGTGTTTCTTATGTTTGAAAAACCAAAAAAGATTTTATTTTTCCAGCTTCCATGGAAATTTTTAATTGTTGGTTATTCTCCTTTGCAAAAACTAAATATTGCAGACAGAAGTTGACAAGGGGTCCTTCTCCCAAGTTTTCTTCTAGATAGAAAGAGAGAGTGTGCAGATGAACAAGACGAAGACTACAACTTGTTTGATGATATATGAAGACGGATGACAATCTTCTAAAGCTGTTGTCAAGGGCGAGTCTGTTGGAGCATATTCTGGTGACAACGAGCTTGAAGATATTATGTCTTAGTCTTAGAGTCTTTGACTTGTAATTGATAGAATTGTTAGCAACAGTTAAAGGGGAGTCTGTTAGGACATGTTTTGTAACCGTTGATAAAATTCTGTATAAGTTCATAGAGAGGCGAACTTAACAAGTTCGCCTAAGAATCTTTAGGAGCGAATTTGTTAACTTCGCCTAGCCTATTAGAGGCGAACTTAATAAGTTCACCTAAGCATCTTTGAGGCGAACTTAATAAGTTCGCCTACTGCAGAACTGGTGTTTATAAATAGGAGTTTACAGGTTCAGAACAGAAAAGAAGAAATGAGAGATCAGAGAAGTAGAACAGAAGTGATCTAATTGTCTGATTGAGTCTGTAAACTCTATGATTGTTGGAATACAAGCTTGAATGTTATTTACGTGATTGTTTCTATTGTCTGTTGTGTATACAATTGTTGATTTGGTTGGATTCTGCACTCCGCGTTAACAATACATCTTATCACGAGAACGATCCGTAGAAGAGCCATGTGGACCAACAAATCCAAGCTACGATAGACGACAAAGACATCACCATCACTGAAGCTACCCTTCGAAAACATCTCAAGATTCAGGACGAGGGGGCAGCCATTTCATACTCAAAGGAAGAATATATGAGGACCTTTGTATCCATAGGGTACACTGGAAATCAGAACGAGTACACATTGAAAAGGCGCTGATGGGACCTCCATGGAAGTTTATATGCCACACTCTTCTACAATGCATATCCCAGAAGAGAAGTGGAAGTGAGCTCTGCACTTGCCTCTATTGTTCACGGTATGGTCTCTGGCCAAGGTTTTAACTTTGCACAACTCATCTTTGAAGGTTTGAGATATAACCTTCAAGAATGTGCAAAGCAGTCATTATTTATGTACCCAAGGTTCTTGCAGGAGGTTTTCAACAATTAACTAAAAGATCTTTCAAAACCTGCAAGAATATATCTTATGCTCGGTCATAAAAATAATATTTTTCAAATCATGTGAACTGTTTCCAACCAATTCTCAGGGGTCAATGTTCCATTGTTATCTACAATGACGAACATACAAAGTACACAGGGTGACAGTTCAGCAATCCCAACTTCCACTGTTCGAACCCCTATGCATACTATTGTGATACTGATACCACACCCTCCACTTCAAAACCTGAACAACAAACTACTTCCACTGTTCGACCCCCTGTGCATACTACTAAGGATGCACATGCACAAAAACTACTTACACCTGTTTTGGATGTTATCACCACCAAACTGGAACACAGGGCCCCAGTTGCGACAAAATATACCAGAAAAAGTAGTAAGAAGACTCCTTCTATTCTTGTCTCACAGGCTCAATCCCAACCTAAAAGCCCTCATTCAAAATCCTAACATTCTGATGAGAATATCAAAAGGGATAGCCAAACCATTAGAGAGACTTCCCTGGAAGTTTCTCTATTAGGATCAGGATCACAACTCGGATCCATAGAAGAACCTGCTGAGCCATATCATTATTTTTCTTCTCTGAACTTAAGTGTAGATGCACCTAATCAAGATTATATACCTTCTCCAACTACCACTATTTCAGAGGTATTGATTTACATGGCTGCTAATGCACCCAACCCAAGTTCATCCCCTAAGAACGTTCACTCTAGGAGTTATGATAGAGTGAATGTGGAAAGGGCTGTCACTACTCCTGGTACATCACTTGACCAGGAGGACAGTGATAACATCACTAAGACCGTAACCACAACAACTCACAGTTAGGATGTTTCTCTTAAAACACTCTTCATTGAGAGGAATCACAGGTGCCAAGAAAACCAGGGTGATGGGAATGCAGAGGCTAGGCCTAAGGCCCCATCTTGTTCCAAGGATTCCACAAATGTGGATGAGGACAGACTGAAACTTCATAATTTGGTATTGACGGCCAGGGTGGCAATGCTAGAGGCTGAAGTGTCCAAACTATGGCACCAAGTCTCTATGCATGAAGCCCATCAATGCCCTCCGGTGACTACTCCCTCCCTTGTATCAGTGGGCACTCAAACCGATGAATCTCTATGAACTGATGCAACCAAAAAGGGGGAGATAGTTACTATGGAAGATGATGCTGTCAGCCTCAAAGAATGGATACAAGAGCATGCTGTTTTTCAAAGTTCTCTCTTCAAACCTGCTTTTTTTCAAATCCATGACTTGCCAGAATCAGTTGATGAAGAGGAAGATATCACTGAGGATTGGAAGTTAGTTGTCCGAGCTGTTGATGAGGTGTTGAAGAATGAAAGTCAAAATGAAGACACACCTTTATCATTCAGCATACTTCCTGCTGCTGCAGCCATATCAAGACAGACCATTGCCCCTCAATTCACTCCGAATGCGAATAAGCTAGAATTTGACTCCATTCTAGCTTGGGGGTATGATGGTCTATCTGAGAGATTCTGGATTGGACGGGAGTTTGGTGGAGTTGAAGATCTGAATTGGAATACACTGAATCCACTTCAGGTTCTTGAACTGTATCTATCAAGCTGCATCAACACTTCTACAGATCTCTCAGCAGAACTTGCAATCGACAGGTTCTATGTCTTGATGGAGGATAATCTACCCTGGTTTGAAAGGCTCGTAGAAGAAGCAAACCGAGTGGCTTATCCTAAACACCATGCAAAATCTTCAACAACATCAGAACAAAGACTGTCTCCAAGACTTGACTTGATCAGGAGTAGTGCTTTAACAGAAGAAGAAGTTCTATGTTGTAGAATATTTTTCTACAATAAAGCAGTCAGGGGCCTGGAAGTGCAAGGATGGTTAAACACTGGGTCCTCTGGCTTTAAATTCTTCTTAAGTGATGGATCATCTTTCTCAATCAACAACATCCATGAGATCCTACACCTCAATGAAGACTTCCTGCATAAGGTCTTTGAGCTCAGAACACACATCTGCAACATCAACTCCTTAGAAAGTCAAGCAATGATCAAAATTATCAAAGTTTATCTTGAAAAGGATGGACGGCTTGCAATGGATGACTCCGACCCATACCTATCCATTCCATCCTCACCAACTGTCATCCTAAACACAGGAGAAGAATCCAGAAGAAGAGAAAAAGAGAAGGTGAGGGCAGAGTGGAAGGCAGTGACTGGGTATGAATGGTAAGAAAATGAAGAAATTTTCCTACTTTTGACTGTTCCTCAAATTTCTAACAAATCTAAAGCTGAGATCCCAACAGCATCTCTTACATCTGCTGTTGTGATCAATGAAGCTGAAGCAGAGGCATCCAACAAAGACAAGGGGAAGGGCATCATAACATGTTAGGACATAGATCGTATGACAAAAGCTTTGTAATAGTTTAGGTCTTACTTTCTTTATGTAATTGTTTAGTTTTTGTCTAAGTATTAGTACAAGTTCTGCTAGAGGCGAACTTGATAAGTTCGCCTATTGCAGAACGTGTGTCTATAAATAAAGATTTTACAGAGACTGTTTAGTACGAACGAATGAACGAACAAGTATTCTGTAAACTCTGTTTGGTGATATAAAAGAGAAAGTTTATTTACCTGTTGTTTCTATTGTCAATTGATATACAAACGTTAATACGGTAGGATTCCGCACTACGTGTTAACAAGACGACCTGTCACGAGATCGATCTGAGATGAGTCATGTGGACCTACAAGTGGTATCAGAGCTTTTGCTTGTGATTTTTGTTTGATTCTTGGTGATTAGAGACGTTTTTGTGTACAATTTGACAAGAAATTGATCATTTTTAGAAGTTTTTTTATCCATGGAGTTTTCAAGTTCTTGAAGCTGATTTTACTGCTGAATTCGTGGATTTGAAGTTGATTTTGGTAAAATTAATCCGATAGAAGTGTTCTAATTCATAAAATACCAAATCCTACGGTTTAATTTCTTAAAAATCCTTCTAATCTGTGAGAAATGATGAATTTTGGTGCTGTTTGTTCGTGTTTGGGTTAAAGTTCTTGTTGAGTTTGTTTCAGCTGTTGTAAGCGAACTTGCTGAAAGTTGTTGCACGCGAACATAGCAAGCGAACTTATTAAGTTCGCTTCTCTCAGTTTTAGCGGACTTAGTACGCGAACTTAATGAGTAGGCGAACTTACTGGAATTTCTTGGGTAAGCGAACTTATCAAGTTCGCTTGATATCAAATTATCTTGTTTGGCTTTGAAGCGAACTTATTATCTTCTCCTAAGGGGAGTTTGTGTTCAACACATGGAAATTTTTTCTGAATATGGCAAATATGGTGCAAGTGACTAATATGTTAAATTACGACAACGAGATTTGTACATCTCAGAAACCGGCCAAATTGTTAAGTCTTGTAGATTATTCTAACTTGAAAGATCGGTTTGATCAGTTCGTATCTTTTACTGATACAAGTATATGGATTCCAATCTTGGAAGGTTATACACATCTGACATATACTTGGATGGGAAAGGATGATGTTCCTAAATCAGTATCTGCGTTAACCACAGAAGAAAAGTTATTGTTTGATAGAGAAAAGAAGCCAATGGCTAGTATCTCAATGTCTCTTCCTAAAGAAATTTATCACAACTTTAAACAATTCAGGACTTCTCAACAATTGTGGGAAGCGTTGCAAAAGGGGTGTGAAGGTAGTTTGGATGTTAAGAAAAGCCGAAAAGAATTATTGAAGAAGCAGTTCTTAGTATTCAAGCATTTTCAAAATGAATATTTAGATGATCTTGCAACAAGATTCTATCATTTGCTAAGTGAGTTGTCAAGTGCTTCAGTGGTTTATGAGACTAAAGAGATAAATGATAAGTTTTTGGAGGCATTACCATCTAAATTTTATGTGTATATGGTTTTGATAAAAGAGAAAGCCAAGTATAAAACTATGTCTCGTAAGAGGTTCTTAGCAAGATTCAATCACATGATTTGAATATGAAGAAGAAGGCAACCAATATGGAGCATATTCAAGATCCTTCAATGTATTTTGCTAAGTCTTCTGGCAAAACTGGTACAGGGATTGCGTTATTTTCTTGTGATACTCAAGATGTTTCTCATGATCATTGTTTCGGGGCTCCAAAGTCATTCAGGTTTCTCTGCAAATACAACTTCTTTATCATCTGGAACACATAATATGAATCAAAGAGTTGCTGATGATTATTTAGCGATGTTTTCTTCATTTATGGCTTCTTATGAAAATTTTATTGGAGGAAAGATTCATGATCTAGATGTTATTGAGGAGGATTTCAGACAGATTGATCCTGTTGATCTGGAAGAGATGATCATTCAATGGAACATAGCTATGCTGATGCGACAAGCAAAGGATATTTTGAAGAAGACTGGAAGAAAGTATATTGGGTCTAACAGTCGTTCACGTATAGGATTTGAAAAACCTAATGTTCGTTGCTATAATTGTCAGGAGTATGGTCATTTTGCCAAAGAATGTGTGAAACCAAAAGTTGAATTTGATTCTCAGAAGAAGCCTAATAACTTTCAGAACAATCATAATCAGTCACATGGCTCCTCTGGTTCTGGAAATTATAATCATGCATTTGCATCATCTACTTTGGTTGCTGAGAATGATGACAATTATAACTGGGGTATTCATCTTAAAGATTTGGTTGGTTCGGTAAGTCAAGCTTTTGTAGCTGAAATTCATTCTGAAAAATCTGAAAAGTCAACCGAAGTCCTCAGCAGCAACAACATCGGCTGCTGATAAGCCAAAGTCATCAGCAGCAAAATCTGCTGCTGATAAAGCAAATCCATCAGCAGCTAAAGCAACATCAACTGCTGACAGAGCAAAGAGAACTGGAAAACCATCTCCTCAGCAATGGAGAGCCAAGATCCCAGCTTTGATCCCTCCAAGAATCATCATTGGTTCGGTGGAATGCACACATGCTGAATCTGATATTCCAAGAACCCTTTTCTTCAAGGATGCAAGCTCTTGGATTCCTCCCACTAACTAGATCTCTCTCATGTGCAGGGGCAGCCAGGTCATAAGAATAACACCTAGGTGGTTGACAGTGATTGTTCCAGGCACATGATAGGCAACAGGCC
Organism: Smallanthus sonchifolius; assembly: GCA_023525975.1. Classification (NCBI taxonomy): domain Eukaryota; kingdom Viridiplantae; phylum Streptophyta; class Magnoliopsida; order Asterales; family Asteraceae; genus Smallanthus; species Smallanthus sonchifolius. Next base: position 22,192,174 of record CM042039.1, read on the forward strand.
CATCCTCTCCAACTTCAGACACTTCAATGGAGGATATGATGCCTTTGGGAGTGACTAAAAAGGAGGATCTATCACTGGACAAGGGACTGTGTCAAATGAATGTCAAGGAATTGGACTTCAATCTCATGAGTGTTTCCCAGGTATGTGATCAAAATCATTGGATGCTCTTCACAGACAAAGAATGCTTTGTGCTATCTACTGCCTTATCCAAACCTCCTCCAGAGAAGATTTTATTAACTGATCAGAGAAAAGAAAATCTTTATGTTCTTGACATGAATTAGGTCACTCCATCTGGAAGTGTATCCTGTTTTCTGTCAAAAGCCTCAGTTGATGAATCAACTCTATGGCACAGGAGACTAAGCCACGTTAACATCAAAACCATCAACAAATTGGTGAAGGACAATCTTGTCAGAGAGCTTCCTGATAAAGAATTCCAGCTAGAAGATCACTGCATTGCTTGTCTGAAGGGAAAGCAACACAAGAGTTCTCACAAGTCCAAGACCTTGAATACAAATGATACTCCACTATAGCTGCTGCATATGGATCTCTTTGGTCCTACAAACATTATGTCAATGGGTAAGAAGTCATACTGTCTGGTGATAACTGATGACTACACCAGATTCTCATGGGTATACTTCTTAAGAACTAAAGATGAAACTGCTGAAATTCTCAAATCCTACATTTTTAGGGTAGAGAATCAAAGCAATCAGAAGGTGAAGATAATAAGGTGTGATCAGGGCACAGAGTTCAAGAACCACACTTTGAACTGTTTATGTGAGAGCAAGGGAATCGAAAGGCAATACAGTGCTCCATGAACCCCTGAACAAAATGGAGTTGCTAAAAAAAGAAACAGAACTCTAATTGAATCAACATGATCTATGTTGGGTGACTCAAAACTGCCTCTCACAATTTGGGCAGAAGCAGTAAGCACAGCCTGCTATGTGCAAAATAGAGTTCTCATATTCAAGCCTCTCAACAAGACACCTTATGAACTATGGTCCCAAAGAGTCCCATACATTGGATTTCTAATACGTTTTGGATGTCCATGCACAAAACTAATCATACATGGGGTTATTCCTAAGTTTGGTGCCAAATCTGATGAAGAATATTTTATTGGCTATTCCTCTCAATCCAAGGCCTATAGAGTTTTCAACTCAAGAACAAGAATTGTGAAAGAATCAGCCAATGTGGAATGCAGAGAACACATTGTCTATGAACAGGGAAAAGGCCCAAACTGACTTTTTGACATAGACTCCTTCACCCAAATATTTGAGCCTCTCGTCTTCTCAAATATGGAGTCTTCCTCCTCTCAAGCACCTGCTTCCACCTCCTCTGACTACAGACTGGATTTTCCAAAATCTTCTATCAGTCTGAGAAGACCATCGATTGATCCTGTCTGAACCACACTCTCAAATGTCACCAGCAGCAGCCTGTCTAAAAATGAAAATTTTAATGAAGACTCTTCGGTAAATGCTGTAGATGTTGCAAACACTATTGCCAATAACACTGATGTAGCTGTTGATCTTGAAGACTCTTCAACCATGAATGAAGAAATCCCTGATCAAAATCAAGCAATCTTGAACAAGGGATACAGCTGGAGGTGGTACCAGCTCAAAGGATCAACAAGGAACGTCCTCTGGATAATATAATTGGCCAAGTTCACCAAGAAGTTCTAACCAGAAGCAAATCTCATGAGGCTAATATATGTTTATTTTCATGTTTTCTATCTCAGGTGGAACCCAAGAAGATAGATGAAGCTATGCAACACAGCAACTGGATTGAGGCAATGTAGGAAGAGTTGCTGCAATTCAAAAGACAGGATGTCTGGAAGCTTGTTGATCTTCCACCTGGTCAATCTGCCATTGGCACAAGATGGGTATTCAGGAACAAGCAAGATAATATAATGGGTCATGACCTTGCAGCAGCCATAGTTGGCCTATCTCTCAATAAGGGCTACAACTTCTCCCGCTACATATTCAAAGCCATCAATGACCAGATCAACACGACGAAGAGGTTTAGGTTCTTATTATACCCTAGGTTTGTGCAACTTTTGATTAACGACGCGTTGCCAAACCTACCTACTATAGGGGAGAGACTGCAAGTAAAGAGGATGGACAAAAGAGTGTTCGCACAATTCTTAAAGCCAGGCAATGTAGAACCTACCCCTGTGCATACAGAACTCTTTGGCCACCTAATCAATGAAGCATTTTTGGCACCAGGTGACTGGGGATGGTATAGTCACGATTCAGAGCCTGAATTGAGTGAACACTCCGATGAACAACAACAACAACAAGAGGAAGTGGAAAGTGATGATGGATCACCTGATAATGGAGACGAAGAAGGAGGAAATGATGGTGCTGAGGGGTCTGACTCGGAAGAGACAGAGTCAGATTCTTCTGATTCCGATGATGCGCCATCGCATGTACACCCAAGGAGAACGACAAAGGTAACCTTACCTGAGTCGTCCTCCAAGAGAAAGCGACAGTCTTCTAGCAGCGAATATGAGCCAGACTCTGACTCTGACGCTGCTATACAGAGACAAATACGATAAAGCATTCATAAAAACAGGGGCGATAGGCAAGAACTTTCTATCCCCAGCAAGTACAAGTTTCAGCTGATAGTCATGATTCAGCCTCCACCCCACCTTAACAGCAACTATACTGTAGGAGGAGGAGGCCACAGGTGCAACTTGACGTGGCCGTCACTTCAATCACAGAGGAGATACCTGTGATAGTGACGCTCCCTACCACATATGCTCAAGTGGCAGTGACTACTCCAATTCTCATGGAGTCAGTCACCATCACCCCTACCATAACTCCTACAACCCTTATCACATCCTTAATCAAAACAACCACCATTGATCCTCTAAGTCAACCCTTCAATTATGGAGATTTCACACAAGGGTTTGAATTCGATACAATCTTCTCCTCCCCTATTCACAATGCCGAGGCATCATCATCCAGACATCCCGATCCGAATGCTGCAAGGATAGATGTTCTGGAAACCCAAGTTGCTGGATTATTGGAAACTATTCAAAAATCAAATGAGGAGTCTGATGCTCAACAAGCACATATTAATTCTTTGGTAGACGAAGTTAGAATCCTACGTAGCCAGAGAACGGGGACTGATGAAAGACTTAAGAACGTCATGGCCCATAACGAGCTCCTAATCAAGACAAATGAAATGATTTTGGGTCACAGGTCGTCCTTGGAGCTGAGGTTTGATACTAAAAGGAAAGAGCATGAGCTGATGGTCAAACTAATTACAGATCTGACCAAGAAGCTTGATGCTCAGGGGGAGAAAGATAAAGAGAAAGAGAAAGAGAAGGAGAAAACTACTGGTGATGAGGCTTGTCATCCTGTTGACTTGACTAAGGATGACGACAAAGACAAGGATCCCGAAGCCGGTCCTAGTGGAGGTGAGCACCAAGCTTTAGCAATCGTACCCATCTCTGCTATTCCAATGGCTCAAGGGGAGTCTACTCATCAAGAGGGTGGTGATACCTCTGGTGGTGGTGGTGAGAAAGTAAAGTCAGCGGCTGACGTGCTTAAGGACTTATCTGATGATGAGATTCTATATCTAGAGCCTGACTATTCCAAGGAAGCACAGATCGATGCTCTCTTTAATCTAGAAGAAGGAGAGATCGACTCTGGTGATGATTGGGATGATGATGATGAGGATGTTGTAATTGAAATTCCCAAGGGTGACGGGGAAGGAGAGTACGAGTTAGAAGATGGAGAGATCTTTGAATGTCCATCCTTCGAAGCTCAGCTCGACACAGGTTCAGTCGATCATGCTAGTAATATGGAAGCCTCGACTGAAGCCTCCCCAGTTGACCCTACACCTGTGGACCCAGAGGCACCGAAAGAAAAAGATATGCCTTCTACTTCATCAAAGGGTCCAGCTCCTGTGTGGCAAAAGACGTCAATAATAGACAAACAAGGAGCAACAGGGATGATCTTGGCTGTGAGGTTCGAGGAGGATAAGCAGCTGTTCGCAATCAAAAGATCTGGGGGGGTTCAATACTTAAAACCCACCAGTGAAGCGTTCAGCTCCTTACCCAAATACGACCTTGTGAACCTAGCAAACCGAGAGCTGCTGGGTCATTCTAATCACGCAGTGGAGATGAGTTTGTGGGTGGTTCTGCAGCGGGAAGCAAGATCTGGGAAATTCGAGATGTTCAAGCCTCAACTGCCTAAGAGAGTCAAGGATAAGCATGCTAGACATCCTATGACTAAGAAGCACTTAAAGAAATTGGTATACAAGCCGGTGCGATGTGAAACTAAGATTCCCTTGAGCAAGTTGTCTCAGGATATTCTTGGTGACATGTGGTACTGGTACGTAGATCCAAAGATGGGCGAGTCTGTGATTATGGGTAAGGTATGTTCAGAGAGTGGGAACATAGTGGCAAAGGAACTGATCAGAATATTTGATGAAGTCTGCTACATCAACTTTTCTGTGAAAGATCTGGAGGCACTAGCAGACACGTATTGTGTGTACACGGATGAATGGGCAAAGCTCCCTGCTTCTAAATATGACAAGGTGATTAAGTTCTGCCTTGAATACAAGAAGAAGATGGAGGCTAAAGATCAAGTGTTGTGAAGACTGAAGATGTGAAGACTGAAGACTGAAGATTATCCAGAGCTGTTGTCAAGGGGGAGTTTGTTGAAGCACTTTCCTATGACAAACACTCTGAATAGATAGAGTCTTAGTTTGTACTTTAATGTTTGTAATTGTCTTTGTATGTAAGAGTCTTTATGTATTAGTTTATCAAGTTGTATTTACTTTTACATATTGAATGTTGCATAATTCTCTAAGTGTTTTGCGCACTTGTACGTGCGCAGGAGAAAGCTCCTGCGTACTTAGCACGTATGCAAGAATACCTTTGCGTACTTGTTAAGTACGCAAGAGCATTTTGCCCTACGCACTTGCTAAGTGTGCAGGAATTAGGTCATGTATAAATAGGATAGGTTGACAGAAGTTAAGCACGCAGACATACGCAGTCATAGTTGCAAATACGCAAATTGTAATCTCAGTACTTCTCTCTGTAACCATCAAGTGTTTATGATAGAAATAACGTTTAAAGTGATTCTCTTGTTGGTTTACTTTGTGTTGTTTGACTCTCCACCTAGTCACGGGTATTCCGTACCCGGTCCGACTAGTAGACCCACTTGCATGTGACGATCCGCCACACCCGAGGGACCTACAACTGGTATCAGGGCTTTGCTCCTGATTTCGAGTGTTGTGAGTGAGTTTGGAGAGTTTCTACAGAGATTTTACAAGCAAAAGGTGGTATTTTGTGATAAAATAGGGGTAGCTCTTCAGCACTATTTTAGAAGCAAAAATCACTCAAAAACCGAATTTTGTTGTGTATTTAAGTGATTTGAGTATCAAAGGTTGGTTAGAAACAAGTTTCTGACCCTTTTGCTCATTTGCATTGTTCATCAGTCCAATTTTTACTATCTCCGGCGATTTTCCAGTGACCGGAATAGTTTGGTGAGAGTTGCTGAAAAGGTGTTGTGCGTACTTACCATTTCTGGAAAAAAGTACAGTTCTGTTGCGCACTTACTAAATACGCAAGACTAATCTCCTGTGTACTTACAAATACGCAAGACTGGTCTTGTGCGAACTTAAGTTATATCCTGCGTGCGTACTTATCAAGTACGCAAGAGCAAATCTTAAATACTCAAGACCATTTCTGAAGTGCACAAGGCCAATATCATGTACGCAACTGTGTCTGATTTTTCTAAAATTTGACTAAGTGTTCACTATGTCGAATCTTCAGAATCTTGGAAACCTTTTAAACTATGATAATGAGATCGGTACACCACAGAAACCGCCAAAGTTGCTGAATGTAAACGATTATTCTAATTGGAAAGCACGTTTTGAGCACTACATTTCTTATACAGACTCATCGCTATGGATACCAATCCTTGAGGGATATAAGCATCCCACACACATCTATCTTGATGAAACCATGCCCAAACCTATCTCTAAACTTTCTGACGAAGAAAAGAAAGCTTATGATCGAGAAAAGAAGGCACTTGGTTCAATCACTATGGCATTAACTCGGGAATTGTTCCACAGTTTCCGAGGTTATGACAATTCTAAGGATCTTTGGAAAGCTTTATAGAAAAGATTCGAAGGAAATAGTGATATCAAGAAGAGTAAGAGGGATCTACTCCGAAAGCAGTATGAATGCTTCAGATTTTTAGAGAATGAATCTTTAGATGACCTCATCTTTAGATTCTATCATCTACAGACCGAGTTGAAGGCTTTTGAACTCAGGTATCCAGATGAAGAGCTGGTGGAAAAGTTTTTGGATGCTTTGCCACCCAAATTTGAGATGTACACAACCCTGATGAGGGAAAATCCAAAATTCTATGACATGACAGTAGAGGAGGCAATTGGAAAGGTTCAAGCTCATGACATGAACCTAAGAAGATAGGAGAGCTCAAGAAGACCTCAGATACAAGACCCTTCTATGTATCATGGGACGACTTCTACATCCAAGTCATCGGGCTCTGGAATTGCCCTTTTCACTGGAAACTCTACTGAAGAAGACCACTCAAATGGTTGTGGTGTTCATGCATGCTATGCATCTGGATCAGGGATGGGGTCTCATCATCAACATACCTCAAGAAATCCTCCCGCTACAACTTTAGCTAATCAATCAGCTATAGCTAAACAATAGAAGAAGACTTTAATCAAGTGGATCTTGATGACATGGAGGACATGGATATTCAGTGGAATATGGCCATGATATTGAGGAGAGCCAAGTGTTTCCTGAACAAAACAGGAAGAAAGTTCATTGGCGGGCATTCTAATGCCATGGTCGGGTATGACAAATCTAAGGCCAAATGGTATAAGTGTCTAAACTATGGACACTTCGCTCGTGAGTGTCAGAAAGATAGAGCACCGGCCTCGGGTGTTACCAGACCTAGACAAGGAAACAACCATGCCTACAACAACTCAAACAGCCATAATCAAAGCCAAACTGGAACGTCCAATGCACTGGTAGCTCAACAAGACGTCAACTTTGATTAGGGTTTTCATCTGGAGGATGCAATCATTGCACAAACTCAGGTTGGTCTCATGGCTGAGATCATGGAGATGATGGAAGATGAGAAAAAGGAAGCTTCTATGGCTGATATAGAAGAATCTACTACTGCTGCTATAGAGGAGGTGAAGGAAGCTAAAGAAAAGGAAGCTTCTGTAGCTGATAAAGAGGAATCGACTACTGCTGTTGCTCTCATGGCCATTGGAGAAGCAACAAGTTCATCTTCTGAGGTAGATTCTAATACTTTTTCTGTTATTTCATGTTCCAAATGTCTAGGGCTAAAACTTGAAAATTCTAGGCTTCAAGACAAAATCGAACCCCTAAGTATGGCAGCTCTAAATTATAAAGAAAACGAAAAACGTTTTAAGGATTCAATTGAAATGTTGAAAAAGGAAAAATGTGAATATTCTCTAAAAATAAGCGATCAACAGCTTCACTTGGATGTTGCATACAGGGGGTTGGAAAAACGGAACAATGAAATTAACAAACTGCAAAATGAGATCTTGCAGTTAAAATGTTCTAATGAGAAGTTGAAAAACTCTCGTTGTGTGGTGGAACACTACGAATATGTAGTGAGACAAATGAATGGGTTAGGGCTGGGTACTAATGCCATTCCTCGACCAGTAAGCGGGAAGTTTGTCAATAGCTTAATAGATATTGATCTTACTTGTCTAGATGAGTCCTCTGATAAGGATGATTCCCCTAAAAAGGATGAATCCTCAAGTAAGGCGAACTCCACATCTAGTGAGGAGTTCGTTACTGCTTCTGAAGATGGGTCGGTTAACACTTGCTTTGAACGAGTAGTATCTGAGGAGTTGTTAACTGAACAGAAATTAAGAAAAACATTATCACTAATGGTGATAATTGCATTTTAACTGAACCCAATATCACTGAAACAAATGATAAACTAAAGGTAATGCTTTATAGGGGTTATAAAAATCTTAACCAAGTAAAGAAAGAGGATTTTTCAGCTCACTATGGGCTTGGTTACAAAGAAAATTTGGAAAAATACTATACTCCTAAAAACCAAACTGTAAAGGTTCAGACTCCTGTTCATAAACCAACTCCTCCTGCTCACAATGCTGAGTTATCTAATGCCAGATGTAATGAGCCTTACAAGAGAACTTATATAGACAAGAGGAATTGTTTTCACTATGGCTTGGTAGGTCACATTCTTGTGAACTGTCCTTCAAAGAACCAAGGGAAACGGCCTATTGTTTCACAACCAGCTGTTATCCCTAAGTCGCCATCAGTGAAACCTCCCAAACTTCCAAAACAAAATGTGGTGAAACAACCAGTCAAACCGATGGTAAAGCCTAAGATCAAATCTGAAGCTAAACCATATGTTTCAAGAAAGGTAACGCAACATGCTGTACCTTGTGTATCTACCTCTGGTAGTACACGTACTGGTGAGAAACCTGTGGTGAGACTCTCTAAACCACAGAGAATGAGAAGGAACAAGAGGTTGAGAAAGCTAGAACAACTGAGTTCAGTTCAATCAGGTGAAGCTTCCACAAGTTCACCTGTTGTAGTTGAACCAAAGTCTCTTGTTCCGGTTAAGAAACAGAAGAGATCCTGGACTGCCAAATCCAAAAATTCTCCATCTCCTAGTCCTAATTCTCTTAAAGATACATCCGTTTTGAACAGTCATCACGACTGTGAGTTAAAGGAAGTAGTTTATTTTGAAAAGGAAGGACGACCCAAGACCACAATGGCTTGGGTCTCCAAATCTAACTAATTCTTTTGTGACTCATGCAGGGACGTCCGAAGGGTACTATCTCTAACCGCTGGTATGTAGATAGTGGATACTCCCGGCACATGACAAGAAACATGGCCTTGCTTCAAGATGTTAACCCATTCAGAGGCGGCTATGTGGCCTTTGCCGGAGAAAAAGGCGGCAGCATCACGTGTCAAGGCGTGGTTTCGAACGGTTGTGTCAGCTTTGACAATGTCAACTTTTGCGAGCAGCTGAAGCATAACATGTTGAGTGTCTCCCAAATGTGTTATAAGGAGTACACGGTGATGTTTGATAAGTCAGAATGCCTGATTCTCAAACCTGTTTTTGAAGTTCCTGAAGATTGGATCCTGATGAGAGCGCCAAGAACACACGACACCTATCAGATCGATATGAGCATGGCAACAACCACCTCATCAGTTGCTACCTGTTTGCTTACTCGGACATATTTCGTATCGTAAAATGAATCATCTTGTCCGAAACGGTTTGGTAACCTGGGTTCCTAAGCTGAGATTTACCATTGCAGATGACTGTATGCCTTGTAAAAAGGGCAAACAGCAACAGAAGTCTCACAAGCCCAAGCTCCAAAACTCTATTGATACCCCTTTGGAGCTATTACACATGGATCTGTTTGGCCCCATAAGTATCAGGAGTATTGGAGGTAAGTCGTTCTGTCTGGTTGTAACTGATGATTTCTCACGTTTTTCTTGGATGCATTTTTAGGTACTAAGGACGAGACTGCTGATATTCTTCAATACTTCATCCTGAGCTTGGAATCTCTTTACAAGCTGAAAGTTAGAAGAATAAGGACTGACAACGAAACTGAGTTCAAGAATACTTTGATGGGGCTTTTCTGTCTCAATAAAGGGATCCGTCACGAATTCAGCGCGCCGTACATGCCTCAGCAGAATGGAGTTGCTGAACGGAAGAACAGAACACTGATTGAGACTGCAAGGACTATGCTGTCGGATGCAAAGCTTCCTGACACTTTCTGGGAAGAAGTCGTTAATACAACTTGTCACGTCTTAAACAGAGTTCTGATTGTGAAGAGGCACAACAACACTTGTTATGAGTTGATCAAAAATCGACTTCCCAATCTTGATTACCTAGTTCCTTTTGGTAGTCCATGTTCCTTGTTGCTACAGTACAAAGACCGCCAGTCTAAGTTTCATGAAAAAATGGTGGAAGGCATCTTCTTAGGATACGTTGCCAACTCGCCTTGCAAGAGAGTGTACAATATAGGAACTTGTACTGTCGAGGAATGGTTTGAAGTGGATTGCCGTAAACACAACATTCCACCACAACCTACAGGTCCAGCTTGGGGTTTTGATTATGATGCGCTATTCAAGTCATTCAATCTTCCTGATCTATCTGCAGTTGACGCCGCAAATGTTTATGAATTATTGGGTGGCGGCGATGACTCCAGTTTCTCTACTCGTGCTAATGTACCGATTATAACTCCTGATTCCAATGCTGCATTTGCATCTAGAACTCATCACAGTGTTAACAGTGAAGGTGTTCATGTCGTTGGAGATGACGCTCAAGCTAATCCTAACATAACTGTAGGAAATGAAGCTCCAGCTGATCCAATTAACATTGAATCTTCTTCTTCTGGAACACAGGAAATGGGGGAGCTAAGCACGAATCTAGATTCAGAAATTCAGGAACCGATTGTACAGGAGATGAGAGTGCATAGGAATCATCCAATCAACAACATTATTGGTGATCCTTATGCCGGTGTTCAGACTCGTCATCGAACCATCACTGAGAACACTAGTCTTTACACAGAGATACTTGACACTGGTGTCATGGAAACACGTCTGCATGCTGCATTCGTGTCCCAGTTAGAGCCGAAGAATGGGAAGGAGGCTCTCACTAATAACTGCTGGATTGAGGCGATGCAGGATGAATTGTCTCAATTCCAAAAATTGCACGTGTGGGATTTGGTTGACTTACCAAAAGGCTTTCAGCCGATTGGAACCAGATGGGTGTTCAAATGCAAGACGGATGATCGTCATGTTGTTGTGAAGAACAAAGCAAGATTGGTTGTTCAGCATTTTTATCAGCAAGAGGGCTTGGATTACACGGAAGTATATGCCCCAGTTGCTAGAATTGAGGCCATTCGACTGTTCTTTGCTTATGCCACATATGTCGGCTTCAAGGTCTATCAACTTGATGTGAAGAGTGCTTTCCTTTATGGTAAAGTTCATGAAGAGGTCTATGTCACTCAACCTCCCGGCTTTGAAGATCCGCATAATATCAATAAAGTGTATAAGCTCGACAAAGCACTTTATGGTCTTCATCAAGCACCACGGGCATGGTATGAGACATTATCTAAGCATTTACTGTCTAATGGTTTCGACCGTGGACAGATTGACTCGACTCTCTTCATTAGGAAAGCAGGAGGTGACATTCTTCTTGTACAAGTATACGTCAACGACATTATTTTTGGATCTACCAATGAAGGGATGTGTAGGGAATTCGAGCAGGTGATGAAGTCCAAGTTTGAAATGAGTAATATGGGTGAATTGTCGTTCTTCCTGGGTCTGCAAGTCAGTCAAAGAGAGGATGGCATTTACCTACATCAAACCAAGTATGTGCAGGACATCTTGTCAAAATACAAGATGAATGATAGCAGTACTTATGGCACACATATTCCAGTCAGTCATGGTCTGCATCCTGACAAAGATGGAAAGGATGTAGATAACAGATTGTACTGTGGGATGATCGGATCACTTATGTATCTCACAGCTTCAAGACCCGATATAATGTTTGCTGTGTGCTTGTGCTCAAGGTTTCAGTCTCAACCGAAGGAGTCACATATGATAGCCGTGAAGAGAATTTTCAGATACTTGAAAGGGAAACCCCGATTAGGTCTTTGGTACTCTAACCAGCAGTCATTCGACTTCAAAGCCTACACTGATTCAGACTATGGCGGTTGTAACCTTGATAGAAAGTCAACTTTTGGTGGATGTCAATTCTTAGGTGACAGACTGGTCTCCTGGCAGTGTAAGAAGCAGTCAACGGTTTATGTCTCAACTTGTGAAGCATAATACATTGCTGCGGCGAGCGGTTATTCTCAGATATTGTGGATTCAGCAGCAATTGAGAGACTACGGCTTAAACTTAACTGGAACTCCTTTATTCATTGACAAAAATGCCACCATGTCCATCACAAATAACCCGGTGAAACATTCCAAAACTAAACATATAGAAATTCGCCATCATTTCATTCGTGATTGTGCTGAAAAGCATTTAATTGAACTTGTAAAAGTTCACACGGATGACAATATTGCTGACCTTTTCACAAAGGAATTTGATCGATCCCGTTTTGAGCATCTTGTCAACTTGATAGGAATGTTCAATCCTGAGTGAAAATTAATGTTTCTTAAATCAATTCAATTCATGGAAGTAAAATTTTATTTCTTTTAAATTTTCTATATAGTTCTTTTAAGTTTCAAAATATTTCACAAAATCAAAAACAAAATAGAAAATGGAGAAAATTTCAATGTTAACTTGAGAAAAGGGGAAATGATAGTGCATCAGAAATGATCTAAACGTCACAGACTGCTCATATGGGAAATGATTGCGTCATGCTTACTTAATTGTTTAAATTATTATGTTTTTAATCGGCTTATTTACAAGTAATTTGAATTGTCAGTAGGCTGTATGCGTCTTTGAATCACTAGTAGTGTGAAAACTAAATCTAAATTACAACTGTGATTTGAACCCATGTTTGATAGTGTGTGTGAGTAAAAGAATAGAAAAGATCATTATCAGATAAAGGATGTTAGATTTTAGCAATAATTTTCTTTTGAGGTCAGTTTCGGGTTATGTCGTTAGCACAATTAATGTGGTTCATCTCACTGCCCATACTCACAAGTATGCAAGGAGAGATTGAATCAAGACATGTCTCTACATCAACCGTTGAGCATGTATTCACCCTTGAATCACTCTTGATTCATTGAAATAAAATCCAGATAAAAGTTAGATCCCCTTACCTTATTCAAACACCATATATATTATCCTGAATCATCATACCAATATTCAATGAAGAAAATCAAATAAAACCAAGACAAATGAATCACTCGATTCTGAATCTTATGATTCCTGATAATCCTTATGGATTCTGCTTGATTGTTCCAGTGCTAATAGATGTAACTTCATTCTGAAAATTTAGAAAATCATTGGGAAAATCTTAGATGCCTTGAGATAGTGCAGTTTACATCATTGTAGCATATTAGTGGGGTACACGTTTTATATCCTATAATTAATACATTAATACACAAGAACGTGATACAGAGATGCTTATGGTTTCAAATCTTGTAATATTGCCAACTTGAATTACTTGTTTTTATGCTTATTACGTATGAATAAATAGTAATCCATGACATGATCCCATATTCTTTGATGTTTATATTGTATTGTTTTTGCTAAAAGATAGCCTGATATGATCCTCTGCTCGTGTCTTTGATAAAAAATAGTTTGTGTGAATACTTGTATATTTCTATGAGAAAAGTTCAAAAAGATTTTAAGTTTATGCAAAGTTCAATTTTATTCAGAAAAGCCAAAAATATTTGTGTTTAACCTTCCTGAATTGTATTTGAATCCCCCTGATTGAATATTTTTATCTTGTTCGTTATTTGACTTGAAAAACTTTATAAATTTGAGTTGAAAGTTTGCGCACTTAAGGGTTTGTGCGTACTTGTAAGTGCGCATAAAGTAAGCCCTGCGTACTTAACAAGTACACAAGAGTTAAAGCCTTGCGCACTTGTAAGTACGCAAGAGTTAAAGCGTGCGCACTTGGTAAGTACGCACGACCTTTTTGCGTAGGGTATATAAACTGGACTTAGAAAAATTTCAGAGTTTCATCACTTTCAAACCGGTTCAAATTCCCTCCGACTTTTACTCAAAAATTAAAGTGTTCCTAAACCGATTTTTCGTCCCGTTGTTAGTTTCATCTTCATATAACAACAAATTGGTGAGAATCTAGGCTAAATCCATCCACGAAATTGTGACTTTGGACCGATTCAATGACTTAGAAAATCTAGGTTTATTCCGTGATTTTTTGGGCAAAATTTGGGTTGATTGGGTAAATCTCTGTCACTAAAACCTGATTAGATACTATAATCGACCCGTAATTTGTCCGTATAGCTCTGGATTTTGTCCTTGACCTCGAATTTGAACCGACAGTGGTTTCGGTCGACTGTTAGGTCAAAATTGGTCAAGTATAGCAAGTATTTGGTGTTGATATTGGTCCCATAGGCTAGAATCATCGATTCCAACCTTGTGGTGACCCAATACACACCAATTTTTGAACATCGGTTAAATTTTCAAATTTCTAGAATTTTCACCAAGTGTAGTTCTTGCGCACTTAGCAAGTACGCAATGAGCAATTCATGTGTACTTGTTAAGTACGCAAGAGGAAATTCCTGCATACTTGCTAAGTACGCAGGACCAACACTTGGGAAAAATTCCTAAGTCTAAAATTTCAGTTCAAAGAGTAACTGCTATACTAAGTCATTTTTATTCATTTCCAATGATACTTGTTGTTCTGATTATGTTTTCTACGTGTTTTTGCAGATTATGGATCAGGCGTTTACTAACGAATTCAATGTGGTAGCTAACACTGAACCAGAATGGAAGGGTGCAGCACTGCAGTAAAGAGAAATAGTTGATTTCTTGAACCGTTCAAGAATCAGCTACGCTATTTCTGCTGACCCGATGGTTTCAAGACCCTATCTGGAGCAGTTTTGGGAGACTGCGAGGCATGATTGCACGGTAACCCCCAACGTTATAAAGGCTACCGTTGCTGGTCATGCTATCGCTTTTTCTGAAGATACTATTAGAAGGGTCCTGCAATTCAGAGATCTCTCGACCGACCCGACAGCCTATCCAGACTACTCTGTGGATGGCTGTTGGAGGCAAAGAATGGGATATGTCAGTGCGAGAGACTATGCTTCATATAAGAAGATGTGGGTGCTAGACCAATGGAGATACTTCGCCCACGTCATGATCATGTGCATCTCCTCAAGGAAAGCTGGAAAAGATGCCATGGGTCATGACCTTGCAGCAGCCATGGTTGGCCTATCTCTCAATAAGGGCTATAACTTCTCCCGCTACATATTCAAAGCCATCAATGACCAGATCAACACGGCGGAGAGGTTTAGGTTCTTATTATACCCTAGGTTTGTGCAACTTTTGAATAACGACGCGTTGCCAAACCTACCTGCTATAGGAGAGAGACTGCAGGTGAAGAGGGTGGACAAAAGAGTGTTAACACAATTCTTAAAGCCAAGCAGTGTAGAACCTACCCTTGTACATACAGAACTCTTTGGCCACCTCATAAATGAAGATAAAGAGAAAGATAAAGAGAAGGAGAAAACTACTTGTGATGAGGCTTGTCATCCTGTTGACTTGAATAAGGATGACGATAAAGACAAGGATCCTGAAGCCGGTCCTAGTGGAGGTGAGCACCAAGCTTTAGAAATCGTGCCCATCTCTGCTATTCCAATGGCTCAAGGGGAGTCTACTCATCAAGAGGGTGGTGATACCTCTGGTGGTGGTGGTGAGAAAGGAAAGTCATCGGCTGACGTGCTGAAGGACTTATCTGATGATGAGATCCTATATCTAGAGCCTGCCTATTCCAAGGGAGCACAGATCGATGCTCTCTTTAATCCAGAAGAAGGAAAGATCGACTCTGGTGACGACTGGGATGATGATGATGAGGATGTTGTAATTGAAATTCCCAAGGGTGACGGGGAAGGTGAGTACTAGTTAGAAGATGGAGAGAACTTTGAATTTCCATCCTTCGAAGCTCAGCTCGACATAGGTTCAGTCGAGCATGCTAGTAATGTGGAAGCCTCGACTGAAGCCTCCCTAGTTGACCCTACACTTGTGGACCCAGAGGCACCGAAAGAAAAAGATATGCCTTCTACTTCATCAAAGGGTCCAGCTCCTGTGTGGCAAAAGACGTCTATAATACACAAACAAGGAGCAACAGGAATGATCTTGGCTGTAATGTTCAAGGAGGATAAGCAGCTGTTCGCAATCAAAAGATCTGGGGGGTCCAATACTTGAAATCCACCAGTGAAGCGTTCAGCTCCTTACCTAAATACAACCTTGTGAACCTAGCAAACCAAGAGCTGCTGGGTCATTCTAATCACGCAGTGGCGATGGGTTTGTGGGTGGTTCTGCAGCAGGAAGCAAGATCGGGGAAATTCGAGATGTTCAGCCTCAAGTGCCCAAGAGAGTCAAGGATAAGAACGCTAGACATCCTGTGACTAAGAAGCACTTAAAGAAATTGGTATACAAGCCAGTGCGATGTGAAACTAAGATTCCCCTAAGCAAGTTATCTCAGGATATTCTTGGTGACATGTGGTACTGGTACGTAGATCCAAAGACGGGCGAGGCTGTGATTATGGGTAAGGTACATTCAGAGAGTGGAAACATAGTGCCAAAGGAACTGATCAGGATATTTGATGAAATCTGCTTCATCAACTTTTCTGTGAAAGATCTGGAGGCACTAGCAGACAGGTATTGTGTGTACACGGATGAATGGACAAAGCTCCTTGCTTCTAAATATGACAAGGTGATTAAGTTCCACCTTGAATACAAGAAGAAGATGGAGGCTAAATATCAAGTGCTGTGAAGACCGAAGATGTGAAGACTGAAGACAGAAGATTATCCAGAGCTGTTGTCAAGGGGGAGTTTGTTGAACCACTTTCCTGTGACAAACACTCTGGATAGATAGAGTCTTAGTTTGTACTTTAATGTTTGTAATTATCTTTGTATTTCATAGTCTTTATGTATTAGTTTATCGAGTTGTATTTACTTTTACATATTGAATGTTGCATAATTCTCTAAGTGTTTTGCGCACTTGTATGTGCGCAGGAGAAAGCTCCTGCGTACTTAGCAAGTACGCAAGAATTCCTTTGCGTACTTGTTAATTACGCAAGGGCATTTTGCCTTGCGCATTTGCTAAGTGCGCAGGCATCAGGTCATGTATAAATAGGATAGGTTGACAGAAGTTAAGCACGCAGACATACGCAGTCAAAGTTGCAAATACGCAAATTGTAATCTCAGTACTTCTCTATGTAACCTTCAAGTGTTTATAATAGAAAGAACGTTTGAAGTGATTATCTTGTTGGTTTACTTTGTGTTGTTTGACTCTCCACCTAGTCACGGGTATTCCGCACCTGGTCCGATTAATAGACCCACTTGCATGTGACGATCCGCCACACCCGAGGGACCTACAAAAGGCTCGTAGAAGAAGCAAACCGGGTGGCTTATCCTAAACACTATGCAAAATCTTCAACAACATCAGAACAATCCAAGACTTGACTTGATCAGGAGTAGTGCTTTAACAGAAGAAGAAGTTCTATGTTGTAGAAGATTTTTGAACAATAAAGTAGTCAGGGGCCGTGAAGTGCAAGGATGGTTAAACACTGGGTCCTCTGGCTTTAAATTCTTCTTAAGTGATGGATCATCTTTCTCAATCAACAACATCCATGAGATCCTACTCCTCAATTCAGACTTTCTAAGAAAGTCAAGCAATGATCAAAATTATCAAAGTTTATCTTGAAAAGGATGGACGGCTTGCAATGGATGACTCCGACTCAGACCTATCCATTCCATCCTCACCAACTGTCATCCTAAACACAGGAGAAGAATCCAGAAGAATAGAAAAAGAGAAGGTGAGGGCAGAGTGGAAGGCAGTGACTGGGTATGAATGGCAAGAAAATGAAGAAAGTTTCCTTCTTTTGACTGTTCCTCAAATTGCTAATGAAGCTAAAGCTGAGATCCCAACAGCATCTCTTACATCTGCTGTTGTGATCAATGAAGCTGAAGCAGAGGCATCCAACAAAGACAAGGGGAAGGGCATCATAACATGTTAGGACATAGATTGTATGACAAAAGCTTTGTAATAGTTTAGGTCTTATTTTCTTTATGTAATTGTTTAGTTTTTGTCTAAGTATTAGTACAAGTTCTGCTAGAGGTGAACTTGCAGAACGTGTGTCTATAAATAAAGATTTTACAGAGTCTGTTTAGTAGCAATGAATGAACGAACAAGTATTCTGTAAACTTTGTTTGGTGATATAAAAGAGAAAGTTTATTTACCTGTTTTTTCTATTGTCAATTGATATTCAAACGTTAATACGGTAGGATTCCACACTACGTGTTAACAAGACGTCCTGTCACGAGATCGATCTGAGATGAGTCATGTGGACCTACAAGTGGTATCAGAGCTTTTGTTTGTGATTTGTGTTTGATTCTTGGTGATTAGAGATGTTTTTGTGTACAATTTGACAAGAAATTGATCATTTTTAGAAGTTTTTTTATCCATGGAGTTTTCAAGTTCTTGAAGCTGATTTTACTACTAAATTCATGGATTTGAAGTTGATTTTGGTGAAATTAATCCGATAGAAGTGTTCTAATTCATAAAATACCAAATCCTACGGTTTAATTTCTTCAAAATCCTTCTAATCTGTGAGAAATTATGATTTTTGGTGCTGTTTGTTCGTGTTTGGGTTAAAGTTCTTGCTGAGTTTGTTTCAGCTGTTGTAAGCGAACTTGCTGAAAGTTGTTGCACGCGAACATAACAAGCGAACTTATTAAGTTTACTTCTGTCTGTTTAAGCGAACTTAGTAGACGAACTTAATGAGTAGGCGAACTTACTGGAATTTCTTGGGTAAGCGAACTAATCAAGTTCGCTTGATATCAAATTCGCTTGTTTGGCTTTGAAGCGAACTTATTATCTTCTCCTAAGGGGAGTTTGTGTTAAACTACGACAACGAGATTGGTAAATCTCCGAAACCGCCCAAATTGTTAAGTCTTGCAGATTATTCTAACTTGAAAGATCGGTTTGATCAGTTCGTATCTTTTACTGATACAAGTTTATGGATTCCAATCTTGGAAGGTTATACACATCCGACATATACTTGGATGGGAAAGGATGATGTTCCTAAATCAGTATCTGCGTTAACCACAGAAGAAAAGTTATTGTTTGATAGAGAAAAGAAGGCAATGGCTAGTATCTCAATGTCTCTTCCTAAAGAAATTTATCACAGCTTTAAACAATTCAGGACTTCTCAACAATTGTGGGAAGCATTGAAAAAGCGGTGTAAAGGTAGTTTGGATGTTAAGAAAATCCGAAAAGAATTACTGAAGAAGCAGTTCTTAGTATTCAAGCATTTTCAAAATGAATCTTTAGATGATCTTGCAACGAGATTCTATCATTTGCTGAGTGAGTTGTCAAGTGCTTCAGTGGTTTATGAGACTGAAGAGATAAATGATAAGTTTTTGGAGGCATTACCATCTAAATTTGATGTGTATACGGTTTTGATAAAAGAGAATGCCAAGTATAAAACTATGTCTCTTGAAGAGGTTCTTCGCAAGATTCAATCACATGATTTGAATATGAAGAAGAAGGCAACCAATATGGAGCATATTTAAGATCCTTCAATGTATTTTGCTAAGTCTTCTGGCAAAACTGGTGCAGGGGTTGCGTTCTTTTCTGGTGATACTCAAGATGTTTCTCATGATCATTGTTCTGGGGTTCCAAGTCATTCAGGTTTCTCTGCAAATACAACTTCTTCATCATATGGAACACATAATATGAATCAAAGAGTTGCTGATGATTATTTAGCGATGTTTTCTTCATTTATGGCTTCTTATGAAAATTTTATTGGAGGAAAGATTCATGATCCAGATGTTATTGAGGAGGATTTCAGACAGATTGATCCTGTTGATATGGAAGAGATGAACATTCAATGGAACATGGCTATGCTGATGCGACAAGAAAAGGATTTTTTGAAGAAGACTTGAAGAAAGTATATTGGGTCTAACAGTCGTTCACGTATAGGATTTGATAAAACCAATGTTCGTTGCTATAATTGTCAAGAGTATGGTCATTTTGCCAAAGAATGTGTGAAATCAAAAGTTCAATTTGATTCTCAGAAGAAGCCTAGTAACTTTCAGAACAATCGTAATCAGTCACATGGCTCCTCTAGTTCTGGAAATTATAATCATGCATCTGCATCATCTACTTTGGTTGCTCAGAATGATGACAATTATGACTGGGGTATTCATCTTGAATATTTGGTTGGTTCGGTAATTCAAGCTTTTGTAGCTGAAATTCATTCTGAAAAATCTGAAGAGTCAACCGAAGTCCTCAGCAGCAACAACATCGGCTGCTGATAAGCCAAAGTCATCAGCAGCAAATCTGCTGCTGATAAAGAAAATCCATCAGCAGCCAAAGCAACATCAGCTGCTGACAGAGCAAAGAGAACTGGAAAACCATCTCCTCAGCAATGGAGAGCCAAGATCCCGGCTTTGATCCCTCCAAGAATCATCATTGGTTCGGTGGAATGCACACATGCTGAATATGATATTCCAAGAACCCTTTTACGAATGAGACTACAGAGTTTTCAACTCAATCCAAGGCCTACAGAGTTTTCAACTCAAGAACAAGAATTGTGGAAGAATCAGCCAATGTGGAATGCAGAGAACACATTGTCTATGAACAGGGAAAAGTCCCAAACTGGCTTTTTGACATAGACTCCTTCACCCAAATATTTGAGCCTCTCATCTTCTCAAATATGGAGTCTTCCTCCTCTCAAGCACCTGCTTCCACCTCCTCTGACTACAGACTGGATTTTCCAATATCTTCTATCAGTCTGAGAAGACCATCGATTGATCTTGTCTGAACCACACTCTCAAATGTCACCAGCAACAGCCTGTCTGAAAATGAAAATTTTAATGAAGACTCTTCGGTAAATGCTATAGATGCTGCAAACACTATTGCTGATAACACAGATGTAGTTGTTGATATTGAAGACTCTTCAACCATGAATGAAGAAATCCCTAATCAAAATCAAGCAATCTTGAATAAGGGATACAGCTGAAGGTGGTACCAGCTCAAAGGATCAACAAGGAACATCCTCTAGATAATATAATTGGCCAAGTTCACCAAGGAGTTCTAACCAGAAGAAATCTCATGAAGCCAATATATGTTTATTTTCATGTTTTCTATCTCAGGTGGAACCCAAGAAGATAGATGAAGCTATGCAACACAGCAGCTGGATTGAGGCAATGCAGGAAGAGTTGCTGCAATTCAAAAGACTGGATGTTTGGAAGCTTGTTGATCTTCCACCTGGTCAATCTGCCATTGGCACAAGATGGGTATTCTGGAACAAGCAAGATGAGAGAGGCATTGTAGTCAAGAACAAAGCCAGACTTGTAGCTCAAGGCTACACTCAGGAAGAGGGAATTTACTATGATGAGGTCTTTACTCCTGTTGCCAGACTGGAGGCCATCAGAATCTTCTTGGCATATGCTGCATCCAAGAATTTCATGGTCTATCAAATGGATGTCAAGAGTGCCTTTCTGTATGGGAAGATTGGTGAAGTAGTATATGTCAAGCAGTGTGACACTTCTGATTTTCACTACTTGTACTCATTCTAGACTTATCAATGAAAATCCGCATGACATTTCATTTTACTTGAAATCCTATTCAAACGTTGTTACAATACTAGTTCACATGTGAAACATTACGTTTATGCTTGATTTCAAAGACTTATACTTATCTGTGATTGATTCATGGATCGCACGTAGACTTAATTGATCTTTATGACACATTAAATACACATGAACCACCCCCATACATCTCAAACACGTTCTTACAACCCATTCAATGTGAATTGATGCTTAAAAGTACTAGTTAGTACTTTCGTGCGATCGTTCGCCTTTTAAACAGTCGTTAACTACGTACCGTCCACGACCGACAAATCGTTTAACATGACATTAATTTATGTTTTAAATGTTTAAAATATTCATTTCTTTAATTAAAACAAAGTTTGTTTGCAAAACTTTCCTTAAATAAATCCTGAAATTCAAAAAACGATCAAAAAGTCCGTTTTCTCGCCCACCGATCGCCAACTACTATACGCGAATAATGTAACTTTAACTTAAATGTTTTTTGCTAAACATACTCTTTTTTTTATGACAATCAACTTTAATGTTGAAAACATTTGCCAATTTCGCTTAGAATGCTTAAAATCGCAATTTTCGAATGCGCGCACTCAACCGGATCAAACTAGGACCCAACCCACCTACTCTTGGACCTAGCCCAAGCAAGAAATCATAAAAAACCCAGCCCCATTGAGGAAAATTTTGCAGATTTGAGGGCCCTAAAACCCTAAATTGCTTTCCAAGACATTCCATATTTACACCCCTTCAACCATTAGTATAAATAGGAGGCTTAGGATCTTGTTTTCTTTGCTAATTCTCCCTCAAACACTCCCAACCCCTCCTAAGTTGTAAAATCCCTTCCCAACCTTGAAGATTTCAAAAATCCCTTAGAGGATTCTAAGAGTTTGAAGATCAAACAAGTAAGTAACCCTCCGAAGTTGAATACCGTCTTTTTATTTTATTCTTTCTTCATCCCCTCAATCTTTTTCTATTTTCTATCCATGATCACTTGATCATGTGAAACCTCAGCCCTAAAAACCCTCTAATAATCTTAATCAAACTAATAAATCAAGCTAACATTACCAACTAACAAACAAAGGATCCCGTTTGCAATGGCGGCTATGTCGTCGCATTCTGCGAATCCTCAAGACAACTATTGCAAAAGTGGCTCTTCCGATGCTTTAGTATGTTCTTGCTAACTTAAAACATGTTATTTATTCTATATTATCACTTATATGAACTCATACGCTAATTAAATATAGAATCCGCTTGCTCGTGTCGGCTATGCCGATTGCATTCTGTGATTCTCCAAAACGCTTCTGTGAATATCATGGCAAGACCGGTGACACGGGACGTTTTGGCTAACCTAATCTGATTATATTATGTATTATAATAACATAATAACATTCTTCTAATTTTTATTTGCGCGTTCGGTAATCTTAAAACCCTAAACGGACCACTTAAGTGCAACCATTGATTTTGGACAGAAACTGTGCTGAATTTAACTGAGCGTAACTTGACCATAATTAATCTAAACTGAGCAAACTCAATTTCCACGACGTATTTCATCGAATTTCCTTTCCAACCATAATTGGATCGTTTTCTAATTCAAAAGTATGACTCCGTAGTAGCCAAAACGGGACAGAAACCTTTTTCAGTACCTTCTGTCTTGTTGGACTATTTTGGCTATGATCCGAGTCTCAAATGGAAAAAGTTTCTAAACGAAACTTCTTCGGAACGACTTAAACTAATTTCTTTAAAATTTCATAATTTTTAGATGTCGTTTGATATTTTTAACAATCTCGTTTCTGTTCAGCTACTATGCTGTCCAAATCTGAAAATCAACTAAAACTCTATTTTTGCAACTAATTCTTAATCTTATGACCCGAACCACCTATCTAACTCTCGTAACCATCGAACCTACCCTAAAACTGGTTTATTTATTTGTTTAGGGTCTGGTCCGTGATTCATCTCATCTATTCGTTCAAGTTTCTTATCTCGTCTAGCTTTCAAGGTGAGACTTCATAGCCCCACTTTATTTAAATCGTTTTGTGGGAAACATGTACGCGTTGGCACGTATTAAAACAAGTTTTCAAACAATTCTAAAACAAGCGAATCATATATGTATGTGAGTAAATGAACACAACATGATAAACGTTAAACTTGCAAATCCTTAACTTGAAACTTTCAAGCCAACGGTAGTACAGATATGGGCCATAGGATGGAAACCGCATATACTTTATGGACAACTTTTGGTTGGACATCTTATTCGTTATTAGTGCAACTTGCGAGTTGTACCACTTATTCGTTACTCATCATTTTAGGTTGGATTTGCTAAGCATGTGTTTGTTTTATTACGTGCTATATGATGATCTTGGAATATGAATTGTCACCTTTGCCAAACTTATACTTTTATTAAACCTGTGATTTCTCACCAACTATTTTTAGTTGACACTTGTTTTTCGTACATGTTTCAGGTGATTAAGCTCGTGATAGGACAAGTCAATATCACATAGGATTTGCCTAAATATCAATTGAAGAATCTTATTTTAAGTTGCTTGTCTTTTGAACATGTTATCTGTTTGGTTTAATTCGAAACTTATGTAATTGGGATTTTTTTTAATATTATGAAACTTTAATAGTAAATGTCTTTATTCCATTGTGTTCTTTTGTCAATTAAGTCACACCCGTGGTTAAGATGCACGGTTGGGGTGTGACAAGCAGCCTCTAGGCTTTGTAGATCCTGCACATCCTAACCAAATGTTCAAACTAGACAAAGCTCTATATGGCTTACATCAAACCCCAAGAGCCTGGTATGAAACTTTGTCTGGATATCTGCTAAGCAACAACTTCAGAAGAGGTGCCATTGACCAGACCTTGTTTATCAAAGATGAAAGGGGAGAAATCTTACTGGTTCAAATCTACGTAGATGATATCATCTTTGGATCAACAAGGAAGAAGCTGTGTAAAGATTTCGAGATCCTTATTCACTCAAAGTTTGAAATGAGCTTAATGGGTGAGCTAAATTTCTTTCTGGGTCTTCAAGTCAAACAAGTCCCAAATGGAATCTTCATCAGCCAATCTAAATATGTCAAGAGCATTCAGGAAAGATTCAAGATGACTGACTGCTCTGCTGCTCGAACCCCTATGCAAGTACACCATCAGCTGACTCCAGACAAAGATGGTCAAGACACTGATCAACATCAGTACCGTGCAATGATAGGGTCTCTCATGTATCTCACTACCTCAAGGCCAGATATCATGTTTGCAGTATATCTCTGTGCAAGATTTCAAGCAGCTTCAAAGATTTCACATCTTCAAGCCGTCAAGAGAATTTTTAGATACCTAAAGGAAGCCCCAAGACTTGGGCTATGGTACTCTAAAAATGATAAGTTTAATCTGTATGCATACACTGACAGTGATTATGGGGGATGTAACTTGGACAAAAAGTCCACTTCAGGGGGATGTCAGTTTCTGGGAGGAAGACTTATTTCATGGCAGTGCAAGAAGCAAACATGTGTTTCAACTTCTACAGCAGAAGCATAATACATTGCAGCTTCAAGTTGCTGTGCAAAAGTCATCTGGATACAAAATCAAATGCTGGATTATGGGATGACTTTCATTGCAACTCCTATTCAAATTGACAACATGAGTGCTATATCAATCACAAACAATCCGGTGCAGCACTCCAAGACAAAGCACATTGACATCAGGTATCATTTCATAAGAGATAAAGCTGAGAAAAAGAGAATTATTTTAACCAAAGTTCATACCAATGAGCAATATGTTGATTTGTTTACAAAGCCGTTTGATGAAGCTAGATTTAGATATTTAGTTGAATCTATTGGTATGATGAACTTTCATTAAAATATGTCTCTAAAATTTGTCTTTGTAAATAAGTTTGTCTTTTGTTAAAAATAAAAGTTACAAGTCAGCAGTGTCCATTTTTGCTGCTGACAGGTTTAATAATCAGCAGCAAAGATTTTGCCACAGACTGCTTTAAGTTATCAGCAGGAACAATTTTCCTGCGGATAGCTTTAGGCAGTCAGCAGCAACACCCTTGCTGCAGATCATTGCATCCATCAGCAGCAATAGAGTTTGCTGCTGACAGACTTAACTATCCGCTGCAACCAAGCTTGCAGCGGATAGGCTTAACCATCCGCAGTAACCAAGTTTGCTGTTGATGGGTAAAAATAAGTCTAAATTAACTTTTACCCGCTGTAAAAATTCCTTTCAGTCTTTACAGTGTATTACAGATGTAACAGTAAAAAGTGAATGAGGTTGTACTGTACAAGTCACTTTGCTTTTCCATCTTCTGCCGTTATAAGAACAAATCAAATTTCTTCACCACCCCTTCACATTCAATTTCGCCCTAACTTCCATCACTTTCTCTCAAGCCCCCACAACATTCAAAGTCTTCCATTCCTAAACACCCTTCAAAATCTTTCCCTTTCCATCCAAACCAACAAAAATGGTAGACATAAACAATCATGATGATAAGTTCTCCCCATATCACAACCTCATGGCATACTTAACCAAAGGAAAGAAGTCTGAGGGATTCGATGATATGATCGACTTTCTGTGCCAATCAAAGATACATTTTGCACTAACAGTCAACCCTACCATTTATATTCCTCATATGGAGGATTTTTGGAATACCGCCGTCTACTCTACCGAACAGGGGATTCCCCAAATAAAATCCAAGGTAGACGGCAAGGACAACATCATCTCTGAAGCTACTCTCCGAAAACATCTTCAGCTTCAAGATGAGGCGGCAGCCATCTCATACTCAAAGGAAGAATACATGAGGACCTTTGTATCCATAGGGTACACTGGAAATCAAAATGAGTACACAATCGAAAGGCACTGATGGGCCCTCCATGGAAGTATCTCTGCCATACTCTTCTACAATGCATATCTCAGAAGAGAAGTGGATGGCATCAAGTGAGCTATGCACTTGCCTCTGCTGTTCACGGTATGATTACTTGCCAAGGTTTCAACTTTGCACACCTCCTCTTTGAGGGTTTGAGATATAACCTTCAAGAGGGTGCAAAGTAATAATTTTTTATGTACCCCAGATTCTTGTAGGAGGTTTTCAACCAGGTGAAGGTCCCAAATTCGGTGCATGACGGATCTCTAGACTCGCGGTACGACACGGTGATAATGTGCGGAATCCATGATCAACGTGCTCGTGTGACTCAATCAACAACAACGGTGTAAATAAACTCTTTGTATTTCCACCAAAATATCAGGTTACAAGAATTCTGTCTCTAACCAGTTCCTCCTGATATCGTCTCTTCTAATATTTCTGATAACAGACTCTGTAACTGAATATATAAGCACCAATTCTGCAGTAGGCGAACTTATTAAGTTCGCCTCAGATAGACTAAGCGAACTTAACAAGTTCGCCTCTGATAACAAGTTCGCCTCTCTATAAACTTACACAGAATTTTATCAACAGTTACAAAACATGTCCAACAGACTCCCCTTTAATTGTTGCTAACAATTTTATCAATTACAAGTCAAAGACTCTAAGACTAAGACATAATATCTTGAAGCTCGTTGTCACCAGAATATGCTCCAACAGACTCCCCCTTGACAACATCTTTAAAAGATTGTCATCTGTCTTCATATATCATCAAACACACGGTAGTCTTCGCCTTGTTCATCTGCACATTCTCTTTCTATATATAGAAGAAAACTCGGGAGAAGGACCCCTTGTCAACTTCTGTCTGCAAAATTCAGTTTTTGCAAAGGAGAACAACCAAGAATAACCAACAATTAAGATTTCCATGAAAGCTGGAAAAATAAAATCTTTTTGATTTTTCAAACATAAGACTCACAAAATCTTTTTGGTTTTTCTTTGTACAAACTAAAATGTAAAATACAAAATCAAATATTTTTTATCGAACATCACGAGTAAGAAGATCATATCAGTATATATGAGATATCAGTCACACATCTTAGATATAAAATCCATATAATATCAAATGGTATCCTATGTCATTCTTTCAAGCCTTGACCAATCAAACCAATATCTTTCAAGATTATCACACTCTATCTTTTCAAGACTTTCATATTGCATGTTATGATATGAGATAAACATTCAAAGAAAATAGGATCACGCTATGACACATAAATTCAAATTGTCAATATTATAAGATTTGAAACTAAAGCATCTCATTCTCACTTTCTTGTGAGTTAAGGTACCATTTAAGTATGAAATACAACGTGTACCCCACTAGTATGCCAACAGAAAGTAAATGCACTATCTTCAAGACATATGAGATTTTACTAAAGATTATCCAAATTTCAAGAATGAGGAGACATCACTTAGCACATGAATAGCAGAATCCAAATTGGATTGTATAGGAATCAATGAGATTCAGAATCGAATGATTCAATGTTTTGGCTTATATATGTGGAATCATAAGATTCAGGTACGTGGATCCAACTGTTATTTGGATTATGAAATCAATGGAATCAGTAAAGATGATTTATCAATATGATCCAAGGGCTAGTATATGTTTGACAGATGTTGTCAAGTACATATCTTGATTATACTTCAAATTGCATGCTTTTCAGGACATGGGCACTGAAGCAAATCGAATGAATAGTGCTAAGGACATAACCCGAAACTGATCTCATAGGAAAATCTTTATTAAAAACTAATATTCTTTATCTGATAGTGATCTTTTAACACACACAGCCAGGCATAAAATGGGTTCAAATCACAGTTGTAACATATGCAATTATGTTTTCACACAACTAATGGTTCAGAGACGCTTTTAGTGTATTGACAATTCAAATTATATGCATACACAACATTATCATTTCCTATTTGTGTAGTCTCTGAAGTTTAGATCAAAACATATAATTTAGATATATTTACATAAAGCACCAACCAGTCAATCTAAGGTCATGTGTGAAAGAACATCTACTGATGTACTATCATCTCTTCTTTAACTTCAAGTAATGTCAATTTTATCTTATTCAATTTGTTTGGCTTTTACAAAATCTTTTTCAAAGAAAGTAAAACAAAAGAAAATAAAATCTTCCATGAAAACATTTTACTTGGTTACTCAGGATTAAGCAAGTCAATCAGTTAAATACTCAAACCGATGTAATCCTGTAATTGCATGTCTTTGCCTTTGTCACCAACACACTTCTGTACTCCCCATGTCCTGTAGACTCCCCTTCAACTAGTCAAATGGTTGCATCAACGACTTTATGCTCACCATCGTCATCCTAAGTTTTAGGTTATCATTTGGACTTTATAAAACTTTTTCCAAAACATTGTGTGTGACATATTCTCCCCCTTGAGCATCAAGTCGTTGAAACAAATAGATTCTCAGTTATCAACAACTCGTTACTCTTGCAGATGTCATTCCTGTTATGTGCTAAGAACCACCACTATCAACAACCAATATGGTATTAATAGTCCCTCTTGGTAAATCCTGCACATCTAACAAGAAACATTAATTTGAAATTAGGACCCAAGCCATGGTAATCATGGGTCGTCCATCTGTATCAAAATAATAAACCTCACTCCACTCACAATCGAATCTCTCATCTATTTTCGGAGATTGTTCCGACGAGTCCGAAATAGAAACTTTAGATTTCCAAACATACTTCTTTTCATTAAGTTCTTTTTGCTTAAAATGTGAAGTGTTTGAAAAATCTTGTTCATTTTGAAAAATGTTTTGATTGTGAAAACTCTTGTTGTTCTAAAAGTTTTCTCAATCTTTTGTTTCTCCTTCGTCTTTGAGGTCTAGAAAGCCTAACCTCAGATTTTGAATTACCCTTTGGTGTAACATGAGGTTTAACCACATTTGGGTTAACATAAGACTTAACATGAGTTCTTACCTTTTCTGGAGTAACATGTCGGTTACATTTGGCGTTGTGAGGACAAACAATCTGAATATGACCCACAAGACCACAAAAAAAGCAAGATCTCGTCTCACGATATTCTCTCATATAAGGAATCTTCACATGATAATATGCACTTGAAGAAGATTCTCCTACATGAACTTCTTTTAGAGTTTGAGAATGAGTAAACTTTTTTGCAACAGGTCTTGATTCATGCTTCACCTTCTCAGGAACTACATGCTTCTTCCCTTTATTTTTGTAAGGACAGTTCACCATAATGTGTCCTATCTCATTACAATGAAAACATGTACACCTGTCTTTATGATCTCTGACATATGGAGCTCTCCTTGAGTTTGAAGAACTTCCAAATGTATTTTTACCAGATGAATTAGAATAAACCTTTGAGTCTTCTTTCTTAACCTCTTTCGGTATCCCCTCTACCTTAGCTTCATCAAAATATTCATCATCACTCTCATCAGAATACACCATATCTTCACCTGTGACTGGATTCACCTTCAACACAGTCTAAGGATCTAAATCCTCTTCTTTTATAATCTCAGGTGTAACAGAATAATTTCCGTTGAATGGTGGAGGAACATAGCCAATACCACTAGTTCCCTTCCCCTCTTTAGTATTATTATGATAATGTTCAAATAAGAATGATGAATTTCCAAATCTTTATAACTTTCTATGCAATCTGATTACCTCTGCTTTAGATTCAGCTAGTTCCTTATCTTTCTCAACAAGATCATTATTTCTTTTCTCAATTTCTGCAAAGGACATATCCAGGTGATAAGCCTGCTCTTTGATCTTCAAAGTCAGAGAACTTATATCCCGCGTCAGTGATTCTATTCTCTCAATAAACACATTCTCATTATCTTTTAATTTCTGATTTACTGTGTGCATGGATTTCATATCACAAATGAGGTTTACGTTGTCATCCATAACCCTCATTATTTTATCCTTCACTGAAATACAGTTAGAACAAAACGTTTCAGAGTTAGAAACTACCTCAGGTTTTAGTTCTGAAGAAGATGCACCAGGAGCTATGAATACGTCATCATCAGCTTCACCCTTTTGATTAACAATGACAGGCTCTACATCAGTTTCTAATTCACTCAGATCATCTTCAACTGTCTGAAAGCTTTCTTCACTCATCACATCAGTCTCAGTAGATTGAGTACATTCACCAGAACGAATACTTTCACTATCAGTTAAATCTGTAGAAGAATCACTTTGAGAATCACTCTTCTTCTCTAATACTTCGTTGATCAAGACCACGAACGCTTGAGAAGTTGCTTCACCCTTTTTATTTAATGCTTCCCATAGATCTCTTGAAGTAGGAAACTTCCCGAGACTATGAATGATTTCTTTTGGTAAAGACAACGTTAAAGTTTCACACATCTTCATCTCTCGATCAAACTTCTGCTTTTCTACTTTAGTAAGAGCTGTCACTGGTTTAGGAACATCATGATATCCCATATAGTCATAAGTAGGATGCACATATCCTTCAAATATGGATGTCCAAAAGTTTTCATCAGTTTCTGATACGAACTGTTCGAACCGGACTTTCCAGCAACGGTAATCTTATATGCACAAAAGTATCAGTGGCATAGTTCCAATCTCATTATCATCACATGAAATTGACATTTTGAAATTTTTGTGAAAATATCTAGAAAAAATTTCCCGCCAAAATACTCTTTTTAAAAAATTTCAAAAATTCAAAATTTCAAAATGACCAAATAAGCTTTCCCTAAAAAATTTGGACAAGAAGAATTTCCTGCCAAATTTGGACAAGAAGAATTTCCCGTCAAAATACTTTTTTTTTGTTTTTAATCACAAGCTAAGTTCGCCTGACTGAGCGAACTTTACCCCAAGCGAACTTAACCCCAAGCGAACCTATTAAGTTCGTCTGATTAAGTTTGCCTAATCTGCACCAACCGAACTTATTAAGTTCGTTTCTCTAAGTTTGCCTGCAACAGAATTGCTAAGTTCGCCTGCATCAGCTGTTCAACCAAACACGAACCAAAAATTCCGAAAGTCATCATATCTTGCAGAATTAATGGAATTTGATTAAATTGAACCGTAGGAATGTGTAGGAATTGATTAGGAACACTTCTATCGGATCAATTTCATCAAAAGAATCCAAAATTAATCCAAAATGATCAAAAATCTTCCATTTTTATCAAGAACACAAAAAAGATGAAAAATCTTCAAAATCTCTTAAATTTGTTGTTGATTGGACACGAAAACACCACGAATCTTCTGCTAATCAAGAGCATAAGCTCTGATACCACTTGAAGGTCTCTAATTCGGTGCCTGACGGATCTCTAGACTCGCGGTACGACACGGTGATAACGTGCAGAATCCATGATCAACGTGCTCGTGTGACTCAATCAACAACAACGGTGTAAATAAACTCTTTGTATTTCCACCACAATATCAGGTTACAAGAATTCTATCTCTAATCAGTTCCTCCTGATATCGTCTCTTCTAATATTTTTGATAACAGACTCTGTAATTGTATATATAAGCACCAGTTCTACAGTTGGCGAACTTATTTATTTCGCCTCATAGATGCTTAGGCGAACTTATTAAGTTCGCCTCTAATAGGCTAAGCGAACTTAATAAGTTCCCCTCAGATAGACTAAGTGAACTTAACAAGTTCGCCTCTGATAAAGCAGGCGAAAACTTGTTAAGTTCGCCTATCTATGAACCTACACAGAATTTTATCAACAGTTATAAAGCATGTCCTAACACCAGGAACTAAAAGATCTCTCAAAACCTGCAAGAATCTACATCATGTTGGGTCATAAAAATAATATTTTTCAAAATATGAGAACTATATCCAAAAAGTAATCGGGGGTCAATGTTCCATTGTTATCTACAATGGTGAACATACAAAGTACCCAGGGTGACAGTTCAGCAATCCAAGCTGATACTGATCCCACACCCTCCACTTCAAATCCTGAACAACAAGCTACCTCCATTGCTCGAACCCCTGGGCAAACTAGTAAGGATGCACAGGTACAAAAATCACTTACATCTGTTTTAGATGTTATCGTTCAACTGGAACAAAAGGCCCTAGTTGCAACGACATACACTAGAAAAAGGAGCAAGAAGACTCCTTCTCTTCTTGTCTCACAGGCCCAATCCCAACCAAAAGGCCCTCATACAGGATCCCAACATTCTGATGAGAATATCAAAACAGATAGCCATACCATTAGAGAGACTTCCTTGGAAGTTTCACTATTAGGACTAGGATCACATCCCGGATCCATAGAACAACCCGCTGAGCCATATCACTATTTCTCTTCTCTGAACTTAATTGCCGAGGCACCTAGTCAAGATGATATACCTTCCCCAACTACCACTATCTCGGAGGTATTGATTGACTTGGCTGCTGGTGCACATAACCTAACTTCATCACCCAAGAAGGTTCACTCTAGTGGTACTGACAGAGTGAATGTGGAAAGGGCTGTCACTACTCCTAGTACATCAACTGCCCAGGAGGACAGTGACAACATCA
This sequence comes from Smallanthus sonchifolius, assembly GCA_023525975.1. Classification (NCBI taxonomy): domain Eukaryota; kingdom Viridiplantae; phylum Streptophyta; class Magnoliopsida; order Asterales; family Asteraceae; genus Smallanthus; species Smallanthus sonchifolius. The sequence goes on from CM042039.1 coordinate 22,224,837, forward strand.
CTAAGACCCTAACCACGGCAACTCACAGTGAGGATGTTTCCTTTGAAACACTCTTCACTGAGAGGAATCCCAGGCGCCAAGAAAACCAGGGTGATAGGGATGTAGAGGCTAGGCCTAAAGCCCCATCTAGCTCCAAGGATTCCACAACTGTGGTTGAGGACAAACTGAAACTTCATAATATGGAATTAACAGCCAGGGTAGCTATGCTAGAGGTAAAAGTGTCCAAACTAAGGCACCAAGTCTCTATGCATGAAGCCCATCAATGCCCAACTGTGCCTACTCCCTCCCTTGTATTAGTGGGCACTCAAACAGATAACACTCTATGCACTGATGCAACCAAAAAGGGGGAGGTAGTTACCAAGGAGGGTGATGCGGATAACCTAGAAGAATGAATACAAGAGGAGACTGTGTTTCAAAATTCGCTATACAAACCTGCTTTGTTGAAATCCATGACTTGCCAGACTTAGTAGATGAAGAGGAAGATATCACTGAGAATTGGAAGTTAGTTGTCCGAGCTGTTGTTGAGGTGTTGCAAGATGAAACTCTACATGAAGACACACCTCCGTCATTCAGCATACTTCCTGAAGCTACAGCCATAATAAGTCAAACATCTACTCCCCAATTCTTACTAACTTCAAACAAGCTAGAATTCAACTCCATTCTAGCTTGGGGGTATGATGGCATAGCTGAGAGATTCTGGATTGGATGGGAGTTTAGTGGAGTAGAAGAGCTAAACTGGAACACTCTTAATGCCATCCAAGTTCTTAATCTATATCTGATAAGTTGTATCAACACTTCATCAAATCTCTTAGCATAACTTGCAATCAGCAGGTTCTATGACTTAATGGAGGATAATATGCCCTGGTTTGAAAGACTACTAAAAGAAGCAAATAGGGTGGCTTATCCTGAATCTTCATCAATAACAGAACAAATACTGGCTCCAAGAAGACTTGACTTAATCAGGAGCAGTGCTTTAACTGAAGAAGAAGTTATCTGCTGGCCAAGATTCATGTACAACATCAGAGTCAGGGACTTGAAAGTGCTAGGATGGGAGAGCACTGATTCCTCTGACTTCACCTTCTTCCAAACAATGGATCTTCTCTCTCAATCAACATCAAAGAGATCTTACTTCTACCTTCAGACTTCCTACACAAGGTCTTTGAGCTCAGATCACTCATCTGCAACATCAACTCCTTAGAAAGTCAAGAAATGATCAAACTCATCAAGGATTCTCTGTATAAGGAGGAATCGCATGCAATGAATGACTCTGACTCAGATCTGTCTCTTCCCTCCTCACCAAATGTCATTCTGAATGCAGCAGAAGGGTCAAGAAAAGTGGCTGCTCAGAATGTCAAAGAAGCCTTTAAAGCTATATATGGGAATGAATGGGAAAAGGAAGAGAGTGAAGAAGTCCTTTCCTCTGTGTCTACTCCTCATCATGCCAATGAAGCTGAAGCTGAGATCCCAACAGCATCTCTTACATCTGCTGTTGTGGTCCATGAAGCTGAAGCAGAGGCATCCAGCAAAGACAAGGGGAAAAGACCTATGACAGAAGAAGATGAAGAAAGTTTATTGATGGAGAAGAAGGAAAGGGAGGAAAGAAGAAAAAGAAGAGAAGAAAAGGAGATGGCTAAACTAAGAAAAGCTCAAGAAAGAAAAGCGGCCATTCTCCTCAGAGAACAACAGATCCAACTGTATGCCAAACAACTGGATGATCTAAGAGTCAAGATTCATGCAGTCTATCAAATTCAAGAAGATGAAGCCCTTGCTCTTCAACTGCAGGAACAATTTAATAAAGAGGAAGAAGAAAGAGAGAAGAAGAAGAAGGAAGAGGCCAAGTTCAGAATAACTGATTCTGAGCTAGCCAAAGAAATGAGAGAGGAGTGGATAGAAGCTCTGATCTCTCAAGGTGAGGATGCAGACTACATTGAGAAACTGTCAAATAAAGAGATCTACAGAGCCTTCATGACTCAGCAGGGTCAATTGGGAAATGAGAAAAGGGCTGAAGAAGAAGAAAAAGCCAAACAGAAATCCAAGAAGACCATTGCCTTCAACAAAAGAACCCATGAAGAAAGGAAGGTCATGATTGACTTCCTAAAGGCTAGAGGAGAGAGTGGAAAAAGGCTGGGTCACATGAATTTCATGAACCTGCAAACCCTTTACCTTAGAGTCAAAAAGGAAGAGGAAGAAAGACTAGGGAAGAAAGGCTCAAAGAAGAGGGAAATCAATCAAGAAGAAGAAAAGAAACCAAAGAAACCCAAGCCTGCTACGTCATCCACCACTTCCTCTATCCAAAAAACCTTCTACTCTCCATCCTAGACCTCCCTCCTCTCCACCCACAAAGTCCAAATCCTCCCACCCAGCTCCTACTCATCAACAACCTCCCAAGAAGAAAAGCAAACCTACTACTAAACCAGAAGACTCAAGAGAAATTGTCAACTGGTCCTACAGCACTCAAGATCAAAGGTTTAAAGTCTTCATGGGAAGAACAGAAGAAAGAAGATCACTCTATGCAACTGTTGATGAGATATTGCAACTTCTAGATTCAGATCTCAGAAGAATAATGGAGCTGGGTGAAGCTCATGAGCCCGAGAATGAAGATGGGAGACATCTGTTGCTGGTGATCAAACATCACTTCAACCCCAGCAAAGATGAAATTATTGATGCAAAACCTCTCAAATCCCACTCTCCATTCATCAGATGGTCCTACAATGCTGAAGAAAATGAGTTCACTTTGACAGACGTTAAAGGACAGAAGATGAGGTATTTAAGCAAGGCTATTTTCAAAATGCCAAGCAAAGATATCAAGACCCTATATGAGCTTCCTCGTAACAATCCCAGCAAGGACCCAAGAGGCTATGAGGTTGCAAGAATCGTCAGCCACATGCAAAAGATTCAGCAACAAAAGAAGTAAGAGAGTTTTGGTAGCATCAGTCGAGGGGGAGTTTGTAGAAATAAAGATAAATGGCTACAAAATTCTCTAAGTACAAATGCCGCTGATCTCAGAGTTTGCTACTGACCAACAAACTGCTGCATATAAGCTTATCTGCAGCGGATACTTGTTCTTCTGCTGAAGAACAAATCTGCTGTGGGTAGCCTTATCTGCTGAAAACCAGAGTTGCTGCAGATAGGCTTCTCAGCAACATCAATACTTGATGCTGCTGATAGGCAAATCATCAGCATCTTTGGATGGTTGTGTCTTTCTACTAATCAAAAACTCTGCTGCTGATAGTTATACATTCATTGAAGATCAAACGTTGCAGCTGACCAGCCTTGCAAAAGCAACCATAACCACTGACAACTTTTTGCTGCACCACTGACACACTCCACGCAAAAAGAATGTCACTGGTGCAGATAATAAATCACTACAATGCTCTTCTCCAAGCATGCAAGCAATAATGCTTGAGAAGATGTTTGAGAAAAGTTAACTAGTATAGTTATTGTTATTGTCTATACATGTAGAATAGCTTCAATACAAGATCAACGGTTTGTGTTAGATCTGATCCTTAGAATCAAGGGTCTGTCTTGATTCTAAGTTACTGTATAAGTAGTACTTAGAGTCATTGTACCTTAGTGCTTTTCTTAGAGTTTTTCTCTGTAATCTTGTAACCATTGAAGCTTAATACAAATTGCATTTATCAGTACTTCTCGTGTATACTTGTTTACTTTGATTAAGTTGTGATTGTTTCCGCCAATCTCAATTGGAATAGAACCATCTTGTATTACCGATCCTATAGTTTTGTTGCTGCTGGTTATTAGAAGAAGAATTCATCAACGGTGACTAAACAAGTTTTTGTTCAAAAGAAGCCAGTCAATTGTTCAGAAAAATCTTCTGAAGCTTATTCATCAAACGGGTCATCAAATTTAAGAAAAGCTCCTTATATCATAAATCATCAAGATAGAAGAGTTTGTTTTCATTGTAATGAGGCTGGTCAAATTCTGATTCACTGTCCTTATAAGAATCAAGGCAAATTAAAGAGTGATTCCTCACAAAAACAAGTGGTGACGATTCTGAAAAGACAAAATGGGGAAAAGCCTACGTCTAGTGTTGAAAAGAATATGCCTTGTCAATCATTTGCTAAATCTTCAGGATTTAAGCAACATGATAAGCGTATTTTTAAACCCGTTGATTTTCAAAAGAAGTTTGAGATTTTACATGTTGGAATTCCAAAAGAGTATCAACCTAAGGTCAAACTTTCTAGACCACAACGAAGAAGACGTAACAGAAAACTAAAGAAATTTTTGGAAATACCTGAATCTGATAATCATAAATCTAATAATGTTTTTCCAATAAATCATACTATGTCTTCTTTGAGAAGGTCTAATTGTAAATCTTATGTTCCAAAGGTTGATGACAATGTTGATTGTGAATTGCTTGAAGTTGTTTATTTTGATCCATCTGGACGACCCAAGACCACAATGGCTTGGGTTCCAATTTCTAACTGATTTTCTTTGTTTATGTAGGGACAACCAAGGAGGACTATCAACATTACGTGGTATGTGAATAGTGGTTGTTCTCGACATATGACAGGGAATATTCGTTTGTTGGAAGATGTGATTAATATTGATGGTGGTTATGTCACTTTGGCTGGAAATAAAGGCGGGTACATAACTGGTCAGGGTACTTTAAAGAACGAAAAAGTAAAATTTAAGAAAGTGAACTATGTGGAGCAACTTGAACATAATCTTTTAAGTGTATCTCAAGTGTGTGACAAGAAATTTTCATTTCATTTTAATGATTCTGAGTGTTATATCTTGAAACCGGGCTTTGTGATTCCTGACGAATGGATTCTAATGAAGGCTCCGAGGAGAAATGACACATATGTCTTAGACATGAGTGTTGCTACTACTACGGATTCTATTCCTACATGTCTACTCTCCAAGGCGTCTGAGTCGGATTCTATTTTGTGGCATAGGAAACTTGCTCACTTCAATTCTCGGAAAATGAATTATCTTGTGAAGAATGATCTGGTTTTTGGTGTTCTAAAAATGAAATTTTCAGTTCCCGATGACTGTATTCCTTGCAAGAAGGGGAAACAACTCAAGAAGTCCCACAAATCTAAGACAAAGAATTCTATTGTAACTCCTTTGGAGCTACTCCATATGGATTTGTTCGGACCGATTAGTATCAGGAGCATTGGCGGTAAATCTTACCGTCTGGTAGTAACAGATGATTTCTCTAGATTTTCATTGGTTAAGCTCCTTGCTTCTAAAGCCGAAACCATAGAGTTGGTACAATTCTTAATCCTGGGTTTAGAGAATTTGTTAAAACAGAAAGTCAGAAGAATTAAGAGTGACAATGGCAGTGAATTTAAGAATTGCAAGATGGGTTTATTCTGTCTTCAAAAGGGAATTTATCATGAATTCAGAGCGTCATATGTACCTCAAAAAAATGGGGTTGCTGAACGAAAGAACAGGACTTTAGTTGAAACTGCACGTACGATGCTTACTGATTCTAAGCTTCTAGTAACTTTTTGGGCTGTGGCTATGAATACTGCGTGTCATGTTTTGAACAGAGTCTTGACCGTTAAGCGACACAACAAGACATGCTATGAGTTGCTTATTAATCATAAGCCGAATCGGGAATATTTACTTCCTTTTGGTAATCCATGTACCCTTTTGAAAGTTCGAGATGTTCCAACCAAGTTCAGTGCTAAGGCTATTGAAGGGATCTTTCTGGGGTATGTTGCTAATTCTACTACCAAGAGGGTTTATAACAAAGAGACTCATCAGGTTGAAGAATGGTTTCATATTGACTGTTCTAATCGGTCTTTACCTCAGATGGCGATTAGACCAAACTGGGCTTTTGATTATGAGAATTTATTAAAGTCTTTTCATTTACCTTCTGATATTTCTCCTGAGGAAGCTGCTGTATTATATGATTCATGTCAGGATGCATAGAACAGTGGTTTTCTACCGACTATGGTTCCACAATCATCTGTTCCTTCTACATCAGCTCTAGATCCTAATGCTGCTTCTTGTTCGGGAATACAAGAGTCTGATAGTGAAGATGAAAATGTTATTTTCCAATATTCTTCTTCTGATCCTTTGATAGTTGATGAACCTTCTAATTTGTCACAGGCTCAGGGGGAGATTCCTACAAATCTAGACTCGGAGATACCAGTTTATCAAGATATGTCTTATTAATCTGACACAACTCAAGTTGATGTGTTGCCGATTCCTGAGGTTGCATCAATCAAGGAACTCAAAGCTCATCCGATTTCAAATATCATTAGGGATTTGCGTGATGGAGTGCAAACGCGTTCTACTCTTGACAACACTTGCTTGTATACAGGTTTTAAAGATACTGGTGTTTTTTATGTATGCTCACACTCCTGTTTTATTTCTCAGGTCGAACCAAAGAATGTCGAAATGGCGTTAAGTGATAACAATTGGATAGAGGCCATGTAGGAAGAACTTGCTCAGTTTGACAAACTTAAAGTTTGGAATCTTGTAGATCTTACAAAGGGTGTGTATCCAATTGGTACGAAGTGGGTGTTTAAATGCAAGAAAGACGATCGAGGTGTTGTAGTGCGAAATAAGGCAAGATTAGTTGTACAAGGTTTCAATCCACAAGAGGGGATTGATTACACCGAGGTTTATGCGCCTGTTGCTAGGCTTGAAGATATAAGGTTGTTTCTTTCTTTTGCTTCATACAAAGGCTTTAAGGTGTTTCAATTAGATGTAAAAAGTGCTTTCTTATATGGTAAAGTCAAGGAGGAAGTTTATGTGTGTCAGCCGCCGGGTTTTGAAGATCCAATTAATCCGTCTAAAGTTTTCAAGCTAGGTAAAGCTCTCTATGGTCTTCATCAAGCTCCTCGAGCATGGTATGAAACGTTGTCTACACATCTTTTGGAAAATGATTTTGATCGTGGACGTATTGACTCAACTTTATTCGTTAAAAAAGCAGGGGGAGAATACCTACTGGTACAGATATAAGTAGACGATATTATTTTTGGCTCTACAAATGAAGGGTTGTGCAAAGAGTTTTAGAGTATTATGAAATCGAAGTTTGAGATCTCAGCTATGGGAGAGTTATCATTTTTCCTAGGTCTTCAAGTTAATAAAAAGGAAGATGGTTTCTTTATTAATCAGTCCAAGTATGTAAAGGACATCTTAAGCCGATTCAAGATGGAGGATTGTACCCCATATGATACTCCGATTCCGGTCAATCATAAATTGAATTCTGACCCGGATGGAAAAGAGGTTGATTGCCGACTCTACCGTGCAATGATTGGATCTCTCATGTACTTAACCGCTTCAAGGCCAGACATAATGTTCGCTGTGTGTATTTGTTCCAGGTTACAAGCAAAACCAAAAGAATCTCATTTGATTGCAGTAAAGAGAATCTTTCGTTATCTGAAAGGAAAACAAAGATTGCGACTACGGTTTCCTCATGGTTCTAACTTTGATTTCAATGCATACACTGATTCTGATTTGGTGGTTGTTGTTTGGACATGAAATCTACTACAGGTGGTTGCCAGTTCTTGGGTAGTCATCTAGTTTCCTGGCAATGCAAAAAGCAAACTACGGTCTCCATTTCAACATGTGAAGCAAAATACATTGCTGCTGCAAGTTGTTGTTCATAGATCTTGTGGATCCAACAACAATTAAGAGATTATGGTTGGAATTTTACAGGAACCCCGATGTTTATTGATAATAATGCTACAATGTCTGTTAGGACATAGTTTGTAATGACAAAAGCTTGTAATAGTTAGATCTTATGTCTTTATGTTTTTGTTATGTAAAAAGTCACTAAGTGTTTATTCAAGTTTACCTAGAGGCGAACTTAACTATCAGAGGCGAACTTAATAAGTTCGCTTAAGTCTATCTGATGCGAACTTATTAAGTTCGCTTAGTCTGTTAAAGGCGAACTTAATAAGTTCGCTTATATCAGGTCAGATGGTTATATATATGTGTGTTTACAGAGTCAGTCATAACATATAGAACAGAGAATTATCGATTAGTCTGATTGAGTCTGTAAACACCATTGTGATTTGGAATACAATTGAGAAGGTTATTTACGTGATTGTCTACATTGTCTTTTATGCATAAAAAACGTTGATTCGTTGGATTCCGCACTCCGAGTTAACGTCACGTCTTATCACGAGATCGATCCGTAGAAGCGCCATGAGGACCTACAAGTGGTTTCAGAGCTATTGCTCGTGATTCTTGTTGATTTTATATGCAAATTGACAATAAATTCGTCATTTTTGAGTTTTTCATTTCCATGGAGTTTTCAAGACTGATTCAGATCTGATTTGGTGTTTTTTGTCACACCCCAACCGACGGCGGAATCATCGGGGCGGGATATGTAGACTGTTCATGAGCACAAGGTTGACTAGATTGTAATATATATAAATCCATTTCCATTCAAACAAACATGAAACAAGTTCGAAGTACATAATGAAATACAATTTGTCTTTGATTTAATATTAACTAGGTCCAAAGCCTATGTGTAGCATGTCTTGATCTAGCTCATATGAAAGCACCTGAAACATGAATAAAATAAGGTCAACTAAAAAGTTGGTGAGTATAACATAGGTTTGTATATAGGTAGCATATAATTTGTAAACCAAATCCTTTACATAACATGATAAATAAGGCATTTATGGGGAGCAGCTATTGTGTAACCAAGTACAATCAAACCTTTGTAACTAGCATGCAAATATTGTGTTGTCGGTTTCAATCACCGCGCACCTGTGTGGGTTTGTCAGACTCAATAGATCTATCATTGAAAACCGTCGGCTTAAAAAGTTAATGATTGCACATAATCGCATACAAGAGGTCAGCACACCTAGCCCTCGGGCATAAAGCTCAAATTACACACATGAATGTAAATAGGATTTGTACTTGTGTTGTTTGTGTAAATGTAAACATATAAGTTGAATAGTGTTCATGTTTCACCCCAAAAATGTAAAAGAGTAAAAGCGGCTATGTATACTCACTTGATTCGCAGGCGTAGCTAACACGAGATACTAGCTAGTAATGTGATCCTTGTAATGCACAACGTTAACCTAGTGTGGAATATATATTGAATTAATAGTGTACAATAGTCTATGTCTAAGTCTAGGGTGGAATTGGAAGAGTGTATGAAGTTTGAGATTTGTACTTAGAAGGTGTTGTGTGAAATGAACGATTTGAAAATAAACCTTTTCAGAACATTTTGATTAAGGTTAGGGTTCGAATAACTAAATATATAAATTAAATAATTATTGTTTATTTAGTTATGAGAAATAATGTAAGTATTTAAATGTAATTAAGTATAAATAAATAATTGATTTTGTTTAAACATGAATTAAATAAATAATCATCATCTTATTTATTTATAAAAATTTGTAACTTAACCATTTAAAATACCATTTAAGTGAAAGATTTTACAATGAATATAAATTTAATTTTTATAAACTTTAAATAAATAATATTTATTCCAAGATTAAACATTTAAATTTTTTTTAATAAAGAAAACACATTTTTATAAAGTCTGAAATATTACTGATTGAAAAATATAAAATTTATAATTCTGCCAAAAATCTGACTCACACACGACCGTGCCTCATAAGGGCACGATCGTGCTCAAGCCACGGGCGCGACCGCGCTAGTCGGGGCGCGACCGGGTTAATCAACAGAGGGCATAAACTAGACAAGTCAATAAGCACGACCGTGTCTTGGTCTGGCACGGTCGTTTCCAAGATTCTTAGACACAACAGAGATTAGCCCAAAGGGCATGATTAGGTCTGGACAAGAGGACACGATCGCGCTGCTACTCGGCACGACCGCGTTTCGTGAGGCACGACAGCGCTAGATGATTAGCGCGACCGTGTCTCTTCCAAATCAGACACGAATTGAACAAATCTTGTATTTATAGCGTTGGAATTGTTAGGGCTTTTGATTACTGAGTTGTTACGAGTCTATTAATATAAATTAATTGTATGGAAAACGTGGTTAAGACTGGTTTCGATTAAATCATTTTTATTAAAATAATAAATTCTGATTCGGGATGATTTACATATTGAAAGCCCAAATTGATAAGGGGCTTTTGATAAAGAGACTGAATCGACTGAGGAAAAGGTTATAGTTACTCTGAAGCGTATCGAATTGATGGAGAACGGTAGAACAGAATTCCGACGACGGCAAGATTAACCTCCGGTGACTTCTGCTGCGATTCCGACTGCTACGACGGCTTCGGTCATTCCAGAGAGGGTTGAATATCGTATGGTGATGGATTGCTCGAGAGTATTCGGATCGATTTTGAGGATTCGAGGCTTGGGCGGAACTTGACGGTTTCTTGAGAGGAAAACGTATTTGGATTGATAAAAATTGTAATGGACTGAGATATTTTCTTTTCGACTGTTACGTTTCTTGAGAGGAAAACGAATTTCAAACGATCGAGCGTTTTGAAACTGCATTTACGTTTCGACCGTTACGCAGGCGCGACCGTGCCTAAGAGAGGCGCGACCGTGCTTAGGCACCGGGCGCGATCGTTCCAGGACCAGTCGCGCGATCGTGCCGAGGCACCTGGCGCGACCGTGCCAAGACGGAGCACGACCGTGCTAATTAGGGTTTCTTGACATTTTTCAACTTTAGTCCTTGACTTTTTAGGTTTGATAAGTTTGAATTAATAATTACTTGTATAGTGTTTAAATGTATATAATCGAGTAAAACCTGTGAATTTGTATTGAATCATTGCATATAATTTATGTCGAGAAATTAACACAAAACAGTGCATGAGTATTGAGTTTGAAATGTGTTACATTGAATTGAAATACGAATACTAAGATCAGAAATGTTACAGTCTCCCCATGTTAAGGGAATTTTGTCCCGAAATTTAACTAATGGAGGCCGCAAAATCGAGAAGGAGGAGGGAGTTTTTGATTTTTGGTGAATTTTAATTGTTGGATCCCAGGGGGTGTAACGGTTGACTTTGTTTAGGCCTGATACTCAAAGTTGCTTATGAAAGGGGGATAATGGATTTTGTTTTCAAATGAATTTAAGAAGAATATTTGACGAATAATAAATTGAATTCTAAACGTGAGATGTATTACTTGAAATGGATTTGGAGGGATCTTGAAATTTAGAGTTTGTGTAAGATGTAGTCTAATGTGTTCAAAATTGTTAGTGGGTAAAAGATTTCATAAACATTGGTCTAGGTCAAAACTTCACGTGACACGAACAACGCTACTTTCGGTAATATGATAGGACACTTATATACAGGAAGTACCATCGGCGTATCCACTATGCCCTTGTCATGTCACATCAGTTTTATTGTTACACATCATGATAAGTTTTAGGTCACAACACACGACAAAATTTCTCTATAGTTTCCATGCGCTGATTTTTTTTATAATTCCGTGTGCACCCGTAATTATTCAAATCATCGTATGGTCCGTATAGATCGTTTTCGTTGTGTGCGGGTAAGTGGGGCACAATTTCACTATGATCACGTCTATTGTTTACACATAAAAAGTCGCTAACAAGTAACTAAGTCTCTAATCAGGTCGGTTCGCAACTAAAGAGTAGTAAAGTAGTAACACTTAAAGTTTCTTAGTTTGCTCGTGTTTGAACAAGAATACGTCAAACCCCGAGTCGTTTCAATGTATTATGGTCTTCACTTTGGTGTACAAAGTGCATGACCATGTCTTGTGTATAATGTAATCAATCCATTGCAATAATTGTAAGCAAATTTTGTTTCGAGTATATAGTAAGCACACAAGTCTCATGTATGATCTAGCGTCACGTAGTTTGTAATCAAACAGGTCTCATATATAGCATAAATAATTTAGCGTCTTGTATTTTGTAAATCAATAAGCTCTAATGTGTAATGTAAACAACATAGTATTATGTGTATTGTAGGAAATGGATCTCATGTATAGTGTTAGCAACTTAGCATCATGTATTTTGTATAATGTACACCGTTTAGTAGGAAGTGCTTTGTAACAAAATGAGTTTCATGTATAGTGTGGTCAATCTAGAACTATCTATCAATGACGCAATTCTTATGTATCACGTATATTGCAAACAATTAAGTTTCGTGTATCATGTGCTCAAACCAGTAGCATGTGTATTGCAATTAAACATGTTTCGTGCATTACGTGATTAATCGAGCAAATTGTGATTTGTAGGAAAACTAGTTTCATGTATTATGTAATTTGTGTAGCCTTGGATATCTTGAGAAATATTGAGTTTTATGTACCATAAGATTGCATGGAATATATTGTGAACGTGAGTATTGAAATTCGCGTGCGATGTGTACTAACGGGTTTTGCATGGGTTCGAGTGCTGCGGACAAACGTGTCGTTTGGCGCTCTTTCCTAATGTGGTAGTTAGGTTCAAGTCCTCAAATCTCATTGAGGTTGGTGGGAAGGGTTAACGTTTACGCGGTAAGGGTCGTTTTCTTGAAACGTCAAGTGAAAGGTAACGAGGAGGTTTTGAAGATATTCGGGAATTGTGTTTACAAATACAGATCTTTGTTTGAACATAGAAAGTGGGAAATTCGTTCTTGATTGTAGATATATAAAATAGTGAAATCATTGAACCGCATATTTTAAATGAATATGCAATTTATGGGAAAAGTATTTATTTATTTATTTTTTTTTAAACTTTCAACTATTAATAAAAGAATATTTTTAAGTGGAACCATTGGCTAAACAAGTAGTCTATAATTTAGCCAAAGTTTAGAAATATTTACTTTAATGAAGAAAAATCATAATTATTTATCAATTTGAAATAATGTTTTTATAAAATTGGTTGTATTAACTTTCCTTATCAGGTGAAAAGTTTTATGGAGAATTTATGTTTTTGATATTATCTAAAAATTTGATAAACATTTTGATTAAACAAGGTAACGAAGTTTTTGTTTAAATCATAAAATAGGATGATTGGTTTATGAATGAGATTGTTGGTAGTGTACCAAGTCGTATTTGAATGAATAAGGTGATACTTGAAAAAATTTGATGGAAATATAACGGGTGTAATTTACGCTCCACGGGTCAAATCAATGAACAATAACTGTAGAGTTGAAATGTATGGAATTGATTAAATACTGAAATGTTAAACATTATTCAAAACATAGGGGAAATGGTTCTAAAAAATTTAAAGGAAATCAGTAGAAGCTCCTTCTAACGTCTCTGGAAGCTTTCCACTAGGAAGAAGATAATTGCCAAGATGAGCACCGCTATAGTCACTCGAGTAGCAGATCTGGCTTCAGTCCTGGCGGTCTCCGTGCGATGTTCTTGTATTTCTTTTTCGAGGATGGAGATTAACTCCTTTTGGCATCCTAATTGGTTTGCTAGGCTATCCATTTTTTGTCTTTGTAAATCATGTATTACTCCCTGCTCTATCCTTTGCCTCTCAAATTCTGAATTTCTTACATATTGATGGAAGTCATTGGTTGGAATTCCCATAACACCAGGGGGTGCTATGGTATGCCTTACCCAAGGGTTAGGAAGGTACGGGTCGGGCATTAGGTATGGGTCTCTTAGTGGGGGTGGCAATTGATTGTGGAGGTGAGGTGTTTGGTACGGGTTTACGGGTACGGGAGATCCAGGTGTTTGAAGTCTCGGGTCGGTGTTCCTAATCCAGTCCGCCCTTACATCAAACCTTGGCCTAGTAGCTGGGGGTGTTGGTGACCGATACACGGGTGTCTCAGTGTCTTCTTCCCAATCAGATTCTGATCCAGGACGGTAAACCGGGGAGGGAGGAGGGTAGGAGTCTATGTCTAGCAGAAAAACAATGAAAAAGTTGTAAGTGATAATGAAATATGAAGTGTCAAATATAGAAGTTCTTATGGGTTTTAGAGTTTGACTAGTCATAACGCCGAACCTTCGCGATAGTATTTTAGAAATACACTTGACCTATAAGTAATGTATCCCTAAGGAGAATTCCCAGGAAAGAGGGGTGGGTCACTAGGACACACTTAAGTACCCTATCTTTCCTTAGCCAGAATTCCTCATGGGATTACACACTCTTCCAGCCATCATGTATTAATGATACTATTGTTGGGCTCATGGTTATGATGGGAATTGTTGTGGACTGGGCTTTGAGGCACAAAGGTAAGGTTTATGCATTTCAGCGGGCTTCTTCTTCTTGGGGAATAGATGGGCTTCTTAGTTTATTATTGGTGGGAATTAGTCCCAATAGTTTAAGTCTTTGCTCATAAAAGGGTGATGGTATCATGTATGTGAGTCCAATGGTGTATGAATAATTTGGTGTGTATGTGTGTGTGTTAAAGTTAGGATAGTGTTTTAAATAATTTAAGTAGGTAGCTATGCACAGAAGAAAAAGTGGGCAGGTAACGTGACACGTAAACTATTGAGTATTGTATCATGTGATGTAATCATATGGTATAACAATGTAAAAATATTCACATAGGAGGATAATCATATAGCATGTAGGTAGTAATGAGTGTAAGCACAAGAGTTATCGAGTAGTGTGACACATAAGTCATTATGTATTGTATCATGTAGTGTAAGTACTTAGGATAGCATGTAAAAATAATCACACGGAAATTGATAATGTAATATGTAGTAGCATGTTATTGTATGGGTGTCCTAAAGTTATAGTCTAGGTCAAGAGTGTCTAATAACCTAGTTCCCTATAACCAAGGCTCTGATACCAATCTGTCACACCCCAACCGACGGCGAAATCATCGGGGCGGGACATGTAGATTGTTCATGAGCACAAGGTTGACTAGATTGTAATATATATTAAATCCATTTCCATTCAAACAAACATGAAACAAGTTCGAAGTACATAATGAAATACAATTTGTCTTTGATTTAATATTAACTAGGTCCAAAGCCTATGTGTAGCATGTCTTGATCTAGCTCATATGAAAGCACCTGAAACATGAATAAAATAAGGTCAACTAAAAAGTTGGTGAGTATAACACAGGTTTGTATATAGGTAGCATATAATTTGTAAACCAAATCCTTTACATAACATGATAAATAAGGCATTTATGGGGAGCAGCTATTGTGTAACCAAGTACAATCAAACCTTTGTAACTAGCATGCAAAAATTGTGTTGTCGGTTTCAATCACCGCGCACCTGGGCGGGTTTGTCAGACTCAATAGATCTATCATTGAAAACCGTCGGCTTGAAAAGTTAATGATTGCACATAATCGCATACAAGAGGTTAGCACACCTAGCCCTCGGGCATAAAGCTCAAATTGCACACATGAATGTAAATAGGATTTGTACTTGTGTTGTTTGTGTAAATGTAAACATGTAAGTTGAATAGTGTTCATGTTTCACCCCAAAAATGTAAAAGAGTAAAAGGGGCTATGTATACTCACTTGATTCGAAGAGGTAGCTAACACGAGATACTAGCTAGTAATGTGATCCTTGTAATGCACAACGTTAACCTAGTGTGGAATATATATTGAATTAATAGTGTACAATAGTCTATGTCTAAGTCTAGGGTGGAATTGGATGAGTGTATGAAGTTTGAGATTTGTACTTGGAAGGTGTTGTGTGAAATGAACGGTTTGAAAATAAACCTTTTCAGAACATTTTGATTAAGGTTAGGGTTCGAATAACTAAATATATAAATTAAATAATTATTGTTTATTTAGTTATGAGAAATAATGTAAGTATTTAAATGTAATTAAGTATAAATAAATAATTGATTTTGTTTAAACATGAATTAAATAAATAATCATCATCTTATTTATTTATAAAAATTTGTAACTTAACCATTTAAAATACCATTTAAGTGAAAGATTTTACAATGAATATAAATTTAATTTTTATAAACTTTAAATAAATAATATTTATTCCAAGATTAAACATTTAAATTTTTTTTTAATAAAGAAAACACATTTTTATAAAATCTGAAATATTACTGATTGAAAAATATAAAATTTATAATTCTGCCAAAAATCTGACTCACACACGACCGTGCCTCGGAAGGGCACGATCGTGCTCAAGCCACGGGCGCGACCGCGCTAGTCGGGGCGCGACCGGGTTGATCAACAGAGGGCATAAACTAGACAAGTCAATAGGCACGACCGTGTCTTGGTCTGGCACGGTCGTGTCCAAGATTCTTAGACATAACAGAGATTAGCCCAAAGGGCATGATTAGGTCTGGACAAGAGGATACGACCGCGCTGCTACTCGGCACGACCGCGTTTCGTGAGGCACGGCCGCGCTAGATGATTAGCGCGACCGTGTCTCTTCCAAATCAGACACGAATTGAACAAATCTTGTATTTATAGCGTTGGAATTGTTAGGGCTTTTGATTTCTGAGTTGTTACGAGTCTATTAATATAAATTAATTGAATGGAAAACGTGGTTAAGACTGGTTTCGATTAAATCATTTTTATTAAAATAATAAATTCTGATTCGGGATGATTTACATATTGAAAGCCCAAATTGATAAGGGGCTTTTGATAAAGAGACTGAATCGACTGAGGAAAAGGTTATAGTTACCCTGAAGCGTATCGAATTGATGGAGAATGGTAGAACGGAATTCCGACGACGGCAAGATTAACCTCCGGTGACTTCTGCTGCGATTCCGACTACTTCGACGGCTTCGGTCGTTCCATAGAGGGTTGAATATCGTATGGTGATGGATTGCTCGAGAGTATTCGGATCGATTTTGAGGATTCGAGGCTTGGGCGGAACTTGACGGTTTCTTGAGAGGAAAACGTAATTGGAATGATAAAAATTGTAATGGACTGAGATATTTTCTTTGTCAAAGAAAATAAAACGTAATCGGTTTCGAATTTCAAACGATCGAGCGTTTTGAAACTGCATTTACGTTTCGACTGTTACGCAGGCGTGACCGTGTCCAAGAAAGGCGCGACCGTGCTTAGGCACCGGGCGCGATCCTTCCAGGACCAGTCGCGCGATCGTGCCGAGGCACCTGGCGCGACCGTGCCAAGACGAAGCACGACCGTGCTAATTAGGGTTTCTTGACATTTTTCATCTTTAGTCCTTGACTTTTTAGGTTTGATAAGTTTGAATTAATAATTACTTGTATAGTGTTTAAATGTATATAATCGAGTTAAACTTGTGAATTTGTATTGAATCATTGCATATAATTTATGTCGAGAAAATAACACAAAACAGTGCACGAGTATTGAGTTTGAAATGCGTTACATTGAATTGAAATACGAATACTAAGATCAGAAATGTTACATTTTTGAAGAGGATTTTGACAAAATTGATCCGATAGAAAGCTTCTAATTGACAAATTACACAATCTTACGGTCCAATTTTGTTTAATTCCTTCAAATCAGTGATTAATGATGATTTCCGTATGTTTCTAGTTCGTGAGTTTGGTTTGAAGAGTTCTTGATCTTGATTATGTTACTGCAAGCGAACTTGCTAAAAAGTGTGAAGGCGAACTTGTCAAGTTCGCTTCTCACAGGATTAAGCGAACTTATTTTAGGCGAACTTAAGCAGATTTCAAGTTTCTAGTTTAAGCGAACTTTTAAGTTCGCTTGGGTGTATCAGAGGCGAACTTATTATCTTCGCCTAAGGGTACAGGAAGTTCAACACTTGAAAATTTTTCAGGAAAAATGGAAAATATGGTTCAAGTCACGAATATGTTCAATTACGACAATGAGATCGGTACATCTCAAAAACCTCCGAAGTTGTTGAATTTAGCTGATTATTCAAATTGGAAAGATCGGTTGACCAGTTTGTATCCTTTACCGACACTAGTTTATGGATTCCGATTTTGGAAGGTTATACGCATCCGACTTATTCTTAGATGGGACAGGATAATGTTCCAAAGCCGGTGTCAGCGTTAACTACTGAAGAGAAGCTACTATTTAACAGGGAAAAGAAAGCAATGGCTAGCATTTCGATGCCTCTTTCGAAGGAAATATATCACAGTTTTAAACAGTTCAAGTCTTCTCAACAACTGTGGGAAGCATTACAGAAAAGGTGTGAAGGAAGTTTGGATGTGAAGAAGAGTAGAAAGGAGTTATTAAAGAAGCAGTTCTTGGTCTTTAAACATTTTCAAAACGAATCCTTGGATGATCTTGCTACAAGATTCTATCATCTTTTTAGTGAATTGGCAAGTGCTTCTGTGGTGTATGACACTGAGGAAATCAATGATAAATTCTTGGAGGCTTTACCATCAAAATTTGATGTGTACACGGTTTTAATCAAAGAGAACATTAAGTATAAAACCATGTCTCTTGAAGAAGTTCTAGGGAAGATTCAGTCACATGACATGAATATGAAGAAGAAAGAGACTAACTTGGAGCATATTCAGGATCCCTCAATGTATTTTGCCAAATCTACCGGTAAGTCTAGTAATGGAGTGGCATTTTTTTCTGGTGATGCTCAAGATTCTTCAAATGATCAGTGTTATGGAGTTCCAATTCATCCTGGTCATTCAAGCCATTCTGGATTTTCTGCGACTACAGCTTCTACTTCATCTGGATCTCATTTGAATCAAAAGGTTGCTGATGATTATTTTGCTATGTTTTCTTCATTCATGGCGTCATATGAAAATTTTATTGGAGGTAAAATACATGATCCTGAGGTTATAGAAAAAGATTTCAGATAGATTGACCCTGTTGATCTGGAAGAAATGAATATCCAATGGAATATGGCCATGTTGATGCGTCAAGCTAAAGATTTCTTAAAGAAAACGGGCAGAAAATATATTGGCTCAAATAGTCGATCTCGCATGGGTTTTGATAAAAGCAAAGTTCGGTGCTACAACTGTCAAGAATATGGTCACTTTGCTAAGGAATGTGTGAAGCAAAAGGTCGAGTTTGATTCTCAAAAGAAGCAGCCTAATTTTCAGCATAATAGAAATCAGTCACATGGTCCATCTGGTAATACAAATCATGCATCTGCTTCATCGACATTGGTTGCTCAGAATGACGAAAACTATGACTTTGGTATTCATCTGGAAGACTTGGTGGGTGCTGTGAGTCAGGCTTTTGTAGCATAAATTTATTCTGAAAAACGAGAGGAGTCGACTGATGATGAAAGTTCTAGTGATGATTCTTGTGATGGTGACAGTGTTCCAAGCGTTGATGAAGAAGTAGAACAAGTGCAGAATATTGATTCTGATGATGCATCAGGTGTTGCTGAGGAGGATATTGTTCTTACTCAAAATGCTTCTGATGGTGCTGATTCGGAAAATATTCTCATTTCCAAAATATTCATGGCAGACATGTCTGATCCGTCAAAGGTAAAAGACTATGTTTGTCATATTTACTGTTCTAACTGCATTTCTGTTAAAGATAAATTGCAAAAGGTCATGGATGATAACACAAACTTGATTTGTGACATGAAATCGATGCATACTGTTAATCAGAAACTGAAAAATAATGATAAGTTGTGCATCGATAGAATTGAGTCTTTGAAAAGAGACTTAAATTCTCTGGGGTTGAGATATAAAGAGCAAGGTTATCATCTAGATATGGCTTATGCTGAGATAGAAAAACGTAATGAAGTTGTTGCTCAAAAGAACAAAGAAATATCTGACAAAGAATCTGAATTGATCAAACTTCATAGAAAGATGGAAAAATTTGACAATTCTTCGGTTATTTTGGATTATTTTAACTCAAATGCTGATCCTACTAAGCGTGTTGCTGGAATTGGATTTATTCCTCCAGCGTTTAATGCAAATTATGTGGTGGAACCTGAAATAATACATGAAGAGGAGATAGATCCAAAGACTGTGTTAAAGGTGAATCCGGTAACTGGGGAAGATATGGTGTATGAGTCTGATTCTGAAGATGAGGTGTTTGATGAGAAGAAGGTTGAGGGCATTCCAAAAGAGGTCAAAATTGATGACCCAACAGTTGTTAAATCTATTACCCGAGATAGATGCATTCTGACTGAACCTGAAGAGGTGAAAGTTGGTCCATCTAAGCTTTCTCCGATTTTACAATCGAGTGGTTTTGTAGCGGCCGGTTATAAAAAATTGTGTTCTTCAAAGGTGCCAACACAGGCTTATGTTCCAAAGAAGCCGATAAACTGTTCTGGACATTCCTCTGAAGCTTATTCCTCTGATGGATCCTCACATTTAAAGAAAACTCCTTATTTCAGAAGTTATCAAGAAAGAAGAGTGTGTTTTCAATGCAACGAGGTTGGTCACATTTTGGTCAATTGTCCTTACAAGAACCAGGGTAAAATGAAGACTGTTCCTTCACAACCAAAAGTGGTGAAGATTCTGAAAAGAAAAGATGAGGGAAAGTCGTCTTCTAGTCTGGAGAAAAATTTGCCTGGTCGATCTTTTGTTAAATCCTCTGGATTTAAACAACAGGATAAATTGAATGCTACATCTTTTGTATGCAAAGAGAAGATTGAGATTCCTAATGTTGGAATTTCAAAAGATTCTCATCATGAAGTTAAATTGTCTGGACCTCAAAGGAGAAGACGAAACAGAAAATTGAAGAAAATTTTGGAAACATCTGAATCTGACAATAATATATCAAATAATGTTTTTCAAAATAATAAAAATGGATCTTCTTTGAAAAACTCTAATTGTCAAACTTCTGTTCTAAAAGTGAATGATAAGATTGATTGTAAATTACAAGAAGTTGTTTATTTTGATCAATCTGGATGACCCAAGACCACGATGGCTTGGGTTCCTATTTCTAACTGATTCTCATTATTTATGTAGGGACAACCAAGGAGGACTATCAACAATACATGGTATGTGGATAGTGGTTGCTCTCGACATATGACAGGGAATGTTAGATTGCTTGAGGATGTAAAACAAATTGATGGAGGTTATGTCACTTTTGCGGGCAATAAAGGCGGGTACATAACTGGACAGGGTACGTTAAAGAATGACAAAGTCAAATTTGAGAAGGTGAATTATGTTGAGCAGCTGGAACACAATCTTTTAAGTGTATCACAAATTTGTGACAAGAAGTTTTCGTTCCATTTTAACGAGGCTGAATGTTATATTTTGAAACTGGGCTTCGTGATTCCTGATGAATGGATTCTTATGAAGGCTCCGAGGAGAAATGACACGTATGTCCTTGACATGAGTGTCGCCACTACAACGAATTCAATTCCAACATGTTTACTCTCCAAGGCGTCGGAATCTGATTCAATATTGTGGCACAGGAAGCTAGCTCACATTAACTTTAGGAAGATGAACTACATTGTTAGGAATGATTTGGTTCTTGGTATTCCGAAGTTGAAATTCTCAGTTCCTGATAATTGTATTCCTTGCAAGAAGGGGAAGCAAAGAAAGAAATCTCACAAATCTAAATCGACGAATTCTATCGTAACTCCGTTGGAGCTGTTGCATGTGGATTTGTTTGGTCCTATCAGTATCAGGAGCATTGGTGGGAAATCGTACTGCTTGGTAGTAACTGATGATTACTCCAGATTTTCATGGGTTAAGTTTCTTTCCTCTAAAGCTGAAACCACTGAGTTGGTACAATACTTAATCCTGGGTTTGGAAAATTTATTCAATCTGAAAGTCAGAAGCATAAGGAGTGACAATGGCAGCGAATTTAAGAATAGCAAAATGGGCTTATTCTGTCTACAAAAGGGAATTCATCATGAATTCAGTGCGCCATATGTTCCTCAACAAAACGGTGTCGCTGAACGAAAGAACAGGACTTTGGTCGAAACGGCTCGCACGATGCTTGCAGATTCTAAGCTTCCAGTCACCTTTTGGGCTGAAGCTGTAAATACTGCGTGTCATATTTTGAACAGGGTCTTGACCGTCAAGCGACATAACAAGACTTGCTATGAATTAATGAATAATCGAAAACCAAATCTGGATTATTTACTACCTTTTGGTAATCCTTGCACCCTATTGGAAGTTCGAGATGTCCCAACAAAATTCAGTGCGAAGGCTATTGAAGGGATTTTTCTAGGGTATGTGGCTAATTCAACAACCAAGAGGGTTTATAACAAAGAGACGCGCCAAGTTGAAGAATGGTTCCATATTGACTGTTCAAATCGGTATTTACCACAAATGGCGATTGGTCCGGATTGGACATTTGATTATGAAAACTTATTCAAGTCTTTTCATTTACCTTCTGATATTTCTAATGATGATGCTGCTGTTCTCTATGAGTCATGTCAGGATGCACAACACAATGGATTTCTACCAACGGCTGTTCCAAATTCATCGATTCCATCTACTTCTGCTCCAGATCCTAATGTTGCTTCTTGTTCTGGTCCACAATATTCAGAGAGTGAGGAGGATAATGTTATTTTTCAAGATTCTTCTGCTGAACCATTGTTGGGTGATGATCCATTATCTTTGACACAGGCTCAGGGGGAGATTCCTACAAATTTAGACATGGAAATTCCAATTAATCAAGATTATTCTTATCAATCTGAATCTACTCAAGTTGACGTGTTGCCGGTTCCTGAGGTTGCATCCATCAAGGAACTCAAAGATCATCCAGTGACGAATATAATTGGAAATTTACAGGATGGAGTGAAAACACGTTCTTTTGTTGACAATACTTGTTTGTATACCTGCATTAAAGATTCTGGTGTTCTTGATGATTGCTCACATTCATGCTTTATTTCGGTAGGTTGAACCCAAGAATGTTGAAATGGCTTTAAATGACAACAATTGGATAGAAGCTATGCAGGAAGAACTTGCTCAATTTGACAAACTTAAGGTATGGAATCTTGTTGATCTTCCGAAGGGTGCATATCCGATAGGAACAAAATGGGTGTTTAAATGTAAGAAAGACGATCGAGGTGTCGTGGTACGCAATAAGGCAAGATTAGTTGTCCAGGGCTTCAATCAACAAGAAGGAATTGATTACACCGAGGTTTATGCGCCTGTTGCGAGGCTCGAAGCTATAAGGTTGTTTCTAGCTTTTGCTTCTTTTAAAGGTTTTAAGGTGTTTCAATTAGACGTCAAAAGTGCGTTTTTATATGGAAAGGTCAAGGAGAAAGT
Organism: Smallanthus sonchifolius; assembly: GCA_023525975.1. Classification (NCBI taxonomy): domain Eukaryota; kingdom Viridiplantae; phylum Streptophyta; class Magnoliopsida; order Asterales; family Asteraceae; genus Smallanthus; species Smallanthus sonchifolius. Next base: position 22,247,701 of record CM042039.1, read on the forward strand.
CTATGTTTGTCAGCCACCGGGGTTTGATGATCCACTGAATCCGAATATGGTTTTCAAGCTTGATAAGGCCCTCTATGGTCTTCATCATGCTCCTCGTGCGTGGTATGAAACACTATCCACACATCTTTTGGCAAATGACTTTGTTCGTGGAAAGATAGACTCGACCTTATTCATAAAGAAATCAGGGGGAGATTACCTACTGGTACAGATTTATGTGGACGATATTATTTTTGGCTCAACAAACGAAGGGTTATGTAAAGATTTTGAGGGTGTAATGAAGTCGAAGTTTGAAATGTCTGCTATGGGAGAGTTATCGTTTTTCTTAGGTTTGCAAGTAAATCAAAAGGAAGATGGTTTCTTTATTCATCAGTCCAACTATGTCAAAGACATCTTGAGCCAGTTCAAGATGGAGGACTGTACCCCATATGATACTCCAATTCCGGTCAATCATAAGTTGAATTCTGACCCGGTTGGAAAAGATGTGGATTGTCGACTTTACATAGCTATGATTGGATCCCTCATGTACTTAACAGCTTCAAGGCCATATATAATGTTCGCCTTGTGCATCTGTTCCAGATTCCAGGCAAAGCCAAAAGAATCTCACTTAATTGCTGTGAAAAGAATCTTTCGATATTTGAAAGGAAAGCAATGTTTGGGGCTATGGTATCCTCATGGTTCTAACTTTGATTTCAATGCTTATACTGATTCTGATTTTGGTGGTTGTTGTTTGGACAGGAAATCTACAACAGGTGGTTGCCAGTTCTTAGGTAATCGACTTGTGTCCTGGCAATGCAAAAGGCAAACCACAGTCTCGATTTCTACATGCGAAGCAGAATATATCGCTGCTGCGAGTTGTTGTTCACAGATCCTGTGGATACAACAGCAATTGAGAGATTACGGTTTGAATTTCACCGGAACCCCTATGCTTATTGATAATAATGCTACTATGTCTATAACTAATAATCATGTTAAACATAGTAAAACTATGCACATCGAAATTCGATATCATTTTATTCGTGATTGTGCAGAGAAAAGGTTGATTGAGCTGGTAAAGGTACACACTGAAGATAATTTTGCTGATTTGTTTACCAAGGCATTTGATCGTACCAGGTTTGAATTCCTAATTAAAATGATTGGTATGATCAATCCCGAATAAAATCTTTTCAAAATCAGAATTTCATGAAAAATTTTGTTTTTAATTTCTTTATTGCTTTATTACATTTCTGCATTTACATTTTCAGTCAAAAAGTTTTTAATTTATTAAAAGTCAAAACAAATTGAAAAATATAAAATTTGACATCATTTGAGGTTAGAAAAGAAATGATAGTACATCAGTGATTAGTTCATTTAACACGACCTTAGTAGACCTTTGATATATGATTGATTAAACTGAGTTGATTTGATCTAAATTTCAAAGTCTGCATAAATGAGAAGTGATAGTGTTGTGAATGCTCTAATCTTGATAATTTGTTTTCAAATTTGTGTGTAAGTTTTGAAACTTAAATTGCAATAGACTAAAAGCGTTTTTAAACTAATAGTAGTGTGAAAATTAAATATAATATGACTACATCTGTGATTTGAATACCTTATATGCCTGGGTGTGTGTGTAAAAGATCATTATCAGATAAAGAATATATGGTTATAAAGAATTTCATGAGACCAATATCGAATTATATCTTTAGCACAAATTGATTTCAGTTCACTTCACTGCGCTTGCCCCGAAAAACATGTAAGGTGTTGTTGAACTAAGATATGCTTTCAAAATCTGTTGAAACATATATTCGCCCTTGGATCAGTTAGATACATCATCTAGTCTGACTTCAATGAATTTTATCCAGATAATAGTTGGATCCTCATACCTGAATCTGTTGGTTCCCACTATTCAGCCTATTCATAAGAATCTTCTGATTTTGAATCATTATGATTCTTATATCCTTTGGGATCTAATTCTATTTTTGTGCTAAAAGAAATAATTTCATCTTGGAAATTGATCTAATCTTAACATTAACTGTATATGTCTTGAAGATAGTGCAATTTATATTTCTGTTTGGCATATATGTGGGGTACACGAAGTTTTTCATCTAAATGGTACTAAATCATACGAATTTGGAGAATAAACGCTTATAGTTTCAAATCATATAATATTGACAAATTTAAGAATTCTTGCTTTATATTTCAAATTCGGTATAAATAAAAGAGCATTTTATAACCTGATTTTATTTACTTTGGAATTTATCGCGTATCATTTCAAATATTATTCAAATTGAATGAGTTTCAAAATGAAAAAGATGTGAAGTGCACAAAACTGAGTTGGATGGTTTCATACTATAGGTTACCCTTTGTTATTGCTAAAATATGTGATGAATTAATTGAATACTGATATGATCTTCTTGCTCAAGATGATCATTCAAAAATATGTGATTTAAGTTTATTCAGATAAAAATCCAAAAATATGTGTTTCTGTTTCTACAGATAAAATACAAAAATATGTGATTCCGTTTGAAAAGATAAAACTCAAAAAGATTTTGATTTTGATTTTCCATGAAAATTCTAAACTTTTATTAAAATTGTTCGGGATTGGATCGGATACGTGATGCTGAAGAAAGTTCAAGACTTGAAAGGTTGAAGTTGGTAAAATTTTGTTCAAAGGCAAAAGTGAATAGATATTAAGTTCGCCTGTGTACAGTGAAGCGAACTTAATAAGTTCGCTTAAAAACAGTGAAGCGAACTTAATATGTTTGTCTGTGGATGGTGAAGCGAACTTATCATGTTCGCCGATGGCTTGTTAAGCGAACTTAACAAGTTCGCCTAAATAAGCGAACTTAATGTGTTTAAGGTTCTTGGTCAAGCGAACTTGACAGTCATCGTCTTCATTTCAAGCGAACTTGTCTGAAAAATTTTTCGAAATTTTTAATCTGTGTTGTTAGGGTTGTTTACTGGTTCTATCATATTCCAAATTGAATTGCGAACTCAACCAAGGTCATTTTGTTGAATTTCATCCGTTAAATTGTGAGCATTTGGTGATTTTCTTCTCGGTTTCCGTCGAAAGTTTAAAAGGACTGTTTTTGACCTAATTTTGACAGGAATTATAAAATTGATCATTCTAATTGGTTGTTAATTGATATTCGACTGATGTTCATTGCTTATTCCATGAGTTTAACTCGATTTGCTGATTTTTGAACTTCTGTGTTTGAATTTGAATCGTCACAGGTTCAGGCGAACTTGTTCCAGGCGAACTTGTCCAGGCGAACTTAATAAGTTCGCCTCTTGCAACACTAAGCGAACTTATTAAGTTCGTCTAGGGGTCAGAGAGGATTTGGACTTGTGATTTAAAAATAAAAAATAAAAAAAATTTTGTTTAAATTTTTTTGTTTGTTTGTGGTTGATATGTTTTACTAATGTGTTTTGTTGTCCGAATGTTTTCAGATGGCTCGACGTGTTGAATATAAGCATAATCAAGTGGCATTGTTAGATCCTAACATGTCCGAGGCAGTCAATTTTCAAGGAACAATCCGATTTCTAAATCGTTCGCGTCTTCATACTGCTTTATCTGCTGATCCTTACATCAGTTTGGTATACATACAGCAATTTTGGGATACAGTTCATCATGATACAGACGTAGAACCTCATGTTATGGGTTGTTTTCAAAGAATGGGCTATCGTGGGAGACAAAATGATGCACAAGCACGTAAAGGTGGCTTAGTCGATGAATGGAGATACTTCATGCATGTGATTATTCAATGCATATTTACTAAGTACGCATGAACTAGCATCTGACATTAAAAAATAAAAAGTAAAATAAAATAAAAAAATGTGGGCTACGAGTATCCGGGATACTTATTTAATAGGGTATGAATGTTGAACTAATGGGAGCAATTGGGTCGTCATCGGCTAAAGGTCTCGTTCTATTTGTGAAGATGTGGCTGCTTTGGGTCTTTTGGAAAGAGAATCATCTTGTTTAGGTATTCAAAACTGAATATGTAGGTTACGAGTATCCGGGATACTTCTTTAATAGGGGATGAATACTGTAACAACTTAAACCCAAGGATTTGCTGTTCTGGATCTTTGCAAATGAATAAAAGAATAAAATCCTGGAGTTGGCTAGTTATGCTTTTTGAGGATTTGAGTGAAGTGATGATGAAGTTGGTCATAGTTTACAGAGAAATGGGGGGGATGTATCATCAACTATGATTTCTCGTGTAAATTATATTTTTCGTGCTCATTGGTCAAGTCTGTGTTCAAGATTTAATGTGATTCAATTATGATGGGATTTCTCATTCGGGATCTGGGCGGAATCCAGATAGACAACCTAGTTATGGAACTTCACCGCGGTGAATGTATACAGATTAGGAGGTGTGAACCAGGAATGAAGATCTAATTGAAGAATGTTGGACTTTGGATATAAGGTGATCACTGCTGAGCATGAATTTGTGTTTGATTCTATCAAGTGTTTTCAAGATGAAGCTGGATATCCGTTGGATTATTAGTTGAAGATGGAACCTTTTATCATTAGCCGATGGGATAGGAAACATACCCTTGTTTCTAGTCTAGTCAGATGGAGCTTAAACTGAAAGGGGATATTGGAAATGAAAATATTCGGGAATTTGATTGACTTGTGAAGATACAGGATAGAGTTGGACACATCTATTTGAAGAATTAATTTTATCTTACTGGAATTCCTATGAGAGTTGATTAGTTTGATGCAAGTTATTGGAAACTCAAACTTGTAGGTCCCGGGATCCTCGTCGCGCAGCGGAGATAACACAGACCTGTTCTGTGATTTGTGTGGGAACGAAAGAAACGAGACAGAGAAACAAGAACAAAGACAAAAGATAATGAAATGATACGTAATCCATAACATAGAAGTCATCCCGTATTACAGACTACATACCGAATGAGCACACATCTCTCATCTAAGCTCACGGTCCAGGGTTCGGGAGAGCTCGTCCTGACCCGGACACCTCTCAACCTTGTTCCAGAAGTTCCACCTACAAATGAGGCCATCATCTCATATTTATAGGGGAACGAACACTACATGCGTACTTTTCTAAGTACGTAGGGTTTGGTCATGCGTACTTACTAAGTACACATGACCAAACTGGTGTACAGGCTAAGTACTCATGAACACCCTCCTGCGTACTAGCCACGTACACCGATACATAGAATTTTATCTATAGTTACAAAAATATGCTTGTACAAACTCCCTCTTAACTATAGCATCAAATCCTGGGACCTACAAAGAGAAATTGTTATATGGTTCTACAGCAATCAAGATCAATGGTTTGAAGTTTTCAGGGGAAGGGCAGAAGTAAAAAGATCAATCTACAAATCACTTGATGAGGTAATGCAGCTCCCATATTCTGACCTTATAAGAATTATGGAGCTGGGTGAAGCTCATGAGCCAGAGAATGAAGGTGGAATGCATCTGTTGCTAGTGATCAAACATCACTTCAATCCTAGCAAATATGTAGTAATTGATGCTAAACCTCTCCAATCCCACTTTCCATTCACAGTTGGGCCTACAATGCTGCTAAGGATGAATTCACAATAACAGCTGTCAGAGGTCAACAAATGAGATGTTATAGCAAGGCTATTTTTAAGATGCCAAGCAAGGACATCAAGTCTCTGTCTGAGCTTCCTCTTGACAATCCCATCAATTACCCTAGAGGCTATGAGGTTGCAAGAATAGTTGCCAACATGCACAAGCTTTAGCAACAAAAGCAGTAAGAGATTTTTGGTAGCATCAATCTAGGGGGAGTTTGTAGAAATAAAGACGGATGGCTACAAAATTCTCTAAGTACAACTGCTACGGATTCCACAGTTTTGCTGCTGACCAACAAGCTGCTGCGGATAAGCTTGTCTGCTGCAGATAGTTGTTTTCCTGCTGATGAACATTTCTGTCGCGGACAACCTTATCTGCTGAAGACTAGAGTTGCTGCGGATAGGCTTCTCAGCAACATCAAACACTTGATGCTGCTGATAAGCAAATCATCAGCAGCTCTGGATAGTTGAGTCTTGCTGCGGATTATCAACAATGCTGCTGATAGCCAAACCCGATGAAGATCAATCGTTGCTGCTGAAGCAACTTTTCCACTGACAACTCTCTACTGCAACTCTGACACACCCCATGCAGAAAGAATGTTACCGGTGCAGACAATAAAAGACAACAACGCTCTTCTTCCAAGTATCCAAGCAATGATGCCTAAGAAGACGTTTGAGTAAAGTTAACCATTGTAGTATTTGTTTTCTTTACGTATAGTATAGCTTCTATACAAGATCAATGGCTTGTGTTTGATCTGATCCTTAGAATCAAGGGCCTGTCTTGATTCTGTGTTACTATATAAATTTTGTATTCATTCATTCTTCAAGTGTGCTTTTCTTAGAGTTTTTCTTTGTAACCATTGAAGCTTAATACAAATTGCATTTATCAGTTTTCTTTGTGTTTACTTGTTTACTTTGCTTAGTTGTGATTATATCCGCCAATCTGAACTAGAATAGAACCATCTTGTTTCACATAGCACTGTCTTGTATACCAGTTTCCACTGTCGGACCAAACCTTTCCAATCACCACCGCCTCGCCCGTTTTTGGATCCACGTACCAGTACCATATGTAACCGAGGATATCCTGAGATAACTTGCTCAGGGGAATCCTAGTTTCACATAGCACTGGCTTGTATACCAGTTTCTTTAAGCTTCTGAGAGTCACGGGATGTCTGACGTTCTTATCTCTGACTCTCTAGGGCACTTGAGGCTTAAACACTTCAAATTTCCCTGATCTTCCCTCGTGCTATAGTGTCTGCCATAAACCTATCGCCACCGCATGATTTAAGTTACCCGGCAACTCTCGGTTTGCCAGTTTCACCAGGTCATACTTTGGCAAGGAGCTGAAAGCTTCACTGGTTGGTTTCAAGTATTGAACCCCCCGTGCTCGCTTTATAGCAAATAGCTTCTTGTCGTCGTTAAACCTTACATCTAAGATCATTCCTGTAGCTCCATGTTTATATATGATGGATGTATTCTGCCAGACAGGAGCTTGATCCTTTGAAAAACTTCCAGGCGAATATTTTTCTTTTCAACGCCTCTGGATCCACAGGTTTAAGGTCGGTTGGAGAGGCTTCAGTCAACAACTCAGCAGTACTTTCGGGCTCGACTGAACCTATGTCAAGATTAGCTTCAAAGGCTGGAGCTTCGAATATCTCTCCATCATCAAACTCATATTCTCCTTCACCGTCACCCTTGGGAAATTCTATCACCACATCTTCATCCTCCTCATCCCAGTCTTCACCAGAGTCGATCTCTCCCTCTTCCAAATTGCTGAGAGCATCGATCTGTGCTTCTTTGGAATAGTCTTGCTCTAGCAATTCTTGGAGCATGATTTGTGACAACTAGCCTTGTAATATATTAGTCTTTATGTTTAACGTTTTGTTTGTTTTGTATTGTAAATGTTTAAGTTTGCATAGGCGAACTTAATAAGTTCGCCTGGTATAGTTGTGGCGAACTTAACAAGTTCGCCTGAACTAAAGGAGTCAAACTTATTAAGTTCACCTAGTTCAGTGTATGTTTTCTATAACTAGTTCAAGAGTTGTTCTCAGTGAAAAACGACTGCAATTGGACGGTACTGCATTTTAACTACTCCGTGTTTACTATTTGAGAGACAATAAAAGAAGCTTTTTATGAAATCGTGTCGTATATGATTGTATTGCGTTTGTTACTATTCGAGATATACATATACGCAAGGATTCCGCACTCTGTGTACGTATTATGTGTTTTACAATAGAGATCGATCAGTAGACCCGCTGGGACTTACAAGTGGTATCAGAGCTTTTGCTCTTGATTAGCTATTGTTGTTTGACATTGTCTAGATTAATTTTTCACAACAAGATGGAGATTTTTGAAAGTTTCTGTGTTCTTGAGAAGTTTGTGACTTTTTGGACTGAATTTTGATTGATTTCTTCATTTTTGGTGTTGTTTTACCAAAATTGATCCGTTAGAAGTGTTCTAAATCAATATTTGTAGAATCCTATGGAAGGAATTTCTCTAATTCATTCTAAATCAAGATTTATGGACATTTTCAGACATGTTCGTGTGTTTGGGTGTTAGAACAATCTTCCTTGTTCTTCAGCTGATACAGGCGAACTTGTCTATTCTATTACGGGCGAACTTGTCAAGCGAACTTGTTAAGTTTGCTGGATTCAAGTTAGGCAACCTTAAGAGGCGAATTTGTTAAGTTCGCTGAATTCAAGTTAGGTGAACTTAAGAGGCGAATTTGTTAAGTTTGCTTCATATAGAAAATTGGTAAATTTTTCTATGTGTCGAAGTGTGTTCAAGGATGTCGTCTACTTCTAATCAAGCGAATAATATGACTCACTCACTGAATCATCATCATATGGGTGTGTCGGATACACCAAAACAAATTTCAGCTCTTAATGATGATGAAAAGAAGTTGTATGATCGTGAAAAGAAAGCTCTTGCAGCTTTATCCATGTGTTTACCTCTGGATATCTACCATACTTTCAAGAAGTTCAGGACTTCTCGTGAACTTTGGAAAGTTTGGCTAAAAGATGTGAAGGTAGCATAGATATCAAGAAGAGCTGAAAAGAATTGTTAAAGAAATAGTTTAGTGTTTTTAAACACTTTGAGGGTGAATCAGTGGATGAACTCATGTCAAGATATTATCATCTTCTAAGTTCTTGGATGCTTTACCAGCACATTTTGAGATGTACACCATAGTGATCAAAGAACAATCTGGATTTGATGATCTTAGTCTTCAAGATCTGATGAGAAAGATTCAATCATATGATTTGAATAAACAAAAGAAAGACACAGTCTATCAAGATCCAAGCATTTATTTTTGGAAAGGTACATCGTCACAAAATCTGGTGGAGTTGCTTTGTTTTCGAGAGAGTCGTCTGATGTTCCTAAAGTCAAGGAAATACATGTTTTGTTGCATCAAACTCTGAATGTTCAACTCATTGCAAGAATGAAGGTCATTCGTGTTCTACTAAAGTGTCTTCATCTGCAGATAATGATATGATGGCAATAACTGCGTTATTCTTAACTTCTTATGAAAATTTTATTGGTAGTAAAATCGCTGATCCTGATATGATTGAGGAGGATTTTAAACAGCTGGATAAAGATACTTTAGAAGAAATGAATATTCAGTGGAACATGGCGTTGTGGTTGAGACAAAGAAAAGATCACTTGAAGAGAACTGGGAAGAAGTTCATAGGGGTATCAAGCAAAACCAAGATGGGAATGGATAAGTCTAAGGTGAAGTGCTATAATTGCCTGGAATTTGGTCATTTTGCTCGAGAATGTACAAAACCAAGAAATCAGAATCAAGGATCTTCAAACTCTCAAGGCAATCAAAACAAACAGATTACTTCCACAGCTTTGATATCTCAGCAAAATGAAAATTATGACTAGGGTATTCATTTGAAAGATATTATGGCACATGTTAGTCAAGCTTTTCTGGCTGAAGTTCATCCTGATGATGGAATTGGAAGTGGTTCTTCTGATAGTGACTCTATAGATTCTGGGAGTTTACATGAAAGTGAAGAGTCAGTTCCTCAGATGAGTGAACCAAAGTTTTCAAATGAAGAGTTACTAAATGATGGAGCTGCTGGAAAGGTTACATAAAAGATTGTAGAGATGTTAGTTGAAGGAAATGCATTCGTGGCCAATTCTAAGCAGGTAAAACAGGTTGATTCTTATTTAAAATGCCTTGATTTTGAATTCAAAATTATGAGATTGTGTAATGATAACACGAATCTCATCTGTGACATGAAAGCAATGTACACATCGAACCAAACTTTGAAGGATAATGAAACAGTTTTGAAAACTAAAATTGAATATCTAAAATATGATATCAAAGTTTTGCAAACCAAAGTAAATGAACAAGCATTTCTTCTCGATGTGTCATACTCTGAGTATGAAAAGAAAATTAATGAACTTGCTGTGTCACAGACTGAGGTAACAAAATTGTTACGCAAGCTTGAGTGTTATAAGAATTCAAATTTGTTGTTGGAATATTATAATGATAAAGCTTTGGGTGAAAAGGTTATTGGTGGGGTTGGTTCTTGTCCTTCTTTTGATGATACAGAGATTGGGGGTGGTGTTGGTTTTTGTCCACCATTTAATGCAAATTATACCCCATGCTTGATAGAAGAAGTTTTGGTTGAAGATCTGGAACCGAAAACTGTGTTGAACATCAGTCATGTTACTGGTAATGACATTGTATATGATGATTCAACTGATGATGATGTGTTTGACTCAGAAAAAGTTGAAGGCGTAGTGACAAAATGTAAGTATGTGGAACCCGTTGTGATGAAAACAGTGACAAGAGACAGGTGCATTCTAACTGAACTAGATGATGTGAGTGAACAACCAAAATCTAGATCTACTTTTAAACCAGTTAAACCGTTTGTAAGTGATGGTTTTGATTCACAAGAGAAAATTAAGATTTAGAATATCTCAACTCTTGATTTTTCTAAAAAGAAACTTGAGGAGGAAACTCATATGGTTGTTCATTCTTCAAACACTATTTCTCAGTGTTCATCATCTACTTCATTCAAGGTTCAGAAAGAAAAGTATGTTCATGTCTACAAGGAAAAACATTCTTGTTTTCATTGTGGTACTGTTGGTCATATCTTGAAAGATTGTCCAAATAAGAACTTGGGGAAGCGTCTGGAGAATCCTAAGTTGGCACGTCCTTGTGTGAATTCACCAGCAAAATCTGTAAGTAAGAATGTGGATAGTGGTGTAAAGAAGCCAGGTGTTCAGATTGCTTCTGATTCTTTGAAAGTTGTAAAGAAGGTTGAGTCAGTTGGTGTGTCTACAAAACCAAAAGAAAAATTTTCTAGACCACAAAGACGTCGAAGAAGTAAACGTTTGAGAAAACTTCTCGAACAACTAGTGGTAAATGACAAGGCTGAGGTGGTGAGTGAAACTGAGAAGGTTCAGGTTACATCAAAGTGGAAACCTAAATCCATTGTTTCTGGTTTAAGGAAACAATCTCCTAAAATTCAGGAGAATTTTGATTGTGTATTGAAGGAAATTGTTTATCTTGATGAATCAGGCCGACCCAAAACCACAATGGCTTGGGTCTCTATTACTAACTAATTTTTTTCTCTTTGTGTTCAGGGAACTCCAAGGAGGACTGTTGGCAACCATTGGTATGTTGACAGTGGATGTTGACAGTGGATGCTCTCGGCACATGACGGGTAATCTTAATTTATTGGAAAATGTGAAAGAAATTCAGGGAGGATATGTTGCTTTTGCAGGCAAGAAAGGAGGAAATATTTCTGGCCAAGGAACTATATCGAATGGGAGATTGGGCTTTGAGAAAGTCCACTATGTTGAGAAGCTAGAGAATAATATGTTATCTGTTTCGCAAGTCTATGATAAAGATTTCTAATTTCATTTTAACAAGTCAGAATGTTTGGTTCTAAATCCGGGATTTGCGATACCTGAAGACTGGATACTTATGCGAGCTCCTCGAAAGAATGATACATATATGCTTGACATGAGCACAGCAACGACAATGTCGTCTGTTCCAACTTGTCTTCTTTCGAATGCTTCCGAGTCCGATTCAACTTTGTGGCACCGGAAAATGGCTCATATAAATTTCAGAAAAATGAACTATTTTGTCAAGAATGGTTTGATTTTTGGTGTCCGAGTTATGAGATTTCATGTGAATGAAGACTGTATTCCATGCAAGAAAGGGAAGCAGCACAGGAAGTCTCGTCCTTCAAAGTTGACTAATTCAATTGTGACTCCTTTAGAGTTGTTGCATATGCATTTTTTCGGACCTATTAGTGTCAAGATTGAAGGCGGCAAATCTTATTGTTTGGTTGTGACTGATGATTACCCGAGGTTTTCTTTGGTAAAATTCCTGGCCTCTAAGGATGAAACAGCTGAACTTCTTAATTTCCTAATTGTAGGACATGAGAAATTGTTCAACTTGCAAGTCCGGAGAATTCGGAGCGACAACGGCAGAGAATTCAAGAATGGGAATTTGGGTTTATTTTGTTTGAAGAAGGGTATTCATCATGAATTCAGTGCTCCTTATGTTCCTCAACAGAATGGTGTTGCTGAATGGAAGAATCGAACTCTTATTGAGACTGGTCGTACTATGTTATCTGATTCAAAATTGTCGGTTACTTTTTGGGCAGAGGCAATAAATACAGCTTGTCATGTTCTCAATAGGGTTTTGACCGTGAAGAAACACAACAAAACTTGTTATGAATTGCTGAACAATCGAAAGCCTAATCTGGCGTATCTTTTGCCCTTTAGGATTCCTTGTACCTTGTTAAAGAGTCGCGATGTTCCAACTAAGTTCAGCTCGAAGGCGATTGTGGGAATTTCTTGGGATATGTTGCTAATTCTCATAATAAGAGAGTGTTTAACAAAGAATCACGTCAAATTGAAGAATGGTTTCATATTGACTGTGATAATCGTTCTGTTTCTCAGGATGCAAAAGGTCCTTCTTGGGCATCTGATTATGATGCATTATTCAGATCTTTCAATGTTACTTCTGCAATTTCTCCTACTGAAAATGAAATAGTCTATCAGTCCTACTGCAATGATGATTCAATTGTCGATCCTCGTTCGGTTATTCCGATTGTGGATACTCTTTCAGTTGATCTGAATATGACTTCAACTTCGGGTACAACAAGATGATGACTCTGACGATGATGAAACTGTTTTCAGGAGTCTTCAAATGATATCCAGAACATAGTTGACGATTCATTATTATCGGCATCAGTTGAGGGGGAGTTACCTTCAAATCTTGATGATGTTATTCAAGCTTCAGATATTCCTCAATCTCGTGTACATAAGAATCATCCAACTGACAATATTATTGGTGATTTGAATGCCAGTGTTCAAACGAGGCATCATACACTTCCAGAAAATTCATGTTTGTATGCTCAGATTGTGGATACAGGTATCTTGGAGACGTGTTTACATGCTTGCTTTATTTCTCAAACAGAACCTAAGAATGTGGTTAAGGCTTTGGATGATGATTGTTGGATTGAAGACATGCAGGAAGAATTGGCTCAATTTGATAAATTACATGTTTGGAATTTGGTTGACTTTCCCAAAGGTTCAAGATCTATTGGCAAAAAGTTGGTTTTCAAATGCAAACGTGATGATCGTGGAGTTGTGGTACGTAATAAGGCGAGACTTGTTGTCCAAGGTTCTAATCAGCAAGAAGGCGTTGATTACACCGAAGTTTACGCTCCAGTTGCGAGGATTGAGGCGATCCCTTTGGTTCTTGCTTATGATTCTTTCAAGGGTTTCAAAGTTTTTCAATTGGACGTCAAGAGTGCTTTTCTGTATGGAAAGGTAAAGGAAGAGGTATATGTGAAACAGCCGCCTAGTTTTGAAGATCCCAAGTTTCCTGAAAAGGTGTTTAAATTGGATAAAACATTTTATGGTTGTTGGTCCTCATGGCGCGTCTACGGATCGATCTCGTGATAAGACGTGACGTTTACTCGGAGTGCGGAATCCAACGAGTCAACGTTTATACGCATAAAAGACAATTCAAACACGCAAGTAAATAACCTTCTCAATTCGTATTTCAAATCACAATGATGTTTACAGACTCAATCAAACTTCTCTGATCTGATCTCTCTGGTTCGTTATGACTGACTCTGTAAACACACATATATATAACCAACTGACCTGTTATAAGTGAACTTATTAAGTTCGCCTCTAACAGTGTAAGCGAACTTAACAAGTTCGCCTCAGTTAGACCTAAGCGAACTTATTAAGTTCGCCTCTGATAGACCAGGCGAACTTAACAAGTTCGCCTCTAGGCTATACTTGTAAAATACTTAGTGACATTTGACATTTACATAACAAAAACATAAAGACATAAAATCTAACTATTACAAGCTTTTGTCATTACAATCTATGTCCTAACAATGGTCTTCATCAGGCTCCTCGTGCTTGGTACGAAACTCTGTCGGTGCATTTACTTGGAAATGGATTTGAGCGTGGTCAAATTGATTCTACCCTTTTCATCAGAAAAGCAGAGGGAGATTTATTACTTGTTCAAATCTATGTTGATGACATAGTTTTTTGATCGAAGAATGTTGATCTATGTAAAGACTTTGAAAGAGTGATGAAGTTGAAATTCGAGATGAGCAGCATGGGAGAATTACCGTTCTTTTTGGGTCTTCAGGTTGATCAAAAGGAGGATGGGTTTTATATTCATCAAACAAAGTATGTTGCTGATATTCTCAAGAAGTTTGATATGGAAAATGCTTTAGCTTTCAACACTCCAATTCTAGTTAATCACAAACTAAATACTAACCTGAAAGGGAAAGAGGTGGATTGTTGATTATACAGAGGAATGATCGGGTCTTTAATGTATCTGACAGCGTCACGTCCAGATATTTTGTTTGCAATATGCTTGTGTTTGAGATTTCAGTCTAATGCGAAGGAATATCATTTGATTGTTGTAAAGCGGATTTTTAGATACTTAAAGGGTAAACCAAGGTTGGGATTATGGTAGCCAATTAATTCTGACTTTGATTTTAAAGCTTTTACAGATTCAGATTATGGAGGTTGCGGTCTGGACAAAAAATCAACATCTGGTTGTTGTCAATTTCTAGGGAATAGACTTGTGTCCTGTCAATGCAAAAAGCAAACATCAGTTGCAATTTCAACATGTGAGGCAAAACATATTGCAGCAACCAGTTGTTGTTCCCAAATACTATGTATTTAACAGCAGTTGAGGGATTATGGTTTGAACTTTACAGGGACACCAATGATGGTTGACAACACAGCCACCATGTTGATCCCAACAAATCCTGTCAAACATTCAAAAACAAAGCACATAGAAATTCGACATGATTTTATTCGTGATTGTGTAGAGAAGAAGCTGATTTAGTTGGTGAAAGTTCACATGGATGACAATTTTGCTGACTTATTTACCAAAGCATTCGATCGTTCACGGTTTGAATTTCTTACTCAAATGATTGGTATGCTTAATCCAACTTGACAAAGGTTTTTCATGGAAGTATTTCTTTTAGTTTTATAGATTATTTAACAGTAAATAGTTTTATGCTTTATTTTTAGCTAGTTTTCTTGCTTTCTGAAAAACTCAAGCAAATTTGAGAAAGATAAAATCGGCACTGCTTGAAGTTAGAGAAGAAATGATAGTACATAGTAGGTGATCATATATTAATGACCATAGATTGACTACCTAGTGTCTGTATTTATGATTGTGCTTACTTGATTTGATCTAAACTTCTAAAGTCTGCATAAACAGGAAACGATAGCTTCATGACTGCATGACATTTTATATATAATCTTTTAATTTGGATATTTAAATGTGATATGAATTTTCAGTAGGCTAGAAGCGTTTTTAGTCCATTAATAATGTGAAAACATAATGATCTGTGTTACAATTGTGATTTGAACCAATGGTATGCCGGGTGGGTGTGTTAAAAGATCAATATCAGATAAAGAATATGAGACTTTAAGTATTTCATGAAAACAGTATCGAATTATATTGATTAGCACAATGTTTCAGTTCACTTTACTACCCATGTCCCGAAAAGCATGCAATGTGAAGTTGGACTAAGATATGTTTCTGACAACTCATTGGAACATATACTCACGCTCGGATCAATTATCTTGATTCCATTGAATATATCCAGATAACAGTTGGATCACATTACCCAGCATCATTGAGTCAATCGATTCCTTGATTGTTCTTCTGTTAATACGAATCATGATATTTCATTCAAAACCAAGCTATATGAAACATTTGATTCTGAATCATTCTGATTCAATATATCCTTTGGGATCTGATTTCATTGATGTGCTAATTGAGATAGTCTTATCCTGGAGATTGATCTAAACCTTGCATAAGTCTCAAAATGTCTTAAAGATGTGCTATTTTACATTTCTGTTGGCATATTTGGGGGGTATACATTGTCTTCATATAAATGGTACTAACTGTAACATTTCCGATTTTAGTATTCATATTTTCAATTCAATGTAATGCAATTTCAAACTCAATACTCGTGCACTGCTTATTATTTTTCTCGCCATAAATTAATTGCACTGATTCAATACAAATTCGCAAGTTTTACGCAATTATATACATTTAAACACTATGCAAGAAACTATTTAATTCAAACTTATCAAACCTGAAAAGTCAAGGACTAAAGTTGAAAATTTATCAAGAAACCCTAATTAGCACGGTCGTGCTTCGTCCTGGCACGGTCGCGCCAAGTGCCTCGGCACGATCGCGCGACTGGTCCTTGAACGAACGCGCCCGGTGCCTAAGCACGGTTGCGCCTCTCTTGGGCACAGTCGCGCCTGCGTAACAGTCGAAACGTAAATACAGTTTCAAAATGCTCGATCGTTTAAATTCGAAACCGATTATGTTTTATTTTCTGTGACAAAGAAAATATCTCAGTCCATTACAATTTTTATCAATCCAATTACGTTTTCCTCTCAAGAAACCGTCAAGTTTCTCCCAAGCCTCGAATCCTCAAAATCAATCCGAATACTCTCGAGCAATCCATCACCATACGATATTCAACCCTCTCTGGAACGACCGAAGCCGTTGTAGCAGTCGGAATCGCAGCAGAAGTCACCGGAGGTTAATCTTGCCGTCGTCGGAGTTCCATTCTACCGTTCTTCATCGATTCGATACGCTTCAGGGTAAGTATACTCTCCATCTCATTCCTTTCAGTATCAATATCAAAAGCCCCCTATTAATCTGGGCTTTCATTACGGAAATCGCCCGAATCAAAATTTTTATTTTAATAAGAAAGGATTTAATTGATTCCACTCTTAAACACGATTTACATACAATTAATTTATATGAATAGACTCGTAACAACTCAGTAATCAAAAGCCCTATCAATTCCAACGCTATAAATTCAAGATTTGTTCAATTCGTGTCTGATTTGGAAGAGACACGGTCGCGCTAATCATCTAGCGCGACCGTGCCTCATGTAGCACGGTCGTGCCGACTAGCAGCGCGGTCGTGTCCTCCTGTCCAGACCTAGTCATGCCCTTTGGGGTAGCCTCTGTTGTGTCTAAAAATCATAGACACGACCGTGCCGATCCAAGGCATGGTTGTAACATCTCGGAATTTAGTATCCATATTTCAAGTCAATGTAATGCAATTTCAAATTCAATGTTCGTGCACTGCCTTATTATTTTGTTTACCTTAAACGAAATGCCATGATTCAATACAAATTTACAAGTTTTGCTCGATTATATACATTTAAACACTATACAATAAACTATTTATTCAAACTTATCAAATCTGAAAAGTCAAGGACTAAAGTTGAAAAATGTCAAGAAACCCTAGTATAGCACGGTCGTGCTTCGTCCTAGCACGGTCGCGCCAAGTGCTTTGGCACGGTCGCGCGACCTGCTTTGGAACGATCGCGCCCGGTGCCTAGGCACGGTCGTGCCATATTTAGGCACGATCGCGCCTGTGTAACAGCTGAAACGTAACTGCAACTTTAATCGCCCGATCGTTCGAATCCGTAACAGTCATACGTTTGTTTTCCCTTAACAATTGTATTACCACTTTTTCAAATTCTTAAAACGCCTCAGTTTCATTTCAACAATTCAAGAAAAACTCTCTCAAGCTTTTTCGATCAGAATTATCTCAAGCAATCCAGTCAATCGTTTCCCAAATCATCTCTGAATCATCCGAAGCCGCTGAAGCATTCGGAACCGCAGCAGAAGTCGCCGGAAACCAGTTTTGCCGTCGCCGGAACTTCCTCCCTACCGTTCTTTATCAATTCGCTGCTGTTCAAGGTAATTGAAACCTTTAATTCATTCATTTCAGTATCTGTATCGAAAGCCCCTATTCAATTTGGTCTTCCATTATAGAAATCGATCCGAATCAGAACTCATGCTTTATTTAAAATAATTTAATCGAACCCCTACTTAAACGCGATGTACATACAATTAGATTATATGAAAAGACTCGTAATAAACCATTAATCAAAAGCCCTAACAATTCCAACGTTTAAAATACAAGAATTTGTAAATTCGTGTCTGATTTGGAAAAGACACGGTCGCGCTAATCATCTAGCGCGGCCGTGCCTCATGTAACGCGGTCGTGCCGAATAGCAGCACGGGCGTGTCCTCCAGTCCAGACCTTGTCATGCCCGCTGGGCTAGTCTCTGTTGTGTCTAAAGATCATAGACACGACCGTACCGGGCCAAGGCACGGTCGTGCCTGTTGACTTGTCTAGATTGTGCTCCTGTTGATCAACCCGGTCGCCCCCCGACTAGCACGGTCGCGCCCGTGGCTTGAGCACGATCGTGCCCTTCCGAGGCACGGTCGTGTGAGGCTCAGAACCTTTTAACATAATTATAAATTTTTATATTTAAATCAGTAAATGTTTCAGATTTTATAAAAATATGTTTTCTGTATTTAAAAATGGATTAAAAGTTTAATCTTGGCATAAATATAATTTATTTAAAAGTTTATGAAAATTTAATTTATATTTATTATCTTACACTTAAATGATATTTTAAATAATTAAGTTACAAAATTTATAAATAAATGAGATAATGATTATTTATTTAATTTACATTTTAAATCAAAATCATTTATTTATTTATACCTAATTACAATTAATATTTACATTATTTCATAAACTATAATTATATATTTATTCAATTATTCAATTCAAATCTAATCAAATTGTTTCAAAAATATTTTACTTCAAACTCTATGTATTTTATTCAATACTTTTTAAATACAAATCAATAGTTTTATACACAAATTCAACTTTCATTTTAGACTTAAACTTTATGCATCTATTTGATTCAATACACTTTACTCTTTAGGTTAAATTGTGCATTTCGAGGATCATATTTGCTATCCATAATCTTTGTTAGCTACACTTCCATACCAAGTGAGTATTCACAACCCCTTTTTACTCTTTCACACTTTTGGAGTGGAACATGAACTCTATACACATTACACATTACACATTTACATTTACACAAACAACACAACTGCAAAAATCCTATTTACATACATGTGTGCAAAATTTGAGCTTTGTGCCCGAGTGCTAGGTGTGCTAACCTTTGTATGCACTTAAGTGCAATCATTAACTATACAAGTCGACGGTTTTCAATGATAGATCTATTGAGTCTGACAAACCCACCCATGGTACGCGGTGATTGAAACCGACAACACAACTTTTGCATGCTAGTAAAAGGTTTGATTGTACATTTAGTTACACAATAGCTGCTCCCCATAAACGCCTTATTTATCATGTCATGTAAAGGATTTGTTTTCATCTATATGCTATCTATATACAACTGTGTTATACTCGCCAACTTTTTAGTTGACTTTATTTTATTCATGTTTCAGGCCCCAATATGTGAGATTGATTCAAGACGTGTTCAACATAGGATTTGGACTTAGCAATTTAAATTAAGGATTTTATGAGTTATTTTATGTATCTTGTTTGAAATTGGTTTTGTACTTGGATTATTTGTAATGCAAATTTGACTTTAATATATTTCAATTTAGTCAACCATGTGCTATGAACAGTCTACATGTCCCGCCCCGACGATTCCGCCATCGGTCGGGTGTGACAGATTGGTATCAGAGCCTTGGTTATAGGGAATTAGGTTATTAGACACCTTGACCTAGACTATAACTTTAGGACACCCATTATACTATGCTTCATGATTTTTGTGCTATGTGTTACATGCTAGGTGCTACATGTTATATGTTACATGCTTAATATGAGTACTTATTATTTCATTTTGATGACTTATGTGTTTTAAATCCATGACTTATTAGGATATTCTTAATAATTAAATAAATAATATCCTTTCCTATATTCTAAAACCTCATAATATTTCTATTTTCTTCTCTATCTTTGTCCCTTCTAAGCATGTGGAAAATTCTTGAAGCCAAAAATCTCTAAAATTTTTATTTCTTCGTTAAGGTTTTTAAACTTGTTAAATTATTTGAGGACACGTGCAATCTGGAAGAGTGACACCTGTATTTTGGGTTTTCTGTCTAGGAAAGCATTTCGCATAAATCCCAATCAACCGAGGGACCCGTATGCTTTCCTGGGAATTCCCGAGATGAGTGTTTACTTATAGGCTAAAGCATGTCCCCTTGAAAATTTTATAAGTTTAATTAACCTTAATGTTCCATGGTATTCAAGTGATTTTGTCACTTTTGAGTACAATCCAAACTAAGAATATCTATTTCATTTTGCTATCTCATTCTATTAAATCCTATCAAATCTCATAAGTTCTCACAATTTTTTTCTTGTCTTGTGACCATCTGTAGAATGCCTCCTCGTCGTACTCCCGCAACCAACGCCAACACCGACATTGCTGCAATTCTCACCCAATTGGTGACACAACTCACCCAAGCCAATGGTGCCACCAATGGCAACAATGGTGGAAATGGAAGCAATAGTGGTAATAATGGTGGAAATGGTGGTAACAATCCACCTCAATGCACCTTCAAGCACTTCAACTCGTGCAATCCCCTAAAGTTTTATGGAACCGAAGGAGCTACTGGACTCCTTCAATGGTTCGAAAGCATTGAGAATACCTTTCTCAATAGTGACTGTCCCGACAACCTCCGTGTTCGTCATGCTACAAGTGTCCTACAAAAACGGGCACTTACTTGGTGGAATGGGGAGAAAAAGAATAGGGGTGTTGATGTAGCTATGGCCTTACCTTGGGATGAGGTCAAAAGGCTTATGACCGAGGAGTTCTGTCCTCGAAATGAAGTGAAAAAGTTAGAAGCTGAATTTTGGGATCTTGCCCAAGATAGTGGGGAAAGCTTAGCATATACAACTCGGTTCCATGAGTTGAGTCTTCTAGTGCCCCACATGGTCACCCCTTTGTCCCGATGTATCGAGAAGTATATTGTTGGGCTACCAAGACAAATCCAAGATACTGTTTTAGGCAGAAATCCTGCTACTCTGGAGGATGCTATTCGTCTAGCCGCTACCTTAACTGATAATCATGTGAAAGCTGGAACTCTTACCAAAAAGGATTCTAAGAAAGTTTCTGAAACCATAACCCGTCCTACCCACAACAAAGAAGCCACAACTGAACCCTCTCGCAATAACAAAAAGAGGAAAGTTAGAAATTTTGCTGTGGTTACTCCTGCTATTCCCGTCAATCAAGTTGCACCCGCAGTTCAAGCACCGGCCAAAAAGCCATATGTTGGGATCTACCCTCTTTGTGCCACCTGCAATTATCATCATCCCCAAAACATCCCATGTCGCCTTTGTACTTATTGTGGGAGATATGGACATACGGTTAGGGTTTGTAGGACCAAAGCTCTTACGGGCCAAGTCAACCCTCCAAACCGAACCGTACCTCAAGTGGTTAACCAAGGTGCTCCCGCCATTGCTAATGGGTGTGCTTGTTATGAGTGTGGTGACCCGAACCATTTTCGTAATCAATGTCCAAGACTTGCAAATGCTAGACAAGGTGGAGCTCGTGGGCGTGCGTTCAACATAAACGCCAACGAAGCTCAAGCCAACAACGACGTGGTTAATGGTACGTTCCTTGTTAATAGTCAATATGCCTCCATTTTGTTCGATACCGGTGCCGATAAAAGCTTTGTGTCACTTAATTTTGAGCCTTTACTTGTAAAGACACGATCCCAATTAGAGAAAACCTTCACCGTTGAAATAGCAAATGGTGACTCCCTTACAATTGAGTCTATTATTTATGATTGCTCCTTAGAACTAAATGATCATTCATTCCCAATCAACCTTGTTCCAATGCCACTAGGAAGCTTTGATATTATCATAGGTATGGATTGGCTATCAAATCATCATGCCGAAGTCATTTGCTTTGAAAAGTGTATCCGAATTCCGCTACCATCGGGAGAAACCTTAAGGGTTTTTGGTGAAAAGCCTTGCAAGGGACTTAAGTTGATGTCGTGTACTACCGCTCAAAAGTACTTACGAAAGAAGTACATTGCTTTCTTAGCTCATATTGTTCAAAAGGATGTCAAGGAGAAGAGTATCCAAGACATTCCGATCATTCGGGATTTCCCCGAAGTTTTTCCTAAGGATTTATCCGGTCTTCCTCCCGTCCGTCAAGTAGAGTTCCGTATTGATCTTGTGCCCGGAGCTAACCCGGTTGCTAGAGCTCCTTATCGTCTTGCACCTTCCGAAATGCAAGAGCTTGCAAGTCAACTTCAAGAACTCTCCGACAAGGGATTCATCCGTCTGAGTCATTCACCGTGGGGTGCACCCGTCTTATTTGTTAAGAAGAAGGATGGATCATTTCGCATGTGTATTGACTACCGCGAACTCAACAAACTTACTATCAAGAACCGTTATTCTTTGCCTAGAATCGATGATCTATTTGATCAACTTCAAGGTTCTACTTGCTTCTCGAAGATTGATCTTCGATTCGGTTATCATCAGCTTCGTGTTCAAGAAGATGACATTCCTAAGACTGCTTTTCGATCAAGGTATGGGCATTACGAGTTCATGGTTATGCCTTTCGGGTTAACCAATGCACCTGCAGTTTTCATGGATCTCATGAATCGTGTGTGCAAACCGTACCTTGATAAATTCGTGATCGTCTTCATTGATGATATCTTAATCTATTCCAAGACTAAAGCCGACCATGAAGAACATCTTAGATTGGTTTTGGATCTCTTAAAGAAGGAACAACTTTATGCCAAATTCTCCAAATGTGAATTTTGGCTAAAGGAAGTTCAATTTCTTGGTCATAATGTCAATGACAAAGGAATTCATGTTGATCCTGCTAAGATTGAAACGATTAAGAATTGGAATGCCCCGAAGACTCCTACCGAAGTTCGTTCATTTCTTGGTCTTGCGGGTTATTATCGTCGTTTCATCTCAAACTTCTCAAAGATTGCTGTCCCTCTTACCGCTTTGACCCACAAGGGTAAGACTTATGAATGGGGACCGAAACAAGAAGAAGCTTTCCAAACCCTCAAACAAAAGTTGTGCAATGCTCCTATATTGACTCTCCCCGATGGAATCGATGATTTAGTTGTCTATTGTGATGCTTCTAACCAAGATCTTGGTTGTGTTCTCATGCAACGAGGCAAAGTAATCGCTTATGCATCAAGGCAACTCAAAGTTCATGAGAAGAATTATACGACGCACGATCTCGAGTTGGGTGCGGTCGTATTCGCGTTAAAGATTTGGAGACATTACCTATATGGCACAAAATGTGTGGTATACACCGACCACAAAAGTCTTAAACATATCTTCAACCAAAAAGAACTCAATATGAGGCAACGACGTTGGGTCGAACTCCTTAATGACTACGACTGCGAGATTCGTTACCATCTCGGCAAAGCGAATGTTGTTGCCGATGCTTTGAGTCGAAAGGACCATGTTATGCTTCATTGTGCCCGTATTCAAACCGATAGTCAAACCCGTATCTGAGAAGCTCAACACGTCTCGGTAACCGAGGGTAATATGTACGAAGAAATGTCATGTGATGTTGAACTCCTTCTTGAATCAAAACCCAATGGCTTACTATATTACTTGAACCGTATTTGGGTTCCCGATCGCGACGATCTCCGTACATTTCTCATAAACGAGACTCATAAGACTCGTTATTCTATTCATCCTGGTTTGGATAAAATGTACCAAGATCTTCGCCAACTTTATTGGTGGCCCGGTATGAAGAAAGACATTGCTATTTATGTGGCCAAATGCTTAACCTGTTCCAAAGTCAAAGCCGAACATCAACGTCCGTCTGGTTTACTCGAACAACCAGAAATTCCCGTGTGGAAATGGGAGAATCTAGCTATGGATTTCATTACCAAGCTCCCTCGCACCTCGAGTGGTTATGATAGTATTTGGGTGATCATTGATCGACTCACCAAATTTGCCCACTTCTTGCCTATACGTGAAGACCTCAAAGTGGAGAAATTAGCCCGGATTTACATTGATGAAATTGTGAGCCGTCATGGTGTTCCCTTGAACATAATATCCGATAGAGACGCTCGGTTCACTTCTCGATTTTGGTAATCTCTCCAAAAGACTCTTGGTACTCGATTAGATTTGAGCACGGCTTACCATCCCCAAACTGATGGTCAAACCGAGCGGACAATCCAAACTCTTGAAGACATGCTTAGAGCTTGTGTAATCGATTTTGGTGGCAATTGGGATTCACATCTATCCCTCATTGAGTTCTCTTACAACAATAGCTACCACACAAGTATCAACATGGCTCCATTCGAAGCTCTCTATGGTCGCAAGTGTCGTTCTCCTATCTGTTGGAACGAGATTGGTGAAGCACAAATAACCGGTCCCGAGTTAATTCAAGAAACATCCGACAAGATCATTCAAATCCGTGACAATATTCGAGTAGCGAGGAGTCGGCAAAAGAGTTATGCCGACAAACGTCGAAAACCCTTGGAATTCCAAGTCGGTGACCTTGTTCTTCTAAAGGTGTCTCCGTGGAAGGGTGTGGTCCGTTTTGGAAAGAAAGGCAAGTTAGCACCTCGTTATTTTGGTCCATTCAAAATTCTTGAAAGGATTAGGAAAGTGGCTTACAAGCTCGAGTTACCTCCATCTCTTGGCAATGTACATCCTACATTTCAGGTATCTAATCTAAAGAAGTGTCTCGCCGATGAAAATCTCCATATACCGATTGACGACGTGCGCATTGATGAAACGATGCACTTCGTTGAGAAGCCGGTGGAAATTATGGATCGTGAAGTCAAGCAGCTCAAGCGAAGTCGCATTCCTATTGTCAAAGTTCGTTGGGAATCTAAGCGTGGTCCTGAGTTCACTTGGGAACGAGAAGACCAAATGAAGCTCAAGTACCCTCATCTTTTTACTAATACTGTTGTATCTTCTAGCTAAATTTCGGGACGAAATTCTCTCAACATGGGGAGACTGTAACATCTCGGAATTTAGTATCCATATTTCAAGTCAATGTAATGCAATTTCAAATTCAATGTTCGTGCACTGCCTTATTATTTTGTTTACCTTAAACGAAATGCCATGATTCAATACAAATTTACAAGTTTTGCTCGATTATATACATTTAAACACTATACAAGAAACTATTTTATTCAAACTTATCAAATCTGAAAAGTCAAGGACTAAAGTTGAAAAATGTCAAGAAACCCTAGTATAGCACGGTCGTGCTTCATCCTAGCACGGTCGCGCCAAGTGCTTTGGCACGGTCGCGCGACCTGCTTTGGAACGATCGCGCCCGGTGCCCAGGCACGGTCGTGCCATATTTAGGCACGGTCGCGCCTGTGTAACAGATGAAACGTAACTGCAACTTTAATCGCCCGATCGTTCGAATCCGTAACAGTCATACGTTTGTTTTCCCTTAACAATTGTATTACCACTTTTTCAAATTCTCAAAACGCCTCAGTTTCATTTCAACAATTCAAGAAAAACTCTCTCAATTCAAGAAAAACTCTCTCGAGCTTTTTCGATCAGAATTATCTCAAGCAATCCAGTCAATCGTTTCCCAAATCATCTCTGAATCATCCGAAGCCGCTGAAGCATTCGGCACCGCAGCAGAAGTCGCCGGAAACCAGTCTTGCCGTCGCCGGAACTTCCTCCCTACCGTTCTTTATCAATTCGCTGCTATTCAGGGTAATTGAATCCTTTAATTCATTCATTTCAGTATCTGTATCGAAAGCCCCTATTCAATTTGGGCTTCCATTATAGAAATCGATCCGAATCAGAACTCATGCTTTATTAAAAATAATTTAATCGAACCCCTACTTAAACGCGATGTACATACAATTAGATTATATGAAAAGACTCGTAATAAACCATTAATCAAAAGCCCTAACAATTCCAACGTTTAAAATACAAGAATTTGTAAATTCGTGTCTGATTTGGAAAAGACACGGTCGCGCTAATCATCTAGTGCGGCCGTGCCTCATGTAACGCGGTCGTGCCGAATAGCAGCGCGGGCGTGTCCTCCTGTCCAGACCTTGTCATGCCCGCTGGGCTAGTCTCTATTGTGTCTAAAGATCATAGACACGACCGTGCGGGGCCAAGGCACGGTCGTGCCTGTTGACTTGTCTAGATTGTGCTCCTGTTGATAAACCCGGTCGCGCCCGTGGCTTGAGCACGATCGTGCCCTTCCGAGGCACGGTCGTGTGAGACTCAGAACCTTTTAACATAATTATAAATTTTTATATTTTAATCAGTAAATGTTTCAGATTTTATAAAAATATGTTTTCTGTATTTAAAAATGGATTAAAAGTTTAATCTTGGCATAAATATAATTTATTTAAAAGTTTATGAAAATTTAATTTATATTTATTATCTTACACTTAAATGATATTTTAAATAATTAAGTTACAAAATTTATAAATAAATGAGATAATGATTATTTATTTAATTTACATTTTAAATCAAAATCATTTATTTATTTATACTTAATTACAATTAATATTTACATTATTTCATAAACTATAATTACATATTTATTCAATTATTCAATTCAAACCTAATCAAATTGTTTCAAAAATATTTTACTTCAAACTCTATGTATTTTATTTAATACTTTTTAAATACAAATCAATAGTTTTATACACAAATTCAACTTTCATTTTAGACTTAAACTTTATGCATCTATTTGATTCAATACACATTACTCTTTAGGTTAAATTGTGCATTTCGAGGATCATATTTGCTATCCATAATCTTTGTTAGCTACACTTCCATACCAAGTGAGTATTCACAACCCCTTTTTACTCTTTCACACTTTTGGGGTGGAACATGAACTCTATACGCATTACACATTACACATTTACATTTACACAAACAACACAAGTGAAAAAATCCTATTTACATACATGTGTGCAAAATTTGAGCTTTGTGCCCGAGTGCTAGGTGTGTTAACCTTTGTATGCACTTATGTGCAATCATTAACTATACAAGCCGACGGTTTTCAATGATAGATCTATTGAGTCTGACAAACCCACCCATGGTACGCGGTGATTGAAACCGACAACACAACTTTTGCATGCTGTTACAAGGTTTGATTGTACATTTGGTTACACAATAGCTGCTCCCCATAAACGCCTTATTTATCATGACATGTAAAGGATTTGTTTTCATCTATATGCTATCTATAAACAACTGTGTTATACTCACCAACTTTTTAGTTGACTTTATTTTATTCATGTTTCAGGCCCCAATATGTGAGATTGATTCAAGACGTGTTCAACATAGGATTTGGACTTAGCAATTTAAATTAAGGATTTTATGAGTTATTTTATGTATCTTGTTTGAAATTGGTTTTATACTTGGATTATTTGTAATGCAAATTTGACTTTAATATATTTCAATTTAGTCAACCATGTGCTATGAACAGTCTACATGTCCCGCCCCGACGATTCCGCCATCGGTCGGGGTGTGACAACGGTCGTGCATGTTGACTTGTCTAGTTTGTGCCCTCTGTTGATCAACCCAGTCGCGCCCGTGGCTTGAGCACGATCGTGCCCTTCCGAGGCACGATCATGTGTGACTCAGAAATTTTAACAGAATTATAATTTTTTATTTTTCAATCAATAAATGTTTCAAATTTTATAAAAATATGTTTTCTGTATTTGAAAAGATTTAAAGTTTAATCTGGAGATAAATATTATTTATTTAAAAGTTTATTTAAAAATTTATAAAAAAATTAAATTTATATTTATCTTACACTTAAATGATGTTTTAAATGATTAAGTTACAAAGTTTATAAATAAATAAGATAATAATTATTTATTTAATATTTAAACAAAAATCATTTATTTATTTATACTTAATTACAATCAATATTTATATTATTTCATAAACTATAATCATTTATTTATTTATTAATTTACATTTAACACATGCATTAATTTCATAATCAACAATTTTATAAAAATTCTATTTTATTATTTAAATTCCAAACTTTAATCAAATGTTCCAAAAATGTTTACTACAACTTTACATATTTCATTTAATACTTTTTATACACAAACTCAACCTTCAATGTTAGACTTAAACTTTGTACACCGATTTGATTCAATATACATTACTATCTAGGTTAACCCGTGCGTATCAAGAACCCTTATTTTATCTATACTCTCTGTTAGCTACGCTTACATACCAAGTGAGTATTCACAACCCCTTTTTACTCTTTTACACTTTTGGGGTGGAACATGAACTTTATACACATTACACATTTACATTTACACAAACAACACAAGTGCAAAATCCTATTTACATACATGTGTGCAAAATTTGGTTGTGCCCGAGTGCTAGTTGTGCTAATCTTTGTGAAAACTTATGTGCAATCATTAACTATACAAGCCGACGGTTTTCAATGATAGATCTATTGAGTCTGACAAACTCACCCAAGTGGAGGTGATTGATACCGACAACACAATTTGCATACTAGTTACAAAGGTTTGGTTGTACTTGATTACACAATAGCGGCTCCCCATAAATGCCTTATTTTATCATGTCTTGTAAAGGATTTGTTTTCAACTATATGCTATCTATATACACCTGTGTTATACTCACCAACTTTTTAGTTGACTTTATTTTATTCATGTTTCAGGCCCTAATATGTGAGAATGATTCAAGACGTGCTCAACATAGGATTTGGACTTAGCAATTTAAATCAAGAATTCTATGAGTTGTTTTAAGTTTCTTTGTTTGAATTTGGTTTGTACTTGGATTATTTGTAATGGAAATTTGACTTTAATATATTTCAATTTAGTCAACCATGAGCTATGAACATTCTACATGTCCCGCCCCAATGATTCCGCCATCGGTCGGGGTGTGACAGATTGGTATCAGAGCCTTGGTTATAGGGAATTAGGTTATTAGACACCTTGACCTAGACTATAACTTTAGGACACCCACTCATGCTATGTTTCATGATTTTTGTGCTATGTGCTACATGCTTACCATGATTAATTATTATTATATTTGATACCTTACTTGTTAAAAATTCATGACTTAGTAGGATCTTCTTAAATAATAATTTAATAAATAATATCCTTTCATATATCTTAAAACCTCATAATATTTCTATTTTCTTTTCTATCTTTATCCTTATTAGCATGTGGAAAAATTCTTGAAGCAAAAATCTCTAAAATTTTTATTTCTTCGTTAAGGTTTTTAAACTTGTTAAATTATTTGAGGACACGTGCAATCTGGAAGGGTGACACCTGTATTTTGAGTTTTCTGTCTAGGAAAGTATTTCACATAAATCCCAATCAACCGAGGGACCCGTATGCTTTCCTGGGAATCCCCGAGATGAGTGTTTACTTATAGGCTAAAGCATGTCTCCTTGAAAAATTATATAAGTTTAATTAACCTTAATGTGCCATAGTATTCAAGTGATTTTGTCACTTTTGAGTACAATCCAAACTAAGAATATCTATTTTTATTATCTCATTCTATTAAATCCTATCAAATCTCACAAGTTCTTACAATCTTTCTTGTCTTGTGAAAATCTGTAGAATGCCTCCTCGTCGTGCTCCCGCAACCAACGCCAACACCGACATTGCTACTATTCTTACTCAATTGGTGACACAACTCACCCAAGCCAATGGTGCCACCAATGGCAACAATGGTGGAAATGGAAGCAATAGTGGTAATAATGGTGGAAATGGTGGAAATGGTGGTAACAATCCACCTCAATGCACCTTCAAGCACTTCAACTCGTGCAATCCCCTCAAGTTCTTTGGTACCGAAGGAGCTACTGGACTCCTTCAATGGTTTGAAAGCATTGAGAATACCTTTCCCAATAGTGACTGTCCCGACAATCTCCGTGTTCGTCATGCTACAAGTGTCCTACAAAAACGGGCACTTACATGGTGGAATGGGGAGAAAAGGAATAGGGGTGTTGATGTAGCTATGGCCTTACCTTGGGATGAGGTCAAAAGGCTTATGACCGAGGAGTTCTGCCCTCGAAATGAAGTGAAAAAGTTAGAAGCTGAATTTTGGGATCTTGCCCAAGATAGTGGGGAAAGCTTAGCATATACAACTCGGTTCCATGAGTTGAGTCTTCTCGTGCCCCACATGGTCACTCCTTTGTCCCGTTGTATGTTATTCGTCTATCCGCTACCTTAACTGATAATCATGTGAAAGCTGGAACTCTTACCAAAAAGCGTTCTAAGAAAGTTTCTGAAACCGTAACCCCTCCTACTCACAACAAAGAAACCACAACCGAGCCCTCTCGCAATAATAGAAAGAGGAAGGTTAGAAATTTTGCTGTGGTTACTCCTGCTGTTCCCGTCAACCAAGCTGCACCTATGGTTCAAGCGCCGGCTAAAAAACCATATGTTGGGATCTACCCTCTTTGTGCCACCTAGAATTATCATCATCCTCAAACTATCCCATGTCGCCTTTGTACTCATTGTGGGAGATATGGTCATACTATCAATGTTTGTAGGGCCAAAGCTCATGCGGGCCAAGTCCACCCTCCAAACCGAACCGTACCTCAAGTGGCTAATCAAGGTGCTCCCACCGTTGCTAATGGGCGTGCTTGCTATGAGTGTGGTGACCCGAATCATCTTCGTGATCAGAGTCCAAGACTTGCAAATGCTAGACAAGGTGGAGCTCGTGGGCGTGCATTCAACATAAACGCCAACGAAGCTCAAGCCAACAACGACGTGGTTAATGGTACGTTCCTTGTTAATAGTCAATATGCCTCCATTTTGTTCGATACCGGTGCCGATAAAAGTTTTGTGTCACATAATTTTGAGCCTTTACTTGCAAAGACACGATCCCAATTAGATAAAACCTTCACCGTTGAAATAGCAAATGGTGACTCCCTTACAATTGACTCCATTATTTATGATTGCTCCTTAGAACTAAATGATCATTCATTCCCAATCAACCTTGTTCCAATGCCACTAGGAAGCTTTGATTTTATCATAGGTATGGATTGGCTATCAAATCATCATGCCGAAGTCATTTGCTTTGAAAAGTGTATCCGAATTCCGCTACCATCGGGAGAAACCTTAAGGGTCTTTGGTGAAAAGCCTTGCAAGGGACTTAAGTTGATGTCGTGTACTACCGCTCAAAAGTACTTACGAAAGAAGTATATTGCTTTCTTAGCTCATATTGTTCAAAAGGATGTCAAGGAGAAGAGTATCCAAGACATTCCGATCATTCGGGATTTCCCCGAAGTTTTTCCTAAGGATTTATCCGGTCTTCCTCCCGTTCGTCAAGTAGAGTTCCGTATTGATCTTATACCTGGAGCTAATCCCGTTGCTAGAGCTCCTTATCGTCTTGCACCTTCCGAAATGCAAGAGCTTGCAAGTCAACTTCAAGAGCTCTCCGACAAAGGTTTCATTCGCCCAAGTCATTCACCGTGGGGTGCACCCGTCTTATTTGTTAAGAAGAAGGATGGATCATTTCGCATGTGTATTGACTACCGCGAACTCAACAAGCTTACTATCAAGAACCGTTATCCTTTGCCTAGAATCGATGATCTCTTTGATCAACTTCAAGGTTCTACTTGTTTCTCAAAGATTGATCTTCGATCCGGTTATCATCAGCTTCGTGTTCAAGAAGATGACATTCCTAAGACTGCTTTTTGAACAAGGTATGGTCATTACGAGTTCATGGTTATGCCTTTCGGGCTAACCAATGCACCCGCAGTTTTCATGGATCTCATGAATCGTGTGTGCAAACCGTACCTTGATAAATTCGTGATCGTCTTCATTGATGATATCTTAATCTATTCCAAGACTAAAGCCGATCATGAACAACACCTTAGATTGGTTTTGGACCTCTTGAGAAAAGAACAACTATATGCCAAATTCTCCAAATGTGAATTCTGGCTAAAGGAAGTTCAATTTCTTGGTCACATCGTCAACGACAAGGGTATTCATGTTGATCCTGCTAAGATTGAAACGGTTAAGAATTGGAATGCCCCGAAGACTCCTACCGAAGTTCGTTCATTTCTTGGTCTTGCGGGTTATTATCGTCGTTTCATCTCAAACTTCTCAAAGATTGCTGTCCCTCTTACCGCTTTGACTCACAAGGGTAAAGCTTATGAATGGGGACCAAAACAAGAAGAAGCTTTCCAAACCCTCAAGCAAAAGTTGTGCAATGCTCCCATATTGACTCTCCCTGATGGATATGATGATTTAGTTGTCTATTGTGATGCTTCTAACCAAGGTCTTGGTTGTGTTCTCATGCAACGAGGCAAAGTAATCGCTTATGCATCAAGGCAACTCAAAGTTCATGAGAAGAATTATACGACGCACGATCTCGAACTGGGTGCGGTCGTATTCGTATTAAAGATTTGGAGACATTACCTATATGGCACGAAATGTGTGGTGTTCACCGACCACAAAAGTCTTCAGCATATTTTCAACCAAAAAGAACTCAATATGAGTCAAGGACGTTGGGTCGAACTCCTTAACGACTACGACTGCGAGATTCGTTACCATCCCGGCAAAGCGAATGTTGTAGCCGATGCTTTGAGTCAAAAGGACCATGTTATGCTTCATTGTGCCCGTATTCAAACCGATATTCAAACCCGTATCTTAGAAGCTCAACACGTCTCGGTAACCGAGGGTAACATGTACGAAGAAATGTCATGTGGTGTTGAACTCCTTCTTGAATCAAAACCCAATGGATTACTATATTACTTGAACCGTATTTGGGTTCCCGGTCGCGACGATCTCCGTACATTTCTCATGAACGAGGCTCATAAGACTCGTTATTCTATTCATCCTGGTGCGGATAAAATGTACCAAGATCTTCGCCAACATTATTGGTGGCCCGACATGAAGAAAGACATTGCTCTTTAGGTGGCCAAATGCTTAACTTGTTCCAAAGTCAAAGCCGAACATCAACGTCCTTCGGGTTTGCTCGAACAACCAGAAATTCCCGTGTGGAAATGGGAAAATATAACTATGGATTTCATTACCAAGCTCCCTCGCACCTCGAGTGGATATGATAGTATTTGGGTGATCATTAATCGTCTCACTAAATCCGCTCATTTCTTGCCTATCCACGAAGACTTCAAAGTGGAGAAACTAGCCCGAATTTACATTGATGAAATTGTGAGCCGTCATGGTGTTGCCGTGAACATAATATCCGATAGAGACGCTCGGTTCACCTCTCGATTTTGGCAATCTCTCCAAAAGGCTCTTGGTACTCGATTGGATTTGAGCACGGCTTACCATCCGCAAACTGATGGTCAAACCGAGCGAACAATCCAAACTCTTGAAGACATGCTTAGAGCTTGTGTAATCGATTTTGGAGGCAATTGGGATTCACATCTATCCCTCATTGAGTTTTCTTACAACAATAGCTACCACACAAGTATCAACATGGCTCCATTCGAAGCTCTCTATGGTCGCAAGTGTCGTTCTCCTATATGTTGGAACGAGATTGGTGAAGCACAAATCACTGGTCCCGAGTTAATTCAAGAAACATCCGAGAAGATTATTCAAATCCGTGACAATATTCGAGTAGCGAGGACTCGGCAAAAGAGTTATGCCGACAAACGTCGAAAACCCTTGGAATTCCAAGTCGGTGACCTTGTTCTTCTAAAGGTGTCTCCATGGAAGGGCGTGATCCGTTTTGGAAAGAAAGGCAAGTTTGCACCTCGTTATGTTGGTCCATTCAAAATCCTTGAAAGGATTGGGAAAGTGGCTTACAAGCTCGAGTTACCTCCATCTCTTGGCAATGTACATCCTACATTTCAAATATCTAATCTGAAGAAGTGTCTCGCTGATGAAAATCTCCATATACCGCTTGACGACGTGCGCATTGATGAAACGATGCACTTCGTTGAGAAGCCGGTGGAAATTATGGATCGTGAAGTCAAACAGCTCAAGCGAAGTCGCATTCCTATTGTCAAAGTTCGTTAGGAATCTAAGCGTGGTCCTGAGTTCACTTGGGAACGAGAAGACCAAATGAAGCTCAAGTACCCTCATCTTTTTACCGATACCGTCGCTTCCTCAAACTAAATTTCGGGACGAAATTCTCTCAACATGGGGAGACTGTAACATTTCTGATTTTAGTATTCATATTTTCAATTCAATGTAATGCAATTTCAAACTCAATACTCGTGCACTGTCTTATTATTTTTCTCGCCATAAATTAATTGCAATGATTCAATACAAATTCGCAAGTTTTACGCAATTATATACATTTAAACACTATGCAAGAAACTATTTAATTCAAACTTATCAAACCTGAAAAGTCAAGGACTAAAGTTAAAAATTTATCAAGAAACCCTAATTAGCACGGTCGTGCTTCGTCCTGGCACGGTCGCGCGCACGATCGCGCGACTGGTCCTGGAACGATCGCGCTCAGTGCCTAAGCACGGTCGTGCCTCTCTTGGACACGGTCGCGCCTACGTAACAGTCGAAACGTAAATACAGTTTCAAAACGCTCGATCGTTTAAAATTCGAAACCGATTATGTTTTATTTTCTGTGACAAAGAAAATATCTCAGTCCATTACAATTTTTATCAATCCAATTACGTTTTCCTCTCAAGAAACCGTCAAGTTTCTCCCAAGCCTCGAATCCTCAAAATCAATCCAAATACTCTCGAGCAATCCATCACCATACGATATTCAACCCTCTCTGGAACGACCGAAGCCGTTGAAGCAGTCGGAATCGCAGCAGAAGTCCCCGGAGGTTAATCTTGCCGTCGTCGGAGTTCCATTCTACCGTTCTTCATCGATTCGATATGCTTCAGGGTAAGTATACTCTCCATCTCATTCGTTTCAGTATCAATATCAAAAGCCCCCTATTAATCTGGGCTTTCATTACGGAAATCGCCCGAATCAGAATTTTTATTTTAATTAGAAAGGATTTAATCGATTCCACTCTTAAACACGATTTATATACAATTAATTTATATGAATAGACTCGTAACAACTCAGTAATCAAAAGCCCAATCAATTCCAACGCTATAAATTCAACATTTGTTCAATTCGTGTCTGATTTGGAAGAGACACGGTCGCGCTAATAATCTAGCGCGGCCGTGCCTCATGTAGCGCGGTCGTGCCGACTAGCAGCGCGGTCGTGTCCTCCTGTCCAGACCTAGTCATGCCCTTTGGGCTAGCCTCTGTTGTGTCTAAAAATCATAGACACGACCGTGTCGATCCAAGGCACGGTCGTGCCTGTTGACTTGTCTAGTTTGTGCCCTCTATTGATCAACCCGGTCGCGCCCCGACTAGCGCGGTCGCGCCAGTGGCTTGAGCATGATCGTGCCCTTCCGAGGAACGGTCGTGTGTGACTCAGAAATTTTAACAGAATTATAATTTTTTATTTTTCAATCAATAAATGTTTCAAATTTTATAAAAATATGTTTTCTGTATTTGAAAAGATTTAAAGTTTAATCTGGAGATAAATATTATTTATTTAAAAGTTTATTTAAAAATTTATAAAAAAATTAAATTTATATTTATCTTACACTTAAATGATGTTTTAAATGATTAAGTTACAAAGTTTATAAATAAATAAGATAATAATTATTTATTTAATATTTAAACAAAAATCATTTATTTATTTATACTTAATTACAATCAATATTTACATTATTTCATAAACTATAATCATTTATTTATTTATTAATTTACATTTAACACATGCATTAATTTCATAATCAACAATTTTATAAAAATTCTATTTTATTATTTAAATTCCAAACTTTAATCAAATGTTCCAAAAATGTTTACTACAACTTTATATATTTCATTTAATACTTTTTATGCACAAATTCAACCTTCAATGTTAGACTTAAACTTTGTACACCGATTTGATTCAATATACATTACTATCTAGGTTAACCCGTGCGTATCAAGAACCCTTATTTTATCTATACTCTCTGTTAGCTACGCTTCCATACCAAGTGAGTATTCACAACCCCTTTTTACTCTTTTACACTTTTGGGGTGGAACATGAACTTTATACACATTACACATTTACATTTACACAAACAACACAAGTGCAAAATCCTATTTACATACATGTGTGCAAAATTTGAGCTTTGTGCCCGAGTGGTAGTTGTGCTAATCTTTGTGAAAACTTATGTGCAATCATTAACTATATAAGCCGACGGTTTTCAATGATAGATCTATTGAGTTTGACAAACCCACCCAAGTGGAGGTGATTGATACCGACAACACAATTTGCATACTAGTTACAAAGGTTTGGTTGTACTTGATTACACAATAGCTGCTCCCCATAAATGCCTTATTTTATCATGTCTTGTAAAGGATTTGTTTTCAACTATATGCTATCTATATACAACTGTGTTATACTCACCAACTTTTTAGTTGACTTTATTTTATTCATGTTTTAGGCCCTAATATGTGAGAATGATTCAAGACGTGCTCAACATAGGATTTGGACTTAGCAATTTAAATCAAGAATTCTATGAGTTGTTTTATGTTTCTTTGTTTGAATTTGGTTTGTACTTGGATTATTTGTAATGGAAATTTGACTTTAATATATTTCAATTTAGTCAACCATGAGCTATGAACAGTCTACATGTCCTGCCCCGATTATTCCGCCATCGGTCAGGGTGTGACACTAACTCACAAGAACGTGGGATAAAAACCCTTGTAGATTTAAATCTTATAATGCTGACAATTTGAATTGACATATAGTATATTGCAGATTCGGTATGAATAAGTTAGCATGTCATGATCTGATCTTGTTTACTTTGAAGTTTATCGCGTATCATTTCATAAATTTCTTAAAAGGAAAAGGTCAATATTAAAAGACCATGAAAAAGAAAGATGTGATATATGCGAGCTGTAAATGTTTGAATAGAAAATTCAAAATATTTGATAGTTTCTGAAAACATGATGGTCTGAGAAATTGTTTGCTGAAATATATAAAAAAAAATAAATAAATAAAAAATAAAAAATGATGCACAAATTGTTTGTTTGCTGAGCCAAGTATCTGTGAATATGGAGAATGCCATAGGTCAACCCTTAGATCTGCTAGGGATTTTATATTCAGAATGGGTATGTGATACACCGAAGATACAGATATGATATTCTTACTCGTAGTGTTCAACCAAAAATATGTGATTCTGTATGTATAGAGTAAAATCAAAAAGATTTTATTTTTAGATGTTTATAGATCTACTACTTTAAGTCTATAAGAAAATTTTCAAAAATATTTTAGTGTGTTTTAGCATAAATTTTGAAAAATCCAAAATTATGTACTTTACTTGTTCATTTAGCTTTATAAGAAAAATCCAAAAAGATTTTGTTTTTATCTTCCATGAAAAATTCTTATAATTTTGGATTGAGGTTTGCTGTACAAGTTACAATATAATCAGAATGTCGGAAAAAGAAGAAAATGGAGAATGTCAAAATTTTGTTCAAGTATAGGTTAGGCGAACGTGTTTAGTTTGCTTAACAGAAAGTGTCTTTACCAAGACGCAAGTCTGTACGGGGTCCTCTTCCCAATACAGTACTTGGTAAATGGAAATTACAAGACGAAACGTCTAGTTCAGAGGATATGTGTAGGGAGCTCATTGCCAAAGAATTGGAACAACAAGACTTGAATATAAAGACCAAGCTGTTGTCAAGGGGGAATCTGTTGGAGTCTGATTATGACAATAAGCCTTGTAATAGATTAGTCTTTATGTTTAACGTTTTGTTTATTTTGTATTGTAAAAGTTTAAGTTTGCAAAGGCGAAGTTAATAAGTTCGCCTGGTATAGTTGAGGCGAACTTAACAAGTTCGCCTGAAACAAAGGAGGCGAACTTATTAAGTTCGCCTAGTTCAGTGTATGTTGCCTATAAATAGTTCAAGAGTTGTTCTCAGTGAAAAACGACTGCATTTGGACGGTACTACATTTGTAACTACTCTGTGTTTACTATTTGAGAGACAATACATAAAGCTTTTTATGAAATCGTGTCTTATGTGATTGTATTTCATTTGTTATTATTCGAGACATACGTATACGCAAGGATTCCGCAGTTCGTGTACGTATTATGTGTTTTACAACAGAGATCGATCAGTAGACCCGCTGGGACTTACAACAATAAGATCACATCGTCAGATAGATCTTTAAGAACGTCAGCCGGAGATTTTCCTTTGTCACGACCTGAAGAATCACCTCCACCTTCACTTCAAGTAGACTCCCCCTCAGCCATAGACATAGTAGAAATGGGAACAATCGCCAATGCTAACGATTGCTGCTCACTTCCACTCGGCCCGACTTTAGGATCCTTGTCCTGGTCGTCACCCTTAGTTAGATCCAATGCTAGGCTTCGGTGGCTGCTTCTCCAACAACTCCTTCAATCTCTCCCCCTTAGCAGCAAGCTCTTGGCCATATCGCACACCAATTTAACCATTGCATCGTGCTCCCGACGCTTCTTCTCATCAGCCACCCTCTGTTTCCTCAACGCGGCTACTTCATCAATCAAAGAGTTAATCTGGCCTTGTTACTTCTCAGAATCTTCTCTTGATTTTCGTACTGTTTCAAGCAAACCAGCTACTTGAGTGTCTAAGGTAGTGATCCTAACATCTCAAGGACCAGGACCCCTAGAATAAGTTGCTTCGGCTGTATGAGTTGGGAAGGTGAATATTTCTTCAAAATCAAATCAATGAATAAAGTCAAACTCAGGAAATGGTTCACTGATGGG
The DNA here is from genome assembly GCA_023525975.1 of Smallanthus sonchifolius. Taxonomy (NCBI): domain Eukaryota; kingdom Viridiplantae; phylum Streptophyta; class Magnoliopsida; order Asterales; family Asteraceae; genus Smallanthus; species Smallanthus sonchifolius. The sequence goes on from CM042039.1 coordinate 22,286,304, forward strand.
TTGAAGGGTGGTTGTGGGGATTGAGGTAGGGATGGTGGTTGTTTGAATGGGGGTTGGGTGATGGTGATAGAGTCAGTGAGAATTGGAGTCGTCACCGCCAACTGAACAGATTGCAGAGGGAGGGTCATAATCACAGGAACCTCCTCTGTGATAGAATTTGCAGCCACTCTAACGGTTAGACGTGGCCTCGTCCGCTGTCGCTGGTAAAGTTGTTGTGAAGGTGAAGTATATGTAGATATAAACACTGATGGCTACAAAATTCTCTAAGTACAACTTCTATTGATATGCTTGTCTGCTGTAGATAGTTGTTCTCCTACTGATGAACAACTCTACTGTGGACAGCCTTATCTGCTGAACTCTAGAGTTGCTGCTAATAGGCTTCTCAGCAGCATCAAACACTTGATGATGCTGATAGGCAAATTATCAGCAGCTTTGGATAGTTGAGTTTTGTTGAGGATCTTCAACTATGCGGCTGATAGCCTTATCTGCTGAAGATTAATCGTTGCTGCTGATTGGTATATCAAAAGAATCAACTTTACTACTTACAACTTTCTGCTGCAACTCTGACACATCACATGTAGAAAGAATGTTACTGGTACAGACAATAAAAGACAACGCTCTCCTTCCAAGTATCCAAGCAATGATGCCTAAGAAGACATTTGATTAAAGTTAACTTTTATACTCTTTGTTGTCTTAACTTGTAGTATAGCATCTAGTATACAAGATCAACGACTTGTGTTTGATCTGATCCTTAGAATCAAGGGTCTGTCTTGATTCTAAGTTACTATATAAGTAGTGTATCTGTTCAGTGTACAAGTGTGATTTCTTAGAGTTTTCTCTTTAATCTTGTAACCATTGAAGCTTAATACAATTTGCATTTATCAGTATTCTTTGTGTTTACTTTTTTACATTGCATACTTGTGATTGTTTCCGCCAATCTCAACTAGAATAGAACCATCTTGTATTCACCGATCCTAAAAGTGGTATGAGAGTTTTGGCTCTCAAATTAAACAAACTCACACTTGTTTAATCACTCTCTGGTTCTATTCACTACTATCTCTTTGCTAAAACACCATATGTCACAAATCTAGAAATGGCACAAAACAATAGTTTTGATGATATTGAAAGCATCAACAGACCACCAAGACTGGTGTTTGGAGAAGACTATGATATATGGAAGTACAGGATGGAATGTTTCTTCTGCTATCAAGAGTATGGGATGTGGAGATCCATTAAAGATGGACCATTTGTACCCATGGTGGCCTCTGCTGATTTCGGAGGTCCATCAGTCCCCAAAGAACCATCAAAGTATTCAGATGAAGAAATCAAGAAGATGGATGTAGACTTCAAAGCCTTGTGAGCCATTCATATGTGCTTGCCAAATGAAGTATTTCATAACTTCAGAGAATATAAGACTGCCAAGGAGCTATGAGAGGCTCTTGAGAAGATGTTTGCTGGGTCAGAAGAAGTGAAAGAAAATAGAAGAGACATTCTAATGCAACAATACGAGAACTTTGTCTGGAAGGAAGGTGAGTCTCTCACTGTGTTGTACAATAATTACACCTACCTTGTGGGAGAGCTACAGTGCTCAAAAGTGAAGCTGGAGAATGAAGACCGTCTCAAGAAGTTCATCAGGTCTCTTCCAAGCTGCTAGACACTTTACACAGTGTCAATCTGAAGAACTGAAAATTTAAAGACTCTGCAGATGACTGAGCTGTTTGGCATGCTGAAGTCCTATGAATTAGAAATGATTCAAGCCAAAGAGAGAAGCTCAAGTTACTCAACAGCCTCATCATCCACCACCACTTCCTCTGCACTTCACTCTGACCACTCAGTTGCTATTTCAAGCAACTACTACCCTCCCATTCACTCATCCCCAGACTACAACCTCACAATCAAACAACTCACCATTTCTTCTTGAAGCCCCACCTCAAACATCAACTTCTGCTGCCTTTGTCTCTGAAAACTCAAGCAATATGTCCTTTATCAAGGAATATATGGAATGTTTTCAACCAGTCGATCTAGAAGAAATGGATATACAGCACTCCTATGCTAGGCTATCTCTAAGAGCAAAAAGTTTCTACTCTAGAACAGGAAGACCCATTCCAAGCAACAACTCCAACACTAGAGTTGGCTTGGACAAAAGCAAACTAAGATGTTACCACTATAACCAACTTAGTCACTTCGCCAGAGAATGCAAGGCACCAAAGGCAAATCCAACTACTTCCCAGCCAAGGCAAGCTCATTAAGGTCAAACAAGCCAAGCTCAGCCAAGACAGCAACAAGCTACCCCTCCTACTCAAACTGCAGTGTGTGCAGCTGTTGGAACTGCTGAGTTTGACTGGAGCTTCCAGTATGAGGATCTTCCTGCCAACAATCAAGATCTCATGGCAGACACATCAGAGGTACCGCCTCAGGTATATTAAAATCTTTGTACTCAGGCTTGTATTGATAAGGTTCTTGGATACAGAAAACATAACTAGAATCTCATAGATAAAAATGAAGAGTTTCACCAAATGAAATCTCAATTTAAAAAAGTTGATAACAGTTACAAAGAAAATATTAACTGTTTAAAGAAAGATTAACTGTTGGACTTGGATTTCAAGCTGAACAACCCTACAATGTTGTTCCTCCACCTGCTGACTATGTAGCCATTCATGAACTAAGTTTTAATCTTTCCAATCTTGATCTGGCCAACCGAAATCTTGATCCTGCAGTCCAAGAAACCTCTGTGCAAGAATGCACTACTTCATCGAGTCTGAGTCCACATACTCAGACTCCACTGAAACCAATAAAGCTCCATCACTACCTGCCTTTTAAGTTATTCAAACCAATAGTCCAAGCCCCTTCACCCCTTCAAAAACAGTACTAGTATCTCAACTCACCAAACAAATCAAAATCAGCTATCCTCTAGAAGGAAGAAAGCTAACTGTTGAAAAGGGACAGTCTTCAACCTCCACCAACCCAAATCCTCAATCCAAATCAACCCAACCAAGGAAGTTGTTTGACATATGTCATGCGCCTGGAGAGAAAACTCCATATGTTCAAAAGACATTGGAGGAAGCCACTTTTGAGCACAACAAAGCTCACCCCTGGAATTTCAAAGACTTGTTCCAAAGGAAAGATTATGTGTACTTACAAAGGGGCAAACTTGCTAAATCATGTTTTGTCTGTGGCAAATACAATCACACTGCCAGCTGTAGGTCCCTCGGGTGTGGTGGATCATCACATGCAAGTGGGTCTACTAGTCGGACTGGGTGCGGAATGCCCATGACTTGGCGGAGAGTCTAGCTAAACAAAGTAAACCGACAAGAGAAAACACTTTAAACGTTCTTTGTATTATAAACACTTGAAGGTTACAGAGAAAAGCACTGAGATTACAATCTGCGTATTTGCGTCTATGTCTGCGTACTTAACTTCTATCAACCTATCCTATTTATACAACACCTGATGCCTGCGCACTTAGCAAGTGCGATGCTCTTGCGTACTTAGCAAGTACGCAAAGTTATTCTTGCGTACTTGCTAAGTACGCAGGAGCTTTCTCCTGTGCACTTACAAGTGCGCAAAACACTTAGAGAATTTAGCAACATTCAGTATGTAAAAGTCAATACAACTCGATAAACTAATACATAAAGACTCTTACATACAAAGATAATTACAAACAAGACAAAACAACCTAAGACTAAGATTCTATCTATCCAGAGTGTTTGTCACAGGAAAGTGCTTCAACAAACTCCCCCTTAACAACAGCTCTGGATAATCTTCGGTCTTCACGTCTTCACAGCACTTGATCTTTAGCTTCCATCTTCTTCTTGTAATCAAGGCAGAACTTAATCACCTTATCATATTTAGAAGCAAGGGGCTTTGTCCACTCATCCGTGTAGACGCAATAACGTTCTACTAATACCTCTAGATCTTTCACAGAAAAGTTGATGAAGCAGACTTCATCAAATATTCTGATCAGTTAATTTGGCACTATGTTCCCGCTCTCTGAACGTCCTTTACCCATGATCACAGCCTCGCCCGTCTTTGGATCTACGTACCAGCACCACATGTCACCAAGAATATCCTGAGATAACTTGCTCAGGGGAATCTTAGTTTCACATCGCACTGGCTTGTATACCAATTTCTTTAAGTGCTTCTTAGTCACAGGATTTATAGCGTGCTTATCCTTGACTCTCTTGGGTACTTGAGGCTTGAACATCTTGAATTTCCCTGATCTTGCTTCTCGCTGCAGAACACCCACAAACCCATCGCCACTGCGTGATTGGAATGTCCCAGCAGCTCTCGGTTTGCTAGGTTCACAAGGTCGTATTTGGGCAAGGAGCTGAACGCTTCACTGGTGGGTTTCAAGTATTGAACCCCCCAGATCTTTTGATAGCGAACAGTTGCTTGTCCTCCTCGAACCTTACAGCCAAGATCATCCCTGTTGCTCCGTATTTGTCTTATTATAGACGTCTTTTGCCACACAGGAGCTGGACCCTTTGATGAAGTAGAAAGCATGTCTGTTTCTTTCGATGCCTCTGGGTCCACAGGTTCATGGTCAACTGGGGAGGCTTCAGTCGAGGCTTCTACATTACTAGCCTGCTCGACTGAACCTGTGTCGAGCGGAGCGTCGAAAGATGGAAATTCAAAGATCTCTCCATCTTCTAGCTCGTACTCTCCTTTCAATTCACCCTTGGGAATTTCGATCACAACGTCTTCATCACCATCATTCCAATCATCACCAGAGTCGATCTCCACTTCTTCTAGATTGAAGAGAGCATCGATCTGTGCTCCTTTGGAATATTCAGACTCTAGATATAGGATCTCATCATTAAATAAGTCCTTAAGTACTTCAGCCACTGACTTTCCTTTATCACCACCACCACCAACAGAGGTATCTCCACCCTCTTGATGAGAAGACTCCCCCTGAGCCATTGGAATAGCAGAGATGGGCATGATTGCTAAAGCTTGGTGCTCACCTCCACTAGGACCGGCTTCAGGATCCTTGTCATTGTCGTCATCCTTAGTCAAGTCGACAGGATGACACGCCTCATCACCAGTAGACCTCTTTTCCTTCTCTTTCTCTTTATCCTTCTCCCCCTGAGCATCAAGCTTCTTGGTCAGATCAGCAATCAACTTGACCATCAGCTCATGCTCCTTCCTTTAGGCTTCAAACCTTAGTTCCAAGGACGACCCGTGACCCAGAAGCATTTCATTTGTCTTGGTTAGGAGCTCGTTCTGGGCCATGACGTTCTTCAGTCGTTCCTCAGTCCCCGTTCTCTGGCTACGAAGGATTCTGACTTCCTCTACCAATGAATTGATCTGTGCTTGTTGAGCGTCAGACTCCTCCTTTGATTTCCGAACAGTCTCCAGTAGTTCAGCAACTTGGATTTCCAGAACATCTATCCTTTCATTATTCGGATCAGGATGTCTGGATGAGGAAGCCTTGGCATTATGAGTAGGGGAAGAGAATATGGTATCAAAGTCAAATCCTTGTGTGAAGTCTCCATAGTTGAAGGGTTGACTTAAAGGCTCAGTGGTGGTGGTTGGATGGTACATTTGACAAGAGTTGTAGGGGTAATGGTAGGGGTGATGGTGACTGACTCCGTGAGAACTGGAGTAGTCACCGCCACCTGAACGGTAGTGGTAGGGAGGGTCACTATCACAGGGATCTCCGCTGTGATTGAAGTGACGACCACTTCCCTTTGTACCTGCGGCCTCCTCCTACGGTAAAGCTGCTGTGAAGGTGGGGTGGAGGCTGAATCTGGACTAGCAGCTGATACTTGTACTTGCTGCTAAGCCTCCACCACACTGGGATAGAATGCTGTTGCCTATCGCCCCTGTTCTTGTGAATGCTTTCTCTTCTTTGTCTTTGTATAGCAGTGTCAGAGTCAGAATCTGGCTCGTATTCGCTGCTAGAGGATTGTCGCTTTCTCTTGGAGGACGACTCAGGTAGGGTTACCTTAGCCATTCTCCTTGGGTGTACCTGTGACGGTGCATCATTGGAATCGGAAGAATCTGACTCAGTCGCTTCCGAATCGGATCCCTCAGCACCCTCATTTCCTCCTTCGTCATCTCCATCATCAGACGATCCATCATCACTCTCCATTTCCTCCCCTTGTTGTTCTTGTTGTTCGTCGGTGTGCTCACTCAATTCCGGCTCCGAGTCGTGACTGTACCATCTCCAGTCACCTAGGGCCACATATGCTTCATTGATGAGGTGGCCAAAGAGTTCTGTATACACAGGGGTAGGATCTACACTGCCTGGCTTTAGGAATTGGGCGAGTACTCTTTTGTCCACCCTCTTTACTTGCAGTCTCTCCCCTATAGCAGGAAGGTTTGGCAACGCGTCATTAATCAGAAGTTGCACAAACCTAGGGTATAACAAGAACCGAAACCTCTCCGCTGTGTTGATCTGATCATTGATGGCCTTAAAGATGAGCGGGAGAAGTTGTAGCCCTTGTTGAGAGAAAGGCCGACCATGGCTGCTGCAAGGTCATGACCCATGGCATCTTTCCCAGCTTTCCTTGATGAGATGCACATGATCATGACGTGGGCGAAATATCTCCAATGGTCTAACACCCACATCTTTTTGTATGAAGCATAGTCCCTCGCAATGACATATCCCATTCTTTGTCTCCAACAGCCGTCAACAAAGTAGTTTGGATAGGCTGTCGGGTCGGTTGCGAGATCTCTGAATTGAAGGACCCTTCGTATAGTGTCTTCAGAGAAAGCAATAGCATGACCAGCAATGGTAGCCCTTATAACGTTGGGGGTTACCGTGCAGTCGTGCTCCGCAGTCTCCCAAAACTGCTCGAGGTAGGGTCTTGACACGATAGGGTCAACAGAAATGGCGTAGCTGATTCTTGAACGGTTCAAGAAATCAACTATGTCTCTGTACTGTAATGCTACACCCTTCCACTCAGGTTCAGTGTTAGCTAACGGGTTGAATTCGTTAGTAAACGCCCGAGCCATGATCTACAAAAACACATAGAAAACATAATAAGAACAACATGTATCATTGGAAACGGATAAACATGACTTAGTATAGCAGTTACTCTTTGAACTGAATTTCAGACTTAGGAATTTTTGCCAAGTGTTGGTCCAGCGTACTTAGCAAGTACCCAGGAGTTTCCTCTTGCGTACTTAACAAGTACGCATGAAGTGCTTCTTGCGTACTTGTTAAGTGCGCATGAAATGTACTTGGTTTCAAAAATTGGTGTGTATTGGTTCACCACTAGGTCGGAATCAATGATTCTAGCCTATGGGACCAACAACAACACCAAATACCTGTTAAAGTTGACCAATTTTGACCTAACAGTCGAACTAAGCCACTGACGGTTCAAATTCGACCCCAAAGTTAAAATCAAAGACTCGAATGGACGATTAATGGTCGATTAGTGATCTATTAATGATCCTTAACAATTTTTAATTATTAGGTTTTACCCAAACAACCCAAAAATTTGTCTAAAAATCTCGAACAAAAACCTAAGATAATCGGTCCAAAATCACGAGTTCGTGTGGATGGAATGAGCCTAGATTCTCACCAAATCGATGTTATATGATGAGGAAACTTGTAGTGGGACGAAAAAATCGGATTAGAACACTTGAATTTTCGAGTGAAAGTCGGAGGGAATATGAACCGGTTTGAAAGTGATAAGGTTCTGAGAATTTTCTAAGTCCGGTTAATATACCCCACGCAAAAAGGTCGGGCGTACTTAGCAAGTGCGCACGTTTTAACTCGTGCGTACTTACAAGTCCGCAAGACTTAACTCTTGCGTACTTACAAGTGGGCAAGACTTAACTCTTGCGTACTTATTAAGTACACAGGGCTTACTTCATGTGCACTTACAAGTACGCATAAACCCTTAAGTGCGCAAACTGTCAACTCAAATTTATGAAGTTAATCAAGTCAAATAACGAACATGTTAAAAATATTAAATCAAGAGGATTCAAATACAATTCAGGAAGGTTAAACACAAATATTTTTGGCTTTTTTGAATAAAATTGAACTATGCATATACTTAAAATCTTTTTAATATTTTCTAATAAAAATATACAAGTATTCACACAAACTATTTTTGATCAAAGACACGAGCAGAGAATCATATCAGGCTATCTTATAGCAAAAACGATACAATATAAACATCAAAGAATATGGGATCATGTCATGGATTACTATTTATTCATACGTAATAAGCACATAAACAAGTAATTCAAGTTGACAATATTATAAGAGTTGAAACTATAAGCATCTTTGTATCACGTTCTTGTGTATTAAGGTATTAATTATAAGATATACAACGTGTACCCCACTGATATGCTACAATAATGTAAATTGCATTATCTCAAGGCATCTAAGATTTTCCCAATGATTTTCTAAATTTTTAGAATGAAGTTACATCTATTAGCACAGGAAAAATCAAGCAGAATCCATAAGGATTAGGAATCATAAGATTCAGAATCGAGTGATTCATTTTTCTTGGTTTCATTTGATTTTCTTCATTGAATATCAGTATGATGATTTAGGATAATATATATGGTGTTTGAGTTTTAAGGTAAGGGGATCCAACTTTTATCTGGATTTGATTTCAATGAATCATGAGTGATTCAAGGGTGAATACATGCTCAACGGTTAATGTAGAGACATGTCTTGATTCAATCTCTCCTTGCATACTTGTGAGTATGGGCAGTGAGATGAACCGCATTAATTGTGCTAACGTCATAAACCGAAACTGACCTCAAAAGAAAATTATTGCCAAAATCTAACATCCTTTATCTGATAATGATCTTTTCTATTCTTTTACGCACACACACACTTGCAAACATGGGTTCAAATCACGGTTGTAATTTAGATTTAGTTACCACACTACTAGTGATTCAAAGACGCGTATAGCCTACTGACAAGTTAAATTACTTGTAAATAAGCAAATTAAAAACACCATAATTTAAACAATTAAGTAAGCAAGACGCAATCATTTCCCATATGAGCAGTCTGTGACATTTAGATCATTTCTGATGTATTATCATTTCCTCTTTTCTCAAGTTAACTTTGAAATTTTCAACATTTTCTATTTTGTTTTTGTTTTTGTAAAATATTTTGAAACTTAAAAGAACTATACAGAAAATTTAAAAGAAATAAAGTTTAACTTCCATGAATTGAATTGATTTAAGAAAAATGAATTTTCAGTCAGGATTGAACATTACTATCAAGTTGACAAGATGCTCAAAATGGGATCGATCAAATTCCTTTGTGAAAAGGTCGGCAAGATTGTCATCTGTGTGAACTTTTACAAGTTCAATTAAATGCTTTTCAGCACAATCACGGAAGAAATGATGGCGAATCTCTATATGTTTAGTTTTGGAATGTTTCACCGGGTTATTTGTGAGGACATGGTGGCATTGTTGTCAATGAATAGAGGAGTTCCAGTGAAGTTCAAGCCGTAGTCTCTCAATTGCTGCTGAATCCATAATATCTGAGAACAACCGCTCGCCGCATCAATGTATTCTGCTTCACAGGTTGAGACAGAAACCGTTGACTGCTACTTGCACTGCCAGGAGACCGGTCTGTCTCCTACGAATTAACATCCACCAGAAGTTACTTTCTGTCAAGGTTACAACCGCCATAATCTGAATTAGTGTAGGCTTTGAAGTCGAATGACTGCTGCTTAGAGTACCAAAGACCTAATCAGGGTTTCCCTTTCAGGTATCTGAAAATTCTCTTCACGGCTATCATATGTGACTCTTTCGGTTGAGACTGAAAACTTAAGCATAAGCACACAACAAACAGTATATCGGGTCTTGAAGTTGTGAGATACATAAGTGATCATCCCACTGTACAATCTGCTATTTACATCCTTTCCATCTTTGTCAGGATGCAGACCATGATTGACTGGGATAGGTGTGCCATAAGTACTGCTATCATTCATCTTGTAATTTGACAAGATGTCCTGCACATACCTGGTTTGATGTAGATAAATGCCATCCTCTCTTTGACTGACTTGAAGACCCAGGAAGAATGACAATTCACCCATATTACTCATTTCAAACTTGGACTTCATCACCTGCTCGAATTCCCTACACATCCCATCATTAGTAGATCCAAAGATAATGTCGTCGACGTATACTTGTACAAGAAGAATGTCACCTCCTGCTTTCCTAATGAAGAGAGTCAAGTCAATCTGTCCACGGTCGAAACCATTAGACAGTAAATGCTTAGATATTGTCTCATACCATGCCCACGGTGCTTGATGAAGACCATAAAGTGCTTTGTCGAGCTTATTCACTTTATTGATATTATGCGGATCTTTAAAACCGGGAGGTTGAGTGACATAGACCTCTTCATGCACTTTACCATAAAGGAAAGCACTCTTCACATCAAGTTGATAGACCTTGAAGCCGACATAAGTGGAATAAGCCAAGAACAGTCGAATGGCCTCAATTCTAGCAACTGGGGCATATACTTCCGTATAATCCAAGCCCTCTTGTTGGTAAAAACCCTGAACAACCAATCTTGCTTTGTTCTTCACAACAACATGACGATCATCTGTCTTGCATTTGAACACCCATCTGGTTCCAGTTGGCTGAAAGCCTTTTGGCAAGTCAACCAAATCCCACACGTCCAACTTTTGGAATTGAGACAATTCATCTTGCATCGCCTAAATCCAGCAGTTGTCAGTGAGAGCCTCCTTCACATTCTTCGGCTCTAACTGGGACACGAATGCAGCATGCAGACATGTTTCCATGACACCAATGTCAAGTATCTCTGTGTAAAGACTGGTGTTCTCAGTGATGGTTCGATGACGAGTGTGAACACCGGCATAAGGATCACCAATAATGTTGTGGATTGGATGATTCCTATGCACTCTCGTCTCCGGTACAATCGGTTCCTGAATTTCTGGATCAAGATTCGTGCTTAACTCCCCCATTTCCTGTGTTCCAGAGGAAGAAGATTCAATGTTAATTGGATCAGCTGGAGCTTCATTTCCTACAGTTGTGTTAGGATTAGCTTGAGCGTCATCTCCAACAACAAGAATATCTTCACTGTTATCACTGTCATAAGTTCCAGATGCAGATGCAGCATTGGAATCAGGAGTTATAATTGGTACAGTAGCACGAGTAGAGAAACTGGAGTCATCGCCGCCACCCAATAATTCATAAACATTTGCGACGTCAACTGCAGATAGATCAGGAAGATTGAATGACTTGAATAGCGCATCATAATAAAAACCCCAAGATGGACCTGTTGGTTCAGGTGGAATGCTGTGTTTACTGCAATCCACTTCAAACCATTCCTCGACAGTACGAGTTCCTATGTTGTACACTCTCTTGCAAGGCGAGTTAGCAACGTATCCTAAGAAGATACCTTCCACCGCTTTTGCATGAAACTTAGACTGGCGGTCTTTGTACTGTAGCAACAAGGACCAGGGACTACCAAAAGGAACTAGGTAATCAAGATTGGGAAGTCGATTGTTGATCAACTCGTAACAAGTCTTGTTGTGCCTTTTCACAACCAGAACTCTGTTTAAGACGTGACAAGCTGTATTAACGGCTTCTGCCCAGAATGTGACAAGAAGCTTTGCATCCGACAGCATAGTCCTTGCAGTCTCAATCAGTGTTCTGTTGTTCCGTTCAGCAACTCCATTCTATTGAGGCGTGTACGGCGCGCTGAATTCGTGACGGATCCCTTTCTTGAGACAGAAAAGCTCCATCAAATTATTCTTGAACTCAGTTCCGTTGTTGCTCATTATCCTTCTAACTTTCAGCTTGCAAAGAGATTCCAAACTCAGGATCAAGTATTGAAAAACATCAGCAGTCTCGTCTTTAGTACCTAAAAAGTGCACCCAAGAAAAACGTGAGAAATCGTCAGTTACAACCAGACAGAACGACTTACCTCCAATACTCCTGATACTTATGGGGCCAAACAGATCCATGTGTAATAGCTCCAAAGGGGTATCAATAGAGTTTTGGAGCTTGGGCTTGTGAGACTTCCGTTGCTGTTTGCCCTTTTTACAAGGCATAAAGTCATCTGCAACGGTAAATCTCAGCTTAGGAACCTCGGTTACCAAACTGTTTCGGACAAGATGATTCATTTTACGATACGAAATATGTCCGAGTTTCCTATGCCACAAGATGGAGTCGAGCTCTGTCGCTTTAGTAAGCAAACAGGTAGAAACTGATGACGTGGTTGTTGCCACGCTCATATCAATCTGATAGGTGTCGTTTTTTCTTGGCGCTCTCATCAGGATCCAGTCTTCCGGAACTTCAAAACCAGGTTTGAGAATCAGGCATTTTGACTTGTTAAACATCACCGAGTACTCCTTATCGCACATTTGGAAGACACTCAACAGGTTATGCTTCAGATGCTCGTAGAAGTTGACATTGTCAAAGCTGACACAACCGTTCAAAACCACGCCTTGACACGTGATGCTGCTGCCTTTTTCTCCGGCAAAGGCCACATAGCCATATCTGAATGGTTTAACATCTTGAAGCAGGGCCATGTTTCCTGTCATGTGTCGGGAGCATCCACTATCTACATACCAGCGGTTAGAGATAGTACCCTTCGGACGTCCCTGCACGAGTCACAAAAGAATTAGTTAGATTTGGAGACCCAAGCCATTGTGGTCTTGAGTCGTCCATCCTTTTCGAAATAAACTACTTCCTTTAACTCACAGTCGTGATGACTGTTCAAGATTGATGAATCTTTAAAAGAATTAGAATTGGGAGATTGAGAATTTTTGGATTTGGTAGTCCAGGATCTCTTCTGTTTCTTAACCGGAACATGAGACTTTGATTCAACAACAACAGGTGAACTTGTGGAAGCTTCACCTGATTGAACTGAAGTCAGCTGTTCCAGTTTTCTCTACCTCTTGTTTCTTCTTCTTCTATGTGGCTTTGAGAGTCTCGCCATAGGTTTCTCACCAGTGCGTGTACTACCGGAGGTAGATACACAAGGTACAGCAGGTTGCGTTACCTTTCTTGAAACAGATGGTTTAGCTTCAGACATTATCTTAGGCTTTACCATCGGTTTGACTGGTGGTTTCATCACATTTTGCTTTGGATGTTTGTGAGCTTTCACTGATAGTGACCTGGGGATAACAGCTGGTTGTGGAACAACAGGCTGTTTCCCTTGGTTCTTCGAAGGACAGTTCACAAGAATGTGACCAACCAAGCCACAATGAAAACAGTTCCTCTTGTCTACGTAAGTTCTCTTGTAAGGCTCATTAGATCTGGCCTTAGATAACTCAACATTATGAGAAAGAGGAGTTGGTTTATGAACATTAGTCTGAACCTTTATAGTTTGGTTTTTGGGAGTATAATATTTTTCCAAATTTTCTTTATACCCAAGCCCATAATGAGCTGAAAAAGCTTCTTTCTTTGCTTGGTTAAGACTTTTATACCCCCCATAAAGCATTACCTTTAGATTATCATTTGTTTCAATGATATCGGGTTCAGTTAAAATGCAATTATCACCATTAGTTATAACGTTTTTCTTTACCTTTTGTTCAGTGAACAACTCCTCAGATACTGCTCCTTCAGGGTAAGTGTTAACCGACCCATCTTCAGAAGCAGTAACAAACTCCTCACTAGATGTGGAGTTAGCCTTACTTGAGGATTCATCCTTTTTAGGGTAATCATCCTTATCAGAGGACTCATCTAGACAAGTGAGATCAATGTCTATCAAGCTATTGACAAACTTCCCGCTCACTGGTGGAGGAATGACATTAGTACCCAAACCTAACCCATTCAGTTGTCTCACCACAGATTCGTAGTGTTCCACCACAAAGCGAGAGTTTTTCAACTTCTCATTAGCACATTTTAACTGCAAGATCTCATTTTGCAGTTTGTTGATTTCATTGTTTCGTTTTTCCAACCCCCTGTATGCAACATCTAAGTGAAGCTGTTGATCACTTATTTTTAAAGAATATTCACATTTTTCTTTTTTCAACGTTTCAATAGAATCTTTAAAACGTTTTTCATTTTCTTTGTAGTTTAGAGCTGCCATACTTAGGGGTTCGATTTTGTCTTGGAGCCTAGAATTTTCAAGTTTTAGCCATAGACATATAGAACATGAAATAAAAGAAAAAGGGTTAGAATCTACCTCAGAAGATGAACTTGTTGCTTATCTAATGGCCATGAGAGCAACAACAGTAGTCGATTCCTCTTCATCAGCTACAGAAGCTTCCATATCTTCAGCATCCTTCACCTCTTCTGTAGCAGCAGTTGTAGATTCATCTAGGTCAGCCTTAGAAGATTCCCTTTTCTCTGCTTCCATCATCTCCATGATCTCAGCCATGAGACCAACCTGGGTTTGTGCGATGATGGCATCCTCAAGATGAACACCCCAATCAAAGCTTTCATCCTGTTGGGCTACCAGTGCATTGGATGTTCCAGCTTAGTTTTGATTGTGGTGGTTTGAGTTGTTGTGGCCATGGCTGTTTCCTTGGCTGGGTCAGATAAATCCAGAGGCCGATGCTCTGTCTTTCTGACACTCACGAGCAAAGTGTCCATAGTTCAGACACTTGTAGCATTTGGCCTTAGATTTGTCAAACCCGACCTTGGCATTAGGATGCCCGCCAATAAACTTTCTTCCTGTTCTGTTCAGGAAACGCTTGGCTCTCCTTAAAAGCATGGCCATATTCCATTGAATATCCATGTCCTCCATGTCATCAGGATCCACTTGATTAAAATCTTCTTCAATCATCTCGGGATCAGTTGTAGGTCCCTAATTCGGTGCGTGACGGATCTCTAGACTCGCGGTACGACACGGTGATAACGTGCGGAATCCATGATTAACGTGCTCGTGTGACTAAATCAACAACAACGGTGTAAATAAACTCTTTGTATTTCACCAATATCAGGTTACAAGAATTCTCTCTCGTCTACTCTGATATCGTCTCACCTATTTCACACCCTGTCTAAACTGACTCTGTTATGTATATATAGGCACTGTTCTGCACCAGGCGAACTTAACAAGTTCGCTTCACTGTGCTTAGGCGAACTTATTAAGTTCGCCTCTAATAGGCTAAGCGAACTTAATAAGTTAGCCTCTGATAGACTTAAGCGATATTAAGTTCTCCTCTGATAGCGCAGGCGAACTTATTAAGTTCGCCTCTGATAGGCTAGGCGAACTTGTTAAGTTCGCCTCTAGCAGAACTTACACAGAATTTTATCAACAGTTACAAAACATGTCCTAACAGACTCCCCTATAACTGTTGCTAACAATTCTATCAATTACAAGTCAAAGACTCTAAGACTAAGACATAATATCTTCAAGCTCGTTGTCACCAGAATATGCTCCAACAGACTCCCCCTTGACAACAGCTTTAGAAGATTGTCATCCGTCTTCATATATCATCAAACACATTGTAGTCTTCATCTTGTTCATCTGCACATTCTCTCTTTATTTCTAGAAGAAAACTTGGGAGAAGGACCCCTTGTCAACTTCTATCTGCAATATTCAGTTTTTGCAAAGGAGAACAACCAAGAATAACCAACAATTAAGATTTCCATGGAAGCTGGAAAAATAAAATCTTTTTGGTTTTTCAAACATAAGAAAGACAAAATCTTTTTGGTTTTTCTCTATTTAAACTGAAATGTAAAATACAAAATCACATCTTTTTGGTCGAACATCACGAGTAAGAAGATCATATCAGTAAAAACAATGCATCAATCACACATTTTGGATATACATCCCTAAATATTCTAAGGGTATCCTATCCAAATTCATCATTTCTTTATATCAGATAAAATCAAATCTTTTAAGCTTCAACCAAAACATGTAATGATACACGAAGAACTTTAAAGAAGATGAGATCAGATCATAACATGCTAATTACATACGAATTTGCAACACATAACATGTCAATCTAAGTTGTCAATATTATAAGAATTGAAACCATCAGTATCTTTGTCCCATGTTCTTGTGAATTAAGGTACCATTTATTTTGTAATACAACATGTACCCCACAAATATGCCAACAGAAATTTAAATGTGCACTATCTTCAAGACATATAAGATCATTTCAAGATAATATTCAATCTCCAGGATGAATTATACCGATAAACACAGGATAATATCAAGCAGAGAATCAGAATGATTCAGAATCGAATGATTCAAATGTCTTGGTTTGGATGAAGTATCATGATTCATAGTAACAGAAGGATTGATCAAGGAATCGATTGATTCAATGACATAGGGTAGCGTGATCCAACTGTTATCTGGATATATTCAATGGAATCAGGATATTGATCCAAGGGCTAGTATATGTTCCAACAGATGTTGTCAGAAACATATCTTAGTCCAACAACACATTGCATGTTTTTCAGGGCATGGGCAGTGAAGTGAACTGAAAAATTGTGTTTAACGAAATAACCGATACTGGTCTCATGAAGTACTTTAGATCTTATATTCTTTATCTGATAATGATCTTTTACACACACACCCGGCATACCATGGGTTCAAATCACAGTTGTCACAAAGATCATTATGTTGTCACACCACTAATGGACCAAAGATACTCATAGCCTATTGACAATTCAGACAACATACTAGTATCCAAATTAAAATATAAGCATAAAGCATCAATTTATTTTTTTAAGCATAAGCAGTTATGAAGCTATCATTTCTCATACTGTGCAGTCTAAGAAGTTCTGATCAAAACAGTTATCACAGATATATTAGATAAGCAACATAAAGTCCAACTAAGGTCATGTGTGAAAGAACATCTACTGATGTACTATCATTTCTCCTTTAACTTCAAGTAATGTCGATTTTATCTTTTTCAATTTGTTTGGCTTTTTCAAAATCTTTTTCAAAGAAAGTAAAACAAACGAAAATAAAATCTTCCATGAAAACATTTTAAGAAAACATTTTACTTGGTTACTCAGGATTAAGCAAGTCAATCAATTTAAACACTCAAACCGATGTAATGTAATTAAATGCCTTTGCCTTTTGTCACCAACACAGTTCTGTACTCCCCCTGTCCTGTAGACTCCCCCTCAACTAGTCAAATGGTTGCATCAACGACTTTATGCTCACCATCGTCATCCGAAGTTTTAGGTTATCATTTGGACTTTGTAAAACTGTTTCCAAAACATTATGTGTGACATATTCTCCCCCTTGAGCATCAAGTCGTTGAATCAAATAGATTCTCAGTTATCAACAACTCGTTACTCATGCAGATGTCATTCCCTGTCATGTGCTAAGAACCACCACTATCAACAACAAAAATGGTATTAATAGTCCCTCTTGGTAAATCCTGCACATCTAACAAGAAACATTAATTTGAAATTGGGACCCAAGCCATGGTAGTCATGGATCTTCCATCTGTATCAAAATAATAAACCTCAATCCATTCACAATCGAATCTCTCATCGATTTTCAGAGATTGTTCTGACGAGTCAGAAACAGAAACTTTAGATTTCCAAACATACTTCTTTTCATTAAGTTCTTTTTGCTTAAAATGTGAAGTGTTTGAACATTTTCTTTCATTTGAAAATTGATTTGATTGTGAAAACTCTTGTTGTTCTAAAAGATTTCTCAATCTTCTGTTTCTCCTCCGTCTTTGAGGTCTAGAAAGCCTAACCTCATATTTTGAATTACCCTTTGGTGTATCACGAGGTTTAACCACATTTGGGTTAACATAAGGCTTACCAGGAGTTCTTACCTTTTCTGGAGTAACATGTCGGTTACCTTTGACGTTGTAAGGACAAGCAATCCTAAGGTGACCAACAATACCACAAGAAAAGCAAGATCTCGTCTCACGATAATATCTCATATAAGGAATCTTCACACGATTAGATGCACTTGAAGAAGATTCTCCTACATGAACTTCTTTTGGAGTGTGAGACGGAACAAACTTTTTCTCAACATGTTTTGATTCAGGCTTCATCTTCTCAGGAACTACATGCTTCTTTCCTTTATTTTTGTAAGGACAGGTCACCACAATGTGTCCTATCTCATTACAATGAAAACATGTACGCCTGTCTTTATAATCTCTGACATATGAAACTCTCCTTGAATTTGAAGAACTTCCAAATGTAGAATTTCCAGATGAATTAGAATCAACCTTTAATTCCTCAACTTTAATTTCATTAGGTATCCCCTCTACCTTAGCTTCATCAAAATATTCATCATCACTCTTATCAGAATACACCATATCTTCAACTGTGACTGGATTCACCTTCAATACAGTCTTAGGATCTAAATCCTCATCTTTTATAATCTCAAGTGTAACAGAATAATTGCCATTGAATGGTGGAGGAACATAGCCAATACCACTAGTTCCCTTCCCCTCTTCAGTATTATTATGATAATGTTCTAATAAGAATGATGAATTTGCAAAGCTTTCTAACTTTCTATGTAATCTAATCACCTCTGCTTTAGATTCAGCTAGGTCTTTATCTTTCTCAACAAGATCATTATTTCTCTTCTCAATTTCTGCAAAGGACATATCCAGGTAATATGCCTGCTCATTGATCTTCAAAGTCAGAGAACTTATATCCCTCTTCAGTGATTCTATTCTCTCAATACACACATTCTCATTATCTTTTAATTTCTGGTTTACTATGTGCATGGATTTCATATCACAAATGAGGTTGACGTTGTCATCCATAACCCTCATCATTTTATCCTTAACTGAAACACAGTTAGAACAAAACGTCTCAGAGTTAGAAAATACCTCAGGTTTTACATCTGAAGAAGATGCACCAGGAGCCATGAATACGTCATCATCAGCTTCACTCTTTTGATCAACAATGACAGGCTCTGCATCAGTTTCGGATACACTCAAATCATCTTCAACTGTCTGGAAGCTTACTTCAGTCTCTACATCACTCTCGGTAGACTGAATACTTTGACCAGATCGAATACTCTCACTATCACTTAACTCGGTATACGAATCACTTTGAGAATCACTCTTCTTCTGTAATGCTTCGTTGATCAAGACTACAAACACTTGAGATGTTACTTCACCCTTTTTCTTTAATGCTTCCCATAGATCTCTTGAAGTTGGACACTTCCCGAGACTATGAATGATATCTTTTGATAAAGACAACGTTAAAGTTTCACGCGTCGTCATCTCTCGATCAAACTTCTGCGTTTCTAGTTTACTTAGAGCTGTCACTGGTTTAGGAACATCATAATATCCCATATAGTCATAAGTAGGATGCACATATCCTTCAAATATGGATGTCCAAAAGTTTTCATCAGTGACTGATACGAACTGTTCGAATCGGACTTTCCAGTTACGAAAATCTGATATGCACAAAAGTCTCGGTGGCATGATTTCAATCTCATTATCATCATATGAAATTGACATTTTGAAATTTTTGCGAAAATATCCGGAAAAAATTTTCCCGCCAAAATACTATTTTTAAAAATTTCAAAAATGATTGAAAACGACCATATAAACTTTCACACATGACCTTAGTTGGACTTTATGTTGCTTATCTAATATATCTGTGATAACTGTTTTGATCATAACTTCTTAGACTGCACAGTATGAGAAATGATAGCTTCATAACTGCTTATGCTTAAAAAAATAAATTGATGCTTTATGCTTATATTTTAATTTGGATACTAGTATGTAGTCTAAATTGTCAATAGGCTATGAGTATCTTTGGTCCATTAGTAGTGTGACAACATAATGATCTTTTTTTTTTTTTTTTTTTTTTTTTTTAAGAACACTAAGTTCGCCTGATACTGTACAAGCGAACTTGACCCAAGCGAACTTGTTAAGTTCGCCTGATATTCACATAGCGAACTTATTAAGTTCGCCTACACTGCACCAAGCGAACTTATTAAGTTCGCTTCCTTAAGTTCGCCTGCACACAAATCAGCAAGTTCGCTTGCTTCAGCAGATTCAAATTCAAGAACTCTTCAAACCAAACTCACGAACCAGAAACATACGGAAATCATCATTAATCACTGATTTAAAGGAATTAATCAAAATTGGACCGTAGGATTGTGTAATTTGTCAATTAGAAGCTTTCTATTGGATTAATTTCATCAAAACAATCCAAAATCAATCCAAATTTGTCAAAAATTCTCCATTTTTATCAAGAACACAAAAAGATGAAAAAGCTTCAAAATCTCAGATTTTTTATGTTGATTGGACACGAAAACACCACGAATCTTTTGCTAATCAAGAGCAATTGCTCTGATACCACTTGTAGGTCCCTAATTCGGTGCGTGACGGATCTCTAGACTCGCGGTACGACACGGTGATAATGTGCGGAATCCATGATCAACGTGCTCGTGTGACTCAATCAACAACAACGGTGTAAATAAACTCTTTGTATTTCACCAATATCAGGTTACAAGAATTCTCTCTCGTCTACTCTGATATCGTCTCACCTATTTCACACCCTGTCTAAACTGACTCTGTTATGTATATATAAGCACTGTTCTGTACCAGGCGAACTTAACAAGTTCGCTTAAGTTCGCCTCTAATAGGCTAAGCGAACTTAATAAGTTCGCCTCTAATAGACTTAAGCGAACTTATTAAGTTCGCCTCTGATAGCCCAGGCGAACTTAGTAAGTTCGCCTCTGATAGGCTAGGCGAACTTGTTAAGTTCGCCTCTAGCAGAACTTACATAGAATTTTATCAACAGTTACAAAACATGTCCTAACATCAGTAAGCTTGCCACCAATGAAATTCTCATACGCAAGCATACAAGATGAGAATAGTGCTACATGATATTCAGCTATTCTGGCTATAGCTGATTGGTTAGCTGAAGACGTAGCAGGAGGATTTCTTGAGGTATGTTGATGATGAGATCTCAACCCTGATCCAAATGCATAACATGTATGACCACCACACCTAGTTGAGTGGTCTTCTTCAGTAGGATTTCCAGTGAAGAGGGCAATTCCAGAGCCCGATGACTTGGATGTAGAAGTCATCCCATGATACATAGAAGGGTCTTGTATCTGGGGTCTTCCAGAGCTCTCCTTTCTTCTTAGGTTCATGTCATGAGCTTGAACCTTTCCTATTGCCTCCTCTACTGTCAACTCATAGAATTTAGGATTTTCCCTTATCAGGGTTGTGTACATCTCAAATTTGGGTGGTAAAGCATCCAAAAACTTTTCCATCATCTCTTCATCTGGATACCTGAGTTCAAAAGCCTTCAACTCAGTCTGTAAATGATAGAATCTAGAGATGAGGTCATCTAAAGATTCGTTCTTAAAAAATCTGAAGCACTCATACTGATTCCTGAGAAGATCCCGCTTACTCTTCCTGATGTCACTATTTCCTTCGAATCTCTTCTGTAAAGCTTTCCAGAGATCCTTAGAATTGTCATACCCTCAGAAACTGTGGAACAATTCCCGAGTTAATGCCATAGTGATCGAACCAAGTGCCTTCTTGTCACGATCATAAGCTTTCTTTTCTTTGTCAGAAAGCTTAGAGATAGGTTTGGGCATGGTTTCATCAAGATATATGTGTGTGGGATGCTTATATCCCTCAACGATTGGTATCTGTAGGTCCAGGTAACTCAACTACTGATCGAACTCGTGATATGACGTTTCTATAACACGAAGTGCGGAATCCTTTGTGTTAACGTTTGTATACTAACCGACAATCCAAACAACAAGCGTAAATAAACTTCTCCAATATATTCACAATGGTTTACAGCAGACAAATCGTTCTCTCTGTTCTATTCACTATGTCTAATGACTCTGTAAAAACACACATATATATATAGAAACTAACCTGCTGTAAGCGAACTTGTTAAGTTCGCCTGAAACAGACTAACCGAACTTCACAAGTTCGCCTCAGTTAGACCTAAGCGAACTTATTAAGTTCGCCTCTGATAGACCAGGCGAACTTAACAAGTTCGCCTCTAGGCACACTTGTAAAAACACTTGGCAACTTTAAACAATTACATATCAAAAACACAAAGACATAAAATCTAACTATTACAAGCTTTTGTCATCACAAATCTATGTCCTAACAGACTCCCCCTTGACAATAGCTTGATCTTCTGTCTTCAGTCTTTAACTTGAACTCTTCCAGTTGTCCGGTAGTCTGCTGCCAGCATGCACTCCATATCTTCTGCATATATCCAAAACTCTTTTATACTGTAGACCTTGTTCTCTCCATTCATCAGAATACATGATCTCATTCTTTCGCAGCGTCCTCTGATCTTTCTTTGAAAAATTAATAAGATTCATTGCGTCATAGAAACACACAATGACCTTATTATCTTTATCTTCAACCCTTGCTTCACTAGTATTAACATCAACATACCACCATTTCATATTCCCAAGAAAGTCTTGAGAAATATTCTTTAATGGTATCTTGTGAATAGCGCGCACTGGTCTATACTTGTATCTCCAGGTTACTTTCCCAGTCTTAGGATATGTGTTCTTCACTCTTTTTCCCTTCTGTGGTTTCAGCCGTTCATACTTTCCCGAACTACCTTCTTTCTTTATCAGGTTTGCTATCACATCAGCCAAACCATTCTTCGATCTATTTATGAGTGGCTTTGAAGCTAGACCATTTATTTCACACCTCGGAAAGGTGTTGAAATATTTGATCCTTGGCTTTAAGTATTGAACACTGTCAGATCGTTTGATTGCAAATATTTTTGATTCACCATCATAGAACCAACTTATGATCCTTCCTATACACTGCTCTTTATTCACATATTTCTCTTTCTGAGCAGGTTGTACTGGAGACTTGGGTAGCACCTTCATCCAACTATTTACAACTTCTCTTCACTGTTCTCGTGTCATCCATGTATCTCTATACATCACAGGTTCTTCATTAATCTTTGGAGACTCAGTGTGAGTAGTTTCAGTTTCAGCACCCTTATTGAATTGAAGATTCTCATCATCAGTATCCATCTTTGACTCAGCTGTATGATCAGGCAGTGTGACGTCTTCAATAGAGTCCATAGAGTCAGTTATTCTGTCATAAGAGAACTCAGGAACAACATCCTCTTGGATGAAGTTATACGGCACCTTAAGACCGTCACAACATTCATAAGTAACACTGTCTTTATCTTTCTCTATTTCAATCTCTACTATTTCTCTTTCTTCTATCTCAGTATCCGACATATCATCTTCCATGTCATTGAATAAATCGTCAATGTCATCAAGACATTCAATCTTTTCAGCTTCCTCTTCTTCTGAGTCTTGAAAGAATTATAATAATAGAATTTCTTCGTCATTAGTACCAGAAGTATCTTTGTCTTTGTTTCCTTCAAGAGATTGTGATGTCGACTCCCCCTGAACTCTAGATATAGGATTAGCGTCAGTGTATTGACGATCACCCTCAATATTTCCAGCAGGATCATTGTCTTCATCATCACGTCTTTGTATTGACTCTGTGTGACAAGTATCAGGTATCCTCAACTCCCCCTGAGCGTCAAGACGCTGAACGAGTTTGGACACTAATGCTTGCATATCAGCAATCTGTTGAGCTTGAGTCTGAATCACCAGCTGTCGTTGTGAATCTATAGTTATAAGAGAATTAACTTGTGTTTGTAAAGAAAGCACTTGAGATTCAAGAAACGTAATTGTCACACCCCAACCGACGGCGGAATCATCGGGGCGGGACATGTAGACTGTTCATGAGCTCAAGGTTGACTAAATTGTAATATGTTAAATCCATTTCCATTCAAACAAACATGAATCAAGTTCCAAGTACATAATGAAATACAATTTGTTTTTGAATTAAGATTAACTAGGTGCAAAGCCTATGTGTAGCATGTCTTGATCAAACTCATATGAAAGCACCTGAAACATGAATCAAATAAGGTCAACTAAAAATTTGGTGAGTATAACACAGGTTTGTATATAGATAGCATATAGTTTGTAAAACAAATCCTTACATAACATGATAAATAAGACATTTATGGGGAGCAGCTATTGTGTAACCAAATACAATCAAACCTTTGCAACTAGCATGCAAAAATTGTGTTGTCGGTTTCAATCACCACGCACCTGGGTGGGTTTGTCAGACTCAATAGATCTATCATGGAAAACCGTCGGCTTGAATAGTTAATGATTGCACATAATCGCATACAAAGGTTAGCACACCTAGCACTCGGGCATAAAGCTCAAATTGCACACATGAATGTAATAGGATTTGTACTTGTGTTGTTTGTGTAAATGTAAACACGTAATTTGAATAGTGTTCATGTTTCACCCCAAAAATGTAAAAGAGTAAAAGGGGCTATGTATACTCACTTGATTCGAAAGCGTAGCGAACACGAGATACGAGATAGTAATGTGATCCTTTGTATTGCACAATGTTAACCTAGAGTGTAATGTATATTGCATTAATAATGCACAATAGTCTAAGTCTATATCTAAAAATAAATTGGATAAAGTTAGTGTTTAGTACTTGAAAGCATTGTATAAAATAGAAGATTTGAAATGAATATTTTTAGAATATTTTTGAATGAGGTTTGAGTTTGGAATAATTAAATATGTAAACCAAATAATTACTGTTTATGAAAATAATGTAAGTGTTAGATGTAACTACATAAATGTTTTTATTTAATTATAAATCAAATAAATAATTATTACCTTATTCATTTATTTATATAATGTAATTTAAACATTTAAAATATTATTTAAGTGTAGGGTTTATAAATTAAATGTTGAACTTTAAATAATTTCCATTTATTTTAAGATTATATATTTGATCTTTTCTAAATAAAAATAATACAGATTTTTATAAATTTAATTATTATTATTTTAGAAATTAATATGAAATACTAATTGTTTAGAAATATACAAATTTATAACATTCTGCCAACACACACGACCGTGCCTAGGATAGGGCACGATCGTGCTAGGGCGGGCGCGACCGTTCTAAACAGGGCTCGACCGTGTTGGTCAAACAGAGGACAACTAGCTAAACGACTAGGCACGACCGTGCCTTCGATAGGCACGACCGTGTCTATGCTTCTGGGGCATGACCAAGTCTGGCCAACGAGCATGACTGGGTCCGAGCAGGAGGCACGACTGCGCTGGAAGTCGACATGACCGCGTCTCCCGATGCACGACCGCGCTAGATGATTAGCGCGACCGTGTCTCTTTCAAAACAGGAACGAATTGAATGATTTTTATATTTAGAGAATTGGAATGCATAGGGCTTTCATTAACAAGGTTATTATGAGTCTTTTGGTATAGGTTAATTGTGTTTAAAACATGTTTAGGACCGGATTCGGTTAAACTATTTTGAATGAAAATATGGTCTCGGGTTCGAGTAGATTTCGACATTGAAAGCCGAGATTGAGTTAGGGCTTTTGATCTAAAGAATAAATAGATAGTTTAGAAGGTTTCGATTACCCTGTAAGACGGTGAATTGATGGCCTAGGGTAGGGACGATTTCTGACGATGACAGGAGTGGTCTCCGGTGCCTTCTGCTGCAACTCCGACTGCTTCAATGGCTTCAGGTGTTCCAGAGAGGGTAGTATATCATATAGTGATGGATTTCTCGAGAGTATCCGGATTGTAGAGAGGATTTGTGGCCTTGAGAGAAAATCCTTTGAGGCTAAACGAATTCTAGATTAATTGGTCGTAAAGGGAATAATTGATAGTATTATTTTCTGGGTTAATGAGAATAAAACGTAAAACGGTTTTGAATTCAAACGATCGGGTGATTAAAGTCACAATTACGTTTCAACTGGTACGAAGGCGCGACCGTGCCAAGATAGGCGCGACCGTGCCGAAACACTTGGCGCGACCGTGCTTAGTTAGGGTTTCTTGATTTTTCAACTTTAGTCCTTGTAACTTTAGTTTTTACATGTTTGTATAAAATAGTTACTTGTATAGAGATTAATTGTATATTACTGGGTAAAACTTGCGGATTTGTATTGAATCATTGCATTTAATTTATGGAGAAGATATAATAAGACAGTGCACGAGAATTTGGTTTAAAATGCGTTACATTGAATTGAAATACGAATACTAAAAATCAGAAATGTTACAGTAATCCTGTCAAAATCAGAAGGCTTTGACGGACCAGCTGTTGATTGTGGAATAGAAGAACTTGAAGTAGTAGGAATCTCTGGAGGAACAGGAGTTTGAACTGGAGATGGATCCTTAGATCGTGGAGGAGTAATTATCAGAGAAGCAACAAAATTTGCATCTTCAACTCCTTGAGAAGATTTTACAGCAGCAATCGACGCAGACATTAACTTTTGACGTGTAGGATCTGGATTAAAGTCACTGTCAGTGTCAGAACTCTCATCGACCAAAGATCTTTTTCCAAGTACTGATCCGGAAGGAGGATCCCGAACAGACTTGCGTCGTGGTCGTCTGGCTTGAGATTTAATGAGTTTTCCAGCATTAGCCAGTGGAATAGCAGCCAACCGTTCATAATGACCTGGAGAAAAATCCCTAGATTCATCAGAATCAGTGCTGTCATTATCAGATGATATTGTATCACTTGAACTGGAACTAGAATCAGCATCTGTCACCACGTTCCCTTCTTGTTCATGAATGGGCGAGTTCACAGCTTCATCAACAAAATCATCCATGTTCATACCTAGATCTTGATTAGGATCATGAACGACCTCTTCTTGAACTGGTTCCTGAATAGGTATATCAACTGGAACTTGTTCAGGAATAGGAATTTGTGGAACTGGTTGTTGTTGTTGAACTTGTTGTTGTTGTGGAACTTGTTGTTGTGCGCGTTGTTGTGGTTGAACATTAACTCCTTGAGCTTGAGCAAGTTCATTAGGATGAAACCAGTTGTCATTAGGTGGTGCAACATAATCAGGATTGATTAAGTGCCCAAACAGTGGAGTATTGACTGGAATCAACGCAGCATTCTGCTGTTTTACCTTTGTACAGTCAGTAAAGATACGTTTTGACATCGGAGTCAAAGTCAATCTTATGGCATGTTGTGGAAGATCTGGAATAAGGTGATTGAGTATCATTTGAATGAATCGGGGATACATCAAGAAACCTTGACCTTCAGCTGGATTGATCTGCATTACCATCTCCCGATAGAAATAAAGAGGAAAATTGAATCTTTTATTCAATGTTAAGGCAACCATTGCTATTTGAAGAGCCATCTTCAAGCCATCGGTACCAGCTTTTCGTGGAGAGATGCATTGTATAATCACATGCATAAAATACCTCCATTCACCCACTAATCCACCTTTCCTAGCTTGTGTATCATTTTGTCTTTCACGATATCCCATCCTTTGAAAACAACCCATAATAAGAGTATTAGGATAAGATATTGGATCTTCAGCATTTCCACCCAACTCAAGAGCAGCACGAATCGTCTCTTCTGAAATTGCAATCTCGGTATTGTTTACTGTTGCACGAAGAACATGCGGTTTCACATCGATATCTTGATGTACCGTATCCCAGAATTGTTGTATATACACCAAGCTAATATAGGGATCCGCAGATAATGCAACATGCAGTCTTGATCGATTCAGAAAATTGATGATGCCTTGAAAATGAACTGCTTCTGGCATATTAGGATCTAACAACGTCACTTGATTATGCTTATATTCAACACGTCGAGCCATCTGTGAAAATATCGGACAACACAACAAACATTAGTATACTTACACATATATGAAACACACATTGAATAATACACACAAACAAAGAAAAACAAAAAAATTTCAAAAAAAAAAAAATTTCAAACAAAAAAAATTTCAAAAAAAAATCACGTCCTTTTCACTTCTGACCCCTAGGCGAACTTAATAAGTTCGCTTAGTAGTGCAAGAGGCGAACTTATTAAGTTCGCCTGACAAGTTCGCTTATAACAAGTTCGCTTGGAACAAGTTCGCCTGAACCTGAGACGTTTCAAATTCAAACACAGATTTTCCAAACTTTGGCAAATCGATAGAAATCTTGAAATATGCATATAAAATCAATCGAATAACACATTATAATAAAAAATGATGATCAATTTTATATTTAGGTCAATAACGTCCCTGAAACAGTCCGATGAAACCCCGAGATTAAAAACCCCAAATATACACAATTGACCGGATGAAAATCGACGTAAATACCTTTGTTAGATTCGCAATTCAATTTCGATCAAGATGCAACCAGAAAATAACACTCACAACACAGATTCAAAGTTTTGAGAATTTTTGGGTAAGTTCGCTTGAGTCGGAGGAAGACGATGAGTAAGACAAGTTCGCCTGAATCAACCCTTATTCAGATTAAGTTCGCTTGATTAAGCGAACTTGTTAAGTTCGCTTAACAAGCCTTCGGCGAACAAGATAAGTTCGCTTCACCCTTAAGTTCGCTTCACCCTAGACTGAAGATTAACGCTTCACTGTACACAGGCGAACTTAATTAATTTTCAACCTTTTTGCCTTGAACACAAATTTTACCAACTTCAACCTTTCAAATCTTGAACTTCCGTCAGTAACACATATTTGATCCAATCCTGAACAATTTTTAATAAAAGTTTAGAATTTTCAAGGAAAATCAAAATCAAAATCTTTTTGAGTTTTATCTATACAAACGGAAACACATATTTTTGGTTTTTCTCTGAATAAACTGAAATCACATATTTTTTGTTTTTCTCTGTATAAACTGAAATCACATATTTTTTGGTTTTTCTCTGTACAAACAGAATTACATATTTTTGACTTGATCATCATGAGCAAGAAGATCATATCAGTATTCAAGTAATTCATCACACATATTATCAATAACAACGGGTAACCTATAGTAAGAGACCATTCAACTCAATTTTGTGCATTTTGCATCTTTTTCATTTTGAAACTCATTCAATTTGAATAATATTTGAAATGATACGCGATAAATTTCAAAGTAAATAAGATCAGGTTATAAATTGCTCTTTTATTTATACCGAATTTGAAATATAACGCCTGAATTCTTAAAATTGTCAATATTATATTATTTGAAACTAAAAGCGTTTATTCTCCAAATTCATGTGATTTAGTACCATTTAGATGATAAACATCGTGTACCCCACATATATGTCAAATAGAAAATAAATGCACTATCTTCAAGACATATATAAGATTTTACTAAAGATTATCCGAATATTCAGAATGAGGAAACATCACTTAGCACATGAATAGCAGAATCCAAATTGGATTGTAAAGGAATCAATGAGATTCAGAATCGAATGATTCAATGTTTTGGCTTATATTTGTGGAATCATAAGATTCAGGTATGTGGATCCAACTGTTATCTGGATTATGAATTCAATGGAATCAGTAAAGATGATATATCAATATGATCCAAGGGCTAGTATATGTTTGACAGATGTCGTCAAGTACATATCTTGATTATACTTCAAATTGCATGCTTTTCGGGACATGGGCACTGAAGCAAATCGAATGAATAGTGCTAAGGACATAACCCGAAACTGATCTCATAGGAAAATCCTTATTAAAAGCTAATATTCTTTATCTGATAGTGATCTTTTAACACACACACCCAGGCATAAAATGGATTTAAATCACAGATGTAATCATATTATATTTAATTTTCACACTACTATTAGTTTCAAAACGCTTTTAGCCTATTGACAATTCAAGTTTCAAATTTTATACACAAATTTTAAAACAAATTATCAAAAATAGAGCATTTATAACACTATCATTTCTTATTTATGCAGACTTTGAAATTTAGATCAGATCAACTTATTTTAATCATTCATATATCAAGGTCTACTAAGGTCGTGTGAAATGAACTAATCACTGATGTACTATCATTTCTTCTCTAACCTCAAATAATGTCAAATTTTATAATTTTCAATTTGTTTTGACTTTTTATAATTTAGACTTTTTGACTGAAAATGTAAATGCAGAAATGTAATAAAGCAATAAAAGAACTTAAAAGAAAATTTTCCATGAAATTCTGATTTTGAAAAACTTTTATTCGGGATTGATCATACCCATCATTTTTATCAGGAATTCAAACCTGGTACGATCAAATGCCTTAGTAAACAAATCAGAAAAAAATTATCTTCATTGTGTACCTTGACCAGCTCAATCAACCTTTTCTCTATACAATCACGTATAAAATGATATCGAATTTCGATGTGCTTAGTTTTACTATGTTTGACAGGATTATTCGTTATGGACATAGTAGCATTATTATTAATAAACATGGGGGTTTCTGTGAAATTCAAACCGTAATCTCTCAATTGTTGTTGTATCCACAAGATTTGTGAACAACAACTTGCAGCAGCAATGTATTCTGCTTCGCATGTTGAAATCGAGACTGTGGTTTGCTTTTTGCATTGCCAAGATACAAGTCGATTTCCTAAGAACTGGCAACCACCTGTTGTAGATTTCCTGTCCAGACAACAACCACCAAAATCAGAATCAGTAAAAGCATTGAAATCAAAGTTAGAACCATGAGGATACCATAGCCCTAAACGTTGTTTTCCTTTTAAATACCGAAAGATTCTTTTTACAGCAATTAAGTGAGATTCTTTTGGCTTTGCCTGAAATCTGGAACAGATACACACGGCGAACATTATATCCGGCCTTGAAGCGGTTAAGTACATGAGGGATCCAATCATAGCTCTGTAAAGTCGACAATCCACATCTTTTCCTTCCGGGTCAGAATGCAACTTATGATTGACCGGAATTGGAGTATCGTATGGGGTACAGTCCTCCATCTTGAACCGGCTCAAGATGTCTTTGACATACTTGGACTGATGAATAAAGAAACCATCTTCCTTTTGATTTACTTGTAAACCTAAGAAAAACGATAACTCTCCCATAGCAGACATTTCAAATTTCGACTTCATAACTCCCTCAAAGTCTTTGCACAACCCTTCATTTGTTGAGCCAAATATAATATCATCCACATAAATCTGTACTAGTAGGTAATCTCCCCCTGATTTCTTTATGAATAAGGTCGAGTCTATCTTTCCACGAACAAAGTTATTCGCCAAAAGATGTGTGGATAAGGTTTCATACCACGCACGAGGAGCCTGATGAAGACCATAGAGGGCCTTATCTAGCTTGAAAACCATGTTCTGATTCAGTGGATCTTCAAACCCCGGCGGCTGACACACATAGACTTCCTCCTTGACCTTTCCATATAAAAATGCACTCTTGACGTCTAATTGAAACACCTTAAAACCTTTAAAGGAAGCAAAAGCTAGAAATAGCCTTATAGCTTCAAGTCGCGCAACCGGCGCATAAACTTCGATGTAATCAATTCCTTCCTGTTGATTGAAGCCCTGTACAACTAATCTTGCCTTATTGCGTACCACGACACCTCGATCGTCTTTTTTACATTTAAACACCCATTTTGTTCCTATCGGATACGCACCATTCGGTAAATCAACAAGATTCCAAACATTCAGTTTGTCAAATTGGGCAAGTTCTTCCTGCATAGCTTCTAACCAGTTATTATCATTTAAAGCCATCTCTACATTCTTGGGTTCAACCTGCGAAATAAAGCAAGAATGTGAACAATCATCAAGAACACCAGAATCTTTAATGCAAGTATAAAAACAAGTATTGTCAACAAGAGAACGGGTTTTCACTCCATCCTGTAAATTTCCAATTATATTTGTTACTGGATGATCTTTGTGTTCCTTGATGGATGCGACCTCAGGAACTGGCAACACTTCAACTTGAGTAGATGTAGATTGATAAGAATAATCTTGAGGAATTGGAATTTTCGAGTCTAAATTTGTTGGAATCTCCCCCTGAGCCTGTTGCGAAGGTAATGGATCATCACTCAACAACGGATCAGCAGAAGAATCTTGAAAAATAGCATTATCCTCCTCACTCTCTGAATCTTGTGGACCGGAACAAGAAGCAACATTAGGATCGGGAGCAGAAACAGATGTAATCGATGAATTGGGAACTGCATTTGGTAGAAAACCATTGTGCTGTGCATCTTGACAAGAATCATAAAGAACAGCAGCATCTTCATCATAAATATCAGACGGTAAATGAAAAGACTTGAATAAGTTTTCATAATCAAATGCCCAATCCGGACCAATCGCCATTTGTGGTAAAGACCGATTTGAACAGTCAATATGGAACCATTCTTCAACTTGGCGTGTCTCTTTGTTATAAACCCTCTTGGTTGTCGAGTTAGCCACATACCCCAGAAAAATCCCTTCAATAGCCTTTGCATTGAATTTTGTTGGGACATCTCGAACCTTCACTAGGGTACACGGATTACCAAAAGGTAGTAAGTATTCCAGATTTGGCTTTCGATTATTTAGCAATTCATAGCAAGTCTAATTATGTCGCTTTACGGTGAAGACCCTGTTCAAAACATGACATGCAGTATTCACAGCTTCAGCCCAAAAGGTGACTGGAAGCTTAGAATCTGCAAGCATCGTGCGAGCTGTTTCGACCAACGTCCTGTTCTTTCGTTCAGCGACACCGTTTTGTTGAGGAACATATGGCGCACTGAATTCATGATGAATTCCTTTTTGTAGACAGAATAAGCCCATTTTGCTATTCTTAAATTCGCTGCCATTGTCACTCCTGATTTTTCTGACTTTCAGATTGAATAAATTCTCCAAACTCAGGATTAAGTATTGAACCAACTCCGTGGTTTCAGTTTTAGAGGAAAGAAACTTAACCCATGAA
Organism: Smallanthus sonchifolius; assembly: GCA_023525975.1. Classification (NCBI taxonomy): domain Eukaryota; kingdom Viridiplantae; phylum Streptophyta; class Magnoliopsida; order Asterales; family Asteraceae; genus Smallanthus; species Smallanthus sonchifolius. The sequence continues at coordinate 22,318,836 of CM042039.1, forward strand.
AATCTAGAGTAATCATCAGTTACGACCAAGCAGTACGATTTCCCACCAATGCTCCTAATACTGATAGGACCGAACAAATCCATATGCAGCAACTCCAAAGGAGTTACGATAGAATTCGTCGACTTCGATTTGTGAGATTTCTTTCTTTGCTTTCCCTTCTTGCACGGAATACAATCATCAGGAACTGAGAATTTCATTTTCGGAATACCAAGCACAAGATCATTCCTAACAATGTAGTTCATCTTCCTGTAGTTTATGTGAGCTAGCTTCATGTGCCACAATATTGAATCAGATTCCGACGCCTTGGAGAGTAAACATGTTGGAATTGAATCCGTTGTAGTGGCGACACTCATTTCAAGGACATACGTGTCATTTCTCCTTGGAGCCTTCATGAGAATCCATTCATCAGGAATCACAAACCCCGGTTTCAGAATATAGCATTCATGATCGTTGAAATGGAATGAAAACTTCTTGTCACAGACTTGTGATACGCTTAAAAGATTGTGTTCCAGCTGCTCAACATAATTCACCTTTTCAAATTTTACTTTGTCATTCTTTAACGTTCACTGGCCTGTTATGTACCCGCTAACCACCATCAATTTTAATCACATCCTCAAGCAATCTAACATTCCCTGTCATATGTCGAGAGCAACCACTATCCACATACCATGTGTTGTTGATAGTCCTCCTTGGTTGTCCCTACATAAACAATGAGAATCAGTTAGAAAGTGGAACCCAAGCCATCGTGGTCTTGGGTCGTCCGGATTGATCAAAATAAACAACTTCTTGTAATTTACAATCAATTTTATCATTCACTTTTGGAACAGAAGTTTGACAATCAGACCTTTTCAAAGAAGAACCATTTTTATTATTTTGAAAAACATTATTTGATATATTATTGTCAGATTCAGATGTTTCCAAAATTTTCTTTAATTTTCTGTTTCTCCTTCTTCTTTGAGGTCTAGACAATTTAACCTCCCGAAAAGTATCTTTTGAAATCCCAACTTTTGGAATCTCAAGATTTTCTCTGCATACAAAAGATTTAGCATGCAATGTATTCTGTTGTTTAATTCCAGGGGAATTAACAAAAGATCGTCCAGTCATATCTTTCTCCAAACTAGAAGACGATTTTCCCTCATCTTTTCTTTTCAGAATCTTCACCACTTTCGGTTGTGAAGGAACAGTCTTCATTTTACCCTTGTTTTTGTATGGACAATTAATCAAAATATGACCAGGCTCATTGCAATGAAAACACACTCTTCTTTCTTGATAACTTCTGAAATAAGATGTTTTCTTAGAATTTGAAGAACCATCAGAAGAATAAGCTTCAGAGGAATGCCCTGAACAATTTATCGGCTTCGTAGGAACATAAGTCTGTTTTGGCACCTTTGAAGAATTCACCTTTTGAAAACCAGCCGCCACAAACCCACTTGACTGTAAGATTGGAGAAAGTTTAGTTGGAACCACTTTCACCTCTTCAGGTTCAGTCAAAATGCACCTATCCCTAGTAACATTCTTCACAACCTTTGGTTCCTCAATTTTCACTTCTCTCGGAATGCCTTCAACCTTTGAATCATCAAACACTTCATCCTCTGTATCAGAATCATACACCATGTCTTCACCCGTCACTGGATTCACTTTTAATAATGTCCTGGGATCAATCTCCTCTTCATGAATGATTTCAGGCTCAACCACATAATTCGCATTGAACGGTGGAGGAACAAACCCAATACCAGCAACTCTTTTTGTGGGATCAACATTAGCATTGAAATAATCCAGAACTACAGACGAATTCTCAAACTGTTCCAGCTTTCTATGTAACTTTATCACCTCAGATTCTTTTTCAGAAATCTCCTTGTTCTTTTGGGCAACTACTTCATTTCGTTTTTCAATTTCAGCATAAGCCATATCTAGATGATAACCCTGCTCTTTGTATTTTAACCCAAGAGAATTTAAGTCTCTTTTCAAAGACTCAATTCTATCAATGCACAACTTATCATTATCTTTCAGTTTCTGATTAACTGAATGCATTGATTTCATGTCACAAATCAAATTTGTGTTATCATCCATGACTTTTTGTAGTTTATCTTTAACAGAAATACAATTAGAACAGTATATATGACAAACAGAGTCTTTTTACCTTAGTCGGATCAGACATGTCTGCCATGAATACTTTGGCAATTGGAATATTCTCTGAATCTTCACCAACTGAAGCATTTTCTGTAAGAACAATTTCTTCCTCAGCAACCCCTGACACAGCATCAGAATCTATACTTTGCTCTCTTTCTTCCTCATCATCAACACTTGGAACACTATCACCATCACATGAATCATCACTAGAACTTTCATCATCAGTAGACTCTTCTGGTTTTTCTGAATGAATTTCTGCAACAAAAGCCTGACTCACAGCACCCACCAAATCTTCCAGATGAATGCCCCAATCATAGTTTTCATCGTTTTGAGCAACTAGAGCTGATGATGCAGATGCATGATTTGTATTACCAGAAGGACCATGACTTTGATTACCAGATGAACCATGTGACTGATTCCTATTATGCTGAAAGTTAGATTGCTTCTTTTGAGAATCAAATTCTACCTTTGGTTTCAAACACTCCTTAGCAAAGTGACCATACTCTTGGCTGTTGTAACACCTAACTTTGCTCTTATCAAAACCCATACGCGATCGACTATTTGAACCAATATATTTTCTCTCAGTTCTCTTCAAGAAATCTTTAGCTTGTCGCATTAACATGGCCATATTCCATTGGATATTCATTTCTTCCAGATCAACAGGGTCAATCTGTCTGAAATCTTCTTCTATTTCCTCAGGATCATGTATTTTACCTCCAATGAAATTTTCATATGATGCCATGAATGAAGAAAACATATCAAGATAATCATCAGCAACTTTTTGATTCACATGAGATCCAGATGATGTTGAAGCAGTAGTAGCAGAAAATCCAGAATGGCTTGTATGACCAGAATAAATTGGAACTCCAGAACACTGATCATTTGAAGACTCTTGAGCATCACCATAAAAGAATGCCACTCCAGTACCAGATTTACCAACAGATTTGGCAAAATACATCGAGGGATCCTGGATATGCTCCATATTAGTCTCTTTTTTCTTCATATTCATGTCATGTGACTGAATCTTCCCTAGGACTTCTTCAAGAGACATGGTTTTGTACTTAACATTTTCTTTGATCAAAACCGTATACACATCAAACTTTGATGGTAAAGCCTCCAAGAATTTATCATTGATTTCCTCAGTCTCATATACCACAGATGCACTAGCCAGTTCACTAAGAAGATGATAGAATTTTGTAGCAAGATCATCCAAAGATTCATTTTGAAAATGTTTAAAGACTAGGAACTGCTTCTTCAGTAACTCTTTTCTACTCTTTTTCACATCTAAAATCCATTCACATCTTTTATGTAATGCTTCCCACATTTGTTGAGAAGACTTGAACTGTTTAAAACTGTGATAAATTTCCTTTGGTAGAGACATCGAAATGCTAGCCATTGCTTTCTTTTCTCGATCAAATAACAGCTTCTCTTCAGTAGTTAATGCTGATACTGGCTTCAGAACATCATCCTTTCCCATCCATGAATACGTAGGATGCGTATATCCTTCCAAAATCGGAATCCACAAACTAGTATTGGTAAAAGATACGAATTGGTCAAACTGATCTTTCCAAATTGAATAATCAGCTAGATTCAACAACTTTGGAGGTTTTTGAGATGTACCAATCTCATTGTCATAATTGAACATGTTTGTGACTTGAACCATCTTTGCCATGTTTTAAAAAAAATTTTCTGAAAAATTTTCCAAGTATTGATCAGCCTTACCCTCAGGCGAACTTAATAAGTTCGCTTTAGTGAGTACTAAGCGAACTTGAGATCAGGCGAACAAGACAAGTTCGCTTAAGGAGGAAATCTGGTAAGTTCGCTTAACAGCTAAGTTCGCTTAAAATGTGAGAAGCGAACTTAATAGTTCGCTTGCTAAGTTTGCCTGCACAGGAACTCAGCAAGTTCGCTAAAACTGCTGTAACAGATTCAAAAGAATCTTCACCCAAACACGAACCAAGAACTTCAAAAATCATGATTTCTCAGCGAATTGATGGAATTTAAGGAAATTGAACCGTAGGATTATGAATTTTATCAAATAGAACAGTTCTATCGGACTAATTTCATCAAAATCACTTCCAAAAACACAAATTCAGCAGAGAAACGATCTTCAAGAACTTGAAAAACTCCATTGTTGCAGAAACTTAAAAAATGTTGAATTTCTTGTCGAATTGTACACAAAAACCGTCACTAATCACCGAGAATCGTACTTAATTCACGAGTATAATCTCTGATACCACTTGTAGGTCCAGGTAACTCAACTACTGATCGAACTCGTGATATGACGTTTCTATAACACGAAGTGCGGAATCCTTCGTGTTAACGTTTGTATACTAACCGACAATCCAAACAACAAGCGTAAATAAACTTCTCCAATATATTCACAATGGTTTACAGCAGACAAATCGTTCTCTCTGTTCTGTTCACTATGTCTAATGACTCTGTAAACACATATATATATAGAAACTAACCTGCTGTAAGCGAACTTGTTAAGTTCGCCTGAAACAGACTAAGCGAACTTAACAAGTTCGCCTCAGTTAGACCTAAGCGAACTTATTAAGTTCTCCTCTGATAGACCAGGCGAACTTAACAAGTTCGCCTCTAGGCACACTTGTAAAAACACTTGGCAACTTTACAAAATTACATATCAAAAACACAAAGACATAAAATCTAACTATTACAAGCTTTTGTCATTACAAATCTATGTCCTAACAGTATCCATTGTGATGAGTCGGTATAAGAAATGTAGTGCTCGAAACGTGCTTTCCAATTAGAATAATCATTCACGTTCAACAACTTTGGTGGTTTCTGTGGTGTACCGATCTCATTATCATAATTTAACAGGTTTCCCAAATTCTGAAGATTCGACATAGTAAACACTTAGTCAAATTTCAGAAAAATCAGACACAGTTGCGCACTTGATTTTGGCCTTGCGCACTTGAGAAATGGTCTTGCGTATTTAGATTTCCTCTTAAGTACACAGGAATAAATGTAAGTACGCAGGATATAACTTAAGTTCGCACAAGTTCAGTCTTGCGCACTTATAAGTACGCAGGAGATAAGGCTTGCGTATTTAGTAAGTACGCACAAAACTGTACTTTTTGCCAGAAATGGTAAGTACGCAGGTTACTTTTTCAGCAACTTTCACCAATCTTTTCCGGTCACCTGAAACTCGCCGGAGATGGTAAAAATTGGTCTGATGATCAATGCAAATGAGCCAAAGGGTCAGAAACTTGTTTCTAACCAACCTTTGATACTCAAAACACTGAAATACACAACAAAATCAGTTTTTAAGTGATTTTTGCTTCTAAAATAGTGCTCAAGAGCTACCCCTATTTTATCACAAAAATCAATAAAAATACCTCTTTTTGCTTGTAAAAACTAAATAGAAACTCTCCAAACTCACTCACAACACTCTAAATCAGGAGCTATGCTCTGATACCACTTGTAGGTCCCTCGGGTGTGCCGGATCGTCACATGCAAGTGGGTCTACTAGTCGGACCGGGTGCGGAATGCCCATGACTAGGCGGAGAGTCTAGCTAAACAAAGTAAACTGACAAGAGAAAACACTTTAAACGTTCTTTGTATTATAAACACTTGAAGGTTACAGAGAAAAGCACTGAGATTTCAATCTGCGTATTTGCGTCTATGTCTGCGTACTTAACTTCTGTCAACCTATCCTATTTATACAAGACCTGATGCCTGCGCACTTAGCAAGTGCGTAGGGCAAAATGCTCTTGCGTACTTAGCAAGTACGCAAAGTTATTCTTGCTAAGTACGAAGGAGCTTTCTTCTGCGCACTTACAAGTGCGAAAAACACTTAGAGAATTTAGCAACATTCAGTATGTAAAAGTAAATACAACTAGATAAACTAATACATAAAGACTCTTACATACAAAGACAATTACAAACAAGACAAAACAACCAAAGACTAAGACTCTATCTATCTAGAGTGTTTGTCACAGGAAAGTGCTTCAACACCAACACATGCTTCTACTACCTTCAGCAACAAAGAAACCTCAAGCAACATGCTTTTGAGAAAACGAACAAGAACAAAAAGGTAAGAAGCTTTGAAACCAAGGCAACTCATTTCAGAAACTCTCTCTCCCCACCAAGGAAGCAGCTGCCAAAACCTCAACAATCTTGCATCATCTATGGTGAATCAGACCACTTTGCTGCAAATTATGAATTTAATCCCTTCAACCAGATCCTTCATCAAGCCCCTCCTAAACAAGAGCCTATCAGCAAAAGAACTTCTATAGAGAAACCCTTTGTTAACAAGGTAAAGAAGGATAAGCATACATCTTTTGTTAAACCATCAGCAACCAGCAAAAATGTTGTTGATCAAGTGAAGCCCAAGAAACCAAAGGATAAGCCTTCAGCATCAACCAAGTCTACTGCCGCTCAAGAAAAACCATCAGCAGCAACAAAATCAGCTGATGATAAGCCAAAGTCCTCAATAACAAAAGTTGCTGCTGATAAAGTAAATCTGTCAGCAGAGCAAAGAGATCTGGAAAACCACCTCCTCAGCAATGGAAAGACAAGATCCCAGCCTCTATCCCTCAAAGCATCATCATTGGATCTATTGAATGTAAGCATACTGATGCTGCTGATCCAATGACACACTTACCCAAGTCTGTAAGTTCTTGGATTCCTTCCACTAACTAGATCTCTCTCATGTGTAGGGACAACCAGGTCACAAGAATAACACCTGGGTTGTAGATAGTGGTTGTTCCAGGCACATGACCGGCAACATATCCATCCTCTCCAACTTCAGACACTTCAATGGAGGATATGTTGCCTTTGGGAGTGATTCAAAAGGAGGATCAATTACTGGACAAGGAACCATGTCCAATGAAAGGATGAGTGTTGAAATAGTAAACTATGTCAAAGAATTAGACTTCAATCTCATGAGTGTGTCCCTGGTTTTTTGATCAAAAGCATTGGATGCTTTTCAAAGATAAAGAATGTTTTGTACTATCCCCTAGCTTAAACAAACCTCCCCCAGAAAAGATCCTATTGACTGCTTAGAGAAAAAATAACCTATATGTGCTTGACATGAATGAGGTCACTCCATCTGGTAGTGTATCTTGTTTTCTGTCAAAGGCATCAGTTGATGAATCAGCTCTCTGGCATAGGAGATTAATCCATGTCAATGTAAAAACCATTAACAAGTTGGTAAAGGAAAATCTTGTCAAAGGGCTTCCTGACAAAGAATTCCAACTTGAAGATCAATGCATTGCATGCTTGAAGGGGAAGCAACACAAGAGTTCTCACAAGCCCAAGATATTAAATTCAAATAACACTCCATTACAGCTGCTGCATATGGATCTATTTGGTCCTACAAATGCCATGTCAATGGGCAAGAAGTCATACTGCCTGGTGATCACTGATGACTATGCCAAATTTTCATGGGTATACTTCTTGAGAAAAAATATGAAACTGCTGAGATTCTTAAATCTTACATTCTTCGAGTTGAGAATCAAAGCAATCAAAAGGTGAAAGTCATAAGGTGTGATCAAGTTACAGAGTTCAAGAACCACACTCTGAACTGATCTGTGAAAGCAAGGGAATAGAAAGACAATACAATGCTCCAAGAACTCCTCAACAAAATGGGGTTGCTGAAAGGAGAAACATAACTCTAATTGAATCAGCAAGATCAATGTTGGCTTATTCAAAACTGCCTCTCACATTCTGGGCAGAAGCAGTCAGTACCGCTTGCTTTGTGCAGAATAGATTTCTCATTGTCAAGCCTCTCAACAAGACACCTTATGAACTCTGGTTCAAAAGAGTTCCCTACATTGGATTTCTAAAACCTTTTGGATGTCCATGCACCATTCTGATCGCACATGGGGTTCTTCCTAAGTTTGGTTCCAAATCTGATGAAGGATACTTTGTGGGCTATTCCTTTCAATCCAAGGCCTACAAAGTATTCAATTCAAGAACAAGAATCATGGAAGAATCAGCCAATGTGGAATGTAGGGAACACATTGCATGTGAACAGGGGAAAGGCCCAGACTAGCTCTTTGATATAGACTCCTTTACACAAATATTTGAGCCTCTCATCTTCGTAAATATGGAGTCTACCTCTTCCAAAGAACCAGCTTCCACATCTTCCACTGACTACAGATTGGAGTTCACTAGTCCCTCTATCAGACTGAAAAGGTCATCTATTGATCCTCCATCTGTTGTGGAAGCTATTCAAGCCTGTGAAGTTTGAACCAGACTCTCAAATATCACCAGCAGCAGCCTCTCTGAGAATGAAAATCCGAATGAACTTCAAGACACATCTGTAAATACTGTAGAGGCATTTGTTGCAGATGCTGCTGATGCTACTTATAATGTTGATGTTGTTGTTGATATTGAAGACTATTCCACCATGAATGAAGAGTTTCCCAATCAGAATCAGAGCAATCTTGAGCACGAAATACAATTGGATGTTGTACCATCATAGAGAATCAACAAGGAACATCCCCTGGAAAACATCATTGGCCAAGTTCACCAAGGAGTTCAAAAAACAAGCAAAACTCATGAGGCCAATATATGTATGTATTCCTGCTTTCTATCTCAGGTAGAACCAAAGAAAATAGATGAAGATCTGAAACACAGCAGTTGGATTGAGGCAATGCAGGAAGAGTTGCTGCAATTCAAGAGACAGGATGTCTGGAAACTTGTTGATCTTCCACCTGGTCAAACTGCTATTGGCACAAGATGGGTATTCAGGAACAAGCAAGATGAGAGAGGCATTGTCGTCAAGAACAAAGCTAGACTTGTAGCTCAAGAACAAACAAGTTGATACACAAGAGGGAATTGACTATGATGAAGTCTTTGCTCCTGTTGCCAGGCTGGAGGCCATCAAGATCTTCCTGGCATATGCTGCATCCAAGAATTTCATAGTTTATCAAATGGATGTCAAGAGTGCCTTTCTGTATGGGAAGATTGGTGAGGAAGTATATGTTAAACAGCCTCCAGGCTTTGTAGATCCTGCACATCCTAACAAAGTGTTCAAACTAGACAAAGCTCTCTATGGCTTACATCAAGCTCCAAGAGCCTGGTATGAAACTCTGTCTAGATATCTTCTAAGCAACAACTTTAGAAGAGGTGCCATTGACCAGACCTTGTTTATCAAAGATGAAGGGGGAGAAATCCTACTGGTACAAATCTATGTTGATGACATCATCTTTGGATCAACAAGGAAGAGGTTATGTAAAGACTTTGAGGTCCTGATTCACTCAAAGTTTGAAATGAGTTCAATGGGTGAACTAAATTTCTTTCTGGGTCTTCAAGTCAAACAAGTTCCAAATGGAATCTTTATCAACCAATCCAAATATGTCAAGAGCATTTTGGAAAGATTCAAGATGGCTGACTGTTGTGCTACAAGAACTCCTATGCAGGTGTACCATCAACTGACACAGACAAGGACGGTCAACACACTGATCAACATCAGTACCGTGCAATGATAGGATCACTCATGTATCTCACTGCCTCAAGGCCAGATATCATGTTTACTGTATACCTTTATGCAAGATTCCAAGCAGCTCCAAAGAATACACATCTTCAAGCTGTCAAGAGAATTTTTAGATACCTAAAGGGAGCCCCAAGGCTTGGGCTATGGTATTCTAAAAATGACATGTTCAACCTGTATACATACACTGACAGTGACTATGGAGGATGCAACCTGGACAAAAAATCCACATAAGGGGGGTGTAAGTTTATGGGAGGAAGACTGATTTCATGGTAGTGCAAGAAGCAAACTTGTGTATCAACTTCTATAGGAGAAGCAGAATACATTGCAGCTTCAAGTTGCTGTGCATAAGTCATCTGGATACAAAAACAAATGCTGGATTATGGGATGAATTTCATGGCCACTCCCATTCACATTGACAACATGAGTGCTATATCAATCACAAACAATCCGGAAGTTTCTATGCTACACTCTTCTATAGTGCATATCCCAGAAGAGAAGTGGATTGCATCAAGTGAGTTCTACTCTCACCTCTCCTGTTCACGGTATGATCACTGGCCAAGGTTTCAACTTTGCACATCTCATTTTTGAAGGTTTGAGATATAACTTTCAAGAAGGTGCAAAGCAGGCATTCTATATGTACCCAAGGTTCTTGCAGTAAGTTTTCAACAATGACCTAAAAGATCTTTCCAAACCTGCAAGAATCTACCTTATGCTGGGACATAAAAATAATATTTTTCAAAGCTTGAGAACTGTTTCCAAAAAGTTCTCAGAGGTCAATATTCCATTATTATCTACAATGATACTGATCCCACACCCTCCTCTTCAAAGCATGAACAACAAATTGCTTCCATTGTTCGAACCCCTATGCATCCTATTAAGGGTGCACAGGCACAACAACTACTTACACCTGTTTTGGATATCCAACTTGAACACAGGGCCCCAGTTGAGGCAAAATATACCAGAAAAAGAAAAAGGAGTAAGAAGACTCCTTCTTTTCTTGTCTCACAAGCCCAATCCCAACCTAAAAGCCCTCATTCAGAATCCCAACATTCTGATGAGAATATAAAAAGGGATAGCCAAAGTATTAGAGAGACTTCCCTGGAAGTTCCTCTATTAGGATCAGGATCACATTCCGGATCCGTAGAACAACCTTCTGAGCCCTTTCATTATTTTTCTTCTCTGAACTTAAGTGCAGAGGCACCTAGTCAAGAAGATATGCCTTCTCCAACTACTAATATCTCGGAGGTATTGATTGACTTGGCTGCTAATGTACCCAGCCCATGTTCATCACATAAGAAGGTTTACCCTGATGACAGAGTGAATGTGGAAAGGGCTATCACTACTACTGGTACATCAATTGACCAGAAGGACAGTGATAACATCACTAAGTCCCCAACCACGGCAACTCACAGTGAGGATGTTTCTCTTGAAGCACTCTTCACTGAGAGGAATCCCAGGTCCAAAAAAACCAGGGTGATGGGGATGCAGAGGCTAGGCCTAAGGCCCCATCTAGTTCCAAGGATTCCACAACTGTGGATGAGGAAAGGCTGAAACTTGAAAACATGGAATTGACGGCCATGGTGGCAATGCTAGAGGCTGAAGTGTCCAAACTAAAGCACCAAGTCTCTATGCATGAAGCCCATCAATGCCCTCCATGACTACTCCTTCCCTTGTATCAGTGGGCACTCAAATAGATGAAACTCTATGCACTGATGCAACCAAAAAGGGGGAGATAGTTACTGTTGAATATGATGCTGACAGCCCTGATGAATGGATACGAGAGCATGCTGCTTTTCAAAGTACACTCTTAAAACCTGCTTTTGTTCAAATCCATGACTTGCCAGACTCAGTAGATGAAGAGGAAGATATCTCTAAGGATTGGAGGTTAGTTGTCAGAGCTGTTGATGAGGTGTTGGAGAATGAAATTTAAGATGAAGACACACCTTTATCATTCAGCATACTTCCAGCTGCTGCAAGTATGTCAAGACAGACCATTGCCCCTCAATTCACACTGACTGCACATAAGCTAGAGTTTAACTCTATCCTAGCTTGGGGGGTATGTTGGTCTATCCGAGAGATTATGGATTAGACTGGAATTTGGTGGAATAGAAGAGCTTAATTGGAATACACTGAATCCACTTCAGGTTCTTGAACTGTACTTAGCAGGATGCATCAACACTTCCACAGATCTCTCAGCAGAATTTGCAATTAATTGGTTATGTGTCTTGATGGAGGATAATATGCCCTGGTTTGAATGGTTTCTAGAAGAAGCAATCAAGTGTCACACCCCCAAATTCCACTAACGGAGTTTTACCGTTTGGTGTGTGACAAACCAGGATCTCAGTCATTAGTTACATCAAACAATACTATATGGGACGTAAATGAAATATCATAAAAGTTCAGAGTTAATGCGAAAGCTTTTAAATAAGAAAATAAATCGCAAAACAAGCGCGCCCAAGTTTAGTTTAATAAAACAAGTAAATTGTTTTGAATGTTTGCATGTGGATGAAATGATAGTAGGACTCCATGCATGTCCTAAGTGTGCAACTTGTGCCTTAGCGACCTCAGAAACATGTAAGAAAAATTGTCAACACAAGGTTGGTGAGTTCACAGGTTTACAAGTGAATAAACTGTTTAAGTGTTTGCAGGATCCACATACGTAAGTCACACCTATTGCTAGATAGACAATGTTCAGGTTACTCTAAGCGTTCGCAACCGAATCTGACAGTTTATGTTTGAGATGCCTTCCGCCATTGCTAACATCAATAATGACAAGTGTTTAGGACAATTTACACCCGTTAAACCTCCAATCAAGTTAGCACGACTAACCCGGGTGGGGTATGTCAAACCCAGTAGTACTACTCAAATTTCCTAACTATACTCCATATATTAACGGTCCGAGTGTGTAAGGACTTTGCATGTTATGTTTGCACTTAGGTACACAACTGGTAATGAAATACTATGTGATCCATGTCCGTTCATGAGTATGTCTTTCCTCGGTGGGAAGACAAGTAAACGGATGTTTGTTTGTATGCATGTTTCTCCCCAACGGGAAAAGAAATAAAATGATGTTCGTGTATATGCATGTTTCTCCCCCAATAGGAAAATAAGTAAAAAGGGGCCGTGAAACTCACCTGAGTCTGAGTAGAGCGTAGTAATTTGCACCACACAAGGATGCAACACTAACCACAAATGGATTGTACGCGGACAATCTATGAATGCCCTAGAATAAGTTGTGACAGTTAGGAACACGTAAGAGTTTGTGACAACGGCACGGAAAGATCGACCGTCCTAAAATATACTTAGGGTCAAAGGTTAGACGAACTTGTCCACGGGAATAAGGATTTCTTAATATAATAATTAAAATATACGCGTTTCGTGTCGAACGTTTCTAATTACAAATAACAATATTTAATAAAATATATTCGTTTGTTTTCGCCATTTAATAATGGTCTAGGAAAATAATATAAAATATTACATTATTTTTAAACTCGCAGAATTTATACGATAGTCATTTATGTGACAAAAATAATAAATATATTGTTTTTATTCGAGAAAATATAAACGTGAGTAATAATATAAATAATCACATTATTTATAAGTTTGAAGCAAGACACGGTAACCATTATGTAGGTCCCCGGGTGTCTCGGATCGTTACGTGTGGGTGTGTGACTAGTCGGACCGGGTATGGAATGCCCGTGACTATGGGGAGAATCAAACAACACAAAGTAAACCGACAACAAAATCACTTTAAAACTCTGTCTAGTATCAAACAATTTTCCCTGCGCACTTGTTAAGTGCGCAGAGATCAGGTCTAGTATAAATAGAATAGGTTGACAGAAGATATTTACGCAGACATTTGCACTCGGTATTTTCTCTCTGTAACCGTTCAAGTTTATAATAGACGAAGTTTTAAAGTGATTGTAGGAGTGATGGAAGGGGTAATGGTGACTGACTCGGTCAGAATAGGAGTTGTCACCGCCACTTGGACAGATGGTACAGGGAGGGACACTATCACTGGAACCTCCTCTGTGATAGCAGTGACAGCCACATGAAGTGTTACCTATGGCCTCCTCCGCTGTCGCCTGTAAAGCTGTTGTGAAGGTGAGGTAGAAGCGGAATCAGTACTCACAGCCGATACATGAACCTACCCCTGAGCACACTCCTCTCTTTGGCCACCTGATCAATGAAGCCTATGTGGCCCCTGCAGACTTAAGATGGTATAGTGCCGAGTCTGAGCCAGAACTTAGTCAGCACAGTGATGAACAACAAGAAGAAGAAAAAGTTGGATCTGAAGTTGATATGTCTAAAGATGAAGGGGACGAGGAACAAGTAGTTGGAGGTGCTGAAGAGTCCGACTCATAATCGACTGAGTCCGATTCAACTGATTCTGATGATGCATCATCCCAGGGACACCCAAGAACACTGACGAAGGTGACCCTTCCCGAGTCATCTTCTAAGAGAAAGCGACAATCGACTAGCAGTGAATACGAACCCGATTCTGATTCGGACACTGCTATACAAAGACGTAGGAGAGAAAATAAGCAACGGCGGGATAGGCCGCAACAAGCTATCCTTCGTGAGGTAGTGGTCAGTGCTTAGAGGTAAGTACATGTATCGATTGCGAGTACTGATTCAGCTTCTACCTCACCTTCACAACACCTTTACAGGCGACAGCGTAGGAGGCCACATGTAACACTTGATGTGGCTGTCACTACTATCACAGAGGAGGTTCATGTGATAGTGTCCCTCCCTGTACCATCTGTCCAAGTGGTGGTGACAACACCTATTCTGACCGAGTCAGTCACCATCACCCCTTCCATCACTCCTACAACCACCATCCCATCCTCAATCCCTACTACCACCATTGAATCTATTAGTCAACCCTACAACTTTGGAGACTTTTCCCAGGGTTTTGACTTTGATACGATCTTCTCATCTCCCCTCCATAATGCTGAAGCCTCTACATCCAAGAATCCTGATCCAAATGATGCACGAATAGATACTTTGGAAACACAAGTTGCTGGTCTACTTGAAACTGTTCGGAAATCAAGGGAAGAGTGTGAGGCTCAACAGGCTCAGATAAACTCTTAGGTGGACGAAGTTACTATTCTGAGAAGCCAGAGGACCGGGTGCGGAATGCCCGTGACTAAGGGGAGAATCAAACGACAGAAAGTAAACCGACAACGAAATCACTTTAAAACTCCCTCTATTATAAACTTAAACGGTTACAGAGAGAAAATACTGAGTGCAAATGTCTGCATACATATCTTCTGTCAACCTATTCTATTTGTAGGTCCCTTCGTGTGTGTCGGACCGTCACATGCAAGTGGTCTACTAGTCGCACCGGGTTGCGGAATACCACTGACTAGGTGGAGAGTCTTACTAAACAAAGTAAACCAAACACGAGAGTCACAATAAACGTTCTTTGTATTATAAACACTCGACGGTTACAGAGAGAATACAAGCTGCGTACTTAGCAGAATTGAGTTCGTCTAAACAAATGGTTCTGCGTACTTAGCCTCTGTGAACCTATCCTATTTATACAGACCTGATGCCTGCGCACTTAGCAAGTGCGCAGGACCAATTGCTCTTGCGTACTTAACAAGTACGCAAGTTGTTCTTGCGTACTTGCTAAGTACGCAGGAGCTTTCTCCTGCGCACATGTAAGTGCGCAAAACACTTAGCAGAAAAACAACATACATTATGTAAAAGTAAATACAACTCGATAAACTATTACATAATGACTCATAAATACAAAGACAAATTACAGAAAATAGAAATACAAACTAAGACTCTATCCAGAGTGTTGTCACAGGAAAGTGCATCAACAAACTCCCCCTTGACAACAGCTCGGGATCTTCATCGTCTTCAGTCTTCATTCTTTAGTCTTCACAGCACTTGTTCCTTAGCTTCCATCTTCTTCTTGTAATCAAGGCAGAAGTTAATCACCTTGTCATATTTAGCAGAGAGAAGCTTCGTCCATTCGTCAGTGTGGATGCAGTACTTGTCGGCTAGTACCTCCAGATCGTTCACAGAAAAGTTGATGAAGCAGACTTCATCAAATATCCTGATCACTTCCTTTGGCACCATGTTTCCACTTGCTGACTTACCTTTACTCATTAGCACAGCCTCGCCTGTTTTTGGATCAACGTACCAGTACCACATGTCACCAAGAATATCCTGAGGTAACTTGCTCAGGGGAATCTTAGTTTCACATCGTACTGGCTTGTATACCAATCTCTTTATGGGCTTCTTAGTCACAGGATGCACAGCGTGCTTATCCTTGACTCTTCTGGGCACCTGAGGCTTGAGGTATTCAAATTTCCCTGATCTTGCTTCCCGCTATAGTGTTACCCACAAACCCATTGCTACTGCATTATTCGAGTGACTTAGCAGATCGCGGTTTGCGAGGTTAACTAGGTCGTACTTGGGCAAAGAGTTGAACGCCTCACTGGTGGGTTTCAAGTATTGAACCCCCCCAGATCTTTTGATGGCGAACAACTGTTTTTCCTCCTCGAACCTAACAGCCAAGATCATACCTGTCGCTCCGTGCTTGTCTGTGATAGACGTCTTTTGCCACACGGGAGTTGTACCCTATGTAGATGCAGAAGGCATGTCTTTCTCTTTTTGTGCCTCGGGGTCCACAGGTATAGGGTCGACCGGGGAGGCTTCAGTTGTAGCTTCAACATTACTTGCCATGTCAACTGAGCCTGTGTCAAGCAGAGATTCGAGCGATGGTACTTCAAAGATCTCACCATCCTCTAACTCGTACTCTCCTTCCCCGTCGCCCTTGGGAATCTCTATCACCACATCATCGTCATCCTCATTCCAGTCATCACCAGAGTCGATCTCTCCTTCTTCCAAATTAAGGAGAGCATCGATCTGTGCCTCTTTGGAATAGTCAGGCTCTAGATAGAGGATCTCATCATCAGATAAGTCCTTGAGCACGTCAGCCGCTGACTTCCCTTTATCTCCGCCACCACCACCTGAGGTATCACCACCCTCTTGCTGAGTAGACTCCCCCTCAGCCAATGGAACAGAAGAGATGGCACAATCGCCAAAGCTAGGTGCTCACCTCCACTAGGACCGACTTCAGGATCCTTGTCTTTATCATCATCCTTAGTCAGATCGACTGGATGACAAGACTCGGCACCGGTGGATTTCTTTTCTTTGTCTTTCTCTTTCTCTTTCTCTGTCTCCTTCTCCCCCTGAGCACCTAGCTTCACGGTCAGTTCACCAACTAATTTGACCATCGCTGCATGCTCTTTTCTCTGCAAGTCCATCCTCAGCTCAAGTGAAGTTCTGTGGCCTAGAATCATTTCGTTAGTCTTCATTAACAGTTCATTCTGTGCCATGACATTCTTCAATTGCTCATTTGTCCCTGTTCTCTGGCTGTGGAGAATCCTAACTTCATCGGCCACGGAATTAATCTGTGCTTGTTGAGCATCAGACTCCTCCTTTGACTTTTGAATGGTCTTCAACAGTTCAGTAACTTGGGTCTCTAGCACATCGATCCTGCATCATTCAGATCAGGATGCCTAGATGATGAGGCTTCGGCATTATGGTGGGAGAGGAGAAGATGGTGTCAAAGTCAAACCCTTGTGAGAAATCACCATAGTTGAAGGGTTGACCTGACGGCTCTTTGGTGGGTGTTGGGATGGGGAATGTAATGATGGGAGTTATGGTTGGGGTGATGGTGACTGACTCCGTGAGAAGTGGAGCAGTCACCGTCACCTGGACGGTTGGAGTAGGGAGGGTCACCGTCACAGGAATCACCTTTGTGACCGCCGTGACTGCCACATCTGCTTTTACTAGTGGCCTTCTCCTCCTTCTAAACAGTTGCCGTGCTGGCGTGGTAGATTCTGACTCTGGACGGGCAGCCTCAACTTGTACTGGCACAGTCGGAATCTCTTCAACCCTGGGGATAGCAACCTCTTGCCTATCGCCCCTTTTCTTGTTGGCTTTCTCTCGCCTTTGTCTTTATAGAGCAGCGTCAGAGTCGGAAGCCGGCTCGTATTCGCTGCTCGAGCTTTGTCGTTTTCTTTTTGAAGACGACGCAGGCAGGGTTACCTGTGCCGACCTTCTCGGATGTGCCTGTGATGGTGCGTCATCAGAATCAGAAGAATCTGATTCTGTTGCCTCCGAATCGGATTCCTCAGCACCACCAACATCACCTTCATCATCATCATGCTCTTCCTCTTGCCCTTCACCAGAGTCATCACTCATCTTTGGTGCTGAGTTGGGACTATACCAGTTCCAATCTTCAGGAGCGACGTATGCTTCATTCAGTAGGTGGCCAAAGAGGTCAGTGTGCGCAGGCGTAGGTTCTATACTACCTGGCTTTAGAAACTGAGCAAAGACTCTCTTGTCCACCCTTTTTACCTGCAGTCTCTCCCCGATAGCGCGTAGGTTTGGCAGTGCATCATCGATCAGTAGCTGCACAAACCTTGGGTACAAAAGGAACCTGAACCTCTCTACTGTATTTATCTGGTCATTTAGTGGTTTGAAGATATAGCGAGAGAAGTTATAGCCCCGATTGAGAGACAGGCCCACCATGGCCGCTGCTAGGTCATGACCCATGGCATCTTTCCCCGCTTTCCTGGATGAGATGCACACGATAATGATGTGGGCAAAGTAACGCCATTGATCCAATACCCACATCTTCTTGTAGGAAGCATAGTCCCTTGCCCCCGACATATCCCATTCTGTGCCTCCAACACCCATCCACGTAGTAATCTGGATAGGATGTCGGGTCGGTGGCAAGGTCTCCGAATTGCAATACTCTCCTTATTGTATCCTCGGAGATAGCAATAGCCCGACCGTCAACGGTAGCCCTTATGACATTCGGGGATACCATGCAATCGTTCTCTGCAGTCTCCCAGAATTGCTCCAGGTAAGGTCTTGAGACTGTTGGGTTTGCTGAGATTGCATAACTTATTCTTGATCTGTTCAGAAAATCCACAATCACCCTGTATTGCAAGGCTGCGCCTTTCCATTCTGGTTCGGTGTTAGCCACTAGGTTGAATTCTTCAGTGAATGCACGAGCCATAGCCTGCAAACACACACAGAAAACATATTCAGAACAACTTATAACACTGGAAGTAGACACACATGACATAGTATAGTAGTTACACTTTGAAAAAATTGTCAGACTTAGGAAAAATTTCTAAGTGTTGGTCCTGCGCACTTAGTAAGTGCGCAGGATTTTCCTCTTGCGTACTTAACAAGTACGCAAGAAGTATTTCTTGCGTACTTGCTAAGTGCGCAAGAACATCCCTTAGCAAAAATTTTAGAAACTTGTAATTCGTTCAAAATGTGGGTTGATTAGGTTGCCACTAGGTCGGAATCAAGGATTCTAACCTATGGTACCATTATCAACACTACACTCGTTCAATTTTTGACCTAGACCCGTCGCCGACCCACTGTCGGTTCAACTTCAAGCGACGGATCAATCGAGGATCAGGAGTTGATTAGGGAGTCGATTAAAGCTTCCTATTAGCTTGTTACAGATAATAAGTTACCCAAACAACCCCATATTACCCAAAATTTTGTCGGCATTAACCTAAAAAGATTCTAGGTCAGAATTACGGTCCAAAGTGATGATTAAACGGATGAAATCAGTCTATAATCTCACCATTGAGATGAAATACGATGATGAAAGTATGGACGGGACGAATAGATGATTGGACACAAACGATTTTGAGAGTAAAATTGCAGGGGGGAAGCTATGGGTTTGAAAGCGTAAAGCTTAAAAAAAGTTCTAAGTCTCAGATTTATACCCCCCACTTAATGTTCGTGCGTACTTGTTAAGTGCGCACGAGTTAACCCTTGCGTACTTAACAAGTGCGCAAGGCTTAACTCTTGCGTACTTGTTAAGTGCGCAAGTGTTACTTCGTGCGTACTTGACAAGTGCGCACAACCCTTAAGTGCGCAATTTACAACTCAGAATTTATGAAGATTTTCAAGTCAAATAACGAACAAGATAAAAATATTCAACCAAGAGGATTCAAATACAATTCATGAAGATTAAACATAAAATATTTTTGGGCTTTTTCTGATTTAAACTTGAACTAAGCATAAACTTAACAACTTAAAATCTTTTTGTTCTTTTCAAGATAGATATATACAATCATTTACACAAGCTATTTTTGATCAAAGGTACGAGTAGAGGATCGTATCAGGCTAACTTATAGCAAAAACGATACAATATAAACATCAAAGAATATGGGATCATGTCATGTATTACTCTTTATTCATACGTAATAAGCACATAAACAAGTAATTCAAGTTGACAATATTATAAGATTTGAAACTATACGCATCTTTGTATCATGTTCTTGTGTATTAAGATGTTAATTATAAGATATACAACGTGTACCCCACTGAAATGCTATTATAACTTGCACTATCTCAAGGCATCTAATATTTTCCCAATGATTTTCTAGATTTTTCAGAATGAAGCTACATCTATTAGCACAGAAAAATCAAGCAGAATCCATAGGGATTATCAGGAATCATAAGATTCAGAATCGAGTGATTCATTTGTCTTGGTTTCATTTGATTTTCTTTATTGAATATCGGAATGATGATTTAAGATAATAGATATGGTGTTTGATTATCAGGTAAGGGGATCCAACTTTTATCTGGATTTGATTTCAATGAATCAGGAGTGATTCAAGGGTGAATACATGCTCAACGGTTAATGTAGAGACATGTCTTGATTCAATCTCTCCTTGCATACTTGTGAGTATGGGCAGTGAGATGAACCGCATTAATTGTGCTAACGACATAACCCGAAACTGATCTCAAAAGAAAATTATTGTCAAAATCTAACATCCTTTATCTGATAGTGATCTTTTCTAATCTTTTACTCACACACGCTTGTAAACATGGGTTCAAATCGCAGTTGTAATTTAGATTAGTTTCCACACTACTTGTGATTCAAAGACGCATACAGCCTACTGACAATTAAAATTACTTGTACGTGTGGGATTTCACCCATATTGCTCATTTCGAACTTGGACTTCATCACCTTCTCAAATTCCCTACACATCCCTTCATTGGTCGACCCAAAGATAATGTCGTCGACATATACTTGCACAAGAAGAATGTCACCTCCTGCTTTCCGTATGAAGAGAGTCGAGTCAATCTATCCACGGTCGAAACCATTGGACAGTAAATGCTTAGATAATGTCTCATACCATGCCCGCGGTGCTTGATGAAGACCATAAAGTGCTTTGTCGAGCTTGTACACTTTATTGATATTATGCGGATCTTCAAAACCGGGAGGTTGAGTGACATAGACTTCTTCATGTACCTTACCATAAAGGAAAGCACTCTTCACATCAAGTTGATAGACCTTGAAGCCGACATATGTGGCATAAGCCAAGAACAGTCGAATGGCCTCAATTCTAGCAACTGGGGTATATACTTCATTGTAATCCAAGCCCTCTTGTTGATAAAAACCCTGAACAACCAATCTTGCTTTGTTCTTCACAACTACATGACGATCATCCGTCTTGCATTTGAACACCCATCTGGTACCAATTGGTTGAAAGCCTTTTGGCAAGTCAACTAAATCCCACACGTGCAACTTTTGGAATTGAGACAGTTCATCTTTCCCCTTTTTGAAACAAATGGTTTAGCCTCGCAAATGATCGTTGGCTTTACCATAGGTTTTACTGGTGGTTTCACCACATTTGCTTTTGGACTTTTGGAATGCTTCACTAGTGGTGACTTAGGGATAACAGCCGGTTGTGAAACATTTGGCCGTTTCCCTTGGTTCTTAGCACGACAGTTCACAAGAATGTGACCAACCATACCACAGTGAAAGCAAGTTCTCTTTTCTTTGTAAGTTCTCCTGTAAGGCACATTAGATCTGGCATTAGATGACTCATCATGATGAGTAGGAGAAGTTGTTTGGTGAACAGTAGTTTGACCCGATGATGATTGGTTTTTGGGAGTATAAAATTTTTGCATGTTTTCTTGATAACCAAGCCCAAAATGAGCAGAAAAAGCTTCTTTCTTAACTTGATTAATGTTTTTATATCCCCCATAAAGCATCACTTTTAATTTTTCATTTGATTCAATGATATCGGGTTCAGTCAAAATACAATTATCACTATCAGTAATAATGTTTTTCTCCTCAGAGACTACTCCTTCAGGGCATGTGTTCTCAGACCCATCATCAGAAGCAGTAAAGAACACTTCATTAGATGCAGAGTCAGCCTTACATGAGGAATCATCCTTGTTAGAGGAATCATCCTGACTTGAGGACTCATCAAGGCAAGACAAATCAATGTCAATTAAGCTGTTGACAAATTTCCCCCTAACTGGTGGAGGAATGGCATTAGTACCCAGCCCTAAGCCATTCACTTGCCTCACTACAGATTCGTAGTGTTCCACCACAGAACGAGAATTTTTCAACTTCTCAATATTACCTTTCAACTACAAGATCTCATTTTGCAGCTTGTTGATCTCATTGTTCCTTTTCTCTAACCCCTTGTAGGCAACATCCAAATGAAACTGTTGATCGATGATTTTAAGTGTTTAATCATGTTTTTCTTTCTTTAAAGTTTCAATTGAATCTTTGTAATGTTTTTCATTTTCCTTGTAGCTTAACGTTGCAATACGAAGGGGTTCGACTTTGTCTTGAAGCTTAGAGTTTTCAACCTTTAAGCTTACACATTTGGAGTAAGAAATGACAGCAAAAGGATTAGAATCTACCTCATTCGATGAACATGATGCCTCTCCAATAGCCATGAGGGCAACTGCAGTTGTAGACTCTACTTGATCAGCCACAGATGCTTCCCGTTCCTCAGCTTCCATCATCTCCATAATCTCATCCATGAGACCAACCTGTGTTTGTGCAATAAGGGCATCCTCCAAGTGAACACCACAATCAAAGCTTTCGTCCTGTTGAGCCACCAATGCATTGTCGTTCCACCTTGACTTTGATTGCGGTTGTTAGAGTTATACCCTTGTATGTTTCCTTGGTTGCTTCCCTGGCTTGGTCTTGTGAATCCAGAGGCAGGTGCTTTGTCCTTCTGACATTCACGAGCAAAGTGTCCAATGTTCATACACTTGTAGCACCTGGCCTTAGATTTGTCAAAACCAACCTTGGCATTAGAATGCCCACCAATAAAAATTCGACCAGTTATGTTCAGGAAATGCTTCACCCTCCTCAAGATCATGGCCATATTCCATTGAATATCCATATCCTCCATATCATCCTGATCCACCCGATTGAAGTCTTCTTCTATGGTTTCAGGATCTGTGAGCTTACCGCCAATGAAGTTCTCATATACAAGCACGCATGATGAGAATAAAGCCACATGATCTTCAACTATCTTGGCTATTGCTGATTGGTTAGCTGACGATGTGGGAGAAAGGTTTCTTGAGGGATTCTGGTGATGAGATCCAGAACCAGAACCAGATCCAGATGCTGCATAGCAAGCATGACCACCACATACATTTGAGTTATCCTCTTCATGAGAGTTCCCTGAGAAAAGGGCAATTCTAGAACCCGATGACTTGGCTGTGGAAGACGTCCCAAAATACATAGAAGGGTCTTGTATTTGAGGTCTCCTTGAGCTCTCTTTTCATTTTATGTTCATATCATGTGCTTGAACCTTTCCAATTGCTTCATCAATAGTCATCTCGTAAAACTTTGAGTTCTCTCTCGTCAAAGTGGTGTACATTTCAAACTTTGGTGGTAGGGCATCCAGAAATTTCTCAACTAACTCCTCATTCGGATATATCAGGTCATAAGCTTTCAGCTCAGTTTGTAGATGATAGAATCTATAGATAAGTTCATCTATAGATTCATTCTCCAGATATCTGAAGCACTCATACTGCTTCCTAAGAAGATCCCTCTTACTCTTCCTGATGTCGCTGTTTCCCTCGAATCTCTTTTGCAAAGCCTTCCAGAGATCCTTGGAGTTATCATATCCTCTAAAGCTATGGAATAACTCCCTGGTCAAGGCCATAGTAATAGATCCGTGTGGCTTCTTCTCTCTGTCATAAACTTCTCTTTTCTTCTTCATCAAGTTTGGAGATAGGCTTGGGAACTTCCTCAACAAGATATGTATATGTGGGATGCTTATAACCCTCTTGAATGGGTATCCAAAGTGAAGAATTGGTATATGAGATATAATGTTCAAAGCGTGCTTTCCAGTTTGAATAATCATTTACATTAAGCAGCTTTGGTGGTTCTGTGGGGTTCCAATCTCATTGTCATAATTAAGAAGGTTACCGAGGTTCTGAAGATTTGCCATAGTGTAACACTTAGTCAAATTTCAGAAAAGTCAAAACAACTTGATAAGTACGCAGAAAATTTTCCATAGTGTAACACATAGTGTCTCTGGCCTTGAGCACTTAACAAACCTAGTCTTGCGTATTTAGAATTTGCCCTTGCGTACTTGATAAGTACGCAGGAGATCAATTAAGTACGCAGCATATACGGTCTTGCGTACTTGATAAGTACGTAGCAGGACTGTACTTGTTGCCAAAAAAGGTAAGTACGCAGGTCACTTTTTCACCAACTGTCACCAACTTTTTCCGGTCACTGGAATCTCACCGGAGATGGCAGAAATCAAAAATATGACCAAACAAAATGAGCCAAAGGGTCAGAAACTCATTTCTAACCAACCTTTGATGCTCAAAACATTCAAATACACAATAAAAGTCAGTTTTTGAGTGATTTTTGCTTCTAAAATAGTGCACAAGAGCTACCCCTATTTTATCACAAAAATCAACAAAAATATCCACTTTTGCTTGTAAAAACTCTGTAGGATGTGTAGAAGATGCTCCTAACACACTCACAATACTCGAAATCAAGAGCTAAGCTCTGATACCACTTGTAGGTCCCCGGGTGTCTCAGATCGTTACGTGTGGGTGTGTGACTAGTCGGACCGGGTGCGGAATGCCCGTGACTAGGTGGAGAATCAAACAACACAAAGTAAACCGACAACGAAATCACTTTAAAACTTCGTCTATTATAAACTTGAACGGTTACAGAGAGAAAATACTGAGTGCAAATGTATGCGTACATATCTTCTAACACTTCACAAGTGCGCAGGGCAAATTGTTCATGCGTACTTAGCAAGTACGCATAGTATTCCTGCGTACTTGCTAAGTAAGTAGGAAGTAATTCCTGCACACATGCAAAGTGCGCAAAACACATAGAAAAATAATACAACGATAACATGCATTAGAAATTACAACTCGATAACTAATACATACATACCCTTACATACTAAGACAAGTACAATAAACTAAGACACTATCTAGAGTGTTTGTCACACAAAAGTGTTTCAACACATTAACACGGTGAAAATTATATACATATATATATTATTTTGTTTGGAGTCATGGGTTTAAAAATAATATAAATATAATATTTAAACGTGGTGCAAACACTAAAAACAGTTTATATAACCAAACCCGAGTCTACGGGTGGTTTTTGAGGTTAAAACATATTAATATAATAATATAGAGAATGGTTTTTATATAAAAATATAATGTAAAAAGTTGCTCAGAAAAACAATGGGGTTAGAGGGACTCGAACCCGGGTCTCTCCCCTATCAGCATAAGACCTTAACCAGTCCACCCGCTAGAGCAATCGCAACAGAAGCTGGCTTGGTCAGTTTTTAAAACATACAACTCCTGTGTTCTCTCCCCCCTACGTGAGCTGATTCAAACCTGTTCCAAACCTAACAATTTTGTTGGAGCATGTTTTGTGACAAGCAGCTTGAAGATTATTTGTAGTTTATGAGAGTCGTTTGTATCTGATCGAGCTGTATAGTCGAGTCTTTGTTCATGTGTGTTTTCGGTTGTTTTAGTGGAAGCGTACTTAGCAAGTACGCAGGGAGAGTTTGTCCTGCGTACTTAGCAAGTACGCAACCTGAGTCTGTGAGTATAAATAGCTGTTAGGGTTCTTGTAGAAACTAGGTCTGAACAAGTTCTTGAGAGAAAACCCTTTGTAATCGGTTTGATGCTAATAGACAAAGTTTTATATACTTGTGTTTGTTCTCAACGTATCTAGTCATCTTGTTCAAGCTAATCACAGAGGATTCCGCACTCTGTTGATTGGTTTCATCTCCTATACGTCAATCGATCTAACACCAGGGGACCTACAAGTGGTATCAGAGCCAAACTCGGAGTGGTGGCCCACGGAGTGGTGGCCTGGAGGAAGCCAGCCGTGACCAACGTGGCCGTCACCAACGAGGACGTTGGACCTTAAGTAGGGTCGAATGTTATGGACTGAAACCATTGCAAGGTATGGGACTTGTCCCACATCAGTTGTATGGGCAACCAATGTGGGGTTTATAACCCAAATGGATCCCTCACCCATCAGACTAGTCTTTTGGGTTGAGTTCTACTGTTTGGGTTGTAACATTTGCTCTTGAAATTGAGTGTTATAGGAGTGATATTGAACATTTTCGACTAGATTTGGACTGAATTACAAGGTTTGTTGAGCAAAAACTGAGCGTTCTTGTTCCTCACTTTCACGTACTGAGATTGCTTCAAAATATTTCAATAGTTGTTTGATTTTATAAATTATTCATCAAGGGTTTGTTAGAATTGGATTTCTAAGGGTTTGTTAGAATTGGATTTCTAAGCTTTTGGTTGGATTAATTTCATATTTTAGACAAGATTTGAGTGATTGATTGAAAAAGTAGGTGAACAGGCCTTATTTTCCGACTTTTTTGCGTACTTAGTTTTGTTCCTGCGTACTTAATTTTGTTCCTGCGTACTTATATTTGTTCCTGCGTACTTAATTTTGTTCCTGCGTACATAGTTAAAAAAAAATTAAAAAATAAAAAAATTTTACTTGGTTTAAGTGTTACAATGATGTTGTGTTACAAGAATGAGTTTGGAACATGGCCCCCGCCTCCTAGACTCGTATCTCTAAATGATTATACTACTTGGAAAGCTCGGCTTTCTAAGTACGTTTCTTTGACCGATGAAGGTTTTTGGAAACCAATAGAGGAAGAATATACCCCTCCTACTTACACTTTCTTGGGTGATCCGAACACTCCAGAACCTCCATCAAAGTTCACGGTGAAAGAAAAGAAAGAATTTGATAGAGAAAAGAAGACTAGAGAGGTTCTTGAAATGGCTTTTTCACAAGAATTCAACTATAAATTTAGCAGTTACTACACTTCAAAAAGCTTATGGGAAGCAGTTCAAATGAAGTGTGAAGGATGCTTGAACGAGAAAGTAAAGACAATGAATTATGTGGATTCACCAAAATCTTCGGTTGCTCAAAAGGATAAAAAAAAATGAATGTGAAATTCCTCTTGAAGAAGAAAGGGAAGCTTCTGTAGCTGACCAAGAAGAGTCTGCCACTGCTGTTGCTCTCATGGCGATTGGAGAGGCATCTTGTTCATCAAATGAGGTAGATTCTAACTCTTTTGCTGTTATTTCTTGTTCTAAATGTCTAGAGCTAAAGCATGAAATTTCTAAGCTCCAAGACAAAATCGAACCCCTAACTATGGCAGCTCATAATTACAAAGCAAACGAAAAACGTTTTAAAGAATCTGTTGAAACATTAAAAAAGGAAAAATGTGAATATTCTTTACAAATAAGTGAGCAACAAGTTCACTTGGATATTGCGTATAGGGGGTTAGAAAACGGAACAATGAAATCAACAAACTGCAAAATGAGATCCTACAGTTAAAATGTACAAATGAGAAGTTGAAAAACTCTCGCTTTGTGGTGGAGCACTACGAATCAGTAGTGAGGAAAATGAAGGGTATAGGTCTTGGTACCAATGCCATTCCTCCACCAATAAGTGGGAAGTTTGTCAATAGCTTGATAGACATTGATCTCACTTGTCTAGATGAGTCCTCTGATAAGGATGATTCCCCTAAAAAGGATGAATCCTCAAGTAAGGCTAACTCCACATCTAGTGAGGAGTATGTTACTGCCTCTGAAGATGGGTCGGTTGACACTTGCCCTGAAGGAGTAGTCTCTGAGGAGTTGCTGACTGAACAGAAAGTCCACAAAAACATTATCACTAATGGTGATAACTGCATTTTAACTGAACCTGATATCATTGAAACAAATGATAAACTTAAAGTAATGCTTTACGGGGGTTATAAAAACATTAATCAAGTTAAAAAGGAAGCTTTTTCAGCTCACTACGGGCTTGGCTATAAAGAAAATTTGCAAATATACTACACTCCCAAAAGCCAATTACCATCGGGTAAACCAAATGTTCACCAAACAAATTCTCCTGTTCATCATGTCGAGTCCTCAAATAGCAAATCAAATGAGCCTTACAGGAGGACTTACAAAGAGAAGAGAGCTTGTTTTCATTGTGGTATTGTAGGACACATTGTGGTGAAGTGTCCTCACAAGAACCAGAGTAAGAAACCAGTTGATCCGCAACAAGTTAAATCATCTGTGAAGCCACCGGTCAAACTAGTGGACAGATTTGTTGCTCCACGGGTTCAGAAAGATAAAAGACCACCAGTTCAGAAGAAAGGTATCTCAAAAAGACAGCCTGGTAGAATACCAAAGGTTAGTCTAAATGTGCCCAAATCAGTTGGTGAACAACATTTTGAGACACCTGTGGTGAAGCTTTCTAAACCACAAAAACGGAGACTGAACAAACGTTTGAGAAAATTAGAAAGAGAATTTCTTGAGGGTAAGTTTGATCAAAAACCTGTTTCTGGAAAGCTAACTGGTGAAAGACCAAATTTTTCAAAACCTGATTTTACAGAGTATAGCCACAAATCGGTTGTACCTGAGTTTTCAAAACACCAAAGTTTTCAAAAGAAAGAGGTTCAAAACAAGAAGGTTTGGAAAAGAAAAGATCCAGTCTCTGATTCTGATTCTAACTCTAAGTTACAATCACCACAACTTGATGACGGGCTTGATTGTGAACTTAGAGAAGTGAGTTATATTGGTAAAGATGGACGACCCAAGACAACGATAGCTTGGGTTTCTATTTCAAATTAATGTGTTTATTTTGGTATGTGCAGGGTCAACCAAAGAGAACTATTACCTGAAATTTTTCTTTATTAACATTGATTTGATGTAGGTCGATAGTGGTTGTTTCATGGCACATAATAGGCATGTCACACTTCTACAAAATGTCAAAAATCAGTTGGATGTGGCGACATGGCATAACCATTGCACTAAATGAGTTGTTGAGATATTTCAACGACTTGATGCTTAGAGGGAGAAGTTGAAGAAGGTATCTGGATTTTGAGGTCACACAGTAGATGAGTCTAAGATGACAATGAATCTTGACACAAGAAGTAGGTGAGTGGGCATCAAGCTTTTGATGTTGTACCTAGTTCTAGTGTTCAAGGGGAGTCATCTGGACAGGGGGAGTCTACCACTCAGGTGATAAAATTTTAATTTTTATTGTGTTGACATATCACTGTTATTGGTAACTTCTGATGATATCTTCTATCTCATCTTGAACATTTTGCCCAAGTTAAAAAAAAAAAAAAAAAAGTTTTTCCTGGAAGTTTTTATTTTTTATTTTTCTTTCATTTAAGGTCTTTTTAATTTAATTTACTTTCACGTTAACAGTTCCTTTTATTTGGTACATTTCTTTTAATTTTGTACAGATCTTAAAACAAAAATCTATAAAAAAATATATATATATATATATATATACATATATATAGAAAATTTTGAAAAATCAAGGTCGTTTGAAGTTTTAGGGCAAATGATAGTACATCAGGTGATTGTTTGACACACTAGACCATAGGATTTGACTGAAATGGTAATTTAGGTGTTAATTTGAAGTTTATGTTGATCTAGACATCTAAGACTGCACAAATGGGAAATGATTGTCTCATGATTACCTGATTTATTAGAAAATTACAAAAATAGAATAAAGGTGTGTAATTTGGATTGTTGATAGGCTATAAGCGTGTTTATAACTTGAGTAGTGTGAAAATATAATTAATATGATTCATCTGTGACGTAAACCCGCGTCTAAGTATGTTTAACATCTATGGTGAGCTCTATCAGATATAGATTGTGTGATGAATCTTAGATATTTTATGAGATTACCGTCATGAAGAAGTTTTAGCACAATTGGATTGATTTCATGCATATGCCACAAGCATAGAATTGGAATTTAATTCAGAGATGACCTCCTCTGCTTTGTTTACGCAATGACCTGGAGTGTTCATCTCACCTAAATAAATGTGTTGATCAAGTGATCAAAACATGAGTCAATCTTTGCAAATGCAAAGTATTTGAAAGATATAAAAAAAATACATATATTAAGGTGTCATCCACTTGGATATTTTCCTGTGCTAAAACAGCTTCGTCACTGTAAAGATTGAATGTCTGAATGAAGTCTAGCATGTCTTGAGGATAGATAAAGACTTAGATTGTGGGTAACAGATGATATCGACTAAAAGTACCATAATCACACGAAATTAGGGACTAAACATGATTTTAGTTTCAAGTCTTATAATATCGGCAACTTAAATTATATGCTATGGGGTTTAAATTTCAACACCTTGGAAATTCATGATATGATCCCATTTTCTATGATGTCTATAGTATCATTGCTATTTAATCTTGAAATAATGAAATATAATGAATTATCTAACTGTTTGCAGTTCATGATTAAGGCTGAAATTGATACTAGAACCCATAGAAGTTAGTTCAATGTGTGTGTCATTCAATTTGTATCTGGTATGATCCCCTTTCTCGCGACTCTTGAAGAAAAAGAAGTTGCTTGGTACATAGCTTTCTGTAAATAACTTTGTTATTTTCCTGTATATTCTAATCTCTTTCTCATTTATTTAAAAATATATATATATATATATATATATATATATTCTAAACTTCCATGAAGTTCACATTTTTTATGACTTGGGAAATTAAGTGTTTGAGAATCCTTGAATGTAGACAAATAGTTCTCTTTCTTATGTCTTGTTCGAGATTAAGTGCAGATATACTAGGCAAGGACTGAAGATACAGACTGGACTTCATGATGTGAGCAGACTTGAAGACAACTTTCGAAGACTTCTGAAGCTGTTGTCAAGGGGGAGTCTGTTAAAGCTTATTTGGAAGCATGTGACAAACATCTTCAGAGCTGTTGTCAAGGGGGAGTTTGTTGGAGCATGTTTTGTGACAAGCAGCTTGAAGATTGTTTGTAGTTTATGAGAGTCGTTTGTATCTGATCGAGCTGTATAGTCGAGTCTTTGTTCATGTGTGTTTTCGGTTGTTTTAGTGGATGCGTACTTAGCAAGTACGCAGGGAGAGTTTGTCCTGCGTACTTAGCAAGTACGCAACCTGAGTCTGTGAGTATAAATAGTTGTTAGGGTTCTTGTAGAAACTAGGTCTGAACAAGTTCTTGAGAGAAAACCCTTTGTAATCGGTTGTTTGATGCTAATAGACAAAGTTTTATATACTTGTGTTTGTTCTCATCGTATCTAGTCATCTTGTTCAAGCTAATCACAGAGGATTCCGCACTCTGTTGATTGGTTTCATCTCCTATACGTCAATCGATCTAACACCAGGGGACCTACAAATTTCGACCACAATTGAACACAATTGATTAGGGGTTTTGCTAAACATAGCATTGTGAATCTGAGGTCGAGTTTAATTGCTAAATGATCGAGTATAGGGTTGTTTAATTTCCATTTTGAAAACCAAAACCCTATGTTTGAATTTTAAAATTGATTTGATCAAATTCAATATTGGAAATCTGTTTCAACATGGGGCTTTCAAAGAGTGTGGATTTGCGAATCTGACCATACCATTTAATTGAATTGAGATTGCGTATAGGTTAGAGTTCGATCAAACCCGTATTCACATGAACCCTAGATTGGATTCTTGATCAATTAGATGATATAATCCCCTAAGAGGTTAGGGCTTTTATTCACGGTGTTAAAACGAAACTAAAGTATAATCAATTACCAGAATGGTGCGTGAATCGATGGTGTACGCCTAGAGCAAGTTCTGACCTCGGGTGGTTTGATCTCCGGCGGGCTTGACCGCTTTCCCGGTGAAGAAGAAGTGTGCCAGAGCTTCGGAACGACTCGTCTAGCATGAGCATGTGTTCAATTGAGAGATACAAATGAATTGGTCGGATTTTGTTGGTAATAGACCATGAAGTCGACGATTACAACATAATCACCCATAAATGGGTTTAATTACGAATCAAAGTCGGGTTTAATGACTTAATGATGGACGTAAATGATCATATTCGTGTGAAACAGTTACAATTTGAACGAATTTCTATTGTGAAGTTTGAATTGGGTTCAAAGGCCGCGAGTTGACTTTCAAAAGTCAACAGAAATTGAGAATTGATTAAATATAGGATTAGCCCCTCTAGTTTCTATGTGGTAAAGTTAAATATCAGTGGGAACAGTCCCTGAGGTTTTAATTGTGTTAAGAACAAGTTTGTTCGACTTTCATAAGTAAACAGGAACACAATATTCGAATTTTGACTTCAAAAGTCAACAGAATTGGGTTTGGACCAATGTCACAAGTAGTCCCTATAGTTTTAAATTAATATTTGGCAGAATTAGTCCTTGGGGTTTGGAATGAGTTTGCTAGGTTAAGAATTTAATGGAATTTGGTTAACGAGGTTAACCCTAAATTGTCGGATGTCACATCATCCCCTAGTTGAAAGAATTTTCGTCTCGAAAATTAAAATAAATTTTTTTTTCAGGGTATCACATCATACCCTAGTTGAAAGAATTTTCGTCGCGAAAATTAGAATAGTACCTTATGTGTTCGACGTGTAGTGCTTGAACAGATGAGGATACTCGCGCATCCTCTGTTCCTCGCGCTCCATGTGAATTCCAGTCCGTGTTACGAGTTCCAACGAAGTATGATAATAGGGACTTTACTGTGCTTAAGAGTTTTGATTTCCCTATCCAAGTTTCCTACTAGTTCTTCAATGAAACGTAATTGCTCCTCGATTTGTATTTCCTCAAGAGGAACAACGAGTGCCTCGTCTGCTAGGCATTTCTTCAAGTTTGAGGCATGAAAGACATTATGTACACAACTATGTCCTTCAGGTAGGTCCAGTTGATATGCTACTGGCCACTTCTCTTCACTATCTTGAATGGTCCAACATAACGAGGGTTTAGTTTGCCTTGTTTCCCAAAACGAATTATACTTTTCCAAGGTGAGACTTTCAATATGACCATATCGCCAACTTGAAATTCAAGCGGTTTCCGACGCTTATCGGCATAGCTCTTTTGACGATCACGAGCTGCTGCCATGCGATTACAAATTTTAACAATTTTCTCAGATGTTTCGAGTACAAGTTCAGGACCCGTAAGTTGGCTATCCCCAACTCTAGCCCATTAATTAGGAGATCGACATTTCCGTCCATCTAATGCCTCGAATGGTGCTGCTTTGATGCTAGTGTGATAACTGTTATTGTAGGAGAACTCCACTAAAGGCAAGTGAGTTTCCCAGCTGTTTCCGAAATCAATCACATAAGCTCGTAGTATGTCCTCAAGAGTTTGAATAGTACGTTCTGTTGGACTATTTGTTTGAGGATGGTATGTCGTACTCGTGTCCAGGTGCGTGCCTATAGCTTTTTGCAAAGATTTCCATAAACGTGAGGTGAATCATGCATAACGATCTGAGATGATAGAAATTGGCAATCCGTGCCGAGAGTCTACTTCTTTCAAATAAATACGACTAAGTTTCTCCATTTTGTCAGTCTCTTTGATTGCTAAGAAGTGAGCGGATTTAGTTAAACGATATACGAGCACCCAGATGGTGTCGTATCCGCTAGGAGTTCTGTGTAGTTTAGTGATAAAGTCCATGGAACTCTGCTCCCATTTCCTCATTAGAATTTCTCGTTGCTGAAGTAAACCAGAAGGTTTTTGGTACTTGACTTTGACCTTCGAGCAGGTCAGGCACTTGCTAACATAGGTGGCTATATCAGCCTTCATGTTTGGCCACAAATAAATGACCTTTAGGTCATGATACATCTTACTCGAACCAGGATGAATAGAATAGCGAGATTTGTGAGATTCATCCATTACAAGTTCTCTTAAGTTCTCGTGCTTTGGAACGCATATTCGTTAAACACAATAGTGAATGCCATCTGATTTAACCTCAAGTTGTTTTTCCATACCACACTTGGATTCCAACGGTAGGTTTTCCTCTTTAAGGGCTTCGAGTTGAGCAATACACATTTTATCAGGTAGTCCGGGATGGATAGTGAGTTGAAATGCTCGAACTCGTCTGGGTCTAGTTTCTTTCTGGCATAGGGCATCGGCTACTACGTTAGCCTTGCCTGGATGATAGTTGATAGCACAGTCATAGTCGTTCAAAATTTTGATCCAATGGCGTTGTCGGATGTTCAACTCCTTCTGTTTGAATATGTGTTGAAGACTATTGTGATCGGTGTAAATCGTGCACTTGGTATCGTCCAAGTAATGTCTCCAGATTTTCAAAGCAAACACTACGTCTAACAATTCTACGTCATGGGTAGTGTAGTTTTCCTCATAACCTTTCAATTGATGGGAAGCGTATGCGATAACCTTTTCGCGTTGCGTCAAAATACAATTGAATAGAGACATTGTAATACACTACGAAGTCATCCGTTCCTTCAAGAAGAGATAGGATAGGTGCACTACAGAGTTTCTGTTTCAACAGTTAGAATACGGATTCCTGAGTTTTGCTCCAGTTATAGGGTTTACCCTTTTTGAGTTAGAGTAGTGAGAGGTTGAGCAATCTTTTGAGATTCAAGATGATTTGATGAATTGACGATGGTAGCCAGCCAATTCCAGAAATTGTCGCACCTCTGTTGGAGTCATCGGGGCTGTCCGATTCTTGATGGCTTCTACTTTAGATGGATCGATATGTATTCCTTTCTCGTTGACTACATGTCCTAGAAGTTGCTATGATACCAATCTGTCACACCCCCAAATTCCACTAACGGAGTTTCACCGTTTGGTGTGTGACAAACCAAGATCTCAGTCATTAGTTACATCAAACGACAATATATGAGACATAAATGAAATATCATAAAAGTTCAGAATTAAATCGGAAGCGTTTAAATAAGAAAATAAATGCGCAAAACAAGCGCGCCCAAGTTTAGTTTAATAAAACAAGTAAATTGTTTTGAATGTTTGCATGCGGATGACATGATAGTAGGACTCCATGCATGTCCTAAGTGTGCAACCTGTGCCTTAGCAACCTGAGAAACATGTAAGAAAAAGTGTCAACACAAGGTTGGTGAGTTCACAAGTTTACAAGTGAATAAACTGTTTGAGTGTTTGCAGGATCTACATACGTAAGTCACACCTATTGCTAGCTAGACAATGTACAAGTTACTCTAAGCGTTCGCAACCGAAGCTGACTGTTTATGTTTGCGATGCCTTCCGCCATTGCTAACATCAACAATGGCAAGTGTTTAGGACAATTTACACCCGTTAGACCTCCAATCAAGTTAGCGCGACTAACCTGGGTGGGGTTTGTCAAACCCAGTAGTACTACTCAAATTTCCTCGCTATACTCCATATGTTAACGGTCGGAGTGTGTAAGGACTTTGCATGATATGTTTGCACTTAGGTACACAACTGGTAATGAAATACTATGTGATCCATGTCCGTTCATGAGTGTGTCTTTCCTCAGTGGGAAGACAAGTAAACGGATGTTTGTTTGTATGCATGTTTCTCCCCAACGGGAAAAGAAATAAAATGATGTTCGTGTATATGCATATTTCTCCCCCAATAGGAAAACAAGTAAAAAGGGGTTGTGAAACTCACCTGAGTCTGAGTAGAGCGTAGTAATTAGCACCACACAAGGATGCAACACTAACCACTAATGGATTGCACGCGGACAATCTATGAATGCCCTAGAATAAGATGTGATAGTTAGGAACACGTAAGAGTTTGTGGCAACGACACGGAAAGATCGAACGTCCTAAAATATACTTAGGATCAATGGTTAGACGAACTTGTCCACGGGATTAAGGATTTCTTAATATAATAATTAAAATATACGCGTTTCGTGTCGAACGTTTCTAATTACAAATAAAAATATTTAATAAAATATATTCGTGTGTTTTCTCCATTTAATAATGGTCATGGAAAATAATATAAATTAGTATATTATTTTTAAACTCGCATAATTTATACGATAATCATTTATGTGGCAAAAATAATAAATATATTGTTTTTATTCTAGAAAATATAAACGTGAGTAATAATATAAATAATCATATTATTTATAAGTTTGAAGCATGACACGGTAACCATTAACACGATGAAAATAATATACATATATATATTATTTGGTTTGGAGTCATGGGTTTAGAAATAATATAAATATATTATTTAAAAATGGTGCAAACATTAAAAACAGTTTATAAAACCAAACCCAAGTCTACGGGTGGTTTCTAAGGTTACACATATTAATATAATAATGTAATAATACAGAGAATGGTTTTTATATAAAAATATAATGTAAAAAGTTGCTCAAAAAACAATGGGGTTAGAGGGACTGGGTTCTCCCCTATCAGCACAAAACCTTAACAGTCCACCCGCTAGGGCAATCGCAACAGAAGCTGGCTTACTCAGTTTTTAAAACATACAACTCCTGTGTTCTCCCCCCCCCCTACGTGAGCCGATTCAAACCAGTCCCAAACCTAACAATTTCAACCACAATTGATTAGGGGTTTTGCTAAACATAGCATTGCGAATCTGAGGTCGAGTTTAATTGCTAAATGATCGAGTATATGGGTTGTTTAATTTCCATTTTTAAAACCAAAACCGTAAGTTTGAATTTTAAAATCGATTTGATCAAATTCAATATTGGAAATCTGTTTCAACATGGGGCTTTCAAAGAGTGTGGATTTGCGAATCTGACCATACCATTTAATTGAATTGATATTGCGTTTAGGTTAGAGTTCAATCAAACCCGTATTCACATGAACCCTAGATTGGATTCTTGATCAATTCGATGATATAAGCCCCTAAGTGGTTAGGGCTTTTGTTCACGGTGTTAAAACGAAACTAAACGTATAATCAATTACCAGAATGGTGCGTGAATCGATGGTGCACGCCTAGTGCAAGTTCCGACCTCGGGTGGTTTGATCTCCGGCGGGCTTGACCGATTTTCCGGTGAAGCAGAAGTGTGAAAGAGCTTCGGAACGACTCGTCTAGCATGATCAGGTGTTCAATTGAGATAGTTACAAATGAATTGGTCGGATTTTGCTGGTAATAGACCATGAAGTCGACGGTTACAACATAATCACCCATAATTGGGTTTAATTACAAATCAAAGTGGGGTTTAGTGACTTAATGATGGACGTAAATGATCATATTCGTGTAAAACAGTTACAATTCGAACGAATTTATGTTGTGAAGTTTGAATTGGGATCAAAGGCCGCGATTTGACTTTCAAAAAGTCAACATAAATTGAGAATTGATTAAATACAGGTTTAATCCCTCTAGTTTCTATGTACTAAAGTTAAATATTAGCGGAAACAATCCCTGAGGTTTGAATTGGGTTAAGAACAAGTTTGTTTGACTTTCATAAGTCAACAGGAACACAATATTCAAATTTTGACTTCAAAAGTCAAAAGAATTGGGTTTGGACCAATGACACAAGTAGTCCCTATAGTTTTAATTTAATATTTGGCAGAATTAGTCCCCGGGGTTTGAAATGAGTTAGCTAGGTTAAGAATTTAATGAAATTTGGTTAACGGGGTTAACCCTAAATTGTCGGATGTCACAATAGGGTTTCCTATCCTAAACATACTGCAGAGTCTTCAAGAACATCAGAACAAAGACTTGCTCCAAGACTTGACTTGATAAGGAGCAGTGCTTTAACAAAAGAACAAGTTCTATGTTGGAGAAGATTCTTCTACAATGAAATAGTCAGGGGCCTGGAAGTGCAAGGATGGTCAAGCACTAGGTCCTCTGGTTTTCAGTTCTTCTTATGTGATGGATCATCTTTCAAAATCAACAACATTCAAGAAATCATGCTCCTCAATCCCGATTTCATGCATAAGGTCTTTGAGCTCAGGACACATATCTGTAACATCAACTCCTTAGAAAGTCAAACAATGATCAAGATTATCAAATATTTTCTTGAAAAGGAGGGGTGGCTTGCAATGGATGATTCTGACTCAGATCTATCCCTTCCCTCCTCACCAACTGTTATACTGAGTGCAACAGTAGAGTCAAGAAAAGTGGCTGCTCAGAATGTCAAAGAGGCTTTTAAAGCTATACATGGGAGTGAATAGGAAAAGGAAGAGAGAGAAGCAGTCCCTTCCTCTGTGTCTGTTCCTCAGATTGCCAATGAAGCTGAAGCTAAGATCACAACAGCATCTCTTACATCTGATGTTGTAATCCATGAAGCTGAAGCAGATGCATACAGTAAAGACAAGGGGAAGGGCATCATGACAGAAGAAGAAGAAAGAATAAAGAAAGGGAAGACAGAAAAAGAGAAGAGAAGAAGAGAAAAAGAAGAAGAGGAGATGGCTGAGTTTAGAAAGATTTAAGAAAGGAAAGCTGCCATTCTCCTTAGGGAACAACAGATCCAGTTGCATGCTAGGCAACTGGATACTTTGAAAGTTAAAGTTCCTGCAGCTACACAATTACAAGAAGATGAAGCTCTAGCTCTTCAGCTGCAGGAACAACTCAATAAAGAAGAAGAAGAAATAGAAGAAGAAAACAAGAGGCTAAGTTCAGGATAACTGACTCTGAACTAGCCAAAGAAATGAGAGAGGAGTGGACAGAAGCTCTGATTTCTCAAGGTGAGGATGCAGACTACCTTGAGAAATTATCAAATAAAGAAATCTATAGAGCTTTCATGGGTCAGCAAGATCAACTGACAAATAAGAAAAGGGTTGAAGAAGAAGAAAAAGACAAACAGAAAACCAAGAAGACCATTGCATTTAATATAAGAACCCATGAAGAAAGGAAGTTTATGATGGACTTCCTCAAGGCTAGAGGAGAGAGTAGAAATAGGCTAGGTCCCATGAGCTTCATGAACCTGCAAGCTTTATATGTCAAATTCAAGAAGGAAGAGGAAGAGAGATTGGGGAAAACAGGCTCAAAGAAAAGAGTAAACACTCAAACTTATGATAGAAAACAAAAGAAACCCAAGCCTACTTCCTCATCCACTCCTTCCTCTATCCAACAACCTTCCACTCTCCCTCCTAGACCTCCTTCCTGTCCACCCAAAGAGTCCAAATCCTTACACCCAGCTTCTCCTAATCAACAGCCTCCCAAGAAGAAAACCAAACCTACTACCACACCAGAAGATTCATGAGAAATTGTTATCTGTTTCTACAGCAATCAAGATCAATGTTTTGAGGTTTCAGGGGAAGGGCAGAGGTAGAAAGATCAATCTACAAATCTGTTGATGAAGTAACGCAGCTCCCAGATTCTGATCTTAGAAGAATGATGGAGCTGGGTGAAGCTCATGAGTCTGAGAATAAAAGTGGAAGACATCTGTTTCTAGTGGTCAAACATCACGTCAACCCTAGCAAAGATCTAGTCATTGATGCTAAACCTCTCCAATCCCACTTTCCATTCACTAGTAGGTCCTACAATGTTGAGAAGGATGAATTCACTATAACAGCTGCTAGAGGTCAACAAATGAGATGTTCTAGCAAGGCCATTTTTAAGATGCCAAGCAAGGACATCAAATCTCTGTCTGAGCTTCCTCTTAACAATCCTAGCAAGGACCCTAGAGGCTATGAGGTAGCAAGGAGAGTTGCTAACATATAAAAGCTTCAACAATAATAGCAGTAAGAGAGTTTTGGTAGCATCAGTCTAGGGGGAGTTTGTAGATATAAAGACTGATGGCTACAAAATTCTCTAAGTACAACTGTTGCGGACTCCACAAATTTGCTGCAGACCAACAAGCTGCTGCGGATAAGCTTGTCTGCTGCTGATAGTTGTTCTCCTATTGATGAACAACTCTGTTGCAGATAGCCTTATCTGCTGAAGTCCAAAGTTGCTGCAGATAGGCTTCTCAGCAGCATCAAACACCTGATGCTGCTGATAGGAAAATTATCAGCAGCTTTGGATAGTTGAGTTTTGCTGATGATATTCAACTATGCGGCTGATAGCCTTATCTGCTGAAGATTAATCATTGCTGCTGATTGGAATATCAAAAGCATCAACTTTACTACTGTCAACTTTCTGATGCCAGTATGACACATCACATGCAAAAAGAATGTTACTGGTGCAGACAATAATAGACAACGCTCTCTTTCCATGTATCCAAGCAATGATGCCTAAGAAGACGTTTGATTAAAGTTAACTTTTGTAGTCTTTGTTGTCTTAACTTGTAGTATAGCTTCTAGTATACAAGATCAACGACTGTGTTTGATCTGATCCTTAGAATCAAGGATTGTCTTGATTCTAAGTTACTATATAAGTAGTTTATTTGTTTAGTGTACAAGTGTGCTTTCTTAGAGTTTTCCCTATAATCTTGTAACCATTGAAGCTTAATACAATTTGCATTTATCAGTATTCTTTGTGTTTACTTGTTTACATTGCATAGTTGTGATTGTTTCCGCCAATCTCAACTAGAATATAACCATCTTGTATTCACCGATCCTACAGTAAAAGTGGAATAAATACTCGTAGCCATTGATGTTGCATGCCTCTGAGCACTGACTTCTACTTCACTAAGGATAGCCTGGAATGGCCTATCCCCCCGACGCTTGTTAATGCTTTCTCGTCTTCGTCTTTTTATAGCAGCATCCGAATCAAAGTCGGGTTTATAATCACTGCTTGTACTTTCTTGTCTCTTTCTCTTAGAAGATGACTCGGGAAGGGTCACATTTGTCATTCTTCTTAGGTGTGATTGTGACGGTGCATCATCAGAATCAGATGAATCGGACTTGGTAACCTCTGAGTCGTATTATTCAGCACCAGCACTTCCTTCTTCTTCAGAATCATCGTCACCATCAACTTCCTCTTCTCATTGCTCGTTAGAGGGTTCACTAAGATCAGGCTCTGACTCGAGACTATACTATCTCAGATCAGGAGGTGCCATATATGCTTCGTTGATTAGGTGGCCGAAGAGAGGAGTCTGCTCAAGGGTAGGTTCTACACTGCTTGGCGTTATAAATTGTGAAAATACTCTCTTGGCCACCCTCTTCACTTGAAGTCTCTCCCCAATAGCTGGTAGATTTAGCAACTCATCATTGATCAAAAGTTTCACAAATCTGGGGTATAACAAGAACCTAAACCTCTTCATCGTATTAATCTGATCAGTTAAAGCTTTGTAGATGTATTTGGAGAAGTTATAGCCCTTGTTAAGAGACAAACCAACCATAGCAGCCGCCAGATCATGACCCATGGCATCCTTGCCTGCCTTCCTTGAAGAGATGTACATGATCATGATGTGGGCAAAGTACCTCCACTAATCTAATAGCCACATCTTCTTTTACGATGCATAATCTCACACACCAACATACCCCATTCGTTGCCTCCAGCACCTATCCACAAAATAATCAGGATAAGAGACTGGGTCGGTGGCAAGATCTCGGAACTG
Source organism: Smallanthus sonchifolius (assembly GCA_023525975.1). Lineage (NCBI taxonomy): Eukaryota > Viridiplantae > Streptophyta > Magnoliopsida > Asterales > Asteraceae > Smallanthus > Smallanthus sonchifolius. Next base: position 22,359,922 of record CM042039.1, read on the forward strand.
TAAGACTCTCCTAGTTGTGTCTTCAGAGATAGCAATCTCATGACTCGCCACAGTAGCCCGAATGACGTTTGGGGTTACCGTGTATTCATGATCTGTTGTCTCCCAGAACTGCCCCAGGTATGGTCTTGAGACGATAGGATCTGTAGAGATAGCATAGTTGATCTTTGAACGGTTCAAGAAATCAACTATCTCTCTATAATGAAGTGCAACACCCTTCCATTCCGGATGTGTTAGAGCCAAAAGATTGAATTCGCTGGTAAAAGCACGATCCATCACTGCAAACATACAATAAACACAATAAGAACAAGAAGAATTATTGGAATTGAACAAACACGACACGGTATAGCACATTCACAAACACTGACTTTTCAGACTTAGAAAAAATTTCAACTTGCCCTTCCTGCGTACTTAAGAAGTACGCAGGGTTTACTTCTTGTGTACTTAGTAAGTACGCAGGAGTTAACTCTTGCGTACTTACTAAGTTCGCAAGAACTAGCACTTAGCTAAAAAAATTTCAAATCCGAAATCCAGAATAAGTGAGTTTTTGCTATGAATGTTGGTCACCACAAGTCAAAAATCACACATATGCCTTATGGAACCAATATCAACAACAATAACGCGCTACAACCCATCATTTATGACCTAGCCGTTGGCCAACGGGAATACACGGCCACACAGATCCATCCCTTCCCGACACTCCAAAGGGGAGTTTTGGGGACTGTTCTCTGAGATTCAGCTACAGACAACGGGAAACAGGTATACGGTGACTCCCAGTTTTCCGGCGAGTCCCACGACGAGCAGATATTGGATATTAGTTGTTCTACCGTCCCGGTCTACACTTTTTCTCAAGTGTATGAATCAACAATGTTTCCAAATGTGTTGAGCAATAACGTAAATCATGATATGTAAGTATGTTTCTCCCCCGCAGTTTACAAAACATTAAAAAGCGAAAAGGGGACCGTGAACTCACTGTAACATTTCTGATTTTATTATCGGTATTTTTCATTCAATGTAACACAATTCAAATCCAATTCTATTACACTAATTTATTCTATTCGTACCAACTATTAAATAATAGGTTCCAATACAAATCCGCGAGTTTTACACGGGTATGTTCTATTAGAATCCAATATATGTAAATATTTATATAAATGTGTCAAAGCTGAAGTTGCAAGGGCTGATTTGGTAATTAACCAGAAACCCTAGTAGGCACGGTCGCGCCTTGTTTTGGCACGGTCGCGCCTCTTATTGGCACAGTCGCGCCTCTCGTCAGTTAAAACGTAAATATAGCCTTTAAACGCAGATTCGTTCGAATTCGTAACCATTCTACACGTTTCTACCATTAACGAACCCAATTAAGATTTTAATCACTGTATTTACGACGAACAAATCTAATTATGCCGATTCATCTCGTAACCGTCGATCATTTTCATGTATCCATCGATTTCAATCATTTTGACCATAATCCTCCCAAGCAAACACATTGTACGCCTTATTCTATCCTCTCTGAAGCTCCTGAACACGTTGATATAGTTGGAGTTGCAGCAAAAGGCACCGGAGATCAAACCCGTCGTCGCCGAAACAAGTTCTAACCGTACGCTATCAATCCATCATCCTTTCTGGTAATTGAAACATCCTACACCTTCGTTTTTATTCATAGATCAAAAACCCCTTGTTAATTCGGGTAAATATTATCGAAAATGTTGCGAACCAGATCCTATGGTTCATACACTTTCGGCTTGATCGGATTCTAATCTAGACATGTTTGTAACTCAATTAAACTACATGGTTAAATTCACAATTCTTTGATTATCAAAAGCCCCATGATTTCCAACGTTAGTATTATTAGATTTAATCGATTTGTTTATGAAATTAGTCAGACACGGTCGCGCTAATCTGCTAGCGCGGTCGTGCCTATCCGAGCACAGTCGCGCCCCATACATGACCTGGTCGTGCCTGCAAGCCAGACAAGGTCATGCCTAGAGAACCCTAGACACGGTCGTGCCCGACACAAGCACGGTCATGCCTGATGACCAGACTGTTGTGTCTTCTGTTTTGATCAACACGGTCACGCCCCTGACCAGCACAGTCGCGTCCGTGATCTTAACACGGTCGTGCCTTGCCTTAGGCACGGTCGTGTGTGTGAGAAAACCTTTGTCAGATTGTTTGATTTATATTTATATTTATATTTTCACAACAATAAGTATTAAGGTGTTTTGAACACGGAAGCCACCCGTGGATTCGGGTTTGGTCTTGCAAACCGTAATTATTATTATAGTCCATTTATAAAATAATATATTTTCCCATTATTTTATACCATGACCCAAACTAAAAATAATACACTTTATATATTATTTCCTCCGTATTATAGGCATTTTTGTAACGTTTCAAATTCATAAATAATATAATTAAACTATTCATTTAAAATTGTTTTCATTTAGTCAACACCTACACAACCTTTTTCATAATTCGTCACGAACTCAGTATATAATTCCTTATACTCATATCCATTGAAACCATAGACTTTGATTTAGACATTTTATTAATTTATGTTCATACACAATACACTTTAGGTTACCATTGTGCGTTACAAGGATCACGTTACTACCTAGTCTCTCGTGTTAACTACACCTTTGAATCAAGTGAGTATTACATAGCCCCTTTTACTCTTTTACACTTTTTAGGGTGAGACATGAACTCTATACACATGTTGATGCACTTTCCTGTGACAACACTCTGGATAGAGTCTAGGTTTGTATGTCTAATGTCTGTATTTTGTCTTTGTATGTAAGAGTCATTATGTAAAAGTTTATCGAGTTGTATTTACTTTTACTTAATGTTTTGTTGATTTCTTCCAAGTGTTTTGCGCACTTGTTTGTGCGCAGGAGAAAGCTCCTGCGTACTTATCAAGTACGCAAGAAGACCTATGCGTACTTGCTAAGTACGCAAGAGCATTTGGTCATGCGCACTTGCTAAGTGCGCAGGCTTCAGGTCTGTATAAATAGGATAGGTTGACAGATGATAAGTACGCAGAACCAGTAGTTGAGTCGAACTCAGTTTTGCTAAGTACGCACATTCTGTAACCGTCGAGTGTTTATAATACAAAGAACGTTTGTTGTGACTCTTGTGTTCGGTTTACTTTGTTTAGTAAGACTCTCCACCTAGTCACGGGTATTCCGCACCCGGTTTGACTAGTAGACCACTTGCATGTGACGACCCGACACACGCGAAGGGACCTACAAGTGGTATCAGAGCATTGCTCTTGAATTCGAGTGTTGCAAGTGAGTTTGGAGACGTTTTACTGAGTTTTACAAGCAAAAAGAGGTATTTTTGTTGATTTTTGTGATAAAAAAAGGGTAGCTCTTGAGCATTTTTTTTTGAAGCAAAAATCTCTCAAAAACCGATTTTTGTTGTGTATTTGTGTGTTTTGAGCATCAAAGGTTGGTTAGAAACTTGTTTCTTACCCTTTGGCTCAATTGCATTGATCATCAGACCAATTTTTGCCAACTCCGGCGAGTTTCTGGTCACCGGAAAAGTTTGGTGAGAGTTGCTGGAAAGGTGTCCTGCGTACTTACCATTTTTGGCAAAAAGTACAGTTTTCTGCGAACTTGCTAAATACGCAAGAGTTATCTCCTGCGTACTTACAAGTGCACAAGACTGAACTGCGAACTTAAGACTTATCCTGCGTACTTAACAATTTACTCCTGCGTACTTACAAGTACGCAAGGGCAAATATTAAATACGCAAGACCATTCATAAGTGCGCAAGGCCAATACTAAGTGCGCAATAGCTACTGACTCTTCTGATTTTTGACCAAGTGTTCACCATGTCAAATCTTCAGAATCTTAGCAGTATGTTAAATTATGATAATGAAATCGGTACTCCACAGAAACCTCCCAAGTTGCTCAATGTAAACGATTATTCCAATTGGAAAGCCCGCTTTGAGCACTATATTTCATACACCGATTCATCGTTATGGATACCTATTCTTGAGGGATATAAGCATCCAACACACTTGTATCTTGATGAAAACGTACCTAAGCCTATCTCTAAGCTGGATGCAGAAGAAAAGAAAATTTATGATCGAGAGAAGAAGGCATTGGGTTCAATCACTATGTCATTAACTCGGGATTTGTTCCACAGTTTCCGAGGATATGAATCTTCTAAGGATCTTTGGAAAGCTTTACAGAAAAGATTCGAAGGAAATAGTGACATCAAGAAAAGCAAGAGGGATCTGCTCCGGAAGCAATACGAGTGCTTCAGATTTATAGAAAATGAATCTTTAGATGATCTTATCTCTAGATTCTATCACCTACAAACGGAGTTGAAATCGTTTGAGCTTAAATATCCAGAAGAGGAAATGGTGGAAAAGTTTTTGGATGCTCTGCCACCGAGATATGAGATGTATACAACCCTGATGAGGGAAAGTTCAAAGTTCTACGAGATGACAGTAGATGAGGCAGTCGGTAAGATTCAGCTCATAACATGAATCTTATAAAAAGGGAGAATTCTGGAAGACCTCAGATACAGGACCCTTCCATGTATCAAGGGACGACTTCCACGTCAATGTCTTCCGGCTCTGGGATTGCACTCTATACTGGGAAATCCATTGAAGAAGACCACTCTAATGGTTGTGGTGGTCATGCATGTTATGCATCAGGATCAGGGTTTGGATCTCATCAACAAAACTCAAAGACTCCTCAGAATACGTGCTCAGCCAACCAGTCAGCTATTGCCAAGATAGCTGAAGATCATGTAGCACTATTCTCATCTTGCATGCTGGCATATGAGAATTTCATTGGTGGAAAGCTAACGGATCCTGAGACTATTGATGATGACTTCAATCAAGTGGATCCTGATGATATTGAAGACATGGATATTCAGTGGAATATGGCCATGTTACTGAGGAGGGCCAAGCGTTTCCTGAACAGAACAGGAAGAAAGTATATTGGCGGGCATTCTAATGCCAAGGTTGGATTTGACAAATCCAAGGCCAAGTGCTACAAGTGTCAAAACTATGGACACTTTGCTCGTGAATATCAAAAGGACAGAGCACCGGCCTCTGGTTTCACCAGACCTAGCCTGGGAAACAGCCATGGCCAAAACAACCAAAGCCACCACAATCATACCCAAAGTAATCAGTCCAATGCACTGGTCGCACAGAATGACGAAAATTTTGATTGGGGTGTGCATCTAGAAGACGCCATCATTGCTCAAGCACAGGTTGGTCTCATGGCAGAAATCATGGAGCTGATGAAGGCCGAGAGGAAGAAAGCTGAAGAAGAGGAATCTTCTGAATCTGAAGGAGCGGAATCTTCTGAATCTGAAGAAGAGGAAGCTTCTGTAGCTGATGAAAAGGAGTCTACCACTACTGTCGCTCTCATGGCAATTGGAGAAGGACAAAGTTCATCATCTGAGGTAGATTCTAACCCTTTCTCCGTTGCTTCTTGTTCTAAATGTCTAGGGCTAAAAAATGAAATTTCTGATCTCCAAGACATAATTGAACCCCTAAAGTTGGCAGCTAAAAATTACAAAATGAATGAATCACGTTTTAAAGAATCAGTTGAAATGCTACAGAACGAAAAACAAGACTATTCTTTAAAAATAAGCGACCAACAGGTTCATTTGGACATTGCGTATAGGGCTTTGGAAAAGAAGAACAATGAAATTAACAAACTGCAAAATGAGATCTTGCAGCTCAAATGCACTAACGAGAAATTGAAAAACTCTCGCTTCGTGGTGGAACACTACGAATCCGTGGTGAGAAAAATGAATGGTCTAGGACTTGGTACCAATGCCATTCCTCCACCCATAAGTGGGCAGTTTGTCAATAGCTTGATAGACATTGATCTCACTTGTCTAGATGAGCCCTCCGATAAGGATGATTCCCCTAAAAAGGATGAATCCTCAAGTAAGGCTAACTCCACATCTAGTGAGGAGTATGTTACTGCTTCTGAGGATGGGTCGGTTAACACTTGCCCTGAAGGAGTAGTATCTAAGGAGTTGTTGACTGAACAGAAAGTACAGAAAAACATTATCACTAATGGTGATAATTGCATTTTAACTGAACCTGATATCATTGAAACAAATGATAAACTTAAGGGAATGCTTTACCAAGGTTTTAAAAATATTAACCAAGCTAAGAAAGAGGCTTTTTCAAATCATTATGGGCTTGGTTACAAAGAAAATTTGCAAAAGTATTATACCCCCAAACCTCAAACTGTAAATGTTCAGACTTCTGTTCATAAACCTACTCTTCCTTCTCATAATGGTGAGTTTTCTAAGGTCAGAACTAAAGAGCCTTACAAGAGAACTTATGTAGACAGGAGGAACTGTTTTCACTGTGGCGTGGTTGGTCACTTTGTAGTGAACTGTCCTTCTAAGAACCAAGGGAAACGGCATGTTGTTTCACAGCCTGCTGTTATCCCCAGGTCGCCACCAGTGAAACCATCTGCCAAAAGTCCTAAGCAAAATGTGGTGAAACCACCAGTGCAACCGATAGCTAAGCTAAAGATCAAATCTGAGGCCAAGCCATATGTTGTAAGAAAGGTAAAGCAACCTGCTGTACCTCGTGTGTCTACATCTAGTAGTACACGCACTGGTGAGAAACCTGTGGCTAGACTCTCTAAGCCACAGAGAAGAAGAAGGAATAAGAGGTTGAAAAAGCTTGAACAACTTACTAAAGCTCAATCGGGTGAAGCTTCCACAAGTTCACCGGCTGTGATTGAACCAAAGTATCCTGTTCTGGTTAAGATTCAAAAGAGATCCTGGAACAAGAAAGTTAAAAATTCTGAATCTCCTGTTCCCAATTCCTCCAAAGATTCACCAACTTTGGACAGTCATCATGACTGTGAGTTGAAAGAAGTAGTTTATTTTGAGAAGGATGGACGACCCAAGACCACAATGGCTTGGGTCTCTAAATCTAACTAATTCTTTTGTTACTCGTGCAGGGACGTCCGAAGGGTACTATCTCTAACCGCTGGTATGTAGATAGTGGATGCTCCCGGCACATGACAGGAAACATGGCCTTGCTTCAAGACGTTAAACCATTTAGAGGCGGCTATGTGGCCTTTGCCGGAGAAAAAGGCGGCAGTATCACGTGTCAAGGCGTGGTTTCGAACGGTTGTGTTAGCTTTGACAATGTCAACTTCTGCGAGCAGCTGAAGCATAACCTGTTGAGTGTCTCACAAATGTGTGACAAGGAGTACTCAGTGATGTTTGACAAGTCAGAATGTCTGATTCTCAAACCCGGTTTCAAAGTTCCTGATGATTGGATTCTGATGAAAGCACCAAGAACAAACGACACTTATCAGATTGATATGAGCGTGGCAAAAACCACCTCATCAGTTGCTACTTGTTTGCTTACAAAAGCGACAGAGCTTGACTCCATCTTGTGGCATAGGAAACTCGGACATATTTCTTATCGTAAAATGAATCATCTTGTCCGAAACGGTTTGGTAACCGGGGTTCCTAAGCTGAGATTTACCGTTGCAGATGACTGTATGCCTTGTAAAAAGGGCAAACAGCAACGGAAGTCTCACAAGCCCAAGCTCCAAAACTCTATCGATACCCCTTTGGAGCTATTACACATGGATCTGTTTGGCCCCATAAGTATCAGGAGTATTGGAGGTAAGTCGTTCTGTCTAGTTGTAACTGATGATTTCTCACGTTTTTCTTGGGTGCATTTTTTAGGTACAAAAGATGAGACTGCTGATATTCTTCAATACTTGATCCTGAGCTTTGAATCTCTTTGCAAGCTGAAAGTTAGAAGAATAAGGAGCGACAACGGAACTGAGTTCAAGAATAATTTGATGGAACTTTTCTGTCTCAAGAAAGGGATCCGTCACGAATTCAGCGCGCCGTACACGCCTCAGCAGAATGGAGTTGCTGAACGGAAGAACAGAACACTGATTGAGACTGCAAGGACTATGCTGTCGGATGCAAAGCTTCCTGTAACATTCTGGGCAGAAGCAGTTAATACAGCTTGTCACGTCTTAAACAGAGTTTTGGTGGTGAAAAGACACAACAAGACTTGTTACGAGTTGATCAACAATCGACTTCCCAATCTTGATTACCTAGTTCCTTTTGGTAGTCCTTGTTCCTTGTTGCTACAGTACAAAGACCGCCAGTCTAAGTTTCATGCAAAAGCGGTAGAAGGCATATTCTTAGGATATGTTGCCAACTCGCCTTGCAAAAGAGTGTACAACATAGGAACTCGTACTGTCGAGGAATGGTTCGAAGTGGATTGTAGTAAACACAGCATTCCACCAGAACCAAAAGGTCCAGCTTGGGGTTTTGATTATGATGCGCTATTCAAGTCATTCAATCTTCCTGATTTATCTGCAGAAGACGCCACAAATGTTTATAATCTACTGAATGGCGGCAGTTTTTCGACTCGTGCTACTGTACCAATTATAACTCTGGATTCCAATGTTGCATCTGCATCTGGAACTCATGACAGTGATAACAGTGAAAGTGTTCATGTTGTTGGAGATGACGCTGAAACCAATCCTAACACAACTGTAGGAAATGAAGCTCCAGCTAATCCAATTAACATTGAATCTTCCTCTGCTGAAACACAGGAAATGGGGGAGTTAAGCACAAATCTAGATCCAGAAATTCAAGAACCAATTGTACCGGAGACGAGAGTGCATAGAAATCATCCAATCGACAACATTATTGGTGATCCTTATGCCGGTGTTCAGACTCGTCATAGAACCATCACAGAGAACACCAGTCTTTTCACAGAGATATTTGACACTGGTGTCGTGGAAACATGTCTGCATGCTGCATTCGTGTCCCAGATAGAGCCGAAGAATGTGAAGGAGGCTCTCACTGACAACTGCTGGATTGAGGCGATGCAAGATGAATTGTCACAATTCCAAAAGTTGCACGTGTGGGATTTGGTTGACTTGCCAAAAGGCTTTCAGCCAATTGGAACTAGATGGGTGTTCAAATGCAAGACGGATGATCGTCATGTAGTTGTGAAGAACAAGGCAAGATTGGTTGTTTAGGGTTTTTATCAACAAGAGGGCTTGGATTACACGGAAGTATATGCCCCAGTTGCTAGAATTGAGGCCATTCGACTGTTCTTGGCTTATGCCACATATGTCGGCTTCAAGGTCTACCAACTTGATGTGAAGAGTGCTTTCCTTTATGGTAAAGTTCATGAAGAAGTCTATGTCACTCAACCTCCCGGTTTTGAAGATCCGCATAATATCAATAAAGTGTACAAGCTCGACAAAGCACTTTATGGTCTTCATCAAGCACCGCGGGCATGGTATGAGACACTATCAAAGCATTTACTGTCTAATGGTTTCGACCGTGGACAGATTGACTCGACTCTCTTCATAAGGAAAGCAGGAGGTGACATTCTTCTTGTGCAAGTATATGTCGACGACATCATTTTCGGGTCGACCAATGAAGGGATGTGTAGGGAATTCGAGAAGGTGATGAAGTCCAAGTTTGAAATGAGCAATATGGGTGAACTGTCGTTCTTCCTGGGTCTGCAAGTCAGTCAAAGAGAGGATGGCATTTATCTACATCAAACTAAGTATGTGCAGGACATCTTGTCAAAATACAAGATGAGTGATAGCACTACTTATGGGACACCAATCCCAGTCAATCATGGTTTGCATCCTGACAAAGATGGGAAGGATGTAGACAGCAGGTTGTACCGTGGGATGATCAGATCACTTATGTATCTCACAGCTTCAAGACCCGATATTATGTTTGCTGTATGCTTGTGCTCAAGGTTTCAGTCTCAACCGAAGGAGTCACATATGATAGCCGTGAAGAGGATTTTCAGATACCTGAAAGGGAAACCCCGATTAGGTCTTTAGTACTCTAAGCAGCAGTCTTTTGACTTCAAAGCCTACACTGATTCAGATTATGGCGGTTGTAATCTTGACAGAAAGTCAACTTCTGGCGGATGTCAATTCTTGGGAGACAGACTGGTCTCCTGGCAGTGTAAGAAGCAGTCAACGGTTTCTGTCTCAACTTGTGAAGCAGAATACATTGCTGCAGCTAGCGGTTGTTCTCAGATATTGTGGATTCAGCAGCAGTTGCGAGACTACGGCTTGAACTTCACTGGAACTCCTTTATTCATTGACAACAATGCCACCATGTCCATCACAAATAACCTGGTGAAACATTCCAAAACTAAGCATATTGAAATTCGCCATCATTTCATCCGTGATTGTGCTGAAAAGCATTTAATTGAACTTGTAAAGGTTCACACGGATGACAATCTTGCTGACCTTTTCACAAAGGCATTTGATCGGTCCCGTTTTGAGCATCTTGTCAACTTGATAGGAATGTTCAATCCCGAGTGAAAATTAATTTTCTTAAATCAATTCAATTCATGGAAGTTAAAAAAAAAATAAATAAAAATAAAAAAATGGAGAAAATTTCAAAAGAATCACTTGAGAAACGAGGAAATGATAGTACATCTGAAATGATCTAACCATCATAGACTGCTCATATGGGAAATGATTGCTTCATGTTTACTTAATTGTTTTAAATTATTATGTTTTTAATCTGTTTATTTACAAGTAATTTGAATTGTCAGTAGGCTGTACGCGTCTTTGAATCACTAGTAGTGTGGAAACTAAATCTAAATTACAACTGTGATTTGAACCCATGTTTGCAAGTGTGTGTGTGTAAAAGAATAGAAAAGATCATTATCAGATAAAGGATGTTAGATTTTGACAATAATTTTCTTTTGAGATCAGTTTCGGGTTATGTTGTTAGCACAATTAATGCGGTTCATCTCACTGCCCATACTCACAAGTATGCAAGGAGAGATTGAATCAAGACATGTCTCTACATCAACCGTTGAGCATGTATTCACCCTTGAATCATTCCTGGTTCATTGAAATCAAATCCAGATAAAAGTTGGATCCCCTTACCTTATAATCAAACACCATATTCACTATCCCGAATCATCATACCGATATTCAAAGAAGAAAAATATCATGAAACCAAGACAAATGAATCACTCGATTCTGAATCTTATGATTCCTGATAATCCTTATGGATTCTGCTTGATTTTTCTGTGCTAATTGATGTAACTTCATTCTGAAAATTAAGAATATCATTGGAAAAATCTTAGATGCCTTGAGATAGTGCAAAATATCATAGCATTTAAGTGGGGTACACGTTGTATATTTTATAATTAATACCTTAATACACAAGAACATGATACAAAGATGCGTATAGTTTCAAATCTTATAATAGTGTCAACTTGAATTAGTTGTTTATGTGCTTATTACGTAAGACTAAAGAGTAATACATGACACGATCCCATATTCTTTGATGTTTATATTGTATCGTTTTTGCTATAAGTTAGCCTGATATGATCCTCTACTCGTGTCTTTGATCAAAAATAGCTTGTGTGAATACTTGTACATATCTATCTTAAAAAAAAATAAAAAATAAAAAATAAAAAATGCGGGTTGATTAATCTTCATGAATTGTATTTGAATCCTCGTGGTCGAATGTTTTTATCTTGTTCGTTATTTGACTTAAATATCTTCATAAATTCTGAGTTGAAAAATTACGCACTTAAGGTTTCTGCGCACTTGTCAAGTACGCACGAAGTAAGACTTGCGCACTTAGCAAGTACGCAAGAGTTAATTCCTGCGTACTTGTTAAGTACGCAAGAGTTAATTTGTGCGCACTTAGCAAGTACGCACGAACATTATCAGTGGGGTATAAGTTCAACACTTAGAAAAATTTTCAGGTTTACTCATTCAAACCGAAATTTTCCCCCTGTTATTATTCTCTCAAAATCGAGTGTGTTCAAACCCGTTTTTCATCCCGTCCACTTTATCATCTTCGTATTTCATCCCTTTGGTGAGAATCTAAGCCGATTCCATCCATAGATTCGTGTTTATTGGACCGATTTTTGACCTAGAAAATTTTAGATTAATGTCGACAAATTTTGGGGTAATTTTGGGGTTGTTTGGGTAACTAATGTCACTAACAAGTTATTAGCTTGCCTAATCGATCGTATATTTTCCCTTTGGTCATCGATTGATCCGACGGGTTGAAGTTGAAACGTCAGTGGGTCGTTCGACGACCTAGGTCAAAAATTGATCGTGTCTTAGTGGTTAATGGTGTTGTTAATGGTACCATAGGTTCGAATCCCTGATTCCGACCTAGTGGGTACCTAATCAACCTGCATTTTGAACGAATTTAAATCTTTGAAATTTCTGCTAAGGGTTGTTCGTGCGCACTTAGCAAGTACGCAAGAAGTAATTCCTGCGTACTTGTTAAGTACGCAAGAGTAAAATCCTGCGCACTTGCTAAGTGCGCAGGACCAACACTTAGAAAATTTTTCAAAGTCTGAAATTTTTTACAAAGTGTTCCTACTATTCTAAGTCATGTGAGTCTACTTCCATTGTTATTAATTGATCTAATCATGTTTCCTGTGTGTGTTTGCAGATAATGGCTCGTGCATTCACTGACGAATTCAATCTGTTGGCGCACACTGAACCAGAATGGAAAGGGGCAGCCTTACAATATAGAGAGATTGTGGACTTTCTGAACAGATCCAAAATAAGTTATGCAATCTCGGCTAATCCAACAGTCTCAAGACCATACTTAGAACAATTCTGGGAGACTGCAGAGCACGATTGCACAGTATCCCCTAACGTCATAAGGGCTACTGTTGATGGTCGGGCTATTGCAATCTCTGAAGAGACAATCAGACGAGTACTGCAGTTCAGAGACCTTACCACCGACCCGACATCCTATCCAGATTACTACGTGGATGGGTGTTGGAGGCAGAGAATGGGATATGTCGGGGCAAGGGACTATGCTTCTTACAAGAAGATGTGGGTATTAGATCAGTGGCGCTACTTTGCCCACGTCATGATCATGTGCATCTCGTCCAGGAAAGCAGGGAAAGATGCCATGGGTCATGACCTTGCAGCAGCCATGGTGGGCTTGTCTCTCAATAGGGGCTACAACTTCTCCCGCTTCATTTTCAAAGCAATTAATGATCAGATCAATACAGCGGAGAGGTTTAGGTTCCTTTTATACCCGAGGTTTGTGCAACTTTTGATCGATGATGCGTTGCCAAACCTGCGTGCGATCGGGGAGAGACTGCAAGTGAAGAGGATGGACAAGAGAGTTTTTGCACAGTTTCTAAAGCCAGGCAGTGTAGATCCTACCCCTGAGCACACTGAACTCTTTGGCCACCTATTGAATGAAGCATACGTCGCTCCGGAGGACTGGAACTGGTATAGTCCCAACTCGGGACCAGAGATGAGTGATCACTCTGATGAAGAACAAGATGAAGAGAATGAGGATGATGAAGGTAATGATGAGGGTAATGATGAAGGTGGTGTTGGTGGTGCTGAGGAATCCGATTCGGAGGCTACAGAATCAGATTCTTCTAATTCCGATGATGCACCATCACAGGCACATCCGAGGAGACAGGCACAGGTAACCCAGCCTGCGTCGTCTTCAAAAAGAAAGAGACAAAGCTCTAGCAGCGAATATGAACCGGATTCCGACTCCGACGCTGCTTTACAAAGACAGAGGCATGAGAGCACCAACAAGAAAAGGGGCGATAGGCAAGAGGTTGCCATCCCCAGGGTTGAAGAGATTCCAACTGTGCAACCAGTACAAGTTGAGGCTGCCATTCCAGAATCTACCATGCCAGCACGGCAACTGTTTCGCAGGAGGAGAAGGCCACTGGTACAAGCAGATGTGGCAGTCACGGCGGTCACAGAGGTGATTCCTGTGACGGTGACCCTCCCTATTCCAACCGTCCAGGTGACGGTGACTGCTCCACTTCTCACGGAGTCAGTCACAGTCACCCCAACCATAACACCCACTCACATCATACCATCCCCAACCCCAACACCCACCAAAGAGCCGTCCGGTCAACCATTCAACTACGGTGATTTCTCACAGGGGTTCGACTTTGACACAATCTTCTCTTCCCCCATCCAAAACGCCGAAGCATCATCATCTAGGCATCCGGATCCAAATGAAGCTAGGATCGATGTGCTAGAAACCCAAGTTGCTGGCTTGTTGAAGACTATTCAAACGTCAAAGGAGGAGTCTGATGCTCAACAAGCACAGATAAACTCTCTGGCAGATGAAGTTAGGATTCTGCGTAGCCAGAGAATGGGGACTGATGAACGGCTGAAGAATGTGATGGCGCAGAATGAACTATTAATGAAGACGAATGAAATGATTCTGGCCCACGGAACTTCAATTGAGCTAAGGATGGATGCTCAAAGGCAGGAGCACGCTACTATGGTCAAATTGATTGCAGAACTGACCGAGAAGCTAGGTGCTCAGGGGGAGAAGGAAAAAGAAAAATCCACCGGTGCAGAGGTTTGTCATCCAGTCGATTTGACTAAGGATGATGACAAAGACAAGGATCCTGAAGTCGGTCCTAGTGGAGGTGAGCACCAAGCTTCGGCAATTGTGCCCATCTCTACTACGTCAATGGCTGAGGGGGAGTCTACTACGCAAGAGGGTGGTGATACCTCAGGAGGTGGTGGTGGCGGTGATAAAGGGAAGTCAGTGGCTGGTGAGATTCTATGTCTCGAGCCTGACTATTCTAAAGAAGCACAGATCGATGCTCTCCTTAATCTGGAAGAAGGAGAGATCGACTCTGGTGATGATTGGAATGATGATGATGATGATGTGATAATCGAGATTCCCAAGGGCGACGGGGATCTAGAGTATGAGTTAGAGGATGGTGAGATCTTTAAAATACCATCGCTCGAATCTCTGCTCGAAACAGACACAGGCTCAGTTGATACAGCAAGTAATGTTGAAGCTACAACTGATGCCCCCCGGTCGACCCTATACCTGTGGACCCCGAGGCACAAAAAGAGAAAGACATGCCTTCTGCATCTACAAAAGGTCCAGCTCCAGTATGGCAAAAGACGTCTATCAAAGACAAGTATGGAGCGACAGGTATGATCTTAGCTGTCAGGTTTGAGGAGGACAAGCAGTTGTTCGCCATCAAAAGATCTGGAGGGGTTCAATACTTGAAACCAACCAGTGAGGCGTTCAACTCTTTGCCCAGGTACGACCTAGTTAACCTTGCAAACCGCGACCTGCTGAATCATTCGAATCATGCAGTAGCAATGGGTTTGTGGAGTATACTACAGCGTGAAGCAAGATCGGGAAAGTATGAGTATCTCAAGCCTCAGGTGCCCAGAAGAGTCAAGGATAAGCACGCTGTGCACCCTGTGACTAAGAAGCCGTTAAAGAGATTGGTATACAAGCCAGTGCGATGTGAAACTAAGATTCCCCTGAGCAAGTTACCTCAGGATATTCTTGGTGACATGTGGTACTGGTACGTTGATCCAAAAACGGGCGAGGCTGTGATCATGGGTAAAGGTAAGTCAGATAGTGGAAACATAGTGCCAAAGGAAGTGATCAGGGTTTTTGATGAAGTCTGCTTCATCAATTTCTCTGTGAACGATCTGGAGGTACTAGCAGACAAATTCTGCATCCACACTGACGAATGGACAAAGCTTCTCTCGGCCAAATACGATAAGTTAATCAAGTTCTGTCTTGATTACAAAAAGAAGATGGAAGCTAAGGAAGCAGTGCTGTGAAGACAGAAGATTGAAGACTGAAGACGATGAAGATCCCGAGCTGTTGTCAAGGGGGAGTTTGTTGATGCACTTTCCTGTGACAACACTCTGGATAGAGTCTAGGTTTGTATGTCTAATGTCTGTATTTTGTCATTGTATGTAAGAGTCATTATGTAAAAGTTTATCGAGTTGTATTTACTTTTACTTATCGTTTTGTTGATTTCTTCCAAGTGTTTTGCGCACTTGTATGTGCGCAGGAGAAAGCTCCTGCGTACTTATCAAGTACGCAAGAAGACCTATGCGTACTTGCTAAGTACGCAAGAGCATTTGGTCCTGCGCACTTGCTAAGTGCGCAGGCTTCAGGTCTGTATAAATAGGATAGGTTGACAGATGATAAGTACGCAGAACCAGTAGTTGAGTCGAACTCAGTTTTGCTAAGTACGCACATTCTGTAACCGTCGAGTGTTTATAATACAAAGAACGTTTGTTGTGACTCTTCTGTTCGGTTTACTTTGTTTAGTAAGACTCTCCACCTAGTCACGGGTATTCCGCACCCGGTTTGACTAGTAGACCACTTGCATGTGACGATCCGACACACGCGAAGGGACCTACAACACATAATTGCTTACATGTACACAAACTACAAAAACACAAATCCTCTTTACATTCATGTGTGCAAATTTGAGCTTTATGTTTAAGTGCTAGGTGTGTTAACTTTTGTGTGCAATTTATGTGCAATCATTAAATATTCGAGTCGACGTTTAACAATGATAGATCTATTGAGTCTGACAAACCCACCCAGATTGGGGTGATTGTTACCGACTACAGATTTTGCATGCTAGTTACAAAGGTTTGATTGTACTTTGGTTACACAATAGATGCTCCCCGTAAATGCCTTATTTTATCATGTTATGTAAGGATTTGATTATTTATATCTACACACTATCTATGTATAAACCTGTGTATGCTCACCAACTTTTTAGTTGACTTTATTTTATTCATGTTTCAGGTGTTAATATGTGAGTTTGATCAAGACATGCTATACATAGGCTTTTGTAGGTCCAGATTTCTCTTGAAATCACTGATTTGATCGATTACACACACACAGACGGAAACTGTGTGTATGGTGGTGAAACAGATAATAGAAACAGTGTTGGTGAAGATAACAGGCTAACCACAGTTTGAATCAACACGCAAATGGTATGAAAGTGTAAGAACACAGTGAATAAACAATTGCAAATTGTATTGATTCAGGAAAAATGTGAAAGAGAATGTTCAGGGTTACAGCCGCTACTCACACCCTAAACATTCTCAAACTAGGCTATTTATAGTAGTGACAGTATCGAAACTATGTTCAATCGAAACTACTAGTTTCGATTGACAATTTACAAGTGACACAAAACTGTCGAAACTACCATCTATCGAAACTACTAGTTTCGATTGAACAGACTCAATCGAAACTAAGTAGTTTCGATGGCCCAGACTTAGAAATAAAAACAGTAAATTACATAAAACTGAAATTACATTTAATTAAATGACAGAAAGTAAACTAGTCTAAAACTGTTTTAATCAAACAATAAATGACAACAGCTTATATCTCATATATGACTCTACAATCTCCCCCTAAGCTGTTGCATTACCGTCTTCAGCTCTTCATCAAGCAACTGGTCCTTCAGTTGTCCTCGATATAAAAGGTTTAACGTGGAGAGATACAACCCGTTGGTAGGCTTTAGCATCAGCTTCATCTTCATAACTGCATGCCTGAATGTGATTCTGAAAAAGGATTTCCAGATCTTCAGGCTGAAACTTCAACAGCTCCATGGGCTCAAAGATGGTGATGTCTTCCTTGCCCTCACACTCGATCACTGCACTGCCAATAATTGGGTCGTAGTACCATTTTCTGAAAGTTTGTAGCTGGACAGGTACAGATTTTGGAATGGTGATGGTCTTGTGTGTTTGGGCAGGCTTGTATCTTAAGAACACATATGGCTTGTTAGTCTTAGGATGAAACCTAGTCTTTGAGATCTTCTTTTGAGTTTTCCTAGGCTTCATTCCTTTGAAATCATTATTGACTTGAGAATGCAGAAATTTCTCAAAGTCATAAGCCATCATGACCTTCCCAGGGTTTTGAAGTGGAAGCTTGGCTAAATCCCTGAGGTCATAGAAAGGAAGGGTTTGGAAGTCAGTCATATTTTTAAAGTGCTGAACTCCCCCTCTATATCTTCTTATGATAAAGAGCTTCCTTTCAGCATCATACTTCCAGCCAATTGGAGGTCTTTTTAGTTCTTGATGCTCTGCTATCCATTCATATGTCTTAGGGGTTTCCTCCTGAATTATTTTCTTAAACCAATACTTTCTTGAAATTGGAGGTTCAGGAGCAACCGAGGGTGAATCTTGTGCTGGACCGGATTCAGAGACTGTAGTGGTTGGTTCAGGAGTGACTGTTTTGATAAGATTAATCTGAACATCATCTTCACCCTTTTCTTCGTTAGATAAAGTTTGAATTTCATCTCCGTCTTCCGTAAAGTATCTAGTTCGCTCAGTCTCCTTTTCTTCAGTGGTCAGGATTTCTGGATAAAGATCATTATACCCAAAGTTTTCGATGTCTTCTAAAAGGGCATTCAGCTCATCATCGGATGGGATGTCTTCTTCATTAAGAATCACGGTCTCTATTTCAGTGGAAGTCCCTTTCCCTCTCTTCCTTGCTTCTCTTCTCTCACTAGCTGAGGGAAGGTTTAGTTCTGTACCTTCAACTTTGACTTCAACCGTCTCTTTTGTCTTTTCAATATGCCCAGCAAATATAGTTAGTGCAGATTCTGGATTAGTTACAAGGTTAGGAGATGACGGTTCAACCACAGATGTGGTCTCCCCCTGAGTTGTTGAAGTAGTTGGTTGTTTTTGCACAGGTTTAACCATTGAGGCTTTGAGCTGCTCCACTGCTTCAGCCAAAGCCTTGAATTCTTCATTTTGCTTTGATATTAGTTTCTGCTGTGTTTCAAGTTGAGTTTGTTGGACCTCAATTTGGGTATGTAAACCCCCAACTTCTAGCTTCAGGTCTTTAACCTCTTCCTGGACATTATGCAAATTATTTTTTAAGCCTTCAATTTCTTCATCTTTCTTTTGAATCGTATCTTGCATTTTCTTCAGTTCAAGGCTTAGAGTCTTAACTCTTGGTACATGAGAGGCTGAATCATGAGTTGGTGATGTGGGAGTAGTATGGATGGGTGATTGTTGTGAAGATGGTTGTGGAGTGGGTTGTGGAGTAGGATGTTGAGATGGTTGTGGAGTGGCTAATAGAGAATCTGATGAAGATGACAAGTCTTCAAATCCTGTTTTGATTTTCTTTGCCTTAGGCTCTTCTTCCTCAAAATCAGAACCTGACTCAACCTGTCGTTTATAGGAAGATGTAGGATGCATTGTTCTATCATCTGAATCAGACTTGTAGTAGTCAGATCCATAAATCCCTGCATCCAGAGTTCCACTTGATTCTGCGACTTCCTCCTCAACTCCATGCATGCCAGCTTCAACAATAACTGTTGGCTCTTGAACTATCTGAATTTGTTCAACAAAAGGAGCCTCTATCACAGGCTCAATGATGGGTTGTTCTTGTTCTTGAACTTCAGGGACGTTTATGTCAATCTGAGCTTCATCAATAGGTGCATTACCTTGATCTTGCTCAACTTCCATTTCTTCTTCTTCAGATGATGAGTTCTCTTCTTCAAGATCAGGGTCAATGTCAGGGATAAATTCTTCTTCTTCACCAATAATATGACCAAACAGGCGAACGTCAGCTATAACCCTGTTGGTTCTCTTGTTAGTACCTCTCATATAGCTGAGAGTCTTGGCAATCATGTGATCGAACACATAGGTGTTCCCACCTTGTTGCAGCTCATGATGAATATGATTGATGATAATTTGTAGAAATCTAGGATATGCCAAGAATTTCTCCTTCACGGCTCCAGTTAGATTCTCTTTTAACTGTCTGAATATGAAGCCAGAAAAGTTGTAATCTCTTCTCTTGATTATCCCCAAAATAGCTGAGCCCAGAGTGCTGTTTGCTGAATCAAACCCTCCTTTTCTTATTGATAGGCAGTGAATAAACACGTGCACTATATATCTCCAGTGGCTTGATAAGGAGTTCTTGATTATCTAGCCACTCTTGAATTCATCTGGATGACCCAACCTTCTAAAGCATTCTTTGACATAGAAAATTGGGAATTCAATAGGTGCATCTGGATTATCATTAAACTGAAGCACCTCTCTAATTGTAGCTTCAGAAAGTAAGACTTATTGGCCACGCACAGTTGCTCTAATGTGCTCTATATTCTCAATTGTGATTATTTCTGCAGTCTCCCAGAATTCTCTTATAGTTGTCTCAAACACCGACAGATTATTGCTGATGGCAAAGCTAATGTTGGAGTTTGCCAGGAAATTTAGTACAGGAATGAACTCTGCAGCCTTAGGATCATTGGCATTGAGGAATGCACAGACATTGTGTCTTTTCACAAATAAGAGATCCATACCTGTAAAGTTTATCAATTTTGCACAATAAGTAAGATTTCTGAAAATACTGAATCGAAACAAGATATATCAACACTTAGAAAAAATTTGAAGTCCTAACTGTCGAAACAACTAGTTTCGACTGAGACCACCACAGTCGAAACAACTAGTTTCGATGGAGATCAACACTGTCGAAACAACTAGTTTCGATGGAGATCAAAACTATCGAAACAACTAGTTTCGATGGAGATGAACTTATCAAAACTATCTAGTTTCGATCAGAGATACTAGGGCAAGTTTGGGTGTCGAAACTAGTAGTTTCGATTGAAAATTTTTTAAGATAATTTTGAAAGTGTTGAACCCCTTTATCGAAACTACTTGGTTTTGAAACCCAAACCCCTCTGATTCGTTATACTCAGACATAATATAAACAAGTAAAAAGAAAGGTTTAGAGTAGCCTGTAAGTGACGAAACTTCATCTAACCGAATGTGAGACGTTATCTGCAAGAATACACAATAATCGTGAGTTCTAAGATGATTAAAATGTATGCAAACACAAAGAAGCACACAAACGACTGTTATTATGAAGATTTAGTCGAACAAATTTTAAATTTTGAAACCCTGGGTCTGCCGTTTTGCAAAAAATCATCAAAAAGAGGTAGTGAGACGTTACCTGATGATGGAGACGATAGAGACAACGGGGAAAATCAGTTGATATCTTGCAACCCAGTCCGACGATTTGAGAGATTGTGTGAATGACGGAGAAGGCGAAAAGGTTTTGAAAAATACGAGTAAGAATCAGTATGATGGGAGGGATTGCTTATGAAGACTTTTAATTCTCGTGAGACAAAAGACAAAATTGCCCCTGTCGAAACAACTAGTTTCGATAGGACAAACTAGTTTCGATATGTACAAAGTAGTTTCGATAGGTCAAAGTAGTTTCGACAAGTCAAAGTAGTTTCGATATGCACAAAGGAGTTTCGATAGTTCAAATTAGTTTTGATATGTACAACTAGTTTCGATAGTTCAAAGTAGTTTTGATATACACAAAGTAGTTTCGATAGTTCAAATTAGTTTTGATATGTACAACTAGTTTCGATATGTACAACTAGTTTTGATAGTTCAAAGTAGTTTCGATATGTACAACTAGTTTCGATAGTTCAAAGTAGTTTCGATATGTACAACTAGTTTCGATAGTTCAAAGTAGTTTCGATATGTACAACTAGTTTCGATATATAAATAAAATTATACACAAGATATTTACACTTTTCTTCTTGAAAAAGATCCAACATGAGATCAGATATGGTCAGTCTCTTGAAACACTTCTTTTTGCAATTCAATACTGTGAGTCCCTGAAGATAGCTGATATTTGTGCAAAGTAAACCCGAACATTTGTTTGTACAAAGATTTCATGTGATTAGAAGGTACCATTTAAGCAACATACAAGGTGTACCCCACATATTAAAATAAAATGATTTTGAAAAACCTATCAATCCTCAAGAAGTACCCATCTTCATCCTATCATCTCTTTCTGATTAACCAAGGTACCGTCTTAGTAATGTCAAAGTACCACCAAAATAAAATAAGATATCCAAGTGGATTTAGAAAAATTAAAATAAAAAATATCCAAGTAGATATTAAAAAGGTACGAGCATTCTAGATCTTTGCGTAAGCAAAACAGAAGAAGTCGTAAAATTATCCAAGCGGATAGAAAAATGTTGAACACCGGAGATCTTTGCGTAAGCAAAACAGACGGGGTCAAATCATCCAAGTGGATGGGAAAAGGATGAGCACCCGAGATCTTTGCGTAAGCAAAACATACGGGGTCATCGGTGGTAAATATCGTTATATTGACGGTCACTTGGCGTATGAATAGGAATCCAATACGTAAGCCTGTATCTGATTGAATCGGTTTTCTTAGATATAAAAACGGGTTAGATGTTTCAATAATGGATTCAAACACACAAGTATGAGATATATATTAGGTTTTCACACTACTTACAAGTTTTAACCATATGTCGGGCCTACCAGCTATACCTCAGTAAACACCATCGCTGTTGGTCTATTCCATGTCCAAGAGATGAGATCAGACACTATCATTTCTCAAAGGTCAGATTCAATTTTTCCTGCAACTTGTAAGATTATATACACAACAATTCTTTTCAATAATAAAATATTATATTTCTCCCCCAAAAGATTTGCATGGATATTGTTCATAAAAAAAAATAAAATCTTTTTGGAATTTTCTTAGACAGTTTAAACAGAGTTAATAATAATAAAAATAAAAAAATAGAAAAAAAAAATTATTTACACAATTTACTGAAAATGATGTTTAATTTCAATGTGTTCGGTTTTGGAATGCTGAACGGGGTTTTTGGTGATATGGGGAACGGCATTGTTGTCACACAGAATGGGTGTCTCATGGAATGTGATCCCATAGTCAAGCATCTGATGGTGTATCCATCTGACTTGGGAACAACAGAGGGCTGCGGTAATGTATTCGGCTTCGGCGGTGGATTGTTTCTTACATTGCCATGAGACAAGGCGGTTGCCAAGGAATTGACAACCTCCAGAAGTGGATTTTCGGTCTAAGTTACAACCCCCGTAGTCTGAATCTGAATAAGCCACAAGATCAAACAAGTCAGTTTTGGGATACCACAGACCCAATTTTGGCTTATTCCTTAAGTATCTTAAAATACGTTTAACAGCAGATAAATGAGAGAGTTTAGGATTAGCTTGAAAACGTGCACACAAGCACACTGCAAACATGATGTCGGGTCTGCTGGCCGTGAGATACATGAGAGATCCTATCATGGAGCGATATAGATGCGGATCAACGCTTTCCCCATCCATATCAGGAGTCAAACAATGTCGAACTTCCACATGAGTTTTTACAGGATGGGAATCAACCATTTTGAACTTGGTCAAGATTTCTTTGACGCATTTTTCTTGATGGATAAGGATTCCTGACTCTGACTAATCAACTTGTAGTCCCAAAAAGAACTTCATTTCCCCCATGGAGCTCATCTCAAACTTAGATCGCATCACTTCTTGAAATTCTTTGCAGAGACGGGGATTTGTAGATCCAAAAATGATATCATCCACATAAATTTGCACCATGATTGTATCCTTTTCCTCCTTCCGTTTGAACAAAGTTTGGTCAATTGCTCCTCGTGTGAAACCATTCTCAATCAGATGATTTGATAAAGTTTCATACCACGCACGAGGTGCTTGGTGAAGACCGTACAATGCTTTGTCTAACTTGTAAACACGGTCTAGAAAATTAGGATCAATGAAACCCGGCGGCTGCTTGACATATACTTCTTCTTGAACTTTGCCATACAAAAATGCGCTTTTGACATCCATTTGATGGACGGTGAAGTCCATGTAGGCTGCATAGGCGAGAAACATTCTGATGGCTTCCAAACGAGCCACTGGTGCAAAGACTTCCTCATAGTCAATCCTTTCTTCTTGATAGAAACCTTGAACCACCAGACGAGCTATATTTCGAATCACAGTGCCGCCTTCATCCTTTTTGTTGCGAAAGACCCAACGAGTACCGATTGGAACTTTGTTCTTGGGTAGATCCACCAAATTCCACACATGTGTAGCTCTTCCTGCATTGCTTCCACCCAGCTGTTTTCCAGTAGAGCTGCTTTAATGTTCTTTGGTTCAGTTTGAGAGATGAAGCAGGAAAACATGCTGTTTTCAAATGCTTCACAGGCACTTCGGGTACTAACACCCACATTGAGTGGTCCAATGATGTTATTGGTGGGATGAATCTTGTGAATTCGCAATTGAGTAACTGCATCTTCTTCCACGACTTCTTCCAAATTGGTAAGATTTTCTGCAGGAGGATCGGCAATATCATTAATAAGATCTTCAGTAGGTGATTGTGGTGCAACATCTACTATTGGAATGGAGTTGTCTTCAACAGTTTCACTTGTTGCACCAGAACCAGAAGACTCCATATTAGATTCAGCATTAGCAACCACAGGAAATTTCAACCTAAGTAGATGAAGAAGAGCCTTGATCATTTATGTTCCCTAGATTGTTCACAGAGAAGTAAGGATTAGCATGAGTTGATTCAATAGAGAAATCAGGAAGATTAAATGACTTAAAAACGGAATCGACGTCAAAGAGCCAATTGGGACCGTCTCCTGCGTCCGTATGATTGTTTTCATGCCAATTGATATCAATGGACTCCATCACTATCCTTTTCTTCTTATGGTAGACACGAAAAGCACGTTGATTGGATGAGTAACCAATAAAATAGCATTCATCAGCTTTGACTTCAAACTTGTTGAGCTGATCTGAAGTGTTTAACATTGTGCACACACACCCAAATTTCCTGAAGAAATCAATAACTGGCTTGCGCTTGTACATGATTTCATAAGGTGTTTTGTTGCAACTTTTAGTGATAAGAACCCGATTTTGCACAAAACATTCAGTGTTGACCGCCTCAGCCCAGAAAGTCACGGGAAGCTTAGAGTCAACAATCATAGTTCGTGCAGCTTCAATTAAAGTGCGGTTTCTTCTTTCAGCTACACCGTTTTGTTGAGGGGTACGAGGTGCACTGAATTGTCGAAAAATTCCTTTGCTTTCACAGAAGGAATCAAGAGTTGCATTTTTGAATTCTGTTCCATGATCGCTGCGGATAGTCTTCACACTTAGATTGAAGAGGTTCTCAATTTGAAGCAGATAGGTTTTTAAAATCTCTGGCGTCTCATCTTTTGTGGCTAAGAAAAACACCCAAGTGAATCGAGAAAAATCATCTGTTACCACCAGACAGTATAACTTTTGTCCAAGACTCATGACACTCACTGGACCAAAAAGATCCATGTGAAGCAATTGGAGAGGAGAGTCAATGGAATTGGTGGTTTTAGGGTTATGTGAAGATTTTTGCTGTTTTCCATTGGAACATGAGATACAGTGTTCCATAGGAGTGAAATCTTTGAGAGGTAATCCAGTGACTAGGTTGCCTCGAACCAGTCGATTCATTTTTTTGAAACTTACATGTCCCAACCTCTTATGCCACATGAAAGATTCATCTTCAGAAGCTTTTGAGAGAAAACACGATTCAATGCCTGATGGGTTGTTCATATCCAAGCTATATGTGTTGTATTTTCTGGGAGCACGCATGAGAATAAGTTCTTCCGGAATCACCACTCCTGGCTTCAAGATAAGACATTCTTTTGAATTGAATAAGGCACAAAAGTCCTTGTCACAAATCTGTGAAACACTCATCAGAGTGTATTTCAACTGAGGAACAAAGTTGACAAATTCCAGACTATTTACTCCATTGGATACTGTTCCTTGTGCTTTAATCTTTCCTCCTCTTGGGTTTCCAGCAAAAGCAACATACTCTCCATCAATTTGATGATAATCTTGCAGCAAGTTAAAGTGCCCAGTCATATGTCTTGAACATCCACTATCTACATGCTAGATGTTATCACCGGTTCTTCTTGATTGACCCTATACACAACGAACCATTTATAAGTTTTAACCAACATTGTTTCAATCAAGAGATCTTAGTGTCAGGATATAACATCTCATTGGAATCAAAATTACAACCATCCTTTGATGTAACACGGTCATCAAATAGAACATTATTTTTAATTTTCCACGTTCGTTTTAAATGATTTTTAGCATTTTTAATTCTTTTACGCCTAGATTTTCTACTGTGAGAAGACTTAGGCAATATGTATGAATTTAATGAACTTTCGGAAGGAGATTTTTCATTATAATTTGTGGTTGTCAATTTACAACTTTTTGAAACATGATTTGAGGCACCACAACTAGAACAAACGTTTTCACAAGATATCTTAGCCTGATAATAGTCATCACAAGATGAAGATGATTGTGATGTTGAGGAATCTGAACATGAGACGGTTCTCTCATCAATAACTTTGTCTTAAAGACGATGTGCTTCCTTTAATCTAAAAAATTCCATGTTGCTCATGGTTTCACGTGGTACATCATTCACAATAATTCCTGCACTTTTATATTTTGTAACACATGGCATAACATTCAAAGATTTAGGAACAAAAGGCAAGGCATTTTTAAATTTAGAAACATCACATCCCAAACCCGTATGCTCAGCAGGTCTAGAATCAAAATACAAGTTTTTAACGTGTTCACAAATATTTGGTTTTGACACGGACATATTATTACATTCATCCGACTCAAGTTCTTTTAAAATAGTTCTATCATTAGCACTCTTATCACAATCATCTTCGGAATTTAGACAATTTGACTCTGCACAAGAAGCAAAACTGTCAGAATCAGAGGATGTAATATAATCATCAGGAGATAATGTGCAAACAAAAGGTGTGGAAACATGTGGAGTAGGCATATTAGCAAATTTCCCTGATTTAGAATAAGGAGGTGGATGAGAATTATACCCAAGACCTTCTGTGCCTTTTCTATTAAATTGTTTATCAATTATTCCAAACAGAATTTTCTGATCCATACCCATGTGATCAGCCTGTAATTTGGCTTTTTCTGCCTTTTGGACTCTTTCTGTTAAAATTGTATTATTAATGGTTTGAGTATTGAGTTGCACAATTAAAGAACGATTTTCACCAGAAATATCATGAATTTTCTTTAAGTAAAGTTTCTCATTTTTTGCCACAGAGTCATACATTACCTTAATGTGATTTCGATCATCAATCAAGGCTTGATTGATAAATCTGTATTTTTGAATTTCATTCAAGCAAGATCTAGAATTACACAGTTTAGAAATAACCTCAGCAGGCACAACAGTGAGATCCTTAGCAGGTTCAATCATGACACACTTGCCCATGTCCTCCACATCAGCCATCATGTAGGTCCAGGTAACTCAACTACTGATCGAACTCGTGATATGACGTTTCTATAACACGAAGTGCGGAATCCTTCGTATTAACGTTTGTATACTAATTGACAATTCAAACAACATGCGTAAATAAACTTCTCGTTATATTCCAAATCACTGTAGTTACAGACTCAATCAGACAAGTTTTTCTCTTTCTGGATCTATTCCTTCTAATGACTCTGTAACACATATATATAGAAACACACCTGCTGTAAGCAAACTTAGTTAAGTTCGCCTGAAACAGATTAAGCGAACTTAACAAGTTCGCCTCAGTTAGACCTAAGCGAACTTATTAAGTTCGTCTCTGATAGACCAGGCGAACTTAACAAGTTCGCCTCTAGGCTCACTAGTTAAACACTTAGCAACTTTAACCAATTACAAATCAAAAACACAAAGACATAAAATCTAACTATTACAAGCTTTTGTCATTACAAATCTATGTCCTAACAGACTCCCCCTTGACAATAGCTTGATCTTCTGTCTTCAGTCTTTATCTTGAACTCTTCCAGTTGTCTGGTAGTCTGCTGCCAGCATGCACACCGTATCTTCTGCATATCTCCAAAACTCTTTTATACTGTAGACCTTGTTCTCTCCATTCATCAGTATACATGATCTCATTTTTTCGCAGCGTCCTCTGATCTTTCTTTGAAAAATTAATAAGATTCATTGCGTCATAGAAACACACAATGACCTTATTATCTTTATCTTCAACCCTTGCTTCACTAGTATTAACATCAACATACCACCATTTCATATTCCCAAGAAAGTCTTGAGGAATCTTCTTTAATGGTATCTTGGGAATAGCACGCACTGGTCTATACTTGTATCTCCAGGTTACTTTCCCAGTCTTTGGATCTGTAATCTTCACTCTTTTTCCCTTCTGTGGTTTCAGTCGTTCATACTTACCCGAACTACCTTCTTTCTTTACCAGGTTTGCTATCACATCAGCCAAACCATTCTTCGATCTATTTATGAGTGGCTTTGAAGCTAGACCATTTAATTCACACCTCGGCAAGGTATTGAAATATTTGATCCTTGGCTTTAAGTATTGAACACCGTCTGATCTTTTGATTACAAACAATTTTGATTCACCATCATAGAACCAACTAATGATCCTTCCTACACACTGCTCTTTATTCACATATTTCTCTTTCTGAGCAGGTTGTGCTGGAGACTTGGGTAGCACCTTCATCCAACTATTTACAACTTCTCTCCACTGTTCTCGTGTCATTCCTGTATCTCTGAACATCACAGGTTCTTCATTAATCTTTGGAGACTCAGTGTGAGTAGTTTCAGTTTCAGCACCCTTATTGAATTGAAGATTCTCATCATCAGTATCCATCTTTGACTCGGCTGTATCATCAGGCAATGTGACGTCTTCAATAGAGTCCATAGAGTCAGTTATTCCTTCATATTGCAATGAAAACACACTCGTCTTTCTTGATAACTTCTGAAATACGATGTTTTCATTGAATTTGAAGAACCACCAGAAGAAGAAGCTTCGGATGAATGCTCAGAACAATTTACCGGCTTCTTAGGAACATAAGTCTGTTTTGGCACTTTTAAAGAATTCACCTTTTGAAAACCAGCCGCAACAAACCCACTTGACTGTAAGATTGGAGAAAGATTAGTTTGAACCACTTTCACCTCTTCAGGTTCTGTCAAGATGCACCTATCCCGAGTAACATTCTTCACAACCTTCGGTTCCTCAATTTTCACTTCTCTCATAATGCCTTCAACCTTTGAATCATCAAACACTTCATCTTCTGTATCAGAATCATACACCATGTCTTCACCCGTCACTGGATTCACTTTTAATACTGTCTTGGGATCAATCTCCTCTTCATGAATGATTTCAGGCTCAACTACATAATTCCCATTGAACGGAGGAGGAACAAACCCAATACCAGTAACCCTTTTTGTGGGATCAGCATTAGCATTAAAATAATCCAAAACTACAGATGAATTCTCAAACTGTTCCAACATTCTATGTAACTTTATCACCTTAGATTCTTTTTCAGAAATCTCCTTTTTCTTTTGAGCAACTACTTCATTTCGTTTTTCAATTTCAGCATAAGCCATGTCTAGATGATAACCCTGCTCTTTGTATTTTAACCCAAGAGAATTTAAGTCCCTTTTCAAAGACTCAATTCTATCAATGCATAGCTTATCAATATCTTTCCGTTTCTGATTAACTGAATGCATTGATTTCATGTCACAAATCAAATTTGTGTTATCATCCATGACTTTTTGTAGTTTATCTTTAACAGAAATGCAATTAGAACAAAATATATGACAAACAGAGTCTTTTACCTTAGTCGGGTCAGACA
Organism: Smallanthus sonchifolius; assembly: GCA_023525975.1. Taxonomy (NCBI): domain Eukaryota; kingdom Viridiplantae; phylum Streptophyta; class Magnoliopsida; order Asterales; family Asteraceae; genus Smallanthus; species Smallanthus sonchifolius. The sequence continues at coordinate 22,389,183 of CM042039.1, forward strand.
TGTCTGCCACGAATACTTTGGCAATCGGAATGTTTTCTGAATCTTCACCAACTGACACATTTTCTGTAAGAACAATTTCTTCCTCAGCAACCCCTGTCACAGCATCAGAATCAATACTTTGCTCTCTTTCTTCCTCATCATCAACACTTGGAACACTATCACCATCACATGAATCATCACTAGAACTCTCATCATCAGTAGACTCTTCTGGTTTTTCTGAATGAATTTCTCCAACAAAAGCCTGACTCACAGCACCCACCAAATCTTCCAGATGAATGCCCCAATCATAATTTTCATCATTTTGAGCAACTAGAGCTGATGATGCAGATGCATGATTTGTATTACCAGAATGACCATGAGTTTGATTACCAGATGAACCATGTGGCTGATTCATATTATGCTGAAAGTTAGATTGCTTCTTTTGAGAATCAAATTCTACCTTTGGTTTCACACACTCCTTAGCAAAGTGACCATACTCTTGGCAATTGTAACATATAACTTTGCTCTTATCAAAACCCATACGCGATCGACTATTTGAACCAATATATTTTCTCCCAGTTCTCTTCAAGAAATCTTTAGCTTGTCTCATTAACAAGGCCATATTCCATTGGATATTCATTTCTTCCAGATCAACAGGGTCAATCTGTCTGAAATATTCTTCTATTACCTCAGGATCATGTATTTTTCCTCCAATGAAATTTTCATATGATGCCATGAATGAAGAAAACATAGCCAAATAATCATCAGCAACTTTCTGATTCACATGAGATCCAGATGATGTTTAAGCAGTAGTAGCAGAAAATCCAGAATGGCTTGTATGACCAGAACAAATTGGAACTCCAGAACACTGATCATTTGAAGATTCTTGAGCATCACCAGAAAAGAATGCCACTCCAGTACCAGATTTACCAACAGATTTGGCAAAATACATCGAGGGATCCTGGATATGCTCCAAATTAGAGCAGATAATTGCCAAGATGAGCACCGCTATAGTCACTCGAGTAGTAGATCTGGCTTCAGTCCTGGCGGTCTCTGTGCGATGTTCTTGCATTTCTTTTTCGAGGATGGAGATTAACTCCTTTTGGTATCCTAATTGGTTTGCTAGGCTATCCATTCTTTGTCTTTGAAAGTCGTGTATTACTCCCTGCTCTATCCTTTGCCTCTCGAATTCTGAATTTCTTACATATTGATGGAAGTCATTGGTTGGAATTACCATAACACCAGGGGGTACTATGGTATGCCTTACCCAAGGGTTAGGAAGGTACGGGTCGGGCATTAGGTATGGGTCTCTTAGTGGGGGTGGTAATTGATTGTGGAGGTGAGATGTATGATACGGGTTTACGGGTACGGGAGATCCAGGTGTTTGAAGTCTCGGGTCGGTGTTCCTAATCAAGTCCGCCCTTACATCAAACCTTGGCCTAGTAGCTGGGGGTGTTGGTGACCGGTACACGGGTGTCTCAGTGTCTTCTTCCCAATCAGATTCTGATCCAGGACGGTAAACCGGGTAGGGAGGAGGGTAGGAGTCCATGTCTAGCAGAAAAACAATGAAAAAGTTGTAAGTGATAATGAAATATGAAGTGTCAAATATAGAAGTTCTTATGGGTTTTAGAGTTTGACTAGTCATAACGCCGAACCTTCATGATAGTATTTTAGAAATACACTTGACCTATAAGTAATGTATCCATAAGGAGAATTCCCAGGAAAGAGGGGTGGGTCACTAAGACACACTTAAGTACCCTATCTTTCCTTAGCCAGAATTCCTCATGGGATTACACACTCTTCCAGCCATCATGTATTAATAATACTATTGTTGGGCTCATGGTTATGATGGGAATTGTTGTGGACTGGGCTTTGAGGCCTAAAGGTAAGGTTTATGCATTTCAGCGGGCTTCTTCTTCTTGGGGAATAGATGGGCTTCTTAGTTTATTATTGGTGGGAATTAGGTCCAATAGTTTAAGTCTTTGTTCATAAAGGTGATGGTATCATGTATGGGAGTCCAAATGTGTATGAATAATTTGGTGTGTATGTGTGTGTGTTAAACTTAGGATAATGTTTTAAATAATTTAAGTAGGTAGCTATGAATAGAAGGGAAAGTGGGCAGGTAACGTGACACATAAACTATTGGATATTGTATCATGTGATGTAATCATATAGTATAACAATGTAAAAATATTCACATATGAGGATAATCATATAGCATGTAGGTAGTAATGGGTGTAAGCACAAGAGTTATCAAGTAGTGTGACACATAAATCATTATGTATTGTATCATGTAGTGTAAGTACTTAAGATAGCATGTAAAAATAATCACACAGAAATTGATAATGTAACATGTAGTAGTATGGCATTGTATGGGTGTCCTAAAGTTATAGTCTAGGTCAAAGGTGTCTAATAACCTAGTTCTCTATAACCAAGGCTCCGATACCAATCTGTCACACCCCAACCGACGGCGGAATCATCGGGGCGGGACATGTAAACTGTTCATGAGCTCAAGGTTGACTAAATTGTAATATGTTAAATCCATTTCCATTCAAACAAACATGAATCAAGTTCCAAGTACATAATGAAATACAATTTGTTTTTGAATTAAGATTAACTAGGTGCAAAGCCTATATGTAGCATGTCTTGATCAAACTCATATGAAAGCACCTGAAACATGAATAAAATAAGGTCAACTAAAAAGTTGGTGAGTATAACACAGGTTTGTATATAGATAGCATATAGTTTGTAAAACAAATCCTTACAGAACATGATAAATAAGACATTTATGGGGAGCAGCTATTGTGTAACCAAGTACAATCAAACCTTTGTAACTAGCATGCAAAAATTGTGTTATCGGTTTCAATCACCGCATACCTGGGTGGGTTTGTCAGACTCAATAGATCTATCATTGAAAACCGTCGGCTTGAATAGTTAATGATTGCACATAATCGCATACAAAGGTTAGCACACCTAGCACTCGGGCATAAAGCTCAAATTGCACACATGAATGTAATAGGATTTGTACTTGTGTTGTTTGTGTAAATGTAAACATGTAATTTGAATAGTGTTCATGTTTCACCCCAAAAATGTAAAAGAGTAAAAGGGGCTATGTATACTCACTTGATTCGAAAGCTTAGCTAACACGAGATACGAGATAGTAATGTGATCCTTTGTATTGCACAATGTTAACCTATAGTGTAATGTATATTGCATTAATAATGCACAATAGTCTAAGTCTATATCTAAAATTAAATTGGATAAAGTTAGTGTTTGGTACTTGAAAGCATTGTATAAAATAGAAGATTTGAAATGAATATTTTTAGAATATTTTTGAATGAGGTTTGAGTTTGGAATAATTAAATATGTAAACCAAATAATTACTGTTTATGAAAATAATGTAAGTGTTAGATGTAACTAAATAAATGTTTTTGTTTAATTATAAATCAAATAAATAATTATTACCTTATTCATTTATTTATATAATGTAATTTAAACATTTAAAATATTATTTAAGTGTAGGGTTTATAAATTAAATGTTAAACTTTAAATAATTTCCATTTATTTTAAGATTATATATTTGATCTTTTCTAAATAAAAATAATACAGATTTTTATAAATTTAATTATTATTATTTTAGAAATTAATATGAAATACTAATTGTTTAGAAATATAAAAATTTATAACATTCTGCCAACACACACGACCGTGCCTAGGATAGGGCACGATCGTGCTAGGGCGGGCGCGAACGTTCTAAACAGGGCGCGACCGTGTTGGTCAAACAGAGGACAACTAGCTAAACGACTAGGCACGACCGTGCCTTCGATAGGCACGACCGTGTCTATGCTTCTGGGGCACGACCAAGTCTGGCCAACGAGCATGACTGGGTCCGAGCAGGAGGCACGACTGCGCTGGAAGTCGACATGACCGCGTCTCCCGAGGCACGACCGCGCTAGATGATTAGCGCGACCGTGTCTCTTTCAAAACAGGAACGAATTGAATGATTTTTATATTTAGAGAAATGGAATGCATAGGGCTTTCATTAACAAGGTTATTATGAGTCTTTTGGTATAGGTTAATTCTGTTTAAAACATGTTTAGGACCGGATTCGGTTAAACTATTTTGAATGAAAATATGGTATCGGGTTCGAGTAGATTTCGACATTGAAAGCCGAGATTGAGTTAGGGCTTTTGATCTAAAGAATAAATAGATAGTTTAGAAGGTTTCGATTACCCTGTAAGACGGTGAATTGATGGCCTAGGGTAGGGACGATTTCCGACGATGACAGGAGTGGTCTCCGGTGCCTTCTGCTGCAACTCCGACTGCTTCAATGGCTTCAGGTGTTCCAGAGAGGGTAGTATATCATATAGTGATGGATTTCTCAAGAGTATCCGGATTGTAGAGAGGATTTGTGGCCTTGAGAGAAAATCGTTTGAGGCTAAACGAATTCTAGATTAATTGGTCGTAAAGGGAATAATTGATAGTATTATTTTCTTGGTTAATGAGAATAAAACGTAAAACGGTTTTGAATTCAAACGATCGGGTGATTAAAGTCACCATTACGTTTCAACTCGTACGAAGGCGCGACCATGCCAAGATAGGCGCGACCGTGCCGAAACACTTGGCGCGACAGTGCTTAGTTAGGGTTTCTTGATTTTTCAACTTTAGTCCTTGTAACTTTAGTTTTGACATGTTTGTATAAAATAGTTACTTGTATAGAGATTAATTGTATATAACTGAGTAAAACTTGCGGATTTGTATTGAATCTTTGCATTTAATTTATGGCGAAGATATAATAAGACAGTGCACGAGAATTTGGTTTAAAATGCGTTACATTGAATTGAAATACGAATACTAAAAATCAGAAATGTTACAGTCTCCCCATGTTAAGGGAATTTCGTCCCGAAATTTAACTAATGGAGGCTGCAAAATCGAGAAGGAGGAGGGAGTTTTTGATTTTCGGTGAATTTTGATTGTTGGATCCCAGGGGGTGTAACGGTTGACTTTGTTTTGGCCTGATACTCAAAGTTGTTTATGAAAGGGGGATAATGGATTTTGTTTTGAAATGAATTTAAGAAGAATATTTGACGAATAATAAATTGAATTCTAAATGTGAGATGTATTACTTGAAATGGATTTGGAGGGATTTTGAAATTTAGAGTTTGTGTAAGATGTAGTCTAATGTGTTCAAAATTGTTAGTGGGTAAAAGATTTCATAAACATTGGTCTAGGTCAAAACTTCACGTGACACGAACAACGCTACTTCTGGTAATATGATAGGACACTTATATATAGGAAGTACCATCGGCGTATCCACCATGCCCTTGTCATGTCACATCAGTTTCGTTGTTACACATCATGATAAGTTTTAGGTCACAACACACGACAAAATTTCTCTATAGTTTCCATTCGCTGATTTTTATAATTCCGTGTGCACCCGTAATTATTTAAATCATCGTATGGTCCGTATAGATTGTTTCGTTGTGTTCGGGTAAGGGGGGGCATAATTTCACTATGATCACGTCTATTGTTTACACATAAAAAGTCGTTAACAAGTAACTATGTCCCTAATCAGGTCAGTTCGCAACTAAAGAGTAGTAAAGTAGTAACACTTAAAGTTTCTTTGTTTGCTCGTGTTTGAACAAGAATACGTCAAACCCCGAGTCGTTTCAATGTATTATGGTCTTCAACTTTGGTGTACAAAGTGCATGACCATGTCTTGTGTAGAATGTAATCAATCCATTGCAATAATTGTAAGCAAATTTTTGTTTCGAGTATATAGTAAGCACACAAGCCTCATGTATGATCTAGTGTCACGTAGCTCGTAATCAAATAAGTCTCATATATAGCGTAAATAATTAAGCGTCTTGTATTTTGTAAGTCAATGAACTCTGATGTGTAATGTAAACAACATAGTATTTTGTGTATAGTAGGAAATGAATTTCATGTAGAGTGTTGACAACTTAGCATCATGTATAATGTACAATGCGCACAGCTTAGTGTAATGTACTTCGTAACCAAATAAGTTTCATGCATAGTGTGGTCAATCTAGAATTATGTATTAATGAAGCAATTCTTATGTATCATGTATATTGCAAACAACTAAGTTTCGTGTATCATGTGCTCAAGCCAGTAGCATGTGTATTGCAAATAAACGTGTTTCGTGCATTACGTAATCAATCGAGTAAATTGTGATTTGTAGGCAAACTAGTTTCATGTATTATGTAGTTTGTGTAGAATTGGATATATTGAGGATAATTGAGTTTCATGTACCATGAGATTGCGTTGAATATATTGTGAACGTGTATACATGAGTATTGAACTTCGCGTGCGATGTGTACTAACGGGTCTTGCATGTGATCGAGTGCTGTGGACAAACGTGTTGTTTGGCGTTCTTGCATAATGTGGTTGTTAGGTTTAAGTCCTCAAATCTCATTGAGGTTGGTGGGAAAGGTTAACGTTTACGCGATATGGATCGTCTCTTGAAGCGTCGAGTGAAAGGTAACGAGGAGGTTTTGGAAATATTCTGGAATTTGTGTTTACAAATACGGGTCTTTGTTTGAACATAGAGAGTGGGAAATTGTTTTTGGTTGTAGATATATAAAGTTGTGAAATCATTGAATCGCATATTTTAAATGAATATGCAATTTATGAGAAAATATTTTTAATTTAAATTTTCAACTATTGGCTAAACAAGTAGGAGCATATTAATTTAACCAAAGTTTAGAAATATTTACTTTAATGAGGAAAAATCATAATTATTTATCAGTTAAAAAATAATAATAATAATAATAATTATATTTTTATAAAATTGGTTGCATTAACCTTCCTTATTAGGTGAAAAAGTTTTATGAAAAAATTATGTTTTTGATGTTATCTAAAAATTCGTTAAACATTTTGTTTAAACAAGATAACGAGGTTTTGTTTAAATCACAAAATAGGATGCTTTATTTAATGAAAGAGATTGTTGGTAATGTACTAAATCATGTTGAATAAAAGAAGTGATATTTGAGAAACTTTAATGGGAATATAACAGGTGTAATTTACGTCCCACGGGTCAAATCAATGAACAACAACTGTAGAGTTGAAATATATGGAATTGATTAAATGCTGAAATGATAAACATTATTCAAAAGATAGGGAAATGGTTCTCAAATCGAAAATTTAAAGGAAATCAGTAGAAGCTTCTTCTAACGTCTCTGGTAACTTTCCACTAGGAAGAAGATAATTGCCAAGATGAGCACCGCTATAGTCACTCGAGTAGTAGATCTGGCTTCAGTCCTGGCGGTCTCTGAGCGATGTTCTTGCATTTCTTTTTAGAGGATGGAGATTAACTCCTTTTGGTATCCTAATTGGTTTGCTAGGCTATCCATTCTTTGTCTTTGAAAGTCGTGTATTACTCCCTGCTCTATCCTTTGCCTCTCGAATTCTGAATTTCTTACATATTGATGGAAGTCATTGGTTGGAATTCCCATAACACCAGGGGGTACTATGGTATGCCTTACCCAAGGGTTAGGAAGGTACGGGTCGGGCATTAGGTATGGGTCTCTTCGTGGGGGTGGTAATTGATTGTGGAGGTGAGATGTATGATACGGGTTTACGGGTACGGGAGATCCAGGTGTTTGAAGTCTCGGGTCGGTGTTCCTAATCCAGTCCGCCCTTACATCAAACCTTGGCCTAGTAGCTGGGGGTGTTGGTGACCGGTACACGGGTGTCTCAGTGTCTTCTTCCCAATCAGATTCTGATCCAGGACGGTAAACCGGGGAGGGAGGAGGGTAGGAGTCCATGTCTAGCAGAAAAACAATGAAAAAGTTGTAAGTGATAATGAAATATGAAGTGTCAAATATAGAATTTCTTATGGGTTTTAGAGTTTGACTAGTCATAACGCCAAACCTTCATGATAGTATTTTAGAAATACACTTGACCTATTAGTAATGTATCCCTAAGGAGAATTCCCAGGAAAGAGGGGTGGGTCACTAAGACACACTTAAGTACCCTATCTTTCCTTAGCCAGAAGTCCTCATGGGATTACACACTCTTCCAGCCATCATGTATTAATAATACTATTGTTGGGCTCATGGTTATGATGGCAATTGTTGTGGACTGGGCTTTGAGGCCTAAAGGTAAGGTTTATGCATTTCAGCGGGCTTCTTCTTCTTGGGGAATAGATGGGCTTCTTAGTTTATTATTGGTGGGAATTAGGTCCAATAGTTTAAGTCTTTGTTCATAAAGGTGATGGTATCATGTATGGGAGTCCAAATGTGTATGAATAATTTGGTGTGTATGTGTGTGTGTTAAACTTAGGATAGTGTTTTAAATAATTTAAGTAGGTAGCTAGGAATAGAAGGGAAAGTGGGCAGGTAACGTGACACATAAACTATTGGGTATTGTATCATGTGATGTAATCATATAGTATAACAATGTAAAAATATTCACATATGAGGATAATCATATAGCATGTAGGTAGTAATGGGTGTAAGCACAATCGTTATCAAGTAGTGTGACACATAAATCATTATGTATTGTATCATGTAGTGTAAGTACTTAAGATAGCATGTAAAAATAATCACACAGAAATTGATAATGTAACATGTAGTAGTATGGCATTGTATGGGTGTCCTAAAGTTATAGTCTAGGTCAAAGGTGTCTAATAAGTTCCCTATAACTAAGGCTCCGATATCAATCTGTCACACCCCAACCGACGGCGGAATCATCGGGGCGGGACATGTAGACTGTTCATGAGCTCAAGGTTGACTAAATTGTAATATGTTAAATCCATTTCCATTCAAACAAATATGAATCAAGTTCCAAGTACATAATGAAATACAATTTGTTTTTGAATTAAGATTAACTAGGTGCAAAGTCTATGTGTAGCATGTCTTGATCAAACTCATATGAAAGCACCTCAAACATGAATAAAATAAGGTCAACTAAAAAGTTGGTGAGTATAACACAGGTTTGTATATAGATAGCATATAGTTTGTAAAACAAATCCTTACATAACATGATAAATAAGGCATTTATGGGGAGTAGCTATTGTGTAACCAAGTACAATCAAACCTTTGTAACTAGCATGCAAAAATTGTGTTATCGGTTTCAATCACCGCGCACCTGGGTGGGTTTGTCAGGCTCAATAGATCTATCATTGAAAACCGTCGGCTTGAATAGTTAATGATTGCACATAATCGCATACAAAGGTTAGCACACCTAGCACTCGGGCATAAAGCTCAAATTGCACACATGAATGTAATAGGATTTGTACTTGTGTTGTTTGTGTAAATGTAAACATGTAATTTGAATAGTGTTCATGTTTCAACCCAAAAATGTAAAAGAGTAAAAGGGGCTATGTATACTCACTTGATTCGAAAGCGTAGCTAACACGAGATACGAGATAGTAATGTGATCCTTTGTATTGCACAATGTTAACCTATAGTGTAATGTATATTGCATTAATAATGCACAATAGTATAAGTCTATATCTAAAATTAAATTGGATAAAGTTAGTGTTTGGTACTTGAAAGCATTGTATAAAATAGAAGATTTGAAATGAATATTTTTAGAATATTTTTTAATGAGGTTTGAGTTTGGAATAATTAAATATGTAAACCAAATAATTACTGTTTATGAAAATAATGTAAGTGTTAGATGTAACTACATAAATGTTTTTATTTAATTATAAATCAAATAAATAATTATTACCTAATTCATTTATTTATATAATGTAATTTAAACATTTAAAATATTATTTAAGTGTAGGGTTTATAAATTAAATGTTGAACTTTAAATAATTTCCATTTATTTTAAGATTATATATTTGATCTTTTCTAAATAAAAATAATACAGATTTTTATAAATTTAATTATTATTATTTTAGAAATTAATATGAAATACTAATTGTTTAGAAATATACAAATTTATAACATTCTGCCAACACACACGACCGTGCCTAGGATAGGGCACGATCGTGCTAGGGCGGGCGCGACCGTTCTAAACAGGGCGCGACCGTGTTGGTCAAACAGAGGACAACTAGCTAAACGACTAGGCACGACCGTGCCTTCGATAGGCACGACCGTGTCTATGCTTCTGGGGCACGACCAAGTCTGGCCAACGAGCATGACTGGTTCCGAGCAGGAGGCACGACTGCGCTGGAAGTCGACATGACCGCGTCTCCCGATGCACGACCGCGCTAGATGATTAGCGCGACCGTGTCTCTTTCAAAACAGGAACGAATTGAATGATTTTTATATTTAGAGAATTGGAATGCATAGGGCTTTCATTAACAAGGTTATTATGAGTCTTTTGGTATAGGTTAATTGTGTTTAAAACATGTTTAGGACCGGATTCGGTTAAACTATTTTGAATGAAAATATGGTCTCGGGTTCGAGTAGATTTCGACATTGAAAGCCGAGATTGAGTTAGGGCTTTTGATCTAAAGAATAAATAGATAGTTTAGAAGGTTTCGATTACCCTGTAAGACGGTGAATTGATGGCCTAGGGTAGGGACGATTTCCGACGATGACAGGAGTGGTCTCCGGTGCCTTCTGCTGCAACTCCGACTGCTTCAATGGCTTCGGGTGTTCCAGAGAGGGTAGTATATCATATAGTGATGGATTTCTCGAGAGTATCCGGATTGTAGAGAGGATTTGTGGCCTTGAGAGAAAATCCTTTGAGGCTAAACGAATTCTAGATTAATTGGTCGTAAAGGGAATAATTGATAGTATTATTTTCTTGGTTAATGAGAATAAAACGTAAAACGGTTTTGAATTCAAACGATCGGGTGATTAAAGTCACAATTACGTTTCAACTGGTACGAAGGCGCGACCGTGCCAAGATAGGCGCGACCGTGCCGAAACACTTGGCGCGACCGTGCTTAGGTAGGGTTTCTTGATTTTTCAACTTTAGTCCTTGTAACTTTAGTTTTGACATGTTTGTATAAAATAGTTACTTGTATAGAGATTAATTGTATATAACTGAGTAAAACTTGCGGATTTGTATTGAATCATTGCATTTAATTTATGGCGAAGATATAATAAGACAGTGCACGAGAATTTGGTTTAAAATGCGTTACATTGAATTGAAATACGAATACTAAAAATCAGAAATGTTACAGTAATCCTGTCAGAATCAGAAGGCTTTGACGGACCAGCTGTTGATTGTGGAATAGAAGAACTTGAAGTAGTAGGAATCTCTGGAGGAACAGGAGTTTGAACTGGAGATGGATCCTTAGATCGTGGAGGAGTAATTATCAGAGAAGCAACAAAATTTGCATCTTCAACTCCTTGAGAAGATTTTGCAGCAGCAATCGACGCAGACATTAACTTTTGACGTGTAGGATCTGGATTAAAGTCACTGTCAGTGTCAGAACTCTCATCGACCAAAGATCTTTTTCCAAGTACTGATCCGGAAGGAGGATCCCGAACAGACTTGCGTCGTGGTCGTCTGGCTTGAGATTTAATGAGTTTTCCAGCATTAGCCAGTGGAATAGCAGCCAACCGTTCATAATGACCTGGAGAAAAATCCCTAGATTCATCAGAATCAGTGCTGTCATTATCAGATGATATTGTATCACTTGAACTGGAACTAGAATCAGCATCTGTCACCACATTCCCTTCTTGTTCATGAATGGGCGAGTTCACAGCTTCATCAACAAAATCATCCATGTTCATACCTAGATCTTGATTAGGATCATGAACGACCTCTTCTTGAACTGGTTCCTGAATAGGTATATCAACTGGAACTTGTTCAGGAATAGGAATTTGTGGAACTAGTTGTTGTTGTTGAACTTGTTGTTGTTGTGGAACTTGTTGTTGTGCGCGTTGTTGTGGTTGTTGCTGTTGTTGTTGTGGTTGAACATTAACTCCTTGAGCTTGAGCAAGTTCATTAGGATGAAACCAGTTGTCATTAGGTGGTGCAACATAATCAGGATTGATTAAGTGCCCAAACAGTGGAGTATTGACTGGAATCAACGCAGCATTCTGCTGTTTTACCTTTGTACAGTCAGTAAAGATACGTTTTGACATCGGAGTCAAAGTCAATCTTATGGCATGTTGTGGAAGATCTGGAATAAGGTGATTGAGTATCATTTGAATGAATCGGGGATACATCAAGAAACCTTGACCTTCAGCTGGATTGATCTGCATTACCATCTCCCGATAGAAATAAAGAGGAAAATTGAATCTTTTATTCAATGTACAGGCAACCATTGCTATTTGAAGAGCCATCTTCAAGCCATCGGTACCAGCTTTTCGTGGAGAGATGCATTGTATAATCACATGCATAAAATACCTCCATTCACCCACTAATCCACCTTTCCTAGCTTGTGTATCATTTTGTCTTCCACGATATCCCATCCTTTGAAAACAACCCATAATAAGAGTATTAGGATAAGATATTGGATCTTTAGCATTTCCACCCAACTCAAGAGCAGCACGAATCGTCTCTTCTGAAATTGCAATCTCGGTATTGTTTACTGTTGCACGAAGAACATGCGGTTCCACATCGATATCTTGATGTACCGTATCCCAGAATTGTTGTATATACACCAAGCTAATATAGGGATCCGCAGATAATGCAACATGCAGTCTTGATCGATTCAGAAAATTGATGATGCCTTGAAAATGAACTGCTTCTGGCATATTAGGATCTAACAACGCCACTTGATTATGCTTATATTCAACACGTCGAGCCATCTGTGAAAATATCGGACAACACAACAAACATTAGTATACTTACACATATATGAAACACACATTGAATAATACACACAAACAAAGAAAAACAAAAAAATTTCAAAAAAAAAAAAATTTTCAAACAAAAAAAATTTCAAAAAAAATCACGTCCTTTTCACTTCTGACCCCTAGGCGAACAGAGGCGAACTTATTAAGTTCGCCTGACAAGTTCGCTTATAACAAGTTCGCTTGGAACAAGTTCGCCTGAACCTGAGACGTTTCAAATTCAAACACAGATTTTCCAAACTTTGGCAAATCGATAGAAATCTTGAAATATGCATATAAAATCAATCGAATAACACATTATAATAAAAAATGATGATCAATTTTATATTTAGGTCAATAACGTCCCTGAAACAGTCCGATGAAAACCCGAGATTAAAAACCCCAAATATACACAATTGACCGGATGAAAATCGACGTAAATACCTTTGTTAGATTCGCAATTCAATTTCGATCGAGATGCAACAAGAAAATAACACTCACAACACAGATTCAAAGTTTTGAGAATTTTTGGGTAAGTTCGCTTGAGTCGGAGGAAGACGATGAGTAAGACAAGTTCGCCTGAATCAACCCTTATTCAGATTAAGTTCACTTGATTAAGCGAACTTGTTAAGTTCGCTTAACAAGCCTTCGGCGAACAAGATAAGTTCGCTTCACCCTTAAGTTCGCTTCACCCTAGACTGAAGATTAAGTTCGCTTCACTGTACACAGGCGAACTTAATTAATTTTAAACCTTTTTGCCTTGAACACAAATTTTACCAACTTCAACCTTTCAAATCTCGAACTTCCGTCAGTAACACATATTTGATCCAATCCTGAACAATTTTTAATAAAAGTTTAGAATTTTCAAGGAAAATCAAAATCAAAATCTTTTTGAGTTTTATCTATACAAACGGAAACACATATTTTTGGTTTTTCTCTGAATAAACTGAAATCACATATTTTTTTGTTTTTCTCTGTATAAACTGAAATCACATATTTTTTGGTTTTTCTCTGTACAAACAGAATTACATATTTTTGACTTGATCATCATGAGCAAGAAGATCATATCAGTATTCAATTAATTCATCACACATATTATCAATAACAACGGGTAACCTATAGTAAGAGACCATTCAACTCAATTTTGTGCATTTTGCATCTTTTTCATTTTGAAACTCATTCAATTTGAATAATATTTGAAATGATACGCGATAAATTTCAAAGTAAATAAGATCAGGTTATAAATTGCTCTTTTATTTATACCGAATTTGAAATATAACGCCTGAATTCTTAAAATTGTCAATATTATATTATTTGAAACTAAAAGCGTTTATTCTCCAAATTCATATGATTTAGTACCATTTAGATGATAAACATCGTGTACCCCACATATATGCCAAATAGAAAATAAATGCACTATCTTCAAGACATATATAAGATTTTACTAAAGATTATCCAAATATTCAGAATGAGGAAACATCACTTAGCACATGAATAGCAGAATACAAATTGGATTGTAAAGGAATCAATGAGATTCAGAATCGAATGATTCAATGTTTTGGCTTATATTTGTGGAATCATAAGATTCAGGTATGTGGATCCAACTGTTATCTGGATTATGAATTCAATGGAATCAGTAAAGATGATATATCAATATGATCCAAGGGCTAGTATATGTTTGACAAATGTCGTCAAGTACATATCTTGATTATACTTCAAATTGCATGCTTTTCGGGACATGGGCACTGAAGCAAATCGAATGAATAGTGCTAAGGACATAACCCGAAACTGATCTCATAGGAAAATCCTTATTAAAACCTAATATTCTTTATCTGATAGTGATCTTTTAACACATACACCCAGGCATAAAATGGATTTAAATCACAGATGTAATCATATTATATTTAATTTTCACACTACTATTAGTTTCAAAACGCTTTTAGCCTATTGACAATTCAAGTTTCAAATTTTATACACAAATTTTAAAACAAATTATCAAAAATAGAGCATTTATAACACTATCATTTCTTATTTATGCAGACTTTGAAATTTAGATCAGATCAACTTATTTTAATCATTCATATATCAAGGTCTACTAAGGTCGTGTGAAATGAACTAATCACTGATGTACTATCATTTCTTCTCTAACCTCAAATAATGTCAAATTTTATAATTTTCAATTTGTTTTGACTTTTTATAATTTAGACTTTTTGACTGAAAATGTAAATGCAGAAATGTAATAAAGCAATAAAAGAACTTAAAAGAAAATTTTCCATGAAATTCTGATTTTGAAAAACTTTTATTCGGGATTGATCATACCCATCATTTTTATCAGGAATTCAAACCTGGTACGATCAAATGCCTTAGTAAACAAATCAGCAAAATTATCTTCAGTGTGTACCTTGACCAGCTCAATCAACCTTTTCTCTACACAATCACGTATAAAATGATATCGAATTTCGATGTGCTTAGTTTTACTATGTTTGACAGGATTATTCGTTATGGACATAGTAGCATTATTATCAATAAACATGGGGGTTTCTGTGAAATTCAAACCGTAATCTCTCAATTGTTGTTGTATCCACAAGATTTGTGAACAGCAACTTGCAGCAGCAATGTATTCTGCTTCGCATGTTGAAATCGAGACTGTGGTTTGCTTTTTGCATTGCCAAGATACAAGTCGATTTCCAAAGAACTGGCAACCACCTGTTGTAGATTTCCTGTCCAGACAACAACCACCAAAATCAGAATCAGTAAAAGCATTGAAATCAAAGTTAGAACCATGAGGATACCATAGCCCTAAACGTTGTTTTCCTTTTAAATACCGAAAGATTCTTTTTACAGCAATTAAGTGAGATTCTTTTGGCTTTGCCTGAAATCTGGAACAGATACACAAGGCGAACATTATATCCGGCCTTGAAGCGGTTAAGTACATGAGGGATCCAATCATAGCTCTGTAAAGTCGACAATTCACATCTTTTCCTTCCGGGTCAGAATGCAACTTATGATTGACCGGAATTGGAGTATCGTATGGGGTACAGTCCTCCATCTTGAACCGGCTCAAGATGTCTTTGACATACTTGGACTGATGAATAAAGAAACCATCTTCCTTTTGATTTACTTGTAAACCTAAGAAAAACGATAACTCTCCCATAGCAGACATTTCAAATTTCGACTTCATAACTCCCTCAAAGTCTTTGCACAACCCTTAATTTGTCGGGCCAAATATAATATCATCCACATAAATCTGTACCAGTAGGTAATCTCCCCCTGATTTCTTTATGAATAAGGTCCAGTCTATCTTTCCACGAACAAAGTCATTCGCCAAAAGATGTGTGGATAAGGTTTCATACCACGCACGAGGAGCCTGATGAAGACTATAGAGGGCCTTATCTAGCTTGAAAACCATGTTCGGATTCAGTGGATCTTCAAACCCCGGCGGCTGACACACATAGACTTCCTCCTTGACCTTTCCATATAAAAATGCACTCTTGACGTCTAATTAAAACACCTTAAAACCTTTAAAGGAAGAAAAAGCTAGAAATAGCCTTATAGCTTCAAGTCGCGCAACCGGCGCATAAACTTCGATGTAATCAATTCCTTCCTGTTGATTGAAGCCCTGTACAACTAATCTTGCCTTATTGCGTACCACGACACCTCGATCGTCTTTTTTACATTTAAACACCCATTTTGTTCCTATCGGATACGCACCATTCGGTAAATCAACAAGATTCCAAACCTTCAGTTTGTCAAATTGGGCAAGTTCTTCCTGCATAGCTTCTAACCAGTTATTATCATTTAAAGCCATCTCTACATTCTTGGGTTCAACCTGCGAAATAAAGCAAGAATGTGAACAATCATCAAGAACACCAGAATCTTTAATGCAAGTATAAAAACAAGTATTGTCAACAAGAGAACGGGTTTTCACTCCATCCTGTAAATTTCCAATTATATTTGTTACTGGATGATCTTTGTGTTCCTTGATGGATGCGACCTCAGGAACTGGCAACACTTCAACTTGAGTAGATGTAGATTGATAAGAATAATCTTGAGGAATTGGAATTTCCGAGTCTAAATTTGTTGGAATCTCCCCCTGAGCCTGTTGCGAAGGTAATGGATCATCACTCAACAACGGATCAGCAGAAGAATCTTGAAAAATAGCATTATCCTCCTCACTCTCTGAATCTTGTGGACCGGAACAAGAAGCAACATTAGGATCGGGAGCAGAAACAGATGTAATCGATGAATTGGGAACTGCATTTGGTAGAAAACCATTGTGCTGTGCATCTTGACAAGAATCATAAAGAACAGCAGCATCTTCATCATAAATATCAGACGGTAAATGAAAAGACTTGAATAAGTTTTCATAATCAAATGCCTAATCCGGACCAATCGCCATTTGTGGTAAAAACCGATTTGAACAGTCAATATGGAACCATTCTTCAACTTGGCGTGTCTCTTTGTTATAAACCCTCTTGGTTGTCGAGTTAGCCACATACCCCAGAAAACTCCCTTCAATAGCCTTTGCACTGAATTTTGTTGGGACATCTCGAACCTTCAGTAGGGTACACGGATTACCAAAAGGTAGTAAGTATTCCAGATTTGGCTTTCGATTATTTAGCAATTCATAGCAAGTCTTATTATGTCACTTTACGGTGAAGACCCTGTTCAAAACATGACATGCAGTATTCACAGCTTCAGCCCAAAAGGTGACTGGAAGCTTAGAATCTGCAAGCATCGTGCGAGCTGTTTCGACCAACGTCCTGTTCTTTCGTTCAGCGACACCGTTTTGTTGAGGAACATATGGCGCACTGAATTCATGATGAATTCCTTTTTGTAGACAGAATAAGCCCATTTTGCTATTCTTAAATTCGCTGCCATTGTCACTCCTGATTTTTCTAACTTTCAGATTGAATAAATTCTCCAAACTCAGGATTAAGTATTGAACCAACTCCGTGGTTTCAGATTTAGAGGAAAGAAACTTAACCCATGAAAATCTAGAGTAATCATCAGTTACGACCAAGCAGTACGATTTCCCACCAATGCTCCTAATACTGATAGGACCGAACAAATCCATATGCAGCAACTCCAAAGGAGTTACGATAGAATTCGTCGACTTCGATTTGTGAGATTTCTTTCTTTGCTTTCCCTTCTTGCACGGAATACAATCATCAGGAACTGAGAATTTCATTTTCGGAATACCAAGCACAAGATCATTCCTAACAATGTAGTTCATCTTCCTGTAGTTTATGTGAGCTAGCTTCCTATGCCACAATATTGAATCAGATTCCGACGCCTTGGAGAGTAAACATGTTGGAATTGAATCCGTTGTAGTGGCGACACTCATGTCAAGGACATACGTGTCATTTCTCCTTGGAGCCTTCATGAGAATCCATTCATCAGGAAACACAAACCCCGGTTTCAGAATATAGCATTCATGATCGTTGAAATGGAATGAAAACTTCTTGTCACAGACTTGTGATACGCTTAAAAGATTGTGTTCCAGCTGCTCAACATAATTCACCTTTTCAAATTTTACTTTGTCATTCTTTAACGTTGTCACACCCCGCCAAGGTGGAAATGCGTGGCGTAACGTTCACTGGTTTTCAAAGCATATGATTACCGCAAACACATACATGATATTGGATACATAACCAAAGTTTAAATGTTTACATCCCAAAACATAACTTAGTTTTTACAAAGTTTAGAATTTCTCAAATATGACTCAAAACCATGAGTTATACAAGTGAAATCCTTCCAAAAGTTGTATCCTCATGTATGTAAGTAACCTACATTGCTAGCCTGGAGACCACGTTCATTTTCCTGAAAACATACTTAAAAATGTCAACACGAGGTTGGTGAGTTCACAAATTATTATAAAGAGTTATCATAAACCCAATGTTTAAATCTGATCCTTTTCACCTGATCAAAACCCTTTATTTAAACCTGATCACTTAAACCTGATCAGAACTCTTTGGTTTAAAACCTGATCACTTTAGCCTGATCAAAACCTTTTTGCTTAAAACCTGATCAGAACTCTTTTGCTTAAAACTTGATCACTTTAACCTTATCAGAACCCTTTTGCATGTATTACCAATGAATTTGAATACTAATCCGATCTATTGACCCCATTTGTAAGCTTGCAAGGAATACAAAATAGTATGTAATGTACGAGACCGTAACCAAACCCCAACATTCTGTGCCTCCCCCCGCCTTTCTGCGAGTAAGACAATATGCGGTCATTCGGCCATTTGGACCCCTGGTTAGCGCGACTAACCATGACCGGAGGTGTCACCCCCAATAGTACTATCCATATAATCCCGAGCTAAAATAGCTAATGGTTACTAACTTATTCAGAGGACTTTAAGCGCTTTAATTTTCCCTCAATACACACATACGGTCAGATCATTAGTTCAATTCATTTACACACAAAAGTATTTTACAAGTATGTTTCCACCCCAAATCATTTCAAAAACTTTAGAAAAAGGGGGATTAGTGAAACTCACCTCGTCAGTATGACTGCTAGCAAACACTTGAATACCCGTAAACCCCGCTTATCCGTACCCTAAATACACAAGGATACCTTACATGTTAAGACTAACCGTCTTAAACACAAGTTGTTCACCCGCCTTAACGAATCCCGTTAAGTGCGTCTTTGTTTAATAAAACCGTGTTTTAATGTGACGACCCATTGCTGATTATTATTCCTAGTCTAGACGCTTTACTTATTTCCCGAGAAAATAATATATTTTCATACTGGTGACTTGATACGTTTGTCAAAAATAATTATTATTTTTGCAACATCATATAATATATTTATATTATATTTCGCGTATTACCATATAATTATTTCGTATCAATAATTATATAAAACTACAAATGTCGTTCAAGTATGTTCTAAGCATGCGAGTCGTCCTACGTGCACATAATCCATGTTAACACGTACTCATACAATTTACTCGTTTCGAACGACATTTATTAACGTGTTTACGTTCAACATGCATTTACTTATATCTATTTATGCACACAAATATAATCATGTTTTAACAATCCAACATACATTTAAACAAGTTTCTCGATAACATATGATTATTTATCCTTAAACCGAACGTCTTTATATTTCATTATTCGCGTCTACGTTCCATGTTATCAACAAGTTCTAAACATATATGTTTTCATTTATTTAGTCGTTTCATGTCTAGTTCCGAGTTAACAATTTCCCCGTTATTTATATATATATATCATGACTTCTATATATATATATATATATACATGAAATGTTTAACAACTTTTCAAATTTCGCCAGTTATAATCATACTCATACATTTATATACTTTTCATATAAACACATTTTCATACTTGACAATCTTTTCAAATTCACCAACTTAAACACATATCTATTTATATATGTTCCATACGATTTCACATATATACATACACATGTATCTCACTTTTTCACCAAGTATAATTTTATACTTTTATTCATCTATGATATATTATCATGATTATTCAAATAACAAAACCGTGTGCATATATTCATATTAACTTATCATTTTTATTTATGGATCCAACTACTTGATTATTACCAAATCATTTATCAAATCAAACACAAATATATCTATATATATATATATATATATATATATATATATATATATATATATATTTCGATCCATATATATATATGCATGCATATTCTAGTCTCTATTTATATACATGAAATCATACACTAACACTTCTTGTTTCTTAATCAAGTCATACATATAAATAAACATATGCATGTATATTTTCGATCAACATATATATATCTATGTATATTTTAGTTTTTCTCTACCTTTATCCTTGATATTACCAGATTATATATCCATTCACTACATAAATAATCAAACCAACAAATATTACATTTCATCTTTAATAATTTTGACCCATTTATACATATTTATACCAAACCCTAACTTTTATACTTTATAAAGTTAGATTTTTGGAGAAAACTCTCTTAATTTTTAAATCTCTTTGTTTATTAGGGTGAACAATATGCTTAGATCAAGAAAATAGGGATGGAATTAGAGTTTGGTGTCGGTTTCTTACCACTAGACAAGCTAGGTGGGGATTCGTTAGTAGAAAGTGATGGAGACTTGGTGCTCTAGCAAAACCGACCCCTTGAATCTTCAAGAATCCCTTCGATCTTCAAACCTCTAGCTAACTTTTCTAACTTAGTTCTTGAATTTTTGGTATGTGAATGTGTGTGCATGTGTGTGAGTATATCGTATGTATATATATATATATATATATATATATATATATATATATATATATATGGAGATGGAAGAATTGGAGTGTCATATACTTCATCATCATTACAATAGTACTTAGATGTGATCTTTAGCTAACTTCTTGGATAAAAGAGTATGTTCCTATGACACAACATGATGAGGAAAAGATGGGTTTAGGTGTGGTTTGGTGAATGGGTGGCCTTTAGGTAGGGTATACCCGGTAGGCGCTCCCGTGATCTAACACTCGGTGTTCGGATTTTTAAATGTCAAAAACCCTATATATTTTGTATCTTGATTATTTTTCAATAATCCACTAATTTAACACGTCATAGTTAATGTTTAACTACAATATATATATGCACTCGTAATAATAACTCGTCACCATGAACTGATATCGTTGTGTTCATTTTTAATAATCTTGTCACCAATATATATGTTTTTATATCAAAGCGTATTACTAGACTTTTCCGGAATAAAGATTTGTTAATCACCAACGACGTTCCTTGCGGGTTATAACCGTTTACTTCCTAGTAATTCTAAAAACTACTAAAGTATAATATTTGTTCCTTTGCTAGACTCCATGATAAAACTATGTCAAAATAATAAACCAGGAAATATAATTAATGAACGTGCAATTATGAAATATGGATATTGACCTGGTATGCTGGGTGTCACATTCTCCCCATGTTAAAGAGAATTTCGTCCCAAAATTCAGTTGTTGTCCTTTTGACTTGGAGTGTTCGTGAACAAGAATGGGTACTTGGCTTTCATTTGATCTTCTCGTTCCCACGTATACTCGGGGACACGCTTTGAATTCCAACGTACCTTAACCAATTTAACACGGCTACGCCTTGTTTTCTGAACCTTCCAATCTGTAACTTCAATAGGTTCATCAACGAAGTGCAGCTTGTCATCTATGTGAATTTCATCAGGCGGTATAATTAACGTCTCGTCTGATAAGCACTTCTTGAGATTGGACACATGAAACGTATCATGTACATTGCTTAGTTCATGTGGCAACTTTAGCTTGTATGCTATAGAGCCAACCCTAGCCAATATTTCAAATGGTCCAACGTACCTAGGGTTAAGCTTGCCACGGTTGCCAAATCTTGCAACTCCCTTCGATGGTGAGACCTTCAACATGACCCGGTCCCCAACTTGGAATTCTAATGGTCTTCGTCTGTTATCCGCGTAACTCTTTTGCCTGTCACGGGCGGCCTTCAGACGATCCTTGATTTTGAAAATCTTGTCAGTAGTTTCCTGAATAACCTCAGGACCAGTTAAATACTTGTCGCCAACCTCCGCCTAACATAGCGGTGAACGACACTTTCGACCATACAAAGCCTCAAACGAAGCGGCTTTGAGGCACACGCATGGAGCATATCCTCTAAGGTTTGTGTGGTAACTGTTATTGTATGAAAACTCAGCTAGCGGCAGATGAGTATCCCAATTTCCACCGAAGTCGATTGCACACGCACGGAGCATATCCTCTAAGGTTTGAATGGTCCTTTCGCTTTGACCATCGGTTTGTGGGTGATATGCCGTGCTCATGTCAAGACGTGTGCCCATGGCTTCTTGTAATGATTTCCAGATTCTAGACACGAATCTGCTGTCTCTATCAGAAATAATAGAAATTGGTACCCCATGCCTAGCCACAATTTCCTTGATATAAAGCTTTGCAAGTTTCTCGGTTTTATCCGTTTCTTTGATGGGTAGGAAATGAGCTGATTTTGTCAAACGATCGACAACTACCCATATCGTGTCATATCCGCTCGACGTCCTGGGCAACTTTGTAATGAAATCCATGGAAATTTGTTCCCATTTCCATTGAGGTATCTCGGGTTGTTGTAACAATCCCGATGGTTTCTGATGTTCTGCCTTTACCTTTGAACATGTCAGGCATTTACCGACATAAATGGCAATTTCTCCTTTCATGTTCGGCCACCAATAGTGTTCTTTCAAATCCTTATACATCTTATCCGAACCTGGGTGAATGGAGTACCTGGACTTGTGGGCTTCGTCCATAACCAACTCCCGTAAGTTACCATAACATGGCACCCAAATTCTATTCATGAAGTATAAAGTATCATCTGACTTTGGTTCTAACTGCTTTATCATCCCTCGTAAAGCTTCATTCTGAATGTTTTCTTCTTTGATTGCCTCTTGTTGTGCCATCCGGATTTGAGTCGTGAGACTCGTATGAATTGTCAATCCTAGGGCACGAACACGAAGAGTTTTAACCCGTTCCTTACGACTCAAGGCATCTGCTACGACGTTTGCCTTACCAGGGTGATACTTGATATCACAGTCGTAATCATTCAGTAGCTCTACCCAACGGCGTTGTCTCATGTTGAGTTCTTTTCTGGGTAAAGATGTGCTGGAGACTCTTGTGGTCTGTAAAGATAGTACATTTTGTACCGTATAAGTAATGTCTCCAAATCTTGAGTGCAAACACGACAGCACCCAATTCCAGATCGTGAGTCGTATAATTTTTCTCATGGACTTTCAGCTGTCTGGATGCATATGCTATGACTTTTTCTTTCTGCATCAACACACATCCCAGACCTTGGTGTGATGCGTCACAGTACACAATGAAATTGTCAGTCCCTTCGGGAAGGGATAGGATTGGTGCACTGCAAAGTTTCTGCTTCAGCAATTGAAAAGTTGATTCTTGTTTATCAGTCCAATCAAACTTTTTGTCCTTCTGAGTTAACGTGGTCAAAGGCAAGGCTATCTTTGAAAAATTCTCGATGAATCGCCTGTAATAGCCTGCCAAACCCAGAAATTGACGCACCTCAGTCGGAGTTCTTGGTGCTTCCCAGTTTTTGATAGCTTCAATCTTGGATGGATCTACGTGAATACCATTCTTATTGATGACGTGTCCGAGAAAGTGAACCTCTCGGATCCAAAACTCACACTTAGAGAATTTAGCATAAAGCTTCTCATTCCTGAGTAGTTCCAAGATTAATTTCAAATGATGTTCATGTTCCTCCTTGGTTCGTGAATATATCAATATGTCATCGATAAACACAATCACGAATTTATCCAAGTACGGCTTGCACATGCGGTTCATGAGATCCATGAAAACAGCTGGTGCATTAGTCAAGCCAAATGGCATAACTAGGAACTCGTAGTGACCGTAACGAGTCCTAAAAGCCTTTTTTGATATATCTTCTTCTTGAATTTTCAGTTGATGATACCCAGATCGTAGATCATTTTTAGAATAGAAACTGGAACCTTGAAGTTGATCAAACAAATCGTCTATTCGAGGAAGAGGATACCGGTTTTTGATTGTCAGCTTGTTCAATTCCTGGTAATCAATACACATTCTAAAGGTTCCATCCTTTTTCTTTACAAACAGGACTAGAGCTCCCCATGGTGAGAAACTCGGTCTTATGAAACCTTTGTCAAGTAATTCTTGTAGTTGGCTTGACAGCTCCTGCATCTCGGAAGGGGCTAGACGATACGGAGATCGTGCAACAGGTGCGGCTCCTGGTACTAGGTCTATCCGGAACTCGACTTGCCTTGATGGTGGAAATCCAGGTAAGTCCTCGGGAAATACTTCAGGGTAATCCCTAACGATTGGTATGTCCTCGAGTCGACGTTCCTCGGGTTTCTTCTCGACGATGTGAGCCAGGAATGCACAATAACCCTTGCGTAGATACTTATGAGCTTTCATGCAGTTTATCGTCTTCAACATCGTTCTACACTTTTCGCCTCGAATTGAAAGAATTTCTCCGCTTGGTAGTGGGATACGTACAAACTTCTCGAAGCATACGATCTCGGCAGGATTCTTTGATAACCAATCCATGCCAATAACAATATCAAAACTCCCTAGTTCGACGGGTAGAAGGTCTATACTGAATGTATGGTTTTCTAAACATAAAGTACAACCCTTAATGACCTCTCCGATTTCTATAAACTTTCCATTTGCTAATTCAATTGTATAACTTTGATCTAGTTTGTTGGCCTTAATACCGAGTAAGGATTTAAAATCATTCGACACAAAGCTCATATCCGCACCCGAATCAAAAAGTACAGAGGCATAGTGATTATTTATCGAGAACGTACCAGTGACGATGTTCGGTTCCTGGCGTGCGTCCCTTGCACCCATCACAAATGCCCTTCCTGGTGCTTGAGCGTTGTTCTGGTTCCTCCACTTGGGACAATCTTTCTTGAAGTGCTTCAGGTCACCACATATGAAACATCCCGGTTTAAATTTCCCCGTTTGGTTGTTAACTCGACAAGCTTGTGTGGTGTGACCAAACCTGTCGCACTTTCCACATTTGATACATTCACCGGTGTGCTGATTTCCACACTTCTTAGACCTCGGTAGGCCCCTATCATACTCCTTCCTTTCCGTTGTGTTGGCTGCAAAAGCCTTCACAGTTCCTTGTTTCTTAAACCCTTGTTTTCCAGATTTATTACTTGAATTTCCCATCCATTTTCTTTTCTCCCCAGATCTACCTTCCTCGTTCTCCTTCCTTCTAAACACTCCATTACGCACTGCGTCATCCTTCAGTTTGAATGCTAAAGTTATGGCACTCTTGGCATCCATTGGATTAGATGATGTTACCATACTACGAATTTGAGGCGCAAGGCCCCACAGATATCTTTCCACACGCTTATGTTCTGGTGTGACCATATGAGGTACCAGAATTGCCAATTCATTAAAACGGTCGGTGTACCCAGCCACATCATCTTCGATCATTTGTAAGTTCCACATCTCAGTTTCAATCTTTTGCAATTCGTTTCGAGGACAATATTCCTCGATCATCATGTTTTTCAAGTCTTCCCAAGATAATTGATACGCTGTCTCTCTCCCCAAAGTCTTGACTTGTGAATTCCACCAGGTTAAAGCTTTATCAGTGAGTGTGCATGTAGAATACTTCACCATGCAGTCAGCGGTGCATTCACTAATATCAATCACCGATTCCATCTTTTCTACCCATCTCATTAGCCCAACTGCACCCTCGTTGCCATTGAAACTGCGGGGGTTGCAGGATAGGAAGGCCTTGTAGGTGCACTTCCTATTTGGAGCATCTGTAGAATCACAAGTCATAACGTCATTAATTCGGATCATGACAATGTGTTATGGCTTATTTATTTTATTACCTCCGGAACCTCCGGAACCTCCGGCTGTACCGCTACCTCCTGCTGTACCGCTACCTCCTGCACCTCCTCCGCCGGTACCGCTGCCGTTTCCTCCGCCACTATTTCGATTTGCTTCATACTGCTCCATGGCGGCAGCTACTCGATGTGCTATGAGTTGTTCCACGTTTGAGGAAATCGTCTCGTTGTTGCCACTAGTAGTGTTACGGGGCGTCCTTCGCTTAGGTGCCATGACGTTCTTTCTAACAATCATTTAAAAAGAAACAACATTATATAATATTAATGATAGATCATGACATAAGGATACAACAACGTCAAACGTAAACAACCATCATCACACATAAACCATCACATACATAGTTAAAACATACATAGTACATTGTTCCAAAAGACAAGGATACAAAAGGGATAGGTTCACATGACCACATCAGTACCAAAGTTTTAAACTACATAACGTGTTACGGGCACAACCCGCCCGTAATAGGTCTAGAAATAGGCAAGCGTTCCTGTCGGAACGGTAGCTGAGGTCAGCATCTGCTCCACGCGTGCCTCAGCTAGATTAGCTCGAAGTTCAGCATCTATCGCCCTCAGCTCGGCTACTTCTGCCCTCCGTTCGGCTGCAGCGGTCCTCCTCTCCATTTCCGCCAATCTCTTCTAGAACTCCATCATGTGACTGGATGTATGCTGAAGAGACTGGTCGATTAATTTCTGATCCTCTGCCATCCCATTAACATTTTCCACTAAAGTTAGAAGAGTTTCCAAGTCCTTTCGGATGGAATTCACATTCATGTCCAAGAGATCAATCTCTGTCCCGTGCTTACTGGTTCGGGACACAAGTAAAGGAATGGTGCATTCTGCGCACTCCCCGATGAGCGGCACTGGTTGTGATTCGCATGTCAGTCCGACAGAGTCGCATGTCGCAGGGAGATCCTCCTCCACCCTCCACATTTGAACTACTTGGCAAAGCCATTCCCAGTATGATGTGTCGATCCTTGGTCCTTTGGGCATGGTCTCTCCGGTGGATTCAGCCATTGTTGTGTAAGACGTTTCCTAACTATGGAGTTTAAGTGGGGTTAATGTGTGACATGGCGTGACTACAATATCCATATTACATGATGACTAGTTATGCAATGCTTATGCAATGAAAACATTTTAGTGAGTCATTCAAATTATAGACTAGGTTCCATTTTAGACTCCTAGTTCGCTATAATCAATGGCTCTGATACCAAGTTCTGTCACACCCCGCCAAGGCGGAAATGCGTGGCGTAACGTTCACTGGTTTTCGAAGCATATGATTACCGCAAACACATACATGATATTGGATACATAACCAAAGTTTAAATATTTACATCCCAAAACATAACTTAGTTTTTACAAAGTTTAGGATTTCTCAAATATGACTCAAAACCATGAGTTATACAAGTGAAATCCTTCCAAAAGTTGTATCCTCATGTATGTAAGTAACCTACATTACTAGCCTGGAGACCACGTTCATTTTCCTGAAAACATACTTAAAAATGTCAACACGAGGTTGGTGAGTTCACAAATTATTATAAAGAGTTATCATAAACCCAATGTTTAAATCTGATCCTTTTCACCTGATCAAAACCCTTTATTTAAACCTGATCACTTAAACCTGATCAGAACTCTTTGGTTTAAAACCTAATCACTTTAGCCTGATCAAAACCCTTTTGCTTAAAACCTGATCAGAACTCTTTTGCTTAAAACTTGATCACTTTAACCTTATCAGAACCCTTTTGCATGTATTACCAATGAATTTGAATACTAATCCGATCTATTGACCCCATTTGTAAGCTTGCAAGGAATACAAAATAGTATGTAATGTACGAGACCGTAATCAAACCCCAACATTCTGTGCCTCCCCCCGCCTTTCTGCGAGTAAGACAATATGCGGTCATTCGGCCATTTGGACCCCTGGTTAGCGCGACTAACCATGACCGGAGGCGTCACCCCCAATAGTACTATCCATATAATCCCGGGCTAAAATAGCTAATGGTTACTAACTTATCCAGAGGACTTTAAGCGCTTTAATTTTCCCTCAATACACACATACGGTCAGATCATTAGTTCAATTCATTTACACACAAAAGTCTTTTACAAGTATGTTTCCACCCCAAATCATTTCAAAAACTTTAGAAAAAGGGGGATTAGTGAAACTCACCTCGTCAGTATGACTGCTAGCAAACACTTGAATACTCGTAAACCCCGCTTATCCGTACCCTAAATACACAAGGATACCTTACATGTTAAGACTAACCGTCTTAAACACAAGTTGTTCACCCGCCTTAACGAATCCCGTTAAGTGCGTCTTTGTTTAATAAAACCGTGTTTTAATGTGACGACCCGTTGGTGATTATTATTCCTAGTCTAGACGCTTTACTTATTTCCCGAGAAAATAATATATTTTCATACTGGTGACTTGATACGTTTGTCAAAAATAATTATTATTTTTGCAACATCATATAATATATTTATATTATATTTCACGTATTACCATATAATTATTTCGTATCAATAATTATATAAAACTACAAATGTCGTTCAAGTATGTTCTAAGCATGCGAGTCGTCCTACGTGCACATAATCTATGTTAACACGTACTCATACAATTTACTCGTTTCGAACGACATTTATTAACGTGTTTACGTTCAACATGCATTTACTTATATCTATTTATGCACACAAATATAATCATGTTTTAACAATCCAACATATATTTAAACAAGTTTCTCGATAACATATGATTATTTATCCTTAAACCGAACGTCTTTATATTTCATTATTCGCGTCTACGTTCCATGTTATCAACAAGTTCTAAACATATAAGTTTTCATTTATTTAGTCGTTTCATGTCTAGTTCCGAGTTAACAATTTCCCCGTTATTTATATATATATATATCATGACTTCTATATATATATATATATATATACATGAAATGTTTAACAACTTTTCAAATTTCGCCAGTTATAATCATACTCATACATTTATATACTTTTCATATAAACACATTTTCATACTTGACAATCTTTTCAAATTCACCAACTTAAACACATATCTATTTATATATGTTCCATACGATTTCACATATATACATACACATGTATCTCACTTTTTCACCAAGTATAATTTTATACTTTTATTCATCTATTATTTATTATCATGATTATTCAAATAACAAAACCGTGTGCATATATTCATATTAACTTATCATTTTTATTTATGGATCCAACTACTTGATTATTACCAAATCATTTATCAAATCAAACAAAAATATATCTATATATATCTATATATATATATATATATATTTATTTCGATCCATATATATATATATGCATGCATATTCTAGTCTCTATTTATATACATGAAATCATAC
The DNA here is from genome assembly GCA_023525975.1 of Smallanthus sonchifolius. Classification (NCBI taxonomy): domain Eukaryota; kingdom Viridiplantae; phylum Streptophyta; class Magnoliopsida; order Asterales; family Asteraceae; genus Smallanthus; species Smallanthus sonchifolius. The sequence continues at coordinate 22,418,658 of CM042039.1, forward strand.
ACTAACACTTCTTGTTTCTTAATCAAGTCAAACATATAAATAAACATATGCATGTATATTTTCGATCAACATATATATATATATATCTATGTATATTTTAGTTTTTCTCTACCTTTATCCTTGATATTACCAGATTATATATCCATTCACTACATAAATAATCAAACCAACAAATATTACATTTCATCTTTAATAATTTTGACCCATTTATACATATTTATACCAAACCCTAACTCTTGGCATCCATTGGATTAGATGATGTTACCATACTACGAATTTGAGGCGCAAGGCCCCACAGATATCTTTCCACACGCTTATGTTCTGGTGTGACCATATGAGGTACCAGAATTGCCAATTCATTAAAACGGTCGGTGTACCCAGCCACATCATCTTCGATCATTTGTAAGTTCCACATCTCAGTTTCAATCTTTTGCAATTCGTTTCGAGGACAATATTCCTCGATCATCATGTTTTTCAAGTCTTCCCAAGATAATTGATACGCTGTCTCTCTCCCCAAAGTCTTGACTTGTGAATTCCACCAGGTTAAAGCTTTATCAGTGAGTGTGCATGTAGAATACTTCACCATGCAGTCAGCGGTGCATTCACTAATATCAATCACCGATTCCATCTTTTCTACCCATCTCATTAGCCCAACTGCACCCTCGTTGCCATTGAAACTGCGGGGGTTGCAGGATAGGAAGGCCTTGTAGGTGCACTTCCTATTTGGAGCATCTGTAGAATCACAAGTCATAACGTCATTAATTCGGATCATGACAATGTGTTATGGCTTATTTATTTTATTACCTCCGGAACCTCCGGCTGTACCGCTACCTCCTGCTGTACCGCTACCTCCTGCACCTCCTCCGCCGGTACCGCTGCCGTTTCCTCCGCCACTATTTCGATTTGCTTCATACTGCTCCATGGCGGCAGCTACTCGATGTGCTATGAGTTGTTCCACGTTTGAGGAAATCGTCTCGTTGTTGCCACTAGTAGTGTTACGGGGCGTCCTTCGCTTAGGTGCCATGACGTTCTTTCTAACAATCATTTAAAAAGAAACAACATTATATAATATTAATGATAGATCATGACATAAGGATACAACAACGTCAAACGTAAACAACCATCATCACACATAAACCATCACATACATAGTTAAAACATACATAGTACATTGTTCCAAAAGACAAGGATACAAAAGGGATAGGTTCACATGACCACATCAGTACCAAAGTTTTAAACTACATAACGTGTTACGGGCACAACCCGCCCGTAATAGGTCTAGAAATAGGCAAGCGTTCCTGTCGGAACGGTAGCTGAGGTCAGCATCTGCTCCACGCGTGCCTCAGCTAGATTAGCTCGAAGTTCAGCATCTATCGCCCTCAGCTCGGCTACTTCTGCCCTCCGTTCGGCTGCAGCGGTCCTCCTCTCCATTTCCGCCAATCTCTTCTAGAACTCCATCATGTGACTGGATGTATGCTGAAGAGACTGGTCGATTAATTTCTGATCCTCTGCCATCCCATTAACATTTTCCACTAAAGTTAGAAGAGTTTCCAAGTCCTTTCGGATGGAATTCACATTCATGTCCAAGAGATCAATCTCTGTCCCGTGCTTACTGGTTCGGGACACAAGTAAAGGAATGGTGCATTCTGCGCACTCCCCGATGAGCGGCACTGGTTGTGATTCGCATGTCAGTCCGACAGAGTCGCATGTCGCAGGGAGATCCTCCTCCACCCTCCACATTTGAACTACTTGGCAAAGCCATTCCCAGTATGATGTGTCGATCCTTGGTCCTCTGGGCATGGTCTCTCCGGTGGATTCAGCCATTGTTGTGTAAGACGTTTCCTAACTATGGAGTTTAAGTGGGGTTAATGTGTGACATGGCGTGACTACAATATCCATATTACATGATGACTAGTTATGCAATGCTTATGCAATGAAAACATTTTAGTGAGTCATTCAAATTATAGACTAGGTTCCATTTTAGACTCCTAGTTCGCTATAATCAATGGCTCTGATACCAAGTTCTGTCACACCCCGCCAAGGCGGAAATGCGTGGCGTAACGTTCACTGGTTTTCGAAGCATATGATTACCGCAAACACATACATGATATTGGATACATAACCAAAGTTTAAATATTTACATCCCAAAACATAACTTAGTTTTTACAAAGTTTAGGATTTCTCAAATATGACTCAAAACCATGAGTTATACAAGTGAAATCCTTCCAAAAGTTGTATCCTCATGTATGTAAGTAACCTACATTACTAGCCTGGAGACCACGTTCATTTTCCTGAAAACATACTTAAAAATGTCAACACGAGGTTGGTGAGTTCACAAATTATTATAAAGAGTTATCATAAACCCAATGTTTAAATCTGATCCTTTTCACCTGATCAAAACCCTTTATTTAAACCTGATCACTTAAACCTGATCAGAACTCTTTGGTTTAAAACCTAATCACTTTAGCCTGATCAAAACCCTTTTGCTTAAAACCTGATCAGAACTCTTTTGCTTAAAACTTGATCACTTTAACCTTATCAGAACCCTTTTGCATGTATTACCAATGAATTTGAATACTAATCCGATCTATTGACCCCATTTGTAAGCTTGCAAGGAATACAAAATAGTATGTAATGTACGAGACCGTAATCAAACCCCAACATTCTGTGCCTCCCCCCGCCTTTCTGCGAGTAAGACAATATGCGGTCATTCGGCCATTTGGACCCCTGGTTAGCGCGACTAACCATGACCGGAGGCGTCACCCCCAATAGTACTATCCATATAATCCCGGGCTAAAATAGCTAATGGTTACTAACTTATTCAGAGGACTTTAAGCGCTTTAATTTTCCCTCAATACACACATACGGTCAGATCATTAGTTCAATTCATTTACACACAAAAGTCTTTTACAAGTATGTTTCCACCCCAAATCATTTCAAAAACTTTAGAAAAAGGGGGATTAGTGAAACTCACCTCGTCAGTATGACTGCTAGCAAACACTTGAATACTCGTAAACCCCGCTTATCCGTACCCTAAATACACAAGGATACCTTACATGTTAAGACTAACCGTCTTAAACACAAGTTGTTCACCCGCCTTAACGAATCCCGTTAAGTGCGTCTTTGTTTAATAAAACCGTGTTTTAATGTGACGACCCGTTGGTGATTATTATTCCTAGTCTAGACGCTTTACTTATTTCCCGAGAAAATAATATATTTTCATACTGGTGACTTGATACGTTTGTCAAAAATAATTATTATTTTTGCAACATCATATAATATATTTATATTATATTTCACGTATTACCATATAATTATTTCGTATCAATAATTATATAAAACTACAAATGTCGTTCAAGTATGTTCTAAGCATGCGAGTCGTCCTACGTGCACATAATCTATGTTAACACGTACTCATACAATTTACTCGTTTCGAACGACATTTATTAACGTGTTTACGTTCAACATGCATTTACTTATATCTATTTATGCACACAAATATAATCATGTTTTAACAATCCAACATATATTTAAACAAGTTTCTCGATAACATATGAATATTTATCCTTAAACCGAACGTCATTATATTTCATTATTCGCGTCTACGTTCCATGTTATCAACAAGTTCTAAACATATATGTTTTCATTTATTTAGTCGTTTCATGTCTAGTTCCGAGTTAACAATTTCCCCGTTATTTATATATATATATATCATGACTTCTATATATATATATATATATACATGAAATGTTTAACAACTTTTCAAATTTCGCCAGTTATAATCATACTCATACATTTATATACTTTTCATATAAACACATTTTCATACTTGACAATCTTTTCAAATTCACCAACTTAAACACATATCTATTTATATATGTTCCATACGATTTCACATATATACATACACATGTATCTCACTTTTTCACCAAGTATAATTTTATACTTTTATTCATCTATTATTTATTATCATGATTATTCAAATAACAAAACCGTGTGCATATATTCATATTAACTTATCATTTTTATTTATGGATCCAACTACTTGATTATTACCAAATCATTTATCAAATCAAACAAAAATATATCTATATATATCTATATATATATATATATATTTATTTCGATCCATATATATATATATGCATGCATATTCTAGTCTCTATTTATATACATGAAATCATACACTAACACTTCTTGTTTCTTAATCAAGTCAAACATATAAATAAACATATGCATGTATATTTTCGATCAACATATATATATATCTATGTATATTTTAGTTTTTCTCTACCTTTATCCTTGATATTACCAGATTATATATCCATTCACTACATAAATAATCAAACCAACAAATATTACATTTCATCTTTAATAATTTTGACCCATTTATACATATTTATACCAAACCCTAACTTTTATACATTATAAAGTTAGATTTTTGGAGAAAACTCTCTTAATTTTTAAATCTCTTTGTTTATCAGGGTGAACAATATGCTTAGATCAAGAAAATAGGGATGGAATTAGAGTTTGGTGTCGGTTTCTTACCACTAGACAAGATAGGTGGGGATTCGTTAGTAGAAAGTGATGGAGACTTGGTGCTCTAGCAAAACCGACCCCTTGAATCTTCAAGAATCCCTTGGATCTTCAAACCTCTAGCTAACTTTTCTAACTTAGTTCTTGAATTTTTGGTATGTGAATGTGTGTGCATGTGTGTGAGTATATCGTATGTATATATATATATATATATATATATATATGGAGATGGAAGAATTGGAGTATCATATACTTCATCATCATTACAATAGTACTTAGATGTGATCTTTAGCTAACTTCTTGGATAAAAGAGTATGTTCCTATGACACAACATGATGAGGAAAAGATGGGTTTAGGTGTGGTTTTGTGAATGGGTGGCCTTTAGGTAGGGTATACCCGGTAGGCGCTCCCGTGATCTAACACTCGGTGTTCGGATTTTTAAATGTCAAAAACCCTATATATTTTGTATCTTGATTATTTTTCAATAATCCACTAATTTAACACGTCATAGTTAATGTTTAACTACAATATATATGTGCACTCGTAATAATAACTCGTCACCATGAACTAATATCGTTGTGTTCATTTTTAATAATCTTGCCACCAATATATATGTTTTTATATCAAAGCGTATTACTAGACTTTTCCGGAATAAAGATTTGTTAATCACCAACGACGTTCCTTGCGGGTTATAACCGTTTACTTCCTAGTAATTCTAAAAAGTACTAAAGTATAATATTTGTTCCTTTGCTAGACTCCATGACAAAACTATGTCAAAATAATAAACCAGGAAATATAATTAATGAACGTGCAATTATGAAATATGGATATTGACCTGGTATGCTGGGTGTCACAAACGTTCACTGGCCTGTTATGTACCCGCTAACCACCATCAATTTTAATCACATCCTCAAGCAATCTAACATTCCCTGTCATATGTCGAGAGCAACCACTATCCACATACCATGTGTTGTTGATAGTCATCCTTGGTTGTCCCTACATAAACAATGAGAATCAGTTAGAAAGTGGAACCCAAGCCATCGTGGTCTTGGGTCGTCCGGATTGATCAAAATAAACAACTTCTTGTAATTTACAATCAATTTTATCATTCACTTTTGGAACAGAAGTTTGACAATCAGACCTTTTCAAAGAAGAACCATTTTTATTATTTTGAAAAACATTATTTGATGTATTATTGTCAGATTCAGATGTTTCCAAAATTTTCTTTAATTTTCTGTTTCTCCTTCTTCTTTGAGGTCTAGACAATTTAACCTCCCGAAAAGTATCTTTTGAAATCCCAACTTTTGGAATCTCAAGATTTTCTCTGCATACAAAAGATTTAGCATGCAATGTATTCTGTTGTTTAATTCCAGGGGAATTAACAAAAGATCGTCCAGTCATATCTTTCTCCAAACTAGAAGACGATTTTCCCTCATCTTTTCTTTTCAGAATCTTCACCACTTTCGGTTGTGAAGGAACAGTCTTCATTTTACCCTTGTTTTTGTATGGACAATTAATCAAAATATGACCAGGCTCATTGCAATGAAAACACACTCTTCTTTCTTGATAACTTCTGAAATAAGATGTTTTCTTTGAATTTGAAGAACCATCAGAAGAATAAGCTTCAGAGGAATGCCCTGAACAATTTATCGGCTTCGTAGGAACATAAGTCTGTTTTGGCACCTTTGAAGAATTCACCTTTTGAAAACCAGCCGCCACAAACCCACTTGACTGTAAGATTGGAGAAAGTGTAGTTGGAACCACTTTCACCTCTTCAGGTTCTGTCAAAATGCACCTATCCCTAGTAACATTCTTCACAACCTTTGGTTCCTCAATTTTCACTTCTCTCGGAATGCCTTCAACCTTTGAATCATCAAACACTTCATCCTTTGTATTAGAATCATACATCATGTCTTCACCCGTCACTGGATTCACTTTTAATACTGTCTTGGGATCAATCTCCTCTTCATGAATGATTTCAGGCTCAACCACATAATTCGCATTGAACGGTGGAGGAACAAACCCAATACCAGCAACTCTTTTTGTGGGATCAACATTAGCATTGAAATAATCCAGAACTACAGACGAATTCTCAAACTGTTCCAGCTTTCTATGTAACTTTATCACCTCAGATTCTTTTTCAGAAATCTCCTTGTTCTTTTGGGCAACTACTTCATTTCATTTTTCAATTTCAGCATAAGCCATATCTAGATGATAACCCTGCTCTTTGTATTTTAACCCAAGAGAATTTAAGTCTCTTTTCAAAGACTCAATTCTATCAATGCACAACTTATCATTATCTTTCAGTTTCTGATTAACTGAATGCATTGATTTCATGTCACAAATCAAATTTGTGTTATCATCCATGACTTTTTGCAGTTTATCTTTAACAGAAATTCAATTAGAACAGTATATATGACAAACAGAGTCTTTTTACCTTAGTCGGATCAGACATGTCTGCCATGAATACTTTGGCAATTGGAATATTCTCTGAATCTTCACCAACTGAAGCATTTTCTGTAAGAACAATTTCTTCCTCAGCAACCCCTGACACAGCATCAGAATCAATACTTTGCTCTCTTTCTTCCTCATCATCAACACTTGGAACACTATCACCATCACATGAATCATCACTAGAACTTTCATCATCAGTAGACTCTTCTGGTTTTTCTGAATGAATTTCTGCAACAAAAGCCTGACTCACAGCACCCACCAAATCTTCCAGATGAATGCCCCAATCATAGTTTTCATCGTTTTGAGCAACTAGAGCTGATGATGCAGATGCATGATTTGTATTACCAGAAGGACCATGACTTTGATTACCAGATGAACCATGTGACTGATTCCTATTATGCTGAAAGTTAGATTACTTCTTTTGAGAATCAAATTCTACCTTTGGTTTCAAACACTCCTTAGCAAAGTGACCATACTCTTGGCAGTTGTAACACCTAACTTTGCTCTTATCAAAACCCATACGCGATCGACTATTTGAACCAATATATTTTCTCTCAGTTCTCTTCAAGAAATCTTTAGCTTGTCGCATTAACATGGCCATATTCCATTGGATATTCATTTCTTCCAGATCAACAGGGTCAATCTGTCTGAAATCTTCTTTTATTTCCTCAGGATCATGTATTTTACCTCCAATGAAATTTTCATATGATGCCATGAATGAAGAAAACATAGCAAGATAATCATCAGCAACTTTTTGATTCACATGAGATCCAAGTGATGTTGAAGCAGTAGTAGCAGAAAATCCAGAATGGCTTGTATGACCAGAATAAATTGGAACTCTAGAACACTGATCATTTGAAGACTCTTGAGCATCACCATAAAAGAATGCCACTCCAGTACCAGATTTACCAACAGATTTGGCAAAATACATCGAGGGATCCTGGATATGCTCCATATTAGTCTCTTTTTTCTTCATATTCATGTCATGTGACTGAATCTTCCCTAGGACTTCTTCAAGAGACATGGTTTTGTACTTAACATTTTCTTTGATCAAAACCGTATACACATCAAACTTTGATGGTAAAGCCTCCAAGAATTTATCATTAATTTCCTCAGTCTCATATACCACAGATGCACTAGCCAGTTCACTAAGAAGATGATAGAATCTTGTAGCAAGATCATCCAAAGATTCATTTTGAAAATGTTTAAAGACTAGGAACTGCTTCTTTAGTAACTCTTTTCTACTCTTTTTCACATTTAAACTCCCTTCACATCTTTTCTGTAATGCTTCCCACATTTGTTGAGAAGACTTGAACTGTTTAAAACTGTGATAAATTTCCTTTGGTAGAGACATCGAAATGCTAGCCATTGCTTTCTTTTCTCGATCAAATAACAGCTTCTCTTCAGTAGTTAATGCTGATACTGGCTTCAGAACATCATCCTTTCCCATCCATAAATACGTAGGATGCGTATATCCTTCCAAAATCGGAATCCACAAACTAGTATTGGTAAAAGATACGAATTGGTCAAACCGATCTTTCCAAATTGAATAATCAGCTAGATTCAACAACTTTGGAGGTTTTTGAGATGTACCAATCTCATTTTCATAATTGAACATGTTTGTGACTTGAACCATATTTGCCATGCTTTAAAAAAAATTTTCTGAAAAATTTTCCAAGTATTGATCAGCCTTACCCTCAGGCGAACTTAATAAGTTCGCTTTAGTGAGTACTAAGCGAACTTGAGATCAGGCGAACAAGACAAGTTCGCTTAAGGAGGAAATCTGGTAAGTTCGCTTAACAGCTAAGTTCGCTTAAAATGTGAGAAGCGAACTTAATAAGGTCGCTTGCTAAGTTTGCCTGCACAGGAACTCAGCAAGTTCGCTAAAACTGCTGTAACAGATTCAAAAGAATCTTCACCCAAACACGAACCAAGAACTTCAAAAATCATGATTTCTCAGCGAATTGATGGAATTTAAGGAAATTGAACCGTAGGATTATGAATTTTATCAAATAGAACTGTTCTATCGGACTAATTTAATCAAAATCATTTCCAAAAACACGAATTCAGCAGAGAAACGATCTTCAAGAACTTGAAAAACTCCATTGTTGCAGAAACTTAAAAAATGTTGAATTTCTTGTCGAATTGTACACAAAAACCGCCACTAATCACCGAGAATCGTACTTAATTCACGAGTATAATCTCTGATACCACTTGTAGGTCCAGGTAACTCAACTACTGATCGAACTCGTGATATGACGTTTCTATAACACGAAGTGCGGAATCCTTCGTGTTAACGTTTGTATACTAACCGACAATCCAAACAACAAGCGTAAATAAACTTCTCCAATATATTCACAATGGTTTACAGCAGACAAATCGTTCTCTCTGTTCTGTTCACTATGTCTAATGACTCTGTAAACACATATATATAGAAACTAACCTGCTGTAAGCGAACTTGTTAAGTTCGCCTGAAACAGACTAAGCGAACTTAACAAGTTCGCCTCAGTTAGACCTAAGCGAACTTATTAAGTTCGCCTCTAATAGACCAGGCGAACTTAACAAGTTCGCCTCTAGGCACACTTGTAAAAACACTTGGCAACTTTAAAAAATTACATATCAAAAACACAAAGACATAAAATCTAACTATTACAAGCTTTTGTCATTACAAATCTATGTCCTAACAGTATCCATTGTGATGAGTCGGTATAAGAAATGTAGTGCTCGAAACGTGCTTTCCAATTAGAATAATCGTTCACGTTCAACAACTTTGGTGGTTTCTGTGGTGTACCGATCTCATTATCATAATTTAACAGGTTTCCCAAATTCTGAAGATTCGACATAGTAAACACTTAGTCAAATTTTAGAAAAATCAGACACAGTTGCGCACTTGATTTTGGCCTTGCGCACTTGAGAAATGGTCTTGCGCATTTAGATTTCCTCTTAAGTACACAGGAATAAATGTAAGTACGCAGGATATAACTTAAGTTCGCACAAGTTCAGTCTTGCGCACTTATAAGTACGCAGGAGATAAGGCTTGCGTATTTAGTAAGTATGCACAAAACTGTACTTTTTGCCAGAAATGGTAAGTACGCAGGTTACTTTTTCAGCAACTTTCACCAATCTTTTCCGGTCTCCTGAAACTCGCCGGAGATGGTAAAAATTGGTCTGATGATCAATGCAAATGAGCCAAAGGGTCAGAAACTTGTTTCTAACCAACCTTTGATACTCAAAACACTGAAATACACAACAAAATCAGTTTTTAAGTGATTTTTGCTTCTAAAATAGTGCTCAAGAGCTACCCCTATTTTATCACAAAAATCAACAAAAATACCTCTTTTTGCTTGTAAAAACTAAATAGAAACTCTCCAAACTCACTCACAACACTCGAAATCAGGAGCTATGCTCTGATACCACTTGTAGGTCCCTCGGGTGTGCCGGATCGTCACATGCAAGTGGGTCTACTAGTCGGACCGGGTGCGGAATGCCCGTGACTAGGCGGAGAGTCTAGCTAAACAAAGTAAACTGACAAGAGAAAACACTTTAAACGTTCTTTGTATTATAAACACTTGAAGGTTACAGAGAAAAGCACTGAGATTTCAATCTGCGTATTTGCGTCTATGTCTGCGTACTTAACTTCTGTCAACCTATCCTATTTATACAAGACCTGATGCCTGCGCACTTAGCAAGTGCGTAGGGCAAAATGCTCTTGCGTACTTAGCAAGTACGCAAAGTTATTCTTGCTAAGTACGAAGGAGCTTTCTTCTGCGCACTTACAAGTGCGCAAAACACTTAGAGAATTTAGCAACATTCAGTATGTAAAAGTAAATACAACTAGATAAACTAATACATAAAGAATCTTACATACAAAGACAATTACAAACAAGACAAAAACAACCAAAGACTAAGACTCTATCTATCCAGAGTGTTTGTCACAGGAAAGTGCTTCAACACCAACACATGCTTCTACTACCTTCAGCAACAAAGAAACCTCAAGCAACATGCTTTTGAGAAAACGAACAAGAACAAAAAGGTAAGAAGCTTTGAAACCAAGGCAACTCATTTCAGAAACTCTCTCTCCCCACCAAGGAAGCAGCTGCCAAAACCTCAACAATCTTGCATCATCTATGGTGAATCAGGCCACTTTGCTGCAAATTAATTATGAATTTAATCCCTTCAACCAGATCCTTCATCAAGCCCCTCCTAAACAAGAGCCTATCAGCAAAAGAACTTCTACAGAGAAACCCTTTGTTAACAAGGTAAAGAAGGATAAGCATACATCTATTGTTAAACCATCAGCAACCAGCAAAAATGTTGTTGATCAAGTGAAGCCCAAGAAACCAAAGGATATGCCTTCAGCATCAACCAAGTCTACTGCCGCTCAAGAAAAACCATCAGCAGCAACAAAATCAGCTGATGATAAGCAAAGTCCTCAATAACAAAAGTTGCTGCTGATAAAGTAAATCTGTCAGCAGAGCAAAGAGATCTGGAAAACCACCTCCTCAGCAATGGAAAGACAATATCCCAGCCTCTATCCCTCAAAGCATCATCATTGGATCCATTGAATGTAAGCATACTGATGCTGCTGATCCAACGACACACTTACCCAAGTCTGTAAGTTCTTGGATTCCTTCCACTAACTAGATCTCTCTCATGTGTATGGATAACCAGGTCACAAGAATAACACCTGGGTTGTAGATAGTGGTTGTTCCAGGCACATGACCGGCAACATATCCATCCTCTCCAACTTCAGACACTTCAATGGAGGATATGTTGCCTTTGGGAGTGATTCAAAAGGAGGATCAATTACTGGACAAGGAACCATGTCCGATGAAAGGATGAGTGTTGAAATAGTAAACTATGTCAAAGAATTAGACTTCAATCTCATGAGTGTGTCCCTGGTTTTTTGATCAAAAGCATTGGATGCTTTTCAAAGATAAAGAATGTTTTGTACTATCCCCTAGCTTAAACAAACCTCCCCCAGAAAAGATCCTATTGACTGCTTAGAGAAAAAATAACCTATATGTGCTTGACATGAATGAGGTCACTCCATCTGGTAGTGTATCTTGTTTTCTGTCAAAGGCATCAGTTGATGAATCAGCTCTCTGGCATAGGAGATTAAGCCATGTCAATGTAAAAACCATTAACAAGTTGGTAAAGGAAAATCTTGTCAAAGGGCTTCCTGACAAAGAATTCCAACTTGAAGATCAATGCATTGCATGCTTGAAGGGGTAGCAACACAAGAGTTCTCACAAGCCCAAGATATTAAATTCAAATGACACTCCATTACAGCTGCTGCATATGGATCTATTTGGTCCTACAAATGTCATGTCAATGGGCAAGAAGTCATACTGTCTGGTGATCACTGATGACTATGCCAAATTTTCATGGGTATACTTCTTGAGAAAAAATATGAAACTGCTGAGATTCTTAAATCTTACATTCTTCGAGTTGAGAATCAAAGCAATCAAAAGGTGAAAGTCATAAGGTGTGATCAAGTTACAGAGTTCAAGAACCACACTCTGAACTAATCTGTGAAAGCAAGGGAATAGAAAGACAATACAATGCTCCAAGAACTCCTCAACAAAATGGGGTTGCTGAAAGGAGAAACATAACTCTAATTGAATCAGCAAGATCAATGTTGGCTTATTCAAAACTGCCTCTCACATTCTGGGCAGAAGCAGTCAGTACCGCTTGCTTTGTGCAGAATAGATTTCTCATTGTCAAGCCTCTCAACAAGACACCTTATGAACTCTGGTTCAAAAGAGTTCCCTACACCGGATTTCTAAAACCTTTTGGATGTCCATGCACCATTCTGATCGCACATGGGGTTCTTCCTAAGTTTGGTTCCAAATCTGATGAAGGATACTTTGTGGGCTATTCCTCTCAATCCAAGGCCTACAAAGTATTCAATTCAAGAACAAGAATCATGGAAGAATCAGCCAATGTGGAATGTAGGGAACACATTGCATGTGAACAGGGGAAAGGCCCAGACTAGCTCTTTGATATAGACTCCTTTACACAAATATTTGAGCCTCTCATCTTCGCAAATATGGAGTCTACCTCTTCCAAAGAACCAGCTTCCACATCTTCCACTGACTGCAGATTGGAGTTCACTAGTCCCTCTATCAGACTGAAAAGGTCATCTATTGATCCTCCATTTGTTGTGGAAGCTATTCAAGCCAGTGAAGTTTGAACCAGACTCTCAAATATCACCAGCAGCAGCCTCTCTGAGAATGAAAATCCGAATGAACTTCAAGACACATCTGTAAATACTGTAGAGGCATCTGTTGCAGATGCTGCTGATGCTACTTATAATGTTGATGTTGTTGTTGATATTGAAGACTATTCCACCATGAATGAAGAGTTTCCTGATCAGAATCCGAGCAATCTTGAGCACGAAATACAATTGGATGTTGTACCAGCATAGAGAATCAACAAGGAACATCCCCTGGAAAACATCATTGGCCAAGTTCACCAAGGAGTTCAAAAAAGAAGCAAAACTCATGAGGCCAATATATGTCTGTATTCCTGCTTTCTATCTCAGGTAGAACCAAAGAAAATAGATGAAGATCTGAAACACAGCAGTTGGATTGAGGCAATGCAGGAAGAGTTGCTGCAATTCAAGAGACAGGATGTCTGGAAACTTGTTGATCTTCCACCTGGTCAAACTGCTATTGGCACAAGATGGGTATTCAGGAACAAGCAAGATGAGAGAGGCATTGTCGTCAAGAACAAAGCTAGACTTGTAGCTCAAGAACAAACAAGTTGATACACAAGAGGGAATTGACTATGATGAAGTCTTTGCTCCTGTTGCCAGGCTGGAGGCTATCAGGATCTTCCTGGCATATGCTGCATCCAAGAATTTCATAGTTTATCAAATGGATGTCAAGAGTGCCTTTCTGTATGGGAAGATTGGTGAGGAAGTATATGTTAAACAGCCTCCAGGCTTTGTAGATCCTGCACATCCTAACAAAGTGTTCAAACTAGACAAAGCTCTCTATGGCTTACATCAAGCTCCAATAGCCTGGTATGAAACTCTGTCTGGATATCTTCTAAGCAACAACTTTAGAAGAGGTGCCATTGACCAGACCTTGTTTATCAAAGATGAAGGGGGAGAAATCCTACTGGTACAAATCTATGTTGATGACATCATCTTTGGATCAACAAGGAAGAGGTTATGTAAAGACTTTGAGGTCCTGATTCACTCAAAGTTTGAAATGAGTTCAATGGGTGAACTAAATTTCTTTCTGGGTCTTCAAGTCAAACAAGTTCCAAATGGAATCTTTATCAACCAATCCAAATATGTCAAGAGCATTTTGGAAAGATTCAAGATGGCTGACTGTTGTGCTGCAAGAACTCCTATGCAGGTGTACCATCAACTGACTCCAGACAAGGATGGTCAACACACTGATCAACATCAGTACCGTGCAATGATAGGATAACTCATGTATCTCACTGCCTCAAGGCCAGATATCATGTTTACTGTATACCTTTATGCAAGATTCCAAGCAGCTCCAAAGAATACACATCTTCAAGCTGTCAAGAGAATTTTTAGATACCTAAAGGGAGCCCCAAGGCTTGGGCTATGGTATTCTAAAAATGACATGTTCAACCTGTATACATACACTGACAGTGACTATGGAGGATGCAACATGGACAAAAAATCTACATAAGGGGGGTGTAAGTTTATGGGAGGAAGACTGATTTCATGGTAGTGCAAGAAGCAAACTTGTGTATCAACTTCTATAGGAGATGCAGAATACATTGCAGCTTCAAGTTGCTGTGCATAAGTCATCTGGATACAAAAACAAATGCTGGATTATGGGATGAATTTCATGGCCACTCCCATTCACATTGACAACATGAGTGCTATATCAATCACAAACAATCCGGAAGTTTCTATGCCACACTCTTCTATAGTGCATATCCCAGAAGAGAAGTGGATTGCATCAAGTGAGTTCTACTCTCACCTCTCATGTTCACGGTATGATCACTGGCCAAGATTTCAACTTTGCACATCTCATTTTTGAAGGTTTGAGATATAACCTTCAAGAAGGTGCAAAGCAGGCATTCTATATGTACCCAAGGTTCTTGCAGTAAGTTTTCAACAATGACCTAAAAGACCTTTCCAAACCTACAAGAATCTACCTTATGCTGGGACATAAAAATAATATTTTTCAAAGCTTGAGAACTGTTTCCAAAAAGTTCTCAGAGGTCAATATTCCATTATTATCTACAATGATACTGATCCCACACCCTCCTCTTCAAAGCATGAACAACAAATTGCTTCCATTGTTCGAACCCCTATGCATCCTATTAAGGGTGCACAGGCACAAAAACTACTTACACCTGTTTTGGATATCCAACTTGAACACAGGGCCCCAGTTGAGGCAAAATATACCAGAAAAAGAAAAAGGAGCAAGAAGACTCCTTCTTTTCTTGTCTCACAAGCCCAATCCCAACCTAAAAGCCCTCATTCAGAATCCCAACATTCTGATGAGAATATAAAAAGGGATAGCCAAAGTATTAGAGAGACTTCCCTGGAAGTTCCTCTGTTAGGATCAGGATCACATTCCGGATCCGTAGAACAACCTTCTGAGCCCTTTCATTATTTTTCTTCTCTGAACTTAAGTGCAGAGGCACCTAGTCAAGAAGATATGCCTTCTCCAACTACTAATATCTTGGAGGTATTGATTGACTTGGCTGCTAATGTACCCAGCCCATGTTCATCACATAAGAAGGTTCACCCTGATGACAGAGTGAATGTGGAAAGGGCTATCACTACTACTGGTACATCAATTGACCAGAAGGACAGTGATAACATCACTAAGTCCCCAACCACGGCAACTCACAGTGAGGATGTTTCTCTTGAAGCACTCTTCACTGAGAGGAATCCCAGGTGCCAAGAAAACCAGGGTGATGGGGATGCAGAGGCTAGGCCTAAGGCCCCATCTAGTTCCAAGGATTCCACAACTGTGGATGAGGAAAGGCTGAAACTTGAAAACATGGAATTGACGGCCATGGTGGCAATGCTAGAGGCTGAAGTGTCCAAACTAAAGCACCAAGTCTCTATGCATGAAGCCCGTCAATGCCCTCCATGACTACTCCTTCCCTTGTATCAGTGGGCACTCAAATAGATGAAACTCTATGCACTGATGCAACCAAAAAGGTGGAGATAGTTACTGTTGAATATGATGCTGACAGCCTTGATGAATGGATACGAGAGGATGCTGCTTTTCAAAGTACACTCTTAAAACCTGCTTTTGTTCAAATCCATGACTTGCCAGACTCAGTAGATGAAGAGGAAGATATCTCTAAGGATTGGAAGTTAGTTGTCAGAGCTGTTGATGAGGTGTTGGAGAATGAAATTTAAGATGAAGACACACCTTTATCATTCAGCATACTTCTAGCTACTGCAAGTATATCAAGACAGACCATTTCCCCTCAATTCACACTGACTGCACATAAGCTAGAGTTTAACTATATCCTAGCTTGGGAGGTATGTTGGTCTATCCGAGAGATTATGGATTAGACTGGATTTTGGTGGAATAGAAGAGCTTAATTGGAATACACTGAATCCACTTCAGGTTCTTGAACTGTACTTAGCAGGATGCATCAACACTTCCACAGATCTCTCAGCAGAATTTGCAATTAATTGGTTATGTGTCTTGATGGAGGATAATATGCCCTGGTTTGAATGGTTTCTAGAAGAAGCAATCAAGTGTCACACCCCCAAATTCCACTAACGTAGTTTTACCATTTGGTGTGTGACAAACCAGGATCTCAGTCATTAGTTACATCAAACAATACTATATGGGACGTAAATGAAATATCATAAAAGTTCAGAGTTAATGCGAAAGCGTTTAAATAAGAAAATAAATCGCAAAACAAGCGCGCCCAAGTTTAGTTTAATAAAACAAGTAAATTGTTTTGAATGTTTGCATGTGGATGAAATGATAGTAGGACTCCATGCATGTCCTAAGTGTGCAACTTGTGCCTTAGCGACCTCAGAAACATGTAAGAAAAATTGTCAACACAAGGTTGGTGAGTTCACAGGTTTACAAGTGAATAAACTGTTTAAGTGTTTGCAGGATCCACATACGTAAGTCAAACCTATTGCTAGATAGACAATGTTCAGGTTACTCTAAGCGTTCGCAACCGAATCTGACAGTTTATGTTTGAGATGCCTTCCGCCATTGCTAACAACAATAATGACAAGTGTTTAGGACAATTTACACCCGTTAAACCTCCAATCAAGTTAGCACGACTAACCCGGGTGGGGTATGTCAAACCCAGTAGTACTACTCAAATTTCCTCACTATACTCCATATATTAACGGTACGAGTGTGTAAGGACTTTGCATGTTATGTTTGCACTTAGGTACACAACTGGTAATGAAATACTATGTAATCCATGTCCGTTCATGAGTATGTCTTTCCTCGGTGGGAAGACAAGTAAACGGATGTTTGTTTGTATGCATGTTTCTCCCCAATGGGGAAAGAAATAAAATGATGTTCGTGTATATGCATGTTTCTCCCCCAATAGGAAAATAAGTAAAAAGGGGCCGTGAAACTCACCTGAGTTTGAGTAGAGCGTAGTAATTTGCACCACACAAGGATGCAACACTAACCCCAAATGGATTGTACGCGGACAATCTTTGAATGCCCTAGAATAAGTTGTGACAGTTAGGAACACGTAAGAGTTTGTGACAACGGCACGGAAAGATCGACCGTCCTAAAATATACTTAGGGTCAAAGGTTAGACGAACTTGTCCACGGGAATAAGGATTTCTTAATATAATAATTAAAATATACGCGTTTCGTGTCGAACGTTTCTAATTACAAATAACAATATTTAATAAAATATATTCGTTTGTTTTCGCCATTTAATAATGGTCTAGGAAAATAATATAAATTATTATATTATTTTTAAACTCGCAGAATTTATACGATAGTCATTTATGTGGCAAAAATAATAAATATATTGTTTTTATTCGAGAAAATATAAACGTGAGTAATAATATAAATAATCACATTATTTATAAGTTTGAAGCAAGACACGGTAACCATTATGTAGGTCCCCGGGTGTCTCGGATCGTTACGTGTGGGTGTGTGACTAGTCGGACCGGGTGTGGAATGCCCGTGACTATGGGGAGAATCAAACAACACAAAGTAAACCGACAACAAAATCACTTTAAAACTCCATCTAGAATCAAACAATTTGCCCTGCGCACTTGTTAAGTGCGCAGAGATCAGGTCTAGTATAAATAGAATAGGTTGACAGAAGATATTTACGCAGACATTTGCACTCGGTATTTTCTCTCTGTAACCGTTCAAGTTTATAATAGACGGAGTTTTAAAGTGATTGTAGGAGTGATGGAAGGGGTAATGGTGACTGACTCGGTCAGAATAGGAGTTGTCACTGCCACTTTGACAGATGGTTCAGGGAGGGACACTATCACAGGAACCTCCTCTGTGATAGCAGTGACAGCCACATGAGGTGTTACCTATGGCCTCCTCCGCTGTCGCCTGTAAAGCTGTTGTGAAGGTGAGGTAGAAGCGGAATCAGTACTCACAGCCGATACATGAACCTACCCCTGAGCACACTCCTCTCTTTGGCCACCTGATCAATGAAACCTATGTGGCCCCTGCAGACTTAAGATGGTATAGTGCCGAGTCTGAGCCAGAACATAGTCAGCACTGTGATGAACAGCAAGAAGAAGAAAAAGTTGGATCTGAAGATGATATGTCTAAAGATGAAGGGGACGAGGAACAAGTAGTTGGAGGTGCTGAAGAGTCCGACTCATAATCGACTGAGTCCGATTCAACTGATTCTGATGATGCATCATCCTAGGGACACCCAAGAACACTGACGAAGGTGACCCTTCCCGAGTCATCTTCTAAGAGAAAGCGACAATCGACTAGCAGTGAATACGAACCCGATTATGATTCGGACACTGCTATACAAAGACGTAGGAGAGAAAATAAGCAACGGCGGGATAGGCCGCAACAAGCTATCCTTCGTGAGCTAGAGGTCAGTGCTCAGAGGTAAGTACATGTATTGATTGCGAGTACTGATTCAGCTTCTACCTCACCTTCACAACACCTTTACAGGCGACAGCGTAGGAGGCCACATGTAACACCTGATGTGGCTGTCACTACTATCACAGAGGAGGTTCATGTGATAGTGTCCCTCCCTGTACCATCTGTCCAAGTGGTGGTGACAACTCCTATTCTGACCGAGTCAGTCACCATCACCCCTTCCATCACTCCTACAACCACCATCCCATCCTCAATCCCTACTACCACCATTGAATCTATCAGTCAACCCTACAACTTTGGATACTTTTCCCAGGGTTTTGACTTTGATACGATCTTCTCATCTCCCCTCCATAATGCTGAAGCCTCTACATCCAAGAATCCTGATCCAAATGATGCACGGATAGATACTTTGGAAACACAAGTTGCCTGTCTACTTGAAATTGTTCGGAAATCAATGGAAGAGTTTGAGGCTCAACAGGCTCAGATAAACTCTTGGGTGGACGAAGTTACTATTCTGAGAAGCCAGAGGACCGGGTGCGGAATGCCCGTGACTAAGGGGAGAATCAAACGACAGAAAGTAAACCGACAACGAAATCACTTTAAAACTCCCTCTATTATAAACTTGAACGGTTACAGAGAGAAAATACTGAGTGCAAATGTCTGCATACATATCTTCTGTCAACCTATTCTATTTGTAGGTCCCTTCGTGCGTGTCGGACCGTCACATGCAAGTGCTCTACTAGTCGCACCGGGTTGCGGAATACCCCTGACTAGGTGGAGAGTCTTACTAAATAAAGTAAACCAAACACGAGAGTCACAATAAACGTTCTTTGTATTATAAACACTCGACGGTTACAGAGAGAATACAAGCTGCGTACTTAGCAGAATTGAGTTCGTCTAAACAAATGGTTCTGCGTACTTAGCCTCTGTGAACCTATCCTATTTATACAGACCTGATGCCTGCGCACTTAGCAAGTGCGCAGGACCAATTGCTCTTGCGTACTTAACAAGTACGCAAGTTGTTCTTGCGTACTTGCTAAGTACGCAGGAGCTTTCTCCTGCGCACATGTAAGTGCGCAAAACACTTAGCAGAAAAGCAACATACATTATGTAAAAGTAAATACAACTCGATAAACTATTACATAATGACTCATAAATACAAAGACAAATTACAGACAATAGAAATACAAACTAAGACTCTATCCAGAGTGTTGTCACAGGAAAGTGCATCAACAAACTCCCCCTTGACAACAGCTCGGGATCTTCATCGTCTTCAGTCTTCATTCTTCAGTCTTCACAGCACTTGTTCCTTAGCTTCCATCTTCTTCTTGTAATCAAGGCAGAAGTTAATCACCTTGTCATATTTAGCAGAGAGAAGCTTCGTCCATTCGTCAGTGTGGATGCAGTACTTGTCGGCTAGTACCTCCAGATCGTTCACAGAAAAGTTGATGAAGCAGACTTCATCAAATATCCTGATCACTTCCTTTGGCACCATGTTTCCACTTGCTGACTTACCTTTACTCATTAGCACAGCCTCGCCTATTTTTGGATCAACGTACCAGTACCACATGTCACCAAGAATATCCTGAGGTAACTTGCTCAGGGGAATCTTAGTTTCACATCGTACTGGCTTGTATACCAATCTCTTTATGGGCTTCTTAGTCACAGGATGCACAGCGTGCTTATCCTTGACTCTTCTGGGCACCTGAGGCTTGAGGTATTCAAATTTCCCCGATCTTGCTTCCCGCTGTAGTGTTACCCACAAACCCATTGCTACTGCATTATTCGAGTGACTTAGCAGATCGCGGTTTGCGAGGTTAACTAGGTCGTACTTGGGCAAAGAGTTGAACGCCTCACTGGTGGGTTTCAAGTATTGAACCCCCCCAGATCTTTTGATGGCGAACAACTGTTTTTCCTCCTCGAACCTAACAGCCAAGATCATACCTGTAGCTCCGTACTTGTCTGTGATAGACGTCTTTTGCCACACGGGAGTTGTACCCTATGTAGATGCAGAAGGCATGTCTTTATCTTTTTGTGCCTCGGGGTCCACAGGTATAGGGTCGACCGGGGAGGCTTCAGTTGTAGCTTCAACATTACTTGCCATGTCAACTGAGCCTGTGTCAAGCAGAGATTCGAGCGATGGTACTTCAAAGATCTCACCATCCTCTAACTCGTACTCTCCTTCCCCGTCGCCCTTGGGAATCTCTATCACCACATCATCGTCATCCTCATTCCAGTCATCACCAGAGTCGATCTCTCCTTCTTCCAGATTAAGGAGAGCATCGATCTGTGCCTCTTTGGAATAGTCAGGCTCTAGATAGACGATCTCATCATCAGATAAGTCCTTGAGCACGTCAGCCGCTGACTTCCCTTTATCTCCACCACCACCACCTGAGGTATCACCACCCTCTTGCTGAGTAGACTCCCCCTCAGCCAATGGAACAGAAGAGATGGGCACAATCGCCAAAGCTAGGTGCTCACCTCCACTAGGACCGACTTCAGGATCCTTGTCTTTATCATCATCCTTAGTCAGATCGACTGGATGACAAGACTCATCACCGGTGGATTTCTTTTCTTTGTCTTTCTCTTTCTCTTTCTCTGTCTCCTTCTCCCCCTGAGCACCTAGCTTCGCGGTCAGTTCACCAACTAATTTGACCATCGCTGCATGCTCTTTTCTCTGCAAGTCCATCCTCAGCTCAAGTGAAGTTCTGTGGCCTAGAATCATTTCGTTAGTCTTCATTAACAGTTCATTCTGTGCCATGACATTCTTCAATTGCTCATTTGTCCCTGTTCTCTGGCTGTGGAGAATCCTAACTTCATCGGCCAGGGAATTAATCTGTGCTTGTTGAGCATCAGACTCCTCCTTTGACTTTTGAATGGTCTTCAACAGTTCAGTAACTTGGGTCTCTAGCACATCGATCCTTGCATCATTCAGATCAGGATGCCTAGATGATGAGGCTTCGGCATTATGGATGTGAGAGGAGAAGATGGTGTCAAAGTCAAACGCTTGTGAGAAATCACCATAGTTGAAGGGTTGACATGACGGCTCTTTGGTGGGTGTTGGGATGGGGGATGTAATGATGGGAGTTATGGTTGGAGTGATGGTGACTGACTCCGTGAGAAGTGGAGCAGTCACCGTCACCTGGACGGTTGGAGTAGGGAGGGTCACCGTAACAGGAATCACCTCTGTGATCGCCGTGACTGCCACATATGCTTTTACCAGTGGCCTTCTCCTCCTTCTAAACAGTTGCCGTGCTGGCGTGGTAGATTCTGACTCTGGACGGGCAGCCTCAACTTATACTGGCTGCACAGTCGGAATCTCTTCAACCCTGGGGATAGCAACCTCTTGCCTATCGCCCTTTTTCTTGTTGGCTTTCTCTCGCCTTTGTCTTTATAGAGCAACGTCAGAGTCGGAAGCCGGCTCGTATTCGCAGCTCGAGCTTTGTCGTTTTCTTTTTGAAGACGACGCAGGCAGGGTTACCTGTGCCGACCTTCTCGGATGTGCCTGTGATGGTGCGTCATCGGAATCAGAAGAATCTGATTTTGTTGCCTCCGAATCGGATTCCTCAGCACCACCAACATCACCTTCATCATCACCTTCATCATCATCATGCTCTTCCTCTTGCTCTTCACCAGAGTCATCACTCATCTTTGGTGCTGAGTTGGGACTATACCAGTTCCAATCTTCAGGAGCGACGTATGCTTCATTCAGTAGGTGGCCAAAGAGGTCAGTGTGCGCAGGCGTAGGTTCTACACTGCCTGGCTTTAGAAACTAAGCAAAGACTCTCTTGTCCACCCTTTTTACCTGCAGTCTCTCCCCGATAGCGCGTAGGTTTGGCAGTGCATCATCGATCAGTAGCTGCACAAACCTTGGGTACAAAAGGAACCTGAACCTCTCTACTGTATTTATCTGGTCACTTAGTGCTTTGAAGATATAGCGAGAGAAGTTATAGCCCCGATTGAGAGACAGGCCCACCATGGCCGCTGCTAGGTCATGACCCATGGCATCTTTCCCCGCTTTCCTGGATGAGATGCACACGATAATGATGTGGGCAAAGTAACGCCATTGATCCAATACCCACATCTTCTTGTAGGAAGCATAGTCCCTTGCCCCCGACATATCCCATTCTGTGCCTCCAACACCCATCCACGTAGTAATCTGGATAGGATGTCGGGTCGGTGGCAAGGTCTCCGAATTGCAATACTCTCCTTATTGTATCCTCGGAGATAGCAATAGCCCGACCCTCAACGGTAGCCCTTATGACATTCGGGGATACCGTGCAATCGTTCTCTGCAGTCTCCCAGAATTGCTCCAGGTAAGGTCTTGAGACTGTTGGGTTTGCTGAGATTGCATAACTTATTCTTGATCTGTTCAGAAAATCCACAATCACCCTGTATTGCAAGGCTGCGCCTTTCCATTCTGGTTCGGTGTTAGCCTCTAGGTTGAATTCTTCAGTGAATGCACGAGCCATAGCCTGCAAACACACACAGAAAACATATTCAGAACAACTTATAACACTGGAAGTAGACACACATGACATAGTATAGTAGTTACACTTTGAAAAAATTGTCAGACTTAGGAAAAATTTCTAAGTGTTGGTCCTGCGCACTTAGTAAGTGCGCAGGATATTCCTCTTGCGTACTTAACAAGTACGCAAGAAGTATTTCTTGCGTACTTGCTAAGTGCGCAAGAACATCCCTTAGCAAAAATTTTAGAAACTTGTAATTCGTTCAAAATGTGGGTTGATTAGGACGCCACTAGGTCGGAATCAAGGATTCTAACCTATGGTACCATTATCAACACTACACTCGTTCAATTTTTGACCTAGACCCGTCGCCGACCCACTGTCGGTTCAACTTCAAGCGACGGATCAATCGAGGATCAGGAGTTGATTAGGGAGTCGATTAAAGCTTCCTATTAGCTTGTTACAGATAATAAGTTACCCAAACAACCCCATATTACCCAAAATTTTGTCGGCATTAACCTAAAAAGATTCTAGGTCAGAATTACGGTCCAAAGTGATGATTAAACGGATGAAATCAGTCTATAATCTCACCATTGAGATGAAATACGATGATGAAAGTATGGACGGGACGAATAGATGATTGGACACAAACGATTTTGAGAGTAAAATTGCAGGGGGGAAGCTATGGGTTTGAAAGCGTAAAGCTTAAAAAAAGTTCTAAGTCTCAGATTTATACCCCCCACTTAATGTTCGTGCGTACTTGTTAAGTGCGCACGAGTTAACCCTTGCGTACTTAACAAGTGCGCAAGGCTTAACTCTTGCGTACTTGTTAAGTGCGCAAGTGTTACTTCGTGCGTACTTGACAAGTGCGCACAACCCTTAAGTGCGCAATTTACAACTCAGAATTTATGAAGATTTTCAAGTCAAATAACGAATAAGATAAAAATATTCAACCAAGAGGATTCAAATACAATTCATGAAGATTAAACATAAAATATTTTTGGCCTTTTTCTGATTTAAACTTGAACTAAGCATAAACTTAACAACTTAAAATCTTTTTGTTCTTTTCAAGATAGATATATACAATCATTTACACAAGCTATTTTTGATCAAAGGTACGAGTAGAGGATCGTATCAGGCTAACTTATAGCAAAAACGATACAATATAAACATCAAAGAATATGGGATCATGTCATGTATTACTCTTTATTCATCCGTAATAAGCACATAAACAAGTAATTCAAGTTGACAATATTATAAGATTTGAAACTATACGCATATTTGTATCATGTTCTTGTGTATTAAGGTGTTAATTATAAGATATACAACGTGTACCCCACTGAAATGCTATTATAACTTGCACTATCTCAAGGCATCTAATATTTTCCCAATGATTTTCTAGATTTTTCAGAATGAAGCTACATCTATTAGCACAGAAAAATCAAGCAGAATCCATAGGGATTATCAGGAATCATAAGATTCAGAATTGAGTGATTCATTTGTCTTGGTTTCATTTGATTTTCTTTATTGAATATCGGAATGATGATTTAAGATAATAGATATGGTGTTTGATTATCAGGTAAGGGGATCCAACTTTTATCTGGATTTGATTTCAATGAATCAGGAGTGATTCAAGGGTGAATACATGCTCAACGGTTAATGTAGAGACATGTCTTGATTCAATCTCTCATTGCATACTTGTGAGTATGGGCAGTGAGATGAACCGCATTAATTGTGCTAACGACATAACCCGAAACTGATCTCAAAAGAAAATTATTGTCAAAATCTAACATCCTTTATCTGATAGTGATCTCTTTCTAATCTTTTACTCACACACGCTTGTAAACATGGGTTCAAATCGCAGTTGTAATTTAGATTAGTTTCCACACTACTAGTGATTCAAAGACGCATACAGCCTACTGACAATTAAAATTACTTGTACGTGTGGGATTTCACCCATATTGCTCATTTCGAACTTGGACTTCATCACCTTCTCAAATTCCCTACACATCCCTTCATTGGTCGACCCAAAGATAATGTCGTCGACATATACTTGCACAAGAAGAATGTCACCTCCTGCTTTCCGTATGAAGAGAGTCGAGTCAATCTATCCACGGTCGAAACCATTGGACAGTAAATGCTTAGATAATGTCTCATACCATGCCCGCGGTGCTTGATGAAGACCATAAAGTGCTTTGTCGACCTTGTACACTTTATTGATATTATGCGGATCTTCAAAACCGGGAGGTTGAGTGACATAGACTTCTTCATGTACCTTACCATAAAGGAAAGCACTCTTCACATCAAGTTGATAGACCTTGAAGCCGACATATGTGGCATAAGCCAAGAACAGTCGAATGGCCTCAATTCTAGCAACTGGGGCATATACTTCATTGTAATCCAAGCCCTCTTGTTGATAAAAACCATGAACAACCAATCTTGCTTTGTTCTTCACAACTACATGACGATCATCCGTCTTGCATTTGAACACCCATCTGGTACCAATTGGCTGAAAGCCTTTTGGCAAGTCAACTAAATCCCACACGTGCAACTTTTGGAATTGAGACAGTTCATCTTTCCCCTTTTTGAAACAAATGGTTTAGCCTCTCAAATGATCGTTGGCTTTACCATAGGTTTTACTGGTGGTTTCACCACATTTTCTTTTGGACTTTTGGAATGCTTCACTAGTGGTGAGTTAGGGATAACAGCCGGTTGTGAAACAATTGGCCGTTTCCCATGGTTCTTAGCACGGCAGTTCACAAAAATGTGACCAACCATACCACAGTGAAAGCAAGTTCTCTTTTCTTTGTAAGTTCTCCTGTAAGGCACATTAGATCTGGCATTAGATGACTCATCATGATGAGCAGGAGAAGTTGTTTGGTGAACAGTAGTTTGACCCGATGATGATTGGTTTTTGGGAGTATAAAATTTTTGCATGTTTTCTTGATAACCAAGCCCAAAATGAGCAGAAAAAGCTTCTTTCTTAACTTGATTAATGTTTTTATATCCCCCATAAAGCATCACTTTTAATTTTTCATTTGATTCAATGATATCGGGTTCAGTCAAAATACAATTATCACTATCAGTAATAATGTTTTTCTCCTCAGAGACTACTCCTTCAGGGCATGTGTTCTCAGACCCATCATCAGAAGCAGTAAAGAACACTTCATTAGATGCAGAGTCAGCCTTACATGAGGAATCATCCTTGTTAGAGGAATCATCCTGACTTGAGGACTCATCAAGGCAAGACAAATCATAGTCAATTAAGCTGTTGACAAATTTCCCCCTAACTGGTGGAGGAATGGCATTAGTACCCAGCTCTAAGCCATTCACTTGCCTCACTACAGATTCGTAGTGTTCCACCACAAAACGAGAATTTTTCAACTTCTCAATATTACCTTTCAACTACAAGATCTCATTTTGCAGCTTGTTGATCTCATTGTTCCTTTTCTCTAACCCCTGGTAGGCAACATCCAAATGAAACTGTTGATCGATGATTTTAAGTGTTTAATCATGTTTTTCTTTCTTTAAAGTTTCAATTGAATCTTTGTAATGTTTTTCATTTTCCTTGTAGCTTAACGTTGCAATACGAAGGGGTTCGACTTTGTCTTGAAGCTTAGAGTTTTCAACCTTTAAGCTTACACATTTGGAATAAGAAATGATACCAAAAGGATTAGAATCTACCTCATTCGATGAACATGATGCCTCTCCAATAGCCATGAGGGCAACTGCAGTTGTAGACTCTACTTGATCAGCCACAGAAGCTTCCCGTTCCTCAGCTTCCATCATCTCCATAATCTCATCCATGAGACCAACCTGTGTTTGTGCAATAAGGGCATCCTCCAAGTGAACACCACAATCAAAGCTTTCGTCCTGTTGAGCCACCAATGCATTGTCGTTCCACCTTGACTTTGATTGCGGTTGTTAGAGTTATACCCTTGATTGTTTCCTTGGTTGCTTCCCTGGCTTGGTCTTGTGAATCCAGAGGCAGGTGCTTTGTCCTTCTGACATTCACGAGCAAAGTGTCCAAAGTTCAGACACTTGTAGCACCTGGCCTTAGATTTGTCAAAACCAACCTTGGTATTAGAATGCCCACCAATAAAAATTCGACCAGTTATGTTCAGGAAATGCTTCACCCTCCTCAAGATCATGGCCATATTCCATTGAATATCCATATCCTCCATATCATCCTGATCCACCCGATTGAAGTCTTCTTCTATGGTTTCAGGATCTGTGAGCTTACCGCCAATGAAGTTCTCATATGCAAGCACGCATGATGAGAATAAAGCCACATGATCTTCAGCTATCTTGGCTATTGCTGATTGGTTAGCTGACGATGTGGGAGAAAGGTTTCTTGAGGGATTCTGGTGATGAGATCCAGAACCAGAACCAGATCCAGATGCTGCATAGCAAAGCATGACCACCACATACATTTGAGTTATCCTCTTCATGAGAGTTCCCTGAGAAAAGGGCAATTCTAGAACTCGATGACTTGGCTGTGGAAGACGTCCCAAAATACATAGAAGGGTCTTGTATTTGAGGTCTCCTTGAGATCTCTTTTCATTTTAGGTTCATATCATGTGCTTGAACCTTTCCAATTGCTTCATCAATAGTCATCTCGTAAAACTTTGAGTTCTCTCTCGTCAAAGTGGTGTACATTTCAAACTTTGGTGGTAGGGCATCCAGAAATTTCTCAACTAACTCCTCATTAGGATATATCAGGTCATAAGCTTTCAGCTCAGTTTGCAGATGATAGAATCTATAGATAAGTTCATCTATAGATTCATTCTCCAGATATCTGAAGCACTCATACTGCTTCCTAAGAAGATCCCTCTTACTCTTCTTGATGTCGCTGTTTCCCTAGAATCTCTTTTGCAAAGCCTTCCAGAGATCCTTGGAGTTATCATATCCTCTAAAGCTATGGAATAACTCCCTGGTCAAGGCCATAGTAATAGATCCGTGTGGCTTCTTCTCTCTATCATAAACTTCTCTTTTCTTCTTCATCAAGTTTGGAGATAGGCTTGGGAACTTCCTCATCAAGATATGTATATGTGGGATGCTTATAACCCTCTTGAATGGGTATCCAAAGTGAAGAATTGGTATATGAGATATAGTGTTCAAAACGTGCTTTCCAGTTTGAATAATCATTTACATTAAGCAGCTTTGGTGGTTTCTGTGGGGTTCCAATCTCATTGTCATAATTAAGAAGGTTACCGAGGTTCTGAAGATTTGCCATAGTGTAACACTTAGTCAAATTTCAGAAAAGTCAAAACAACTTGATAAGTACGCAGAAAATTTGCCATAGTGTAACACATAGTGTCTCTGGCCTTGAGCACTTAACAAACCTAGTCTTGCGTATTTAGAATTTGCCCTTGCGTACTTGATAAGTACGCAGGAGATCAATTAAGTACGCAGCATATACGGTCTTGCGTACTTGATAAGTACGTAGCAGGACTGTACTTGTTGCCAAAAAAGGTAAGTACGCAGGTCACTTTTTCACCAACTGTCACCAACTTTTTCCGGTCACTGGAATCTCACCGGAGATGGCAGAAATCAAAAATATGACCAAACAAAATGAGCCAAAGGGTCAGAAACTCATTTCTAACCAACCTTTGATGCTCAAAACATTCAAATACACAATAAAAGTCGGTTTTTGAGTGATTTTTGCTTCTAAAATAGTGCACAAGAGCTACCCCTATTTTATCACAAAAATATCCACTTTTGCTTGTAAAAACTCTGTAGGATGTGTAGAAGATGCTCCTAACACACTCACAACACTCGAAATCAAGAGCTAAGCTCTAATACCACTTGTAGGTCCCCGGGTGTCTCAAATCGTTACGTGTGGGTGTGTGACTAGTCGGACCAGGTGCGGAATGCCCGTGACTAGGTGGAGAATCAAACAACACAAAGTAAACCGACAACGAAATCACTTTAAAACTTCGTCTATTATAAACTTGAACGGTTACAGAGAGAAAATACTGAGTGCAAATGTATGCGTACATATCTTCTAACACTTCACAAGTGCGCAGGGCAAATTGTTCATGCGTACTTAGCAAGTACGCATAGTATTCCTGCGTACTTGCTAAGTAAGTAGGAAGTAATTCCTGCACACATGCTAAGTGCGCAAAACACATAGAAAAATAATACAACGATAACATGCATTAGAAATTACAACTCAATAACTAATACATACATACCCTTACATACAAAGACAAGACATACAAGACAAGTACAATAAACTAAGACACTATCCAGAGTGTTTGTCACACAAAAGTGTTTCAACACATTAACACGGTGAAAATTATATACATATATATATTATTTTGTTTGGAGTCATGGGTTTAAAAATAATATAAATATAATATTTAAACGTGGTGCAAACACTAAAAACAGTTTATATAACCAAACCCGAGTCTACGGGTGGTTTTTGAGGTTAAAACATATTAATATAATAATATAGAGAATGGTTTTTATATAAAAATATAATGTAAAAAGTTGCTCAGAAAAACAATGGGGTTAGAGGGACTC
The DNA here is from genome assembly GCA_023525975.1 of Smallanthus sonchifolius. NCBI lineage: Eukaryota > Viridiplantae > Streptophyta > Magnoliopsida > Asterales > Asteraceae > Smallanthus > Smallanthus sonchifolius. Next base: position 22,448,686 of record CM042039.1, read on the forward strand.
GAACCCGGGTCTCTCCCTAATCAGCACAAGACCTTAACCAGTCCACCCGCTAGAGCAATCGCAACAGAAGCTGGCTTGGTCAGTTTTTAAAACATACAACTCCTGTGTTCTCTCCCCCCTACGTGAGCTGATTCAAACCAGTTCCAAACCTAACAATTTCGACCACAATTGAACACAATTGATTAGGGGTTTTGCTAAACATAGCATTGCGAGTCTGAGGTCGAGTTTAATTGCTAAATGATCGAGTATAGGGTTGTTTAATTTCCATTTTGAAAACCAAAACCCTAAGTTTGAATTTTAAAATTGATTTGATCAAATTCAATATTGGAAATCTGTTTCAACATGGGGCTTTCAAAGTGTGTGGATTTGCGAATCTGACCATACAATTTAATTGAATTGAGATTGCGTTTAGGTTAGAGTTCGATCAAACCCGTATTCACATGAACCCTAGATTGGATTCTTGATCAATTAGATGATATAATCCCCTAAGAGGTTAGGGCTTTTATTCACGGTGTTAAAACGAAAGTATAATCAATTACCAGAATGGTGCGTGAATCGATGGTGTACGCCTAGAGCAAGTTCTGACCTCGGGTGGTTTGATCTCCGGCGGGCTTGACCGCTTTCCCGGCGAAGAAGAAGTGTGCCAGAGCTTCGGAACGACTCGTCTAGCATGAGCATGTGTTCAATTGAGAGATACAAATGAATTGGTCGGATTTTGTTGGTAATAGACCATGAAGTCGACGGTTACAACATAATCACCCATAAATGGGTTTAATTACGAATCAAAGTCGGGTTTAATGACTTAATGATGGACGTAAATGATCATATTCGTGTGAAACAGTTACAATTTGAACGAATTTTTATTGTGAAGTTTGAATTGGGTTCAAAGGCCGCGAGTTGACTTTCAAAAGTCAACAGAAATTGAGAATTGATTAAATATAGGATTAGCCCCTCTAGTTTCTATGTGGTAAAGTTAAATATTAGCGGAAACAGTCCCTGAGGTTTTAATTGTGTTAAGAACAAGTTTGTTCGACTTTCATAAGTCAACAGGAACACAATATTCGAATTTTGACTTCAAAAGTCAACAGAATTGGGTTTGGACCAATGTCACAAGTAGTCCCTATAGTTTTAAATTAATATTTGGCAGAATTAGTCCTTGGGGTTTGGAATGAGTTTGCAAGGTTAAGAATTTAATGGAATTTGGTTAACGAGGTTAACCCTAAATTGTCGGATGTCACACCATCCCCTAGTTGAAAGAATTTTCGTCTCGAAAATTAAAATAAATTTTTTTTCAGGGTATCACATCATCCCCTAGTTGAAAGAATTTTCGTCGTGAAAATTAGAATAGTACCTTATGTGTTCGACGTGTAGTGCTTGAACAGATGAGGATACTCGCGCATCCTCTGTTCCTCGCGCTCCATGTGAATTCCAGTCCGTGTTACGAGTTCCAACGAACTATGATAATAGGGACTTTACTGTGCTTAAGAGTTTTGATTTCCCTATCCAAGTTTCCTACTAGTTCTTCAATGAAACGTAATTGCTCCTCGATTTGTATTTCCTCAAGAGGAACAACGAGTGCCTCGTCTGCTAGGCATTTCTTCAAGTTTGAGGCATGAAAGACATTATGTACACAACTATGTCCTTCAGGTAGGTCCAGTTGATATACTACTGGCCACTTCTCTTCACTATCTTGAATGGTCCAACATAACGAGGGTTTAGTTTGCCTTGTTTCCCAAAACGAATTATACTTTTCCAAGGTGAGACTTTCAATAGGACCATATCGCCAACTTGAAATTCAAGCGGTTTCCGACGCTTATCGGCATAGCTCTTTTGACGATCACGAGCTGCTGCCATGCGATTACGAATTTTAACAATTTTCTCAGAAGTTTCGAGTACAAGTTCAGGACCCGTAAGTTGGCTATCCCCAACTCTAGCCCATTAATTAGGAGATCGACATTTCCGTCAATCTAATGCCTCGAATGGTGCTGCTTTGATGCTAGTGTGATAACTGTTATTGTAGGAGAACTCCACTAAAGGCAAGTGAGTTTCCCAGCTGTTTCCGAAATCAATCACATAAGCTCGTAGTATGTCCTCAAGAGTTTGAATAGTACGTTCTGTTGGACTATTTGTTTGAGGATGGTATGTCGTACTCGTGTCCAGGTGCGTGCCTATAGCTTTTTGCAAAGATTTCCATAAACGTGAGGTGAATCATGCGTAACGATCTGAGATGATAGAAATTGGCAATCCGTGCCGAGAGTCTACTTCTTTCAAATAAATACGACTAAGTTTCTCCATTTTGTCAGTCTCTTTGGTTGCTAAGAAGTGAGCGGATTTAGTTAAACGATATACGAGCACCCAGATGGTGTCGTATCCGCTAGGAGTTCTGTGTAGTTTAGTGATAAAGTCCATGGAACTCTGCTCCCATTTCCTCATTAGAATCTCTCGTTGCTGAAGTAAACCAGAAGGTTTTTGGTACTTGACTTTGACCTTCGAGCAGGTCAGGCACTTGCTAACATAGGTGGCTATATCAGCCTTCATGTTTGGCCACAAATAAATGACCTTTAGGTCATGATACATCTTACTCGAACCAGGATGAATAGAATAGCGAGATTTGTGAGATTCATCCATTACAAGTTCTCTTAAGTTCCCGTGCTTTGGAACACATATTCGTTAAACATAATAGTGAATGCCATCTGATTTAACCTCAAGTTGTTTTTCCATACCACACTTGGATTCCAACGGTAGGTTTTCCTCTTTAAGGGCTTCGAGTTGAGCAATACGCATTTTATCAGGTAGTCCGGGATGGATAGTGAGTTGAAATGCTCGAACTCGTCTGGGTCTAGTTTCTTTCTGGCATAGGGCATCGGCTACTACGTTAGCCTTGCCCGGATGATAGTTGATAGCACAGTCATAGTCGTTCAAAGTTTTGATCCAATGGCGTTGTCGGATGTTCAACTCCTTCTGTTTGAATATGTGTTGAAGACTATTGTGATCGGTGTAAATCGTGCACTTGGTATCGTCTAAGTAATGTCTCCAGATTTTCAAAGCAAACACTACGTCTAACAATTCTAGGTCATGGGTAGTGTAGTTTTCCTCATAAGCTTTCAATTGATGGGAAGCGTATGCGATAACCTTTTCGCGTTGCGTCAAAATACAATTGAATAGAGACATTGTAATACACTACGAAGTCATCCGTTCCTTCAAGAAGAGATAGGATAGGTGCACTACAGAGTTTCTGTTTCAACAGTTAGAATACGGATTCCTGAGTTTTGCTCCAGTTATAGGGTTTACCCTTTTTGAGTTAGAGTAGTGAGAGGTTGAGCAATCTTTTGAGATTCAAGATGATTTGATGAATTGACGATGGTAGCCAGCCAATTCCAGAAATTGTCGCACCTCTGTTGGAGTCATCGGGGCTGTCCGATTCTTGATGGCTTCTACTTTAGATGGATCGATATCTAATCCTTTCTCGTTGACTACATGTCCTAGAAGTTGCTATGATACCAATCTGTCACACCCCCAAATTCCACTAACGGAGTTTCACCGTTTGGTGTGTGACAAACCAAGATCTCAGTCATTAGTTACATCAAACGACAATATATGAGACATAAATGAAATATCATAAAAGTTCAGAATTAAATCGGAAGCGTTTAAATAAGAAAATAAATGCGCAAAACAAGCGCGCCCAAGTTTAGTTTAATAAAACAAGTAAATTGTTTTGAATGTTTGCATGCGGATGACATGATAGTAGGACTCCATGCATGTCCTAAGTGTGCAACCTGTGCCTTAGCAACCTGAGAAACATGTAAGAAAAAGTGTCAACACAAGGTTGGTGAGTTCACAGGTTTACAAGTGAATAAACTGTTTGAGTGTTTGCAGGATCTACATACGTAAGTCACACCTATTGCTAGCTAGACAATGTACAAGTTACTCTAAGCGTTCGCAACCGAAGCTGACTGTTTATGTTTGCGATGCCTTCCGCCATTGCTAACATCAACAATGGCAAGTGTTTAGGACAATTTACACCCGTTAGACCTCCAATCAAGTTAGCGCGACTAACCTGGGTGGGGTTTGTCAAACCCAGTAGTACTACTCAAATTTCCTCGCTATACTCCATATGTTAACGGTCCGAGTGTGTAAGGACTTTGCATGATATGTTTGCACTTAGGTACACAACTGGTAATGAAATACTATGTGATCCATGTCCGTTCATGAGTATGTCTTTCCTCAGTGGGAAGACAAGTAAACGGATGTTTGTTTGTATGCATGTTTCTCCCCAACGGGAAAAGAAATAAAATGATGTTCGTGTATATGCATATTTCTCCCCCAATAGGAAAACAAGTAAAAAGGGGTTGTGAAACTCACCTGAGTCTGAGTAGAGCGTAGTAATTAGCACCACACAAGGATGCAACACTAACCACTAATGGATTGCACGCGAACAATCTATGAATGCCCTAGAATAAGATGTGATAGTTAGGAACACGTAAGAGTTTGTGGCAATGACACGGAAAGATCGAACGTCCTAAAATATACTTAGGATCAATGGTTAGACGAACTTGTCCACGGGATTAAGGATTTCTTAATATAATAATTAAAATATACGCGTTTCGTGTCGAACGTTTCTAATTACAAATAAAAATATTTAATAAAATATATTCGTGTGTTTTCGCCATTTAATAATGGTCATGGAAAATAATATAAATTAGTATATTATTTTTAAACTCGCATAATTTATACGATAATCATTTATGTGGCAAAAATAATAAATATATTGTTTTTATTCGAGAAAATATAAACGTGAGTAATAATACAAATAATCATATTATTTATAAGTTTGAAGCATGACACGGTAACCATTAACACGATGAAAATAATATACATATATATATTATTTGGTTTGGAGTCATGGGTTTAGAAATAATATAAATATATTACTTAAAAATGGTGCAAACATTAAAAACAGGTTATAAAACCAAACCCAAGTCTACGGGTGGTTTCTAAGGTTAAAACATATTAATATAATAATATAATAATACAGAGAATGGTTTTTATATAAAAATATAATGTAAAAAGTTGCTCAGAAAAACAATGGGGTTAGAGGGACTGGGTTCTCCTCTATCAGCACAAAACCTTAACAGTCCACCCGCTAGGGCAATCGCAACAGAAGCTGGCTTACTCAGTTTTTAAAACATACAACTCCTGTGTTCTCCCCCCCCTACGTGAGCCGATTCAAACCAGTCCCAAACCTAACAATTTCAACCACAATTGATTAGGGGTTTTGCTAAACATAGCATTGCGAATCTGAGGTCGAGTTTAATTGCTAAATGATCGAGTATATGGGTTGTTTAATTTCCATTTTGAAAACCAAAACCGTAAGTTTGAATTTTAAAATCGATTTGATCAAATTCAATATTGGAAATCTGTTTCAACATGGGGCTTTCAAAGAGTGTGGATTTGCGAATCTGACCATACCATTTAATTGAATTGATATTGCGTTTAGGTTAGAGGTCAATCAAACCCGTATTCACATGAACCCTAGATTGGATTCTTGATCAATTCGATGATATAAGCCCCTAAGAGGTTAGGGCTTTTGTTCACGGTGTTAAAACGAAACTAAACGTATAATCAATTACCAGAATGGTGCGTGAATCGATGGTGCACGCCTAGTGCAAGTTCCGACCTCGGGTGGTTTGATCTCCGGCGGGCTTGACCGATTTTCCGCTGAAGCAGAAGTGTGCAAGAGCTTCGGAACGACTCGTCTAGCATGATCAGGTGTTCAATTGAGATAGTTACAAACGAATTGGTCGGATTTTGCTGGTAATAGACCATGAAGTCGACGGTTACAACATAATCACCCATAATTGGGTTTAATTACGAATCAAAGTGGGGTTTAGTGACTTAATGGTGGACGTAAATGATCATATTCGTGTAAAACAGTTACAATTCGAACGAATTTATGTTGTGAAGTTTGAATTGGGATCAAAGGCCGCGATTTGACTTTCAAAAAGTCAACATAAATTGAGAATTGATTAAATACAGGTTTAATCCCTCTAGTTTCTATGTACTAAAGTTAAATATTAGCGGAAACAATCCCTGAGGTTTGAATTGGGTTAAGAACAAGTTTGTTTGACTTTCATAAGTCAACAGGAACACAATATTCGAATTTTGACTTCAAAAGTCAAAAGAATTGGGTTTGGACCAATGAACAAGTAGTCCCTATAGTTTTAATTTAATATTTGGCAGAATTAGTCCCCGGGGTTTGAAATGAGTTAGCTACGTTATGAATTTAATGAAATTTGGTTAACGGGGTTAACCCTAAATTGTCGGATGTCACAATAGGGTTGCCTATCCTAAACATACTGCAGAGTCTTCAAGAACATCAGAACAAAGACTTGCTCCAAGACTTGACTTGATAAGGAGCAGTGCTTTAACAAAAGAACAAGTTCTATGTTGGAGAAGATTCTTCTACAATGAAATAGTCAGGGGCCTGGAAGTGCAAGGATGGTCAAGAACTAGGTCCTCTGGTTTTCAGTTCTTCTTATGTGATGGATCATCTTTCAAAATCAACAACATTCAAGAAATCATGCTCCTCAATCCAGATTTCATGCATAAGGTCTTTGAGCTCAGGACACATATCTGCAACATCAACTCCTTAGAAAGTCAAACAATGATCAAGATTATCAAATATTTTCTTGAAAAGGAGGGGTGGCTTGCAATGGATGATTCTGACTCAGATCTATCCCTTCCCTCCTCACCAACTGTTATACTGAGTGCAACAGTAGAGTCAAGAAAAGTGGCTGCTCAGAATGTCAAAGAGGCTTTTAAAGCTATACATGGGAGTGAATAGGAAAAGGAAGAGAGAGAAGCAGTCCCTTCCTCTGTGTCTGTTCTTCAGATTGCCAATGAAGCTGAAGCTAAGATCACAACAGCATCTCTTACATCTGATGTTGTGATCCATGAAGCTGAAGCAGATGCATACAGTAAAGACAAGGGGAAGGGCATCATGACAGAAGAAGAAGAAAGAATAAAGAAAGGGAAGACAGAAAAAGAGAAGAGAAGAAGAGAAAAAGAAGAAGAGGAGATGGCTGAGTTTAGAAAGATTTAAGAAAGGAAAGCTGCCATTCTCCTTAGGGAACAACAGATCCAGTTGCATGCTAGGCAACTGGATACTTTGAAAGTTAAAGTTCCTGCAGCTACACAATTACAAGAAGATGAAGCTCTAGCTCTTCAGCTGCAGGAACAACTCAATAAAGAAGAAGAAGAAAGAGAAGAAGAAAAGAAGAGGCTAAGTTCAGGATAACTGACTCTGAACTAGCCAAAGAAATGAGAGAGGAGTGGACAGAAGCTCTGATTTCTCAAGGTGAGGATGCAGACTACCTTGAGAAATTATCAAATAAAGAAATCTATAGAGCTTTCATGGGTCAGCAAGATCAACTGACAAATAAGAAAAGGGTTGAAGAAGAAGAAAAAGCCAAACAGAAAACCAAGAAGACCATTGCATTTAATATAAGAACCCATGAAGAAAGGAAGTTTATGATGGACTTCCTCAAGGCTAGAGGAGAGAGTAGAAATAGGCTAGGTCCCATTAGCTTCATGAACCTGCAAGCTTTATATGTCAAAGTCAAGAAGGAAGAGGAAGAGAGATTGGGGAAAACAGGCTCAAAGAAAAGAGTAAACACTCAAACTTATGATAGAAAACAAAAGAAACCCAAGCCTACTTCCTCATCCACTCCTTCCTCTATCCAACAACCTTCCACTCTCCCTCCTAGACCTCCTTCCTGTCCACCCAAAGAGTCCAAATCCTCACACCCAGCTTCTCCTAATCAACAGCCTCCCAAGAAGAAAACCAAACCTACTACCACACCAGAAGATTCATGAGAAATTGTTATCTGGTTCTACAGCAATCAAGATCAATGTTTTGAGGTTTCAGGGGAAGGGCAGAGGTAGAAAGATCAATCTACAAATCTGTTGATGAAGTAACGCAGCTCCCAGATTCTGATCTTAGAAGAATGATGGAGCTGGGTGAAGCTCATGAGTCTGAGAATAAAAGTGGAAGACATCTGTTTCTAGTGGTCAAACATCACGTCAACCCTAGCAAAGATCTAGTCATTGATGCTAAACCTCTCCAATCCCACTTTCCATTCACTAGTAGGTCCTACAATGTTGAGAAGGATGAATTCACTATAACAGCTGCTAGAGGTCAACAAATGAGATGTTCTAGCAAGGCCATTTTTAAGATGCCAAGCAAGGACATAAAATCTCTGTCTGAGCTTCCTCTTAACAATCATAGCAAGGACCCTAGAGGCTATGAGGTAGCAAGGAGAGTTGCTAACATATAAAAGCTTCAACAATAATAGCAGTAAGAGAGTTTTGGTAGTATCAGTCTAGGGGGAGTTTGTAGATATAAAGACTGATGGCTACAAAATTCTCTAAGTACAACTGTTGCGGACTCCACAAATTTGCTGCAGACCAACAAGCTGCTGCGGATAAGCTTGTCTGCTACTGATAGTTGTTCTCCTATTGATGAACAACTCTGTTGCAGATAGCCTTATCTGCTGAAGTCCAAAGTTGCTGCAGATAGGCTTCTCAGCAGCATCAAACACCTGATGCTGCTGATAGGCAAATTATCAGCAGCTTTGGATAGTTGAGTTTTGCTGATGATATTCAACTATGCGGCTGATAGCCTTATCTGCTGAAGATTAATCATTGCTGCTGATTGGAATATCAAAAGCATCAACTTTACTACTGTCAACTTTCTGATGCCAGTCTGACACATCACATGCAAAAAGAATGTTACTGGTGCAGACAATAATAGACAACGCTCTCTTTCCATGTATCCAAGCAATGATGCCTAAGAAGACGTTTGATTAAAGTTAACTTTTGTAGTCTTTGTTGTCTTAACTTGTAGTATAGCTTCTAGTATACAAGATCAACGACTGTGTTTGATCTGATCCTTAGAATCAAGGATTGTCTTGATTCTAAGTTACTATATAAGTAGTTTATTTGTTTAGTGTACAAGTGTGCTTTCTTAGAGTTTTCCCTATAATCTTGTAACCATTGAAGCTTAATACAATTTGCATTTATCAGTATTCTTTGTGTTTACTTGTTTACATTGCATAGTTGTGATTGTTTCCGCCAATCTCAACTAGAATATAACCATCTTGTATTCACCGATCCTACAGTAGAAGTGGAATAAATACTCGTAGCCATTGATGTTGCATGCCTCTGAGCACTGACTTCTACTTCACTAAGGATAGCCTGGAATGTCCTATCCCCCCGACGCTTGTTAATGCTTTCTCGTCTTCGTCTTTTTATAGCAGCATCCGAATCAAAGTCGGGTTTATAATCCCTGCTTGTACTTTCTTGTCTCTTTCTCTTAGAAGATGACTCGGGAAGGGTCACATTTGTCATTCTTCTTGGGTGTGATTGTGACGGTGCATCATCAGAATCAGATGAATCGGACTTGGTAGCCTCTGAGTCGTATTATTCAGCACCAGCACTTCCTTCTTCTTCAGAATCATCGTCACCATCAACTTCCTCTTCTCATTGCTCGTTAGAGGGTTCACTAAGATCAAGCTCTGACTCGAAACTATACTATCTCAGATCAGGAGGTGCCATATATGCTTCGTTGATTAGGTGGCCGAAGAGAGGAGTCTGCTCAAGGGTAGGTTCTACACTGCTTGGCGTTATAAATTGTGAAAATACTCTCTTGGCCACCCTCTTCACTTGAAGTCTCTCCCCAATAGCTGGTAGATTTAGCAACTCATCATTGATCAAAAGTTTCACAAATCTGGGGTATAACAAGAACCTAAACCTCTTCATCGTATTAATCTTATCAGTTAAAGCTTTGTAGATGTATTTGGAGAAGTTATAGCCTTGTTAAGAGACAAACCAACCATAGCAGCCGCCAGATCATGACCCATGGCATCCTTGCTTGCCTTCCTTGAAGAGATGTACATGATCATGATGTGGGCAAAGTACCTCCACTAATCTAATAGCCACATCTTCTTTTACGATGCATAATCTCACACACCAACATACCCCATTCGTTGCCTCCAGCACCTATCCACAAAATAATCAGGATAAGAGACTGGGTCGGTGGCAAGATCTCGGAACTGTAAGACTCTCCTAGTTGTGTCTTCAGAGATAGCAATCTCATGACTCGCCACAGTAGCCCGAATGACGTTTGGGGTTACCGTGTATTCATGATCTGTTGTCTCCCAGAACTGCTCCAGGTATGGTCTTGAGACGATAGGATCTGTAGAGATAGCATAGTTGATCTTTGAACGGTTCAAGAAATCAACTATCTCTCTATAATGAAGTGCAACACCCTTCCATTCCGGATGTGTTAGAGCCAAAAGATTGAATTCGCTGGTAAAAGCACGATCCATCACTGCAAACATACAATAAACACAATAAGAACAAGAAGAATTATTGGAATTGAACAAACACGACACGGTATAGCACATTCACAAACACTGACTTTTCAGACTTAGAAAAAATTTCAACTTGCCCTTCCTGCGTACTTAAGAAGTACGCATGGTTTACTTCTTGTGTACCTAGCAAGTACGCAGGAGTTAACTCTTGCGTACTTACTAAGTTCGCAAGAACTAGCACTTAGCTAAAAAAATTTCAAATCCGAAATCCAGAATAAGTGAGTTTTTGCTATGAATGTTGGTCACCACAAGTCAAAAATCACACATATGCCTTATGGAACCAATATCAACAACAATAACGCGCTACAACCCATCATTTATGACCTAGCCGTTGGCCAACGGGAATACACGGCCACACAGATCCATCCTTTCCCGACACTCCAAAGGGGAGTTTTGGGGACTGTTCTCTGAGATTCAGCTACAGACAACGGGAAACAGGTATACGGTGACTCCCAGTTTTCCGGCGAGTCCCACGACGAGCAGATCTTGGATATTAGTTGTTCTACCGTCCCGGTCTACACTTTTTCTCAAGTGTATGAATCAACAATGTTTCCAAATGTGTTGAGCAATAACGTAAAGCATGATATGTAAGTATGTTTCTCCCCCGCAGTTTACAAAACATTAAAAAGCGAAAAGGGGACCGTGAACTCACTGTAACATTTCTGATTTTATTATCGGTATTTTTCATTCAATGTAACACAATTCAAATCCAATTCTAGTACACTAATTTATTCTATTCGTACCAACTATTAAATAATAGGTTCCAATACAAATCCACGAGTTTTACACGGGTATGTTCTATTAGAATCCAATATATGTAAATATTTATATAAATGTGTCAAAGCTGAAGTTGCAAGGGCTGATTTGGTAATTAACCAGAAACCCTAGTAGGCACGGTCGCGCCTTGTTTTGGCACGGTCGCGCCTTGTTTTGGCACGGTCGCGCCTCTCGTCAGTTAAAACGTAAATACAGCCTTTAAACGCAGATTCGTTCGAATTCGTAACCATTCTACACGTTTCTACCATTAACGAACCCAATTAAGATTTTAATCACTGTATTTACGACGAACAAATCTAATTATGCCGATTCATCTCGTAACCGTCGATCATTTTCATGTATCCATCGATTTCAATCATTTTGACCATAATCCTCCCAAGCAAACACATTGTACGCCTTATTCTATCCTCTCTGAAGCTCCTGAACACGTTGATATAGTTGGAGTTGCAGCAAAAGGCACCGGAGATCAAACCCGTCGTCGCCGGAACAAGTTCTAACCGTACGCTATCAATCCATCATCCTTTCTGGTAATTGAAACATCCTACACCTTCGTTTTTATTCATAGATCAAAAACCCCTTGTTAATTCGGGTAAATATTATCGAAAATGTTGCGAACCAGATCCTAGGGTACATACACTTTCGGCTTGATCGGATTCTAATCTAGACATGTTTGTAACTCAATTAAACTACATGGTTAAATTCACAATTCTTTGATTATCAAAAGCCCCATGATTTCCAACGTTAGTATTATTAGATTTAATCGATTTGTTTATGAAATTAGTCAGACACGGTCGCGCTAATCTGCTAGCGCGGTCGTGCCTATCCGAGCACAGTCGCGCCCCATACATGACCTGGTCATGCCTGCAAGCCAGACAAGGTCATGCCTAGAGAACCCTAGACACGGTCGTGCCCGACACAAGCACGGTCATGCCTGATGACCAGACTGTTGTGTCTTCTGTTTTGATCAACACGGTCACGCCCCTGACCAGCACAGTCGCGTCCGTGATCTTAACACGGTCGTGCCTTGCCTTAGGCACGGTCGTGTGTGTGAGAAAACCTTTGTCAGATTGTTTGATTTATATTTATATTTATATTTTCACAACAATAAGTATTAAGGTGTTTTCAACACGGAAGCCACCCGTGGATTCGGGTTTGGTCTTGCAAACCGTAATTATTATTATAGTCCATTTATAAAATAATATATTTTCCCATTATTTTATACCATGACCCAAATTAAAAATAATACACTTTATATATTATTTCCTCCGTATTATAGGTATTTTTGTAACGTTTCAAATTCATAAATAATATAATTAAACTATTCATTTAAAATTGTTTTCATTTAGTCAACACCTACACAACCTTTTTTCATAATTCGTCACGAACTCAGTATATAATTCCTTATACTCATATCCATTGAAACCATAGACTTTGATTTAGACATTTTATTAATTTATGTTCATACACAATACACTTTAGGTTACCGTTGTGCGTTACAAGGATCACGTTACTACCTAGTCTCTCGTGTTAACTACACCTTTGAATCAAGTGAGTATTACATAGCCCCTTTTACTCTTTTACACTTTTTAGGGTGAGACATGAACTCTATACACATAATTGCTTACATGTACACAAACTACAAAAACACAAATCCTCTTTACATTCATGTGTGCAAATTTGAGCTTTATGTTTAAGTGCTAGGTGTGTTAACTTTTGTGTGCAATTTATGTGCAATCATTAAATATTCGAGTCGACGGTTAACAATGATAGATCTATTGAGTCTGACAAACCCACCCAGATTGAGGTGATTGTTACCGACTACAGATTTTGCATGCTAGTTACAAAGGTTTGATTGTACTTTGGTTACACAATAGATGCTCCCCATAAATGCCTTATTTTATCATGTTATGTAAGGATTTGATTATTTATATCTACACACTATCTATGTATAAACCTGTGTATGCTCACCAACTTTCTAGTTGACTTTATTTTATTCATGTTTCAGGTGTTAATATGTGAGTTTGATCAAGACATGCTACACATAGGCTTTTGTAGGTCCAGATTTCTCTTGAAATCACTGATTTGATCGATTACACACACACACAGGCGGAAACTGTGTGTATGGTGGTGAAACAGATAATAGAAACAGTGTTGGTGAAGATAACAGGCTAACCACAGTTTGAATCAACACGCAAATGGTATGAAAGTGTAAGAACACAGTGAATAAACAATTGCAAATTGTATTGATTCAGGAAAAATGTGAAAGAGAAGGTTCAGGGTTACAGCCGCTACTCACACCCTAAACATTCTCAAACTAGGCTATTTATAGTAGTGACAGTATCGAAACTATGTTCAATCGAAACTACTAGTTTTGATTGACAATTTACAAGTGACACAAAACTGTCGAAACTACCATCTATCGAAACTACTAGTTTCGATTGAACAGACTCAATCGAAACTAAGTAGTTTCGATGGCCCAGACTTAGAAATAAAAACAGTAAATTACATAAAACTGAAATTACATTTAATTAAATGACAGAAAGTAAACTAGTCTAAAACTGTTTTAATCAAACAATAAATGACAACAGCTTATATCTCAGATATGACTCTACAATCTCCCCCTAAGCTGTTGCATTACCGTCTTCAGCTCTTCATCAAGCAACTGGTCCTTCAGTTGTCCTCGATATAAAAGGTTTAACGTGGAGAGATACAACCCGTTGGTAGGCTTTAGCATCAGCTTCATCTTCATCACTGTATGCCTGAATGTGATTCTGAAAAAGGATTTCCAGATCTTCAGGCTGAAACTTCAACAGCTCCATGGGCTCAAAGATGGTGATGTCTTCCTTGCCCTCACACTCGATCACTGCACTGCCAATAATTGGGTCGTAGTACCATTTTCTGAAAGTTTGTAGCTGGACAGGTACAGATTTTGGAATGGTGATGGTCTTGTGTGTTTGGGCAGGCTTGTATCTTAAGAACACATATGGCTTGTTAGTCTTAGGATGAAACCTAGTCTTTGAGATCTTCTTTTGAGTTTTCTTAGGCTTCATTCCTTTGAAATCATTATTGACTTGAGAATGCAGAAATTTCTCAAAGTCATAAGCCATCATGACCTTCCCAGGGTTTTGAAGTGGAAGTTTGGCTAAATCCCTGAGGTCATAGAAAGGAAGGGTTTGGAAGTCAGTCATATTTTTAAAGTGCTGAACTCCCCCTCTATATCTTCTTATGATAAAGAGCTTCCTTTCAGCATCATACTTCCAGACAATTGGAGGTCTTTTTAGTTCTTGATGCTCTGCTATCCATTCATATGTCTTAGGGGTTTCCTCCTGAATTATTTTCTTAAACCAATACTTTCTTGAAATTGGAGGTTCAGGAGCAACCGAGGGTGAATCTTGTGCTGGACCGGATTCAGAGACTGTAGTGGTTGGTTCAGGAGTGACTGTTTTGATAAGATTAATCTGAACATCATCTTCACCCTTTTCTTCGTTAGATAAAGTTTGAATTTCATCTCCGTCTTCCGTAAAGTATCTAGTTCGCTCAGTCTCCTTTTCTTCAGTGGTCAGGATTTCTGGATAAAGATCATTATACCTAAAGTTTTCGATGTCTTCTAAAAGGGCATTCAGCTCATCATCGGATGGGATGTCTTCTTCATCAAGAATCACGGTCTCTATTTTAGTGGAAGTCCCTTTCCCTCTCTTCCTTGCTTCTCTTCTCTCACTAGCTGAGGGAAGGTTTAGTTCTGTACCTTCAACTTTGACTTCAACCGTCTCTTTTGTCTTTTCAATATGCCCAGCAAATATAGTTAGTGCAGATTCTGGATTAGTTACAAGGTTAGGAGATGAGGGTTCAACCACAGATGTGGTCTCCCCCTGAGTTGTTGAAGTAGTTGGTTGTTTTTGCACAGGTTTAACCATTGAGGCTTTGAGCTGCTCCACTGCTTCAGCCAAAGCCTTGAATTCTTCATTTTGCTTTGATATTAGTTTCTGCTGTGTTTCAAGTTGAGTTTGTTGGACCTCAATTTGGGTATGTAAACCCCCAACTTCTAGCTTTAGGTCTTTAACCTCTTCCTGGACATTATGCAAATTATTTTTTAAGCCTTCAATTTCTTCATCTTTCTTTTGAATCGTATCTTGCATTTTCTTCAGTTCAAGGCTTAGAGTCTTAACTCTTGGTACATGAGAGGCTGAATCATGAGTTGGTGATGTGGGAGTAGTATGGATGGGTGATTGTTGTGAAGATGGTTGTGGAATGGGTTGTGGAGTAGGTTGTGGAGATGGTTGTGGAGTGGCTAATAGAGAATCTGATGAGGATGACAAGTCTTCAAATCCTGTTTTGATTTTCTTTGCCTTAGGCTCTTCTTCCTCAAAATCAGAACCTGACTCAACCTGTCGTTTATAGGAAGATGTAGGATGCATTGTTCTATCATCTGAATCAGACTTGTAGTAGTCAGATCCATAAATCCCTGCATCCAGAGTTCCACTTGATTCTGTGACTTCCTCCTCAACTCCATGCATGCCAGCTTCAACAATAACTGTTGGCTCTTGAACTATCTGAATTTGTTCAACAAAAGGAGCCTCTATCACAGGCTCAATGATGGGTTGTTCTTGTTCTTGAACTTCAGGGACGTTTATCTCAATCTGAGATTCATCAATAGGTGCATTACCTTGATCTTGCTCAACTTCCATTTCTTCTTCTTCAGATGATGAGTTCTCTTCTTCAAGATCAGGGTCAATGTCAGGGATAAATTCTTCTTCTTCACCAATAATATGACCAAACAGGGGAACGTCAGCTATAGCCCTGTTGGTTCTCTTGTTAGTACCTCTCATATAGCTGAGAGTCTTGGCAATCATGTGATCGAACACAAAGGTGTTCCCACCTTGTTGCAGCTCATGATGAATATGATTGATGATAATTTGTAGAAATCTAGGATATGCCAAGAATTTCTCCTTCACGGCTCCAGTTAGATTCTCTTTTAACTGTCTGAATATGAAGCCAGAAAAGTTGTAATCTCTTCCCTTGATTATCCCCAAAATAGCTGAGCCCAGAGTGCTGTTTGCTGAATCAAACCCTCCTTTTCTTATTGATAGGCAGTGAATAAACACGTGCACTATATATCTCCAGTGGCTTGGTAAGGAGTTCTTGATTATCTGGCCACTCTTGAATTCATCTGGATGACCCAACCTTCTAAAGCATTCTTTGACATAGAAAATTGGGAATTCAATAGGTGCATCTGGATTATCATTAAACTGAAGCACCTCTCTAATTGTAGCTTCAGAAAGTAAGACTTGTTGGCCACGCACAGTTGCTCTAATGTGCTCTATATTCTCAATTGTGATGATTTCTGCAGTCTCCCAGAATTCTCTTATAGTTGTCTCAAACACCGGCAGATTATTGCTGATGGCAAAGCTAATGTTGGAGTTTGCCAGGAAATTTAGTACAGGAATGAACTCTGCAGCCTTATGATCATTGGCATTGAGGAATGCACAGACATTGTGTCTTTTCACAAATAAGAGATCCATACCTGTAAAGTTTATCAATTTTGCACAATAAGTAAGATTTCTGAAAATACTGAATCGAAACAAGATATATCAACACTTAGAAAAAATTTGAAGTCCTAATTGTCGAAACAACTAGTTTCGATTGAGACCAACACAGTCGAAACAACTAGTTTCGATGGAGATCAACACTGTCAAAACAACTAGTTTCGATGGAGATCAAAACTATCGAAACAACTAGTTTCGATGGAGATGAACTTATCGAAACTATCTAGTTTCGATCAGAGATACTAGGGCAAGTTTGGGTGTCGAAACTAGTAGTTTCGATTGAAAATTTTTTAAGATAATTTTGAAAGTGTTGAACCCCTTTATCGAAACTACTTGGTTTTGAAACCTAAACCCCTCTGATTCGTTATACTCAGACTTAATATAAACAAGTAAAAAGAAAGGTTTAGAGTAGCCTGTAAGTGACGAAACTTCATCTAACCGAATGTGAGACGTTATCTGCAAGAATACACAATAATCGTGAGTTCTAAGATGATTAAAATGTATGCAAACACAAAGAAGCACACAAACGACTGTTATTATGAAGATTTAGTTGAAAATTTTTAAATTTTGAAACCCTGGGTCTGCCGTTTTGCAAAAAATCATCAAAAAGAGGTAGTGAGACGTTACCTGATGATGGAGACGATAGAGACAACGGGGAAAATCAGTTGATATCTTGCAACCCAGACCGACGATTTGAGAGATTGTGTGAATGACGGAGAAGGCGAAAAGGTTTTGAAAAATACGAGTAAGAATCAGTATGATGGGAGGGATTGCTTATGAAGACTTTTAATTCTCGTGAGACAAAAGACAAAATTGCCCCTGTCGAAATAACTAGTTTCGATAGGACAAACTAGTTTCGATATGCACAAAGTAGTTTCGATAGGTCAAAGTAGTTTCGATAGGTCAAAGTAGTTTCGATATGCACAAAGGAGTTTCGATAGTTCAAATTAGTTTTGATATGTACAACTAGTTTCGATAGTTCAAAGTAGTTTTGATATACACAAAGTAGTTTCGATAGTTCAAATTAGTTTTGATATGTACAACTAGTTTCGATATGTACAACTAGTTTTGATAGTTCAAAGTAGTTTCGATATGTACAACTAGTTTCGATAGTTCAAAGTAGTTTCGATATGTACAACTAGTTTCGATAGTTCAAAGTAGTTTCGATATGTACAACTAGTTTCGATATATAAATAAAATTATACACAAGATATTTACACTTTTCTTCTTGAAAAAGATCCAACATGAGATCAGATATGGTCAGTCTCTTGAAACACTTCCTTTTGCAATTCAATACTGTGAGTCCCTGAAGATAGCTGATATTTGTGCAAAGTAAACCCGAACATTTGTTTGTACAAAGATTTCATGTGATTAGAAGGTACCATTTAAGCAACATACAAGGTGTACCCCACATATTAAAATAAAATGATTTTGAAAAACCTATCAATCCTCAAGAAGTACCCATCTTCATCCTATCATCTCTTTCTGATTAACCAAGGTACCGTCTTAGTAATGTCAAAGTACCACCAAAATAAAATAAGATATCCAAGTGGATTTAGAAAAATTAAAATAAAAAATATCCAAGTAGATATTAAAAAGGTACGAGCATTCTAGATCTTTGCGTAAGCAAAACAGAAGAAGTCGTAAAATTATCCAAGCGGATAGAAAAATGTTGAACACCCGAGATCTTTGCGTAAGCAAAACAGACGGGGTCAAATCATCCAAGTGGATGGGAAAAGGATGAGCACCCGAGATCTTTGCGTAAGCAAAACATACGGGGTCATCGGTGGTAAATATCGTTATATTGACGGTCACTTGGCGTATGAATAGGAATCCAATACGTAAGCCTGTATCTGATTGAATCGGTTTTCTTAGATATAAAAACGGGTTAGATGTTTCAATAATGGATTCAAACACACAAGTATGAGATATATATTAGGTTTTCACACTACTTACAAGTTTTAACCATATGTCGGGCCTACCAGCTATACCTCAGTAAACACCATCGCTGTTGGTCTATTCCATGTCCAAGAGATGAGACCAGACACTATCATTTCTCAAAGGTCAGATTCAATTTTTCCTGCAACTTGTAAGATTATATACACAACAATTCTTTTCAATAATAAAATATTATATTTCTCCCCCAAAAGATTTGCATGGATATTGTTCATAAAAAAAAATAAAATCTTTTTGGAATTTTCTTAGACAGTTTAAACAGAGTTAATAATAATAAAAAATAAAAATAAAAAAATAGAAAAAAAAAATTATTTACACAATTTACTGAAAGTTGATCATTCCAAGCATTTCCACCAGTTGGGCAAATATGGTAGAGTCAAAAGCCTTTGTGAAGATGTCTGCGGTTTGTTTATTAGTTTTGACTTCAACAACTCGAATATGCTTCTTTTCAACACAGTCACGAATAAAATGATGTTTAATTTCAATGTGTTTGGTTTTGGAATGCTGAACGGGGTTTTTGGTGATATGGGGAACGGTAGTGTTGTCACACAGAATGGGTGTCTCATGGAATGTGATCCCATAGTCAAGCATCTGATGGTGTATCCATCTGACTTGGGAACAACAGAGGGCTGCGGCAATGTATTCGGCTTCGGCGGTGGATTGGGAAACGTTGGATTGTTTCTTACATTGCCATGAGACAAGGCGGTTGCCAAGGAATTGACAACCTCCAGAAGTGGATTTTCGGTCTAACTTACAACCCCCGTAGTCTGAATCTGAATAAGCCACAAGATCAAACAAGTCAGTTTTGGGATACCACAGACCCAATTTTGGCTTATTCCTTAAGTATCTTAAAATACGTTTAACAGCAGATAAATGAGAGAGTTTAGGATTAGCTTGAAAATGTGCACACAAGCACACTGCAAACAAGATGTCGGGTCTGCTGGCCGTGAGATACATGAGAGATCCTATCATGGAGCGATATAGATGCGGATCAACGCTTTCCCCATCCATATCAGGAGTCAAACAATGTCGAACTTCCACAGGAGTTTTTACAGGATGGGAATCAACCATTTTGAACTTGGTCAAGATTTCTTTGACGCATTTTTCTTGATGGATAAGGATTCCTGACTCAGACTGATCAACTTGTAGTCCCAAAAAGAACTTCATTTCCCCCATGGAGCTCATATCAAACTTAGATCGCATCACTTCTTGAAATTCTTTGCAGAGACGGGGATTTGTAGATCCAAAAATGATATCATCCACATAAATTTGCACCATGATTGTATCCTTTTCCTCCTTCCGTTTGAACAAAGTTTGGTCAATTTCTCCTCTTATGAAACCATTCACAATCAGATGATTTGATAAAGTTTCATACCACGCACGAGGTGCTTGGTGAAGACCGTACAATGCTTTGTCTAACTTGTAAACACGGTCTAGAATATTAGGATCAATGAAACCCGGCGGCTGCTTGACATATACTTCTTCTTGAACTTTGCCATACAAAAATGCGCTTTTGACATCCATTTGATGGACGGTGAAGTCCATGTAGGCTGCATAGGCGAGAAACATTCTGATGGCTTCCAAATGAGCCACTGGTGCAAAGACTTCCTCATAGTCAATCCCTTCTTCTTGATAGAAACCTTGAACCACCAGACGAGCTATATTTCGAATCACAGTGCCGCCATCATCCTTTTTGTTGCGAAAGACCCAACGAGTACCGATTGGAACTTTGTTCTTGGGTAGATCCACCAAATTCCACACATGTGTAGATCTTCCTGCATTGCTTCCACCCAGCTGTTTTCCAGTAGAGCTGCTTTAATGTTCTTTGGTTCAGTTTGAGAGATGAAGTAGAAAAACATGCTGTTTTCAAATGCTTCACAGGCACTTCTGGTACTAACACCCACATTGAGTGGTCCAATGATGTTATTGGTGGGATGAATCTTGTGAATTCGCAGTTGAGGAACTGCATCTTCTTCCACGACTTCTTCCAAATTGGTAAGATTTTCTACAGGAGGATCGGCAATATCATTAATAGGATCTTCTGCAGGTGATTGTGGTGCAACATCTACTATTGGAATGGAGTTGTCTTCAACAGTTTCACTTGTTGCACCAGAACCAGAAGACTCCATATTAGATTCAGCATTAGCAACCACAGGAAATTTCAACCTAAGTAGATGAAGAAGAGCCTTGATCATTTATGTTCCCTAGATTGTTCACAGAGAAGTAAGGATTAGCATGAGTTGATTCAATAGAGAAATCAGGAAGATTAAATGAGTTAAAAACGGAATCGACGTCAAAGAGCCAATTGGGACCGTCTCCTGCGTCCGTATGATTGTTTTCATGCCAATTGATATCAATGGACTCCATCACTATCCTTTTCTTCTTATGGTAGACATGAAAAGCACGTTGATTGGATGAGTAACCAACAAAATAGCATTGATCAGCTTTGGCTTCAAACTTGTTGAGCTGATCTGAAGTGTTTAACATTGTGCACACACACCCAAATTTCCTGAAGAAATCAATAACTGGCTTGCGCTTGTACATGATTTCATAAGGTGTTTTGTTGCAACTTTTAGTGATAAGAACCCGATTTTGCACAAAACATGCAGTGTTGACCGCCTCAGCCCAGAAAGTCACGGGAAGCTTAGAGTCAACAATCATAGTTCGTGCAGCTTCAATTAAAGTGCGGTTTCTTTTTTCAGCTACACCGTTTTGTTGAGGGGTACGAGGTGCACTGAATTGTCGAGAAATTCCTTTGCTTTCACAGAAGGAATCAAGAGTTGCATTTTTGAATTATGTTCCATGATCGCTGCGGATAGTCTTCACACTTAGATTGAAGAGGTTCTCAATTTGAAGCAGATAGGTTTTTAAAATCTCTGGCGTCTCATCTTTTGTGGCTAAGAAAAACACCCAAGTGAATCGAGAAAAATCATTTGTTACCACCAGACAGTATAACTTTTGTCTAAGACTCATGACACTCACTGGACAAAAAAGATACATGTGAAGCAATTGGAGAGGAGAGTCAATGGAATTGGTGGTTTTAGGCTTATGTGAAGATTTTTGCTGTTTTCCTTTGGAACATGAGATACAGTGTTCCATAGGAGTGAAATCTTTGAGAGGTAATCCAGTGACTAGGTTGCCTCGAACCAGTCGATTCATTGTTTTGAAACTTACATGTCCCAACCTCTTATGCCACATGAAAGATTCATCTTCAGAAGCTTTTGAGAGAAAACACGATTCAATGCCCGATGGGTTGTTCATATCCAAGCTATATGTGTTGTATTTTCTGGGAGCACGCATGAGAATAAGTTCTTCCGGAATCACCACTCCTGGCTTCAAGATAAGACATTCTTTTGAATTGAATAAGGCACAAAAGTCCTTGTCACAAATCTGTGAAACACTCATCAGAGTGTATTTCAACTGAGGAACAAAGTTGACAAATTCCAGACTATTTACTCCATTAGATACTGTTCCTTGTGCTTCAATTTTTCCTCCTCTTGGGTTTCCAGCAAAAGCAACATACTCTCCATCAATTTGATGATAATCTTGCAGCAAGTTAAAGTGCCCAGTCATATGTCTTGAACATCCACTATCTACATGCCAGATGTTATCACCGGTTCTTCTTGATTGACCCTATACACAACGAACCATTTATAAGTTTTAACCAACATTGTTTCAATCAAGAGATCTTAGTGTCAGGATATAACATCTCATTGGAATCAAAATTACAACCATCCTTTGATGAAACACGGTCATCAAATAGAACATTATTTTTAATTTTCCACGTTCGTTTTAAATGATTTTTAGCATTTTTAATTCTTTTACGCCTAGATTTTCTACTGTGAGAAGACTTAGGCAACATGTATGAATTTAATGAACTTTCGGAAGGAGATTTTTCATTAGAATTTGTGGTTTTCAATTTACAACTTTTTGAAACATGATTTGAGGCACCATAACTAAAACAAACGTTTTCACAAGATATCTTAGCCTGATAATAGTCATCACAAGATGAAGATGATTGTGATGTTGAGGAATCTGAACATGAGACGGTTCTCTCATCAATAACTTTGTCTTAAAGACGATGTGCTTCCTTTAATCTGAAAAATTCCATGTTGCTCATGGTTTCACGTGGTACATCATTCACAATAATTCCTGCACTATTATATTTTGTAACACATGGCATAACATTCAAAGATTTAGGAACAAAAGGCAAGGCATTTTTAAATTTAGAAACATCACATCCCAAACCCGTATGCTCAGCAGGCATAGAATCAAAATACAAGTTTTTAACGTGTTCACAAATATTTGGTTTTGACACGGACATATTATTACATTCATCCGACTCAAGTTCTTTTAAAATAGTTCTATCATTAGCACTCTTATCACAATCATCTTTGGAATTTAGACAATTTGACTGTGCACAAGAAGCAAAACAGTCAGAATCAGAGGATGTAATATAATCATTAGGAGATAATGTGCAAACAAAAGGTGTGGAAACATGTGGAGTAGGCATATTAGCAAATCTCCCTGATTTAGAATAAGGAGGTGGATGAGAGTTATACCCAAGACCTTCTGTGCCTTTTCTATTAAATTGTTTATCAATTATTCCAAATAGAATTTTCTGATCCATATCCATGTGATCAGCCAGTAATTTGGCTTTTTCTGCCTTTTGGACTCTTTCTGTTAAAATTGTATTATTAATGGTTTGAGTATTGAGTTGCACAATTAAAGAACGATTTTCACCAGAAAATATCATGAATTTTCTTTAAGTAAAGTTTCTCATTTTTTGCCACAGAGTCATACATTACCTTAATGTGATTTCGATCATCAATCAAGGCTTGATTGATGAATCTGTATTTTTGAATTTCATTCAAGCAAGATCTAGAATTACACAGTTTAGAAATAACCTTAGCAGGCACAGTAGTGAGATCCTTAGCAGGTTCAATCATGGCACACTTGCCCATGTCCTCCACATCATCCATCATGTAGGTCCAGGTAACTCAACTACTGATCGAACTCGTGATATGACGTTTCTATAACACGAAGTGCGAAATCCTTCGTATTAACGTTTGTATACTAATTGACAATTCAAACAACACGCGTAAATAAACTTCTCGTTATATTCCAAATCACTGTGGTTACAGACTCAATCAGACAAGTTTTTCTCTTTCTGGATCTATTCCTTCTAATGACTCTGTAACACATATATATAGAAACACACTTGCTGTAAGCGAACTTAGTTAAGTTCGCCTGAAACAGATTAAGCGAACTTAACAAGTTCGCCTCAGTTAGACCTAAGCGAACTTATTAAGTTCGTCTCTGATAGACCAGGCGAACTTAACAAGTTCGCCTCTAGGCTCACTAGTTAAACACTTAGCAACTTTAACCAATTACATATAAAAAACACAAAGACATAAAATCTAACTATTACAAGCTTTTGTCATTACAAATCTATGTCCTAACAGACTCCCCCTTGACAATAGCTTGATCTTCTATATTCAGTCTTTATCTTGAACTCTTCCAGTTGTCTGGTAGTCTGCTGCCAGCATGCACACCGTATATTCTGCATATCTCCAAAACTCTTTTATACTGTAGACCTTGTTCTCTCCATTCATCAGTATACATGATCTCATTTTTTCGCAGCGTCCTCTGATCTTTCTTTGAAAAATTAATAAGATTCATTGCGTCATAGAAACACACAATGACCTTATTATCTTTATCTTCAACCCTTGCTTCACCAGTATTAACATCAACATACCACCATTTCATATTCCCAAGAAAGTCTTGAGGAATCTTCTTTAATGGTATCTTGTGAATAGCATGCACTGGTCTATACTTGTATCTCCAGATTACTTTCCCAGTCTTTGGATCTGTAATCTTCACTCTTTTTCCCTTCTGTGGTTTCAGTCGTTCATACTTACCCGAACTACCTTCTTTCTTTATCAGGTTTGCTATCACATCAGCCAAACCATTCTTCGATCTATTTATGAGTGGCTTTGAAGCTAGACCATTTATTTCACACCTCGGCAAGGTATTGAAATATTTGATCCTTGGCTTTAAGTATTGAACACCGTCTGATCTTTTGATTACAAACAATTTTGATTCACCATCATAGAACCAACTAATGATCCTTCCTACACACTGCTCTTTATTCACATATTTCTCTTTCTGAGCAGGTTGTGCTGGAGACTTGGGTAGCACCTTCATCCAACTATTTACAACTTCTCTCCACTGTTCTCGTGTCATTCCTGTATCTCTGAACATCACAGGTTCTTCATTAATCTTTGGAGACTCAGTGTGGGTAGTTTCAGTTTCAGCACCCTTATTGAATTGAAGATTCTCATCATCAGTATCCATCTTTGACTCGGCTGTATCATCAGGCAATGTGACGTCTTCAATAGAGTCCATAGAGTCAGTTATTCCTTCATATTGCAATGAAAACACACTCGTCTTTCTTGATAACTTCTGAAATACGATGTTTTCATTGAATTTGAAGAACCACCAGAAGAAGAAGCTTCGGATGAATGCTCAGAATAATTTACCGGCTTCTTAGGAACATAAGTCTGTTTTGGCACTTTTGAAGAATTCACCTTTTGAAAACCAGCCGCAACAAACCCACTTGACTGTAAGATTGGAGAAAGATTAGTTTGAACCACTTTCACCTCTTCAGGTTCTGTCAAGATGCACCTATCCTGAGTAACATTCTTCACAACCTTCGGTTCCTCAATTTTCACTTCTCTTAGAATGCCTTCAACCTTTGAATCATCAAACACTTCATCTTCTGTATCAGAATCATACACCATGTCTTCACCCGTCACTGGATTCACTTTTAATACTGTCTTGGGATCAATCTCCTCTTCATGAATGATTTCAGGCTCAACTACATAATTCCCATTGAACGGAGGAGGAACAAACCCAATACCAGTAACCCTTTTTGTGGGATCAGCATTAGCATTAAAATAATCCAAAACTACAGATGAATTCTCAAACTGTTCCAACATTCTATGTAACTTTATCACCTCAGATTCTTTTTCAGAAATCTCCTTGTTCTTTTGAGCATCTACTTCATTTCGTTTTTCAATTTCAGCATAAGCCATGTCTAGATGATAACCCTGCTCTTTGTATTTTAACCCAAGAGAATTTAAGTCTCTTTTCAAAGACTCAATTCTATCAATGCATAGCTTATCATTATCTTTCAGTTTCTGATTAACTGAATGCATTGATTTCATGTCACAAATCAAATTTGTGTTATCATCCATGACTTTTTGTAGTTTATCTTTAACAGAAATGCAATTAGAACAAAATATATGACAAACAGAGTCTTTTACCTTAGTCGGGTCAGACATGTCTGCCACGAATACTTTGGCAATCGGAATGTTTTCTGAATCTTCACAAAATGACACATTTTCTGTAAGAACAATTTCTTCCTCAGCAACCCCTGTCACAGCATCAGAATCAATACTTTGCTCTCTTTTTTCCTCATCATCAACACTTGGAACACTATCACCATCACATGAATCATCACTAGAACTCTCATCATCAGTAGACTCTTCTGGTTTTTCTGAATGAATTTCTGCAACAAAAGCCTGACTCACAACACCCACCAAATCTTCCAGATGAATGCCCCAATCATAATTTTCATCATTTTGAGCAACTAGAGCTGATGATGCAGATGCATGATTTGTATTACTAGAATGACCATGAGTTTGATTACCAGATGAACCATGTGGCTGATTCATATTATGCTGAAAGTTAGATTGCTTCTTTTGAGAATCAAATTCTACCTTTGGTTTCACACACTCCTTAGCAAAGTGACCATACTCTTGGCAATTGTAACATCTAACTTTGCTCTTATCAAAACCCATACGCGATCGACTATTTGAACCAATATATTTTCTCCCAGTTCTCTTCAAGAAATCTTTAGCTTGTCTCATTAACAAGGCCATATTCCATTGGATATTCATTTCTTCCAGATCAACAGGGTCAATCTGTCTGAAATATTCTTCTATTACCTCAGGATCATGTATTTTTCCTCCAATGAAATTTTCATATGATGCCATGAATGAAGAAAACATAGCCAAATAATCATCAGCAACTTTCTGATTCACATGAGATCCAGATGATGTTTAAGCAGTAGTAGCAGAAAATCCAGAATGGCTTGTATGACCAGAACAAATTGGAACTCCAGAACACTGATCATTTGAAGATTCTTGAGCATCACCAGAAAAGAATGCCACTCCAGTACCAGATTTACCAACAGATTTGGCAAAATACATCGAGGGATCCTGGATATGCTCCAAATTAGTCTCTTTCTTTTTCAAATTCATGTCATGTGACTGGATCTTCCCTAGGACTTCTTCAAGTGACATGGTTTTGTACTTAACATTTTCTTTGATCAAAACCGTATATACATCAAACTTTGATGGTAAAGCCTCCAAGAATTTATCATTTATTTCCTCAGTCTCATATACCACAGATGCACTAGCCAGTTCACTAAGAAGATGATAGAATATTGTAGCAAAATCATCCAAAGATTCATTTTGAAAATGTTTAAAAACTAGGAACTGCTTCTTTAGTAACTCTTTTATACTTTTCTTCACATCTAAACTCCCTTCACACCTTTTCTGTAGTGCTTCCCACAGTTGTTCAGAAGACTTGAACTGTTTAAAACTGTGATAAATTTCCTTTGGTAGAGACATCGAAATGCTAACCATTGCTTTCTTTTCTCGATCAAATAACAGCTTATCTTCAGTAGTTAAAGCTGACACTGGTTTTGGAACTTCATCTTTTCCCATCCATGAATAAGTAGGGTGTGTATATCCTTCCAAAATTGGAATCCACAAACTAGTATTGGTAAAAGATACGAATTGGTCAAACCGATCTTTCCAATTTGAATAATCAGCTAGATTCAGCAACTTCGGAGGTTTTTGAGATGTACCAATCTCATTATCATAATAGAACATGTTTTTGACTTGAACCATATTTGCCTTGTTAAAAAAAATTTATGAAAAATTTCTAAGTCTTGAGCTGTTATACCCTCAGGCGAACTTAATAAGTTCGCTTTAGGGAGAACTAAGCGAACTTAAGATCAGGCGAACAAGACAAGTTCGCTCAAGGAGGAAATCCGGTAAGTTCGCTTAACAGCTAAGTTCACTTGAAATGTGAGAAGCGAACTTAATAAGTTCGCTTGCTAAGTTCGCCTGCATAGGAACTCAGCAAGTTCGCTTAAACTGCTGTAACAGATTCAACAGATTCTTCACCAAAACACGAACCTAAACCTTCAAAATTCATGATTTCTCAGCGAATTGATGGAATTTAAGGAAATTGAGCCGTAGGATTGTGAATTTTATCAAATAGAACAGTTCTATCGGACTAAATTCGTCAAAAACACTTCCAAAATCACGAATTCAGCAAAGAAACGATCTTCAAGAACTTGAAAAACTCCATTGTTGCAGAAACTTCAAAAATGTTGAATTTCTTGTCGAATTGTACACAAAAACCGTCACTAATCACCGAGAATAGTACTTAATTCACGAGCATAAGCTCTGATACCACTTGTAGGTCCAGGTAACTCAACTACTGATCGAACTCGTGATATGACGTTTCTATAACACGAAGTGCGGAATCCTTCGTATTAACGTTTGTATACTAATTGACAATTTAAACAACACGTGTAAATAAACTTCTCGTTATATTCCAAATCACTGTGGTTACAGACTCAATCAGACAAGTTTTTCTCTTTCTGGATCTATTCCTTCTAATGACTATGTAACACATATATATAGAAACACACCTGCTGTAAGCGAACTTAGTTAAGTTCGCCTGAAACAGATTAAGCGAACTTAACAAGTTCGCCTCAGTTAGACCTAAGCGAACTTATTAAGTTCGCCTCTGATAGACCAGGCGAACTTAACAAGTTCGCCTCTAGGCTCACCAGTTAAACACTTAGCAACTTTAACCAATTACATATCAAAAACACAAAGACATAAAATCTAACTATTACAAGCTTTTGTCATTACAAATCTATGTCCTAACACATCAAGGCTTTATCAGCAGCTTCCTCAGCTTGATCTCCCCAATGATAATGTCCATCAGCCTGACACACAAGAGCTGTGGAGCTTGAAGATGTGTTTATCTTTGGAGGATTGGCAGCTTGTTTTCCAGTGGAGATCTTATTCTCTTGCTGATCCTTGGAGGACGGTTCCTTGCAGTTTCTGGCAAAATGACCTAGCTGATCACAATTGTAGCATCTCACCTTCTTGATATCAAACCCAAGTGTCTTTCCCTGCTTGAATCTGTCTATGCTAGTTATTTTGATGAATCTTTTGGCTCTTAAGGTCAACATGGCCATGCACCAGTAAATGTCCATTTTCTCCAAATCATCAGGATTAATCTGCTCCAAGTCATCAGGTTGAAAGCTAACCGGTGTTAGATTTCCAGAGATCAGTGCATCATAGCATGACATGAAAGCAGTCATGATTGGGACATATTCATCAGGAATCATGGTGATAGTCTTTTGAGGGGTAGAGGAGCTGGTAGAATTAATTGCAGCAGCTGAAGGAGGGACATCAGTCTGAAAGTATGGTATACCGGATGAGCTTGATCCAGCAATGAGAGCTGTGTTTCCAGACTGATTTGATGGGGTGACTGCTCCCTTCTTAATTTCAATTTCATAAGATTCAAGAATGCTATAGACTTCCTGTTGAGACACAGCACTCAGATTCTCAGTCTTTTTGATCATGATTCGATACATATTCCATTCCTCAGGAAGAGAATCTAGGAGTTTCTTGTTTAGATCAAGAGTAGGGTACTCAACTCCCATTACCTTCAACCTTGATACAATGCTTGAGAAACGGTTGATCAAATCAGATATTGATTCTCCCCTTACACTGCTGAACATCGCATATTGTTTCTTGATCAGATCTATTTTGCTTTCCCTGACATCCTCACTTCCATCATATCTTGTGCACAGTGCAGCCCATAAGTCTTTGGTAGTTGCGTACTCAGCAAAGATGTTGAAAATATCCATAGGAAGAGCCATGGCAATAGTCCCGTAGGCCTTGTTGTCTCAGGCAATCAAGGCAAGATCTTTCTCATCATACTCAGATACTAACTTAGGAGGTTGAACTTCAGCAGTGGTAGTTACGGGCTTGTGGGGACCATCGGTCATAGAACTCAACAGTGTATAATCATGAAATTGAAAGAAAAGCTTCATCTTTTTAGTCCAGTCATCAAAATCTCTTGTGGACACAAGAACAGGTGGTCTATTTCCCCCAGAATGTTCTGTTGAACTTGAAGTGGCCATAATATTTTGAATCGAAACTAAAATAGTAACTAGTTTCGATAGGTCAGCTTCTATCAAAACAACTAGTTTCGATAGAACAACTTTTATCGAAACAACTAGTTTCGATAGAACAGCTTTTGTCGAAACAACTAGTTTCGATAGGACAGCTTTGCTCGAAACAACTAGTTTCGATACTGAAAATTTTCGAGGCAAGTTTCGATAACCACAGTTTCGATAGAGATAAGACAAAATATAGTTTCGATAGTACCTTCTCCCGACAAAATGTACACAAGAAGTTTCGATGATCAACGGAAATCAGAAACTGTCCCAGTAGTTTCGATGCCTTCTTCTCCAAGCTCAGAAATACTCCATTGATGATAAGCTCCAAAAATCAATAGTGCAGAAATGACAAACCAGCCCGGCGAAAACCTTCGACTAACCCTCCTGATCACTAATCCAACTTCAGATTCAGAAAATACGAGCAAAAACCCTTGGAAATCGATGAAACAGTCCTTCCGAAAGTAGATGTGCAAAATCCTGAAATAAGCTCAAAATACCTCACAAATCACCTAGAATCGATCACAAAACCTGATAACACTCAAAAACACTAGAGCATAAAGCTCTGATACCAATTGTAGGTCCAGATTTCTCTTGAAATCACTGATTTGATCGATTACACACACACACAGGCGGAAACTGTGTGTATGGTGGTGAAACAGATAATAGAAATAGTGTTGGTGAAGATAACAGGCTAACCATAGTTTGAATCAACACGCAAATGGTATGAAAGTGTAAGAACACAGTGAATAAACAACTGCAAATTGTATTGATTCAGGAAAAATGTGAAAGAGAAGGTTCAGGGTTACAGCCGCTACTCACACCCTAAACATTCTCAAACTAGGCTATTTATAGTAGTGACAGTATCGAAACTATGTTCAATCGAAACTACTAGTTTCGATTGACCATTTACAAGTGACACAAAACTGTCGAAACTACCATCTATCGAAACTACTAGTTTCGATTGAACAGACTCAATGGAAACTAAGTAGTTTCGATGGCCCATACTTAGAAATAAAAACAGTAAATTACATAAAACTGAAATTACATTTAATGAAATGACAGAAAGTAAACTAGTCTAAAAACTGTTTTAATCAAACAATAAATGACAACAGCTTATATCTCAGATATGACTCTACAGCTTTGGACTTAGTTAAATTTAAATAAAGAATATTATGTATTTCCATTATGCACTTGTTTGAATTTGTTTGTGGTTGAATCGTTTGAAATGAAATTTGATGAATAAATTATTGAAATCTAGTCAACCTTGTGCTCGTGAACAGTCTATATGTCCCGCCCCGACGTATTCCGCCGTCGGTTGGGGTGTGACAGATTGGTATCAGAGCCTTGGTTATAGGGAACTAGGTTATTAGACACCCTTGACCTAGACTATAACTTTAGGACACCCACTTATGCCATGCTTCATGATTATGTATTATGTGCTACATGCTATGTGTTACATGCTTGATATGTTAATTATTTGATACCTTAAATTGTTAAAACTCATGACGTATTAAAACTATACTTTAATAATAAATTAAATGAACAATATCCCTACCCTTACCCTAAGCCTCATAACCTTCTTACCTATTCCTTTGTCATCATCATCATAGCATGTGGAAACTTCATGGACTTAAATCTATAAAATTTCTTTATTTCCTCATTAAGGTTTTTTTTAAACTTTGTTAATTATTAGAGGACACGTGCAATCTGGAAGGGTGACACCTGTATTCTGGGTTTTCTGTCTAGGAAAGCATTTCATATAAATCCCAATCAACCGAGGGACCCGTATGCTTTCCTGGGAATTCCCGGGATGAGTGTTTACTTATAGGCTAAAGCATGTCCCCTTGAAAATTATATGAGTTTAATTAACCATAATGTGTCATAGTATTCAAGTGATTATGTCACTATTTGAGTACAATCCAAACTATGATTTACTATTTCATCTATTATTTTATCCCCTTTAAATTCAATCAACTTTCATAAGTTCTTACATCTTTTCTTGTCTTGTGAAAATCTGTAGAATGCCTCCCCGTCGTGCTACCGTGACCAACAAAAACGACATTGCTGCTATCCTTGCACAACTTGTAACTCAACTCACCCAAGCTAATGGAGCCATTAATGGTACCCATGGAACTAATGGTGGTGGTGGTGCCAACCCACCGCAATGCACCTTCAAGCACTTCAATTCGTGTAATCCTCTTAAGTTCTATGGTACTGAGGGAGCCACAGGGCTCCTTCAATGGTTCGAAAGTTTTGAGGGCACCTTCCTTAATAGTGACTGCCCCGATAACCTTCGTGTTCGTCATGCCACAAGTGTCTTTCAAAAACGAGCACTCACGTGGTGGAATGGGGAAAAGAGAACTAGAGGTATGGAGGCAACCATGGCTTTACCATGGGATGAGGTTAAGAGACTAATGATCGAAGAGTTCTGTCCTCGGAATTAGTTGAGGAAACTGGAAGCTGAGTTTTGGGATCTTGCCCAAGACAGTGGTGAAAGTCTGGCTTATACAACCCGGTTTCATGAACTGAGTCTCCTTGTGCCCCATATGGTCACACCTTTATCCCGCTGCATCGAGAAGTATATTGGTGGATTACCTAGGCAAATTCAGGACACTGTCTTAGGGAGAAATCCCGCAACACTTGAAGATGCTATCCGATTATCTGCTACTCTGACCGACAACCATGTGAAAGCAGGTACACTGACTAGAAAAGGAACCAACAAAGCTCCCGACACCACAACCCCTCATACGCACGTCAAAGAAGCCAAAACTGAACCCCACCACAATAATAAGAAAAGAAAGGCTAGGAATTTTGCTATGGTCACTCCTGCTATCCCTGTCAACCAAGTTGCTCCCATGGTTCAAGCACCAGTCAAGAAGTCATATGTGGGGATCTACCCACTCTGTGCCACGTGCAATTATCACCATCTCCAACACATTCCCTGTCGCCTTTGCACTTACTGTGGGAAATATAGCCATACGGTCAATGTTTGTAGAGCCAAAGCACTTGCAGGCCAAGTCAACCCACCAACCCGAACCAACCAACAAGTGACTAATCAAGGTGTTCCCGCTATAGCAAATGGGCGTGCTTGTTATGAATGTGGCAACCCAAATCATTTCTGTGACCAGTGCCCGATGTTCATCAATGCTAAACAAGGCGGAGCTCGTGGGCGTGCTTTCAACATAAACGCCAACGAAGCTCAGGCCAACAATGATGTGGTCAACGGTACGTTCCTTGTTAATAGTCAATATGCCTCCATTTTATTTGATATCGGTGCAGATAAAAGTTTTGTGTCTCTTAACTTTGAACCCTTACTTGCAAAAACACGATCCGAATTAGAGAAAACCTTCACTGTCGAAGTAGCAAATGGTGATTCCCTTACAATTGACTCCGTTATCCATGACTGTTCTCTAGAACTTAATAATCATACATTTCCAATCAAACTTCTGCCAATGCCACTAGGAAGTTTTGATATCATCATAGGCATGGATTGGCTGTCAAATCACCATGCCGAAGTCATCTGTTTTGAGAAGTGCATCCGAATACCCCTTCCGTCAGGAGAAACGTTAAGAGTCTTTGGTGAAAAACCTTGCAAAGGACTCAGGTTAATGTCATGCACTACTACTCAAAAGTACTTACGAAAGAAGTACGTGGCCTTCTTAGCCCATGTTGTTCAAAAGGATGTCAAAGAGAAGAGTATTCAAGACATCCCCATCATCCGGGATTTTCCCGAAGTTTTCCCTAAAGATCTATCTGGTCTTCCACCAGTTCGACAGGTAGAATTTCGCATTGATCTTGTGCCCGAAGCTAACCCCATGGCTAGAGCTCCATATCGTCTTGCACTTTCTGAAATACAAGAGCTTGCAAGTCAACTCCAAGTGCTCTCCGACAAGGGCTTCATCCATCCATGTCATTCACCATGGGGTGCACCCGTCTTATTCGTCAAGAAGAAGGATGGATCATTCCGCATGTGTATTGACTACAGAGAACTCAACAAGCTTACCATCAAGAACCGTTATCCTTTGCTTAGAATTGATGATCTCTTCGATCAACTTCAAGGTTCGACTTGCTTCTCAAATATTGATCTTCGATCTGGTTATCACCAACTCCGTGTACAAGAGGAAGATATTCCAAAGACTGCCTTCCGAATAAGGTATGGTCACTACGAGTTCATGGTCATGCCTTTTGGACTAACCAATGCACCCGCGGTCTTCATGGACCTCATGAACCGTGTGTGCAAACCGTACCTTGATAATTTGTGATCGTCTTAATTGATGATATCTTAATCTACTCCAAGACTAAATCCGTTCATTAGAAACACCTTAGGTTGGTTTTGGACCTCTTAAGGAAGGAACAACTATACGCCAAATTCTCCAAATGTGAGTTTTTGCTAAAGGAGGTTCAATTCCTGGGTCATATCGTCAACGAAAAGGGAATTCATGTTGACCCTGCTAAGATCAAAGCTGTTAAGAATTGGAATGCCCTGAAGACCCCCACCGAAGTTCGTTCATTTCTTGGTCTTGCGGGATATTATCGTCGTTTCATTTCAAATTTCTCTAAGATTGTTGTTCCTCTCACCGCTTTGACCCATAAGGGTAAAACTTATGAATGGAGACCAAAGCAAGAAGAATCTTTCCAAACTCTCAAACAAAAGTTGTGCAATGCTCCTATTTTGACTCTCCTTGATGGGAATGATGATCTAGTTATCTACTGTGATACTTCCAACCAAGGTCTCGGTTGTGTCCTCATGCAACGAGGCAAAGTAATCGCTTATGCATCAAGGC
Organism: Smallanthus sonchifolius; assembly: GCA_023525975.1. Taxonomy (NCBI): domain Eukaryota; kingdom Viridiplantae; phylum Streptophyta; class Magnoliopsida; order Asterales; family Asteraceae; genus Smallanthus; species Smallanthus sonchifolius. The sequence goes on from CM042039.1 coordinate 22,483,523, forward strand.
AACTGAAGATTCATGAGAAGAATTATACGACGCACGACCTCGAATTGGGTGAGGTTGTATTTGCATTGAAGATTTGGAGACATTACCTTTATGGCACAAAATGTGTGGTGTTCACCGACCACAAAAGTCTCCAACACATCTTCAGCCAAAAAGGAACTCAATATGAGGCAACGACGTTGGGTTGAACTCCTTAACGACTATGACTGCAAGATTCGTTACCATCCCGGCAAAGCGAATGTTGTAGCCGTCGCTTTGAGTCGAAAGGACCATGTCATGCTTCATTGTGTCCAAATTCAAACCAACATTCAAAATCGCATCTTAGAAGCTCAACATGTCTCAGTCACCGAGGGTAACATGTACGATGAAATGTCGTGTGGTGTGGAACTTCAACTTGAAACTAAACCCAATGGCTTACTTTATTACTTGAACCGTATTTAGGTTCCCGATCGCGATGATCTCCATGCATTTCTCATGAACGAGGCTCACAAGACTCGTTATTCTATTCATCCTGGTGCGGATAAAATGTACCAAGATCTTCACCAACAATATTGGTGGCCCAGTATGAAGAAAGACATTGCTCTCTATGTTGCCAAATATCTAACTTGCTCCAAAGTCAAAGCCGAACACCAACGTCCTTCCGGTTTGCTTGAACAACCAGAAATTCCCATGTAGAAATGGGAAAATTTAGCTATGGACTTCATTACCAAACTCCCTCGCACCTCAAGTGGTTATGATAGCATCTGGGTGATCATTGACCGCCTCACCAAATCTGCTCATTTCTTGCCCATCCGTGAAGACTATCGGGTTGAGAAATTGGCCCGAATTTACATTGACGAAATTATGAGCCGTCACGGTGTTCCCTTAAACATATTATCCGATAGAGATGCTCGGTTCACCTCCCGTTTCTGGAAATCTCTCCAAACTGCTCTTGGCACACGATTGGATTTGAGCACGGCTTACCATCCCCAAACTGATGGTCAGACCGAGCGTACAATTCAAACTCTGGAGGACATGCTTAGAGCATGCGTAATTGATTTTTGTGGCAATGGGGATTCACATTTATCCCTAATTGTGTTCTCTTACAATAATAGCTACCACACAAGTATCAACATGGCACCATTTGAAGCTCTCTATGGTCGTAAGTGTCGTTCTCCTATCTGTTGGAACGAGATTGGTGAAGCACAAATCACTGGTCCCGAGCTAATTGAAGAAACATCCGACAAGATTTCCCAAATCCGTGACAACATTCAAGTAGCAAGGAGTCGGCAAAAGAGCTATGCCGACAAGCGGCGAAAAACCTTAGAATTCCAAGTCGGTGACCTTGTCCTTCTAAAGGTGTCTCCGTGGAAGGGTGTGATCCGTTTTGGAAAGAAAGGAAAGTTAGCACCTCTCTGTGTGGGTCCATTCAAGATCCTTGAAAGGATTGGGAAAGTAGCTTACAAACTCGAGTTACCTCCATCACTTGGCAATGTGCATCCTACATTTCATGTGTCTAATCTGAAGAAATGCCTTGCTGATGAAAATCTCCATATACCTCTTGACGACGTGCGCATTGACGAAACGATGCACTTCGTTGAGAGACCGGTAGAAGTCATGGATCGTGAGATCAAGCAGCTCAAGCGAAGTCGTATCCCTATTATCAAAGTTCTTTGGGAATCAAAACGTGGTCCTGAATTTACATAGGAACGTGAGGACCAAATGAAGCTCAAGTACCCCCACCTCTTTGCTGATGCAGTCGCAACAACTAGCTAAATTTCAGGACGAAATTCCCTCAACATGGGGATACTGTAACATTTCTGATTTTATTATCGGTATTTTTCATTCAATGTAACACAATTCAAATCCAATTATAGTACACTGATTTATTCTATTCGTACCAACTATTAAATAATAGGTTCCAATACAAAACCGCGAGTTTTACACGGGTATGTTCTATTAGAATCCTATATATGTAAATATTTATATAAATGTGTCAAAGCTGAAGTTGCAAGGGCTGATTTGGTAAATAACCAGAAACCCTAGTAGGCACGGTCGTGCCTTGTTTAGGCACGGTCGCACCTCTTATTGGCAGATTCGTTCGAATTAGTAACCATTCTACACGTTTCTACCATTAACGAACCCAATTAAGATTTTAATAACTATATTTATGATGAATTAATCTAATTATGCCGATTCATCTCGTAACCGTTGATCATTTTCATGTATCCATCGATTTCAATCATTTTGACCATAATCCTCCCAAGCAAACACACTATACGCCTTATTCGATCCTCTCTGAAGCTCCTGAACACGTTGATATAGCTGGAGTTGCAGCAAAAGGCACCGGAGATCAAACCCGTCGTCGCCGGAACAAGCTCTAACCGTACGCTATTAATCCATCATCCTTTCTGGTAATTGAAACATCCTACATCGTCGTTTTTATTCATAGATCAAAAACCCCTTGTTAATTCGGGATAATATTATCGAAACTGTTGCGAACCAGATCCAAGGGTTCATACACTTTTGGCTTGATCGGATTCTAATCTAGACACGTTTGTAACTCAATTATACTGCATGGTTAAATTCACAATTCTTTGATTATCAAAAGCCCCATGATTTCCAACGTTAATATTATAAGATTCAATCGATTTGTTTATGAAATTAGTCAGACACGGTCGCGCTATCTGCTAGTGCGGTCGTGCCTATCCGAGCACAGCCGCGCCCCATACATGACCTGGTCGTACCTGCTAGCCAGACAAGGTCATGCCTAGAGAACCCTAGACACGGTCATGCCCGACACAAGCACGGTCGTGCCTGATGACCAGACTATTGTGTCTTCTGTTTTGATCAACACGTTCACGCCCCTGACCAGCACGGTCACGTCCGTGATCTTAACACGGTCGTGCCTTGCCTTAGGCACGGTCGTGTGTGTGAGAAAACCTTTGTTAGATTGTTTGATTTATATTTATATTTTCACAACAATAAGTATTAAGGTGTTTTCAACCCGGAAGCCACCCGTGGATTCGGGTTTGGTCTTGCAAACCGTAATTATTATTATAGTCCATTTATAAAATAATATATTTTCCCATTATTTTGTACCGTGACCCAAATTAAAAATAATACACTTTATATATTATTTCCTCCGTATTATAGGCATTTTTGTAACGTTTCAATATCATAAATAATATAATTAAACTATTCATTTCAAATTGTTTTCATTTAGTCAACACCTACACAACCCTTTTTCATAATTTGTCACGAACTCACTATATAATTCCTTATACTCATATCCATTGAAACTCTAGACTTTGATTTAGACATTTTATTAATTTATGTTCATACGCAATACACTTTAGGTTAACGTTGTGTGTTACAAGGATCACGTTGCTACCTAGTCTCTCGTGTTAACTACACCTTTGAATCAGGTGAGTATTACATAGCCCCTTTTACTCTTTTACACTTTTTGGGGTGAGACATGAACTCTATACACACAATTGCTTACATTTACACAAACTACACAAACACAAATCCTCTTTACATTCATGTGTGCAAAATTGATCTTTATGTTTGAGTGCTAGGTGTGTTAACTTTTGTGTGCAATTTATGTGCAATCATTAACTATTCGAGCCGACGGTTAACAATGATAGATCTATTGAGTCTGACAAACCCACCTAGATTGGGGTGATTGTTATCGACAACACAAATTTCATGCTAGTTACAAAGGTTTGATTGTAATTTGGTTACACAATAGCTGCTCCCCATAAATGCCTTATTTTATCATGTTATGTAAGGATTTGATTATTTATATCTACAAACTATCTATGTATAAACCTGTGTATGCTCACCAACTTTTTAGTTGACTTCATTTTATTTATGTTTCAGGTGCTAATATGTGAGTTTGATCAAGACATGCTACACATAGGCTTTGGACTTAGTTAAATTTAAATAAAGAATATTATGTATTTCCATTATGCACTTGTTTGAATTTGTTTGTGGTTGAATCATTTGAAATGAAATTTGATGATTAAATTATTGAAAGCTAGTCAACCTTGTGCTCATGAACAGTCTACATGTCCCGCACTGATGTATTCCGCCGTCGGTTGGGGTGTGATACTCACCTTGTGTCCGATGAAATTCTAGCAAACGGTAATTGTTCCTAATCAAACTCGACTACTCGTACCCTAGTTATGCACTAGGGTAATATATGTTAAGACTAAGTGTCTTAAGTGCAATTGTTCATCCGCTTAAGTACACCCGGTTAAGGATATGTTATTTTTGAAAAGGTGTTTCGTGTTGCGATCCATTGGTGAATAATACCTATTCATGTCACTATCTACGCACATATTAAAACTATGTCAGTCGTAATCATCAAGTGGTTATATACTTCCCATATATATACATATATATGTAACAATTTTTAGGAGAATAATCCATTATCTTCGCGTGGGTGTAAATAATATAACTTATATTATTTATACTTCGTTTTCATCCAAGTTTCGGGTTTATCGTGAACATAATAAAATATGTAATCACCCGTTTCGACAAAAGACTTATTTGTTCAGGTTTCGACGTAAATGACTTTCTATCAACATATGTTTACTAATAACTTGATGTAATTTTATATATGTTGTGTATTTGAAATCTGTCATTGTCATATGGCATATAATAATTATTTGAATTCGCTTAATGGTTTTAATTATTAAAATACATATGTGGGTCTTCATATATTTATCGTATCCCTTTCCAAAACTCATATTTGCATATAAATTATTATGTTTTTACTAAAATATATTTATTGTCACAACGTTTCCATATTTTATAAAACACCTTTTCGATTGAAGCGACCAACTATGTATATACATGTATTGTCAATAATAATCAAGTTCCGTATAACGAATGTTTTCAAATCTCTAAATGTTTGGACCAAAAATTTATATTTCAACCTTTTTGAACAACATACATACATATTTACATGTTTAATACCACACATAAAAATAGATCGTAAGTGTCATTCTCCTATCTGTTGGAACGAAATTGGTGAAGCACAAATCACCGGTCCCAAGCTAATTCAAGAAACATCCGACAAGATTATCCAAATCCGTGACAACATTCGAGTAGCAAGGAGTCGCAAAAGAGCTATGCCGACAAGTGGCGAAAACCCTTAGAATTCCAAGTCGGTGACCTTGTCCTTCTAAAGGTGTCTCCGTGGAAGGGTGTGATCCGTTTTGGAAAGAAAGGCAAGTTAGCACCTCGCTATGTGGGTCCATTCAAGATCCTTGAAAGGATTGTAGGTCCTCATGGCACTTCTACAGATCATTCTCGTGATAAGACGTGTCGTTAACTCGGAGTGCGGAATCCACCGAATCAACGATTGCATACACAAAAGACAATGGACACAATCAAGTAAATAAACTTCACGCTTGTATTTCAATTCACAATAGAGTTTAAAGACTCAGTCTATCTTGTTCTACTTCGATTCTGTTCTTCTTCTAAACTGACTCTGTAAACATCTATATATAGACTACTGACCTGCATTAGGCGAACTTAACAAGTTCGCCTCTAACAGACTAAGCGAACTTAACAAGTTCGCCTCAGATAGACTTAAGCGAACTTAACAAGTTCGCCTCTGTTAGACTAGGCGAACTTAATAAGTTCGCCTCTAGCAACTTGTATAAAAACACTTAGAACATTAATACATTACAAAAACATAAAGACATAAAATCTAAACTATTACAAAGCTTTTTCCATTACAAACTATGTCCTAACAGACTCCTCCTTGACAATAGCTTGATCTTAAGTCTTTTGTCTTCATGATGAACTTTTCCAATTATCTGGCAATCTGCTTCCTGCATGCACTCCATATCTTCTACATATCTCCAACACTCGCTTGTACTGCAATCCTTGTTCTTTCCATTCATCAGTGAACATGATTTCATTCTTTCTCAGTGTTCTCTGATCTTTCTTTGAAAAATTGATAAGATTCATTGCATCATAGAAACATACAATGACCTTATTCTCTTTGTCTTCAATCCTTGCTTCACCAGTATTAACATAGACATACCACCATTTCATATTCCCAAGTAAATATTGAGGAATCTTCTTCAATGGTATCTTGTGAACAGCACGTACTGGTCTGAATTTGTACTTCCAGGTCACTTTCCCAATCTTGTGATCTATGTTCTTCACTCTCTTTCCTTTTTCAGGCTTTAGCCATTCATACTTTCCTGAACCACCTTCTTTTTTGATTAGATATGCTATCACATCAGCTAATCCGAACTTGGATCTATTAATAAGTTGCTTTGAAGCTAGACCATTCATTTCACACCTTAGCAAGATATTGAAATACTCGATCCTCGGCTTTAAGTACTGAACACCATCAAATCTTTTAATAGCAAATAGTTTTATGTCATTATCATAAAACCAGCTTATGATTCTTCCTGCACACCTCTCTTTATTCACATAGTTTTCTTTCTGAGCAGGTTGTGCTTGAGACTTGGGTAGCACCTTCATCCAACTATTCACTACTTCTCTCCACTATTCTCTGGTCATACCTGTATTTCTGTACATCACAGGTTCTTCATTTACCTTTAGAGACTCATTGTGAGTAGTATTAGCTTCAGCATCTTTATTGGATTGAATATTTTCATCATCAATATCAATCTTAGAATCAGCAGTATCTTTAGGCAGTGTGATGTCTTCAAATGAGTCCATAGAATCTGTTGCTCCTTCATAATTAAACTCAGGAATAACATCATCTTGGATGAAATTATAAGGAACATTAAGACCACCACAGCCTTCATAAATCACTTTATCTTGACTTTTCTCTATCTCTATCTCCACTATCTCTCCTTCTTCTATTTCAGTATCTGACACATCATCTTCTATGTCATTGAATAATTCATCTATGTCATCAAGACATGCTATCTTTTTAGCTTCTTCCTCCTCAGACTCAGCAAAGAACTCCAATAATAAGATTTCTTCATCATTAACTCCAGAAGTATCTTTCTTTCCATCAATTGATTGTGATGTCGACTCCCCCTGAACTTTAGAAATAGGATCAACGTCAGCGTATTGACGATCACCCTCAATATTACCCAAAGGATCATTGTCTTCATCATCATGTCGTTGAATAGACTCAGTATGACATGCATCGCGTATCCTTAACTCTCCCTGAGCGTCAAGACGCTCAACAAGCTTGGATACTAATGCCTGCATAGCAGCAATCTACGTAGCTTGAGTCTGAATCACCAGCTATCGTTGAGTATCAGTAGATACAAGAGTATCCACCTGGGTTTGTAAAACAAGCACTTGCGATTCAAGGAAAGTAATCCTATCAGAATCAGAAGGCTTAGAAGGACCAGCTGACGATTGAGGAACAGAAGTACTGGGATTAGGAATCACTGGAGGAACAGGAGTGAGAACAGGAGATTGTTCTTTAGAGCTTGGAGGTGTGACAATCAAGCAAGCAACAAAAGTAGCATCCTCCACACCCTGTGAAGATTGGGCAGCAGCAATGGAAGCAGCCATAAGCTTTGGAGCTTTAGGATCCGGATTAAAATCACTATCCGAACTCTCATCCACTAATGTCCTTTTACCAAGTACTAATCCAGAAGGAGGATCCCGAACAGACTTTCGTCGTTGTCGTTTGGCTGTAGATTTAAGGCGTTTACCAGCATTAGCCAAAGGTATACGAGCTAACCGTTCATAATGATCTGAAGAGAAATCTATAGACTCATCAGAATCTGTATCTTCAGAAATAGGTAAGATTGTATCACTTGAGCTATAACTCGACTCATTCTCTGTCACCACATTCACTTCAGCTTCATGAATGGGCGAGTTCACAGCGTCATCAACAAAGTCATCAATATTCATTCGTAGATCTTGTTCATGTTCATGAACGAACTCTTCTAGAACAGGTTCATTAACAGGTATATCAACCTGAGCTTGTGGAATTGGAACTTGTTCTTGAATAGGAATTTGTTGTTGTACGGGAACTTGTTGTTGTTGAACTTGTACTTGTGGAATAGGTTGTTGGTGTGGTTGTTGTTGTTGTGGTTGAACATTCTGACCTTGCCCTTGAGCTATTTCATTAGGATGAAACCAATTGTCATTCGGTGGTTCAACATAATCAGGATTTATTAAGTGACCAAACAATGGAGCATTAACAGGAATCAACGCTTGATTCTGTTGTTTCACTTTAGTGCAATCCGTAAAGATACGCTTAGACATCAGCGTCAAAGTCAATCTAATCGGATGCTGTGGGAGATCAGGAAGAATATGATTTAGAATCATCTGGATAAACCTTGGATACATCAAAAATCCTTGACCTTCAGTTGGTGTAATTTGCATAACCATCTCCCGATAGATATATCTTGCAAAATTGAAGCGCTTATTCAATGTCAAAGCGACCATTGCAGCTTGAAGAGCAGTCTTTAAGCCATCAGTACCAGCTTTACGAGGAGAGAGACACTGAATAATCACATGCATGAAGTATCTCCATTCACCCACCAAACCACCTTTACGTGCCTGTGTATCATTTGGGCATCCACGATAACCCATTCTTTGAAAGCATCCCATGATCAAAGGATTAGGATATGATATAGGATCTTCAGTAGCACCACCTAATGCAAGAGCAGCACGAATAGTGTCTTCAGATATAGCAATCTTAGTATTGTTGACTGTGGCACGAAGAACATGAGGTTCTACGTCAGTATCTGAATGAACTGTGTCCCAAAACTGTTGAATATACGCCAGACTGATGTATGGATCGGCAGATAATGTGACACGTAGGCGTGAGCGATTTAGAAATCCGATAATCCCTTGAAAGTGTATGGCCTCTGACATGTTAGGATCTAACAATGCCACCTGGTTATGCTTGTATTCGACACGACGAGCCATCTGAAAAATATTTGGAAAACAAACACGTATTAGACAAATAACAAAACACAAACAATATGACAAACAAATTTAAAACAAAACAACAAAAAAAAAATTTTTAAAAATTCAAACACAAAAAATTTTCACAAGTCCAAAACTACTTTGACCCCTAGGCGAACTTAATAAGTTCGCTTAGTGTTTCAAGAGGCGAACAAGTTCACTTGAGCAAGTTCGCTTGAACAAGTTCGCCTGAACAAGTTCGCCTGAACTGTCTGTCGTTTCGAATTCAATCCAGAAATCACAAATCCTTTCAATCCGTGTAGAATTTATGAATTAACCATTGTAAAACACTCGACTAGTATTACTAAGTCATTATCAATGATCAATTTCATGATTTAAAACGTGAATATCCTCAATTTGGGCAAAAACAATCTCGAGATAAAAACCGAGACAAAAACTTTGATTTACTCTCAATTTAGCGGATAAAAACCGATGAAAATACCTTGGTTAGATTCGCAATCCAATTTCGATTCAAAATGTATCGATTAACAACACAACAACCACTGAATTTGTAATTTCAAAAAAAAAATTTACAAGTTGGACAAGTTCGCTTAAACTGGAAGAAGATGAAGTGAATAAGTTCGCCTGGACAACCCTTATTCAGATTAAGTTCTCTTAATTAGGGGAACTTGTTAAGTTCGCTTAACAAGTACTAGGCGAATATAATAAGTTAGCTTCACCAATTTCAGGCGAACATATTAACTTCGCTTCACCAGAAGGGGGCGAACTTAATGTCTTCAACATTTCCCTTGAACAACTTTTTACCTACTTTCAATCCGTCACGTCTTGAACTTCCGTCAGCAGCATGTATTTGATCCAATCCCGAACAATTCAATAAAAGATTAAAATTTTCATGGAAAATAAAAACAAAATATTTTTGAATTTTATCTATACACACGGAATCACATATTTTTGGATTTTTATCTGTACAAACGGAAACACATATTTTTTGATTTTTATATGTATAAACTGAAATCACATATTTTTGAATGAACATCATGAGTAAGAAGATCATATCAGTATCCGAGTAGTTCATCACACATTTTAGCAATAACCAAGGGTAACCTATGATATGAAACTATCCAACTCATCTTGTACTTTATGTATCTTTTTCAGTATTTGTAAATCATTCAATTTGCATAATATTTGAAATGATACGCAATAAATTTCAAAGTAAATGAGATCAGGTATGAAATGCTCGTTTATTTGTACCGAATTTGAAATATAAAGCATGAATTCTTAAATTTGTCAATATTATATGATTTGAAACTATAAGCGTTTATTCTCCAAATTCATGTGATTTAGTACCATTTAGATGAAAAACTTCGTGTACCCCACATATATGCCAAACAGAAATATAAGTTGCACTATCTTCAAGACATATACAGTTTATTTTAAGATTAGATCAATTTCCAAGATGAAATTATCTCATTTAGCACAAGAATAGAAGCAGATCCCAAAGGATATAAGAATCTTGATGATTCAGAATCCGAAGATTCTAATGAATTGGCTGTATAATGTGAATCAATAGATTCAGGTATGAGGATCCAACTATTATCTGGACAAGTTTCAATGGAGTCAGACTAGATGATGTATCTAACTGATCCAAGGGCGAATATATGTTTCAACAGATTTTGAAAGCATATCTTAGTTCAACAAAACATTGCATGTTTTTCGAGGCATGGGCAGTAATGTGAATTGAAATAGATTTGTGCTAAAGATATAATTCTATATTGGTCTCATGAAATTCTTTAAAACCATATATTCTTTATCTAATAATGATCTTTTACACTCACACCTAGGCATATAATGGATTCAAATCACAGATGTAATCATATCATATTTAATTTTCACACTACTATTAGTTTCAAAATGCTTCTAGTCTATTGACAATTCAAGTTTCAAAAGTCATACACAAATTTGAAAACAGATTACCAAGATTAGAGCATTCACAACTCTATCATTTCTCATTTATGCAGACTTTGAAATTTAGATCAAATCAACTCAGTTTAATCAATCATATATCAAAGGTCTACTAAGGTCGTGTGAAATGAACTAATCACTGATGTATTATCATTTCTTCTCTAACTTCAAATGATGTCAAATTTTATATTTTTCAATTTTTTTTGACTTTTTATAAATTAAGAACTTTTTGACTGAAAATTTAAAATGCAGAAATGTAATAAAGCAATAAAAAAAATTAAAAAACAAAATTTTCAATGAAAATCTGATTTTGAAAAACTTTTATTCGGGATTGATATTACCTATCATTTTGATTAGAAATTCAAACTGATACGATCAAATGCCTTGGTAAACAAATCAGCAAAATTATCATCAGTGTGAACCTTTACCAGCTCAATCAACCTTTTCCCTGCACAATCACGAATGAAATGATATCTAATCTCAATGTGCTTTGTTTTACTGTGCTTAACATGATTATTAGTTATAGACATTGTAGCATTATTATCAATAAGCATAGGGGTTCCTATGAAATTCAAACCGTAATCTCTTAATTGTTGTTGTATCCACGGGATCTGTGAACAACAACTCGCAGCAGCGATGTATTCTGCTTCGCATGTAGAAATTGAGACTGTGGTTTTCTTTTTGCATTGCTAGGAAACAAGTCGATTACCTAAGAACTGGCAACCACCTGTTGTAGATTTCCTGTCCAAACAACAACCAGCAAAATCAGAATCAGTACAAGCATTGAAATCAAAGTTAGAACCATGTGGATACCATAGTCCCAATCTTTGTTTTCCTTTCAAAAAACGAAAGATTCTTTTTACAGCTATTAAGTGAGATTCTTTTGGTTTTGCCTGGAATCTGGAACAGATGCACACAGCGAACATTATATCTGGCCTTGAAGCAATTAAGTACATGAGAGATCCAATCATTGCTCTGTAAAGTCGACAATCCACATCTTTTCCATCCGGGTCAGAATTCAGCTTATGATTGACCGGAATCGGAGTATCATATGGGGTACAGTCCTCCATCTTGAACCGGCTCAAGATGTCTTTGACATACTTGTATTGATGAATAAAGAAACCATCTTCCTTTTGATTTACTTGTAAACCTAAGAAATACGATAACTCTCCCATAGCTGGCATTTCAAACTTCGACTTCATTACACTCTCAAAATCTTTGCATAACCCTTCATTTGTTGAGCCAAAAATAATATCGTCCACATAAATCTGCACCAGTAGGTAATCTCCCCCTGATTTCTTTATGAATAAGGTCGAGTCAATCTTGCCACGAACAAAATCATTTGCCAAAAGATGGGCAGACAACGTTTCATACCACGCGCAAGGAGCCTGATGAAGACCATAGAGGGCCTTATCAAGCTTGAAAACCCTAGTCGGATGAAGTGGATCTTCAAACCCCGGCGGCTGGCAAACATAAACCTCCTCATTGACCTTACCATATAAAAAAGCACTTTTCACATCCAATTGAAAACACCTTAAAACCTTTATAAGAAGCAGAAGCTAGAAACAGCCGTATAGCTTCAAGCCTCGCAACAGGCGCATAAACCTCGGTGTAATCAATTCCTTCTTGTTGATTGAAGCCTTGGACAACTAATCTTGCTTTGTTTCTTAACACGACACCTCGATCGTCTTTCTTACATTTAAACAACCATTTAGTACCAATCGGATATACACCGTTCGAAAGATATACAAGATTCCAAACCTTAAGTTTGTCAAACTGAGCAAGTTCTTCCTGCATAACTTCTATCCAATTGTTATCATTTAAAGCCATTTCAACATTTTTGGGTTGGACCTGAGAAATAAAACATGAATGTGAGCAATCATCAATGTCACACCCCGACCGATGGCGGAATCATCGGGGCGGGACATGTAAGACTGTTCATAGCACAAGGTTGACTAAATTGAAATATATTAAAGTCAAATTTCTATTACACAAAATCCACGTACAAACCAAATCCAAACAAAGAACAATAAACAATTCATAAACTTCTTGATTTACTATTGCTAAGTCCAAATCCTATGTTGAACACGTCTTGAATCAATCTCACATATTAGGGCCTGAAACATGAATAAAATAAAGTCAACTAAAAAGTTGGTGAGTATAACACAATTGTATATAGATAGCATATAGTTGAAAACAAATCCTGTACATAACATGATAAATAAGGCATTTATGGGGAGCCGCTATTGTGTAACCAAGTACAATCAAGCCTTAGTAACTAGTATGCAAATTGTGTTGTCGGTATCAATCACCTCCACTTGGGTGGGTTTGTCAGACTCAATAGATCTATCATTGAAAACCGTCGGCTTGTATAGTTAATGATTGTACATAATAGTATGCAAAAGTTAGCACAAATAGTCCTCGGGCATAAAGCTCAAATTGCACACATGAATGTAATAGAATTTGTAATGGTGTTGTTTGTATAAGTGTAATCATGTAATTTGTATATGGTTCATGTTTCACCCCAAAAGTGTAAAAGAGTAAAAGGGGTTGTGAATACTCACTTGGTATAGAAGTGAAGCTAACAAGAAATATAGATAGCAATAAGATCCTTGAAATGCACACTTTACCCTAAAGAGTAATATGTATTGAATCACATAGATGCATAAAGTTTAAGTCTAAAATGAAAGTTGAATTTGTATATAAAACCATTGATTTGTATTTAAAAAGTATTGGATAAAATATATAAAGTTTGAGGTAAAATATGTTTGAATCAACTTGATTAGGTTTGAATTAAATAAATAAGTGTATAACTATAGTTTATGAAATAATGTAAATGTTAATTGTAATTAAGTATAAATAAATAAATGATTTTGATTTAAAATGTAAATTAAATAAATCATCATTATTTATAAATTTTGTAACTTAATTGTTTAAAATATCATTTAAGTGTAAGATGATAAATATATATTTAATTTTTATAAACTTTTTAATAAATTATATTTATGCCAAGATTAAACTTTTAATCTATTTATTATTTTTTTTTTAAATGCAGAAAACATATCTTTATAAAATCTGAAACATTTACTGATTAAAATATAAAAATTATAATTCTGTTAAAAATTCTGAGTCTAGCACGACCGTGCCTCGGAAGGGCACGATCGTGCTCAAGCCACGGGCGCGACCGCGCTAGTCGGGGCGCGACCGGGTTGATCAACAGGAGCACAATCTAGACAAGTCTGACAGGCACGACCGTGCCTTGGCCCGGCACGGTCGTGTCTATGATTTTTAGACACAACAGGGACTAGCCCAGAGGGCATGACCAGGTCTAGACAGGAGGACACGACCGCGCTTCTAATCGGCACGACCGCGCTAAATGATGCACGGCCGCGCTAGATGATTAGCGCGACCGTGTTTATTCCAATTCAGACACGAATCGAGAATTTCTTGTATTTTAAACACTGGAATTGTTAGGGCTTTTGATTAATGGGTTATTACGAGTATAATGGTATGTTTTAATTGAATATAAATCATGTTTATAACCGGATTCGATTAAAGTATTTTTAATAAAACATGGGTTCTGATTTAGACAAATTTACGAAATGAAAACCCTAATTAATAAAGGGCTTTTGATACTGATATTGAAATAAAAGGACGAGAGGATTCAATTACCCGGAATAGTAGTGAATCGCTAGAGGACGGTAGAGAGGAGTTCCGGCGACGGCAAGACTAGTTTCCGGCGACCTCTGCTGCGGTTCTGAATACTTTAGCGGCTTCGGATGCATCAGAGACGATCTAGGAAACGTTTGACTGGATTTCTTGAGGTAATTCTGATCGGAAATGCTCGAGAGAGTTTTTCTTTGAAAAGTTTGAGAGAGTTTTCTTGAATTGATGAAATGAAACTGAGGCGTTGAATAATTTGAAAGTGGTAATACAATTTCTAAGGGAAAAAGAAACGTATAACGGTTTCGGATTCGAACGATCGGGTGATTAAACTTCATTTACGTTTTTCTGTTACGCAGGCGCGACCGTGCCAAGGAGAGGCGCGACCGTGCCTAGGCACCGGGCGCGATCGTTCCAGAGCAGGTCGCGCGACCGTGCCAAAGCACTTGGCGCGACCGTGCTAGAACGAAGCACGACCGTGCCTAACTAGGGTTTCTTACATTTTTCAACTTTAGCCCTTGACTTTTCAGGTTTGATCAGTTTGTACCAAATAGTTTCTTGTATAGCGTTTAAATGTATATAATCTAGTAAAACTTGCGAATTTATATAGAATCATTGCATTAAATTTTTACGGCGAGAAAATAATGAGACATTGCACGAGTATAGAACTTGAAATTGTGTTACATTGAATTGAAGTAGGAATACTAAAATCCGAAATGTTACAGTCTCCCCATGTTGAGAGAATTTCGTCTCGAAATTTAGCTAGAGGAAACAACATTATTAGTAAAAAGGTGAGGGTACTTGAGCTTCATTTGGTCTTCTCGTTCCCAAGTGAACTCAGGACCACGCTTAGATTCCCAACGAACTTTAACGATAGGAATGCGACTTCGCTTGAGCTGCTTGACTTCACGATCCATAATTTCCACCGGTTTCTCAACGAAGTGCATCTTTTCATCAATGTGCACGTCGTCAAGCGGTATATGGAGATTTTCATCGGCGAGACACTTCTTTAGATTAGATATATGAAATGTAGGATGCACATTGCCAAGAGATGGAGGTAACTCGAGCTTGTAAGCCACTTTCCCAATCCTTTCGAGGATCTTAAATGGACCAACATAATGAGGTGCTAACTTGCCTTTCTTTCCAAAATGGATCACACCCTTCCATGGAGATACCTTAAGAAGAACGAGATCACCGACTTGGAATTCCAAGGGTTTTCGACGTTTGTCGGCATAACTCTTTTGCCGACTCCTCGCTACTCGAAAATTGTCACGGATTTGAATAATCTTGTCGGAAGTTTCTTGAATTAACTCAGGACCGGTGATTTGTGCTTCACCAATCTCGTTCCAACAGATAGGAGAACGACACTTGCGACCATAGAGGGCTTCGAATGGAGCCATGTTGATACTTGTGTGGTAGCTATTGTTGTAAGAAAATTCAATGAGGGATAAATGTGAATCCCAATTGCCACTAAAATCGATTACACAAGCTCTAAGCATGTCTTCAAGAGTTGGGATTGTTCGCTCGGTTTGTCCATCAGTTTGGGGATGGTAAGCCGTGCTCAAATCCAAACGAGTACCAAGAGCAGATTGGAGAGATTGCCAAAATCGAGAAGTGAACCGAGCGTCTCTATCGAATATTATGTTCAAGGGAACACCATGACGGCTCACAATTTCATCAATGTAAATTCGGGCTAATTTCTCCACTTTGAAGTCTTCACGAATAGGCAAGAAGTGGGCAGATTTGGTGAGTCGATCAATGATCACCCAAATACTATCATAACCACTCGAGGTGCGAGGGAGCTTGGTAATGAAATCCATAGCTAAATTTTCCCATTTCCACATGGGAATTTCCGGTTGTTCAAGTAAACCAGAAGGACGTTGATGTTCGGCTTTGACTTTAGAGCAAGTTAAGCATTTGGCAACATAAAGAGCAATGTCCTTCTTCATACCGGGCCACCAATAAAGTTGGCGAAGATCTTGGTACATCTTATCCGCACCAGGATGAATAGAATAACGAGTCTTATGAGCCTCGTTCATGAGAATTGCACGGAGATCATCGCGATCGGAAATCCAAATACGGTTCAAATAATATAGTAAGCCATTGGGTTTTGATTCAAGAAGAAGTTCAACACCACACGACATTTCTTCATACATGTTACCCTCGGTTACCGAGACGTGTTGAGCGTCTAAGATACGGGTTTGAATATTGGTTTGAATACGGGCACAATGAAGCATAACATTGTCCTTTCGACTCAAAGCATCGGCTACGACATTCGCTTTGCCGGGATGGTAACGAATTTCGCAGTCATAGTCGTTAAGGAGTTCGACCCAACGTCGTTGCCTCATATTGAGTTCTTTTTGGTTGAAGATATGTTGAAGACTTTTGTGGTCGGTGAATACCACACATTTCGTGCCATATAGGTAATGTCTCCAAATCTTTAACGCGAATACGACCGCACCCAACTCGAGATCGTGCGTCGTATAATTCTTTTCATGAACTTTGAGTTGTCTTGATGCATAAGCGATCACTTTTCCTCGTTGCATGAGGACACAACCAAGACCTTGGTTAGAAGCATCACAATAGACAACTAGATCATCATTTCCATCGGGGAGAGTTAATATAGGAGCATTGCACAACTTATGTTTAAGAGTTTGGAAAGCTTCTTCTTGTTTCGGTCCCCACTCATAGGTTTTACCCTTATGGGTCAAAGCGGTAAGAGGGACAGCAATCTTTGAGAAGTTTGAGATGAAACGACGATAATAACCCGCAAGACCAAGAAATGAACGAACTTCGGTAGGAGTCTTCGGGGCATTCCAATTCTTAACCGTTTCAATCTTAGCAGGATCAACATGAATACCCTTGTCGTTGACGATGTGACCAAGAAATTGAACTTCTTTTAACCAAAATTCACATTTGGAGAACTTGGCATATAGTTGTTCTTTCTTTAAAAGGTCCAAAACCAATCTAAGGTGTTCTTCATGGTCGGCTTTAGTCTTGGAATAGATTAAGATATCGTCAATGAAAACGATCACGAATTTATCAAGGTACGGTTTGCACACACGGTTCATGAGATCCATGAAAACTGCGGGTGCATTGGTTAACCCGAAAGGCATAACCATGAACTCGTAATGACCATACCTTGTTCGAAAAGCAGTCTTAGGAATGTCATCTTCTTGAACACGGAGCTGATGATAACCAGATCGAAGATCAATCTTCGAGAAACAAGTAGAACCTTGAAGTTGATCAAAGAGATCATCGATTCTAGGCAAGGGATAGCGATTCTTGATAGTAAGCTTATTGAGTTCGCGGTAGTCAATACACATACGGAATGATCCATCCTTCTTTTTAACAAATAAGACGGGTGCACCCCACGGTGAATGACTCGGGCGAATGAACCCTTTGTCGGAGAGTTCTTGAAGTTGACTTGCGAGCTCTTGCATTTCGGAAGGTGCAAGACGATAAGGAGCTCTAGCAACGGGGTTAGCTCCGGGCACAAGATCAATACGAAACTCGACTTGGCGAACGGGAGGAAGACCGAACAAATCCTTAGGAAAAACCTCGGGAAAATCTCGAATAATGGTAATGTCTTGGATACTCTTCTCCTTGACATCCTTTTGAACAATGTGAGCTAAGAAAGCAATGTACTTCTTTCGTAAGTACTTTTGAGCGGTAGTACAAGACATCAACTTAATACCCTTGCAAGGCTTTTCACCAAAAACCCTTAAGGTTTCTCCCGATGGTAGCGGAATTCGGATACACTTTTCAAAGCACATAACTTCGGCATGATGATTTGATAGCCAATTCATACCTATGATAATGTCAAAGCTTCCTAGTGGCATTGGAATAAGGTTGATTGGGAATGAATGATCATTTAGTTCTAAGGAGCAATCATAGATAACAGACTCAATTGTAAGGGAGTCACCATTTGCTATTTCAACGGTGAAGGTTTTCTCTAATTGGGATCGCGACTTTGCAAGTAAAGGCTCAAAATTAAGTGACACAAAACTTTTATCGGCACCAGTATCGAACAAAATGGAGGCATAATGACTCTTTACAAGGAACGTACCGTTGACCAACCTTGGGCACTGATCACGGATGTGATTTAGGTCACCACATTCAAAACATGCACGCCCATTTGCTATAGCAGGAACACCTTGATTAGCCACTTGTTGATTGGTTCGGGTTGGTGGGTTGACTTGGCCCGCAAGAGCTTTGGCCTTACACACATTGACCGTGTGGCCATATTTCCCACAATAAGTGCAAAGGAGACATGGGATGTTTTGAGGATGATGATAGTTCCACGTGGCATAGAGTGGGTAGATCCCAACATATGGCTTTTTGGCTGGTGTTTGAACCATAGGAGCAGCTTGGTTAACAGGCATAGCAGGAGTGACCATAACATAGTTTCTAGCCTTTCTTTCCTTATTATGTCGGGAGGGTTCAGTTGTGGCTTCTTTGTTGTGGGTGGAAGAAGTTGCAGTGTTGGAGACTTTCTTTGTGCCCTTTTTAGTAAGAGTCCCCGCCTTCACACGGTTATCGGTTAAGGTAGCGGATAAACGGATAGCATCTTCAAGTGTTGCGGGATTTCTCCCTAGGACAGTATCTTGAATTTACCTAGGTAATCCACTAATATATTTTTCAATGCAGCGGGATAAACGTGTGACCATGTGGGGCATGAGGAGACTCAACTCATGGAACCGAGTTGTATATGCCAAGTTTTCACCACTATCTTGAGCAAGATCCCAAAATTCGGCTTCGAGTTTCTTTACATCATTTCAAGGACAGAATTCCTCAGTCATTAGCCTTTTAACCTCATCCCAAGGTAAGGCCATTGATACATCCACACCCCTATTCCTCTTTTCCCCATTCCACCACGTGAGTGCCCGTTTTTGTAAGACACTTGTGGCATGACGAACACGAAGGTTATCGGGGCAGTCACTATTGAGAAAGGTATTCTCAATACTTTCGAACCATTGAAGAAGTCTCGTTGCTCCTTCAGTACAATAAAACTTGAGGGGATTACATGAGTTGAAATGCTTGAAAGTGCATTGAGATGGGTTGGCACCACCATTTCCACCATTACCACCATTTGCCCCATGGTTACCATTGGTGGCACCATTAGCTTGAGTGAGTTGAGTTACGAGTTGTGCAAGGATGGTAGCGATGTCGGTGTTGGTGTTGGCCACGGGAGCACGACGGGAAGGCATTCTACAGATTTTCACAAGACAAGAAAAGATGTAAGAACTTATGAATGTTGTTTGGGTTTAAAAGAATAGTTAACCATACTTTGGATTGTACTCAAATAGTGATAAAATCACTTGAGTACTATGACACATTAAGTTTAATTAAACTCATATAATTTTCAAGGAGACATGCTTTAGCCTATAAGTAAACACTCATCCCGATAATTCCCAGGAAAGCATACGGGTCCCTCGGTTGATTGGGATTTATGCGAAATGCTTTCCTAGATAGAAAACCTAGAATACAGGTGTCACCCTTCCAGATTGCACGTGTCCTCGAATAATTATGTAAGGCCCCAAACCCGGGAGGCCTCACTTGTTGGATTTACTCATAAACAAAGTCATTAATACTGAACTTTAAATTTAACACGTTCAATTAACAACAAAAACATTCACGTTTGAGTACATTACAGCGGAAGTCTCAACATTTAAAACATACATCATTGTTTAACAAAAGAAAACATAAATCGGAATGTCTGTCTCTAGCCGGGCAGCCTTCACGCCTTCGCACGACCCTTTTCTTTGTTACCTGAAATGTATACTAAAACTCAGCTAACGCTGGTGAGTTCTAGTTTAAAAAGATTAGATATAAACATTATTTCTTCAAAAGTATACATAAGTTTATATATAAAGAACATAAATACGTATTCTTAACTTTTACTTTTCTTTCATCATTCTTGAGTGACTACATTGATATGCATTCACCTTTATTTTTCCTTAACATTCATTTGGTCATACACATAAAGGTGATCAACCCGTCTTTTACTACGTATGTCACAAATACATACGCCATGAAGCTACAGTCGTAGCCCTTTGACTCGTCCGGTCCTAGAAACCGTCCGCCTTAAAACCGTCCGGCCAACCTTCGGCTGTCCGTCATAAACCGTCCTACCGTAATAGTCTGTCCTTTTCGCCCGTCTACCCGAAGGTATCCGTTTCCCACGTGCTACCATGTTTGCAACCGTTCTACATATGATTTGGCATTTGCTTCGACCGTCCATTAATGCCCCTTTTTATTTCCTTGCTGATGAAGGAACATTTTATTACCGGTTACAAGATAGTCACGTGGTCGTCCGTCTACCATAGTAGCCATTAGCATCAAAGCGTCCATTACATTCACGTATATTCATAACATGCAGTATATATTATATAAAGCAAGATTTCATTCATTCATATTTTGTCATTCTTTCATTCATACTTTGTAAACATAAGTTTCATTCTTTGTTCATAATTCATTTTCATATATATATATATATATATATATATATATAAATATATATATTTGTATATCACGTATGATCACATTGGCATTCATAGTATTTATTCATTTAGTGTATACATTTCAGCCCCAAAACATTTAATAAGGTTTGCACATAACATACAAAGGGGCACATAGAACTCACATGATGAGTAGTTTCTGAGATACACTTAGCTGGTTACTGAGCATCACTAATGTCACTCACAATCTGTATAATAAAGTCATTCACGTAAGGTAGTGCTCCTAGATGACACTAGACATTACTATGCTTGAACCTAGTTGTTTCGATGGATTTGCTTATATCGAAACTTGGTAGTTTCGATAGGTTGCATATGTCGAAACTTGGTAGTTTCGATAGGATGCTTATGTCAAAACTTGGTAGTTTTGAGTCATGGGTTCATATCGAAACTACGGTAGTTTCGGTAAGTAACTTATGTATTATCTTAGCTTCGGATCGTGGGCATATCGAAACTAGGTAGTTTCGATGGGTCTGTATATATATCGAAACTAAGAAGTTTCGATGGGTCTGTATATATATCCAAACTAAGTAGTTTCGATGGGTCTGTATATATATCGAAACTAAGTAGTTTCGATGAATCAGTCTTCTTCCCCAAAAACCCGAAGGTTCTGCATGCGACTCTTATCGTGTCGATATCTAAATTTTCTTTGATCAAAACGTTCGGTTTTCATTCTAGATGCTATACCTAAGCTCATTTTCAAGTTTCATCCGTAAAATCATCATCTATTGGGCTATAACCGAAAACCCAAAAAAATCATAAAAACTCAGATTATGATCGAACGCTTACCTGGGTTGGATTTCTGATTTGGAGGAGATGATCACGAGCACAGCAGCAACGTTGTCCTGAATTCCCGAGTCGATCCGTCACTTTCTCTCTCTAGACCTGAGCTCTCTTCTCTCTCTCTAGAACTTGTGAATGGTAGAAATGAAAGGTTTGGAGCAGCCCTTGCCCTTATATACTGGGGCTTCCTTCGGCCCGTTGGAGCCGAGCCCAAGCCCATCAGTTTTTCTTTCGCCATTTAAAAATTATAAATTTCGATCGTGTCATTATTTATTTATTACCAGTTTTGGGATGTTACAAGTCTACCTCCCTTAGAAAGGTTTCGTCCTCGAAACCAAATATACGTTAAACAATTGAGGGTATAGTTCCCGCATCTCGTCTTCTTTCTCCCATGTAGATTCCGATCCCTTTTTGTGCTTCCATTGAACATTGAAAAATGGGATTGACTTGTTGCGTAGTCGCTTCTCGGATCGGTCAAGGATGGCTATTGGTTCCTCGACATAATTCAGACTGTTATCCACCTCAATCTCATCGTAAGGTATGTGAGCCGTGTCGTCAGCTAGACGCTTGCGTAAGTGCGACACGTGGAACGTAGTGTGTATTTCGCTAAGCGCATCAGGTAGGTCGAGTCTGTAAGCAACTTGACCCACTCTCGCTAAAATCATAAAAGGTCCGACGAACCTTGGACTTAGTTTGCCACGTTTTCTGAATCGGATGATTCCTTTCCATGGCGATACCTTCAATAGTACGATGTCCCCTACTTGAAACTCCAATTCCCTCCTTCTCTTATCCGCGTACGATTTCTGTCTGTCCTTCGCGGCTTTCATTCGAGCTTTGATTTGATCGAATTTCTCAGAAGTAGCTTTGACCACCTCGAGGCTTGCAAAGTCCTTCTACCCAATTTCCCCCCAACACACCGGGGTCCTACATCTCCTTCCATACAACATTTCAAATGGCGGCATGCCAATCGTTGAATGATAGCTATTGTTATATGAAAATTCCACCAATAGTAGATGGCTATCCCAGCTCCCACCGAAGTCAATGATACAGGCCCGGAGCATGTCCTCTAAGGTCTGAATGGTCCTTTCAGATTGACCATCGGTTTGAGGGTGGTAAGCGGTGCTGATGTTCAGTCTAGTGCCCATCGCTTCATTGAATTACTTCCAAAACCTTGACGTGAATCTAGTATCTCTGTCGGACACAATCGACAGCGGCATACCATGTCTGCTCACAATTTCCTTGATAAATATTTCTGCTAGCTTTTCAGAAGAAGAAGTTTAACGTATTGGCAAGAAGTGAGCACTTTTTGTCAAGCGGTCGATGATCACCCAAATGGTATCATTGCCTTTAGCTGTTCGCGGTATCTTGGTAATGAAGTCCATCATGATCTCCTCCCACTTCCATTCCGGTATTGGTAGAGGTTGCATTTTACCGCATGGTTTCTAGTGCTCGACTTTAACTAGTGAACACGTTAGGCACTTGTTCACGTACTCGGTTACATCATTCTTCATGCCAGGCCACCAATACTCTTTCTTCAAGTCTTGATACATTTTGTTTGTCCTATGGTGGATAGAATAGCGAGACTTATGGGCCTCATCGAGTATTTTGGCTCTAAGCTCGCGAATCTTAGGTATCCACATCTGGCAGAACCTAGTTCGTACACCGTATGCATTTGCATCCAAGTTCCATTGTTGTCCTACTATTCTTTCCTGTTTAATATTTCTTTCTAATAGTGCTTCATCTTGTGCTTTTGATATTCCATTCATCAAATCTGGCGTTATAATCAGCTGACACGCCTTGATCCGGATAGGATCAGATTGCTCCTTTCTGCTTAAGGCGTCAGCTACTATGTTTGCCTTGCCTGGATGGTACAGTATCTCACAATCGTAGCCCTTTAATAATTCTAACCACCTCCTTTGCCTCATATTTATTTCCTTTTGCTCGAAAAAGTACTTCAAGCTTTTATGATCGGAGTAGATGGTGCATTTAACTCCATACAGATAGTGCCTCCATATTTTTAATGTGAAAACAACTGCCGCTAACTCCAGATCGTGAGTTGGGTAGTTAACCTCATGAATCTTTAGTTGTCGCGAAGCGTAAGCAATTACCTTCCCTCGTTGCATAAGTACACAGCCTAAACCTTGACCCGAAACGTCAGAGTAGACTACCAAGTCTTCATTTCCCTCAGGTAGTGTCAAGACTGGAGCTTGGGTTAATCGCGTTTTAAGTTCCTCAAACGCGTTGTTTTGGGTTGGACCCCATTCATATTTCACTTCTTTCCATGTCAATTTAGTTAGTGGCGAGGCTATCTTCGAGAAATCGTGAATGAACCTCCGATGGTAGCCTGCCAACCCCAGAAAACTTCGTATCTCTGTTGGTGTCTTTGGGACGTTCCATTCCTTTACTGTTTCGATATTTGTAGGATCTACCATGATGCCGTTTGGGTGTATCACATGACCTAGGAATTGGACTTCCCTAAGCCAAAACGCGCATTTGGAGAATTTTGTGTACAACTTTTCCTACTTTAGCACCTCCAGAACTTCTCTTACGTGACAGTGGTGATCACCTCACTTTTCGAATATACGAGTATGTCATCTATAAAAACAATCAGTGATCGATCCAACATTGGTCGACATACTCTATTCATCAAATCCATGAACGATGCTGGTGCGTTAGTCAATCCGAAGGACATCACGAGAAACTCATAATGCCCATAACGCGTGCGAAATGCGGTCTTTGGTACGTCTTCCTCTCTTACTTTCAACTGATGGTAACCCGACCTAAGATCGATTTTTGAGAACCAACTCACACCTTGCAGTTGATAAAAAAGGTCATCTATTCTAGGAAGTGGGTATTTATTCTTTACTGTCCTCTTGTTCAGTTCACGTTAGTCAAAGCACATGCGCATGCTGCCGTCTTTCTTCTTTACGAATAGTACCAAAGCGCCCCATGGTGAAATGCTCGGTCTAATAAATCCTTTTTCTGTTAATTCCTATAGTTGAGACATCAATTCTTTCATTTCTGACGGAGCCAATCGGTAGGGGGCTTTGGCAACGGGCTCAGCTCCTGATAGTAAGTCAATCTGAAATTCTATTTCCCGATCGGGTGGTAACCCAGGTAGATCCTCAGGGAATACTTCCGGAAAGTTGCACACCACGGGTACATTCTTGAGTGCTTTCGCTTTCATTCTATCGTCAATAACATACGCCAGATAAGCTTCGCAACCGCACCTCATGTAACTTTCGGCCTTGATCATCGAAATGACATTTGGCATTGTGCAATTCCAATCCCCATAAACCGTAATTGGACTTCCGCTAGGAGCTTTGAGGTGTATCCTCTTACGTTTACATATGATTTGAGCTTCGTTGGCAGCTAACCAATCCATACCCAATACTATATCGAATCCTCCTAAGGTGAGAAGGAATAATCTAGAAGGAAACTTATGGCCCTCTATTTCTATGATACAATCCTCTGTTACTTGAAACACTGTCGAATTTTTACCCACGGCAATTTGTATGCTAAAGGCCTTTACTATGGTGTTAATAGTGCAATCCAGTTTACGACTAAATGCATTTGATATGAAGCTTTTACTAGCACCAGAGTCAAATAAAATAGCAGCATTTTCATCATTTACTAGAAACGTACCTGACACAACATAAGGGTTTCCTCTTGCTTCTTCCTCAGTCAGTGCATAGGCTCGAGTCCTAGCCTTTGGCTGTTCCTTTTCAGCTTCCTTTTCTTTTCTCGAACCGGATTGTCTGGTTTTCCTGCAATACCTAGTCAGGTGTCCATATTTTCCACAATTCTGGCACTTGACGTCCTTTAAACACTCTCGGGAGAAGTGCCCCGGCTTCCCGCACTTATAACACATGACGGTGCCGATTCGGCACTAGCCAAGATGGCGCCTTCCACACTTCCTGCAAGTTTCATATTCATCTGACCTTGGTATCTTAATTTCAGCTGCTGCATTCCCTTTCCCAGTGCCCCTTGACGGGTTCTCCCACTTTCTCTTTTGTGTCTCAGGTGCCGGGTCCTCATTGGCGTAGTCTTCGTAGATGATTCCGCTCAGATTCACTACCGACTCGAAGGTCGACGGTAGGTTAGTTTTGACATGGACACGGACCCTTTGCGGCAAACCCTTGACATAGTACTTAATCAGACGGTCTTCAGTCTCCACTAAGTGTGGTACCAGTTGGGCCAGCTCATTGAATCTCGAAGTATACCGGCGATGAGTCTTGTTGCCAGCCTTGAAGTTCAGGAACTCGTTCTCCACACGATCAATCTCGTTCTGTGGGCAGAACTTTTGGATTATCAGCTTCTTCAAGTCTTCCCATGTCATTCTGGAAATAGCGTTTGGCGACTTTATTTTCTGAATGTTTCTCCACCAACCTAGTGCTTCATTGGTGAAAGAATGTGCAACATACTTAACGGCTTGGTCCGGTCGACACTCGCTTATGTTGATTACAGCGTTCATCCTCTCAATCCATTCGAACGTAGCCACTGAATCCTTGTTCCCATCAAACTTAGGTGGGTCTCCGTCCTTGAAACCTTTATAAGTGCACCCCCTATTGCTTGATCCCATCTTTATTTCGTCCCCATCACTGTCATATACTTTTTCCTCATGGTTTACTTCATCATCTTCCTTAATTTTCTTTAATGCTTCAGACAGCAAGTCAGGCAATACATTATTTAAAGTGAGCACGACCTCACGGGCAATAGCATCTCTGACCTCGGGCTCCAACTGTAGATACCCTTGATGGTCGCCCCCAGTTGGGGTGACATTAGTTTGGTGCACGCTCTCTGTGCTTTTCGTGTGCACATCCTCTTCTTCTTGATGTCTTGGATTCAGTGGAGGCCTACCGACTCGGCCAGTGCGACCTCCTCGACGTCTTGTTCTTCCTCCTCCAGCCATAGTTCTTAGTTTCCTGATGGTCATAAAGGGAATACATCAATGTCATTTTCTCAGATCATAGTCTTAGAACATTACGAATAAGGTAAATTTTTAATTACAGTAACCGATTTGTGATTAGAAATTTACATTGCCTTTCGGGTTCCAAACTCTTCAAATTGGTCGTGACATTGACATCTATTGGTTCTAGGTTTGAGTATCTATTCTTATCCAAGTGTATTAACCTTAGTACTTACTTACCGTGCTGGCGTTGGCTACCCAGACTGACATCCGTGCGTTGGTCCCATAATCAGCTTGAGTCCAGACATTTAGGGATGTCTGAATCTCTCAAACTATTACTCTGATACGA
The DNA here is from genome assembly GCA_023525975.1 of Smallanthus sonchifolius. Taxonomy (NCBI): domain Eukaryota; kingdom Viridiplantae; phylum Streptophyta; class Magnoliopsida; order Asterales; family Asteraceae; genus Smallanthus; species Smallanthus sonchifolius. The sequence goes on from CM042039.1 coordinate 22,510,584, forward strand.
ACTTGTAAGGCCCCAAACCCGGGAGGCCTCACTTGTTGGATTTACTCATAAACAAAGTCATTAATACTTTACTTTAAATTTAACACGTTCAATTAACAACAAAAACATTCACGTTTGAGTACATTACAGCGGAAGTCTGAACATTTAAAGCATACATCATTGTTTAACCAAAGAAAACATAAATCGGAATGTCAGTCTCTAGCCGGGCATCCTTCACGCCTTCGCACGACCCTTTTCTTTGTTACCTGAAATGTATACTAAAAGTCAGCTAACGCTGGTGAGTTCTAGTTTAAAAAGATTAGATATAAACATTATTTCTTCAAAAGTATACATAAGTTTATATATAAAGAACATAAATACGTATTCTTAACTTTTACTTTTCTTTCATCATTCTTGAGTGACTACATTGATATTCATTCACCTTTATTTTTCCTTAACATTCATTTGGCCATACACATAATGGTGATCAACCCGTGTTTTATTACGTATGTCACAAAGACATACACCTTGAAGCTACCGTCGTAGCCCTTTGACTCGTCCGGTCCTAGAAACCGTCCGGCCAACCTTCGGCCGTCCGTCATAAACTGTCCTACCGTCGTAGTCCGTCCTTTTCGCCCGTCTACCTGAAGGTATCCGTTTCCCACGTGCTACCATGTTTGCAACCGTTCTACATATGATTTGGCATTTGCTTTGACCGTCCATTAATGCCCCTTTTTATTTCCTTGCAGATGAAGGAACATTTTAGTCCCGGTTGCAAGATAGTCACGTGGTCGTCCGTCTACCGTAGTAGCCGTTAGCATCGAATCGTCCATAACATTCACGTATATTCATAACATGCAGTATATATTATATAAAGCAAGATTTCATTCATTCATATTTTGTCATTCTTTCATTCATACTTTGTAAACATACGTTTCATTCTTTGTTCATAATTCATTTTCATATATATATATATATATATATATATATATATATATATATATATGTATTTGTATATCACGTATGATCACATTGGCATTCATAGTATTTATTCATTTAGTGTATACACTTCAGCCCCAAAACATTTAATAAGGTTTGCACATAACATATAAAGGGGCACATAGAACTCACTTGATGAGTTGTTTCTGAGATACACTTAGCTGGTTACTGAGCGTCACTAATGTCACTCACAATCTGTATAATAAAGTCATACACGTAAGATAGTGCTCCTAGATGACACTAGACATTACTATGCTTGAACCTAATAGTTTCGATGGATTTGCTTATATCGAAACTTGGTAGTTTCGATAGGTTGCTTATGTCGAAACTTGGTAGTTTCGATAGGTTGCTTATGTAGAAACTTGGTAGTTTCGATAGGTTTCTTATGTCGAAACTTGCTAGTTTCAAGTCATGGGTTCATATCGAAACTATGGTAGTTTCGGTAAGTAACTTATGTATTATCTTAGCTTCGGATCGTGGGCATATTGAAACTAGGTAGTTTCGATGGGTCTGTATATATATATCGAAACTATGGTAGTTTCGATGGGTATGTATATATATCGAAACTAAGTAGTTTCGATGGGTCTGTATATATATCGAAACTAAGTAGTTTCGATGAATCAGTCTTCTTCCCCAAAAACCCGAAGGTTCTGCATGCGACTCTTATCGTGTCGATATCTAAATTTTCTTTGATCAAAACGTTCGGTTTTCATTCTAGATGCTATACCTAAGCCCATTTTCAAGTTTCATCCGTAAAATCATCATCTATTGGGCTAAAACCGAAAACCCAAAAAAATCTTAAAAACTCAGATAATGATCGAACGCTTACCTGGGTTGGATTTCTGATTCGGAGGAGATGATCACGAGCACAGCAGCAACGTTCTCCTGAATTCCCGAGTCAATCCGTCACTTTCTCTCTCTAGACCCGAGCTTTCTTCTCTCTCTCTAGAACTTGTGAATGGTAGAAATGAAAGGTTTAGAGCAGCCCTTGCCCTTATATACTTGGGCTTCCTTCGGCCCGTTGGAGCCGAGCCCAAGCCCATCCGTTTTTCTTTTGCCATTTAAAAATTATAAATTTCGATCGTGTCATTATTTATTTATAAGTTTTGGGATGTTACAAATTAACAAAGTTTAAAAGCCTTAACGAGGAAAAAAAAAGATTTTTATAATTTTAAATCAATGAAGTTTCCACATGCTAAGAAGATGTTAATAGAGCAGTAGATAAGAATATTATGAGGTTTTAGGGTATAGGTAGGGATATTGTTTATTAAATTTATTATTTAAGTATAGTTTAATAAGTCATGAATTTCTAATAAGTAAGGTATCAAAAACGAAATAATAACTAATCATAGTAAGCATGTAACACATAGCATGTAACACATATCCTGTAGCACATAATCACATAAACATAAAGCATGGCATAAGTGGGTGTCCTAAAGTTATAGTCTGGGTCAAGAGTGTCTAATAACCTAGTTCCCTATAACCAAGGCTCTGATACCAATCTGTCACACCCCGACCGATGGCGGAATCATCAGGGCGGGACATGTAGACTGTTCATGAGCACAAGGTTGACTAAATTGTAATATATTAAACATCAATTTCATTTCAAATAATCCAAACACAACCAAATCAATGAAAGAACATAGTTGAAATACATAAAATCCTTTATTCAAATTAACTAAGTCCCAAAGCCTTTGTGAAGCAAATCTTGATCAAATCACACATTAGTACCGGAAACATGAATAAAATAAGGTCAACTAAAAAGTTGGTGAGCATACACAGGTTTGTATATAGATAGCATATAGTTTGTAAATAAACAAATCCTTACATATCATGATAAAATAAGGCATTTATGGGGAGCCGCTATTGTGTAACCAAGTACAATCAAACCTTTGTAACTAGCATGCAAAATTGTGTTGTCGGTAACAATCACCCAACCTGGGTGGGTTTGTCAGACTCAATAGATCTATCATTGTTTACCGTCGGCTTGAATAGTTAATGATTGCACATAAATCGCACACAAAAGTTAGCACAACTAGCACTCGGGCATAAAGCTCAAATTGCACACATGAATGTAAAGGGGATTTGTATTTGTGTAGTTTGTGTAAATGTAAACAATAGTATTGTATAATGTTCATGTTCCACCCCAAAAAGTGTAAAAGAGTAAAAGGGGCTATGTAATACTCACTTGATTTGAAGGCGTAGCTAACACGAGATACTAGATAGCAACGGGGTCCTCGTAATGTACAACGTTAACCTAGAGTGTAATATGTATTGAATCAATAGTGTGCACTATAGTCTATGTCTAAGTCTAAGGTTAAATTGGATGTGTGCATAAGGAATTTGAAGTTGTAGGTATTAGTGGTTTGTACTTGAATGGTGTTGTATAAAATTTGAGTTTGGAATAACTAAATAATAAAATAATAAGATTATTATTTGTTTACTTAGTTATAAAAATAATGTAAGTATTAGGGGTGATTAAGTATAACCTAAACAAATAGTTTTTGTTTAAATGTAAATTAAATAAATAATTGTAAACTTATTTATTTATTTATAAAATATGTAACTTAATCATTTAGTTATAAAAATGTATTAAATGTTTTATATTAAATATAAATTTCTTTACTTTATTTTCATAAAGATGTTTAAATAAATTGTGTAAATAGTAATTAATTGTAGGGTTTAACAATATAGATTAAATTTTGTAAGTTTTAAATAAATAATTTCTATTTATTTATTTTATAAAATCCATTATTTTTATTTAAAAGTTAGTTTGAAATACTTATTATGGTATCAATTATTCTGTCAAAACTTTTCTCACACACACGACCGTGCCTGGAAAGGGACACGATCGTGCTCTAACCACCGACCGTGTTAGTCAGGGCGTGACCGTGTTGATCAAACAGTGGGCATAACTAACCAAATCATTAGGCACGACCGTGCCTTGGCCAGGCACGATCGTGTCTATGATTCTAAAACACGACTGAGATTAGCCAATGGGCATGACTGGTCTGAGTGTGGGAGGCACGACCGCGCTGGTATTTGGCGCGATCGTGTCTCATGAAGCACGACCGCGCTAGAATGCTAGCGCGACCGTGTCTGTTCCAAAACAAATTCAATTTGACTAATTCTTATATTGTTAATGTCGGAATTCATGGGGCTTTCACCCATTAGATCATCACGAGTCTTTTTGTATAGATTAATTGTATTTAAAACGTGTCTAAGGTTCGATTCGATTAAATCATTTTTGAACAAAATATAGATTCGGGTTCGTGGTGATTTTTATATTGCAAGCCCCAATTAAGATGGGGCTTTTAATCTATGAACTGAAACGAGTGAGAAAAAGGTTTCAATTACACGGAAGAGTAGCGAATTGATGGAAAACAGTAGGGAGGAGTTCCGGCGTCGGCGAGCTTGGCTTCCGGCATCTTCTGCCACCATTCCGGTTGCTTCAAATGGGTTAGTAGCCTCTGGGAGGATCGTGTAGCGTTTGGTTGGGAGAATTGCAAACAAATTGGGGAATTTGATGGTTTCGTGGACGAATTTTATGATTATGAGATGAATTGATGTAATTCAGTTTATTTGTTGTAATTATGATGATCAAGAGGCTTAACTCTGTTCGTTAATAGTTGGAACATGTAGAACGGTTACGAAATCAAACTTCTCTATGATTAAAGGCTGCATTTACGTTTCAACTGATGAGAGGCACGACCGTGCCCATATGAGGCGCGACCGTGCCAAGGCACCGGGCGCGACCATTCCAAAGCAGGGCGCGCGACCGTGCCAAAGCACTTGGCGCGACCGTGCCAGAACGAGGCGTGACCGTGCCTATTAGGGTTTCTTGTTACTTTTCAACATAAGACCTTGTAACTTTAGTCTTTGACATATTTGTATAAATAGCTACTTATGTAGTGTTTAGTAGGTTATAACCGAGTAAAATTTGCGGATTTGCATTGAAATATAATATTTAATTGATGGTAGGAATAGAACAAAACAGTGCAGATATGGGTTTGAAATGCATTACATTGAATTGAAATACGGATACTAAAAATCTGAAATGTTACATTAGGCGAAGATAATATGTTCGCTTCTGTGATACCCAAGCGAACTTAATATGAAGCGAACTTAATAAGTTCGCTTAAACCAGACACCTAAAAATCTGATTAAGTTCGCCAAATTTAAGTTCGCTTAAATTGTGAGAAGCGAACTTACAAGTTCGCCTGCTAAGTTCGCCTGCACAAGTTCGCCTGCACACAAGTTTGCTTGCTTCAGCAGATTCAAATTCAAGAACAGTTCAAACAGAAACCAGGAACCAAGAATCACCAAAAATCTTCATAATTCACTGGTTTGAAGGAATTAATCAAAATTGAACCATAGGATTGTGTAATTTCGTAATTAGAACCTTTCTATCGAATCAATTTCTTCAAAATCCTCTTCAAAAACACCAAATCAGAACCAAATTAAGCTTGAAAACTCCATGGAAATGAAAATATCAAGGTTGTTGAATTTCTTGTCGATTTGCATAAAAAATCGTCTAGAATCACCAAGAATCACGAGCAAAAGCTCTAATACCACTTGTAGGTCCTCATGACACTTCTACAGATCATTCTCGTGATAATACATGTCGTTAACTCGGAGTGCGGAATCCACTGAATCAACGATTGCATACACAAAAGACAATGGACACAATCAAGTAAATAAACTTCACGCTTGTATTTCAATTCACAATAGAGTTTACAGACTCAATCTATCTTGTTCTACTTCTATTCTGTTCTTCTTCTAAACTGACTCTGTAAACATCTATATATAGACTACTGACCTGCATTAGGCGAACTTAACAAGTTCGCCTCTAACAGACTAAGCGAACTTAACAAGTTCGCCTCAGATAGATTTAAGCGAACTTAACAAGTTCGCCTCTGTTAGACTAGGCGAACTTAACAAGTTCGCCTCTAGCAACTTGTATAAAAACACTTAGAACATTAATACATTACAAAAACATAAAGACATAAGATCTAAACTATTATAAAGCTTTTGTCATTACAAACTATGTCCTAACAAGGATTGGGAAAGTGGCTTACAAACTCGAGTTACCTCCATCACTTGGCAATGTGCATCCTACATTTCATGTGTCTAATATGAAGAAATGCCTTGCTGATGAACATCTCCATATACCTCTTGACGACGTGGGCATTGACGAAACGATGCACTTCGTTGAGAGACCGGTAGAAATCATGGATCGTGAGATCAAGCAGCTCAAGCGAAAGTCGTATCCCTATTATCAAAGTTCGTTGGGAATCAAAACGTGGTCCTGAATTTACTTGGGAATGTGAGGACCAAATGAAGCTCAAGTACCCCCACCTCTTTGCTGATGCAGTCGCCCCAGCTAGCTAAATTTCGGGACGAAATTCCGTCAACATGGGGATACTGTAACATTTCTGATTTTATTATCGGTATTTTTCATTCAATGTAACACAATTCAAATCCAATTCTAGTACACTGATTTTTTCTATTCGTACCAACTATTAAATAATAGGTTCCAATAAAAATCCGCGAGTTTTACACGGGTATGTTCTATTAGAATCCTATCTATGGAAATATTTATATAAATGTGTCAAAGCTGAAGTTGAAAGGGCTGATTTGGTAAATAACCAGAAGCCCTAGTAGGCACGGTCGCGCCTCTCGTCAGTTAAAATGTAAATACAGCCTTTAATCGCAGATTCGTTCGAATTCGTAACCATTCTACACGTTTGTACCATTAACGAACCCAATTAAGATTTTAATCACTGTATTTACGACGAATTAATCTAATTATGCCGATTCATCTCGTAACCGTCGATCATTTTCATGTATCCATCGATTTCAATCATTTTGACCATAATCCTCCCAAGCAAACACACTGTACGCCTTATTCGATCCTCTCTGAAGCTCCTGAACACGTTGATATAGCTGGAGTTGCAGCAAAAGGCACCGGAGATCACACCCGTCGTCGCCGGAACAAGTTCTAACCGTACGCTATCAATCCATCATCCTTTCTGGTAATTGAAACATCCTACACCTTCGTTTTTATTCATAGATCAAAAACCCCTTGTTAATTCGGGTTAATATTATCGAAACTGTTGCGAACCATATCCTAGGGTTCATACACTTTCGGCTTGATCGGATTCTAATCTAGAGACGTTTGTAACTCAATTAAACTGCATGGTTAAATTCACAATTCTTGGATTATCAAAAGCCCCAAGATTTCCAACGTTAATATTATAAGATTTAATCAATTTTTTTTATGAAATTAGTCAGACATGGTCGCGCTAATCTGCTAGCGCGGTCGTGCCTATCCGAGCACAGTCGCGCCCCATACATGACCTGGTCGTGCCTACTAGCCGGACAAGGTCATGCCTACAGAACCCTAGACACGGTCATGCCCGACACAAGCACGGTCGTGCCTGATGACCAGACTGTTGTGTCTTCTGTTTTTATCAACACGGTAACGCCCCTGACCATCACAGTCGCGTCCGTGGTCTTAACACGGTCGTGCCTTGCCTTAGGCACGGTCGTGTGTGTGAGAAAACCTTTTTCAGATTGTTTGATTTATATTTATATTTATATTTTCACAACAATAAGTATTAAGGTGTTTTGAACCCGGAAGCCACCCGTGGATTCGGGTTTGGTCTTGCAAACCGTAATTATTATTATAGTCCATTTATAAAATAATATATTTTCCCATTATTTTGTACCGTGACCCAAATTAAAAATAATACACTTTATATATTATTTCCTCCGTATTATAGGCATTTTTGTAACGTTTCAAATTCATAAATAATATAATTAAACTATTCATTTCAAATTGTTTTCATTTAGTCAACACCTCAAAAACCCTTTTTCATAATTCGTCACGAACTCAGTATATAATTCCTTATACTCATATCCATTGAAACCCTCGACTTTGATTTAGACATTTTATTAATTTATGTTCATACGCAATACACTTTAGGTTAACGTTGTGCGTTACAAGGATCACGTTACTACCTAGTCTCTCATGTTAACTACACCTTTGATTCAAGTAAGTATTACATAGCCCCTTTTACTCTTTTACACTTTTTGGGGTGAGACATGAACTCTATACACACAATTGCTTACATTTACACAAACTATATAAACACAAATCCTCTTTACATTCATGTGTGCAAAATTGAGCTTTATGTTTGAGTGCTAGGTGTGTTAACTTTTGTGTGCAATTTATATGCAATCATTAACTATTCGAGCCGACGGTCAACAATGATAGATCTATTGAGTCTGACAAACCCACCCAGATTGGGGTGATTGTTACCGACAACACAATTTGCATGCTAGTTACAAAGGTTTGATTGTAATTTGGTTACACAATAGCTGCTCCCCATAAATGCCTTATTTTATCATGTTATGTAAGGATTTGATTATTTATATCTACACACTATCTATGTATAAACCTGTGTATGCTCACCAACTTTTTAGTTGACTTTATTTTATTCATGTTTCAGGTGCTAATATGTGAGTTTGATCAAGACATGCTACACATAGGCTTTGGACTTAGTTAAATTTAAATAAAGAATATTATGTATTGTCACACCCCCAATTTCAACTAACGGAGTTTTACCTTTTGGGAAGTGACGAACCAGGATCTCAGACATTAGTTTACTTTGAACGACTCTACATGGGACTCAAAATGAAAATATCTTTTAAATCAGAGTATCAATGCGGAAGCATAAAGAAAGTAAATGCGCAAAATACACGCGCCCAAAACCAAAGTTTAAAAAGTCCAAAAAGTCCAAACGTCCAATCAAAGCAAGTACAATAGAATAATTCAAACAAACATAAATGAGTTATAAAATCAAGCAGTTGAATCCCATGCATGCCCTAACGTGCACCTGTGTCTTATCTTAGCGACCCGAGAAAACATGTATGAAAATATGTCAACACGAGGTTGGTGAGTCCACAGGTTTCAATATAAGTAAATAAGTGTTTACCGGATTTATGTTCATTCAGCACGTATTTATAGGTAGCTAACCTATGTTCATGTTCAGCTCAAGCGCTCGCAACCGAAGCTGACAGTTTGTTTATTGCCTCCTGCCAGGTCTATCAACACTGGCGGTGTGAGTAGGCTAACATTTTACCCGTTCGATATCTGATCGAGTTAGCGCGACTAACGCGGGTGGGATTTGTCAAACCCAGTAGTACTACTAAATATTACCTCGCTAAGATCCATATTAACGGTCCGATATTAGTTGAGGACTTTCTGTGATAGCGTGTTACGCTTAGCATTTAACATTGATATCATACGAATTAAAAATCCAAAATTGTTTAGTCATGTTTTCTACCCCAAGTTAAAACAGTAAAAGGGGCCGTGAAAACTCACATGCGTTGCGTTGTAGGTTGTATCACACAATGGACAAGTTGGAACCACGATTGTAAGTCTCAAACGACTTACGAATGCCTTAAAATTATAAACACATAAATTAGGGATAAAAATGGGAATTATGACAATGACCCGGAATGAGAAACGTCCTAAAGAAACGCTCTAGTAACCGAGAGTAGACGAACGTGTCCACGGGAATATGAATTCTTTAATTAATGGTTAAATTATATATATACGTTACGCGATGAATGACAACAATAAAAATGGATATATTCGAGCTTCTTTCCATTTACAAAAATTAGGAAAATAATATAATTTAATATATTATTTTTAGGTTCAAAAGAATATTTTAATTACTCATTCGTGGTACAAAATAAATAGTATATTATTTTTATGAACGTAATAAATGCGAGTAAATAATATAACTAATTATATTATCATTTAGTTTCATGTGTTATACGAGGTTACACAACGATACGAAATAATATATATATATTATTTATTAATACGAGTCACGGGTTGGATATAATATAAATATATTATTTTATTCAGAGTCGTGGTTTGAAAATGACATAAATATATTATTTTATAAATGAACATGCTATTTATAAAATTTCACCCGAGCCTTCGGGGCTAAAACACTTTTATATATTAATATAATAATATTAAGAATGATTTTTATTAATTAAATATGTTTAGAAAAATGTTTAAAAAGAAATGTGGGAGCCCGGACTCGAACCCGGGTCTCTCCCACACACGCACACTGCCTTAACCAATCCGCCCGCTAGGGTCATCGCGACAATATCCGGATTGGAATGGTTAAAACATACATGTCCAGCGTGTTCTTCTCCCCTATCGTAACCGAGCCATAACCTGTCTCAAATCCGTCGATTTCGATGATGGTCGATCAAAACAACGAATAGGTTTTGTTAAACAGATGCTTGCAATCTTGTGTAAATAATTAATTTCAAAAACAACCGGTCTAAGGTCGCTGAATTTTGGAAAAACGGGTCGTAACCCTAGGTTATGAACACAAAATCGATTCATGAGATTCTGATAATAAAAGTTGTTAGAATCATGGGGCTTTTAACAAAAAAAACATTGCGAATCTGATTATGTAGTTTAATTTCATTAAAAATGGGTACTGGTATGAGTTCGATTAATCAGAAAATCATAAGAACCCTAGGTTCGATCCGGTTTCGATTCGATGATGAAACCTCTGAATTTCATAGGGCTTTCAATGTATGAATCAAGGCGAGTCTATTGCTGCCTTCAACTTCAGTAATCCATATCGAAGTGACAGGGTTTGACTAAACCGAAGTCGTATGAACCCTAGGTATCGGATCACGATGAATTCGATAATGGAATCCAAAATTAACATAGGGCTTTTGATATACAGAGGATTGCGAAGCTAATCATGTATATTAATTTGATTTAAATAAAGTCTAGGGTCTCGATCGATTAAACTGGTTTACGATGAACCCTAGAATTCCAGTTTGAGTCGAATTCGATAATGTAAGCCCTAATTTGGTTAGGGCTTTCAATTATTAGGCATAAACGATAGTGTGGGTTTAGACAATTACCTGATTAGAGTTCGAATTGATGATCCTCGACTAAAATAGTTCCGACTTGAACTGGTTTGATCTCCGACTCCCTCAGCTTTGATTTTGGACGAATTGATGCTTGCAACAGGCTCAAACAGATTCGATAAAGGTGTGAGAGGGTGTAATTTGTGAAAGTAATACGAGGATTCGTCGAATTCGATGAATGTTTATGTGGGTCGACGGTTACCAAATAATTCATCATTAACCTGTTTAATTTGCTAATGATGGATTTTTTAATTGATGTTTAAGATCGTTAATGGCATTAATCGAGCGATAACAGTTTCAATTTCAACAAAATCGATTTGTGAATTTGATTTTGATTGAATTTGTCACGAGTTTGACTTCAAAAAGTCAAACGAAGTTAAATTGAATTGATTTTGACTTTGGAAGTCAACATTTAAAGTTTTGGGACTTGGCAGAACTAGTCCCTGTAGTTTAGGTTTGGATTATTGACATAATTAGTCCCTGGGGTTTAATATTGGGTTAACTGGGTTAATATTTAACGGAATTACTAACGGAACTAACTGAAAAGTCCGGATTGTCACATCATCCCCTAGTTGAAAGAATTTTCATCCCGAAAATTAAATAAATAAAAAAAATTTTCTCGGGATATCACATCATCCCCTAGTTGAAAGAATTTTCGTCCCGAAAATTAAATAGTACCTTGAGAATTTGATGCGGATAGCTTGAACATATTAGGATATTTGCGCATCATCTGATCCTCGCGCTCCCACGTGAATTCCGGTTCGCGTTTCGAGTTCCAACGAACTCCGACAATAGGAATCTTACTGTGCTTTAACCTTTTAACTTCCCTATCAATAATTTTCACAGGTTCTTCGATGAGACGTAACTGTTCATCAACGTTTAGTTCCTCAAGAGGAACTGCGAGTGATTCTTCTGCTAGGCATTTTTTTAAATTTGAGACGTGAAAGGCGTTGTACACACTACTAAGTCCTTTAGGTAGGTCCAGCTGATACGCCACTGGTCCGATTCTCTTCATTATCTTGAATGGTCCAACATAACGAGGATTCAGTTTGCCTCGTTTCCCGAAATGAATGACACCTTTCCAAGGTGAGACTTTGAGTAAGACCATGTCACCTATTTGAAACTCTAAGGTTTTACGACGCTTGTCGGCGTAGCTCTTTTGACGATCACGAGCTGCCACCATACGGTTTCTAATTTGAACGATCTTTTCCGAAGTTTCAAATACGAGTTCAGGACCTGTGAGTTGGCTATCCCCAACCTCGGTCTAACAAATAGGAGAACGGCATTTCCGTCCATAAAGTGCTTCAAATGAAGCTGCCTTGATGCTAGTGTGATAACTGTTGTTGTAGGAGAACTCCACCAACGGTAGGTGAGACTCCCAAGTGTTACCGAAATCAATTACACAAGCTCGTAGCATGTCCTCCAGCGTTCGAATAGTACGTTCTGTTTGGCCATTAGTTTGAGGATGGTATGCTGTGCTCATATCTAGACGCGTGCCTAAGGCCTTATGTAACGACTGTCAGAAACGAGAAGTGAGTCGTGCATCACGATCCAAAATAATAGAGATTGGCACCCCGTGCCGAGAGACTATTTCCTTCAAGTAAGTACGAGTAAGCTTATCCATTTTGTTGGTCTCTTTGATTGCTAAGAAGTGAGCGGACTTTGTTAATCGATCTACGATTACCTATATGGTATCACATCCGGTAGGGGCTCGTGGTAATTTGGTGATGAAGTCCATGGATATTTGTTCCCATTTCCACATGGGAATTTCTGGTTGTTGCAAAAGGCCGGATGGTTTTTGATATTCAACTTTGACCTTCGCGCAAGTCAGACACTTACTAACATAGGTGGCTATATCGGCCTTCATCTTCGGCCACCAATATAGTACCTTTAGATCATGGTACATTTTGTCGGAACCTAGATGTATCGAGTAACGAGATTTATGAGACTCATCCATAACTAGTTCCCTTAGGTTTCCGAATACCGGAATCCATATTCGCTCGGTGAAGTAGCGAATACCGTCAGATTTGGCTTCAAGTTGTGCTTCCATGCCGCGTGTACTTTCCAACGGTAGATTTTCTTCTTTTAGGGCTTCGAGTTGAGCACTACGGATTTTGTCAGGTAATCCGGGGTGAATAGTAAGCTGTAATGCTCGAACTCGTTTTGGTTTCGTTTCCTTTTGACTCAGGGCATCAGCTACAACGTTAGCTTTGCCCGAATGATATCGGATCACACAGTCATAATCGTTTAAGAGTTCGACCCAACGACGTTGTCGCATGTTCAACTCTTTCTGCTCGAAGATATGCTAAAGACTCTTTTGATCGGTATAGATGGTGCATTTGGTACCGTACAAGTAATGTATCCATATCTTAAGTGCGAAGACTACGACTCCCAATTCTAAGTCATGAGTGGTGTAGTTTCTCTCGTGGAACTTTAGTTGTCGTGAAGCGTATGCGATCACCTTTTCACGTTGCATTAAGACTCAACCCAGACCTTGAATAGATGCATCACAATACACTACAAAATCATCGGTTCCTTCCGGAAGAGTTAGAATAGGTGCACTACAGAGTTTTTGTTTAAGATGTTGGAATGCTGACTCTTGGTTATCGGCCCAATTATAGACTTTACCCTTTTGAGTTAAAGTAGTGAGAGGTTGAGCAATTTTTGAAAATCCTTTGATGAATCGACGGTAATATCCAGCCAATCCCAGAAATTGTCGCACCTCAGTCGGAGTCGTCGGTGCTGCCCAATTCTTGATGGCTTCTATCTTGGATGGGTCGACATGTATCCCTTTCTCGTTAACCACATGCCCTAGAAACTGAACTTCTCGGATCCAGAATTCACACTAGGAAAACTTAGCATACAGTTTCTCTCGCTTAAGTAATTCCAAAATTAGGCGTAGATGTTCCTCATGTTCTTCCTTGTTCTTGGAATAAATGAGGATGTCGTATATGAAAACGATAACGAACTGGTCAAGGTAAGGCTTACACACACGGTTCATGAGATCCATGAATACCGCAAGTGCGTTGGTTAACCTGAAATGCATGACCATAAATTCGTAATGGCCGTACCTCGTTCTGAATGCAGTCTTAGAGATATCCTCTTCTCGGACTCTTAACTGATGGTAGCCGGACCTAAGATCTATTTTGGAATAGAAACTTGATCCTTGGAGTTGATCAAAGAGGTCATCTATGCGAGGTAAAGGGTAGCGGTTCTTGATTGTCACTTTATTCAGCTCCCGGTAGTCAATACACATACGGAAGGTTCCGTCCTTCTTCTTGACAAATAGTACCGGAGCTCCCCACGGCAATGAAATAGGTCAGATGAAGCCTTTATCCAACAAATCTTGCAGTTGAGTGGACAGCTCTTGTAATTCACTGGGTGCCAGTCTGTAAAGTGCCCGAGCAATCGGTGCTGCTCCGGGTGCTAAATCAATTTGGAATTCAACTTGGCGGTGCGGTGGCAGACCGGGCAGATCCTCGTGAAATACTTCCAAAAATTCACGCACGACGGGAATATCTTCAATCTTCTTCTCTTCTGAGGGCTGCTCAGCAACGAGGGCCAAAATAGCCGTATGCCCCTTTCGAAGGCATTTTTGTGCTTTCATAAAAGATATGATGCCCATGACTGCACCAACTCTTTCGCCTTGAACAGAAAGGGTTTCTCCACTCGGGAGAGGAATACGAACAATCTTCTCATGGCAGATAATTTCGGCTTGGTTTTTAGATAACCAATCCATGCCTACAATTACATCAAAACTACCAAGTATGACTGACATAAGGTCGATATTGAATATATGTTTAGCTAGCTCAAGTTTACATCCCTTAAGAATGTCAGTTGCCTCAATTATTTGGCCATCAACTATCTCTATTGTATACTTAGCTTCTAGTAGAGTTTGAGTTCCTTTTATCATATCACTAAGTCTCTTAGATATAAAACTTCTATCAGCACCAGTGTCAAAAAGGACAGAAGCAAAGTAATTATTTACGAGGAACTTACCGGTGAGCACATTATGGTCGTAACAGGCTTCTCCAGATCCTAGTACAAAGGCTCGTCCCTTCGCACCATTTCCTCCACCATTTCCATTATTACCACCATTACCATTGTTATTCTGGTTAGGGTTGTGGTTTCCATTACCCCTTTCTTCAATTGAGGACAATTCTTCCGAATATGTTCTTCCTTTCTGCACTCAAAACAACCCCTTGTGGATCCAGGTTGTTGAAAAGGTTGTTTAGCTTGTAATTCACCCCTGTAGTCCTCAGCAGCATGACCTATTTTACCGCACCTCTGGCAACGGTTGCAAAACCCAAAGTGGTGGAAGTTACACTTGTTACACTTCGGAGACTTCCCCGCATAACCACCCTGGTTTTGACCCGAAGAGGTCGACTGGTTGAAGTTCTTTGTAGGCTCAAACCTACGCTGTTGCTGCTGCTGCGGTTGATTAAACTAGGATTGGTAGGATCGGGGTCCTTTGGAGTGAGAGTTGGAGTGGTTGTGGGTGTTGTAATGGTGATCAAACTTGCGTTTGTGAGTGTCGGTGGGTTTAGAAACTGAACCTCTTGGAGGTAGAGTCCCTTGTGTCACCGCTTGGTCGGTTAGCTTATGGGCAAGTAGGATAGCTTGTTGGATAGTGGCAGGATTGGATGAAGTAACCATGCTTTGTATTTGAGGCACTAGACCTCCAATGTAAAGCTCAATTCTCTTGTAATCAGGAGTTACCATATGTGGGCACATAGTAGCCAGTTCATGGGAACGTGTGGTGTAGAGTTCAATTTCAGAACCCTCCATCTTTAGGTTCCAAAACTCTCCCTCTAACTTCTGGATCTCATCGCGAGGACAGTATTCCTCTTTCATCATTGATTTAAATTCCTCCCATGGGAGTCCATTCACCATGGCCAGACCCAATATTTGGACCTGGGGTTCCACAATGTGAGTGCCGGGCCTTCTAAAGTTCTGGCGGCAAACTTTACCTGATTAGCCACGGGGCAGTTGCACAAGGCAATTACTGATTCAACCTTCTCAAACCAACGAAGTAGTCCAACGGCTCCTTCAGCTCTACCAAAGGCGTGAGGCTTGCAATCCATGAATGCCTTGAAAGTGCAGGCTGGTTGTTGGTTTTGCTGATTTTGCTGGCCTGGATTTAGAAATAAGAATAGTATTGGAATTATAGAATTTAGGAATGTGTTTTTAGGAGATGGATTGACATCATTAGTCAATAGCTAAAGCATTTACCTGCAGCATTCTGTGCTGCCAGAGCCTCCACCACACTATCATTTATCAGTGTCGCTAGCTCTGCTGCCGTCATGTTAATGGTACCACGACCACCGGCACGGCCTCCGCGTCCTCTCCCTGACATGATTCTTCATAATCACAAATGGAAAACAATGAGAAATATATCGCATATTAAACATTATTCAGATATGAGTAAGGAGATACAACATCTAATATTTTGAAAATTAAATAAATTGTAAGGCTACAAAATAAATTACTCAAATATTAAACTTCTCATGCTTTTATTGGATGGGAACAACCTTACCCATCTAGGTTTGAAAAGAGAAATAACATAAGCAAAAGCAAACATGAAAAGGAAGATAGAATATGAAGATCATCTGTAGGTCCCTCGGGTGTGGCGGATCGTCACATGCAAGTGGGTCTACTAGTCGGACCGGGTGCGGAATGCCCGTGACTAGGCGGAGAGTCTAGCTAAACAAAGTAAACCGACAAGAGATAAAACTTTAAACGTTCTTTGTATTATAAACACTTGAAGGTTACAGAGAAAAGCACTGAGGTTACAATCTGCGTATTTGCGTCTATGTCTGCGTACGTCAACCTATCCTATTTATACAAGACCTGATGCTTGTGCACTTAGCAAGTGCGCAGGGCAAAATTCTCTTGCGTACTTAGCAAGTACGCAACGTTACTCTTGCGTACTTGCCAAGTACGCAGGAGTTTTCTCCTGCGCACTTATAAGTGCGCAAAACACTTGGAGAATTCTGCAACATTCAATATGTAAAAGTAAATACAACTCGATAAACTAATACATAAAGACTCTTACATACAAAGACAATTACGAACAAGACAAAACAACCTAAGACTAAGACTCTATCTATCCAGAGTGTTTGTCACAGGAAAGTGCTTCAACAAACTCCCACTTGACAACAGTTCTGGATAATCTTTCATCTTCGGTCTTCACGTCTTCAGTCTTCACAACACTTGATCTTTAGCTTCCATCTTCTTCTTGTAATCAAGGCAGAACTTAATCACCTTATCATATTTAGAAGCAAGGAGCTTTGTCCACTCATCCGTGTAGACGCAATAACGTTCTGCTAGTACCTCTAGATCTTTCACAGAAAAGTTGATGAAGCAGACTTCATCAAATATTCTGATCAGTTCCTTTGGCACTATATTCCCACTCTCTGAACGTCCTTTACCCATGATCATAGCCTCGCCCATCTTTGGATCTACGTACCAGTACCACATGTCACCAAGAATATCCTGAGATAACTTGCTCAGGGGAATCTTAGTTTCACATCGCACTGGCTAGTATACCAATTTCTTTAAGCGCTTCTTAGTCACAGCATTTATAGCGTGCTTATCCTTGACTCTCTTGGGCACTTGAGGCTTGAACATCTCGAACTTCCCTGATCTTGCTTCTCGCTGCTGAACCACCCACAAACCCATCGCCACTGCGTGATTGGAATGTCCTAGCAGCTCTCGGTTTGCTAGGTTCACAAGGTCATATTTGGGCAAGGAGCTGAACGCTTCACTGGTGGGTTTCAAGTATTGTACCCCCCAGATCTTTTGATAGCGAACAGCTGCTTGTCCTCCTCGAACCTTACAGCTAATCATTCCTATTGCACCGTGTTTGTCTATTATAGACGTCTTTTGCCACACAGGAGCTGGACCCTTTGATGAAGTAGAAGGCATGTCTGTTTCTTTTGGTGCCTCTTGGTCCACAGGTTCAGGGTCAACTGGGGAGGCTTCAGTCGAGGCTTCTACATTACTAGCCTGTTCGACTGAACCTATGTCGAGCGAAGCGTCGAAGGATGGAAATTCAAAGATCTCTCCATCTTCTAGCTCGTACTCTCCTTCCCCGTCACCATTGGGAATTTCGATCACAATGTTTTCATCATCATCATCCCCCCAATCGTCACCAGAGTCGATCTCTCCTTCTTCTAGATTGAAGAGAGCATCGATATGTGCTTCTTTGGAATAGTCAGGCTCTAGATATAGGATCTCATCATCAGATAAGTCCTTAAGTACTTCAGCCGCTGACTTTCCCTTATCACCACCACCACCACCAGAGGTATCACCACCCTCTTGATGAGTCGACTCCCCTGAGCCATTGGAACAGCAGAGATGGGCACGACTGCTAAAGCTTGGTGCTCACCTCCACTAGGACCGGCTTCGGGATCCTTGTCTTTGTCGTCATCCTTAGTCAAGTCGACCGGATGACACGCCTCATCACCAGTAGTCCTCTTTTCCTTCTCTTTCTCTTTGTCCTTCTCCCCCTGAGCATCAAGCTTCTTGGTCAAATCATCAATCAGCTTGACCATCAGCTCATGCTCCTTCCTTTGAGCGTCAAACCTCAGCTCTAGGGATGACCCATGACCCAGAAGCATTTCATTTGTCTTGGTTAGGAGCTCGTTCTGGGCCATGACGTTCTTCAGTCGTTCCTTAGTCCCCGTTCTCTAGCTATGAAGGATTCTGACTTCGTCTACCAAAGAATTGATCTGTGCTTGTTGAGCGTCAGATTCCTCCTTTGATTTCCGAACAGTCTCCAGTAATCCAGCAACTTAGGTTTCCAGAACATCTATCCTTTCATTATTCGGATCAGGATGTCTGGATGAGGAAGCCTCGGCATTATGAGTAGGGGAAGAGAATATGGTATCAAAGTCAAACGCTTGTGTGTAGTCTCCATAGTTGAAGGGTTGACTTAGAGGCTCAGTGGTGGTGGTTGG